>JAKFHU010000487.1:0-1250000 GCA_023783475.1 Daubentonia madagascariensis | reverse complement strand
GGACCTAGTGTTGGTGAAGATGTGTAACAACAGAAACACTTAAATTCTGCTAGTGGCACTGGAAATCGGCATAGTAATTTTAAGGAGCAGTGCAGCAACATCTAGGAAAATAATCCCATGTATCTATTAAGGAAACTGAATTCATAGTTAGAAACCTTCCTATATAAAGATAACTCCAGACTCAGATGGCTTCACCAGTCAATTCTACCAACAGCTAAGGAAGTAATAGTATCAATTCTACACAAACTTCCAGAAACTAGAAAAGGAGGGGACACTTCCCAGCTCATTGTATGGGGCCAGCACTACCCTGATTCCAAAACCAGACAATTTCCTTATTATAAGAAAATAAAATTACTGAAATATCCTTAATGAACATAGATGCAAATATTCTCAATAAAGTGTTAGGAAGTCACAGAAATAGACCCACAAAATAGATGGTCAATTGATTTTCCACAGAGGTGCTGAAGTATAATAATTCAGGGAAGAAAGGATGGTCTTTTCAACAAATGGTGTTGGAGCAACTGGGTCCATCTACCCAAAGGAAAAAGAAAGGAAGGAAAACTCACGTTGCACCATGTACCAAATTAGCTCAGTATAAACCATAGGCTTAAAGTGTGAGAGCCAAAATGATAAAACCTGAAGAGGAAAACTTGATAGGAGAAAATCTTAATGACCTTTGGTTAGGCACAGATTTCTTACATAAAGCACAACCCAGGAGAGAAAAATCTGATATTTGGACTTCCTCAAAATTAAAAACTGCTCACTGAAAGACTTAAGAAAATGAAAGAGCAAGCCACTGAATGGCAGAAAATATTTACAAAACAAATATCCGGCAAAGGACTTATATCTAGAATGTATAAAGAACCTTTACAACTCACTTATTTAAAAAAACAAGTCAATTTTTAAAAATGAGCAACAGATTTGAACAGATGATTCACATAAGAAGATATACAGACGTTGAACATCATTAGTTATCAGGTAAATGCAAATTAAAACCACAAGGAGATATCACTGCATACCTACTAGAACAGATTAAAAAAACAAATCAAACAAACAAAGCCCCCTGACATTCCTGACAGCTGGGGAAGGCGTGTGTAAGAGGAGCTGGAGCTCTCATAAACTGCTGGGGATGCAAAGTGGCACCACAACTCTGGAAAAGAGTTTGGCAGTTTTCTACAAAGTTACACATGCACCCACCCTCTGAGCCAGCAATCCTGCTCCGAGGTATTTACTCAGGAGAAATTAAAACATACGTTCACACAAAAACCTGTACTCAAATATTCACAGCAGCATAATTCATAATTCCAAAAACTAGAAAAAAAATCCAAATGTCCATCAACTGGTGAATTGATAAACAAAATTGGTACATTCATAGAGTAGAATACTACTCAGCAATGAAAAGAAAGAAAACTACTATTACATGCTGCAACATGTAATAATGAATCTATATAACAGATATGTTCTATAAATAATTATAATCTATATAATCTACACATCATAACGGATCCCAAAAGCATTATGATAACTTAAAAAAGTCAGATACAAAAGGCTACGTACTTCATTTATATGATATTCTTTTTTTATTTTTTTTGAGTCAAGGTCTCACTCTGTCACCCAGCCTAGAGTGCAGTGGCACAGTTATGGCTGTCTATAACCTCGAACTCCTGGGCTCAAGCAATCCTCCTGCCTCAGCCTCCCAAGTAGCTGGGACCACAGGCGCCACCACATGCGGCTCAGATTTTGTTCTATTTTCTGAAAGAGTTTCTCAGTTCAATTTTCCAATCCCATTAGACTTTAGAAATTTCAGATGCTATATTCTTAACTGGCAGGGGCTCTTTCTTGCGCTCTGCTTGCTTTCTGATGTGTCCTGTTCTAGTTTTGCGAGTGCATCATGTTTGTGTATCTCCTTAAGGATAAGCAGAGTCGTGAGATGCTCTTGGCGTTTTCCTGCATTCCCTGCACTCGCTCTATGCCCTCTGATGTCCTCTTTCCTGGCATTGTTGGGCTCTCTCATGTGCCCCATGGCTCAGTTGTTCATTCACATCTCAAGGCGAGGCACTGGGATGCAGCCTGGGGGCCCATTCACTTTGGCTTAGCGTTTGCACCTTTCTTAGTCCTGCAGCCTGTGAGTGGTTGAGTAAAATACGACCGACCCACACACCCAGCACTTAGTGCCCATGCAGTGATGTCGGGAGGCCTCCTCCTTAATTCGGGGAAATGCTTATGTCGTAAGTTATGGTAAGAAAAGCCGGTTACAAAACCATATCGAAAGTAAAAATGGTCAGGGTGCGGTGGCTCACACCTGTAATCCTAGCACTCTGGGAGGCCAAAGTGGGAGGATTGTTTGAGGTCAGGAGTTCGAGACCAGCCTGAGCAAGAGTGAGACTCCATCTCTACCAAAAAAATAGAAAAAATTAGCCAGGCGTGGTGTTGCGCGCCTGTAGTCCCAGCCACTCAGGAGGGTGAGGCAGGAGGATGGCTTGAGCCCAGGAGGTGGAGGCTGCAGTGAGCTATGATGACGCCACTGCACTCTAACCTGGTCATCAAAGTAAGACTCTCTCAAAAAACAAAACAAAAACAAAAGTAAAAATGTACTAACACACAGTAAGGAGACCTGGAAGGAAATGCCCCACACTCATGTGGTTCTGTCTGGGGGCGGCCACCACCTCTCCTGCCTCCTTTCCTGGTTCCACATTTTCTGGGCCCTGATGCAGCCTCCCACCTGTGGTCCCTCCACTCTAAGTTCCTGGCCACCCCTTTCTTCCCTACTTAGCACCACCCCCCACCAGAAAGTGAGGGTGGGGCATCTGATGCACCCCAACTCCATACAGCTTGGGGATGCCTGGGTTAAGGTCTGCTGGCATTGTCCCCAGATTCCCCAGCAGACAGACAAACCCAAATTCCAGGGGTTCCTCAGCCTGCCCTGGAGCACAGGGGACCCTGGGACAGGCAGAGGGCAGGCACCCAGACAGCCCCTGTCATTCCCAGCTCTGCTCTGTTTATACCTCACCAGTGTCAGAGAAAACCAGAGCTGGGCAGTAGTTACAGCAATAAAAAGAGACTATTCAGGACCATTGTAATAGGGGGAAGACCTCAGTGGAGATCTGGGCTCAACTCTGAATGGGGCACGGACAAGTAGGGGTTTATAGCCAAGGAGCAGGTGGGGTCAGTGATGGAAAATCACCAGGAGGAAACGTCCAGGTCAGGGGTTCTGGCTAAACTGACCCAACAGAGATCCTGGGAAGGCAAGTCTGGGGAGCAGACATCCCCTGGGGGCTGTGGAGGATGTGGGCCTGATCAGATATTGGGGGTGATCAGATATGGAGGGGGCCTGATCAGATATGGACGGAGCGTCTTGCAGTATGCAAATGGGCCTTGGAGAAGGCTCAGAAGCCTGACTTAAGCCCACTGGAGCAAAGAATCTCGGTCATGAATTCAGTTGTGTCAAAGGAGGTGGCCCAGCCCAGGAGAGCCCCCCATGTGCAGCACCCTGAATTGATTCTTCCTCATCTCTTCCTGCTGGTCCTGGACTCCTGCCACCCAGCATCCACCTGGGACTGTCTTCAGGAAAACAAGGACGCTGGGACCTGGGACCAGAGGGGAGGGACCGCTCCTTTCTCCACCCCCACGTCCAGGAAGAATCTGTCCTTTCCCTTGAAGCTGCTTGGGGTGCGGGGAGGCCCCAAGCCCTGGGTCTCCCCCAGTCCTGCCGCTTCATCTGTGCAGAACCTACCACACTCCTCACGCCTCCACCTTGCCCTGTTCGCAGCAGGGGACTGAGGCTGGAGGGCCCCAAGATCCAAACCCCCTGTCTGTGCCCCCAGAGGTGAGGGCAGGAGCTGCGGGATGAGGGCAGGTAGAGAGGAGAGAGGGTGGGTGATGGGGGCAGCCCCTACTCCAGCAGAGACAGACTTTTATGACCTTTGCCTTCCGACCTTTGCCTCTGGCCATTGCCTGAACCAAAACAGAAAGGCCCCCCCAGGGGGCAGGGCTTCAGATGGGCTGGCAAGCGTGGGGGTCTGGAAGGAAAACACTCCCCCAGAGCACCCCTCTTCTGGAGTCCTCCAGGGTGTGAGTGGCAGCAGGGGAGGGACTGGGTCGTAGGCAGCAGGATCAGCTTCAGCTCCGCTCTGGGGGTTGAGGGTGGCAGGCCCATGGGTGGGGGCACAAGCAGTGGGGGGGCACCACGGGTTCCAATGCCCCTAAAACAGAAGGGACAGCATCTGACAAAGGAGACAGTGGTTGGCAGTGGAGAGAGGAGAAACACAGGAGATGGCTGGGGAGGGGGGTCAGCCCACAGCCAGGTGCCCAGCAGGTGCGGAGTGGGCTGGACACCCAGGAAAGACTGGGAGGTGCAGGAGCCCTTTCCAGGGAGAGGCGAGGGGAGTGGGGGAGAAAAGGAGAGTGCCCATCTGGAAGTCACATCCCCAGGGAGAACGTTCTAGGAGGAGGCCATGACCATCAGTGTCCCAGGATGCTGAGAGGCCAGGAAAGATGAGGCTCCAGAGCCTCCATGGGGTTTGGTGACCCTGAGGTCACTGGGCACAGAGCAGGGACTGTGGCGTGGGGTGCAGGGCGAGGCAGTGAGGGCCTGGCTGAGGTTCTGCCGGGATGTGGGCCCTAGGGGGTGGGGAGGGAATGTCCTCCTGAGGGTGTGGCTGGAGCATTCTGGCTCAGGCCTGCTGGGTCCTCTGGGAAGGGGGACAGTGGAGCATTCCCCGTGGCCGCAGGACCGGCAGGTGGAGGAACAGTGGCAGGGCTCGAAGGGCCGCAGCCAGCTGGGGCAGGGAGCTGTCCGACGCGCGTGCTGGAGGGGGCTTACGGGACACCAGGGGCTGAGACCCGGGAATGCGGCGTAGAAAGGGTTAAAGGGCTCCCGAGGGGGCCGCCCTGCCCAGGCCATCAGACCTCCAGCGGCCCCTCACCCGGGCCTGCAGCCCAGCCCCACCGGCTCCGCAGTGGGAGAGGCAGTGCCACCCAGGAGGGAGCCGCGGGGGTGGGAGGGGGCGTCAGTCCTTCCGGAACGTCAGGGAGACAACGGGAGGAAGCGAGGAACGCGCAGGGAGCAAGGGGAAGGGGCGCCGAGCCGCAGCCGCCACCCTCGGCCGCGCCCCCTCCTCACACCCCCCGCGTCCGCGCGGGGAGCTGAGGCCCGCGTGACCGCCGTCTGCCGGGCCGGGGTCCACGGACGAGGGTCCGTGGGGTCCGGGGGCTGCGGGGCAGGGTCCGCGGGGCAGGAGTTGGGGAACGGACTCCGCGGCGGGGTGTGCGTGTCCGGGGCGAGGGTGCGGGGACGCGATCCGTGGGGCCAGGGCGCTCGCGAAGGTTCCCCGCGGGGGGTCGGCCGGGCCGCGGCAGGGCGGGGAGGCTGCGTGGAGGGGCGGGGGGGGACCCTCGGCTGCCCCCCCCCGCGGGGCCGCCCCCGCGCCGCCCCTCCCCCTCCGCTCCGCCGCCCAGCGTCGCCGCCGGAAAGTTTGCGCGCGGCTGGCGCGGGCGCGGAGCCGGCGCCGACCCCGACCCGGCAGCGCCGCGGAGACGAGCGGCCCCGAGCCGAGCGCGGCCTGAGGACGCGGGAGCCAAGCCCGACTCCGGAGCGGCGCTGCGCGGTGAGCACCTGGGCGGCGGCCCGAGGGGACGTTCCGGAGCCGACCGGGGCGGGCGCGGCCAGGGGCCGGCAGGACGGGGAGCGGGGAACCGGCCGGCGGGGGCCCCAGCGCTGCGCGGACGGGCAGGGGCCGGCGTGTCGCCGTCCTCACCCCGTCGGACACCTTCGTTCCCAACCCTGCGATGTGCCCTCCTGGCTCGGACGGTCACCCGCTCCCGCACGTCGGGCAGGCTCGGGGGACTCAGCCCCTCCCCCATCCTCGCGCCCCCGGGAGCGCGGCCTCGGCGGGAGGTGTCCTGCCGCCACACCCCGCGCGGGACTCGCTCCTCCCTCCGGCACCCCTCCGGCCGCCCCTCCCCAGGGGCGCACAGGCGGCACCGCAGGTGCACTCCCGAGGCGCCTGCTCCCCGCTCCTACGGGCCCCTGCGCCCAGGACGCCCACCTGGCCGGCTCTTATTCCGCGGCCCACATTTGTGACTTTGACCCGCGGCGAGCGCTGGTCACTGCCCTGCCCTGCTCAGGCCTCTCCAGCGCCCCCACCCTCAGCCGCGGGGTTTACACCCCGACCCCGAACTGACTGACCCCTGACCTCTCTGCGCCCGCATCCTCCGAGGACCGAGGACCGAGGACCGGCCTGGCAGGGGCTGTTTTTCAGTCCTCCTGTGCTGGGGGCATGAGGGTTGGGGGTTCAGAGCGCACCCTGGCCCGCATCCCAGGCCTGCCCCGCCCCCATGGGGGGAGGACCAGGAATCAGGCTTTGTCAACAGCCTGTGGCCACGATCCACGCCCTGGGGCCCTGACCTTCTGCCACCTTCTCTGGTTTCACATAAACAGCCCCCCTCCCACCTCATAACCCTCAGGGGCTCCCCAAAGCATCTGGGAGGCCCCTTCCCCACTCACTTGGATCTGGGGCAAGCTTGGGGAGCCTCGCCACTGCCTGCCTCAGCCGACAGTCCATCCACCAGTCCTGGGGGCCCCTCCCTAGCTCTGGGTCTGTGGGGTCCCTCAGCCACCCCCAGGGGAAATTGGTGGGGCTGTGGCCGAGCCTCAAGCACGCGAGAGTCATGCGTTCTGCCAGCAAGCGGCCCTGCTGCGGCAGGCCAGGTGGTCCCAAGCCCCGGTGGCTGGTGTGGCCCATCTGGCTGAGCGCTAGCTCTGGACAGGGCATAGAGAGGAGGGGTGTGTGGCAGGGAGCCCTCGCAGAGCCCCAATCCTTGGGGACCTACAAGGGGGGTCCCTGAAGGGAGGAGGGTCGGGTCCCTGGTCGGCAGCCCCCCGCCAGCTGTGGCCGGGGAAGGTGATGAGGTGGGAAGAGGCCAGTGGAGCCCGGAGTGGCACCTGCACATCCCGCTGCCTCTCATCCCAGGGTGCCAGCACCCACTCAGCAATACCTACCCTGGGCCCAGCGCTGCCTCTGGGTGTCAATGTCCCCCCACGGGGTGGGGGCTGGACACGGTGAACAGATCGATCATCGTTTCTTCCTTTAGGTGGCAAAGCCCTCCCCCTTGTGAGTAGGTTTAGTCCTCAGGGGTAGGGACTAGGGGATCCCCTGCTGGGAAGTTCAGTTATTTGTCCCTGGTCCCAGGACCAGAACTGGGGCTCCACCATGCATGCCCTCTTCTGTGGGTGCCCCGGGTAGGGACCCCAGAACCTCAACCTTGCACACAGCAAGAAATCAGCCGTCCCAGACCTACCCCCTGTTCGGAGAAGTGTCTAGAAATCTTGCCCACATTCACCTACCACGCACAAGGGACAGAGGGCTTCCTGCTTCCGCCATGCCCAGAGACCCAGTGGGGAGCCGCCCCATGCCCCCACCTCTTCTGAGGAGTGGCCTGACCCCAAGGGACCTGGGGTGAGGGGTGCCCTGACTGGTGCCCAGCCTGTGGGCACTGGGCTGTGTGGGAAGCTCCCAGCTGCCCTGCTGGGAGTGGGTGACACGGAAGGGCCCCCTCCCTCCTCCTCCTCAGCGCTGTGCCCTGGCTGCCATGAAGAGAGGTCTGGGGGCAGCAAGGAGGGGTCCCAGGGCAGCCCTTCCCTCCCTCCCCTCTGCCCCCGGGCTCTACTTCTCTCCGGGGTCCTCAGACTGACTGAGCCTCCAGCTGCAAGGCAGGCCTGGTGTGGACAGCCCTGGTATGTGCGTGTGCACCCCATCTCTTCTCCTAACGGCCCTGGGGCCAGCGAGGCCAGCATCAAAGGCTCCCGTTTCCCCACAGAGAGGTTGAACTGGCCTGAGCATGCCACTGCAGGCCCCGGGCAGGGAGCCACTTATCAGCCAGTGTCCTTCCTTCCCATGTCCCCGCCTGCATCTGTACTGTCCACCCTGCTCTGGCCACCCTCTGTCCCACTCCCCCCTCCTGTACCCCTGAGCCTGTCTACCCACTGCTCCTCCCCCTCCCAGGCCTCTCAGGGGGTCCAGCAGCCCCTCTGGGTGGGGGCTGGGCACTGCTGCTCTTCCCCCAGTCCAGCCCATGGCCTGAGCCAGGAGGGCAGCACAGCAGATGGGGCTGTTTGATCAGAATCAGGAAAGATAAGGCTCCATGGGTGACCCCAGGGCTGGGGACACTTAAACTGCCCCGCCTCCCCCACCTGCCTGCTGCCTTCTCCACTGGAGAGGAACTCCCCTCTGTGGGTCCTTTACCCCAGCTCCAAGCCTGGATGGCTCCTTCCCTGGTGCAGGGGCTGGGGACCAGCGGCTGTGGGTCCTGCCTCGAACCAGGCTGTGCATGAGCCCAGGACCCAAGGGCTGGGGCCAGCAGCCCCATAGCAGGCTGTGAGCCGGGTGCCTGCTGGGTCACTCAGCTGTCCCTGCATGGTGCATCTCAGGCCCCTCAGGGGTTGGGTGGAAGTGCAGGGGAGCCCCGAGAAATCCTCCTCTGCCTTCAGCCTCGGCCTGCGCCCCCCTCCCCCTTGGTTTCTCCCAGGCGCTGCCTTCCATCCAGGCAGCCATCAGTCTGTCCAGGCATCCAACCACACGTCTTACCCAGGTGCCCAGAAGAAGGGCCTGTCACAGCCCTGGGGGCTCTCAGGGTTGCTCAGAGCGCCCTGTAAACCCACCCCAAGGGAAGCTCCTCCCACTTTCCCCAAGGGGTTCTGTTGGAGCAAAAGACTCTGTAAGCAGCAAAAGGCTGATTTGTGGGGCTGCTGCCCCCGAACTCCCACCTCAGACGCTGGCTGTGGCCTGGAACCAGGCACTGTGACCCTCCTAACCCAGGCAGGCACAATATGGGCAGCCGCGTCCCTCGTCTGAGCCAGTAGCCGGCAGGGCTAATCTCAGAGGAATGCACTGCCAGCCAGCCTGCTGTGCCCCATGGGACCCAGGAAGCCATGCCTGAGCCTTGCATGGGGTCCCTGGGAGCACCTGGACACCCCAGTGCTGGGATGGGGCATGCCTGTGTCATAGACCATCCTGAGCATGTGCCCCACACACCTGGCCCCTGGTACAGCTGTGAACTGGCCTGGCCACCTCGGTCACTGTGGCACTGGGGGCCAAGTGATGGATGGCCCGGGCACCACCACCCTTGCACTCAGAACACCAGGTCAGGTCAGCCTGGCAAGCCAGCTTTCCCAGGGCTAAGAACAGGCAGGGAGGCTGGCCCCCCTCTGAGAGCTGTGGGTGGGTGACCAGGCAAGAAGGTGGCTGCCACCAGCACAGAGGAGAGGGAACACCAGACAGACAGCCCCAGGCAGCAGGAAAGCCAGTTTCCCCCAGGGGAGATGTACAGCCCCATGCCCCTGGACAAGACTTAGCACACGGAGGCTGGCCAGGCCGCCTAACCCCACAGTGGCAAAGAGTGACCACTCCAGCGTCTCCTGCCCTCAGCGCCCGCTTTATCAGGAGGACTCTAAGGCTCAGGGGTGGGTCTAGGGTAGCAGGACACCCCGCTGGCCAGGACTCTCCAGACTCTGCCGCTCTGCCACTCAGCAGCCCGTGGAGCAGCAGACACACCTGCGAGGACCCCATTGTCCCAGACGTGTAGCCCGTGCCAGATGTGGGAGGCAGTGGCCTGGAGGCATGCCCCCCGCCTGGCCACGCCACCCCCACCTGCTGCTGCTGCTGCTGCTGGCCTGCAGGGTGAGTGTCCCGCACCCACAAGCACTGGGGCGGGCCCTGCGTGGACGGCCTGCACTGACCGGCACTGTCCTGGCTGTCTGTCTGTCTGGTGGCTCCTCCACTGGCCCCCAGCTGCAGGCCCCCTCTGCTCAGGTGATGGATTTCCTGTTTGAGAAGTGGAAGCTCTACAGTGACCAGTGTCACCACAACCTGAGCCTGCTGCCCCCTCCCACCGGTGAGCCCCCACCAGGGTCTTCCAGCCTCCCGGCCCTGCGCTCCCTCCACGGGAGGGCTCTGTCCTCGAAGCAGCCCTGCGGAGGGACCTGTCACCCCTGAGGTCCCAGCCCCCTTTACAGATGAGGTCACTGAGCACAGAGAGGCCAGCCACTCCCACAGCCAGGAAGTCACAGAAATGGTAGAGCCACCCCAGAACTGGCTGCCCACACCCAGGGACACCATCCCTACCCCTGCAGAGCCCAGAGTGGGCAGACAGTGCATGGGACAGGTGGGACCTGGCGGGCTGGCAGCGTACACAGGCTGGGGAGGGCTCAGGCAGGGCCTGGGTGTCGTGATCGGCACACCCGGGTGGGTGCAGGGAGACAGGCAGGAGGACCCCCCCCCGCCAGGAGGCCACCATTCCCTGGACGAGGCAGGTGGCCTGGGCTGGGCAGAGGGGAGCCAAGTGTGCCTGGACCAGGGAAGGACGCCAATGGAATCGGGGTGCAGCCCCCAGAGAGGAAGTGCTGCAAGGAGACCCCAGCATGGGTTTGGGACATGTTTGAGACGCAAGATCTCCCTGGGAAGGTGCCCTGGGTGGAGCTGGCGCTCAGGGTCAGGCTGGGCTGGAGGTGGGGGTGGGCACATGTGGTCTGGGGAGGCGGATGGCCGGGGGACCTGGTCCCAGGCCCAGGTGAGAAGGGAGTGGCCCTGGGCTGCCTGCTGGGACAGGAGATGGCAACGCTCAGGCTTCCAGAAGGAGGGTTCTTGCCAGGCCAGGCCCTGCTAAGGGAGCCCCATTCTCCACCCACCCCCGGGCCCCCGGCCCTGCCTCTGCAGAGCTGGTCTGTAACAGAACTTTCGACAAGTATTCCTGCTGGCCTGACACCCCCCCCAACACCACGGCCAACATCTCCTGCCCCTGGTACCTGCCTTGGCACCACAAAGGTAATCACGGGATGGGGTGGCCAAGGGACCGGGCCTGGGTTGGGGCTGACTGGAGCCTGCCCCCACACCCCCAGTGCAGCACCGCCTCGTGTTCAAGAGGTGCGGACCCGATGGGCAGTGGGTGCGTGGGCCCCGGGGACAGCCATGGCGCAACGCCTCCCAGTGCCAGATGGACGATGAGGAGCTTGAGGACCAGGTCAGCCCGTGGTGGGCATGGCAGGGCTGTGGAGGCGGTACAGGAGGCAGCCCCACCCCTGCCCTGACTGGCCACTGTGATCTGCAGAAGGAGGTGGCCAAGATGTACAGCAGCTTCCAGGAGATGTACACGGTGGGATACAGCCTGTCCCTGGGGGCCCTGGTCCTCGCCCTGGCCATCTTGCTGGGCTTCAGGTAGGCGCCCGCCAGTGCACGGGCGGCCTCGGGGGCAGGGAGGAAGGCAGCGGGCACTGACTCACCGTCCCTGCAGCAAGCTGCACTGCACCCGAAACTACATCCACGTGAACCTGTTCGCGTCCTTCGTGCTGAAGGCCAGTTCTGTGCTGGTCACTGATCGGCTGCTCAAGACCCGCTACAGCCAGAAGATCGGTGATGACCTCAGTGTGAGCATCTGGCTCAGCGACGGGGTGAGTGTCCCACCCTGCCCCGGCTGGACCCGGCTCTGGTGGGCAGGTGGCAGTGTGACCCTGCTCACACTGCACCTGTGCCAGGCGGTGGCCGGCTGCCGGGTGGCTGCGGTGTTCATGCAGTACGGCGTGGTGGCCAACTACTGCTGGCTGCTGGTGGAGGGCGTGTACCTGCACAGCCTGCTGGGCCTCGCCACCTTCCCCGAGAGGAGCTTCTTCCCCCTCTACCTGGGCATCGGCTGGGGTGAGTGGGCTGGCACCATGGGGGGCAGGCTGGCCAGGGCCTCAGGACCATAGCTGCTGCTCCCCTGCAGGTGCCCCCATGCTGTTTGTCATCCCTTGGGCAGTGGTCAAGTGTCTGTTTGAGAACGTCCAGTGAGTACGAGCTGAACAGGGAGGAAGGCCTTGGCGGGTGGAGGGCTCTGGCCAGCGGCAATGAGACAGTGGCAGTCCTGGAGCCTGGGATGGGGGTCATTGGTGACCTTGTGCCTTCCTTTGCTGAGGCACTGATTAGATCCTGGTGGAGCCACTGTGGAGCGGAGGGGCTGGGGTGGGCTGTGCCCCAGGATGTGAGTGTTGCGCCCCACAGGTGCTGGACCAGCAACGACAACATGGGCTTCTGGTGGATCCTGCGCTTCCCTGTCTTCCTGGCCATCCTGGTGAGGAGATGAGGCACCTGCCGGCCCCAGGGGAGGAGTGCTGGCAGGTGGCACACAAGGCCTCTCCTTCCTTGGTGGCCTTAGGCAGCCCGAGAAGACAGCATCCTGCCTGGCCTGGGAGGACAAGGAAGGAGGCCCCAGCACTCAGCCAGGACACTGGCCAGTGCCCTGGACAGTGGGCCAGGCTGTCCCTTCTTGGCTGGGTGCCTGCCAGCCCCAGGGCCCATTGGCTGCCAGGCCCACCTGCAGGAGGGACAGATGGGGTCAGCCAGGGACACAGAGCTGTCCCCTGGGGCTCGAGGACTGCCCCAACCTGTGCCTTCCTCACACAGATCAATTTCTTTATCTTTGTCCGCATCATTCATCTTCTTGTGGCCAAGCTGCGAGCCCGCCAGATGCACTACGCTGACTACAAGTTCCGGTGGGTATGGGCGGTGGGGTGCCTCACGGACCTGGAGGACTTCAAGGGCCAGCGGGTGGCTGGGGGGTGGGGATGCCAAGGCCCGTGTGGGTGGCAGGTGCAGGGTGGCTCAGGCCCCGCCCCTGCAGGCTGGCCAAGTCCACGCTGACACTTATCCCCCTGCTGGGGGTCCACGAGGTGGTCTTTGCCTTCGTGACCGACGAGCATGCCCAGGGCACCCTGCGCTCCACCAAGCTCTTCTTCGACCTATTCCTCAGCTCCTTCCAGGTGCCCGCCTGCCTCTCCGCCCCCTGCCCCCTGTCCCCTGCCCTGGGCCCAGGGCGCTGCCACTGACCCACTCTCTCCCTCCAGGGCCTGCTGGTAGCTGTCCTCTACTGCTTCCTCAACAAGGAGGTGGGTGGGGGTCTGTGGCCATCAGCCATGGCCCTGGAGTCAGGGTCAGAGGGCACGAGACACCTGTCCCAACCCCAACTGGGGTTAAGATCACACCACACCTGTCCCTTCCACCTGCATGTTTTGAGCACAGTTGCCATGGCACTGGGTATCAGCACCCCCAGGACGGGTCAGCTCTGGCCCTGTCCTCAGGGAGTGCATGGTGGCAGGGTGGGGTGGGGGAGTCCCCTCATCTGCAGACCTCAGCCTGCCTTCGTGGGGATGAGGGGAGGTGTTGCTGTGCCCAGCACAGAGCTTGCACTGCTCTGTGCCCCTCAGGGCTGAGGGGTTGGGCATCTTGAGAGGCCTACAGCAGAGGCCTGGGGAGGGTGGGACGGGCAGGCCCTGGGACTGGCCCAACACGCTGCACACACCCAGGTGCAGCTGGAGCTGCAGCGGCGCTGGCACCGTTGGCACCTGGGCAAAGCACTGCGAGGGGAGCAGCACACCAGCAGCCACGTGGCCTCAGCTGGGCCTGGAACCAGCATCCCCACCGAGAACCTGCGGCTTGTGAGGGGTGGTGGCAGCAATGGTGCTGGCCAGGACCCCTCTGTGGAGACCCCCTTGGCCAGTGCCCTCCCTGGGTTGGCTGAGAGCCTCTTCTGAATCCCGGGCTGGGGCTGGACTCAGGCTCCCAGAGAGGGCATCGCTGGACAGCCCAGAACTGGATGCCCTGCCATGGCTGGAGGGGCCCCGTCATCCACCTCTCCCCCCGGGTGGCAGTCTGTGGGGTGGGTGGGGCTGCCCCTCCCCACACCTGCCTTTTCCCTGGGGAAAGGGGTCCAGGGTGGGGGGAGCTGTGCCGTGAACTGCATGCCTGTGTCCCTGTGTGTGTTGGCATGTCCCATGTGTGTGGAAACGTATGCTCTCCAACAATAAAGAGCTCGAGTAGTGGCCCTGGTGCACATCCAGGACAGCGGGGCTGGAAATGCCCTAGAGGAGTGGTGACTGGGGCCAGCTGTGGGTGGCGCCAGTGCTGGCACAGCCCCAGAGGGAGCACCTACTTCCCAGGTAGTTGGAGCTGGAACCCCTGAGGGGTCCCCAGGGTGGCCAGCAGTGCCTCTCCCCACTTGAGCAGGTTCTGGCCTCCCTCCCATCCTGGTTCAGGTGGGTGGCCCCTGGGAGTTCTGGCCCCTAGCCCCCCAGAGGGTCACCATTCACCAGCAGAGAGACATGAAGGGGACACAGTGTCTAAGGGAGGGCATGGGTGCCTCAGTCCCCCTGCCAACCCCCACGAACACCAGGTGTACCAGAGGGTGTTTTCTAGAAACCCCTCTCCCTGGAAGCAGGCAGAACAGTGATACTGGACGCAGAGGCCTGCCCTTCCCGGGAGCCCCTGGCCTCCTCCTCATCCCAGCTCCAGCCACCCCGGCAATTTGCAGGCCACATAGCAGGTTGAAGCAGTGACAATTGGACCCTGAAAATTGCCTTAAGTCTAGATGAAAGTGGCAACTCAGCCCCTTCCTCTGCACAGCCCCCGGCACTTAGCAGAGAGGCCCTGCCCAGTCCATCGTGCGTTGGGTGGGCACCCTGCCTGCCAGGCAGGGAGAGCTGACACTGGCCAGCAGAGATCTGCCTCCTGAGTGTTGGACCCAGGAAGAGTCAGAGGGTGCTTTGGGGTGGGGGGCCCAATTGTCTGGGGCACACCTGAGTCTAGGTTGCCCCCTGGGGCACAGTGTATCTCATGCAGGTGCTACCATCCTGGGTTCATACACACTTCTGAGGACCATGAGCCAGGGTGGAGGCAAGTCCAGGGGCTGAGCCCACAAGGAGCCTGTGGCTGCCCCTCCAGGTGGTCCCTGCAGCAGGTGCTGTGACACCTGATGGGGGTGCATGGTGTGAGGAAGGAGCCAACCAGGTGTCCCCACTCTGAAGAGCTGGTGGGAGGTGACCACAGCTCCCCCAGGCCACGTGGGCTGGAACCACTCAGGCAGAGCCAGGCTAATTGGAGCAAATGAAAGGACACAAGGCCTCTCAGGAAAGGTAAATAGAATTACTCACTCACCAGGTGTTGGGGCCCTCCTGGGGGGGCCCCCCTGCCCTCCTGCCCACCGCAGACCTGTGCACAGCAGGGAGGGGAGCGGGAGGGGACAGGCAGGAGGCCAGGTGAGGCAAGGCTGTGCCCTCCTGGGGCCCAGGCATGTTGCCAGGGTTACTGTGATTGAGGGGCCACAAGGCCAGGAGACAGTCCAGCCAGCTCGTCCCAGGCCCCCCAGGCCCCAACTGCTGACTCTCCAAGCCCTGGGTGCTCAGATCAGATGCTACTCTGAGTTAGCACAGGAGGGTGTAAATTCTCCTTCACGCCCGCTGAGCTCAGGGTTGGGGACTGCCTTGGGGGTGCCACTCACCTGGGGCCTCCTGACAGCCCTCCCCATCTTGAGTCCCTCTGCCCTTGTCCTCCTCCAGCCCCGGGAACTGGAGCAGGCTGGTGAGTCGGGGGCGGAGTTGGGCCTTGCAGGGGCTGGATTCAGCCAGCCAATAGCACTGGCCCTGACCAGGCCTGCAGGCAGGTGGAGGAGCCACTTTCTAACCCAGCCCACACGACATCACTCTCCAACACACAGGCCGGCTGCCCCTTCCCACCATGACATCCCCTCCCACCTCCACCTCAGGACTGCACCTCAGTCCCCTTCTCCTAGAGGAACTGTGGGTACCGCCCCAGAGAGTGTGTGTGTGTGTGTGTGTGTGTGTGTGTGTGCGCGTGCTCTGAGGGGAGGGTGACTGGGTGTGTGACTGTGGAAGAAGGAAAATGCACACTCAAGTGTGTTAGGTGCGGGGGTGTGGACATCCAGTGTCCCAGAGGGAAATGTTTGCAAGGGAGTTGTGCATGGGTACATGGCTGGGAACAAGATGACTTCCGTGTGACCCCCTGGACACACACACACTATTAAAATGAGGGTGCAGACCAAGAAAAAGGAAGACATGAACTACAATGTCAGGGTCAAACTTGGGAGGGTGGGCCACTAGGCTAGGGGACCCCAGGCCAGGCAGAAGGCCCAGGAGAGGCCCCTCAGGGTGATGAAAGTGACTGAACACACTGGAGATTTGGACGACCTGGTGGAGAGTTCAGGACTTGATTAGTGATTGGTGCATAGGAAACTAAGCAAATGAAAAAAGAAGGCAATTAATAACTCCATGGAAAACAAAAAGTTGGGCAGAAAAAACAATCACATGGCTCAGTTCTGAATACAAACACAGACATCATAACATAAACACTCAGCATTGATGTAACCAAAGTCACACAAGAAAAAACAACTATCTGGGGGGATGGTGGACAGAGACAGTGCATGTATGTACTGGGAGTGGGGGAGAGAACAACATGGGAAAATCAGGAAGTAAAAACTCACATGTTATTTAGAAATAAAAACACAAACCAAAGAATCGGCTGAGTAGTTGAAAGTGGTTGTCTCTAGGCAAGGGGGATGGGAGTAGGCTGGGGCTATAGGTTCACTCTTGAGTTGGCTCAGCCTCCTCCTAGACACTGTGGCCACCCTGGGCCCTAGGTCTCCCCTTGCCTGCCCTTCCTCTGACCTTGCTCTCACTCTTCCTGCTTCCTCTTCCTCTCTCTCTGGCTGCTGTGCCCAGGGATCAGGCCCCACCCTCCTCTCTGCTTTATCAATCTTTAAAAATCATCAATATTCAGATAACTCCTAATTTATATCCCCAGCCCCTGTGGCTCTCCCAAACCCACACCTTATTTATTTAGAGATGGGGTCTTGCTCTTTTGCCCAGGCTGAAGTGCAGTGGCGTCATCATAGCTCACTGCAGCCTCCAACTCCTGGGCTCAAGTTCCTGCCTCAGCCTCCCGAGTAGCTGGGACTGCAGGTGCCGCCACCACGCCTGGCTCCAAACCTACACTTCAGACCCAGCTCCCAGCTCCGCATGTACGTTTGGACGTCCAACAGTGTCTCCAATTCCATACCTCCATGCGGAGCTTCTGCCCTGCCCCTGCGCACTGCAGACCCTGCCACTGGGTCTCCCACTTCTGTCCTGGGCCCTGCAGCCCATTCTCCACAGCCAGATCCCTGGACATCCGAGGTCTCCTACGACTCTGATCAAGCCTCCACACCTCACCTCAGTTTACAGAAATACAGGGGACAGAGGAGCCTGTTAACACCACAGGGATGTCACCAGACAAAAGCAAAATGTGGGTTACTCCATTCAAATGGCCCGGGGGTCTTTCATGCATGAATGGAAGGAAAGGAGGGGACCGTTACAGACTGACTTAGGAGACACATGCACTTTGCCTTCCCATTCCGCGTCAAGAATCCATCTGGAATATACTATTTCAGACGTTAAGGGAATTTGAACTGGGTACATTAGATATTAGGAAATTATTGTTCATGGTCAATAAGCATGAACAGGCCGGGTGCGGTGGCTCACACCTGTAGTCCCAGCTACTCCAGAAGCAGGAGGATCACTTGAGCCCAGGAGTTTGAGGTTGCAGTGAGCTATGATGATGCCACTGCACTGTAGTCTGGGTGACAGAACAAGACTCTGTCTCCAAAAACAACCAAAAAAACTATGGACATGGTCACTAAGTATTAAGCTAAAATGTTGATAAAAATAAAAGCTTAAAAATCCCCTGAAAGAGATCACTATTTCCTTACTTGTAAGTTGGGGTAGTAAAACTTGCCCCACAGAATTGCCTACATGGAATGAAAGTAAATAGCGACCAACGTGTGGGTGGCTGATGCGCAAAAGGAGGGCACTCACCTCGCCTCCCTGGGCGCCCTCACTGCGAAAGAGGAGGGTCTCCAGCAGCCCCCAGGGCTGGGTGAGAGGCCCTGGTCAGCGGGTGGGTGCCCACCCAGCATCTGTCCCCTTTGTGACTACGCTCCAGGGATGGGATGCGTGGGCCCCACAGGGAGCACTCCACCCCCCTGCCAGCTCTCTTCTCACTCTCAGGCCCCCAAAGCCCACCCAATGTAAGGGGGCAGGGCTCCTGCCCTCTCCCAGCACACGGCCTGACCAGGCCATCCCCCCCCTCCAGGTGTTCTTGGCAGAAAGGCCCCCAAGTCAACAGCCTCCAGCCAGCAGGGAGAGGGAGTGAAGAGCCCCAGCAGTGTCCCAGACCCACCCAGGCCAGAGTGTGTGTGGGGGTATGGGGTGTGCAGGCCCAGGTGGCTGGAGCTGTGCCCCAGGGAAACCCCACGGTGATGGTGGGCAGAGAAGTCCCAGACTCCAGGGCCGAGTAGCTGGGACCACAGGCATGAGCCACTGTGCCTGGCCTATTTTATTATTTTTTTTATGCAGACAGGGTCTTGCTATGTTGCCCAGGCTGGTCTCGACTCCTGAACTCAAGCGATCCTCCTGCCTCAGACACCCAGAGTGTTGGGATTACAGGCGTGAGCCACCATGCCAGGCCTCAAGTCCCTTTCTTAACATAGCAAGCTTCCCTTAGCTATCTCCAAGTGTGCTGCCTGGGGGTCCCCGCCTGCACCTCCCCAGACCTTGCTAACCCCTGGCCCAGGCCCTCCAGCCCCAGACAGTGGGAGGCAGCTTTGGTGACATCAACCCCCTGCAAAGGCCTCACAGGCCTGAAAAAGGCCACATGTCCACAGGGAGCTGGCTGGGGTCCAGGCACCAGCCAGTGCCCGCTGCTCAGGCAGTGGCTGTTTATCACAGGGACAGCCCTTCCTGTCCCTAGGCAGCATCTCCTGCCCCAACCCACCCGCCAGGAGGCGCCTGTGGGGCCACCCAAGCCCTGGAATACTCTTCTGGGAAAGGGTGTTCCTGGAACAAATTGCAGTTTGGCCTCTGTCTCAGGAGTGTTCCATGTCTGGCCTGCTGGGGCTTCCAGGTTTGAAAGTCAAGTATAACTGGGTCTCTCCTGGGGCAGCAATCACCCCTTTATCCGGACAAGAGGAGCTGACTCTCCAGAGGGTCCACAGTCAGTGCCCCAGAGGGTGGGTTCAGGGTGGCAGAGAAGTACCTACTGTCTCTGGGACCCCCACCCCACTCGAGGGAAAGGGCACATGGGGAGCCCCGTGGCTAGGACAAGGGCAGTGACTGTCCAGAGCAGCCTCAGCCTCTCCCATCCAGGATGCCCTCCACTCCACCACCCTGCCCCCAGGAGGCCTGAGTCCCCCCGGTGGGGCCCAGGGGCTTACACTGAGAATTCCTGGGCTTGGGGAGCCTTAGTCGCAACCTGGGATCTCCAGCTGTGCTGGAGAGTCGGGGTGCATGTGGGCTTCAGGGCAGGGGCACGAGAGACCGCCATGAGGCCCATCCCAGTGCCACCGCCTTTATTCACGGACCCTCAGACTCCAGAGCCACACAGATGCTTGGCTTTTGGAGGGCACAGGAAGAAAAAGGGGCCCTGGTGACCCTCCCAGCATACCCCAGAGAACCAGGACAGACTTGGCAGCACCACCTCAGGGTCAGCCTTGGTGCCCCTACCCAAGGGGCCACAGGGCCAGACACCAGGAGGCCAGGCCTGGTGCTAGGGACCCCTCGGGGGGCCAGCAGTGTCCCAGGCCCTGAGAGCTGGTTCCACCCCGAAGCTGGTACAGGGAAGGTGCCAGGCTGGACATGGGCCAGGCCACAGGAGCAGCAGGGTCTGTGGAGGACCCAAGTTGGATGGGGGGCGGGGGGGTGCTGGCCTTGTCCTGTATCCTGGCCACCTCAAGAATAAAACCAGCCCAATGCCACCAGCCTGGGAGACAACCCTCCTGATCCTATGGTCAGGGGTGGGGGCAAAGGCAGGGCAGGGGCAGGGAGAGGAGACGCCAGGCAGCTCCTAAGATGCAGCCAGGCTGGGAGGAGGGCAGGGGCTGGCAGGTCCCCGATCCCCAGTGATGCAGGCAGCTTGAGACCCCCCAGAAAGGAAAGGAGGAGGCTTGGGGAGGAGGGGCAGCCCCAGCCATCAATCACACGGTCCTGGGGTCCTGGGTTTGCAGCCCACTGGGGCAAGACCCCTCCTCCCCAGGAGCAGCCCACAGGACAGGAGGTAACCAAGGTCAAGTGCACCCTGATCTTCCAGAGGCGGGGGAGGGGCTTGGGCGCTCTAAGACTTCTTGGCGTCCTGCGTGTTCCGGCGCTTCAGGTCACTCAGGTCGATGGGTTTGAAGGCTGCCGGGGGACAGTGTGGTCAGCCATGTACACAGGCCCCTATCCAGCCCCCACCTCTGGCCCTGGGACTGGGCTGTGTTGAAGAGGACAGTGGGAAGCAGGAATGAGCAAGAAGTGGGAAAGGAGGCGGGCTTTCCTGCCCCCAGGGGAGCCCCACTCACTCTTCAGGCTGGGGTTAGGGACCTTCTCCACATACTCCTCCACCAGGCCCCGCTCGCTGCCTGACATCTGGCTCCGCAGGTCTCGCTCCACACCCTGCCAGGCTGGGGGCAAGGAGGGGGCGGGTGTGATCAGAGCTCTCGCACTGGCTCAGCGTCCGGCAGAGTCCCGGCTGGCCACTGTCCAAGCCAGGGCAGCATCTGCCCTCAGTGTCTGGCTGCCCAGGCCTGTCCTCTCCCCCAGAGCAAGGCAAGCACTCCTCCCCAGTGCTCAACCTCGCCTGCCTCACCCCAGCAGGCCTGTCCCTCCTCCACAAATGACCAGGGCCATGGTCAGGGGGCACTGAGGCAGCGCTGCTCCTTGGGGCTCCCATGCCTGGCACATACACATGCCCAATCCCAGCTACCTACCTCCTGCTCCTGGCCACTTCTGCTCCACCCTGTGCTCACAGCTGGGTGCACCCTCTGTCTCTGTCATGGCCCCACCTCCCCCCAGCAAACCCCCAGTGCTGCGGATGGGCTCCAGATGCTGCCTCCATCTTGGGGCTGCCCATGCCCACCCCTACGGTCAGGCTCCCCCATTATCAGAACCAGGTCTCCCCACCAAACAGGGTCCCCTCGGCCAGCCCAACCCACCTGGGACCCTGGAGGCTGTGGAAGGGGTGATGGGGCTCTGCCCTGCAAAGGCTCAGGGAGGCAAGAAAGGGGCTCCAGGAAGCTCCTCGGACTCCCAGCAGGAGCCACGAGTGGCAGGCGCACCCACCTTCGTAAATGAAGCGCACATTCTCCTCGTGGGCCGGGGTGAAGATCTCACTGCTGCTGGTGGGAGAGCGGGGACTACTGTTCCTCTTGCCGTTGTAGACAACTCTGGAGACAGGAGAACTAGGGGGATCCGGTGCATGAGGACGGGGCTGGGGATACCCGGTGGGGGGGCCCACACCCCGCCCCCAGGCAGAGGCCACCCCAGCTGCCTAAGACCCACCTGGTCATCGCTGGGGCGCCTCGTCCTAGCACTCCGCTGCCAGGTCCCCTCTGCTTCTGAAACGGAAGCCCCAGAACATAGTAATGGGACGGAGCACCACCCTCTGCAGCACAGGGGAGGGCACACAGGGCACATCTGCCTCCTCCCTTTAAGCTGTGAAAAAACCATGTGACTCTGCTGCCTACCAGGGGATCCCCCACAGGCTGGAGTCCAGACACAGGCAGGGTCCAGACACAGGTGGCCAGTGTGCTCCAAGCAACCCCCGGCAGGCTAAGGATGGCACAGGGGCAGCCAGGTCGGGGCCAGGACACAGGAGGGGGAGGTGAGCCAGCCGACACACGCAGGCCTGAGCGTCATGAGCCCGTCTGGTGTCCTCAGCCCCAGCACCTGGATCAGTGCTGCCCTGGAGCCCCTTCCTCACACGTGTCAGGCGGCAGCTCTGTCAACATTCCTGTTTCAGAGTTGCCGAGGCCCAGTGGTCCCTGGTGAGCCTAGCTCTGTTGTCGCTGGCTACGGGGCTGGGCTTGTTTCTGCTGAGCTGCACTTTCCTTTCTGTGAAATAGGATGTGCTTCCCAATGGCCACACAGGCTCCCCAGTACAGACCTCAGGCCCAGCTTCCCGGGCCCCTGGGCTGGGGTTCCTCAGGCTGGGATGTGAGCCCAAGTCAGTGCCTGGAGATGGAAATAAACCAGGGCAGTGGGTGGGGTGGGGGTGACCCTGGCACACAGCCTGTTTACAGAATAGCTGCTGGGGAGGAAGTCTATCATGTTCAGATTCTCACACTGGCCGGGGGACAGTGTGCCCTTTCCAGCTGAGGACACACAATTCCAAGGTGAGGAAGCTGGCCATACAGGGCTCATCCAGAGGAGGCAACCCCAGGTGCTGGGGGCAGGGAAGTCCCAGGGGGCTGTTAGTACAAGCACCTGCCCTGCCCATTCCTGGGGCCCAGGGGCTCCAGACAGCCCTCAGCATATGGCTGCAGCCCCTCACAAAGGGCCAGGGGTGTCAAGGCACTCTGGGTTCTTCCTCCCTGGCCCACTCAACATCATATAAGTGATCCAGTGGTTAAACACCCACGCGGGTGAACACAAGCCATGAGCCAAGGGCAAGAACAACAAAACAGTGTAAAAGCAGCTCCCAGCAGAGCACATGGAACTCTGTGCCCCTCCCCAGGCCAGGAGATGGCCGAGGCTCAGCTCCCTGCCTGTGGCAGCACGCAGCTTGCTCACGAAGTGACCTCTCCTTTCTTGGACTGTGGGACCTCTCTGCACACAGTCCTCCTGCCAGGGATACCAGCCCATGGACCCCAGAGCACAGAGGAAAAGCCCTCTCTGTCCTGAGTGTCCCAAGGGGACATGCTGATGGTGGCAGGATGAGGTCAGGAAGCTCCCACAATGCACTGAAGACAGAGATGCTCAGAGAAGGCAAAGCTCAGGTAACAGGTATACTGGCCGGCCCCTGCCCGCTCCTTCAGGACACCTGCCTCGTCAGCCGCAGCCCCCAGTGACCGGCTGCCTGGCTTAGGCTCAGCTCGGGTGTCACTCCTACTCCTCCCACCAAGGGTCCCACCTCCCCCCAAGCAGCGATGCTTCCAGGGCTCCCTTCGTGCACACCTGCTGTGCACACCTGCTGTGCTGGGGTTGTCTGGATGCCTGCTCCCCTTTGACTCTAGCCCCTAAGCCTGGCCCGGGCTGCCCCAAGTAGCTGGCCTGTAGGGAACCATGCCAGTGAGCTGCACTCCAGAGCCTCTGAGACACTCGGTCTTCATGGTGGGGACCCTCCCCAAGCTGCCCCCATCTACCCATATTCCTGACCAGAGAAGGAGCTTGCTGAGGACAGCACCACAGCCCCTCTGGAAGGCCACAGAAGGCAGCACTTGTTAATAGGGCTAGGCGGCCAGTGTGTTTCACAGGTGTGTTCCCACAGGCTGTGCACCTCCCATGTGGACGTCCTACCATGCCCTACACGAGTCTCTTGCATCCTTAGGACTTGAAGGACAAATGAAACATTTCAAAAAGGAGCCCTGTCTGCCTCCTCTCCCTAGGAGGGGACACGTGCCTCCCAAGCCTAACACCAGACACAAGGAGCCCCTCTGACTCCTCCCCACTTATCCCTCTGATTGAGGTCTCCAGGGCCTCATGCTGGCCCTGCCCTGCACCCACAGAGATCCACAACCCAGGCTTCTCCTAGCAGGGGCCTGCTGCTGCCTGGCAAGCAGAAGGGACAGCTCTGTGGCCCACTTGCACTCACCACCTCCTGGGCCCCTATTCTGACCCAGAAGGAAATTTCCACTAAAAAACACACTCCTGGGTACACACACCCAAGAAGTGCACAAGGAGGCTAGAGAGTCGCACCTACAATTACCCAAAGGGAAGAAACACCCGCTGAAGGCAGCAGTGCACAGTGGGCCTATTCCTACAATGGGAAACGACAGCTGCAAACGTGAACCACAGCAGCCTCAGGGTGAACTGTACAACTGATGGTGAGCACAGAGGCAGGACCAGGAAGGACCGCGGACAGGACCCGGGGATCCACGTGGACTGGGGGCACCTGCAGAAGGCCAAGCTGCAGGCGGAAGCAGAGCCAGGGGAAGGATGGTATACTTGAGGACAGGAAGGAGACCTCCAACACGGCAGCTGGAGGTCAAGAAGGCCTGGACCCGGAGGTCACTACTGGACGAGCTATGACAAAACCTCCAATGACCTTAGTGGCAAGGGTCTTGGTGTGAGGAGGCCGTGGCGGAGACTACAGTGACTGGGGAAGGAAGGACAGGAAGTGCGGCTGGCAGGGAGCTCAGGCCCAGCGCTAGCCCTGTGAGTGGCGTGTTCGTGTTTGGCCTAAGCAGTAGGAAACCTGAGCGTGTCACAGGTGCAGGAAGCACGACACCCCATGAGCAGGGTCCCAGGACCACAGCAGGTGAGGCATAGGCTGGGGAGATGGCTCAGGCCTGGAGGAGTGCCAAGGATGTCTAAAAGGAGACGCCACACCTCGGAGGGTCACCAAGCCATGGAGGGCCATCTGAGGCTGCCGTAGCTCCGTTCTGAGTGAGCAGGGGCTTCTCGGTGGCCGAGGGAGGGGTCCTGTTGCAGAGGTCTCGAGCGCCCATCTGGTGAAGCCACCCCAGCCTTCATCCCACCTGGGCCACCACCAGGGCCCGAGCAGTGACAGAGAGTCGGGCGACACCCCCTCCTATCTTCTTTCCCTCTTTCAGGCACAGTCACGGAGCACAATCATCCCCTCAACTCGGGAGCTCCACAGCTCAGTCCATCGCCTCTAAGAGAATTTTTGTATATTTTAATATCTCTGAAACCGGGGTTGCATGTGGCAATCAATAACATGTCAAAGTTTAATTCACAGTGTTTTTTCTTTCTCAGTGGACCATGAAATATGGTGCAGCTCACAATGGCTGGGGTCTCAGATGGGATGACCCTCCACAACAGTCTCCTGGCCCGGGGCCCTTCCCCCAGAGCCGTCTAGCATCACACTCGTCAGGCACTCCTTCCCATTCACCGCCATACATGCCCCAGCCTGTGCTGAACCTCCCCCCGCCTAGGGGACACAAGGACACCGGGATCTTCCTGACACTCTGTCCCCAAGCCACACCCCAGCAGGGCATCACCTGGGCCCTCTGCTGCCATTAAGCCCACCCTCTAGCCCCAACCTATTTTATCAGGTGTCACCTGTTGCTATACCCCACCCCAATCCCAAACACAGGCTTTGCCACAGGACTACCTCCTGCCAGCCCTCCCTCCCTACAGGTGACCTTCAGGTCCGTGCATCCTGTGGACTTGACTGTTTGTGGCCTGTGACTGTCTAGCTTGTAGGGCCTGAACTACTCTGTGGCTAGAGATTGTCTACTCCGCTCTGCTGCCCTCAGGCAAGCCCCTCTAAGTGTCAGGGCATTGGTGTCCTCACCTAAGGCAAAGCAGCCCCCAGGGAGGCTCGCCTGCTCCAACAAGGAAGGAGGCACAGCCAGTCAAGCCACACCTCAGGGAGTCTCCGTGGCTCCTTATCCAACAAGACAATGGACAGAGCAATCATATACTGTATCGTTCAACTGGACACTTTTAAGAATGAAAGGGATGCTGTTGGTTATGAAACACGAAACAGAGCCATCTGGGCAAACTGGGACGTAGAGCCAGCCACTCACAGGGAGGTGGAGATCCAGAAAAATACAGGGGACTGAAAGAAAAGACCTCTGCCAGCCACAGCAAACACTGGCCCTGCAGCCAGCCCACTGGGCCTTTACACACACTGCACAAGTCCCCACAGCTAGGCCAAGAAGAAGGCAACCTGACAACCCCATTTCAGAGGGTGAAGGAGCCTGCCATGGAATAGAGGTGGACCCCAAGTGTCTCCCAATCCCTGCCCATCCCATGGCCTCCAGGGCCACACCAGTTGGGGCCAGGCCCAAATGCCCCACCTGGCCTGAGCCTCCCCAGAGCCTGCCTCAGCTCTTGCCTGCACCCCATGGCAGGTTCCTGGACTCCCTGAAACACCCACTCCCACAGACATCCATGAGGTTCCACTCAGAGACACCCTCCACTCCAGATAGGGAGGGAGTCTCAGTGGATGGATCTTTGTAGAACCTTCCCCTTCCACGGGACCCAAGGGCTTAACAGACTTCCTGGGGGGAAGCAGGGGGTGGAAGACAGAGAGCACAGGGTACAGGGTGGGCCAGAACCCCAATGTCTGGCCTCCTAGTCTCAAACTTGTTCCCACACACAGCCATATGCCTAGGAACACAATACGAATTGATACCCTGTTTTCCAGCAAAGTGACAATGGATGTTCCAGAGTCAATGATGCCACTGCTGTTTGTTCTGTGTTCCTTTGGAGTTTCGGATGTTCAAATTTTCTTAGACTCCTTTCCCTTCATGTTCCTCGTCTTTTTCAGCCAATGAGACTGCTAAAAAAAAAAAAAAAGATCTACGACCCAAGCAGATACCAGCAGATTACTGCTGTTACAGCTCCCAAACAGGGGCCTGCTGGTCCTTGAAGACCCCCAGGCAAAGCCTCTAAGCACTGCCCAACCCCCTCACCCTCCTTCCTGGGTGATAGCTGCAGAGCAACAAACCCAAGCCTGTGGACCTGCCTCTCCATCTCTGTCCGACTCAGAAACCTCAGCATCCTCTGACTCACCCCAAATCCAGCCATGTCCTTTAGGAAGACTCAGCTCCTGCTTCCTTCACAACCCACCTCCCACCTTCTCTAAACGTTCCCAACACTTTCCACCCAGAAGTCCACTCACTGGTCCCCAATTACATCTCCGGGCTGTTGCTCAAGCTGTCCCCTCTGCCCAAAACGACCCTACTCGTCCTTGGGAGTCCAGGTGAAAGACTACCTTCTCTGGGAAGTCTATTCTGGGCCAGGATGGGGAGAAGTACAACCTGCACTGCTTTAATTAGTAATCAGAGACATGATAGCACGGCCGCCATCCCATCCGGCCCTGTACTCCAGCGCCGGCGCCCCCCACCCCACGGTTGTGCTCAGTAACCACTGCCCAGGGAGCTCCTGGGGGCAAAGCAGAAGCCGCTCCTACCCCCTTTACCCCGGACCTAGCATAGCACCAGGGCACGGGGAGCCCATGAACGTGGGGAAAGCAGGATAGCAGACGAAAGGAAGAGCGGAGGAAGGGCCAGGACGGCTGCCTGCCAAGAATCAGGAGGCATCCTCAGAAACATCCCCTTGGAAAATGGGGACAGCAGGACGTTTGTCAACGTCGGCGGCAGCAGCCTTAGACAACAGAAAAGGGCGGGCCCCTAGCGAGCGTCCGGCGCGGCCAAGTCCCCGGCTTGTCCCTTCCAAGTCCCATCTCCTGCCCCCACGGAGCGGGAAGGGGCCGCTCTGCCTGCAGGACGCGGGAGTCCCGGCGGCGGCCCCCGCGCCAGGGCCGCGGGCAGCCGCCCAGCAGGTGGGAGGGGGCGCGGGGCGGCCCTACCGCGGAGCCGACGGCGGGCCCGGCCCTCCCGCCCCGGTCACTCCCCCTCGCGGCGGCCCCGCCCGGCCCAGCTGGGCACCCGCGGCCGCGCGGCGACACCAGGGCGGGGCCCAGCCGCGCCCGCCCCGACCCGCCCCTACCCGCCGCCCGGCGACGCGCCCGCCTCACCTCGCCCGGAATCGCCGCCGCCGCCTCTTCCAGCTGGGAGGCCCCGCCGGAAGTGACGCCACAGCCGGCGCGCAGGCGCAGGCGGAGCGCGACCCACGTGACTACGCCGCGCGCGGTTGGGGGCGCGGGTGCCGCGGGAGAGCTGTGGGAGGGTCGGGGTGGGCGCGGATGTCGCAGGAGCGCCGGGGGTGTCCGGGGGGGGGCGCAGGGGGAGCGCCGGGGGTGTCCGGGGGCGGGGGCGCGGCGGGAGGGCCGGGGGTCGGCGGGGGCGGGGGTCGGCGTGGGCGGGAGCGCCGGGGGTGTCCGGGGGCGGGGGCGCGGCGGGAGGGCCGGGGGTGTCCGGGGGCGGGAGCCCCCAGGCCGCCGTGCGTGGACGGTGAGGCCCGCCGACCCCCAGAAGCGGCCGGAGTGCAGTAATGGCGCCACCACCACGGGCTTGGGAATCATTTTTATTGAAAAAGTAAAAAGTGTCACAATAAAAATTCACCTGGAGAAAAAGCCAGGCCAGAAAGGTGGGTGTGGGGCAGGGTCGTGCAGGGGACCGGGTGCTGGCGCCTGGCGCCGGCTGCTCCAGGGAGGCGACCCGAGGCAGGGCTGGCTCAGTCCATCCTGGTTCCTTTGAAGAGCTCCACCAGGTCCTTGAAGTCCGGGTCGATGAGGTCAGAGGGCAGGTCGCCGTCGTCGTTGGCTGCGTCTCTGTCTGCCCCCAGGGAGATGAGGTACCTGGGCGCAAAGGGCAGCTGGCTGCAGCGGGGAGGTGGCCTGCAGGGTGTTCAGCTCCACCCCAGGGTAGATGGCTAGCGGCCTGGGGTCACCTGTTAGTTTTTCCAGGGAGTGTGAGGAGAAAGAAACCTGATCCTCTGCAAGTGGCCGCCCGCTTTTCCGTCTGCTCTAGTGAGGGCAGCAGGGCAGAAACCATTCCAGAAGCCTTTAGGTTCTTGCCGACACTGCCTGGGCCACCTTTTGGGGGCCCACATCCTGGAGGCCAGTTGAGGCCTGGAGGGGTGGGGATAAAGCTTGAGCAGCCCCGGCCTGCCCTCTCACCTGGCTATGTCTGGGTACCCGTCGCTGCAGGCGATGTGCAGGGGCGTCCAGCCCATCTCGTCCCGCTGGTGAATGTCGGCCCCATATTTGACCAGCAGCTTCACACAGTCCAGGTTTCCAGAGAGCACGGCTTCATGCAGAGCAGCCAGGCCTGGGCAGGGAGGGGGGCAGGAGTCAAGGTCAAGGCAGAGGTCTGAGCCCCCTTGCTGTCCTTCCCCTCCCCCCACAGACCCTCAGCCAGTCCCGCTAGTGCCTGCTTACCTGAGGGGTGGATGGTGGCCAGGGAGACCTTCCGGGCCCGGAGGAAGCGCCCCACCTGCTCCAGGTCACCCTGGCGGATGTGGTCCAAGAACAGGACGTCGTTGGGGAAACGCACACTGCGATTGGCCAACAACCTCCGGCGCCGCTGCCGTGGGCTGTAGCGGGCATAGCGGGCAGTTCTGCTGGGCATCCTGGGGGCTGCGAGGTGGGCTGTCCCTCTGAGGACCCTGCTGCACTGGGGGAAGGAATGTGCCTGGCCCAGACCAGGTCAGCGTGAGAGTTCTGTCAGCTGAGACCTCACTTGTAACTTATATAGGGTGCAGGAGCTATATAAAGCTGCGCAGTCATGCTCACCCTCGCGATGGGCTGAAACTGAGCTGCTCCCCACCCCCTGCGGCCAGGATCATGTTTAGTGACTCATCTTTCAGCCCACCTGTCGCCCTCCCCAGCCAAAGGGGTCAGATCCTTCCTGGCTCCCCTCCCTGTCCCACAGCTGGACCTAGAAGGTGCCTTACAGAGGGCAGGCAGAGGCACCAGGACAGAGCCCCTGAGGATGGCCAGGGGACGAGATCAGGGGCAAAGCAGGCCCCAAGGTCATGGGGAAGGCTTGCTGTCTACCTCCTGGAAAGCCAGGGTCCTCCCCCCACGTGTGACGCAGCACAGGTCCACCAAGCTGTGCAGGAGGCCCAAGCTTCTCCACCTCCCTGCCCTTCAGTTTCCACCTTCCAACATGCTTGTATCACTCTCCTGGTTTTCCCCAAACTGCCTTGAAGGCGCTGCCTCCTGTTCAAAGACCCCCTGCCAGGCTTCCCTCTTGCTCAGCCAGGCCTGAGCAAGTGGCCTTTCCCCCAAGGGGTCCCCACACGCTCATGCTCCTGCCCTCCACAGCGTGTCTGGGTTGTAGGTTGCAGACACATGGCAGTGTCCAGTCTGCTCTGCAATGACAGGGACCATCACATCCTGGATGGTGCATTCCCTCTGCCGCAGCCCCTTGTGGCCTTGCCTGTAGGGACACAACCAATGGAATTTTAAGAAAACTATGTTCCAGCAGGCTCATCTTTGCTGACTGCTTCTACAGCCAAGGTCCGACCGAGATGGGGCTTGGACTGCAGAACATAAGAAGAGGCAGAAGGGGACAGGCACGGAAGCAGAATTGGGCCAGGGGTTGCCCCAGGAACATGTCTTTGGGGTCCGGAATGGCCATTGATGGTACAGGGTTCCCCTGCAGCTGGCTGTGTGAGTCTGCTCAGGCTGCCGTGACAAAATACCTCAGACCACAGAGGGGGAACTTAAACAACAGATGTTTGTTGCCCCGTGCGGTTCTGGAGGCTGGAAGTCCGAGGTTGGGGGTGAGGGTGTCGGCAGGGCAGATTCCTCCTGGGGCTCTGAGGGAAGGTTGGTTCCAGGCCTGTCCAGGATCTAGTGGTCGCCAGCAGCTTTGCCATTCCTTGGCTGGTAGCAGCATCACCCTGATCTCTGCCTTCATCTCTACATGGGGTTCACCCTGTGTGTTCACCTTCTTATGAGGATGCCATCACACAGGAGTAGGGCCTACCCACTCCAGTGTTGTGACTCTGTCTCCAAAAAAGGTCGCGTTCTGAGGTTCTGGGGGTTAGAACTTCCACGTGAATCTGGGGGAACACAGTGCAGCCCATAACACAGGCAGGACCCTCTGGGTGGTCACAAAAGGCCTGAGTGAGGACAGAACCAAGACCAGCCAGCAGCCCCCTTCAGGGATGTGGAGGCAGCAAGGTCACCAGCAGGCCGCTCTGGATCCAACAAAAATCAACAACTGTATCAGACACGTCTAGGTTGGGCCAAACACTTCAGGAGAAATGGCGTCAACTATAAGGGCTCCCTGCCTGACGGGGGTCTTCTTGACCTGCCTCAGTGCCCAGGTGCACCCCCACCCCGGCCCCTTGGGCCTCACGCCATGGGCACGACACCTCTCTGTAGCTGCTCCCTCCACGGGCCACACACTGTAGCGCCAGGAGCCTCAGGCCTTCAGGGACCCTGCGAGGGGATCGTTCCCAGCATCCCTACATTTCCCGGGACTCAGAGTAAGGTGCTGTTCAGTCGTGACTCCTGGTCACTTAGGAGGAGTTGGGTAGCTTTTTCTGTCGTTTACATGAAGCCCAGAGACTGAACTTTCTGCACTGTGGACAGGAGATCGACGTCTTCAATGTGAAGTTTGCCTTTGCTCATGTTATGGAAAGTAGTCTGCCCTCCCCGCTGACAGGATCGGGTGAAAGCTCGCTGGACAAAGCTGCCAGCAGCAGCATGGCCAGGAGGACCAGAAGGACGGCCCTTTCCGAGCGACCGGGCCTCAGGCTAGAGCCAGGGTCAGGATGAGCCCAAGTGGGACCCTCTGTCCATCCTACTAAAGCTAAGCTGAGAGAGCTTGGAGTTCTTTGGCTTTGGGGTTTTCATTTGGATCAGAGAAGGGACTGTTACCCAAAGTCTTCCCAGTCACAATGGGTCCCCTGAAAGGTATTTACATGCCTTTATTCTAGCAAGGACATGGGAACCATGTGTTCTAAGCCGTAGACACTACCTGAGGCATCATCTCCTCTTTGAAATCTCTCATCAGAAGCTGGCCATCAGCAGTCTAACCTCCTGCATAGTTGGCGAAACAGCCTGTTCCACGTGTGACATCAGAACAAAATCAGCCTGTATATTTGTAGTTTTGTGCCTGATTCTTCTCAGTCTGTGTGAATTTGTGAATTGACATGGTTTCCATGATTTTAAGTTTCTACCTCTGGAGAACAAACTAGAACATCTAATGCACAAAGTTTACCATCCAACTTTTTAAAGGCCAAGGAATGCAACCAGCAGTGTTCTGCACAAAACACAAAACCAGAGGGCCTATTAGGAAAAGTCCGCTGGAGGGCCAGCCCAGGGCCAGAGAAGGCCCCTTCCCTCCTGGGCAGGCTGAGCCAGAGGCCCCGAGGGTACAGTGCACTGGCCCAGCAGTTGCTTTTTAGATTCCAGGCCAGTGGCTTCCTGGCACCTGGAGAGAGAAGAGAAGGAGAGATTGGGAAGTCCCAGCCTGCTAAGCCTTCACTGCCTCTCCCAGAGCCTTCAAAGTTGCCTCACTAATCCACCAGCCCAGCCAGAGAGGCTTTGGACGCATGCCACAGCCTCTGGCCAAACCCTGGCCCAGAATGTGCTTGCCAGCTGCCTCCGCAAAGGGGAAAGGTATCGGTGCCTCCCGCCCCAGGAGCACATGACGGCAATGCTCTGGGCAGCTGTGCCAGTTCCCAGCACAGCTGGTCAGCAGGGAGCACAGGCCCGGGCACAGCTCACCTCTTTTAGCTGGGACCGCCCCCTGCACTCAGCCTGTGCTGGCTACCCTCCTCGGAGACCCCGGCAGGGACCACAGCCCTCACACCTCAGCTCACATTTTGGGGGGCAGAGCTAACATCCTCCCACCTCCACATGCCCGTGCCTTGTCCACGAATATACATCTCATTGTGCCACAAGACCTAGGCATGACACACAAACCCTGCTGGGGCCCCTGGAACTGAACTAGCCTGAAACCAGTCCCAACACGGGCCACCTGAAAACCCGAGAAGGAAGCATGGGCTGGACTGCTGACCTGGGGGCAGCCTCGGGCCGTGGCGTGGACAAGCCGGGCTGGTCGGTGCTGCCCAAGGCACTGACGCCACACCGGGGGGAACCGTGCAGCCCTGGGTATGCGAGGGCCTATAGAGCAGGCAAGGACAGTGGTGGGGAGATGGCCACCCCCACTTCCCGTGGGCCACCACCCAGGAGAGAACCGGGCTCACGGCAAGCCCTTCCGACAGCCGGGCACCAGAAGCAGTGACCAGTGCTCTGAGACCCAGCCTGTGAGCACCAGAACTGGTCCCTGGAATCTTGGCAGTGTGGACCGCTCCCCAATCCAGGAAGCTTGTCAGAACAGCGCATGTCACAACGTGAAGGGACTGGCAGGGCTCAAGGACACCTGGCGGTGGCTGTTCTACCTGACCTTGAGAAGGGTGAGCCGTATCTCCGCCCCATCTGGCCCCCTGGGCCTCGCTCTCACCCTTGCCCTGGGGGACCCACCAGCACTGCAGAGCTCCGGAGGCATCTGTGCCTCAGGGATGAGGGGGAGCAGGACAAATCTGGGCTGAGCAACGTCACCCCAACCCCAAACCCGCACACAGGCTGGCAGTTTCAAGTCTGCAAAAAGTCGATTCTCTACGTGAAGCCTGAGCAAGCCAGCTGGGGTTCTTTCTCTAAGTCAAATCATATCTGAAAAACCAGGAGACTTCCTATTTAATGTGTCACATTTTTTATAGAAGGTTTGGTAATAAGCATGGGAACTTGTTCATTTCACCTATTCAGAAAGCCTGAATCCACCTGCTTTCTCGTCAGCCCCTGCAGTGACCAGAGGGAATGGCTTGAGGCAGCTCCAAATGTGTCCACGTCCAGGGTCAATGCAGTGACAACCAGATTCCCAAGGATCTTAATGCCAGCTGTCCCGAGCATGGTCTAGGTAAGCCAACACCCCACAGCATGGACACTGGCGTCTCCCCTGCCACCTGGGAACTGAGTCCGCACACACCAGGCCCCGAGTGTGCCAGGGCTGTGTGCAGCGAGCCTGTCCCTGCATCTGCATCATGCTTCAGTGGACCAGTTTCACCAACAGCAACCCCGAAGCCTGCCTGGTCTTGTCGGAGTCAGAACCCGCCCCCCCCCCAGCTGGGAGTCACAGAGCAGATACAAGGACAGGCAGTAAAATCAACTTTACTTGGCCGATGAGTCCAATTCCAGATTGTGACAGAAATGCCTGAAGAAGGGCCAGCATCTGACTTGGCTCCACCCTGGGTCAATCCCACCTGGGTCAGGGTCCTGGTTGCACCTGGAGCAGGACCCAGGCCACAGACCAATGAGCCCAGGACAGGACGAGCAGCCTGGCTCGAGGCGGGAAGTGAAACGCCCCGGCCTGTCCTGGGCCCCAGAGCCAGCTGTCACCTGGCCTCCTCCAAACGTGGGGCCACCCCGACAGGATCCAGAAGTCTCCATCCAACCCAAGTATGCAAGAGCTATGCTCAGTCATGGCAACACCGGTACAGGTGCAGAGTGACCATGTCCAAACTGGCTCCGTCCCTCCCTGCACAGGGGACAGGTGTGTCCAAGGAGGCCTGGCCAAGGTGGAACAAATACCCTGATGTCAGAAAATGTCTAAAAATCCCACAGATGGAATTACTTTAAGTGATAGTATAAACCTAACGGGAAGGGGTTATTACCAGCGTGAGATTCCAAAACATTTTAGCACGTACTCTGGACAAAAACCATGTACAAAAAAGTACGTCACAATTTAAAAAAGAAAAAAAATAGCCCACCAAGATGGGCTGGTCTGGAGATAAATCCCTTTCCAAAAATTGAAAAGCAAAAGGAAGAGACAGGTTTAAGTTTACACATATGTCAGGATGAAGTGTTACTTCAGAAAGGTTCCCTGGATTTCCGACGATGCCCTCCTGCGGGGGAGGTCTATGGGCTTCTGGAGGCGTGAGCTGCTGGGAGTGCAGCCCACCAAGAGGCGTCATTTTGGGGTGCCCAGGTCTGTTCTGCGTTATAGTTCATCTTTCACAGCTTTTTGATCATCATCTTCCTCCATGTCTGGCTCTTCTGCTTCTTCCAGATCCTCAAGATCCTGGGGTGCAGGAAGGGGGGGCAGGTGTGTTCCTGTGTCAGCAACCCCAGGAATCCCAGCCCAGCCCTCAGACCCTTCTGCCCTTCTGACAGGTGTGGCTGGGAGGGGGGTGCCCCCAGCTTGACACCAGAGCACCCGCAGAGCACCACCCCCTTCCCTGCCCCCCGCCCGGGGCAATAGCCCTACACAAGTCTGAGCACAGTGACCACTGGGGCATGACGCCCAGGTCTGCCAGCCCCCAGCTTGTCTGGCCAGTGTCAAGCCATCCTCCCTCAATCCAGGCAGGTCTGTCTCTACCTCCCACTTCCTGCAGGCCCCAGTGGCCCAAACTGACTGTTTCTTCCACTCCCTGCCTCAACTGTCCTGCTATGGTCACCAACCCCCACCCCCTTACCTCCCCCAAGCATGACCATCAGCCCCATCTCTGGCCACAAGCTGCACTCCGAGGGCACACCCATGCCTGCTGTCATTGTGCCCGGGCCCAGCAAGTGCCTCTCGGTGACCAGCAGGCACTCATATTAGCAAACCTCAGCCAGTGGGCTGGAGATGGACATTCAAGCCAGGCCAGCCTGGATATGAGGATGCTGTGGGATGCATCTGAGAAGGTTTCCTAAGCAAATTCCAGTTTTTAAAGACACCTTCAAAATCACTCCCCTGCAGAAGTGCTGACTAGGAAGAGCCACTTCAGCAGAGCGTGGAAGAGCAAGTCCCTCATTCCCCTGGCAAAAGTCTGGGGCCCCAGAGCCCTGAATGCACAGATGGGCCTCCGGTGGCACCACCCCTACAGCCAGGTCAGAGCCCAGCGATCTGTGTGGCTGCTACTTACATCGTCATCCCCTGCCCCGTCCTGGCCACCACTCTCCAGGAACTTCTTAAAGCCCTCCAGCGTCCGCTCTCCATTGTAATCGATGACCTGGGGGAGACAGGGATGAGAGCCCAGGGCTGGCCCCGACCCGACCATGCCCCTGGCAGCGGCTTCCCCTGCACAAAGGCAGGGGCTTCTGAAAAGGGGCCCCTGGCTTCCCCTGCCCTACCCCTTGCCAGCCCCAGGCTCCTCTGAGACAGAGGGCCCCCCAGCAGGTGTGGGGTGACAGCTCTGCCTGGAGCCCACCCCAGCCTCCCCGCAGGCGCACCGTTCTGTCCGTGCTGGCAGGAAAGAACTTCAGTGTGGGGAAGCTGTGCACTTTGACTGCCTCCACCTCGTTGGCTGTGGAGTCCATCTTGGCGATGACAATGTTTTCGTGATCCTTGTAGCTCTCTCCCAGTTTATCCCAAATGGGGGCCAACTGTTTACAGTGACCACACCATGGGGCATCTGAAAAGAAAGTAGCTCTGAGGGTCTTGGCTGGGACGCACAGTGTCACACAGACGGCTTCCCGCTGCGCCCCACTCGCTCCTCGAGCCGCCCTGGCTTGGAGCAGACGGATCCGGGAAGGTGAGGGTGGCTCCACTTACAGAATTCCACAAAGACGTTCTTTTTCTCATCAAAAGCGACCTCTTCAAAGTTCTTCCCAACTAGCACTTTGACGGGCTGCTTGTCCCAGTCCTCAGGCAGCTCCTGGCTCATCAGGTGGGGCTGGACAGACAGACCGCGGTGAGGACGGCGCTGCCCAGGGGCCCGCAGAGCCCCAGCCCCCTCCCCGGCTGGGGCTGAGGCACATGGCTGCCCACACCTTGATCTTGCCCTCCAGGAAGCGGTGGCAGAACTCCAAGATGGTCTCTGCTGTTAGCTCGTCCGACTCGGGCTTGTACTTGGTCATCTCCTCCTCCAGGGTAATGAGGCGCACGGCCGGGCACTCTTCCTTCTTCAGGCCAAAGAACTCCAGGATGCGCTGGTTGTCGGTGTGGTCGCTGTCGATGAAGATAAACAGGATCTTGGGGAGAAAAGGCACACTAAGACAAGTCCTGGGGGGCCAGCTGGTCCAGGCTGCCTCTCTGCTCTGTACTTGTCACTTCACTCAGAGGCAAGTTCATGCTCCTGCAGCCATTCTCTGGGACGCCCAAACCAGACCCGCAGGTGACGGGGAGCACAGGGTCTGGCCTGGGCGGGCCTCCCCAGTGTCCGGCCCAGGAGAGCCTTGGGAAGGTGTGGCACTTATACCACTGCAGGAAGTGCTGTGCTGTCCCCTGGTGCCACCCCACCAGCCATTGGGAGGGAGAACAGCTCACCTTGCCCTTGAAACTCTCAGCTGCTTTTTTGAAGTTGTTCAGTTTGCCATCATAGTCTGACACGCTCTTGGGCAGGAACAGCAGGATGTGTGTCTTGATTTCACCTCCAAAGATCTTCGGGGCTGTCTGTCTTACAAACGTGAATTACTAGGTCTGAGCCACAAACTAAGCTATCGACGCAGAATATTCTCCCAGTGGCCCCCCATGCCACCAGACACTTAGACAACAGTAGTGACTGGGGGTCTCTAGCCCACCCTGGGGCCCCTACTGCACCACCCCCAACCCAGGGCCACAGGACAGAGTCAGAACCACACCTGCTCAGTGAACTCGATGACCAGGGGCAGCTGGTTGTGCTTAATGAAGTCCAGCAGGTTCTCTTTGGTGACCTCCCCCTCAAAGTTATTCCGGCCTTCATCAAACTGTGGGCAGAAAGAGAACCTTGAGCCTTGCTGCCATGAGCACAGCAACCTGGACGTGGCCAACAACAGTGGCCTGCAGCCCACCCTCCTGTCTGGGGGTTATGAGTCACAGGCCCCAGCAGTGGGGACAGGATGTGCCTGGTCCTTGACAACATGGACAGCTTCAGCTATCACCTGCAGCCACCATGGAGCCCAAAAGTGGTTTCACATCCACAACTCAAGCCTAGTGCTCACGGCCCCCCGCTGCCCTGGCTGTGGGATGAGTAAGGCTAGGACGGCCTCAGGTGACCAGACCCCATCTCACCCCTCTCCACAGAGCAGCCAGGCAGGGAAGGCACCGTGTCCTCTGGGCACGGGGCAGACAGGTCATACAGGAGGTCTGCTGCCCAGAGACACAGGGCAGCCCCGCATACACCTGCAGCAGGCCTCAGGCTCCTACAGGGCACACAGGACCAGCTGCAGACCACAGCTTTAGTCACAATCAACACCACCCTCTGCCCACAGGCCCGAGAGCCTCTACTCCTGTGTGCCAGGGAAACATCTGGGTTTTATATAAACTACCTTCCTCATCTCCAAGTTCCTAAAACAGCAGCCCTCAAAGTGTGGTCCACAGCCTGGGGCCCCAGACCCTTTCAAGGCGTCTGCACGGTCAAAGCTATCTTTGTAATAGCTTGGAGGATGGCATCTGCCTTTTCATTCTCTCTCAGGAGACTGCAGTGCCACAGAGGCCGCCGGATGTGCAATGTCACCACAGACTGATGGCAGGAGAGGAGCAGAACCTAGCAGTCTCCCATTAAGCCAGACACGAAAGAGACTGGCAGAGATCTAAAGCACACTCTTATTGCTAAATTGTGTTTTGTTTTGTGTTTTTTTTGGAGACAGTCTCACTCTGTCACCCTGGCTAGAGTGCAGTGGCATCATTGTAGCTCACTGCAACCTCAAACTCCCAGGCTCAAGCAATCCTCCTGCCTCAGCCTCCCAAGTAGCTGGGACTACAGGTGCCACCACCATGCCTGGCTAATTTTTTCTATTTTTAGTAGAGACAGGGTCTTACTCTTGTTCAGGCTGGTCTCGAACTCCGGAGCTCAAGTGATCCTCCTGCCTCGGCCTCCCAGAGTGCTAGGGTTACAGGCATTAGCCACCACGCCCGGCCAGAAAAATTAATTTTCATAAAGATGTTTTTAATGATAACATGTAGTGGGCTTATCGTTATTTTTAAATGAATGCTTTTATATTTATAGCTTCTGATTTCTAGTAAAATAAATACTGACAGATGTAATCCACACACACAAGCTCTTTGGGATCCCTAACAATGTGTGACAGTCGAGCCTTGAGGCCATGAAGGCTGAGATGCTACTGTGGACCAGCCTCAAGCCTTGGCACTGTGGGTGCAGCCTCGGCTCAGAGCACAGAAAGGCTGTTCCCTTGCTATGACTCTTCCGGGCAGCCTTCCTTCATTCCCTTGGGATTTTATTTTTTCCCTGAGAAACAGAGTCTCACTCTGTCACCCTGGCTAGAGTACAGAGGGGTCATCCCAGCTCACTGCAACCTCAAACTCCCAGGCTCAAGCAATCCTCCTGCCTCAGCCTCCCAAGTAGCTGGGATTATAGGCGCCGCCACCATGCATGGCTAATTTTTTCTATTTTTAGTAGAGACGGGGTCTCACTCTTGCTCAGGCTGGTCTCGAACTCCTGGCCTCAAGCAACCCTCCCGCCTCAGCCTCCCCAGAGTGCTGGGATTACAGGCATGGCCACTGTGCCCAGCCCCCTTGAATTTCTTAAGTGAGACTTGGAGAAAGAGATTACTCATCTTTTCTTACTGGCCATTTCCCTTTACACCTCCCCAAAGGAACTTCAACAACAGGTGCCACTTCCTGCTGTCATGCGTTGCCCCTGCTGGAGGGCCTGGGCCAGCCTGACACTCCGGCTCAACCAAGGTGGACCTAATGCTAAAACCAGGCCACGGGCAGCCCCTGCTGTGAGCCACTCCCCACCCGCGTCTACTCAGCCCGCCCCATCTCCCCACGCTGGCAAACGTGGAGAGCATAAGGAGGAAAAGAGGCAGAGATGCCAAGGCCAGGAGGCCCGTGGAGAGCATCGCTGGAAAAATGAGCTGCTGGTCCCGGCCTGGCTGCATTAGGCACAGGCCCACTTCCCAGGCACGACCTGCGCCACGACTACAGGCAGACGGAACAGCATCCCCCACCCTGCGGAACAATGTCTCCGGCTCCCTCCAGGGCACCGAGCACTGTCTGCACAATCGCAAGCTGAGAAGCCCCAAGAACACTGCAGCCACACCCGTCTCAGGGCAGCAATCTTTTTGGTAGTGTTGCCACATCACACTCATTCATTGTGTGCTTTGGTAACAGACAGCCCCATTTAGCAGGGGCAGCTGCAGGGGGCCTGGAGGCCTTGGGCAGAGATCACTGCTGTCTCAGGCCACAGTGATGAACATCAGGAACAGGCCAGACACCGCAGGCTGGAGGAGAAGGAAATGTGCAGTAAATATCAGAATCAAGAAAGACACAGGACGATTGGTTCTGAAACCAACGGTCCCATCACCAGTGGCCAGTGACCCCAGTTGGGACTTGACTGGACCTCCATCCTTCCCAGGAAAGAAAGGGAAAAGCAAACAGCAGCTGGCCACTCCCGGGAGCCAGCCTCCCTGGTCCCATGTGGGAAGGACCGGCTTAGCCAGGCTGCCCACAACGGTTCCCAGCAGACAGGAAGGCTCAGCTCACATGAAGACAGGGGCTTCACAGCCTGAAGGGGAAAGGAGGAGTAAGGGCTAATCCAGCAAGGGAGAAGGCGGGGCCTGGGGCACAGGAGCCAGGAACCCCAGGATCACCCTCTTCTTGTCCTCGGAGGGAGCTCTGTCTGACTTCAAATGTGACCCCAGATGTCTCAAGTTATTTTGAGGGAGCCAAGTCCACGGCCCTGCCAGGTTTCTGCTGGCGGCTGCCTGCAGTGAGCTGGGCCACCCTGAGTGAACACGCAAGTGCTGCCCAACCGGCACCAGACCCAGGGGGGCTGGCTGTGCCCTGCCTGGAGCGGACACGTGGGAAGCCCACACGAACCTGCACGTGCTCTGTTCTTCACAGTAAGAACAGGAAACAATCCTCCTAACCCTCAAGAATGCACGACCCCCAAACCATTCATCCAATGTTAAAACGGCCTCTCCAGACGTGAAGGGCAAAGGGAAGAAACTGTGGGCTGAACGGCAAATCGAGGTCTGCCAGTTTCAACGGGCCTCAGAGCCCAAGCTTTAGGACAAGACTCAGGACTTTCTAACACCCCAAAGAGCTCCAGTTCACTCAACCTCATCCACACATCAGTTTTTTCCTAGTCAGATGTTTAATTTCCTAGGCACATTTGCAATGACAAGTGACTAATTTAGCACTTCTATTCCCTTTAGGAAATACCGTGAGGATTTCTACTGAGTTGTATATGATGTCTTCAGTAATTGTGAGGAAGGGGCTACAGAAACAAGCTAAATGACAAGTAAGAACAAGGACGGGGGACAAAGCCCTCCCAGGCCCACCTGGGCCACTCATACTCCTCTAAGTGCTTCAGGAAGAGGTCTCCCCCCTTCTCCCTGGTCCTGGCAAAGTGCCAGGCGCTCAGCACGTGCTACAGAAAGCCAACCTGCTCCTCATCTCCAAGACCACTCGGTTCCAGCCCGTCATGCTGTGTCACACACAAAGCACACACTCACAGGAACCTCAGGCCCGGGGCCCACACCGTTTCCAAACCAAGCAGCTGCTCATTTTCTGGCCACATGGTTGATTACTCTGCTCTGACTCTGTGGAACAGGAGTCAAAGGTCCTCTCCCCCACCCCTGAAGACACCCCTGCCCCTCACTTGCCAGTCCTTCCCCTCCCTTCCCAGGCCACATCCTGCTGTCTGAATGCACCAACCCTGATCACCCGTGTCCAGATACAGCAGTGTCCCAAGAGCCCCAGCCCACCCTCTGGTGACTAACACTAAAGACAAAGGAAACCACAGGCCCCACTGGTAAAGCTGCGCCAACATGGATCCCGTGTGTCCTGGTAACAGTGACACACGGTTAGGGGACACATGGTTGGGTGCCAGCCTTTCCAGCAGCCCCCTTCCCAAGAGGAAGGACAACAGGAGCAGGGTCAGTGGTTTTCAAAGCTTGGGCCCTTAGGGGTCGTGGTGCCCTTGGGGGTGGGGGGCACAGGTGTGGCTTTGCTGGCAGGGTGGGAACACACCCCAGAGAGCTAACCCTCCAGAGCTTCCACTTTGGATGAGGGAAAAGTTCTGGAAACAGATGAATGACACCTGCACGACACTGTGAATGTAATTAATGCCACTGAATCGTACACTCGAAAGTAGTTATAATGGTAAACTTTGTAATATATGTTTTACCACAATTGGAAAAAAAAGCTAACAGTCAAGAGCAGTTCCTTCCTAAGGCGTGAAGGCCACTTACTGTTCACAGCAGTTCCTGCAGTCTGACTCTGCAAAACTGCAGAGCAGCCCTGGATAACAACTCATCAGTCCAAGGCTGCAGGGCAAGGTCCTCCTAGCACTAAGGAAAGCAACACCACCCCCTGCAGACCAACCCCTGAAGTGCCCTGCGGGGAGCTGCAGGAGCGACTCACCTTCTTTTTTTTCTTTTTTTTTACCACTCCATTATCATGCTAACAGCGACTCACCTTCTTAAAGAGGACAACCCCGTCTTTGTCCAGCTGGTATTTGGAGAACACATCACTGCTGGAAGTGATCCCAAACGGTATGTCATCAATGGCCTCTGCTGCCTGCAAGAACTGCTTGGCAAAGTCCGACTCCACGTCCTGGAAGAGGGAAAACCAGAGGTAGCCACGCCCACCCCCCAGGATCCCTGCCTGGGATAGCAGGGCGGACACTGAGCTCCCATGCTCAGGGGACACATGCAGAACTGCTGGCCATAGGCCATGAGGACCCCTCCTCAGACAACGACAGAAGACAAGGTCAAAATGAAGTTTTAAAGCCTCTACCTTGAAGAAGCCGATGACAGCCACCTCGCTGGACTCCACAAAGGACTCCGCAATTGCACCGTCAGACAGGGTGGTGGCAGCTGGGCCAGTGCGCTTCTTCAGCCAGTTCACGATGTCATCTGCTTCTCTGCCAGCTACATCCCAAACAAACAGAGGTTCCACTCTCAAACAGGGAGTGCTGCCTAGCCTGCCTGGCCCATTCCCGTCTCAGCGCTCTGCCAGACGGGCTGAGGACACCTGACCAAGCACCTAGGGCAAGATGTTCTCACCACAGGAGAGCCTGACGCCTGCCCACCTCCCGAACGCACGAGTGAGCCTGCACTTGTGTGTACAGGAGGGGAAAGAGAGTGGTCATCCCAGGGTTACTGGGTAACAAACCAGTTTTCTTCTCTAATCCCTCCACATCTAAATTTTCTTCAACATTTAACACATTGACTGCCACACTAGAAAAAAAATTTTTTTCCTTGGGGCCATGGTGTTTTATTATGGAAATAGAATAAAAACTTCAAAAATAAAACAATCATTTTTAATTTAATGAAAAATTTGTTATTTTGTATTGTTTTCTGTGTGTGAGTTATACACAACTTGAAAAATAGTTCTCCTGGCTCCCAAGGTGAAGAGACTGTGAGTTACATATGCTTTACGTGCCCCGGGGTCAAAACTAGCATGAGTTAAACACAACTCACATGGCCGTTAATGTGTTGAATTCATTAACCCATTGACTGCCACACAAAAATATCAGAAACTTTTCCTTGAGACCAGTGTTTTATTATGAAAATATAATAAAAACTTCAAGTGTAATTTAAAGGTGAACATAAATAGAAAAATGAAATTTATTGACTTCTATTCATTTAATCCATGTTTTTAGAATTAAACTGTCAATATTAATTGTAACAATAAAAACATCAACAAGTAAGATTTTATATACGCTTCACGTGGACCTGGGGTCAAAACTAGCATGAGTTAAATACAACTCTCAAGGCAGTTAACATGTTAAACACACACATCGTCCCCCAGTGGTCTCATACCAGTCCTCATCTTAGAGAGGAGGTTCATAAATTAATCTTCATGCCAGTTTCCCCACCTGTGAAAACAGGCCAAAATCTACCCTACCAAACACTCCCCCAAGCCTGAAAACTTTTACTCCAGGTGGGTCAGGCGCTCTTGTCCGTGGCACGCCCTATACACCTCCCAGACCAGTAAGGAGTAAAGATCACACATTCACATGCCACCCAAAACAGACAAAATGAAAAGAAACCTGCTCCTCCCAAGAGGCTAGGCTAAAAAGGATAATTGAAGAATTATTCTTTTTTCCCCTCCTAGAGCTTGAATATCTAGTCCAACTTGGGAAGGGTTGTGATTCTCAGATTTAAAAAGACTCTGACAAGTGGTAACAAAAAGCTGAGTCACTTTTTTGAGTCATCCAGTTACAGGTGGATTTAGGAGTACTTGTCTCATCTATAAAACCTAAGTGGCTAGCGACAGAATCACCGTGACTTTGGACAAAGCACTTCCCATTCCAAAAGTGAACACAAGTAAAAAATGGGAACATCAAAACAACTGAGTAAGAGAGACAACCACGGAGTTGGTGATGCTAAAACAACAGGGCACGGTTGCTTAAGGGGACACCTCTGCTACCACTAGGATGAGCCAGTTTTAGGCTACCCACCACCTGAGGCTGATGAATGTGCCACAGAATGGGTTTTATAGACACAAGAATCTTCTTTTCCCCAAAGGGGCCTGGACTCCACAAGAAGAGCTTCAGAGGCGCCCTAAGAGCAATGGAGAGTTCATGCTACGGGTGGAGCTGGGCTTAGACTCAAGGTCCACCACCGACATAGGCAGCTATCACCCAGCTGCTCTAAGCCTCAGCCCTTCATCTGTGAAGTGAAAGGCCCACCTCTCAGAGAGGATCCAACAGGAAGTCATACAAGCATCAGGCCTGGCAGGCGGCACGCTACGGCACAGTTAGGAGACGTCACCCTACACGGCTGCTCCTAGAAACAGGGACAGCTCGAAGAGCCCCATGTGGTCAGAAGGGCACCAGCCTTCCTCTCCTCGCTGGTCCATCTTCAGACAAGCCTCAGCCAGGACGTCCCCAAGTATGTCATCAGACACAGACCCAACACACTTTCCACTTGAAAGGTTCTTCCAGGATGAGAGAACCTTCCTCACAGGACCCTCAGGGGTGGAACCAGATGGAGAACCCACTCTGAGAGCAGGTTCCCCTTGAAGCTTCTGAAAATAGGCCTCCCCACCACTCAGATGTTACTGGTTGTGTTTTCAGTTATCTTCCAAGGCCTGCAAGGTACATCCCTCCCCAAAGACAACTAAAGGGCAATGCTGCGGTCACACCTGTATATTCTTTGGGGGAAGCCGTATCTCCATTCTTGAAGAACTTGATTGTGGGGTAGCCACGGACGCCATACTGCTGGGCCAGATCAGACTCTTCGGTGGCGTCTACCTTTGCCAGTCTGATCTCGGAACCTTCTGCCTTCAGCTTCCCAGCTGCTTTAGCATACTCCGGGGCCAGTGCTTTGCAGTGGCCACACCAAGGGGCATCTGAAAAAGAAAACAGGACAGTAGAACACAGCACTTGATCCAGTTCCACTCAAGACTTCCCTTCATAAAAACCTTGTCTACTCACCCAGATAACCCCCTCTGAATGTACAAGGCTGAACTGATAGCTTGGGGCTCTTAGCAATATCAGGACACAGGCCATGAATGACAAACTACCCCCCCGCCCCCCGCCACTCTGCTACAACACCATCAGCACAAGAAGACAAATCCTTTAATGATTCTTAACTTCCTATTACCTGCACGCAATTAGGGTAAATACGTCCCTACAATTTCTCTTTAGGAATTAAGAATGCAGAAAAAAGTTAAGAAGTTAATGCTACAGTCCTATACCTAGCAAGAACTAGTTGAGTATGTGACACACATGCCTTGACACTTGGATTTAAAATTGGTTTTTTACAGCGTGGGAATAAGACTGTTAACGAAAGTTAGCAGCTGTGTTGGGCAAAGGTTACCACTCCAGAGACAGAGCTTAAATCCTTATACACACAAGCAAGGGTTTTGAATTCTAGTCTGCAACACTTTCATTACAGGTGGTGCGGGCAGGGGCAGGGCGCTCGCATGATCAGCCCCCGAGAGTAATTAGCAGGGCTGGACCCCGGCTCGTTCTTTGGTATTTGCTGTGGCTCATACGAGTCGGTCCTGTCCCTGCACTAGCAGAGGGACCTGCCATGTGGACGGCAGGCACAAAGACACCTCCCTGGCTCTCAGCCCGCAGTCACCCTTAGGAGTCCTGGGTACAAGGGCTTCCAGGCTGGGCAGGCAGGATGCCCTTCGGGCGGCGGGGGCTGACAGCCGGCGTGCGCCGGGCCCCGGCCCGGGGCTCAGAGCCCACGGTCCGGAGGGGCCTGTTCGCTGCCAGCCCCGGCGCGCCCGGGCAGCGCTCGTCTGCCGGACGCGGGCTCCGAGGCCGGGGAGGGGCGCCCGGCCGCCCCGGCGCCCGCCCCGCCAGGCCCCGCCGGGCCCGGGCGCGGCACTCACAGAACTCCACCAGCAGGTACTTGTGGGCCGCCAGCGCCTCCGCGAAGTTGCTCTTCTTCAGCACCAGGACGTGGTCCTCCTCCTCGGGGGCGTCGGCGCCCACCCGGGCCGCCACGGCCAGGGCCAGGTACAGCAGAGCGCGGCTCAGCATGTCGGAAGGCGGCGGCGGCAGCGGCGGGCGGGTCGTTCGGTTGGCGCCGCCGGGACAGCGGAGACGACGAGAGCGCGCGCCGGCCCCGGCCTCGCCTTTATAAATCCGGGGGCCGAGGGCGCGCCCGCACCCCCGCCTGCGCGCGCCGGCCGCGGCGCGCACGCGCCCTCCAGGGCCGCCTCCTATTGGTCGGCGGACTCCGGGCCCCGACTTCGTTGCACTCTGATTGGACGTCCACAGTAGACCCGGCCTCGGATTCGGAAACGCTACGGAGGTGTCCCTCGCTCTCGCCCGGGATTGGTCGAGGACCTCGCGCTCCCTCTCTTCTCCAGTCTCTCATTGGCTCCCGGAGGAGAACTTATTTTCCTTCGGCTTCTGATTGGTGGCTTCCTCCCACACCTTCCGAGGGTCTGGAATGGCTACTACTTTCGTTAGCCTGGGATCCGCGGTATCTGATTGGCCAAGAGATGCGCGCACCCTACGCGTTCCTTCGTCGAACGTGGCATTGGGGCGGAGTCCCCAGCCAAGGGGAGGAGCTACGCCTGCACCTCCTAAATCCCTCGTGTTGCATTCTGACTGGACCGCGTATCCGTCCCTGGCACCGCCCCCCCAGCCGCGGCCGAACTGGTACGCACTTCCGGGCGGTGTCCGCGCGTGCGACGCCCCGAGGCCAGAGGCGGGCCGGTTTGGACGCTCCGACCCGGCCCGGGCGCTCCGTAAGGCAGCAGGCGCGCCGGGAGGCGGGAAGGCCGAGGGGGCGGCCTCCTGCAAGATCGGACCGCCGGGGGCGGGGTAGCAGAGGGTGGGGCGCGCGCCAGGAACGGAGCGGTGCCCGGGGTCCCAGCCCAACCGCGAGGCCGTCGCGGGAGCGGAGCCTGCGCTTTACCCCGCCTCGCCCCGCAGGTCTTCCGGTACGGACGCCGCCCTTTACCCCCTGTTCTTCGTGCCCTCGCGCCCGCACGCCGCGCACCCTGGCTCTGCTCTCCTCCATGCCCCGGCCCGCACGGCTGCGCGCGCTTGGATGCTGGTCCGCCTGACCGGCTGTGCGCGTGCACCGGGTCCGCGGGAGGACGTCGTTGGGTATACTGGAATGACTGACTGTGAAATGGTATTTGGTATACATTGGTTACGTAGGAAAATGTTATTGTTCTTTCATTTTTGACGTGTAATCTTTAACTTGAAATTGCCTCGAGTTTCCGCAGTTGCGTTTCTGCTTTGAATGCCGCTCCAGCCACCGGCTTCGCTGCGTCGCCCTCAGACCTCTAACCCTGCCACCACCTCGCCTCTCTGCCCTCCCCCGCCCCTTCCCGGCGCCCTTCCCCTCCTTTCCCTCCTTCCCTCCCATGCGAGATCCCACCCTCGATTTTAAGCACTGCATTTATTAAACTATGTCAGGGAAAGTAAACTGCAGAAAGGTAAACGACCCATGTATAGTAACATCCATTGACTGGTAAATCGAAAATTTTTGAAAATCAGAGGGTTTTGTATTTGTTGATATATTGTTTTTGAGAGTATATTTCTTATCTTTCCTATATGGAACTCTCTCAAGTAGAGTATGAGTTCCTTGTGATCAAGAAAGACTAGGTCCTCTACCCCTCCCCCCAGTGCCAGGAGAGCAAGGGTCAGTCAGAGGTGTTGGTTGTCCCTTTGGGGAGACTTGTCTGCGTCCAAGCAGTGACTACAGGCCTAGGAGGGCTGTGAATGTGTGCCCCATGGGCACCATCCTCCAATCCAGCTCGGCAGGGCGCTGGCCTGGAGCTCACCCAGTGAATGGCAGCTCTTCATAAGTGGTTTTAACTGAAGGCACAGTCCCTTCCACTCTCTGGACGAGTAGAGATTGCTTCAGGTCTCTTGCACTGTCTCCCAACGTTTTTGTGATTGCCGTGACCTGTTTTACAAATCACAATTTGGGGCCCAAGAGAAGACATTTATACCACTTGTAGTATCAGAGTTTAGATGCCCAAATATTGGGGCTTGTGTTTTGTCTACTGATGGGGACAGTGAAGGGATTTGACAGAGCATAATGTTGATTTGCTTGTGATGGTTTGGAGGCAGCTTAGCCCTAGAATTTAATGCTAAAGTATAAAGGAGAAATGTTCACAGATGATTAGATTAAAACATTGGGACCAAGTGGAGAACACTCCAGATACACAGACAAGACAAGTATCCAAGTAGCCACAGTTGAGTCTCAGTCAGGTTGCCTCTGGGCCACCAGTGGCCAGAGCCGAGCCCAGTTAGAACACACCTCCGTGCTGGTGACAACCTGGCCAGGGTAGCAGGGTTGCTGTTCTGCAGCCCAGGTGGTGGTGGCTGAGTTGACGTTATTCTGTGAAAACCAGGGCACCCAACCAGGATTCTGGCCTAGGTGGGTCACAGTATTCTAAACTGATGCCTTGGCTGCCCATCATGTCTCTCAAGGTGCCTCTGCCATCCTTGAACTGGCCGCCTGCGCCAACCCACGCAGGAGCAGCAAAGTTAGGTTCTTGTAAAGCTGGAGGGAGACCTGGTTTGGGGATGGCCTGAGAGACCCCCTGTCTCCTGGGGTGGATTAGTAGCTGGATAAGGTGTCCTGCCCCCTAGAATGCAGGCTGGGTCATCTGAACACCTCTGTAGGCCTCAGCTTGAGGGAAGGGCTGGTGTCTGACTCCTTTTTCTAAGGCCTACTCACATGTCTTCCAAGAGCAACCCCAGGGAGAGAAAATGGGGTCATATTCACTCTCATGGTCTGTGAGGAGTGTGCCCTGGGGGGCAGGGCCTACCCTGTGGCTGTGACTCTAGCATTTCTTGGGACCATCACAGATGCTGCAGGACATCTCCAGGGAGTCTCGCGCTCAGAGAAGTCCATTAAAATGTTGGTTGAACTTCTGAGTGATCAAATGTTTTGTTTAATATTAATCTTTTTTTTTTCCCTTAGAAACAGGGTCTTGCTCTGTTACCCAGGCTGGAGTGAGTGCAGTGGCACGATCACAGCTCACTGTGTAACCTTGAATTTCTGGGCTCAAGGGATTCCTGCCTCAGCTTCCTGAGTAGCTGGGACTACAGGCACACGCCACCACACCTAGCTAATTTTTCTATTTTTTTGTAGAGACAGGGTCTCCCTATGTTGCCCAGGCTGGTCTTGAGCTCCTGGACTCAAGTGATCCTCCTGCCTCGGCCTCCCAAAGTGTTGGGATTACAGGCATGAGTACTGCATGTGGCCTGATTAATACTTCTTTTAAAAATAAGAGTTCTCAGAACAACTCCTCTTCAGCTCATGATCTGATCAGAGGTGTTGAGGGGTTAACAGCAGGCTGGTGGGCACCTGGGAAGTGGTCTGGAGTCCCCTCACTGCAGTTCCTGCTGCCAAGCAGCAGCCCTGCTGCTCCCGGAGTCCAGGCGCAGGGTGTGGCGAGCATGGGCCCGGTGGATGGAGGCGGGCACAGACTATAGGGTGAGACAGTGCTGGGCACAGGGAAGGTTCTCGGAAATCATAACTGGTGATCAGTTGGTCACGTCACAGACCCTGACCTCGCCTGGGCTGGCACTAGCTGCAACTGGTCATCCTCCTCAGTGGAAGAAGTATCCATCTGGGAGTGGCTGAGGAGGTGGAAGCTTGGGGTTACTGGGAGCCACAGGCGCTGGCTCATGGGGACAGGGAGGCCAGGCCCCGGGGCACCAGGCTGTACAAACAGGTCCGGGGGGGACCAAGAGGCTCAGGTTAGACTTGGGACCTGAGAGACACGTCAGGCACGTACGGCAGGTGCCACCTCATGTTATCCTGCACCAGGGGAGGAGCCAGAACAAAGTCCTGGCTGTTGGCGGTGTGTCTGTACAACTTGGCACTTAGGGTCTGAGTCCACATGTCTAACTAAAGCTGGGGAAATCTGAGCACAAAAAGATTAAGCTTCTGGCTCAACGTGTGCCTCAGAAGGCCCTTGCCCTGTAAACCAAACTGCTGACAACACAGACTGATCTTGGGTTTGGAGGTTTCCACTGGGCCTTCCAGGAAGCGAGCTGGAAGAGCTGAGGGACCAGCTGGCCCCGGTTGCTGCCTAGAAGCCCATCCCTCCCCAGCAGAGGAGTCAGTCTGTTCAGTGCAGAGCTCAGGGCTGAGGAGCCGGCTTTACTGCCTGACCCAGCTTGAGGCAGGAGCAGGTCTGCCAGAGGCTGGTTAGGGTCTTTGCCTCCTGCAGAGTCAGCTGGGAGCTGGCCCAGCCTTCCTGTGGGGGCTCTCTGATCTGCATCTGGGCCAGCTGGGGCAGGAAGGTGCCATTCTGACTGGACCTCCAGCACAAGGCAGGCTCCAGGATCAGCCTCTGTGGCTCCCATAGGGCCTGGTGAGGATGTCCAGGGCAGCAGCTGGGCATATGGGAGCGATCCTGGCTCAGGTGCGTGTCAGTGGCTGAGGAGGCACTAGGGCACCACCCCAGCTAAGTCCCTAGCAGGGTCCACCCTGCTGGCATGTACCAGGACAGCTGGCATGTGTAGGTATGACCTGGGGGTGGGCTCTAGGACACAGCTGCCCACGCATGAAATATAACCACTTTCTAAATGGCTCAGGCCACAGAGAGAAGGCAGCTTTCGAAACTGGCATCAGGCCAGAAAAGGGGACATTTCTTGGACAGACCCTTCATCTTTTGCTGGGGCTGCTCGTCTGTCTTTCCAGCATCCAGGGCAGGTGGGGAAGGGACCGCGGTTTGAAGTTACTGGGGGCCCTTGGGGTTGGTTTTCAGAGAGGCCCCTGCAGACAGGGAGGTGCTGGGCTGGTGCTGCAGCTGCGCTGGCCAGCTCCACAGTGGCCCTGCAGTGCACCCACAGCTGCCCCTCTGTGCCCCACCACAGTGAGGGTGCTCTCCATCTCCTCCTGCCCTCGGACACCTGGCCCTGCCTGGTTGGTGGTGGGGGGGGGGTGGTGCTTGGCTGGGGCTGTGAAGAGTTGGTGCCCCTGGAGCCTCTCTGTGGCCCCCTCCTGCCCTGGCCGAGGCCTTGCCCAGGCGCCACGGCCACCCCTCCAGTGGGCTGCCCCCACGCTTGGGGTTGCGCCTTTCCTGAGGATCTAGTTATTCCAGTACTGTGAGGTTCCCATTCTGTTCCACAGGGTTGGGGCGTTTCCCGTGGGTGCTGGGACCATGCCCACGTGTGGGCTGCAGGGCCCTGGGTGGGCACTAGAGGGTGCGCTCATTGTGAGGTGGGCTCTGGACCCTCAGTGCCTCTGCACGTCTGAATCCCAGGACCCCTGCTCCAGGGCCAACACTGCCACCCTCCGCCCACCATTCCCTTTGCAAAGAGCAGCGCCACCAGCTGCACCATTCTAGATGGCATTGCCTGATGGCAGCTGGGAGCCATGCCACATGGGGGCTGGTGTGACAAAGGGGGTTTTACATTCCTTTCCCATCAAACAGCTACAGTGGGCCAGTGGCTACCGCACCTCAGCAGTGGGAGGTGAGGGCTCCCTCCAGCAGCCAGGGGACTTAGGACCCCGACCCCAGGGCCCTCCACTCTGCCCCTCAGGGTCCCCATCTCTCTTTCTGCCTGAGAGGCAACAGAGGAATCACACCCTACCCCCCCAACCCCCACCCAGACCCTGAGACACCAAGTAACACAAACACCCCTGGCTCCTTCAGGGGCATTTATTTCCCGGTCAGGAAAGGAGAAGCAGGGACAGGCACCTCTGCCTGTTGAGGCCTGAGCCTGGCAGACACTACACAAAGACCAGACCGGGGAGGGGAGAGGAGGGGGAGGCACAGGAGACGGCTCCCAACTGTGTGCACTTGGTCCCGTTTGTCCTGGCTGGGTCCAGGGAGGGCCTGCCCAGGGATGGTGGCACCGAGAGGCTAGGGGCAGAGGTGGCAGGCCAGCCGGCCCAGAGGACGGCACATTTGGAGGCAATAAATACTGACAGGCCAGGCACGCGATTCCAGGCTAGCGGGGCCCAGGTGGGACGATAAGGCTCGGCCACTGGCTTTGTCTGGGCTCTCTGTGGGGGAGGCAGCTCTGAGCAGCCCACTGGCACAGAGAAGGCAGAGGCGTGAGGACACGCAGCCTCCCAGGTGGGACTGGAGGCTGCTTGAGTTTTGGCAATTTGGCTTTCCCCAAGCAGCTGGAGCCGTCCCGACAGCCCTGGCTGGGGGAGGGGGAGAGGCTGGCCAGGCCCTGGCAGGCTGGGAAGCAGCGGCAGCATACCCTCCACCTCCACCTCCCTGGGCCACCGGGATCGTGAACAAGGCAAGGAAGGGGAAACCACATGCTCATGCAGACACAGGGTTAGAGGTTAGTGCGGCCCCCACGGCACGTTCCACGTGTTAAGGCATCATGGTTAGACGGTACTGACAGCATTGGATGAACCAGTTGGGGAGCATGGTGCTGGAGGGCACCGGCCCAGGAGGCCCTGCATTGTGCACCCCAGCTCCACACCAGGTGGGAGGGTCTGTGTGCCTGGGAGACCCCGCACAATGCTCTGCTCCCTCTGAGCCAGGGCCTCGGGCCTGACAGGCAGACGGGATCTGGAGGAACACAGAAAGGGCAGCAGAGGCCGGGGCCGGGGCTGGAGCCTCTCCCCCACAGCACAGGCAGAAGCAGCAACAAGACACTAGACCACCGAGAAGGCTGGGGGCCTGTGGGCTGGAGGGCTGAGGAGGGACGGAGCGCAGGAGCTCCGACTGGGCCAGACCTGGAGGCAGACCAGGGGGAAATGATGGCCGGGGGGAGGGGCCCTGTCAGCACTTTGGTATGGGGTGGGGAGGGGCTGGGGTGGAGATGGGGCCCGTCCGTCCGTCTGCCCGTCCGTCTGCCCTGCCCGCCTCCAGGCTAGGGCTCAGTCCTTCCACTCCTTTTTGATGGTGAGATTCCACTCCCAGGACAGGTGGTCAGTCTTGTCGTCGTCTGTAAAGCGGGACTTGATGTTGTAGCTGCCACGAGCCAGCATGCCCTTGGGCGCCTCCTCCATGGGGGTCAGGAACTCGTACTCCTCTGCTCGGGGCCCGTAACTCCCCACCATGTAGTCGGTCTTGTCGACTGCAGGCCACAGGGAAGGGGGCGGTCACCAGCGCTGTCATCCACCCCGAGAGCATGCACACCTGGGTTGCCCCCACCCACCTCCCCGGGCCCCACTCACTCTTGACGCCTTTCCTGTATGTGTGCTGGATGTACTTCATGCCGGACACGATCTCTCTGTTCACCTGGGGGGGGGCCGAAGCTAGGGTCAGCCTCGGTTCCCAGCCCCCGCCCCAGCCCCCCAGTGCCTCCAGAAGCCACCTTACCCGGAATGAGATTTTTATTCGGTATTCCACACCCTCCTTCAGCACAAAGGACTGCTTCTTGAAGCTCTCCAGATCACCTGTGTGGGGGAGGAGGCTCAGTGCCACCCAGCTGCCTCCGGGGACGCCCCCAGCCGCAGGCAAAGCCAGAGCCCCCAAAGACCACTCGGCTGCACCTCCTGTGCTGCCCACCAGAGGGCGCTGCTGCTCCAAGAAGTTATTTTTAAGGGAAACAACAGGATGCAGGGAGCCCCAGCCAGGGCCTCCCCCCACCTCACCTGTCAGGTCCAGCTCCAGGGGGCCTGGGGCCGAGCTGCACACCAGGGTCAGGCGGGTCACGATGACGTTGGGGACGTTGGGGTCTGGGGAGTGACAGCAAATGAGGGCCCACCCCTTGCTCTTCCCTCTGCCACCAGTGGGGGGTGGGCGGGCAAGCAGCAAGAGGGATTCGGGTGAGCTGGGGCCACACGGCTTCCTGCCGCCCTAGGCTCACGCTCACCGGCAGAGACGGCCACACGGCCCAGCAGGGCCTCCTTGTACTTGCGCAGGCTCTCATCGTCCTTGTCCAGCTCCTGGATCTCCTGGATGCTCTTCTGGGCTGGGGGCTTGTAGTTGACCGAGTGCTCATCCTCCTCATTCTCAGCTGCAATCTGCGCCAGCTGCTCTGCCGTGGGCTCCTGTTCAGCCATGCTCACCTCTAGCCTGGGTCTGTGACACCTGTGGGTGGGGCAGGGCTATGGCAGCCTGAGGGGCAAGTTGTGCTAGCAGAGCCTCAGCAGGTGGCAGGCAGGCCTTGGAACCTGGGCCCCAAAGGGAGGTGCAGGAGGGTTGGCACAGCAAGAGCTTCACAAAGGGCCCAGAGGATAGGTTCCTGCGACGCAGGGGGCCACACCTGCCTCCCCCCACCTACCTTGGCTGTGCCTTGGGGCAGTCTGAGGGCTCCAGCCCAGATATATAGGGCATACCTCTTCCCACAAGCGGAAGGCTGAAGCCCCCTCAGATGGATGTGCAGGGGGCAGTGGACAGCTGGCCCCAGAACCAAGTGACAGGGCCCTTGGTCTCTAGAGCCCCGCTGCTCCTTCTGAGCTGCTCAAGTCCCCTTGTCCCAGGGGACCCCCTACTGGGCACCAGAGCTGGGTGTCCCTGACAAGGGATGCTCCGTGGGCTAGTCACAGGACACAGGTCCGTTCTGGCTCAACCTGCAAACACAGGATGCTCCTGGAGCTCAGAAGTCAGGGACCAGCCAGAATCCCACAGGGGTCCAAAGAGGCACAGGGCTCCTAAGTGTTTTGTGGTTCTCTCCAATTGTGAGAGTTTGTGACCCAGAGCTTAAGAGTACCGCATCCGCTCAGTATTCTCAGGACCCTCTTTGTAGACCACGGCCCCAAAGTGCCCAGGACAGCACCGACCCGGCACGGACCTCAGCGCGAGGCAGCCGCGGGGCTTCGCCACGCCCAGATCCTTCCGGGCGGCGTGGGAGGTGGGTCGGGGCGCAGCCCACCCCAGGAGACGGACCAGCCTACGCCCCAGACCCTCCCGCGCCGCCCGCCCAAGCCCCCCTGCTTCCTCCAGCCGCTCCCGCCCCGACGCCTCCGAGCGTAGCCGCAGGCGACCAGACCCGGGGCGCGGCCCGCACTTCCGCAGGGCCCGAAATCCGAGCGGGGCGCGGCCGGGGATGCTGGGCAGACGGCGCCCAACCCCTGGCCGCCCCGGGGCGCAATGGCCGCGGCGGCCCCGCCCGCCGCCTCCATCCCCGGGAAGGGCGCAGCCGGCCAGGACCCCCGCCCGCGGCGCCACGAGAGACGCCCGCGCTCCCGGCCCCCGCCCGCGGCGCGCCCTCCGCCCCGGGCCCGCACGTGGGGCCACCGCCCGCGCCCCGCCCCGGCCGCACCGCCGTCACCGCCCCGCCCGCGAGACCCCGCCGCGGACGCAGGCGGGGCGCGGACAAAGGCGGCCCCCGCAGCCCTCCCCGCGCGGCCCCCGCCCCGCAGAGCCGCTCACCCGAGGGTCGGCCGCGCGGCTCTCGCTCCCTCCCGCACCGAGTGACGAACGTCGTCGGCCGCCGCCCGCCGGCCTGTCACTTCCGGGGTCACGCGACTTCCGCTCCCCGGGCGGGGCCGGCCGCCGCGCATGCGCGGCGGGCCAGGGCGCGCCACCGCCATCTTGCGGGGTCGGGACCCGTGGGCGCGTCCCGCGTGGGGACTGACGTCGTCGCGTTTCACTTCGAAATACCTTTAGCGGTCGTCTTTGTAAACGAGGCCATCCCGTCACACGAGCCCGGAGCGCCCCTCCGCCCCGCCCCTCGGTCCCGCGCGGGCCTCTCGCTCCCTCGCCGTCGAGGCCCGCGGGGCTGTGGAGACCCGTGGAGGTGCCCAGGCGACCTCCCCGACCGGCCGGTCCCACTGCGCCTCCGGGCGTCGGGGCTTGTCCCCGTGTCCCGGGACCTCTGAGAGTTTACGCTGGACGTGGGGTTAAGTTCTCACTGAGCCCCTGCGCGTGGGCCTCTCCTGCCAGCTCTGGACTCCTGCGCATGACTGTCCCCGCCCCGCGCGGCCGTGCTCCCCAGTGACTGTCCCCCGCCCCGCGCGGCCGTGCTCCCCAGTGACTGTCCCCCGCCCCGCGCGGCCGTGCTCCCCAGTGACTGTCCCCCGCCCCGCGCGGCCGTGCTCCCCGGTGACTGTCCCCCGCCCCGCGCGGCCGTGCTCCCCGGTGACTGTCCCCCCTGCATGTCTATGCTCCCCGGTGGCTGTCCTCCCACACGCTGTGCTCCCACAGGACTGTCCCCACATGGCTGTCCCCCCCAGCTGTCCTCCCCAATGGGTGTCCCCCAGCACAGCCGTCCCCTCACATGGCTGTTCCCCCAGCGCAATGCTGTCTCCTCCAGCACACTGCTATTCCCCGAGTGCCCCCTCAGGTGGACAGAGCTGTGGACGGCGGGGAGGAGCCTCTCACACCCCGGCAGTCCTGGTCCATGCCTCAGGCCTGTTGGTGGGCACAGCTGGGGCTTTTCCTTCCAGATTGAGTCACAAAATTCTTGGGGAGCAGCCACTTGGCCACCTCACGCAAGAACCGCGCCAGAGAAACTTCTGTTCCCGTGGAATCCCTGGGCTCTCTCAGGACAGAGGGAGATCCTGGCACCATGAGCAGATGATGGGGCTGCTTCAGCTTGGGGGTCACCACAGGACCCCAGAATGCTTGCCTCCTTTGCTCCAGTTGATCAGAGATTTCAGACACTTGCCCAAACCAAGGACCATTTTGGAGCATCAGGAGAGGCTGCATGAAACATGGTTGGCTGGGCCCCCCTGTACTGCCGCTGCGGCTCCTCCCCCCTGCTGGGGGCCCAGTCCCTAAAGGCTCCACACCAGACATGGGGGTGCTGTGCCTCCCCCAATCCCTGCCCTGCAGCACTTGTTGGGATTGTAGTAAGCTCATGATGGACTTTTGCCTCTTTGATTTACTTATTTTTAATTTTAGAGATGGGGTCTCTCTGTCACTCAGGCTGGAGAGCAGTGATGCGATCACAGCTCACTGCAGCCTCAAACTCCTGGGCTCAAGGGATCCTTGCACCTCAGCCTCCCAAAGTGCTGGGACTACAGTGCTGATTTGATGACTGTTAAGCTCCATGCAGGTAGGCCCTGTCTGTCTGGCCTACACTGCCTGGCTCTTGGCAGGGAGCCCAGGTTGGCCAAGACAGCAGTCACAAGCGCACACGGCTGCTTTGTTCTGTCTAAGAAATGAACTTAGGAGAGCATTCTTGGCAAGAAAATTAATAAAAATCCTAAATATCAAATCAATATATTCCTTGATTGTATCGTGAATTCTTTTTTTGAATCAGAATCAAATTAAGTTCCATACACTGTAGTTAGTTGTTATGTCCTTTAATAGGATCGGTCTTAATCTAACTGGGCTGCTGTCATAGAACACCATAGACTGGTTGGCATATAAGTAGCAGAAATTTATTTCTTGCAGTTCTGGAGTCTGGAGGTCTGAGATCAAGGCGTCAGCAGGTTCGGCATCTGGCGAGGGCTGCTTCCTTCCTTAGGTGATCCAATCACCTGCCACAATCCCCACCCTCTAATAACATTACTTTAGGGTTAGTATTTCAACATATAAATTTTGGGAGGACACAAGCATTCGAACCACACCTTGCAGCGTTCTGTTGAGGGAACAGAGGCACTTGTCAGGGGCACTGCCAGGCCCAGACCTAGCTGGCAGCACTACATCCCACTGTTGAACACGTCCCTGTCTTCCCTCTTTCCTGTGGTGTGGAGGTCAGCCCCACAGGAACCAGACCCCTTTGAATGTGGCACGGTGCTTCCTTTAGTTTTTGGTTTTTTGTTTGAGACAGGGTCTCCTTCTGTTGCCGGGCTGGAATGCAGTGACTGGGTCATAGCTCATTGCAGCCTTGAACTCCTGGGCTCAAGTGATCTTCCCGCCTCAGCCTCCCCAGAGGTTGGCTTCCTTTAGTTTTTTTGTACCATGGCAAGGGAAGGTTAATGTTATTTTGAACCTTTTATCAAAACAGAAACAGTTGCAGAGATGTGAGTGCAGGACACAGGAACTGCCATACTCAACTCCAGGGGCAGCCCAGCAGGGCCCTCAGGAGAAAACCGGGAAAACCACACCTCACAGCTTAATGGTATTCAGACCCTTTGGCTCAGTGAGGTCACTTGTAGGAATGTATCCTTGGATGTGCACAAAGGTTTAGTCACAAGGACATGTTTATTGCAGAATTCTTATAATATCAAGAATGTTAATAACAGAGATTTGAAAAACATGGTAGAGCTGTAGCCCAGACCACTGCCCCACCACAGCATGCCTTCTGTGTTACTTACATGAATGTTCTATACAGCATCATCTTACATATTGCTGAAAAACCCTTTGATTAATGAAAACTTTTTACATTATTCTTTTTTTTCCCCCTTTTAGAGACAGGGTCTCACTCTGTGAGCCACTGCACCCGGCCTATTCAAGTAGAAATAATGACATAAAAGGACAATTTTTTGTTTTTAGAAAGACAATTTTTTAAAGCTTTTTGAGGAATGATTTACAAAATTCACTGGCTGAAAGTTTACAATTATTTTTTAGTAAAATTGTGGAGCTGTCCAATCATCACCCCAAACTTTCTTCTGAGCGATTTGTAGTTGATGCCCGCTCCCACCACCCACCCCACACCCCAGTCCCAGGCAATCACGGACCTGCTTTCCATATCTATAAATTTGCCTTTTCTGGATATTTCACATAAGTGGAATTGTACAATACATAGTCTTTCATGTCTGCTGATGTCACCTAGTGTAATGTTTTTGAGGTTCATCCATGTTGTAGAGAATTTTCTCCTTTTTTATGGTATTGTATTGTATTGTGTGAGTATATCACATAGTATCTAATTACCAGTTGACAGACATTGGATGGTTTCCTTTTAGTCCATTATGAATAATGCTGCTATAAATAATTATAAACATTATAAACATTGCACTTAGCCTTTATGTGAACGTATGTTTTCATTTCTCTTGGGTAGATTCCTGAGTGGAACTCCCCAAATGTTTTCCAAAGTGCATGTGCCATTTTACATTACCAGCAGTATGTGAACTATGCAAACGTTCCAGTTGGGCACACCCTTGCCAACACTTGCTCTTGTCTTTTTGATTCTTGCTATCCTAGTTGAGCATCTTTTCAATCTGTCGTGCTGGGACAGATGCATATCCTTACACAAAAAAAATTTTCAACTCACTCCATACACAAAAGTTAACCCAAATGTATCTCATTGTGGGTTCAATTTGCATTTCCCTGATGAAGATTCTTCTTTAGTAAAAACCTATTTAAGGCCAGGCACAGTGGCTCACATCTGTAGTCTCAGCACTATGGGAGGGCAAGCAGGAGGATAACTTGAGCTCAGGATCAAGGTCAGCCTGGACAACACAGTGAGACCCCAGCTATACAAAAAATAAATAAATAAGCTGGATGTGGTGGCGTGTGCCTGTAGTCTCAGCTACTTGGGGAGGCTGAGGCAGGAGGATCCCTTGAGCCCAGGAGTTGGAGGTTGCAGTGAGCTATGATCACACCACTGCACTCCAGCCTGGGTGACGGAGGGAGACCCTGTCTCAAGAAAAAGAAAAAACCTATTTAAATCTTTTGCCCATTTTTAATTGGATTGTCTTATTAAGTTATGAGTACTTATATATCCCATATACAAGTCCTTTATCAGATATATGATTTGTAAATATTTTATATGACTTGTCTTTTATTTTCTTAATGGTGTATTACAATTTCAGCTGATGTTTAGGTCTACAATCCATTTGGGTTAATGGCGTGAGTTGTGAGTCAAAGATCTTTCCTGTGTAAAGACATCCATGTGTCTTAGCACATGTTAAAAAGATAGTAATTTCCCCCATTGAAATGTCTTGGCACCTTTGTTGAAAATTTTTTCACCATAAATTTAAGGGTTAATTGCTGAACTCTTCTGTTCCATTGATATGCTTGTCCTTAGTATCATAATTTCCTGATTACTGTCGCTTTGTAGGAAAACTTGAAATCAGCTAGTCTGAGTCTTCCATCCGTTTTCAAACTGTCTCCTCAAACTGTCTCGCCCAGCCTGGGTCCTGTGAATTTCCATATGCATTTTACGATCAGCTCTAGATTCCTACAGAAAGGCCTGCTGGGGATTTGATAGGAATTGTGTTGAATCTACAGAACAGTTTGGGGAGAATTGCCATCTTAATATTGAGTCTTCCAATCCGGAAATAGAATTTTTATGCATTTACTTGATCTTATTTGTTTCTCAATATTTTATAGTTTTCAGTGTACAGGTCTGGCACTTTATTGTTAAATTTGTTCCTAAGTATTTCATTCTTTTTGATGCTAATGTGAATGGGGAACCTTCTTCATGTCATTTTTGGATTGTTGGCTGCTAATATATAAAATACAACTGATTTTTGTGTATTGATCTTATATCCTGCAACTTTGAAAATTCATTTACTAGTTTGTAGGACTCCTTAACATTTTCCACATGTAGGATTATTTTGTCAGAATGAAAAACAACTGGCTTCACCCTTTCTCAGGATGGTGTTGACTTCTAAAAAATGTCTTAGCCAATGTAATGTCCTACAATAATGGCATCATATTATATTAACCTGCTTTTCTTGCATTATATTCAAAGGGTGAACATACTTTTAGTTTTTTCTTAACTTTAAAAAATGTTTTAAGAGACAGGGTCTATGTTGCCCAGGCTGGACTCAAACTCCTGGGCTCAAGCGATCTTCCTGAGCAGCTGGGATAACAGCTGGAAGTATTTTTGTGAACTGTCTATTTATGCCCTTGTATGTAAATGTTTCCCAATGTTCTGTTTGTCTTGATTTTTTTTTGGTACTGCTTGATTTACAGAAGTTTTTAAAAGCTCTTCCTGCTCTGCAAAGAGAGGGACTCTTATTTTTAATCTAATGATACCACGAACACACCTACCAAAACTGACAGTGCTTTTTTAGTAATATCTAATAGTCCAATTTATTAATATTAGTCTACTATTACTATTAGACTTACTAATATCTAATAGTTCAATTTTCTGAGTCTCAAAGCTGTCTTGTTCCAGTTGTTTGCCCACATCAAGACCTGGGTAAAGCCCACTTGCATCTCCTCTTCTGTGCTTGGTGCCACTTAAGTGCCCACGAAATGAGGCACCTTGTTGAGAACTTCCCACGTTCTGGATTTGCCAGACTGAATCCTCCAGGTGTCCTGTGGTATCCTCTTCCATCCCCTGAGTTCCTCAGACAGGATGGGCTCCAGCTCATTTCAGAGGTGGTGCCATGGGCTTCCCACTGCTTCACCTGAGCGGACACGTCTTCTGCTTCCACCTGGGCTGAGGTGCAGCAGGTTCCAGGAAGTCAGGCTGGTCCATCCATTGTCAATATCCCCTCAACTTTTCTTGTTTCTGACATGCATCAATTTAGCAGGCATTGCAAAATGGTATTTTCTAGCTATTTTTCCATTAATTAGCTGGAATTCTTTTAAAAAAAGAATCTCGAACCTCCTGTCACCATTTAATTCCCCCCAAATTAGTTTGGACAGAAAAGACAAATTAAATGCCTGATTCTTTCCTTTTATTTGCCAATTTTTAGAATGAGTTAGTGCCCTAGCAACCTCCAAAGGTAAACATTAGATGTTTGTTCTTAAGCATCATTATGAACTCTTGGATGTTTATACAATTCAACATAAATTTTTTTTAAAAAACAAATATTAAGTCTATATCATTAATAGTAACTTGAATGACTTGTTTATGAAGGATTTATATGCTAAATAAAACTGGTATGCTCACATTTTTATATATAGATATTAATTTATAAGTAATTAACATGATTAAACATTTTATAATGTTTCTACAACCTGCAGAGATGACATAAAGATTGACATGTAGCTGAGGCTACATGATCCACAGACAAGCTGATGTATTTAAAATGAAAGAGATTTATCTCTTGGTACTCTCATGGCTTTATTTTTACATCAAAATCTTTAATGATGTATTATTTATTGCTATTTTCCACCAGATGGTTGGCCAGTCAATCCCAGGGTGACTTGTTAATAAATAATAACAGCCAATCAATGCAAATCATATAAACATAATTTATGAAAATCATACCTTATATAATTCCATAACAGCATATGTAAGTTAAAAAGAAAAAACAACAAAAAAGGAAAAATCAACTAGGATGTGGGGAGGCCAAAGGGAACACAATGGACAAATGGATCTAACTGCGTGCAAGTTACACAGATTGCTCACCTGAGCAGCTTGGAAATCAGTACTTTGACAAGGCTAAATACAAAAATAGCAGTACACAAATACTGTACCTAGTTGGCAAATGTTTCTCACAGGGGTACAGTGCTAGCAATTCTGAACCTAAAGCACTGAAATCATGTCAGTCAGTCTGAGAGCCAGGTTTTCTCCCTGTTACAGGAAGAAATTACAAATAAGGAAAGGAGAAGGGGAGAACAAACCCATGCTGTTTGTTGGGTTGGAGTCAGAGATAACAGTTTGAACTCATGGTTTTTCAAAAGTTTATGTACAGACAGAGAACAATAGACATAAACATGCAAGTGTGTAAGCATGAGCTAGTGCACAAGTATACTTTTTACCTTTGTCCCAAGAGGGCCCAGAAACAACCGGCACATCAGTGCCCAGATCTTGGTTGCTAAATACCAGTCTCCACTGAAAGGGAGGGCTCCTCGGAGAAGTGGGTGATTCCAGACTTGGGGCAGGGAAAACAGAAGGCAAACCTAGAGCATTTCGTGGTGCCGAAGAGTAAGGAAGTGCTAAAGGAAGGACAGGGCACACCAAGGGGCACAGGAGACAACGCCCAAGAGCTTCCGAAGACCAAAGCTCAAACAATTTGAGCAACAAAACAATAACAGCATCAGATTATAATTCATAGAATAAAGTAAATACCCAAGTCCATACTGACATAAATAACTAAATAAATGGTGGAGAAGGGACTACTCTTTCTTAGAGAATTCCGATTAATAAACGTCAAAGAGGCGGGTGTGGTGGCGCCCGTAGTCCCAGCTACTCAGGAGGCTGAGGTAGGAGGATCCCTTGAGCCCAGGAGTTGGAGGCTGCAGTGAGCTGTGATTGCGCCACCGCACTCCAGCCTGGGCGACAGAGCGAGACTCTGTCTCTTAAAAAAAAAAATTCAAAATAAATAAATGTGAAAGGAATGAAATGCAAAAATCACCACTGAACACCACATAACAGTTACTGGCTCCACCAGTGGATGCTGACGTTAGGGGTATAACTTTGAAGAGAAACAGATATTCACTTAGTCTCTAAGTGTCTCCCCACGGTATTTATAGATTACAAAGGGGAAAACAGTAACTTTACAATAAAGAAACCTGCAGCCCCCACCTGCACTAGGTGAGCAAGGCAGCATTACCAGACAGGCTGACGTGAGGTGTCCCAGCACAACGCGCCAAGGAGGGGACATCCTAGCTGTGGCGTTCATGCCAAAAAACATATAACCCTAGTCTAATCATAAGAAAGGCCATCTTTCACAACTCTTGTTTGTGAAAAGAATAATAAAAGAAAAATAAAAGAAAGGTTAGACAATCCCCACTGGGCGACATTCCACAAAACAGCTGACTGTGCCCTTCGAAAGTGTCAAGGTCCCGTAAGACCAAGAAAGGCTGAGGCACTCACTACAAGGCAAAGATGACTAGAGAAGCATAGTTACGCATGATGGATGTGGACCAGGAAAAACAGGACTCTACGGTCTATAGTTAGGTAATGGTATCGTATTAATGCTAATGTCTAATTACGTCTTGGAGAAAAGTCTTATCCTTGATAACTTCTATTCGCTTCAGACATAAAAAAGAGATTAAAGACATAAAAAGATAAAAGATTATAAAGAAAAGAAAAAACTACAAGGCAAAAGCACAATGAGATATCACTTCACACGCAGTAGCGCAGCTAAGCTGACAAAGACAGATGTTAGTAACAGGGGTTGGCGAGAATGTGGAGAAATTGTAACCCCCCCACTGTTGGTGGGAATGTAAAATACTGCAGCTGTTTTGGAGCAGTTTGGCACTTCCTCAAAAAGTTAAAATAGTTACCCTATGACCCAGCAGGTCTACTCCAAGATAAGTGAAAACTATGTTCACACAAAAATGCACACGTAAATGCTCACAGTACCATTATTCTAATAGTCACAAAGTAGAAACAACTGAAACGTCCATCAACAGACGAATGATTAAGCAAAATGGGGTCTGTCCGTACATGGAGTGTTCAGCCATAAAAAGGAACGAAGCTCTAACACACGCCGTGACACAGTGAACCTTGAAAACATTATGCTAAGCCAAAGGAGCCAGCCACAAATATAGGAAATGTTCATAAATCCAGAAACTGAACGCAGATTAGTGGTTGCCAGGGGCTAGAGGGTGACTGCTAGTGGGTACAGATTTCTTTTTAGTGATGGAAATGTTCTGGAAATTGACAGTGGTGGCGGATGTGTGACTCTGTGAATACAGAGAAAACCCCTGAACTGTGCATTTATTTTAAGTGGATGAACTTTCTGCTATGTCAAATACATCTCAATAAAGCTCTTATTTCAGACAACCCCTGCAGTGAGTAACAAGGGCCCCCTGGCGAGTGCTGGGAAGGCCATCTGGTCTGTACCATCACCCTTTCGTGCTGATTGAATGTTACTTCTTCAACTAAAAAAGTACTTTTCTTTAAAAAGAACCTCATATTCCACACACTATTAAAACAAAACAAAGTCTACTCCACAGCTCTGACTTTTTTGGCCACTGTGTGTGGATGTCATCTACATTCAAGCCCCTCATGCTGGGCCCCAGCCATCCTCTGCCCCCAGCCCCTGCCCTCCCCACCCTTGCTCTTTCCCAGGGCAGATGCACACCTCTGGCCGCTGTCCTAGGGCTCCCTCCTCCATGGCCCAGCAGAGGCCAGATACTAAGGTCCCACGTTGCCTGCACCCCCATGACATGCCGGGGTCCTCGCTTGCTCCTGAGCTCTCCAAGTGCGTTCCCACTTCAGAACCTCCACAGTCGCTGTTCTCTGCTTCCCCCGAATGTCCACAGGGCTCCTGCCTCTTACCCTTCAGATCTAAGGCCAGCCAGGGCCCTCACTACTCCCAGCCTTGTTTTCTTCCACAGCCTCATCGCCAGCTGACATCCCCGTGTTTCACTTTTTCCTGTCTTTCCTTCATTAGAATGCATGTTCTACAAGGGCAGGGATTGTGTTGCTCAATGCTGTTCTCCCTGGCACCTGAAAATGGTGTCTGGCATGCAGCAGGCACTCATGGAGCTGTGGGGTAAGTAAATAAACTTCCTTTTCTTTAAACTCTAGAACAAAAAGATGGTGTCAGTGGATTCTCAGGAGGGTAAATGAGATCTGTATAGAACATCCACAGGCCCTCAGCAAACACTTGTTGACTGTGCAGCTCGTAACAGAGAAAAATGCTCTTGAAGTTTATGTTTCTACTGTGCCCCAGTAGTTCCACTATTGTTATTACACTGTGCTACAATTTCTCACCTCTATGTTTCCTATACTAGACTATCAGCTTGCTAAAGGTAAGAACAAAAAGTTACTCATTCACGTGATGACCCAGGTATAGACACAGCAACCTAACATGATTTCAAAGGAGGTTTGACTGCAACAATCTGGCACCCTAACCCACATGAGGTTTAATACGATTCAGTCCACAGAAGGAAGAGGACTGCTCCTGCTTAGCCCAGATTGCACTGCAGTCCTTTGCTTGTACAATCCCAAAGCTAAGGACCCTTGTGGGAGCTCACCGGTTCCTCTAGTCACAAGCCACATCACTGCACCGAGAGCGGCCCCTAAGACCTCAGCCAATGGCAGAGCTGGGCAGGCTGTTTGCCAGCCCTGGAAGAGCTCCCATATCTGTGGACGTGCCTCCTCTATTCCTGGGTGCCACCCAGCTCACGCTCTCAACCCATGCAGGGCTGGAGAAATGGACAAGAACAGGGGCTTCTTTCCCTTCACACATTTGAAAGCCCCGAAGCATAACCCTGGCTAAGCTTGAGTTGTGTGCCCATGTCTGGGCCAGTCACAGCACTTTCCCATTGGGACCACAGGGTGGCAAAAGGCACAGGGCGTACCCTGTGCACCTGAAGGATGCAGGCTGCCAAGGTCACCATCTGAGCAAAGCATGTGAACAACATGCGGAACAACCCCATATCATTTCATCCTTTCAGTCAGGCACTGTTTGGGGGACGGCAGCATGCTGGGCAGTGTAGGTGCTGGACCCGAACTCTCTACTCCAGGAGGCCTGGCACCCCCCTCGGAAGGGGGCCAGATGGTCTGGCTGGCCAAGGCGCCCTTGGTTTCCACTTGTCATCTGTGCAATCTCTGGAAGAGTCCCCTCTTCTTCCCTCTCAAAAGCATCCCAATTTGGACAATACGTTAAATGGTCCTCTGGCCCTTGAAGTAAAATAAGGTTCCTGTGTTACACAAATAAGGAAGCGAAGGCTTAATGCGATTAAGAGGCTTGGCCCAGCTCTCCTACTTACTGCCCATGGGGAGCCCAGGTGGCAACCAGACCTGGATCCAGTCCCCCCAATCACACTAGTTAAAACGGCCATGTGCCCCACCACCCTCCTGACTGCTTGGCACACCTGCATGGATGACCCCCACGAGTCCCCCAGGCAGATGCTAGCCTTCGCTCCTGTGGCGACATCCTCCGTTTCTGTCCCCACACACCCTGTCCAAAGGCCTCATAATGCTTCACTCCCAAGAATGCCAACAGACCCCAAATCCTGCTCATTCCTCCCTCCAACTGTCTGTTAAGCCACCAGCCCACCACCATGCCAGGGCCAGTCAGTCCCAGCAGCATCAGCTCTCGCTCAGCCTGACCTCCCCTGTCCACCAGGTGTTCTGTCTTCAGCTTTCCGGGCAGTGGGGAGCAAGTCCACTCATGCTGCCCAGCAAGCAGCCTCCCGCCTGGCACGTGCCTGCTCAGGTCCTGCTCCAACACTCAAGGCCCAGCCAAAGACATTCCTCAGGGACAGCCTGATTCCAACTGGGTGGATGACTCCTCCCTGTGACATCCTTCCCTCACTGCCACAGCAACTAAAGCTGGACATCTGACAATCCTTTCCCTGGAGACCAGGCTCCCAGGAGAGCCGAGATTAGACATCTGCTCATCTGTGTCCCCGGCCTGTGGCCTTGGCTGGCACAGAGCAAGATGCAGCCGCTGGTCTGTAGTGACACCTCTGTCACTGACAGTTAAAGGTCACTCCTTAGACATGCTCCCTGCCATGACTCAGTCAGTCTCCTCCCAAATATGGAAGCAATGTGGCCTGGGGCACGTCCCTAGCAGGAGCCACCCAACATGCAGGGAAAGGCTTCAGTAGCATTGAGTGAAATCCTGGCTCAGTCTCTCCACTCCTGTCACCCAACCCCTGGTCCTTCTGGCATCTCAGTCTGGCATTCCAGCTGTAAGACACAGGGGGGTGAGACCCTGGAGCTCCCTTCTCCCCATCCCCAACCTAGCATCAGGTGATACGAGACTCCCTCTCCTTACCCCACTCTTAGACAGATCCTCACAGCTTCCACTACCTGTTTTACCAAATACACAATTAAGAGACTCCCAGCCAGGCACACTGGCTCAGGCCTATAATCCTAGCCCTTTGGGAGGCCGAGGTGGGAGGATCGCTTTAGGCCAGGAGTTCAAGGCCAGCCTGGGCAACATAGCAAGACCCCATCTCTACAAAATTTTTTTAAAAAAATTAGCCAGGCATGGTGGCACGCACCTGTCATCCCAGCTACTTGGGAGGCTGAGGCAGGAAGATCTCTTGAGCCCAGGAGTTGGAGGCTGCAGTGAGCTATGGTGGTGCCACTGCACTCCAGCCTGGGCCACAGAGCGAGACCCTGTCTCAAAGAGAAAAAAAGAGACTACCCCTAAGCCTTACTCTCAAGCAACCAAAAAAAAGAAAAGAAAAAGAAACACAAAGGAACTACACTGTAAAGTCAGAGCAGCTTAATCCACGTTTCTCTGAGAATCTCAGTACAAGAAGGAAAAGGAACAGTCCAGAGATTTGCTGGCCATGAAAACTGTTGGACAGTACACAGGTAGCCCGCCCTGCCCCATCCCCTCACCTGTGGTGCAGGCAGAGTGAACAGGCAGCTCCAGGCAAAGGGCCACTACTGCCCTGGTGTCCTCCCACCTATCGAGTTAGAGAGTAAGGCGTTAGGAGTCAGGTGGGAAAGGGGACAGGAAAGAAGGTAGCCTGGCCCTCCAGGAGCACTGACTGACTCCAACCCTATGCTAGTGCCAGGTAGCTGCCAAATGCCACAGATAGGACTATGCCCAACACCCTCCCCTCCAGGTCCCCTCCACTTTCCTCCTGCCTGGACAGACACCAAACTTCTGGTCCAGGCAAGGACTCCAACAGTGAGATGAATCAAACAGTTCCAATTCTACACACATTTCTATTTTATTATGGAAAAGGTGAAAACGCCACCTTCTCCACAACAGCAACCAGTAAAATTTATCCCAAAAATAACTCGGTACAAAACAGGTCTGTTTCAGAATTAAAAAAAAAAAAAAAAAAGAAAAAAAAAAAACCTTTACATGAGTTTTTAAATCCTATTTTTAAAACATAAAAGAAACAAATCCATCATTGGCCACACAGCCCCAGCTGCCCCCCCCACCCCCAACCAGGGAGCACGGTGAGACGTCTGGGTCCTGTTCCACACATGGATTTGCTGGTCTGTTTAACTGGTGTCCATCTGAAACACAGAGGAAAATAGACTCTCACTCAAAGGAGGTCCTGCTCTGCAACTCCAGCTCTGGTTGGTCCCCAGCTGGGCTGCCCCCTCCCCTTCCTCCAGCCCAGGACTTACTCTCGCATTATAGGCGTCCAGCTGGGCGTCCAACTCCTCTGCAGAAAGCTGTTGTTTTGAGTTTCTGCCGGTACCTCTGCCTCTTCCCCGGGTGCCTCCACGGGTGCCTCTCCGGGTGCCACCACCACCAAAACCTCCAGAACCACGGTTTCTAGTCATGCCTCCTCTGTTTACGCTAGCAAGGAAAATGGGACTTGTTCACACACCTAGGAAGGGCCAGGACGATGCAGCCACACCACAGGCCATCCACCCCTTCCCACTTTCCCCTGTCCCCAGAGGCCCCAGAAATCACCTCTGTGTAGGTCTCCGCTGTGTATCAATCTGTGACGTAACAAGCTGGATGTTCATGGGACGGCCTGTGGCAAAGGATACAAGAGGACACATTCCAATCAAAGGTTCTGAAATCGACACAGGTGGCACCACACCCTGGTCTCCATGCAAACTCTGGAAAGGGCCTTTGTGCGTCTCAAATGCCCCCGACAAGGGAAATGGCGTAGAGATGCTGGTGGGAGAACAAAGTGGCAATGATGACAACCCCACCAACACCTCCTCACTCCTTCTGAGTCCAGGCTAGGGGGGCTGTTTGGTCAGGTGTCCGGGGTGCTCATGGGTGGACAGGTGTGGGTGACCTGACGGAAGAAGAACCGGTACCTTTGTCTTTACGACTACAGCCCCGCACTCAGAGGTGTACTATGGCGGTTCTGAGAAGGCTTCACAGAAGTGAGTCTTCCGGAAGGAGCTGAAGGAGGGGAGGGATGTAGCTTGCTGGATGGGGGTTCACAAGAGGTTGGTCCAGATGTGTGGGGCAGCATGAGAGGTGGCAGAATGGAAGAGAGAGACAAAGGGGCAAATGCAAAGTGTCCTCAGCCAGGGGCTGGGCCATATCCCTACACGGGCAGGTGCCGGCCCAAACGCCACAGCCCTGCAGTCAGCCTGGCTCCAACCCCAGACTCACCATCCAAAGGGACACCGTTGTACTGTTTCATCGCTTTCAAGGCATCTGCCTTCCTTTCAAAGTGCACATCTGCTGTTCCTAAACTGCGGCCGGAGCGATCATAGTGCACAGCTGCCTTCTTCAGCGTTCCAAACTCAGCAAAGAGTTCCTGAGAGTCAAAAAGAGCAGTTGTTAGCAAAGCAACAAAGCTGTTTTCCTTCTGGCAGCCCAGGGACAGCCCCTGAGAGTGTGAGCTGCTTTGGGGTGCTTCCCTGGGAGGCAGGGCAGTGGTAATGGGAATCGAGGGAAGGGATGGGGCAGGAGGGACAGCAACTTCCAAGAGCACCTGGGTCTGAGGGCTCCTGCCATCTGTACCATGATGCAGGTAAAGGAAGTCACAAAGGGAACAAAATTAAGTCACTATCTTCTTAAATAAAGGAAAATATGCAATACACCCAAGGGCTGTTCCAAGAAACAGCAATGGCCAAGATCAAGACCAAGGGAAGCTGTCCGATAGACCAGATCAGCTAGAAGGGCCTGCTGATTCGGGAGCCCTGACCCCAACCCCTCCCCCAAAGGCAGATTCTGGCTCACCTTTCCCTCTCCTCCTACTCAAGCCTGCCGCAAAGTCTGAAGTCAAGCGCTGCCATGGAAACTGCCCTGACCTCAGGCAGGCTGGGAGTTGGAGAGGGAACCCAGAGTGTGGGGCTACTCCGGCCGCAGGCACACAGCGGGAAGTGGAGTTCACCAAAAGCGGTTTCCAGTGGATGCCAGAAACCACCTTAAAAAAAGTGTTGAGACACTGTGAGTGCTCACTGGCCCTCCTCTATCCTCCCAAGGCAAAGCCAAATGGCTGGGCTCTGGGGAACTGAACCCAGGAAGGCCCAGCACCCTGACCCAGCCATCTGCAAGACTGATTCCCAAAAAGTCATTTCTTAACCAGAAAACACGTTTAAATGCCTTTGGGGTCCAAAAAAAAAAAAAAAAAAAGGAAAAGGAAAAAGAAAAAGCTCAACCAAAGATGGGTGTGAGAATCATGCCGCGACGGGACGTGGGGTGCAGAGCGGTGGGATCACAGGACAGAGGCCTAAGACGCAGCGCTCACGGCAACCGGCCCAGCGAGCACACAGCTACACTAGTCTTAGCAGTTACACCGAGGAGATTCTTCTCCTCACATTAGCTTGCTAAAATGGGCACAAAATCAAAAAAGCAAGTGGCCTAGGTCTATCAGTAACACACAGGAACCACTCACACGTGACCAATCTCGGTCCCTGTGAGAAATCGGAAGCCCTGGCAGAGGGTTTTCACTCACAGAACGCATCTTTCCAAGAGCGGTAGCTCCACAGGCCACGCTAGGGTCCTGTCTTCCGGGGACCGGCCTGCCTGTCAGCCTTGCAACCCTGCAGACCTCTGCTTTAGCGGGCGCTCCGGCTGTCCTGCAGCCCCCCAGAGGGGGGCAGTGCCAACCCCGCACACGGAGGGCCCCCTTTCCGCAGGCCGGAGGGGACTCAGGGCCACATCCCAACAACATGATCCACTTTACGCAGGGTGAATAGCTCACTGAGAAGCTCCCTGCTCTTACCTGAATGTCAGCATCTGACACCCCAAAATCCAGGTTTGACACCAGCAGTTTCCCACCCGTCTCCACACCGGCACCACCCCCGAAGCCACTGTCGAAAAGATCGTGCTGCCACTTGTCGGGAAGTTGTTTTGGCTGAAGGAAAAGAATGGCAAGAACAGAAGAGACCAGTGAGTCTCAGTCCAGGGCTCGCCCTTGCGCTCACAGCTACCCCAGACCCCCGCTCCTCGGAGCCCGGAGGATGGCGCGGAGAAGGGGCCGCCAACCCTCGCCCGGCGATGCAGTCCCCCAGCCCGAGGCCCACGGTCCCACCGCGGCCGCGCAACTTCTCAGTTCCCCTCGACTAACTTCCCGCCGCTGGTGCGGCCGCGCCCAGCGTCCCCTCCGCTCCCGCCGCCATGAGGCCACGGCGCCCAAACCAGACAAAGAGCCGGAAAGGGTCTCCGCCTCCCAGGCCGGGCCCCGACCGCACGACCTCACCCCCGCCCACCCCCCGCTCAGCGCCGGCTCGCACCCTCCGGGCCTGGGGGCGGCCCGCTCCAGCGGCCCCCTCCGCCCGCCGGGCCGGGCCTCCGCCGCGGGCGATGGCCGGCCGGTTCCGGATGGGCCCGCCGCCTCGATTCACTCGCGCGGCGGCCTGCGCTCCGCCGCCGCGGCCGCCCTGGGAGCCGGCCCGGCCGCGGCCCCGGCCCCCTCCGCGGCCGCCTCGCTGGCTCCGGTTCATTTTAATGATGTCGTCCAAAGACATGTCCATTTTGTCGGCCATGGCGGGCGCGGATTCGGGCCTCGGCTCCAGCCCGCGCGTCAGCACGCCGGCGCGTCACTTCCTGCGCCGCTCGGGGCCTTCCGGAACCACGGCCTCGGAGCGGTTGCTGATTGGCCGCCGGCGGGCGGCTGCGCGCACGGGGCGGGGAGACGCGTGCGCACTGGCACGCGGGGCTCGGCGAGTGCCGCTGAGTGTGCCGGCCGGGGCTGCGGTCGTTTTTATACCTTCCCGCGCGGACGCCGGCGCTGCCAACGGAAGGGCGGGCGGGGCGGCGCGTGATTAGGTTGGCGAAGGTGCGAGGGCGCAGGGGGTGGGACGGCGGCCGTTGGGGCGGGGCCTGGGCGCCCCTCCCGCCCCGCCTGTGGCTGGGGGCCGGGCCTCGGGCGAGGGGTGCTGCGGGCGGTCGGGTTCCCGGAGCCGGCCGGAGTGGGCACCTCCGTGCGGCCCCGCTGCCCTCGGCCGAGGCGCGGACCCGGCGGGCAGGCCGAGTGGCCGGCCTGGGGCGGGGGCGGACTCCCTCGGGCGCGACCCGCGGCAGGTCGTCTCGCGGCGCGCACGGGCGGCCCGTTTGGTTTCGGCTTTGTTTTTTCCCGGGAGGTGAAGACGCAGTGAGCCGGATTTTTTGTCTCCGTCTGTAACCCCGAAGGTAGTACCTTCTTGCCCAACACTTTTTAAAATATTTTTAAAATATTGCGTGGCATACTTTTTGCAATTTGTTAACGAAAACCAGTACCCCTTTTCGTGGACATAAGGTATTACTTGGGATCTTTGAGGAGATCTTCAGTGAGTGGCAAAACCAAACTCGTGAAAGCGTCCTGTGCTCCCAAATGTGGTCTCCCTGCCCGTGAGGAGCCAAGTCCCTTCCCTTGGAGACGAGTGTGTGCTTTTTTCTCTCGGCGGCTAAAGGGACAAGCAGATTGCTGCCTGGGCGCAGCTGTTCTCCAGTAGCTGTTCTGCAACGCTCACCCTTTGGGCTGCTTTGATGGCTAAATGTTGTAGCTCTGCAAACTAAATTTAGCAGGTGACCCTCTTCCCCTCAGCCCGCAGGCTCCGCTGCCATGAAGGTGAAGATTAAGTGCTGGAACGGCGTGGCCACTTGGCTCTGGGTGGCCAACGACGAGAACTGCGGCATCTGCAGGATGGCATTTAACGGCTGCTGTCCTGACTGTAAGTGTCTCCCCCCTGTGCTCTCTGAGCCTGCCTCCTGGCGCAGATTTGGCAGCTCCTGATAAATACCCACACGAAATCCCTGGGTTTTAGTTTCCTTTTTCTGAAGAAAAGTTGCCAAAAAACCCAGGCAGGTTGGACCCATCTTTATGTAAAGACCCCGTCAAAAGTTTGTTGCCTTTTATTGTGATCAAACTCAACTGTGAAACAGATGGGATTAAAAACAGATTTGTTTAAACTTTTTATTGGACAATTTTCAAACAAACAAAATAGAATGGTTTAAGGACACCTTCTTGCCAAGCCCTTTGAAGGACAGTGAATAATGTGTTAAGGTATTTGCTTTGGCCGGGCAAGGTGGCTCACACCTGTAACCCCAGCACTGTGGGAGGCCAAGGTGGGAGGATCGCTTGAGCTCAGGAGTTCAAGACCAGCCTGAGCAAGAGCAAGACCTCATCTCTACTAAAAATAGAAAAAATTAACTGGGCATGGTGGTGTGTGCCTGTAATCCCAGCTACTCGGGAGGCTGAGGCAGGAGCATTGCTTGAGCCCAGGAGTTTGAGGCTGCTGTGAGCTAGGCTGACACCATGGCACTCTAGCCCAGGCGACAGAGTGAGACTCTATCTCAAAAAAAAAAAAAAAGGTATTTGCTTTTTTGCTTTGTTTTTGTGCTTAAGTATTTTAAAGTAAATTATAAACATGATGTCTCACCGCACACTTCTGCTGCGTCTTTTTTACCCACCACTGATACAACATCTGACAATGTAACAGTCACTCAGTCCTTGTTCACCAAATGGCTTTTCATGGTTGGGTAGTTTTATCATTTTTCCATCCCTTAGCTCTTTAATCTGGAAAAGTCCTGTCTCTTACCCCATTTCACTTTTTTTCAAGGTATTTGGCTCTTAAAAACTTGGGCACATCATGTTGCAGAATGCCCCATCTTTATGTTTTATCAGGTTTTTCTTTGTAGTGTCTCCTGCATTGTTCCTCTGTCCCCAGTATATTCTGTGAAGTGAAAATATTTGATTACGTTTAGGGTAAAAGCAGATTTTGCACCAGTGAATTTGGTTTTTAGTGATATCCCCCCAATGAACGTAAAGCAGAAGCAAGGGTCAGGGCTTTGCCCAGGGAGGACAATAGCCACTCCCAAGAGGACAGTGGGGCATGGAGAGGACTGAGAAGCTCCTCTTCACTGCCCTGAATAACTAGGCCTGTTTTTTTGTAGCCAGGTAAATGCCCAGGATGATAATAGGGCTTTGCTTCTTACAGTGAAATTCAAATCATTTAAATCTTAATATAAACAGTTTTTATTCTAGGCTTATTTTTTTATTTTATTATTTTTTTGTGGTGTAAGGACAAACTTTATGGAGCCCCTCTGCTCTAGTTCTCTTTCTCCTGAACAGTCTTGGTTCCCCAGAGACATCCAATCGGGCGGGCAGTGATGAGACCCACTTTGCAGCTAGCAGGGGCATCTGTGCGGATGGTGGAAGGCTTGGCAATGTGCTGGTGTCTAGGCTTAATTTTTACATTTGCCCTGGCTGAATAGAAATCTCATCACCCCAGAGTTAATCCATCCTGATTTAGTCAGATGGGTATGATATAGTCTTAGGAAGTCATTGATTGACTCTACCTGATAAGGTTTTACTTAATAGTTAAAGAGATTAATAACTAAACTGGTGAGGTCTGCTTTTGTTTAACCTCTTTTAAATTGTTTTTAAGGGTGCAACAAAGACTGTGGGAGCCTGAGAGCAAGCACTCTCAACTTGCAGAGCAACAGGTTGTTAACTGCATAAAAGTCCTTGAAAACATTTTTAGCAGTGGCCACATGCCTATGCCTGGTCTGGCCTCACCTGTAGGCCAGTGTGGGCAGTGGAGCCTGTGTATTAAAGATGGCACTGGTGGGTCCAGAGCTGCCATCCCCTGCTTGACCACAGGGGTGGGCCCACCCACAGCCTCAGAGCCCAGCCTGTGCCACGCCAGCTGAGCATCCAGGTGGGGTCTTACACCAATAGACATTGTGTCTCCACACATACTGTGCGCTTAGGTTTTGTTGACGTGGTGCCTGTAGGCTGTAGAGAGTTGGGAATTTAGTCTAATTTGTGGATCTGCTGGTTGTTAAGTTATAGTGAGCCCATTTTAACATGCAAAGTGTTTGACAAGTCCAATGTGTCAGATTTCTGTTGGAAAAATTGAACCCCTGTGAAACATCCGGAGTGACTAAGTGCTACAAAGACTGGGAACCTGAGGGCAATAAATAATACATCTGCTCCACATCCCACAGGGCTTTGGAAGTAAAGCAATGTCGTCAAGAGGTGTTTTAATTAAAATATCAAGACACCAGTAAGTCCTTGCGTGAGTCATCCTCTGTGTATTCACGCATTCATCAGATACCCCAGGCAGGCTGCATGTGGGGGAGGGTCACTAGAATGAAGCAGCACTTCATGCAAACCAGCCCTCCCCCAGGAGACAGTGCCCAGGTTCTCACAGTGGGCTAGCAGGCTCCAGCTCTAACTTGAAAGGAGATTTCACGTGGAGTTCTGCTGAGGTTGGAAAGGCCCTGGCAGGGGGAGGGGTCTTGGGGGGGGCAGGAGCAGGCATGATGTGGGGGAGGCACCCACAGGACAGGGTGGAGGCAGTGAACTTTAGTTCCTTGACCCCAGGCAGACCCCAATGTGGGGGCTGGGGCCAGGGGGAGTTGCTGTGCTCTGCTGGCACCAGCTGTTCCATGGAGTTTTCCAGGTTTTGGCAATCAGAGATACTCGTTTCTCTTGATTGTGGGTGGTATGAAGCATCCCTCTCTGTACCAGGCCCTCTCCACAGAGGAAGTATTTCTAGGCACAGGGGCCAGTGCCCACAGCCTGTACCTTGGCCTTGGAGGTGGGACAGGCTACAGACAGGAAAGAGATGGAAGGTAGTGCCGTGCTGCTGACAGGGCCCCTCAGAAGCAGCCCGTGAACACCACAGTGTCCCCATGGCCCTTGTAGTGCACTGGATCCTATCCCAGGGCCCCTACCCTGCTGCCCTTGATCACTACCCAGATGGGTGTCTCCTTAGTGCCTTGACCATAGCGTCACAGATCAAGGGTCTGCAGGTGGGCCTGGGGTCAGACGACACAGGGGCATCTGGTAGGCCAGGCCAGAGCTGGCCCTCCCCAACACTACCTCAGAGGAGGCCCCTGGGCCCCGCCTGAGTGTCATGTGCCTGGCTGAGGGGAGATGCCTGTTGTGGCGACCGCGGGTGAGGCCTTGTCTCTCGAATCCTTTGGTCACTGTGAATATTTATGTGGAGGTAGGCAGCCGGTCTGGGAACTGAGTGGGTAAGAGTCCGGGTTTCTATCTCCTCTGAAACAAAAGAGGCTCTGGCACCCCATCTGCTGTCCTGGGGTCCCTGTGCCTCCATCCCTGCCTGGCTTGTCACATGCTCTATATGCCCAGCTTGACCCCAAGTGGCCAGCCCTGCCTCAGCTGTCCCCTCCTGCCCCCTGCAGGTAAGGTGCCTGGAGATGACTGCCCGCTGGTGTGGGGCCAGTGCTCCCACTGCTTCCACATGCACTGCATCCTCAAGTGGCTGCACGCCCAGCAGGCCCAGCAGCACTGCCCCATGTGCCGCCAGGAGTGGAAGTTCAAGGAGTGAGGGCTCCCACTCCCCGCGCTGCACCTGGGCTCAGCCCACTCACCCCAGATGGCGTCCTGAGACCCCGTCCTCCTGATGGACCAGTGGCTGTGGTCTCTGCTGGGGATGGGCCCCCATGGGACATATGACAGGGTTGGAAAAAGGATTAGAGCTGCATCTGTTTTTCCATCACAATGTTGATGCTTTTATCCAATAAGTAAAACTCATTAAACCATTGTAACCTTGCCGGAGGCCTCTGGTAGCCTGTTTTCTTGGCCTATCAATGAGCCCTGGATGTGTTTTTATATGAAAACTCATGAATAAATATCTGGATGCCTCAAACCCTGAGTCACAACTCCAGGAGGATCAGACAGCAGGGCCTGGGGGCAGGGCTTGTCTGGCCAAAGGCCCGGGGGTGTGTTTGTGCTCTCTCGCCTGATGGAAGCCTGGCTGGGGCCCTGGGACCCTCCTTCAGGCCAGTTCTGTGGAACCCTGGCTGGGCACAGCTGGCAGCCGCTGCTCCTGGTCCCTCCCAGTGGAAGGCAGCCCTCCCTGAGCAGGCTCTGGTTATGCAGAGGAGATGGGGTGCCCGAGGCTGCTAGGGCCATCTGTCCTCTCCATCCCTTATCCCTCACTTGGACTGAAGGCAGATCCTAGTTGGGGCTGGGCCTACCCCAGTGTAGGGACTGATCTATGTCCTTGACATCAGGATGTGTGTCCCAGGTGTCTGAGGGAAGGATAGCCCTCGGGAGGTTCCTTTGGGCACCTGTGCTCCCCACAACTCCTGAGGGGTGGCAGCCACAGGGGGGCACAGCAGCCCCAGTCCCGTGAGTCTCTGGCAGCTCCTGGATGCAGACTGCTGCAGGCTGTGTCCCCAGTAGCCCTAGGGGGTCAGTGCCCCATGCTAATGCAGCCACTTTTACACTCATTGTCCCTGTCCTCACAGCACCCTGGGGAATAGACCAGGCATCGGCATCGCTTGGGAGGGGTGGAGCCTCCCAGGCACCTGTGTGGCACTTTAGTTGGCTGTGAGCTTTGACCTTTTGTCAGTGTGCCCAAAGGAGAGGAGGCCCTCACCAAACCTGCAGGTCACCTGCCCCTTGCCCAGAAACACAGGTGCCAGGGGAGACAGCATCTAAAGGAAGATGCATTGTGACCAGAACATTTGGGGAGCATGAAATGGGGGGGCCACCGAGTAAGCTTGATGGCCAATGTCACCTGCCAGAGGAGGGCTGGCTCTTGCCAGCTCTGCAAGCACTGTTACATCTGGCCAGTGCTGGGTGCACCACGAAGCCTCTTGTACACCCACAGCATCTCTGGATCTGGGCACGGGCACTCGCACCTGACCTGGGGAGTTACGGGGAGCCCCCAGCTCAGGGAAGACTGACCCTCATGGGAGACGGCATGTGGCCAGGTCAGGTCCTGCAGCAGGGGCTGCAGAAAGGGGGTGAGATCTGTGGATTTGCAGCTTTCTGGGCTTCCCCTGACTGGGGTTCCCAGGGCATACTGGGGCCAGGTCCACCCCAATGTCTGGGCGTCACATTCATCCTGGCCTGTTCCTGCTGCCTCTCCTCCCTGGAGTGCCCTGTGCACTCCTGAGGAAGCTCTCCTAGGGAATTTGCTCTCCCCTAATGACAGTAAGTGCCCACAAGGACTGTATGCTTTGAGGTGCCAGGCTCACCTCTTAACCCTGGTGTGGCCGTACAGCCTCCCTCTTGGCTTCCTGGCCACTTGGATTCCTTAAATTCTGGGATTCCTGGGTTCTAGCAGGGTCCTCTGTTTCTCTGGAGCTGGACGCGTAGCTGCCCCTCAGCCCTCCCCCATGGTTCAGCTGCCCACCTCCTCCCAGGAAGCTCAGGGTCACCCACAAGGTCCTCACCAGCCTCCACCTCTGGCTCTCCCTCAGCCCCCCTCCCCAGGCAGGCACAGAAGCTCCTGGGCCTCTCCACTTTGTCTCCTGGGAGCACCCCCCCCCCCATTCCATGCCCCCATCCTGCCAGTAGCTCCATTTCCTTTGAGGCAGGACTGTGTCCTGCTCATCTGCAGGGCCCTGGCTCACGGTACCTGACTTCCTGCCAGGTAGTGTCTCCTTCCCTTTGTGACCGGAGCAATGTTTGCTGAATGACTGGAGAGAAAGCTGGAGGTACAGGCAGGGAAGGAGCTCCCAGGACGCCCTCCTCAGGGCAGAGCTGGGCAGGGAGGGGCTCCGGGACTGTGGTCTCTTGGTTTGGTTTGCCTGAGGTTGGGGCCTGGCCTTGCAGCCTTCCTAGAGGACCCGCCAGTCAAAGCCCTGTTGGTAGACCTTCTCCCACAAGCATGAAACATTATGGCCCCATACCCACCTGTGGACCTTGTCAAGAAGCCCTGGGCCCTGGAGTCTGTTCCCCTTTAGGGTGGGAGAAGTTGCTCCCTGGGCACTGTGCGGTCAGCGGCTGTCTCTCCAGCCTCAGGACCCCTGGGGACTCCTGGGGGAGGGGGTGACTCCTAGGGCTGGTGCTCCCTCGGGCTGGTTGGGGACTCCTATCAGCTAACGCTGCTCCCATTCAGCCCAAGCAGGGCCTGAAGCAAAGGCCAGCGGGGGCGGGAAGCGGGGGAGGAGGCGTCGCGCTCCCCCAAGTGCCAGACCCCTCACCGGCTCCAGTGTCCCCTGCGCCTGCGGGGCACTGACCCGCACAGCTTCGTCCCTGGGGTGGGGAGGCACGACGGGTTCTCTGCGCGCACCTCCGCCCCGCCCCGCCCCGCCAAAGATATAAGGCGCGGCCCAGGCGGTGGCCGCTCCAAGCCCACGCCCCCTTGCCCGCGTCCCCATGGCCCGGCCCGCGACGCTGGCGGCCGTCGCCCTGGCGCTGTGCCTGCTGCTGGCGCCTCCCGGCCGCGCGTGGTACAGGCAGGCGGCCGGGCACAGCTACTACTCGGTGGGCCGCGCCGCGGGGCTGCTGTCCGGCTTCCGCAGGTCGCAGTACGGGCGGCACTCTGAGCCCTCCGTCGGGGAGGGACCCCCGGCCGCCGCCCTGGAGCTGCGCCCCAGCCTACGGAGCCTCGTGAGTGTGGCGCGGCGTGCGGACGCCAGGGGCTCGGGCCGGAGGGTGAGGGGTGGGGGGCGCAGGCGGCCCCTTTAGCCTCCGCCCGCCCACCCCAGGCCGTGTGTGTCAAGGATGTCACCCCAAACCTACGGAGCTGCGAGCGACTCCCCGACAGCCGCGGGACCTTCCAGTGCAAGGCGGACGTCTTCCTGTCGCTGCGCGCAGTCGACTGCCACGAGGCCTGAGCCTCCACCAGACACCCAGACCTTGCCTGGCCCCCGCTGCCCCCACCCCCAGCCCCTTCAGGCACGGGATGGGGTGCCCGAACTATTCTCCTACACCCCCCCCTCCGTAAATGGTTAAATGAATAAATAAGTAAAGCCAGCCCAGAAGTGAGGGTTGCTGGGGGGATGGCAGGGGAGCCACAGAGGGGACAGGAGGACTGTGCCAGGGTGGCCTGGGCCACCAGACCCAGCAACCAAGCTGGGCACAACCCTGGCTCTGCCTGCAGGAGCCCTGGCCCACCCTCCACCAGCCTGGGTGGAGTTCCCCCTACCACTCAGGCTAATTTAGTAGGTAGGTTCCCCCCCCAACACACACTCAGGGGCTCTCACGTCTCAAGCCAAATTCTCAGAAGCTGACCTTAGAGTCTCTTTCGGGGCACAAACTGGAGCCTCTGGCTGCCTCTCTCTTGCCCCACCCTCTGACTGGGCTGAGTACCAGGGTACAGGAGAAAGAAGAGTTTGAAGGCTGGAGCCCTGGTCCAGAGGCCAGGAGCCTGCCCCCAGGGCATCCCCAAGCCTGTGGTGCACCTGCTGGCTGGACCTGATGGGTGGGAAGTGAGGGGGTTCTCACCTCACCTTGGTGGACATGTCTCTGGGGCACTGACCTTGGCTCTGGGCCCCCCCTGCTGCTGAGAGGACAGTCCCCAGTCCCACCTCCTGGGCCCAGGCAGCAGCAGACTCAGGGCCAGCTCTGCCCTCTCCCCGGTCCAGTGGCCAGGTGGCCCCTGTGCTCTCACTGATCCAAGTCTACATGGGATCCCCCACCAGCCCAAGGGTCTGAGCATGGGAGTGCTGGCACCACCCCACTCCTGCAGGTGGGGGCCCAGTGGGGCTAGACCTGGGAAAGCAGGCCAAGGCTGCTGGCTGGGATGCATGAGCCTCCTGCGCTGGACTGTGAGGCAGACCTCAAGACAGCTGAATGAAAAGGACAGGCCCATGGGGCCAGGCTGCAGGGGTGCTGGCCCCACATGGCTCAGCAGCTTGAGGGCAGAAACCTTTCTGGAGGGGAGGGAAGGGAGGGTAGGCTGGAAAAAATCGCTGTCACAGTCCTCACTGTGAATGCACCAACACCAGCCAATCCATTGCCTCCCCAGACACCAAGAGGACGCCACGAGCGCCTCTGCAGGCTCCCTGCGGCTGCAAGGGGGCCCTGACTTGGGTGCAGGAGATGGAGATTCAGTGGCCCCATGGCGGGGCTGCAGGGGCAAGCCTCTCGTCTGCCACCTGGGCTCTGGCCCCTCCCTCTTCTAGTGTCCCCTGCTGTTGGGGGCGGCCCGAAGCGGTGCAGGGCTGGGGTCTGGGGCCCACTGGCCACTGCCCTCCTCCCTGCTGGGTGTGTGGTAGGGGCAGGGCTGTAGGGCTCCCCATAGCTAGGTGGGTGGATCCCCTGGTCCTTCCCAGCAGGGCTGGGTGCCTGACACAGCACTGCCCATCAGGCTTTATTCAGCTGTACCAAAGAGACTTCCATCAACCAGTTAGATAGAAAACTTGCACAGTCTGTGTGGAGAGCGGTGGAGCTGGCCAGGGAGTGGGGCTTCCAGTAGTGGGACAAGCCACAGGGCAGAGGACACCCACTTGGGAGGTGGCATGGGCTGTACCTCAAGAAGGAAAGGGGGTGCTCCCGGGTCACTGCTCCCTGAAGCCCTCTCCACTGGACCTCCCACCAAAGCTAGGTGGGTAGGCAGTGTGGCCTCCAGCCCAGGCGGTAGAACAGAGGATAGAAGCACACAGAAGTGCAGGCCACCGCTGCTCATCCTGCCTGCTAGGCTGCTCACCTGTGCTGGATGGCCTCTCTGAGTAGCTTATCTGTAAGGGCTGAGCGCCTGCAGCAAAACAGGCACCTTGCAGGCAGGTGGGAGGCCAAGTCTCTGCCGGCATCCCCCCAACCCCCAGTCAGGCCAGTCAGAGAGGGCGGCACTGCAGCTTCCTTAAGAACGGTGACAGCCAAACCCTAATACACAGAAGCAGAGCAGGGAGGGCGGGCTGGCTGGGGGCTCTTCACGACTGGCCCCAGGTCAGAAGTTGCCGTACTTCTCCCCTGAGGGCTGCACCTCCTGCCGCCTCATGGCCTCCAGGAAGGCCAGCTCCTTGGCTTCTTTCTTCTGGTTTCGTGCCTCGTACTCTAACCTGGGGGGCCAGGCTGGGGTGAGCTGAGCAAGGCGTCTCATGCACGCACCCCCATCTCACCTGGCTTTTTTTTTTATTTTGTTTTTTTGAGACAGAGTCTTGCTCTGTCTCCCAGGCTGGAGTGCAGTGGCGTCATCATAGCTCATTGCAACGTCAAACTCCTGGGCTCAAGTGATCCTCCCGCCTCGGCCTCCCAGAGTGCTAGGATTACAGGCGTGAGCCACTGTGCCCGGCCTCACCTGTTCTTGATAATCCTCTGGACAATGAGGTCCGTGGTAAGATCGTTGCCGCTGTCAATCTGACAGAAGATGCCCCTTCTCTTAGGCTCCTGAAGGCCCAGAGGAGGGAGATGAGGTACCCCTGACTTCCCAGAGACCTGCCCAGCTGTCCCGCCCCAGAAGGAGACAAGTGCCTGGAGGCCTGTGGGTGCAATAAAACTCCTGCCTCCTCACCCCCTAAGGCAGTCAAAGAGCAGTGATCACTGCACCAGCTTCCCAAGCAGGCATGGGGAGGCGTTATGTGGCTGGGACGTGCCAGATGGCAGCCCCTGTGCCCAGCTAGGGCCAGCACGACCCACCTGGTATGGGTCAGAGCCATCCCTGTCAGGCACAATCTCTGTCTTCCCGTGACATACCAGGTCCACCTGAAAGAGAAATGGGGGTCAGGCACCCTCCCCAGGGAGGCAGCCGCTGCCACTGTCCACGGCCCACTACAGGCCCTGGGCCTGGGAGGCCTGGCCCTGTCCCTCCTCAGCCCAGGCACCTCCCGGGCCCCACCTGGGAGCAGCAGCACCATGCTCCCAGCCCACGCACAGCCTCACCTTGAAGTGGCTCAGGAGCTCTGCTGTGACTGCGTACGGGGCCCCAATCACCACTTCCGATACATACTGTGGGGACAGTGAGCACAGTGCCTTGCTTGGTCCCCGTTCCTGGCAAGCCAGGGCCAGAGGGTGGTGGGGCTGAGGCCTTCAGGGAGTAAGCAGGGATGCGGGCAGAATGTCGGGGACTGCAGGCTCCTTGGTGAGGCCCAACCACCACTCCTCCTGCCTGACCAAACGGGGGTGGGTGTGTGTTGCAGAACCGGGGCTGCCAGGCAGGGCTGTGCCCTGGCTTGCAGATGTCCCCCGACTCCTGGACACACTCACCCGGCAGGCCAACACGCTCAGGGTCCGTTCATGCAGGTTCATGATGGGGTAGTTCTTCCCCTTGTAGTGATTCACCTCCTAGGGCAGAGCAAGTGGGCTCAGCTCAGGGACCTCGGGTAGGCAGGGTATGCTCCCACTTAGCTGTCCCTTGTGGGAAGTAGGGAAAGATGATCACCCTCGTGGGGACACCCTGGGCAGGACAACTCTGGATCCCAGGAGCCCAAGCTCATGCTCGGGGTCTCCTTTGCTTTCACCAGGCACCTGGAGCCTTGCTCCTCCAGAGACCACCTTTGCCCAACACCAACCCCAGGAGCCCCTCAAGAGCTTCTACAGCCCACCAGCTGCCCAGGGCACCAGGGGAGCGAGCGGGCACCGGACAGTGACCTGATCAAAGTGCAAGCCGGCAATGATGTAAGGCCTGTCTGCTAGCCTGTGCACCTTTTCCAGAAAGTCCACGTGCCCGATGTCTGCACCCAGGTTAAGAAGCAACGTCGGGTCGGAACGGGGGGGGGGGGGGGGGGGGGGGGGGGGCAGGGAACAGAGCCTGTAGCACCTGTGGGCTCCAGCTTCTAGGACAGCTCATGCCCACCAACCTCGCCACCCTGCTCCCTGCCGATGGCTGCTCTCCTATACCCCACCCCAGTCAGGGAGCCCCGAGGACCCCCCTGTTCCCACCCCACGTGGTGTGGGTGCGGAGCAGCACAGGCCAGAGGATACGGAACAGGTCGAAGGCACCGGCCACATAGATGACTGTCTCCCCTGGCTGCGGTTCTTTCCCAGAAGCAAACTGGATAATCTTCTGCGATGTCTGCAGAAACTGGGACACCCCCGTCCAGGGGTTCCGCCCCCCAGGACACTATAAGCCAAGAGAGGGGCTAGTCAGTGGCAGAGGCCTCTCGGGTGCCTCCCTCACCTGGCCCCTGCCCCAGGGCCACTCTTCTGAGCCTGGGGCTACCTGTGCCCGCCCATCTACTTGCCCTGGAAGGCATAGGTGTGGGACTGCGGGAGCTGCTGCCAGGGGTACTTGCAGGCCAGGACTGCAAACCCCCAGCAAGAGCCTGCCAGCAACCCAGCGGCCCTCACCATCCCAGAGAAGGGCACGGGACACATTACTGCCAGGCCAGGCAGTGGGCAGGACTGTGGCACCACCCTGTGGCCACAGCAGGCACCACAGCCAACATGACCTCAGCCTAGTGAAGGGCCACCGGAAAGGAGGCGCGGAGCCCTCTGGCCAGTGGACACAGCCCTCGGGGGCACCCAGCACCCTGAGGCCACTGACTGGTCACCTGGGAAGAGCCTTCTGAGGAAACTGTGTCCCCGGCAGTTGTCGGGTGAGGGGGCTACAAAGGGAGAAAGGGCCAGGCCTCTTGGTTAGTTAGACGCCACCTGTCCATGGGCAGTCCTTGTTCTGCCTCCAAGCAGTGGCTGCTGTGATTGGCCAGTCAAAGCCAACTCTTGCCTGCCCTCCCGGTGTCCACCAGCTGGCCAAGCCTGGCAGTCAGTACCTGGTCATCACCAGGAAGGGAGGGAGGAGGGTGGAGGGTGAGGCTCTGGGCTGGCCTATCCCCAAGGGTGACCAGGGTGGCTGGGGAAGAGAGCCCCACAGCAGTCTAGCATCAGCTGTGTGCCTGGGGGGTGGGTAGCACGAGCCACGCTCACCTTGCCAAAACTGTCTGCATACTCCCGGTACTCAGAGGACATCTCCTGCACAGAAGAGGAGACCAGGGCTGAGGGGCCTTGCCCTCCAGATGTGGCCAAGCCCAGGAGCAGGCAGGGGAAGAGAGGGTGGGCATGACGGCCCTGAGGGGGCAGAGAGGGGTTCTCTCCCTCCACACAGCACCCTCTACCCTGGGACCTCAGGGATTCCGCCCCCACTGTCTCACCTGGCTGCTGTGATGGGCCTTGGTCACCAGCAGCATGCGGCCCACGAGGTCTGTAGTGGACACTCCCTGCGTGCGCTTGCATTCCCTGGGGGACAGAGGTGGGCTTGGACCAGAACACACTCGCAAGGCTTGGCCTCCAGCTAACACCACCTATGGACACTGGCAACCTTGCTCGTGGCAAAACCCGTGGCTGCTCTGCTCTTGGCCACAGCAGAAAACCTGGACCAGGACATGGGGGTGCCACTGTGCTTTCAATGACTGAAGGATCAACAGAAGCACAGGAGAGACCCCAAGTGTGTGGTATGGCGTGGGCAGGCCAGGCTGGGGTGGCAGCTCTGGTCCCCATTCTGCCATCTGCCCCTGGCCGCCCTCATGCCCAGGTCCTGCTTGGCTGTGCTGTCTCTGCCAAGGGCACTCCAGGCTGCACCGTCTCATGCAGGAGCCACTGGCCATGTGGTTCCTTGCATTAAAGTTAATTAAGATAAAAAACCCGCTCCCTGTGGCACCAGCCACATTCCCCGTGCTCAAGAGAGTTGCTTGGTCCTGGAGTCCCTCATAAAAAAGAGAGAGAAAAAAAAAAAGAGTTGCTTGGGGCCTGTGGCTACCACAGGACAGCCTGATCTCAAATGTTGCCACCTCACAACACTGTTCCAGAGCCCCCACCCATGGCCCCACACCACAACAGGTACCTCTGTGCCTCCAGTTCCCAGTCCTGGCCATGAGAAACACTGGCCCCAGGTCCAAATGCTGCCCTCATGGGCAAAGGAAGCTGGGAGGGAACCCCAAGCCCTGCGTCTCAATGGGGGTGGGGATGGGGGGGCACATGTGGACTCACCGGTACCTCCCAGCCTGCTTCACCTCCTCATAGGTGTCCCGGCCGTCTACAGTTAGGGTGATGTCATCTAAGGGGTGACACACACAAGAACAAGGATTCTTAACCCAAAGGCATGCAAACCTCAGGGTCCCAGGACCCTTGAGGTCCCCAGAGTGCCCTAGTGTACGTGTGCCTGTCTCTGGAAGGGACCAAAGGGCTCTGAGGCCCCGTCTCCAGATGCCCCACCAGGAGGGCTGATCCTGAGCACACCTGGCTTCCCTAGGCCAAGCCCCCAGCTCCTGCCCACTCACTGCCATGAACACAGAAGTCGCAGTTGTACTTGTCCAGTGTCTCCAGCGTGGTGACGTAGGGAGCCGCGGGCACCACCTCGTCCACCCATTTGATGGCCTGCACCATCTTGTACCTCTCCTCCTGAGTGAACACCGGGGGCCCCTTGTGCTTGGAAATCTCCTCTAGGGCCAAAGAGAAGGAAGAGGACAAGAGAGTGGCACCGGCTTGCCTGGCCCCTTCCCTTGGCGCCCCCTTCCCAGCACCAAGCTGTGACCACATGTGAGAGCTTGTGGTGGGCAATGCGTCTCTCACAAGGCCCTCAGCCCACAAAGGCAGGACCACTGCTCTGCCCACGTGGCCAGCACAGGAGATGTGTTGCTACAGAGCTGGACAGCTCCCTCATCCAATGGGGCCTCAGCAAAGTCAGGGACTCTTCTGATGAGTGGCAGTAGTTCCTGAGGCCTTGGGAGCCAGGTCAGGGGTGGTGGGGAGTGGGGGGGCACAACTCATGGACTCCACCGGCCCCCTCCTCTTTAGCTCAGGACAGAAGGTGCGAGATGGGAAAGGCCAACTCAGGCCATCCTTGGCTGGGGCTGGAGCTGGGTGGAGCCTGCCCTGCCCACTCCCAGGGTCTTCAGGCTTTTGGTCAACAGGTGTGGCCCCAGGTGGGTTATGGGGGCAGTGGGTAGGCGAGACGGCCCTGAACCTTACCGTCAGTGTGCACACCCACAATGAGGTAGTCGCCCATGGCCCGTGCCTGGCGCAGCTGGTTGGAGTGGCCGTAATGCACCATGTCATAGCTATGGAGACAGACAGAATGGCTGGTCCATATGCTGAGGAGGGTGGAAATCAGGTGGTCCTGAGTGGGGCTGGGGGCACAGCTTTGCTCCTTTGAGGACTCCTTCGGAAGCCCCCAGAGAAGCTGCCACCGGAAACTGCTCCCCGGAATCCAGCTGGGCTTTCAGAAGGGCAGTAGGTACTCAGCTCTCCACATCACCAGTTCCTGGGCCCAAGGGTGGGACGTGGCCAGTGTCAGATCTAGCAAGGGTGGTGGGCCCAGAGACGACAAGGCCTGCTGGGTCCAGAGGGCCGGCGGGTGCACGGAACTGGCTGTATCCCACGCTGCACGTTGTGCTCTGACCTCACGTCTCCCCTCAGCAAACACAAACTGCTGTAGGCAGTCACTTCAAACTTCAAAGTTAATTCTGGGGGCAGGGTTGGAGTTTGCACTATCCTGAGACAAGTGGACAGCCCCTGGGGCCAACGTGAAACAAAAAATCCAACCAAAGAACAAGGGCCTGGGAATGACTGCCTTTGAAAATCCGGTTTCCCACTCCCTCGTGGCCTCTAAACTCAACAGGCTTAGCTCCCTGGTGAATAACCACTTCCTTGTCACCTGGTTCTAAGGCTTTTATCCTCAAATCCGGTCTGGTGAACTTTAAGCCAAGGCTACACAGCCCCCTGCACCACCTGGCCCTGGGGCCACCTCCCTGTGGATTCGGCCCTCGCTTCTGCTTCTGTGAGTACACGCAGCCGTCCCTGCTTCTCTAGGGAGTGGGGGACCCGGGGGCCTTGGGCAGCGTGTACAGCGCCCCCGCCTCCCCCCAGCGCGGCCACTCACCACCCCCACCACAGCGCCTGGGCCCAGCAGACTGCGTGGCGCCCACTGGACAGGCTGGGGGGGTCAGAGGCTCGGCCAGGGGGAGCAGAGCACGGAACGGGGGTGGCGCTGGGTCCAGTCACTGCAGCCTACAGCCCACTGGCAACGGGAGCCCAGCCAGGGCCGGGGTCAGAGTCCACTGACACGCAGCTGCGCTCCTTCTCCCCGAGGTGACTGAGGCGCGAGAGACGCCCGGGGCCCCGCCCGGGCTCGCCAGCCCTGCGCTAAGCAGGCGGGGGTCGCGTCTCTCCACTCCCGCCGCGCAGAGGCGCGCGAAGGCATCAAGGGTGGCAAGTTACAGTAAAGGTCAGTCGTGACAGCCCCAAACTCGTCTCGAAAAAACGCTCGCCTGACTGGCCAGAGAGGCCGCCGCCAGCCCAGCCCCGACCCAGCCCGGCTGCGGGGCCCAGGAGCCCGCGGGAAGTCGGGGCGGGAGACCACGCCGGTCCCGCTGGGCGAGCGGGGCTCTGCGGCCACGGAGAGGCGGGCAGGACGCCGCTCCCAAGCCCTCGCCAGGGCTAACGCGCGGGCCGGCGGGGCGGGCCTCTGCCCGGGGCGGAGGAGTCCTCTGCGGCCCGCCAGCTCCGCCAGCCCCGGCCGAGCCGGGCGCGCGGCGCACCCCGAGGCGCGGGCCGGTTCCCGGGCAACCGCCGGCGCAGCCCCCGGAAGGAAACCGGCCCCGGCCCCGGCCCCCGCCCGCCCACCCGCGCTCACCAGCCGTCGCACCACACCCGCACAGGGCGCCTGCCCCCCGGGCCCGGCCTCTCGGCGCCGCCCGCCGCCCCGCGCCCGTTCCGGATCATGGCCACGCAGCGGCGGCGCGGCCCCACAACCAGCTCCCGGCGACTCCGAGCGCCCGGCCGCCGCCCCGCCCCCCGCACGCGCCGCCGCCGTCACGCGGACCTCACCCGCCCCGCGCGGCCAATGGCGAGCGCCGCCCCGCCCCCTCCCGCGAAGACCCCGCCCCGCCCCGCCGCGTGCGGCCAACGGCGTGCACCGCCCTGACAGAGCCCCGCCCCCGAGCGGCCAATGGCGTGCGCCCCCGCCCCTGGCCCCGCCTCCTGCTCCGACCCAGCGGAGGGCGGGGCAGCACCGCGCGGGGCGGGCCGGCGTCCGCCCCCTCAGTGAGCCCTGGCCTTCGCCCGGCGCCGCCGCAGGCCCCGCCCCGGCCCCCGCCGGCTCACACCGGACCCCACACCTGGCGGACGGAGGGCGGGGCAGCACCGCGCGGGGCGGGTCCGAGGCCGCCTGCTCAGTGAGCCTTCACCGGGCGCCGCCGCAGCCAAAAGACTCTTGTAAGCAAGGACCACACTGCCTGCCCAGCCTGGGACCCGCGCCCAGCGAGCCCGCCCACCGGAGCGAGCCACGCGGTAACACAGGAAGACGGTGCAGAGATGTTTAATAGGAATAAAAAGGTCTGCTCAGAGCCGCGGCTCGGAAGCCCCCTCTGTCGCATACCCAATACGGAAAAAGGCTTTACAAGGTTAACACTTTTTAGTAAGAAGTAGTAGAAATAGGATGAGGCCCTGAGACTAGCCTGGCCAGTGAGGTAAGGCAGTCCTGACTTCCGCTCCGCCAGCCAGGTTCGAAATAACCCGAGCTCTGCCCTCAGAAGGGCTCGCTACCACCTCTCACGTAGAGGCCGAGGGGCAGGTGTCCCGGATGAGGCTGCATCAGGGACAACCACAGCAGTGCAAGGGGGCTCCCCACAAGGACAGACAGACAGCTACACATGTCACAGCAAAAATGTCACCCCCAAAGAGGTCTTCTCACTGGACCCCCTGGGGGCAACCCAGCCTTCACGGTGACACTGGCCCCTGAATAAAGTTCTGTCCATCTGCAAAGTGCCAACTGTTCTTCGTCAAGCACCAGGTTACGTCACTTTCTTCCTTTTTGTGCGTTTGGTGCAGCCCCTGCCAAACCAGCCCCCTAGGATGGGGGCTGAGCTAAGCGGGGCACCACAGTCCCCGGGCGGGGCTTCCTCTCTGCTTCTGCGCAGCGATTTCCGACTGTGGCTGCCTTCTTCGCCAGCACGCAGAGGAGTCGCCAGGGAGAAGATGGGATCCTGCCACCTACCAAAAAGGGAAAGCTGCGTCAGGCAAGCCTGGGAGCCTCGCGCAGTCACAACCCGCCCCAGCAAGGGAAAGCTGACTGAGGCCCCCTGCCTTCCCACCTCACCCTCCCATGTCTTAACCGTGGCTGGGCTCTGGGTGGCGGCTCCATTGTTACCAAGCTGCAGAAGAGCTGCAGGAGAGCTCATCTCCTTGGGTGGTAACTCAAAGGTCAGCACCCTTACCGGCTTGGTCTCCTCAGAACTCAGAGTCCTGGTCCACCACTGAGCAGCCGTGCACAAACAGGGTGAGGCGGCAGTGGCCAGGGGTGAGTCACTAGTAACTCTGGGCCCCACCTTTCACTTGTACGGCCAGGGGACAGGTGGATCAGACCCTCTCCCCCTTCCCAGCTGACTAGGGAGGCACGGCCTATAGACGACACCATGAAGAAACCATGTGTCTGACTGAGATGTAGAACCACATATTATAAACTTAAGATACAGATAAGCACTGATAAAGAAAATGAGCTAAGTCAATGTTAAAAAAAAAAAATACAGTACACAATAGGCCCACATTACAGAACACCACAAACATAACATACAAGAATTGCCAGGCCCAGAAGGTGAAGGGATCCTTAATTTCTTGAACCCTTTGATTAAAAGAAGTTATTGATTTCCCCTATAAGACCCTGAAAATTCACAGAGAAAGAGAGTGTAAACTTTTTACTCAATACATACACCAAGTCTAAATTATCACAGATTCTGTATTAAGACAGTTTGTTTAAGCGTCCCCAAAATATGCCAACTCCCAAAACCAAGTACACTGAGATTCTGTCTGACCAAAGCTGCCGGTCCTCTCAAGGCACCTTCCCACCAGGTTCTCTGAGAGGTCAGCGGGGAAACAGAACCCCTCTCCCCACAGGGCTTCTGCACATAACATTGGCCCAGGCAGAAGCAGAGTCTCGCCCCGGCCAACCACCAAGGTCAGTCCTCTGGAGACCACCATGATTCAGTCACACCTCAGATACTGCTGGGAACACCTCAGAGCTTCCTCCATGCTCAGCTCACAAGAGAAGACAGACAAGGCCCACCACACAGAGGTACAAAGAGGTGGGGTGATGTGCTGGGCCCGCTCACCTGCTGTAGAGGGGAATCTCCAGGCCCAGCTCGCCCATGAGGAGCCGCATGACGTCATCACACTTCCCGTGAAGCTTCAGGGCAGCCCAGTCATCCTTCGGGGTCCACTGTGGATGAGGAAAGGTGAGTAAAAGTAACACCTGGCCAGCCTCGACCTCTGTAGACTTGGTCAGCACTCCCCATGCACCCCCTTGGGCCCATTTCAGGCCCCCATGGTGCATGAATGTGGGATGTCTCTCTTGGTCTTCGTTCTAAGGCCCAGGTCTAAGGACACAGCTCTGAGCACCTGAGTTACCTGCAAGTTCACAATGTAGAGTTTGGGCCGCCGGCTAGGGGGCTTGGTCATGCACCAGAGGCGTGGATACTTCTTTAGAACCTGTGGAAATGGACAGACACGGCACACGGACACAGAGAACACGGCTATAGAAGGCTGGGTCTGATGCTGAGCTGGACAGCTCTGGGCAGGCAGGGGCAGAAACCTGCTCACTCTGCCTGTTCACGGTGTTGTCAGTGCGTACCTTCAAGCTGGACCCTAAACACAGGATCGTGTCTGCTTTGCTGGCAGCCTCGGTTGCTGCCTCCCAGTTCAGAGGCTGCCCCAACGTCCCCCTCTCCCCAAAGTGCACAATGGTGTCCCGGAGCTGGGTCCCACACTTGTGGCAGGCCCGGCCTGTCTGGTGTCTGTGGAGGGCAGTGCGCTCCGTCACATCGAATACCCGCACGTATTCCCTGTTGGGGATGCAGGAGGTGCAGACCTGAGGGCAAGAGGGCACGGTGAGTGGACCTGCCTGCCCGCCAGGCCCTGGGTCCCCGCAGGACTGCTCACTTCAATGTACATGTTCCCGTGGAGCTCTGAAATGGCCGTGCGTGGCAGCCCACTCCTGAGGTGGAGCCCGTCACAGTTCTGAGACACCACGTGCTGCACCTGGAAAGCAGACAGGGCAGCTGTCAGCAGGAGGGGTCGGGGGCAGCAGTGAAGCCGCTCTGAGCCCAGCCCAGCTGAGAGCTCCCAAGACCAGGAGGCCACAGAAAGCCTCGGGGAAAGCACACAGCAGGCCTGACCACCAGGACTCAGGAGGGGCTGTGTCCTCCCCTCAGCCCTGCCGCACTTGCAGCTGCTGGGAGGGCAAGCGTGAGCACTTGCCCTGCAAGGCTGGGCAGTAACTCAGGGCTTTGGAGAGGACCACTTCTGCCCCAGATTCCTGCTCCCTTGGGTCAATGTGTCTCAGGTCCCCAAGGGCCCAGCCAGATCTACCCCTTCACAAACTTGGTTGAAGGGGTTCAGCAGAGGGTCTCCAGAGATTTCCTACCAGCCTCCCCTGTGGCTCCTGAGGTCCACAAGGGGAAAGGCCACCAGCTGCTCTGGGCCTGAGGCTGGTCCTGGACAGACTGGTTTGGAGGAAAGCTGCCATTTTTTCCTGAGAGGAAGTATGGGAGGACCAAACCAGGAGTCCAGCACACTCTGTGGGTGCTCATCTTGGGGGTCAACCAGCAGGCAGAGGAAGGACACAGTCACCCACTTGGGTACCAAGGCGGCACTCCAGGCCCCGTGCCCAGACCCAGGTGAGTACGCCAGCCACATCAGGGTCTTACCAGCTTCTGCTCGTGCAGACAGGCGATGCTCATGTGTGTGAGGGTCGGTTCTGCCTCACTCAGGTCAGCAGCACTGCAGAGGGAGAGTTCGAGGATGAGGACAGCTGCATGCTCAGGGCCACTCCACCCCTCCCTGCCTGCTCAGGAAGGCTGCAATTGGCCCGCTCACCTGACACTCCTCCCTTTCTGAAGCAGAGTCCAGATGCCATTAGGGCCCCGGTAATCTGGGATAGAGGCTGCCTGCATGTACAGAAAAAAGGTAAGGCAAGTAAAAAGGCATCACTGTTGGTACTGGCCGAATTCCTAAAAACAGGGAGCCAGTGTTTCTCCTGCCACATTACAGGCTGGCCCACAGACTGGCCTCTATTTGTTCCACAGGCTTAGCTGCCTGACCCCTGATGGAGTGTACCCCAGCGTGGCTCCTTCATTATGCCTGGACTTCCCCTTCCCACCTGGCCCAATTCACCCCTCCAGGCTTGGCAGAGCCCTGCCCCCACTCCGGGAGCCTCTCTAGCATTGAGCAGAGCTAGGCTCTGTGGCCGCATGTGTCCCCCAAACTGTGGGGGGCTGGTCAGGTCCATCCATGTCCCCAGGGCCTGGCCCAGTGCTCAAATGTTTAGCAAAGGGTGAACCTCCAGGTCAGAGCACTCCTTTGTCCAAATTCTTACATCCTAATGCTCTGAGTAGTTCCCACTCAACCTTAACAAAGGTATCTCCAAATGAGATAAACATCTAGTTTTCCAAGTTTCCCATCCAGTGAAACAAACCGATCCCAAAAGAAAAAAACAGAAGGCATGCCAGGATCAGAGTGTCTTGTGTTTCTTCATGGGGAAGTCCTGTCTCTTCACTGCTGCTTCAACTCAGAAAAATGCCCACCCTGATCAGTGGTTCTGTCACATTCAAGAGGGGAATCTCAAATAGTAACATTCAGATCAAACTGATTAGCTGCACATGGCTGTTAGCTGCCCCTGGAAGCTCTGTAAGAAGTCACATTGTTGCTGTTACATAACCGCACAACTGGATTTGCACAAGTGGCCCTGGAGGGAAGAGACCCAAAGGCTAGAGCTCCAGGTATCTATGAATTAGAACAGTGAACTCACCTTACACATTCTTGCTCTTGGGCCTCTGCTGTTATCTTTGTTTGGAGTGCCTCACCCCCACCTTTAGCTGTACAAGTTACCATTCCTTCAACGCCACCTCCCATAAACTCCCCCACCCCCACCACAGGTTTCCTAGCTCTGAGACAACACAGTGTGTGTCTGGATTTCTGTTACAGAGACCCCAGCATAGTCAGCCTTACATTATGGGTATTTGCTCACATGCCTGATTATCGTCACCTAAGGGCTTCCTGAGTACAGAGATCACTTGGTGTTCAGCTCTGCTGGTGTTCTGCTCTGGTGGGCCTACACATGCCTAACACTCCACACTTGCCCATCAGATTAATGGACAATGTGCCAGTCACACTGTCAGAGCTCCTGATGATGTCCCACAGCCCAGGATACCTTCCCCGTGAAACTTCTCAAAATAATGCAGGGAGGCTGAGCCAGGAGGATCGATCACTTGAGACCAGGAGTTCAAGGCTGCAGTGAGCACTATGATGGTGTCACTGCACTCCAGCCTGGGCCACAGATCAAGACCCTATGTCTTTAAAAAAACAAAACAAAAAACGAAAAAACACAATGCAAGTCTCTCCTTTACCTGGTGTATTCGGATTCTTAGTGTCTCACTTTCTGTTTATCTTCCTTCGAAACGGACAGAACACAATGAATGGGGAATCAGGAGACAGTTTTGGGCTTAGCTATGCCCACACAATCTGGGGTCAATCGACCGGCATGCCTAATTTCAAGTGAGGAGGTGCCTGCAAGCAGCCAGCTTCTACACCCCGCTTGTAGCCCTGTTCCCTTTTTGCCTCTAACTCGCTGTAATATACAGGTCAAGCATTTTAAAAGTGTCTATACCAGTTAAATTTTGAGTTGAGTCGTTTCGTGTTTGGTGTTTCTCTAAGGGAAAAACCTAAAGGCGAGATTTTTGCGATTCGGTCGCTACCCAACTCGGAGTACAGTACTCCGGCCGGGGGTCAGTCTCCCAGAAGGGGGCGCCCCACGCCCGCCCATCCCGGCGGTCCGGGTCTGCCTGGGACTTGAGGGAGTGCGGGCAGGCGTCCGTCTCCCTCCCTACCGTGCTGATCCCCGCGCCGGTGTAGACGACCAAGTATTTGGCGTTGCGGACGGCGCCGGCCAGCTCTCGCACTTTCCTCCGCAGCTCCTCGGGGTCATCGCACACCTGCCGAGACGCGGGCTGATCAGCTCCCGCCTCGGCCGCGCCGCCCGCCCCCGGACAGAGGGAGGGCGGCAGGGCGCCCGGGCCGCGCCCCGCGGGACTCGCCTCCTCCAGCCGCCGCTTCAGGCCCTCGCGCCGCCGGCTCCGGCCCTGCAGCTCCGTCACCAGGTCCTCGCTCTCGGCCAGCAGCCGGCCCTCCTCGGCGCTGCGCTCCGCCGCCGCCTTCCTCAGGATGCGCGACACCTGCGGGCGGGCGGGCGGTGAGCGGCGGCGGCGCTGGCGGCGGGCGGGCGCGCGCGCGGGCCGTACCTGGCGGAGGCGCTCCCGCTGCTGCTCCTCCCGCAGCCTCCGGACCCGCTCCGCCGCCTTGCGCTCCGAGCGGCTCAGACCCCCGGCTGCCATCGCTCCCCGGGGAGACCCGCGCTTCCGCTTCCGCTTCCGCCTCGCCCAGCAGGCCGCGCGCGGGCGCATGCGCGCGCCGGCCCCGCCCCCGCCCGCCGCGCTGCCCAAAGAAGCACCTGCCAGTCTCTTTAAAAGGTGTTTATTGATCATATACAAAATAAAGAAAACCTTATATATCACAAACATACACTATGTACAGCAATAAATACCCGGGGGGGCCAGGCCCAGTGCCGCCCCTCCTGGACAATAACTTAGCAATAAATACTGCGCAGGGCAGGGGTAGGGCACCGAGGCCACTGCCCCGCCCCAGGTCAGGCCCCCGACCGCCCTACAGGAGACGCGGGGCCTCGGGCCCCACCTCGCATCCCCATCTCAGATCTTTAACCACCCCCACCCCACCCCACCCGATCGCAGGGTCCTCCCACGCACACCAAACTCCCCTGGCTTCAGCCCTAGGCAGGACAGGCAGGGGCTGATAACTGCTTGGACCCACCTCTCAGCGCCAGGAGAGCAACAGAGCAGCTGGACACACGGGTAGCCTTTGTCCTGTTGCCCTAGGTTGCCAGGAGGCGGCTTTCTGTACCACTCCCATTTGGTTAAAGGCTTCAGGGACTAGCAGACTGAGAGGATGGGAAGAAAGGTGGGGCTGGGACACAAGGTTGCTGGAGCGGCCAAAGCCCAACTGGGGTCACTGAGAACAGGAAGGTCTCACAGTTTATCGAGGACACACTCTCTTACACTCTAGCTCAGACTCAAGGGACACCCATGGCATCAAAGCTGCTGCTCCAGGGGTGGGGTGGAAATGTGTGCCATTGGCCAGCAGGTACAGCACATGCCAGCACAGGCCATCGGAGTCTCCTGGGTACACCCCTTCCACCGTGTGGCACTGATTATGCCCTCTGCTCTCCCCACCTGCTCCAAAATCAGACAGCCAACAGGAAGGTGAAAACATGCCAAAAAGAATTATTCAGTGGCTTCTGGGGGAAAAAATCGTTAATGTGTTGGTTCCTTTCACCAAACCACAACCTAAAAAAGTAACTCACAAGATCCCAGAGCGGAAACAGTGCAGCAGGCTGTGGCTCCGGCTTCCCATACGTGGATGGGAACTTTGGCCAAGTGGCCACTACAGAGATGGAGGCAGACATATGAGACCTGACCATTCATTGTCCCCAAGCAGGCTGTGGCCAACAATAGTTGTGGGCCAGGCACTGACCACCATTGAGGCTGCTGCTGCTGGTCAGAAGTGTACACACAGACCTGAAGAGTGCACCGAGAGCAGAAGCCTACAGGGAGGCCTGGCCTCCAGCAGAAACCCCAGCACAGGACATAGCCACCACAGAGCACCCAACCTAATGGCAGAGCTGCCCAAGCAGCAGTCAGGAGCCATGGGGAGGTCTCCCTGGGGCTATACTGTCTGGGAAGGGCTGACCTGTTCCTGCCAGGTTTTTCTCTGAAATCTGAGTGTCCATGTTGGGATAAGGGAGGAGTTGGGACAAAGTCAAGGTGGGAGGGAAGACACACATTATGGTTTACTTAGCGGACAAATTTGAGAGACCTGGCCTTGGCCAAAGCCCTCGATTCGCTGCGTCAGAAAAGTTGAGGAGAGAAGAAAGAAGAACACAACACCCTCACAGTAAGAAAACGGAATTAACAAACATCAGAAAGACAACAATCACATGTGGACACAAGATCTAGTCTCAAGAAATCAAGGGGAAGGGGAGGGGGGTGGAGTGGCCCTGCAGGGCTGGCTGGACAGGGAACGGGAACACTTCCTCAGGCCCAAAGAACAGCTGCTCCAAATCCAAAATTCTTGAAAGGAAGCATGGCCTTACAAACTCCAGAAGCTTCTTTTATAAACCAAACCAAGGACCTGTGACTTCTGTTCAGCATGTACCCATCCTCAAACCCTCCTCCTCTTCCTCACCTACTTCCTCCTTCTGCTTTCTAGGTCTGCAGCCTGGCAGAGGTGCTCAGAAATGGACAACCACCCCCCATCAAGGACAAAAGTGGGGGCTGTACAAGGACAGGGAGGGCCTGTCCTCCCTCCTCCAATGCAGGTCATGACCTTTCTTTACTGATGATTCCAACTCACTGCTGCTGCAAAAACATCAGCAACTCACGGCAGGATTCCAGTTAGACAAAACCAGACTGAGGAGAGGGAGGGGAAGCAATTAAGTGACTCAGAGGCAAGAGTCACATTTCCACCTGCAGACTGACCCAGGTATAAGCAGGAGTGTGTCCGCATACCTGTAGCAAAGCAGCCCATCCATATGACAAGAGTTGATGGCACACCCTATCCCCACCTCACAGGCACACTGGGTCAAGCGCTTGGATAAAAATCCTGCTGCCCATGAGGATAAACCCTGTCAGGCCACAGTTTTTTGTCTCACTAGATCACACTTCTGTGCTTTTCAGAGGTCCAGGGCCCCCAGAGAAGACACCAGCAACCCTGCTGAGAGGCCAAAACTCATGTGGCCACAGACAGGACTGTAGCCTCTTGGGGCTGGGTGGGAAACCCCCTTCCCATCACACACCTACAAGGAGATTCCTGAGCCAAGCCTGGAAGGTCAATAGGCTCTCGTGGGGAGCCTGAGCCTGTTGAGGGTCAACAGAGAGGTGGGCTTGGCCCCCAGAGAGAAGTACCTCTAAAAGCCTAGCAGCTGATCCCTGGAAGACACAGATCCCAAAGGGAGGCGAAAGAAGGGCCCAAAGTCAAGAGCTGCCAGCGTGGACAAGCGGAAAAGAGGGCCAGGATCGGGCCCTGGAGATCGTAGCCCTTGTCTGCACTGGTGGAGACCCCTCCAGGCCCTCAGAGCAAGTCAGGGACTAGTAAGAAAGGGCCACCTCAGGTGGGGCCCCCAACCACTCTGCCTGGGAAACACCACCTTGCAGCATGGAAACAGTTCAGGGATAAGTGGGCCCCTGGGGTTCCTTGGCTGAGGCCCCACACGAAGCCTAGAGTAACAAAGCTGAGGCCAGAGGAAGACAGTGGGGAAAGCTTGGCCAGGGCCCCCTGGGCACCCACAGTGACTCCTTGGTCCCTGCACCGCCACCACCTGAGGCCAGAGGTGGTGAGTGTGGAAGCAGCATGGGGGCCCCAAATGGCCCCCTAATTTCGCCTACTCTGCCACTGGACCAGTCCAAGCTCTAGACACATACGATGTCAAGGCTTAGCATAGGTGGGAGGGGCAGAGCCCCTTGTCCAACTTCCTGGGGCCAGGGGTACAGATACCCAACCTCCCACGTAGCAGGCACTGCCCGGCACCCCAGCCCGGCCCAGCCCGGGTCCGGCAAGCCAGCAGAAGCAGAAACACAACTAAATCCAAAAAACAAACACAGGAAAACAGACACAAAGTGACACTCACAGGTCAAAGGTCACCAGAAGCACCAGCACTTCACGGCTGCACAAAACCTCACCAGGCACGGACGACACCACGGCACCGGCAAGAGACGGAAGCAGGAAGGGCAAAGGAGTAAGTCACTTTCGGTACAATTGCAAAAGATATCAAAGAGGACGGCCTCTGGTCGGCTCACGGCTTGGCTTTTTTTTTGTCTTTTTTTAAACTAAGTTTTATAAATAACGTCTGATAACTCTGTGTATATAAAAACTAAACTCCAACAGCCACAAAGAGTTGTCCATAAGTTTACAAGAAAGGGATTTTTTTTTTTGTTTTTTTAAACTAGCAAAGTTTCTAATATACTTTCTTCTCTTTTCCATTTATATGGTCAAATGTTCTTCTTGCTTGTTCTTTTTTTTTTTTAAAAGACAGTTTTATAAATACTCTGCAGCTTTTTTTCTTTAGCTTTTAAACATATAATTTAATAACTCCGTAAAAGGAACTTCTCTCTTTTAAATAAAGGGCTATATAACCACACAAATAGGTCATGTAAACAGTGACACGGGACCCATTGCAGGACACACAGGACACACCCTTCACGTAAGCTCACAACCAGCGATTTGGTCTTGTTCAGCGCAACGGGTCGGGCCCAAGTGCTGCGGCCCCCAGCCCCTGGCCACACCCCCAGCACCTGCGGCACCCAGGCTGGTGGCAAACCCGCACAGGGCAATCAAGGACACCCTATTCTTCAGCAAAGAGCCCATCTCTCTCAGCTGGGTCGAGCTGCCTGCCCCCTCCCAGCCCAGCAGCCACCTGAGAGTGGAGGGCAGACAGGAGCCTCCCGACCAGGGACACTCGAGGCCCGGGGGGCCTGCTCAGTTGTGCGCGCATTCTCGCCTCCATTCTGACAGTGCCAGCTCTGGACTCCCAGCCCGCACAGCCTTGGTACAAAGGGGTTAGGGGCGACCCCACGTCACCGCCAAACTGACCAATCCCAACATACAAAACACACGACGACAACTACATCAAAGGGGCTCAGCCCAGTGCCCCTGGGGTGCAGGTTGTGCTTTGCAGGGAACGAAGGAAGGGGAGAGGGGCAGGGCGTGGGAGGGGAGAAGAGAAGGGAAAGAGAGACGGGGCTGCCAAACTCGCCATGCGCCTAGTGGCCCCTCTAAGACCCGCCTGGGCAAACACACCGCACATCCCTACGACCGGGCGTCCGTCTTGGACTTTACTATTGTGATGACGCTGGTGGCTGCCACCTTGCCAGGGACGAGGGGCCCCAGGCCAGCGGCAAGGGGGCCCCGAGCCGGTGCCACAGGGCTGCGGGCCACGGTCCTGGCGAAGTTCTGCAGAGCCTCGTACTTGGAACGCAGGGCGTCGAGCTCCAGCTTCATGCTGGCATTCTCTGAAGCCAGCTTCTCTACCTCCTGCTGCAGCTCCGCCTTCTGCTTCTCCAGCTCCTCCTTCTGCGTTACCCGCTTCACACGGCAGCTAGCGGCATAGCCACGGTTCTTGAGCGTGCGCCTGCGCTGCTTCAGCTGGATGATCTCCTCCTTGGACAGGCCCCGCAGGTGCTGGTTCAGCTCCCGCACCGACATGGTCACCAGCTCCTCGTCCGTCAGGCTGGTGCCATTCTCACCTGGCTCCCGCTTCACCTGGGGGTGGCACAGCACACAGGTCACAGGCCAAGCAGGGACGTCCTCCCCATGCCACTCAGCCCGACCGCCCTTCCCTGCTGCTCACCTTCAAGGCCTTGTTTCCTTTATTGGGGGTCGTCATAACCCGGGGGCGCAGCGAGCAGACACTCCTGCAAGACACAGAGCAGAGGTCAGTAACCTGGAGACCCCGGTTCAGACAGACACACACTCGGGAGCCTGCCCAGGTGCCCAGCCCCCAATACCTGACTGGAGGACAGCCCTTGGCCTTGCCTCTCCCAAGCTGAGCTGAGCTTCACCCTGCCCACCCTGCCACTAGGGAACCAGGTGGGTCATCAGGAAGGCCTGATGGGGTAAGGGGAACTGAAGGCTGGAAGGGAGGCAGAGCAAGACAAAGGGGCTGGGGGAGAGATTAGTAGGAATAAGATGCGGGAGGGGCAAGCCTAGAAGGAAGCTGGGAGCTTTAAAAATAACCCCAGTGCTGCCCCAGAGCTCCGCTGTTCCTGGCGAGTCACGCTGACTCAGCATATCGCCTCCTCCCTCACCGGCGCTGGCACTCCCTAGGCCCGCCAGCCAACAGCGCCCCAGGAGAGCTGCAGCCCCACAGCCCGGCCAACGGTGGTGGGGGCAGGTGAGGGCCGTCCAGGGACCCTGTGCATGCATATTCCAGCATCCTACCTCCTACAGCTGCCTCCCCTAAGCCAGCCTGGGACAAAGCCCCCACTCCCTCAAAGGCTCAGGGGGCTGTCCCCACCGGGCATCCAGCCAGAGAGGAGGATGTGGGGCAGGTCTGATTCTCTCAGAGACTTCTAACTTTGAAGAGCTGGGAGCAGGTTGCCCAGTGAGCTCTGGCTGCATTGGCAGGATTGGCCAGGGAGTTCCCCGCCTTAGAAGTAGCAGGCAATCCAGCTAGGAGGAGTCTGGCCAGAGGCCCCTCCAGCCCTCTCTGTCCACCTCCTCCGCTGATGGAGTAACCATCCTGCCACACTGGGTTGCAGCATCTTGTGCCCTGCCCCACCCCACCCAGGGTGTTTCACAAGGGCCCACGACTAGCCCCCGGGGCCTGCTCAGCTGGAGGCAGGGGTGGTCAGCCCCTCTGGGTCACTGACTGTGCTCTGGCCCCTGCCCAGCTCAGTGCCCATGGGGCCAGAGAACAAAAACAAAAGGGCTGGGAGGCCAGACCAGACAGCCAACTCCCACCCACTCGGTTGCCCCTCCAGCACCTGACCTCACTTTCTGCTTCTGAAGCCCTGCCAAGGACACCTCCTCCCAGAAACCCATCTGGGATTATGGGCTCAGTTCAGCCCCCACTAGACCCTTGGGCAAAGACTCCCCCACCACCATGCTCCATCCCCTCCTTTCCAGGTTAGAGGCAGGCAGGAAAGTGGCTGGAAGACAAGACACACTGCAGTCTCCTCCTGAGGAGCCAAGCACTTCAGGCAATTCTGGGCTGGGGTGAGGGGCTCTCCCCTCATCAGCGGAGCTGAAGTGTGGGCTGGCTAGGTGGAGGCGTATGTGCCCACCAGGGTAGAGACTCCACCTCACCCAGCCTTGCACCAGGAGGTGGGCTATGGGCAAAGAGTAGGGAGGGAAGCCAGAGACGCCTCTCCCACCAGGAGCCTCTCAGAGGCAAAACCCCAAGGCTCCAGCCACCGTATTCTTCCAGATCAAAGGATGAGAAAGACCCAAGCTGGAGGTCAAAAGGTCCTCAGGAGATCTGTCTTTCCTACAAGCTAGCCCCATGCCTGCCCCAGGAACCAGGCTCTCACAGCCAAGCCTGGAGGGGCTCCGCAGCCTTGAGCACAAGTCAGGGTGGAGCGACACTACCCTGGCACTAGCCTCCCCCCCACAATCCCCCACCCGACTGCTATGCACAATGATATAATGGTGACTTCCTGAAGAGATCACACAGAAAAGTGCCGAGTGAGTCGGCTGGGAGCAGAAAAGTGCCTCCTCGACAGATTTCGCCCAGCGCAGAAGGCCTGAACTCAGCACAAGTGCAGCCAGTCACCTCCTAATCAAAGGTGTGTGCGTGCGGGTGTGCAGTGGGGGAGGGGCATGGCTCAGCAAGCCAGGGCCTCCAGCCTCCTGGCCTGGCCTCTGCAACCCTGGGACACACACAGCCCAGGCAGAGACAGCCTTCAGGGACGGCTGGGAGGGATGCCCAGGGCACCTCCTGGAGTCAAAGGAAGGGGATCCCACAAGCTGGATCCAGAAGCTGACCTCCCACCGCAGCCCTCCTCCTGGTACTGAAGGCTGGTCAGAGCCGGGGCCCTATCATCCTTCACCCTCTTCTCCCCCAGAGGTAGAGCCCACCTCATGGAGGAGGCACGGGTGGCCATCCTGGCCCACCCACTCAGGCTGAGAGCAGGAAGGGGAAGGAGGTTTGGGCAGTTCCATCCCCTTCTGCTGGGGCTCCAGCAGGAGGCCAGCCAGCCAGCCTTACTTCTTTATCCTGGCCTGCAGACCCCAGGAGCCAAAACTCCCAGGCAGGAGTGGCCTTGACACTCTGGCACCCCAAGGCAGGTGGGTCTCACTCTTGCCCACCCTCCAGACCCACCTACTCCAAAAACCCTCAGCTACCAAAAGTCACTCTTTGAAAAGAATCTAAAACTTCATTTCCACTGAGGCCTAAGTGACCAAGAAGGCTTGAAAAAACACCCCTCCAGGACCCTGCATGTTCCTAGAGCATAAAATTCCAGACCAAAGGTCAGCTGAAGTGTTAAAACATCTGGCATCTGTAAGCCCAGAACTCAGAGTGTGTGTGAGTGTGTGTTGCATGTGTGTTGGGGGGGACCATCCCGGAGGGCAATGCACAGGATCAGCCTAACCTAGCTACAAACCCCTCCTAGGAACCACCCAGACACCCCAGGAAGGTGGCTCTGGCCACACCACCCTCAGGTTGTCACTTCCTTACAGTCCTGGGCCAGACACCCAGCACGGTCACACTCTCTTTGCTAACTTCACGCAAGGACGCTGCCTCAGGTGGGGACAATTTTCGGATGACTGGGAGCTGCATTCTGCCACCTCATGCCGTCCACACCAGCCCACTTGCTGCACCCTCAAAGCTCCCACCACCTGCAGCCTCCAACCAGACCCCAAAGCGGCCGGGGAGAGAGAGGCAGGGCTGCTCCTGCTGTCTACACTTGATCCTAGCCAAAAGGCTGAGACGCGATTCTCCCCGCTAAGTCCCGCTGCTTCCCCCGCCCTGCGCACTGTCACCCAGGACTTCCCCCCACTGCCTCCCGGTCTGGCCAGGGTCGCCGGGAAAGCCTACTTCCCCGCCCGGCCAGCCGGCCCCCCTAAGCTCCTCCTCTCCTTTCACGCAGGGAACTATTTCCCAGTTTGGGAAACCGCCCCAACTGGGACCAGGACCAGCTGCCTGCGAAGAGCTGCCGGGGGGCGCGGACAGGCCCGCGGCTTCACCTTCGGCCCCAGGAGGAAACCTGCCACTTCCTCCTCACGCGCTCCTGGCTCCGACTCGCGCGCGCGGCCCCAACTTGCACGGGCGCCCCCGGCCCGGCCCGGCCCACAGCCCCACGCGTGCCCGCCCGCCCGCCGGCCGGCCCTTCGGTCCCCGAGGCCCTCGCGCCGATGCCCCAGGCACCAGCTCGAGCGGCCGGTGACCTCATGCTGATGACTCAGCAAGTCTCCCTCGGGGCCCTGGCACGCGAGTGACGGAGCCCGGCCGGCGCGAGCGGGGTCCTCGCCGCCGCCCGCCGCTGCCCGGCCGCGCCAAGGACCCCCGCGCGCGGCAGCGCCGACGCGGCCACCTGAGGAATCCGCGGCCCCGGCCCGGCCCCCGCGCCACCCCCGGGCGCCCCGCTCGGCCCCGCCCTTTCCTCCCGCCGCCCCGGCCGCCCCTCCCCAGGACGCCCGGGCCGCCGCGAGCCCGCTCCGCACACGCCCGCCGCGCGCCGCCGCCCGCGGCCCACCGGCACCCGGGCGGCAGCGGCCGGGAGCGGGCTCCTGGCCGGCGGGGAGAGCGAGGCACGGGCCGCCCGCAGGGCGCGCGCAGACCGCGAGCCAGGCCCCCCCCGCCCCGCCGCCCCTGCCCCGCCGCACTCACCACACTGCGGGCCCGGCGGGCCGAGGCCGGGGCGGGACGAGGCCGCGCGCGCTCCGAGGCCGCGCGGGGCGGGAGCCGGCGCGAAGGGTCCGGGCCCGGGGCTCGGGGGGGCTGGCCGCCTGGCGGGCCGGGCCGAGCGCGCTGGGAAGGCCGGGCCGGACCAGGCTCGGGATCCGCCGCCGCCGCCGCCGCCGCCGCCGCCGCCGCTCCACAGACGTCACATGATGTTTGGTCACGTGGGCTCCATTCATGAAGCGGCGACGCGGCCGGCGGGCGCTTAAAGGGGAAGGCGGGGCGGCGGCGGCGGCCGGGGCGGGGCGAGCGCACCGCACTGCGCCTGCGCGCCCGCGCCGTCGCCCCTGGCAACGTGCGCCGCGGCCCGCGGCCCTTGGAGGCTCCACGGCCGAGAGTCCCACGTCGCGCCCCACCTCGTAGGCCCCGCCGCAGCCCACGCCCGGGCCGCCCCTCGGCCGCACAGGTCCATGTGCGAAGTGCACCTTTCCTTTCCTCGTCCCCAGCACCTGTCTAGCACCTGGCTCCCGGCCGCGTCGCCTCTGCGCGTTCTCTAGGGAGACGTCGCTGCGCTTGAAAATTCCCGGAGAAGGGGCGACCGAGGAAAAGAAGGGGAACTGGAGGGATCCACTTTCCACTTCCGACTTCTGGACTTTCTACTCACCCTCTTCCCTTCTCAGGTGTAAAGCCGCGAAGGTGGCCCGCCCGGCCAGGCTGGTGAGGCGACAGATGGAGAGGCGGGCACAGGCTGTGGGTCCTCGCGGGACTCAGCGCCACTGCAGGACCGATGAAGGCGTGAGCGACGCCAACCGAAGCCGTGGGTGGGAAGGCATCGGCGGCGTCCCTCCGCCAGTCCCTGCCAGGTCCAGAGCTTCTCCTGGAGTCCCGCAGCACGTTGTCACCGTGTGCTCAGGAGGGCTGTGTGTGGTTCTTACCGGTTTGCGCTCCTGACAGGAGGGGATAGCACAGACCTTTATCTCCCCCACCCGTGCCCTGGGCATAGCCCGAGTCTCACAGAACACAGGGGCTTAAAATGCTGGTTGCGTGACTTCTAAAGCCTTCAACTTTTTTATTCTTTTCTTTTCTTTTTTATTTTTGAGACAGAGTCTCACTCTGTTGCTGTGGCTAGAGTGCAGTGGCATCATCCTAGCTCACTGCAGCCTCCAACTCCTGGGCTCAAGTGATCCTCCTGCCTCAGCCTCCCAGAGTGCTGGGATTACAGGCATGAGCCACCGTGTCTGGCCCCCTCAGCTTTTAATGTACAAAAACAGCAAAGATTGCTCCGAGGCCGAGAGTGCAATCCTGTTTTCTGCCTCTTCGCCCTCATGCTCCTCACCACTGGGTGCTGGCTCAAGGGAGTGTGTCCTGCTCAGTGGGAACGTGAAGTCATGCATTGCTGGGCTGTGAGGGCCAAATCTATGCACCGGACGCCTGGCAGGCCCCCAAGAGTCACGTCAAGACCCAGCTGTTGACTTGCACCTCCTTGGCCTTGGTGCCACACAGCTTGAGCTGGGACCACAGTGCCACCAGGAGACATGGGAAATTGGTCCTGGGGCTGAGGGCAGCCGCCAGGGTGGATGCTTACTATGCTAATCCCCACTCATGTTCCCACACCAGACTCCATGCTCCTCGTGTGACCGAAAGCTTGGCACTTGTCCACAAGGCAGAATCAGATGAACGAGGACAAGTGGTTAAAGAGAAGGAAAGAGATTTTACTTTGCCCGCAAAGGAGGAAAAAGGCAGACTGTCAGAAAACACGTTTTTTTTTTTCCCAGCCATTCTCTCTGTTACGCTCACAGGATCAAGGCTGGTGACAACATTCATTTATACATTGGAGCCGATGGGGAGGCTAATTCATGAATCATCTTTACTGCTGTGCTTTCTTCCGCGCTTGGGAAGGAGTCTCTCACTCCTCCCCCTTGCGGGGCACAGTCACAGTGATGCTCAGGACCAGTGGGAGGAGGATACCCCAGGAGGCAACCCCAGGCTCTTTGGCTGCTCCCTACCCTAGAATCTTTGGGTGGATAGGGTCCTGACCACCTGCAGAGAGCAGATGGCGGCTGTGTTTGCACATGTAGGGACAGGAGGTACGGCACTGAAACAGCTCAGACCACCAAGATGGTCTGCAGTTGGCAAGGGGCAGAGTTGGCCCTGGCATACAAATCTCACCTGTCCCAGAGTCTCCTAGCCGGCTACCCCCCCCCCCGAGTCCAGGACACTTGTCCCTGGAAATAGGGCTTCAGCCTTGCTTGGGCTAAAGCCTGTGAGGCCACCATAGTGGCTGAAGGCTGTTCTATTGTGAGGCCGCAGGTCTTAGGGCATCCTTCCCACTCCGCACAGTCATCTCCACCACCAGCTTCAAGAGCTGTTTTTCAGGGGCAGCCGCTCAGGCCTGGCTCCCTGGTGTGGACTTCTCTACACTTCCAGCACCTCGTTTCCTGATGCAGCTGGATGCTGCCCTCCCACAGGCACCTTCCCAACATCCACCCAGCCCCAAGCTGCACCCTCCATGGTACTGACCTTAGGACCCTGTTGCCTCCTCCTAGGGACCTGCAGGTCCCACCCTGATGCTGCTGCGAGACTCAGGGTATGTGAGACTCAGCTGGCAGCCACTCCCAGATGGGGACCATCCCTGCTCTCCCTGGTCTCCAGGCATGCAGATGGGCCCATCCCAGGGTGGACATTTCCCTTCCCTGCCTGGCCAAGGGCTGCTGACCCATTTGTTCTGGAGCCTGAGCCTGGCCTGCACAAGTGCCAGGGACAGGGGTCTGTCTGGTGCAGGAAAGGAATGGCAGAGGTGAGCAGGGCAAGGGCCCCAGCCAGGCAGACTAGAGTCCGGGGCAGTTCCAATCAGGAAACAGAGGCAGAGCTGGACCAAGCAGAGGGAGCCAGCTTTTCTACCAGGGCTTACCTGGTCTGTTGGGCCAAGGTGCAGTAAGACTCACTCCAAACTCTGCTTCATTTTGGCGGGTGGTTTTCAGGATCAGATGGCAGGGATGGCAGGGCAAGGAAGGTACCATCCAGCTGACCCTTGGCCAGTGGGACCCCTGCGGTGGCACCTCTACATGGCAACATTGACACTTCCCAGCAGCCATTCACAGGTCCCTGGCCCTCAGAGCCACGTCCCTCCGAGCCACGTCCCTCCTCAGCCTGCTATGGACCCACACAAAACGTACCCCTGCTCAGGTCGGGCCTGTCCTCACACTTGCCCCAGGTGTCCACCTCCCCACTCATGTCAGAAGCCTTCTTTGGGCTCTGTCTGACTCTGCCCCAGTCCCCACCTTTAGCCTTTTGCCTAATCAGGAACCATGGCAGGAAGCTCACGGGGCCTGCCTGCTGAAATCCATCTCATTTTTCATGGGTTGGCACAAATGCCTGCCTACAAAGCCTGCCCGGCCCCCAGACCCCCGTGCTTCCTTCAGGGCCCATGATGTATCTCTGCCCCACTTTAAACACCTGACTCACCTGCTGGCTTCCTTAGTATCCCAGGACCAGGAGCATCTCTGGGAGTACCTTGTCCGTCCTCTTACAGAGTAGGTGCTCAAACAGTGAAACTGGCTTTGACTGGAAGGGACCAATTAGGGGAGAGCTTTGGTCCTGGGGTAGGCATAGCCTGTGGGACAATCTCTTCCAGGGGCATCTTTGCACCAGGGTCTCCCAGCACTGCCAAGCACTGTGCTGGAGCAGGGGGTGGTTCTGGGTACTCACAGCCCTGATGCCAAGGAATTCCCCACCCACCCCAGTGCCCACATCTGCCCACAGTGTATGGGGGCCTGTGCCAGGGGCCCTGCTTTAGGAGGAGCCCCACACCAGCTGTATCCACAGCTGACCTCCTGGGCTGCCAGATCCCACCCCAACACACTCCAAGCCTGGGTGTGGTGACCTTCAATACAAGGGGAGCTACTGGGACGCTTGTGGCCACCACAGCAGACAAGGATGCAGTCGTGCCCTCATTGGCTGTGCTAGAGTTTTTCTTCACTTATCCCCTCTGTGTCTCCTCTCTCCCTAGATTTTTTTTTTTTTTTTTTTGGAGACAGGGTCTCACTCTGTCACCCAGGCTAGAGTGCAGTGTCGTCATCACAGCTCAATGCAACCTCAAATTCTTGGGTTCACGCAATCCTCCTGCCTCAGCCTCCTGAGTAGCTGGGACTACAGGTGTCTGCCACTACACCCTGCTAAGTTTTTATTTTTTGGGGGTCTCACTATCACCCAGGCTTGTCTCCAACTCCTGACCTCAAGCTGTCCTCCTGCCTAAGCTTCCCAGAGGGCTAGGATTACAGATGTGAGCCACTGTACCTGGCCATCTCCCCTTAAACTCGAAGGGCTGGATTCTTGTCTCGAAGTGTCCCTCCACCTACCTCATACATACCAAACCCTAGTTCTGCAGTGGGCCCATAGGTTCTCTGGAAATGACACCCTGTGATGAAGTTCCTCTAAACCTCAAGAGCCCTGCCAATCCACCCTCCCACCCCGCAGGGGAGCCCACTGCAGACACCCAGCCCAGCTCCCCTCATGCTCCTGTGTCACCTCTGGAGGGAAGGGGCCTCATCCCACTGTTTGTATACTCAGTACTCGTTGGTTGGTTGGAGAAATGGCCCACTGCCGATCCAGCTCTCAGCAACTCCTCCACTCTGGTGGGCCTCCCAGGAGGGCTAATCTTATGTGCCCACTTGACTGGGCCGCAGGGTGCCCAGATATTTGGTCAAACATTGTTCTGTTTCTGCAAAGGTGTTCTTGCATGACACTAACATTTAAATTGGTAGACTTTACCACTAGATTAGATTAACATTTTAATCAGTATAGTAGATTGCTTTCCATAATGTGGGTGAGCCTTATGTGATCAGTTGAAGGCATGACTAGACTGCAAACAGACCCTCCCCGAGTAAGGGAGACTTCTCCAGCATACTACCTTCTGGCTACATCTGCAACACCTGCTGTTGTGCCTGTGGACCTTTGAACAGGAGCATCTGCTCTCCCTGCCTGCTGACCCCTCTGGGTTGAACTTGCCAGCTTCTGTAATTGCGTGAGCCAATTCCTTAGAATCTAACCTCTGTATATATACACATGTCTGTGTGTGTGTCCTGTTGCTCCTGTCTCTCTGGAGAACCCCAATATACCTCCCTACACTGTTCTTTCCTCACCAGGAACCTGGCCCTGTCTGGCTTGAGCACATGGTGAGACATCTGCCCCTGACAGGCTGGGAGGGTGGAGGATGCAGAGGCTGGTGCCCCCTCTCTGTAGTAGAGCACGCTAAGCCCAGCCTGCAGTGCCAGCTTCCAGGCAAGCCTCTAATGACTGGGGCCTAGCTGCACCCCACCCTGGAAGCTCCATACTCCTCTGCTCATGGGGAGACTCTCAGCCCCACTGACCAGCCTGGCTGCCATGGGACCTCAGGGCTCTGGGGCGTGGGTCACTCGTTCAGCCTCTAGTATCACACCCAACAGCAACCAACCCTCCAGCACAGGTAGAGGCCTCCCTCCATGCATGGCAAACAAAGATGTCAGGGCACTAGGGGCTGGAAACCAATTTATATAACCTGGAGGGCTAGAAGTGACAGCAACCCACCAGTCAGGCCAGGAACGGGGGACGGTGGCCTGAGTGCTGGTGGCCGCAGGAAGCTCATCAGTTATCTGAGGAGCCCTTTTCTCAAATGTCCAGTAGGATCACGGGTGCTTAGCAGCTGGCCAAAAGAAGCTGTGGTTCCTCATGCCTGGGACCTGCTTGGCCCCATGCAGGAAGGACAGGCGTCTCCCCATGAGTGGGGACGGGGAAGGGGCAGGAGGGGATGGGAAAGAGCCAAGCTCAAGCCAGCTGATGCTGGAGGTGGGAAGAGTGAAGACCCTCCAGGCCTCCTGAGCTCCAGAGCAAGGGGGTCCTGACTTGGCTTGTGGCAGAGGAAAAGGGAGGCTGAGGTCAGAGAATCCACTCCTGTTCTGGGCTGGGAAACACTTGGAGACATGGAGATCTCCAGTGGGAAATGAACCAGGTCACTGGCTCACACCCTAGCTGACCCCTGAGCTAATGAGGGCCATGGGTGGCTGGCCACCGTGGGATGCTCTGCGTGGCCTAGCTGGAGACCCCCAGCACAGGAGTTTTGAGTGACAATAGAAAAGAATGTGGGGGCAGGATGGCGGACAGGCAGGACACATCAGTCCTTCTTGCCCGCCGGGGCCCGGCTGCGGGGGAACAGCTTGGTGTGGCCAGAAGGGGACAGAGAGTCCTCTGCAGGGGAGTCCAGCTTCACCTTGTCCAGGACAGTCTTCTTGATGGCGGCTGGCGAAACCTCCTCCCGGTCAGCCATGGACTGCAGCTCCCTGGAGAGGCAGTGAGGAGTTGGTCCGGAGCACTCCCTCCTTCTGGAGTCCAGGTGTGTGCCAGGGAAGAGGGAGCAAAGCCCACAGCACCCAGTGCCTGCTAGCCCAGGGGGTGCCATGCTGTCACCCACCTCAGGGCTTTACACCTGCAGTCTCCTCTGCCAGCCACACTCTCCTGGATATCATGCTGGCTCAGTGTCCCCACACCTACTGACGGTGCTGACAGACCCGAGCCCTCATTGCCAACTACGGGACACATGTTCATGCCTGTCTCCCCTGAGGGCTGGTGCAGGAAGGGCAGGCCTGGCAAGCTCTTGGGTGGCAGTCAGGCAGGAGCACTCAAGGGTGTCTAGACTGGAGTGGCCACGTGGTGATGCCCCCGTCCACCCTGCAGACCTGAACTGAGGACAGCAACTCCCAGCTGCAGGATCCCAGCCAAGACACCAAACTCTCTCTCCCCTGCTCTTTGGTTTTCTTCCAACTCTTACCGAGCTTCCCTCATGCCAGGATGTCACTGCGGAACCGCTCGTCTAATTCACTCAACACCCAGCAAGGCCAGGAGGAAGGTGTTACAACTAGGCCCACAGAGGATCCCTAACATGCCTGGCCACCACAGTGGTCCAGCTCCCTGGCCTGTATGGTCATCCTGGCTGTGATGACAATGAAACCGCAGGGTCACAGCGTACGCTTAGAGGAGACTGCCAGTTACCTCTGTGAACATCTCCTCCTCGGAGAACGATGGAAGGTAGCGAGGGGCACTGCAAGCTGTAACCTGAGGAACCTCAGGGCTCACATGTCGAGCTCAGTGCCAGAATAGAGCTCAACAATAATCTGCTGAGTGAATGACTGAGCAGACACGTGCAAGACCAAAGGACTCTGCTCCACCGGGACAGGTGGGTGGGAGTGGGTAGCCGGGGGGGCCCACCGTGTACGGATGCAGGAAGCCTCCACAGCATTGATGAGCAGGGAACGGAAGCCCCCGCTCTCTAGCACATGCAGGGCGTGGATGGTGGCCCCACCGGGAGAGCAGACATTGTCCTTGAGCTGGCCTGGGTGCTGTTCTGAGGCCAGTAACATCTTTGCAGCCCCCTGCAGCCAGAAAGAGAGGTTGACAGCTCTGGGGCACCCACCTGCCTCTGCAGGGCACTGCCCCCAGCCACTGTAGCACCCACCCACCCCCGGCACAACCTCGAGGCCCTGCAAGGAGTGGCCTCCACAAGAGGGTCAGGAAACAAACTGACCAGTAGGGCCTGAGCCCCAAGGCGGACTGCCAGGCGCCTTGGAAGCCCCATCTTCACACCCCCATCAGCCAGGGCATCCAGAGCTGTGAACGCCTGCGGGGAGAAGGACCCTGAACTGTTGTCCTGGGCCTCTCTCCTGGGCAATGCCCTCGGGGCCTGGACCAGGGAGGAGGGGGAGGAAGAGGGCAAATGCCAGTTTCCACAACCTTGGAGCCCTCACACCAGCCCCCCCGGGAGGAGCACGGACAGATGTACACTGAGGCCCTGGGAAGTGCCCACTGCCACCAGCCGCCCCCACAGTACTCACGTAGGCAGGGCCACTGCCGCTGAGCCCTGTGACAGCATCAATCAGGTCCTCCTCCACCTCCGTGCAGAAGCCCACGCTGCCCAGGAGCTGCTCCAGAAGCCTGCCATCCTCTACCTGGGCATGCGTGCCTGTGGCATACACGGTGGCCCCCTCTCGCACCACAACCGGGGTGTTGGTCATGCAGCGGATGACCTTGGGGGCTGGCTGGAACACCCTCAGCTTCTGGAGGAGAAACCAGCCGTGTCCACCCTGGCCTCAGATGTGTCATGTCGACATGTTCCCCAACTGGAACATCCTGAGTTCTCACTGTGGGTCACGACACTGCACCCCTTTCGCAGATAAGAACTGAGGCCTCAAAAGTGCCAGGGCACCTGCCCGCTCTGCGCATGCACCCCCACCCTCCCCACAGCCTGCTGGGCCCAGCCCTCAGAGCCCACCTTCTCAATGGAGCTGATGGTGACCCCAGCTGCGCAGGACACTACAATGTGCCTGTCCTTAATGTCGGTGCCAATCTCGTCCAGGATGAAGGGGATGATGTGTGGCTTCACAGCCAAGAACAGCACATCACTGTGCTGTACTGTCTCCTTGTTGTGGGGTGTCAGGTTCACCCCCAGCTTCTGTGGGGGGTGCCGAGGTGGACAGAGCCTGCTCCTGCAGCTGTCTGGCCCCCCTAACCTCCCCCTCCCAGTTCCCCCCAGAGCCCTGCATGGAAAACAGCAGAGACTGCTAGGGTGTGCGTGTGGGCAGGGCTGGGGCCTCAGGCTGCAAGGCTCTGACCCTCCCCCAACTACCTTCCCACCCAGAAATGGAAGAAGTTTTCTGCTCAGGAATGTGTCCCTTTTGCAGACAGAAAAGGAACATTCCATCTATGTCACAGCCCTGGCTTACCCCACCCTGGACTGCAGCCCCCTCAGACCCCTGGTCTCCAGGGGTGAGTGGTGGTGTGGGTGGTGGTCTCCAGCTGGGAGCCTGCCCCCACCCTTGAATCAGAAACCCTGCCCAGCCTTGGCAAACCAAAGCTGTGCTCAGTTCCAGGTGTGCTATTGGGCCTCAAGGCTGTGGCCCCAGAGGACCCCTGTGGTGACCCTGCTCAAACTTTAACACCATGCAGGGAACCCTATTCCACAGCAACCCCCCCTTTATCAGCTGTACACATGCCCACCACCCAGGTCCCAGAGAGCTGCGCAGTGGGAGCCACAGGCAGGTGAGGACGCAGGGTCTGTTCAACACCCCAGCCACAGTCCCTGCTCTCACTGGGGCAGGGGCTGCAGCACCCCCCCACTCCTGGACGTCCCTTGAGGGAGGGCCACAACCCCCCCACCTCTGGCCAGCCCTGTAGAGACTCCGCCTTCCTGCCTGTCCTCCAGCCCGCACCTACCCTGAGGGCAGACACCGTGGCCAGGTCCATGTCGGGGGAGCTGGCCGTTATCTTGTGGGCAGCCAGGACACCTGTGGGGAACAAGCTCCTCCCTCAGGGCCAGTTCCGGCCGCCCTCCCCCATATCCCAGAAGGGAGAGTGGAGAAAAATCCCACCTAACCAACCCCAAACATATGGAACCTGCCATTTCCCGCAGGACTGGCCTTGTGACTCACCCCCCACCCAGCGCCCACTCGGGCCCGGGGCCTACCTGCTGCTGTGAAGCCCTTGGCCAGGGCAAAGGCCAACTGGCCAGCCCCAATGAAGCCCACGCTCATGATGCCCAGAGGCCCCCTTCCCACAGCCCTCAGCCCTGGCACCGGCTCTGCGGGAACAGCTGCGGGACGAGACAGGGCAGGATGCAGAGCACGTTCAGGGGGCAGTGCCGCGGTGCCCCCTCCTCGGCAGCCAGGCGCCCCCGCCCCGCCCCGCCCCGCCGGTCTGGTCTAACTTTCCCCTTTGCTGCCCAAAACCCCGGCCCGTTAACTGCTCCAGGTCCCCCGCCCAGAGGAGCGGTCCCCGGCCTGCTGACGAGGGTCACGAACCCCCGAAGGGGTCCGGGCGCCGAAAGGAACGCCACCGGGAAGGGGGAACAGCCCCGCGAGGACCCGCCGCCCGCGGGGTCCGACAGGACTCCACCCCGCCCGGAGCCGGGGGCGCCCAGGCGCATCTCCTTCCGCCCCGCGGCCACCGCCCGCCAGCCCCAGGGCCAGACCCCAGCCCAGCTACCCGGCGCAGATCTCCCCAGCCGCCGCGCCCGCCACGCGGCACCGGGCCCCGCCAGCCCCGCCCCCGCCGCCCCAGCCAATCGGGGAGCGCGACCGCTGGGTGCCGGCCAATCGGGAGCTGCGGCGGCGCCCGAGGCGGTTGCATCATCCGGCCCCCCCCCCGCCCCATGCCTCGGCTGACCAGATCTGCTGCCCCCGCGCGCCCCCAGCGCTCCCCGGGCCCGCGCCCCACCCCCCGGCGCCCCCTCCCCCGGACCCCGAACCCGCGCCCCATCCCCCGGCGCCCCCCTCCGCTGCACCCTGGACCCGCGCCTTCCGGACCCGCGGCCCCACCCCCACCCCGGGACCCGCACGTGGGGGCCGAGGGCTCCGAGGGAAGGGGGCAGCCCGAGGGCGCCTGCGAGCAGCTCTCCACGCGGAGCTCTGCCGTGGGCTCGGGCTGGGGTCCCTGAGCGAGAGCTTGCCGGGAATCAGTACCTTTTACCGGCGTTCTCATTTACATTTTCTTTTTTTTTTCCTTATTTTGGGAGGGGGCGGGGTTGAAAAATAAGTTCCAGTGATAACATTTAAAATGTGTCACTTTTTTGATACTGCATTTTGTTATTTTTACATTTATTTACTGCACCAGGAGGTTGGATGGCTCAGGCTTGTCTGCATCTAGAAAGGCCCTCCAGAGATTCTTAGAATCTCAAAATTGGGAGGTACTAACATAGTCTAGGTCAGCCCCCGCCATCCAGACCCCCTTCCCCCCACCTGGTGGTTTCTAATCTGTGGAGTTTCTTCTCAGCTGCAGGGCACCCTGCCATGCCCAAACCTCCTCTAAACAGGTGGGAGGTGGTGGTCACCCAGTAAACAGAGGAAGACCATCCTGTGGTGCGCCCCAGCTTCCAGGCCCAGAGCACCCCCGAATCCTCTGACATCGTGCCTGCCGAGCCCATGGGATATTTTGGCCCTGGGTTTTAGGGAATCTAAGGCTCTGGTCACTTCCCCCAAGGACATACTCAGAGTATTTGGGATGTGGGATGGTCTGGGGTCCTGCCAGGAGCAGGACTAAGGGCAAAGTAAGAAGTGATCATTGACAACCCACCCCCCACCAAGGGCAGAGGTGAGCTGCTTTATTTTCTGTTTTGTGTCTCAGATGATGTTGTAGCACTTACTTTCAGAATGATGAGCACGTTTCTGCCGTGGAGGCAGGTGACTATCTATCCATATACTGACCACCACTGACACTAGGAGACTGCTCTAAAGTGACCACCTGGACAGCAGTGAGTTTAGTCCTCACCCTTTAAGGGAGGTGTTGTAGTAAGTGCTTGTCTGAAATGGACAGTCCTCTGGTCCAGGGAGTGAAGTACTCACAGGACCAACTCCTAGGTGAGCTTCCTGGTAAGACCTGTGTGTTGTCCTGAGCCCTGGGCCCCCTCCTCTCTCTGTCTCTTTTTCAGGACCTTTGAAATTCAGGTTGTGTGGGGTGCTGTGGGCAGAAGGCCACTGGGCAGGAAGGAAGTCCCGGAGGTGGTGACAGATAACTTGTTTCAGAATTTGGGTCAGCAAAGGAAGGAGAGAGCCAAGCAGGGTCATCCCAAGACTGATGTCCAGGCCTCCCTGGGAGTTGGAGAGTATGTGGTCCCTATGCTCCTTTGTCACCTGGTTGAATGGTCCCCTGACCCCCACCCTCTCAGCCAGCAGGAGCCCTCAGGACACCTGCAGACCCAGCAGCTGCTTGCCCCACCAGGGATCTGCCATTGAGCCCAAAACACCCACCTCTCCATGCAAAGGACATTGGGCCAGACCCTGTCTGTTGGCTGGCCTGAGCATGACCTCCCAGTGAGCTGGTAGAGGCCACTTGTCTCACATGCATGGTACCAGCACAGGCCTGGCTTGGAGCCCTCAGAGCCCCCACTTAGGGTCTGCTGCCCAAGAGGTACAGCAACCCCTCTGTCCACACCCATGCCTGGGGCCCCTGGAGACCCCCAGGTGGGGGTGAGTGCTGAGGGTCTCTGGGAGTGGGGAGGATGAGCCGGACCTGCACTCCTCCCTGCCCATCCTGGCCTCACCCACCCAAGGGAGAGGACACCACCTGCTCCTTCCTCAGAGGGCAAGGCCCGGCCTTGCCTGCAGCCCAGAGCACAGGCACCCCTAGGGCTACTTCCCTCCTCATCCAGGCCCCGGTCTGGGCCCTTCTCCCAAGCACGCAAGGAAGGGTGGCCCAGGTGGTACAAGTGGCCACAGCCCCTCGGTGTAGACTTCTCATCCAGAGCCAGGGTGCAAATCAACACTGGCATTTATTTCCTGCTGCAGGACCTTGGGGCCAATCGATGGACTGAGGGACGGCTGTGCTGCTGCCCCCACCTTGGGCTCAGGGGTGGCTGGTGGGCCTGCTCAGGCTGGTCCAGTCTGGGTTCTTGTGCAGGAGAAGCTGGGTGGAGTGTGCGGGGTGATGGCCCTGGTGGCCGGGCAGCTGGACACTTGAGTGGAGGTGCGCAGTGCCCCGGCTTTGACCCAGCGGCTGCCCCAGGCCAGGACCTTGCCTGGGCCAGTGTGGCCCACCAGGCCACGGCCGAAGCTGCTGTGTCACAGCCGATGGTGGGTGTCCAGGTGGGGGCTCCATGACTGGGTTGGAACCAGCTCCTCCTTGGCACGCCATGGTCCCAGTGGTGCTGCTGGCCTCTGCAAGCCTTTCTAGGCCACCTGCACCACCTCCAGCTCCGATCCCCCAGGAGGCAGCCCTGTGTGACCACAGCACAGTGCTCACTTGGCTTCCAGCACTGTGGCCACTGGGAGGCTCCCCAGAGGTGGGAGAGGCCAGTCCGGATTTTATGGTTCCTTCTGTGCAAGCTGGCACACTCTCCGGGATCTCCTCCCAGGATTCCAGGAGCTGCCCCTTCATGCCCCCTCCCTTAGCTGACCCGGCTCTGGTGCCCTCCTGGGTTCTTTTCCAACCCTTTCCCACAAGTCTGGAAATCATTCCTTTTTCGATGTGTATTGCTTAGCCTCAGTGTGGTTTCCAGATATTGATAGACGCACCGGGAGCCTCTTGACTCCTTCTAGCCTCAGGGTTTCCAACTGCAAAATGGGTCGTGACGACACCTGTTTTAAGGGTTTCCACATTACAGCGACCAGCACGGAGTCCAGGGAGGGCTGGGAAGTGGTGAGAGAGGGAGAGAGAGGTGAGAGCCCATGAGCTGCGAGAGGGGAGGCTCTGCCCCTCCGCCCGGCCTCTGCCAGAGCCAGGAGCAAGCACATCTCTTCGTGGCACTGAGTCTGCCCTGAGCCCTCGGCCGCCCTCCTGCTTTCTTGCTGACGTCTCAGTTCACGCGGGTCACCCTCACAGTACCTGGTGCCCCTGGGCAGAGGGTGGAGGCGGGTGGGCTCCTGCCGCCAGGCTACAGGGTGGGCACAAAGCGGATCCTCTGGGAGTAGGCCAGGTCAGCGACGTAGAGGAGCAGGTTGACGTAGGTGAAGATAGCTACCACCAGCTGGCTGTCCCAGGGGCAGCTGCCTCGAGGGCAGTCGGGGGGCCGGCTGGGCTCGCCGTACTCGGGGTCGAAGCAGAAGACCGGCCAGATCACAGCGGCACTGAGGTACAGGAGCACAGCCAGGAAGGTGTACACCACCACCAGACGGTCGAAGGGGCAGCCCAGGCCCCCCATGTGGCCCATCACGCTCAGGGCCACCACAGCCACAGTGGCCAGGAAGCACAGGCTGTAGACGGCCACGCACCACTGTGTGGCCACGTAGCGCCCGTAGCGGCTGTCGTGGACCAGTGCCCCAAAGATGATGCAGGCCACGAAGGCTTGGACGATCTTGAGCAGCCCTGACACTGTGGCCATGTAGCTGGCCACCTGGCCAGGCCGTGCCCGCGTCAGGGCCACCTCTGCAGCATAGGCCAGGAAGAGGAGCCCAGCAAAGACGCTGGCTGCTAGGCGGAAGTCCCTGGCGGCACAGCCGGCAGGCTCAGGTGGGCACTCCCACCGTGTGAAGTACAGCGGGTACACGACTGCAGCTGTGGCGCACAGGAGTGTGGCCAGCATGGCGAAGGCTGCCGTGAAGTTGCCCCAGGAGAGCCGCAGGCAGTTGTGGAGCCGCGTGAATTCGCAGGCCACAACCAGGACGGAGAGGGAGAAGCAGAAGCCCCAGGCAGCCATGCAGAAGGTGCCCTGGACGCCTGAGAAGCCTCCCTTGTGTGCCACCAGGCTGAAGGTGGTGCAGCCGAAGGCCAGCTGCAGCACGCGCGCTGTGCCCACTGGGGATGTCACAGCACCCAGGTGCAGGTATGCACCCCCGGGGGGCTCCACAGTGCTGCCCATCTGGCCGGCCACCGAGCCCCTCTGTCCCCTGCAGGATGACGGGTGCCAGCAGCCAGCAGCGGCCTTGCGGATGGTGACAGTGCAGCAGTGCAGCTTCTCTGCTGCCTGTGTGGGGAGCCCCCCCCCAGTGCTATAAATAGACAGCCGCTATCAGAGCCCAGGAATAGCAGCCCATGCGCCTGTCCCTATCCTGGAGAGACATCTGACCCCCGTGTCCCACACGGAGCCCCTGCCAGAGCCTTTAAGCCATTGGCTGCTGGCATCGCCCCGCCTCCCGCCTTCCACAGCACCTGCGCCCGTCAGTCTGGTCAGTTGGCGCCTCGGCATGTGGGGGAGGGGGAGAGTGGAGAGCATCGGGGTCCCCACCGGGTCACCCCAGCTCGAGCAGCCTCCAGGGCCAGCCACGCTGGAGGGAGAGGCGCAAGGAGGTGGGCGGTAGCAGCCCAGGGCTCCTGGGACCTGCGGGGATTTACTGTCATTTACTCCACCCCCTTCTGCAGGCAGCTTGGTTCAGAGCTGGGGGATTTCAGAACCCTGTTGATGGTGTCCCTGGGGCTCACATAGCTCTGACCCCTGGGGCATGGTGGGGGAGGGGAGTGGAGCATGGAGACCTTGGGCCCTGGGAGGGTCCGCCTCATTGGCTGAGTCCCCAGCACACTTGGAAGCCCACTAGGGGGTATTTGGGTTTTAGTTTTTGTTGGGGGGATCATTATGGAGCCCTTCAATTGTCTCTCCTAGGCATGGAAACACCTAGAAAAAACTTTTCCATTTTTAAGCTAAAATATGAAATGTTTTTGAAGAGGAAAAAAATTTATTTGTGACTAAAATTAATACATGCTTAAGCACAATTAATACAGGGAAAGAAAAAGAAAAGTTGCCTGTAATCCCATCACCTGAGTTCACCCACTGGTAGCATCTTGTGGTTCTATCCTTGTAGATATTTCCTGAACTTTTTAGTTAGAAAAATTTCAAATCTTCAGAAGAGTTGCAGAATAGCACAATGAACCTTCCTGTACACTTCACCTAGATCCAAGACTTGTTAATATTTTGCTGTGTTTGAGCTCTCTCCCCCACCACCCCACTATCTAATTAGTTAATTAGTTAATTAAGTCTGCTAATGTGACAATTCAACCCTAGATGCTTCCACAGGCATTTTCTAAGACCAAGGCCAGCCCTAGAGAATTTCTGCACAATGAACTGTTTTTGTTTGTTTGTTTGTTTTTTGAGACGGACTCTCACTCTGTCACCCGGGCTGGAGTGCCGTGGTGTCGTCATACCTCACTGCAGCCTCTGACTCCTGGGCTCAAGTGATCCTCCTGCCTCAGCCTCTCGAGTAGCTGGGACTACAGGCTCTCGCCACCACACCCAGCCACAGTGATCTCTTAATACACCGGTATCTGATTTTCCCCACCTGTCCCCAAAATATGTGTTATAGCTTTTTAAATTTTTTCAGCAGAGATCTGACCAGGCATCATGCATTGCCTGGGGCTGTCGTGTCTCAGAGTACTTTGTTCTGGGGCAGCCACCACCTTTATTTTATATTTCCTAGCACTGACTTTTTGAAGAGTCCAGGCTGGTGGCTTTACAGACTGCCTTTCGATGTGTATTGTCTGACTCTTTCCTCATGGTTTGGTTCCAAACTCCATGCTTCTGGCAGGAAAACCAGACAGGGTGTCAGGCATTACCATGCAACCTCTGGCTGGTGTGGTGTCCCGGTTTATGGTTCACTTGTTTCCCAACGTCTTCCCCAGGGTCTCGGTGTTCCTCGATGCTTCCTGTAGCCAACTTTCTGTGTGAACACACACCCCCCTTACAGGTAGAATCATACTGGTCATCCGCTCCAAGATGTTTGTTTACAATATTTCCAAAACAGTTAATGTAATGTTGAAATAAAGTGTTCACATTGGTCTTCAGGTCTTCAATCCTCTGAAACAATGTCTGGACACCGTCGGGTGGGGGGAAGACCGGGCAAGGTCAACCTTCACTCATGGTGTCCACTCCTTCTGCTCCCAGGGAGCCGGACAGTTCCCTGTGGAATGCAGGAGACAGGTTCTGCTCCTGGGCAGCACCATGTGCACCCTTAGGAAGGATTCTGCACTTCTTCCCTCTAGGGCAGGTGCTCCTGACCCAGGAAAGGGCCAAGGGGAGCATGAGACTTCAGGTGGGGGTGCGGGAGTGTGAAGCTAGTTCTGGCTCCTGCTGTCTTCTCACCACAGAGGGCTGGAAGGAAATCCCCTTGCTTGGAGCAAATAGTTTATGTTGGCCAGGCTCCGTGGCTCACGCCTGTAATCCTAGCACCCTGGGAGGCTGACGTGGGAGGATTGCTTCAGCTCAGCCTGAGCAAGAGCGAGACCCCATCTTTACTAAAAATAGAAAAATTAGCCAGGCGTCGTGGCACACGCCTGTACTCCCATCTACTCGGGAGGCTGAGGCAGGAGGATCGCTTGAGCCCAGGAGTCGGAGATTGCAGTGAGCTATGATGACACCATGGCACTCTACCCAGGGCGACAGAGTGAGACCCTGTCTCAAAAAAAAGGATAGTTTATGTCATGCAGAGATGTGCAGTACTTCAGCCAAAGTTCATGGCTAAGCAAATCAAAACCTGGAACCCAGCTATATTTCAAATCGCTCTCATGGTGTCCTTGACCTCTCGTGGTACCCTTGACTTCTGTTTCCCTCCTCTCCACTTGCCCCCACCCAAGGAGGATAGCTAGTGGTGCCTGAAGCATGGGGCATTCAGGAAATTCCGGCCTCAGCACTGCCAGCACTTAGGGGTGTCCTCAGGGGCTCAGGGATGGCTGCACATGTGTGCAGGTAGGAGGTGGGCACTGGTTGGAAGCCGCCTACAGAAGTCATGACAATACAACTGGGATCCCGCTGGTCAGCTGACCTGAGCAGCACAGGGGACACTAGGTTAATAGTGAGGCAGCCCTGGGAGCCCACATTCAGCAGTGTTCCAGGAACAGCACCTGGGACTGTCTAGCGGCTCCCAGAGACTCAGACGGGCCCTCTGCCCAGCCCTCCTGCAAATCCACTCAGCCATGCAGAGTGCGGGAGCCCTCAGCGTGGCCTGCCCAGGAGAGAGCTGTGGCCAGCACGGCTAGCCCAGGGGGCCTGGGCAGGGCAATGGATGCTGTGTTAGGGTGGGGGACTCCAGTCTGATGCCAGACTCAGTACCAGCTTCTCAACCTCTCTGGGAAGGGAGGTGCCCACGCCCAGAGGTCTCTGCATTGTCCTTCTCCACATGAGGCCATTGAAGCCACTGGGCCTGAGCCACTGGCTCCCACTGGGCACTGGCCACCCCCAAAACCCTGCGGCAGCACGTGGCTTATCCTGCCTGGAGAGCCGTGCCTGACTCAGGGCCTCAGTGCCCACCCTGGGGAGTGGCTCTTCCTGACCCCCTGCAGTGACTGCTGTGCCCAAGCACCCCCAGGCCCTGGGTAAAGTCTGGGCTCCCTCTGACCACCTGTTCCCCCCAGCCCCCTCCTGCCCATGGGTGGGCCAGCACATTTTCACAGGAGAAGATGAGAAAACAAAGCATCCAAGAGGCAGAAGATGCAGTGTAGCCTCAGGTTCCCTGGGTGATCCTGAGGCCCGGGGTCTTGCTGTCTCCCTTCCTGAGCTGTCATCTGCTCCTTCTCTGAAAAGGGGCCTTCAGGGGCTGAAGAACAGATCATAACAAAATTGGCTTCCTTTGCTTTGCCACTGGGGCTGTGCCCACCCATAATACCCACAAAGAGTTGGGCTGCTGCCATGTCCTGGGGCTTACCCCTGCACCCCTCAGGTTCCGCTCAGCCACCCTGGGAACAGAAGCCAGCTGGGTGTCTGCTTCACGATGAAACCAGCTGGTCAGGCCCCCAGGGAACCCAGCACACCCCCAAACAGGACAAGTTCCAAATTCCAGACGCCAGCTCCCTTGCTGCTCAGCCGGCCATGATATCTTCTGTTCTCAAGCTGCTGCTAACTTCTCACAACGGGCAGCTTCTCGCAGGGTGGAAGTAGAACAGTTTTCAGAGAATTTAGCTGGAAATCACCTAAAGTTTCAACAGTAGGGACTGGGCCGGGCACGGTGGCGCACGCCTGTAATCCTGGCACTTTGGGAGGCCGAGGTAGGAGGATCGCTTGAGGCCAGGAGTAGAAACCAGCCTGGGCAACATATCGAGACCTCGTCTCTACAAAAAATTTAAAAATTAGCTGGGTGTGGTGGTGCACGCCTGTAGTCTAGGGAGAGCCTGTCTCCAAAAAACCCCACAAAAAACCAACAGGGACTAGCCCGTCAGCTCCGGCCTCGGGCCGGGAGGCACCACCCACCAGCAGAGCAGGGTGGCAGGCACGGGGAGAGGGTCCCCGGGGACGAGATGCCTGTCAGGGTGCTGTGCCTGGAAGTCCCCACCGTGCCTCAAGAAAGAGAAAGAGTGGAGCAAATGCCTGATATGGGATGAACAGGTGCATTTGCTTATTCTTTGGACTTTTCAGTGTTTTCCAAGTTTTCTAAAGCGAATATCTCTTGCTCTCTAAACTAGAAAAAAAGAATTGTTATTATTATCATTACTTTAGAGTCAGGGGTATTGTTGCCCAGGCTGGTCTCCAGCTGCTGGGCTCAAGCAATCCTCCTGCCTCAGCCTCCCAAGTAGAAGAATGATTTTTAAAATAAATTGTTTTATCACACTTTAAAAAATTAATTTAAAAAATAATAAATGGCTTCATTTATATTCTTGTACGAATGAAAGAATGCTTTCATAAAATGTTTAAATAAAGCTTGTTTTCTAGGGCAGTTTTAGATTTACAGGGAAAGTGAGCATGTGGTACAGAGGCCCCACGTACCCACGCCCGGTTTCTCTTATTGTCAACATCTTACATGAGTGTGGTACATTTATTACAATTAATGAAACAATATCAATACATTATTATTAGCTGAAGTCCATACAGATTTCCCTCGTTTTTACCTGTTTTCTATTTCGAGACACCCCCCTCCCCGCCCCAGGATCCCACGTGGCACCGAGTCCTCCCGTCTCCTCAGGGTCCTCTTGGCTGGGACAATTTCTCAGACTCTCCTTGTCTTTGGTGACCTTGGCAGCTGTGAGCGCTGGTCAGGTGTTTTGTAGACTGTCCCACTGTTGGGATTTGTCTGATGTTTTTCTCGGGATTAGACTGGGGTGATGTGTTTGGGGAGGAGACCACACAGATGAAATGCCTTCTCATTCTGTCACCCCAAGGGCGCGTGTTCTCAGCATGCTGTGTCGCTGGTGATGTGCACCTGGGCCACCTGGCTGAGGTGTGTTTGTCAGGTTCTCCACTGCAAAGTCCTGCTTTCCCCCCTGTGCTCTCTGGAAGGAAGTCACTTTGTGCAGCCACACTAAGGAGTGGGGTTATACTCCCCTCCTTGAGGGCAGAGTATCTACATAAATTATGTAGAATTCTTCTGCAAAAGATATTTGTCTCTTCTCCCCCCTTTATATCAGTATGACCTCACGAATATTTATTTTATACGCTGGGTTATGATTCAAAGCTACAGGGAGCTCTTCCAGTCAGTGCCCAGACTCCTCTCACACACTCCCATCAATGTGGTGTGCACACATGTGCATGTGTGTGCACATGTGTGTGTGCTCGTGTGTGCCTGTGTTTTAGCATTTCCTTTCTGGCACTACAAGATGGTCCAGGTTCAGCTTATATGTCCCAACTGTGATATTGTGGCATGATAACAAATACATGTTTGGACTCTGCCCCCGCTCCTGGCAGAGCTCCCAAACCTTTTGTGGAGGGGCACTAGGAGAATCTTTTGTTCTGGTATTTGGTCTTTGGTCCCAGTTCCCAGCACAGAGCTCCCAAGGCCTTTGTAACTTCCTGAGTGACAGGAGCATCTGACACAGAGCTCCTAGATCCCTTGGAATTTCCTGGGTGACAGGAGCATCTTTTGTTCTAATGAGGTGACTCTTGGTGGCCCCTGGACAGCTCAGCATGGGGGCTGGTTGCCAGGGGAACCAATCTTGGGGAGGGCAGAGGGGCTGAAGGTTGAGCTGGTCACCAGTGGCCAATGATGCAATTGATCATGCCTATGAAATGAAGCCTATGTAAAAATCCAAAAGGGCAGGATTTGGAGAGATTCCAGGTTGCTGAGCACACAGGGCTTCCTGGAGGGTGGTGCTGCCCAGAGAGGGAATGGAAGCTCTGCACCCCGTGCCTGGCCCTAGGCATCTCAGCCACCTGGCTGTTCATCTGTACCCTTGGTGATATCCTTTGTGATAAATGGGTATACGTGAGTACAGGGCTTCCCTGAGTTCTGTAAGCCACCCTAGCAAGTCGATCAAACCCGAGGAAGGGGTCACAGGAACCTCAGTTCATAGCCGGTTGGTCAGCAGTTGGGTGTCAGCCTGCTGCAGTTGGTCTTCCACACTCTCGGGCTCCATGTCCTGGGATTCAACCAACCATGAATGGAAAATATTTGAAAAAAGAACCCAAAGTAACAGTAAAAAAATTTAAAAATACAAATTTAGAAAACAATAGTATAACAACCATTTACATGGCATTTACATTGTATTAGGTATTATAACTAATCTAGAGATGATTTAAAGTATATGGGAAAGGCCGGGCACAGTGGCTCACACCTGTAATCCCAGCACTCTGGCAGACCGAAGCAGGAGGATCACTTGAGGCCAGGAGTACGAGACTAGCCTGAGCAAGAGCAAGACCCCATCTCTACTAAAAAAAGCCGAAAAAATTAGCCAGGTTCAGTGGTGCACACCTGTAGTTCTAGCTACTCAGGAGGCTGAGGCAGGAGGATCGCTTGAGCCCAGGAGGTTGAGGCTGCGGTGAACTATGATGATGCCACTGCACTCCAGCTAGGGTGACAAAGTGAGACTCTGTCTCAAAAAATAATAATAATGATAATAAATAAATAAAGTATACGGGAGAATGTGCATAGGTTATATGCAAATACAATGCCATTTTGTAATGGGACTTGAGCATCGTGGATGTTGGTACCAACCCTGTGCAGACACCAAAGGACGCCTGTGTTTGCCACTGGCATCTGAAGTGGGGTCAGTCTTGTGGGATCTGATGCCATCTGCAGAGTGTGTCAAAACTGAGTTGAACTGGAGGACCCCACCTCGTGTCTGCTGCAGAATCACTTGGTGTCAAGACAATCCCCACACACATTTTGGTGACCAGAGGTGAAGAATTCTGTGTTGGGTGTTGAATGTTGAGGGTGTCAGAGTAGGCAAAACACTTTGGTTTTTTCCCATCCCGGGTACTGACCCAGCTCTAGAATCAGCCACGTCTCCAAGGCATCCTGGTCCTCTCCCCGGAAAGTAGGGTTAGAGACCAGGGTCTGGGTGGTAGGTATGCTTGTTGCTACTGGGGTGTACTTTTGCAAATTTTAACATAATTTTTATAAGCAAACACCATTCTTCAAAATGTATTGAAAGAATTTTTCTACAATGACCTGCAAAGGTCCCTAAAACTAGACTTTACACATATATTGGGTTTTACAAAAACCTCTGGGTTTTCTCCCCCTTCCCCTGCCCCATGGCAGTAACATGTCCAGCCACGTGTTATTCTTTTTGTTCCTTCTGATTAATGTTTTCCTCCACTGAACAAATACTTCTCCAGCAGCTGGGGAACGCCCAGCCCAGTCCTGAGCACCGAGAAATGGCCATGAACAGGGGAGACAAAAACTTCGTCCCCGGGAGCCAGTGTCAGACCACAAGCCGGATCACCACGGATTGAGGGATGTCGAGTGGGGAAAAGAGGGGATGAGAGAGGAAGCAGGGCGCCTTCTCGGGGGGTCAGTCAAGGCCACCCCGAGGAGGTGACGACTCGGCTGTGGGCCTGGAGGTGGGAATGGGTGGCGCGGGCAGGGCAGGGCAGGGGTGTCGGGCCCAGGAGCAGCAGGCTCGGCCGTAGAGGGCCTGGCACCTGGAGGACAGAAGAGGCCCGTGTGACCAGGGTCCGGGGTGAGGCACGATGCTCCCAGAAGGGGCTACCCAGGGCCAGGGGGCCCGGCTGTGACACGCATTTTGTTCTGAGTGACAGGGGGAGGAGTGATGGCAGCAGCCATGTGGGATCTTGCCCACGCCTTTCAGATCTATTTTTTTAAGTACAGAGTTTAAATTTGGAATCGATGTTGACACTGAGTTCAAGTTCCACACTGTAGGTCTCTGGACAGCACAGGCTATACCCTGGCTGCCGCTTGTACAAAGGGGGACGCGCAAAGGGTTTGAGTGAGTGTCCTGAACATTTCTGTCCCTACGGAAACCACACGTGATCTGGAGGATGGAAGGCACCAGCATTTCTAGAACAGTCGAGAAGTCAGCGTGGAGAACCCCATGTGTCATACCAGGGCTTCCTGAAGCACTGCTGGTCTGGAGGCTGGTGGCCCTACCGGGCACCCACTGTCCTCATGGCATCCTGGGGCTCATTTTGTCACTGATCCTGCAGTACAGTGCAGCACAATCCACCCTGGGGCCCAGGTGAGCTGTTCCTCTTTCCTTCTTTTCCACAAGCGTGGGAGAAAGGGTTTATTCAGTGGTGAAATCCCTTTGGTCCTAACCACAGGTATTGTGTTCAATGAGCCCGGCCCACCCAGAACACACACAACTTCCTTCTGGTCCCTTTCAGACAGAGCAACACACCGTCTACTTGGCCACCCCCATAGGTCTCTGGGCAGCACCTCCCAAGCCCCCCACCCTGCTCTGACCACAGCACCTCAGGCCACCCGCTCTGGGCAACCTTCACAGACTGGGTGACTGCCCAGCCCCTCTCCCTCCTGACCTCACTGTCCTTGTGTGGAAGCCCCGTCTGAGGCCATCTGGGAGCTGCTCCCAGGGACCCCTTCACCTTTGGTCCCCACGTCCCTGAACTCACGTCTCCCTTGGCCACCGGGACTCTGTGGATTCCTGAAGGAGGCCACGTAGGAGTGGTCCACGGAGGACACTAGGCATAGGCCACCTGGCTCTGCCTGGGGAAGTGGACACTGGTGATGAATGGGCTCCAGAATGAGCAGGATGAGGCCTGGGTGCTCCAGCAGGGCCTGCCCAGATGGCCAGATGGCACCTGCCCAGATGGCACCAGCACCCTCGGGTCCTGTTCACGTCAGGCCCAGGGCTGCCCTGACTTGTTGGCACAGAGAGTTAGAACCCAAGACACACCCTCTGTCTTGTTGGAGGGTGGGGCACAGGGTCTCCACGATTCTCCCACTCCTGGAGTGGGGCTGCAGGCTCCCTGATGTCTGTGGTCAAAGGCTGACCTGGCACAAGGCCCCTCTGTTGCTTATGGTCCATTGCCTCTCTGAACCTCAGTTTCCTTGCCTGTAAACTGGAGCTTATGATAAAACCCACCTTACAGGGCTACCAGGGACCAATGTGACAATTGGTGTAGAATGCTTGCTCAGGAAGCTTGACTCTCAATGGTGCCCAAGGTCAGCATTGGCACAACCTTGGTATTGTCAAAATGCAGAGCTCAGCTGGGCACAGTGGCTCATGTCTGTAATCCCAGCACTTTGGGAGGCCGAGGGGGGAGGCTTGCTTGAAGCCAGGAGCTTCAGACCAAACCAGGCAACATAGCAAGACCCTGTCTCTACAAAAAATAAAAAAAATTAGCCGGGCGTGGTGGCACCTATAGTCCCAGCTACTTGGGAGGCTGAGGCAGGAAGATTGTCTGAGCCCAGGAGTTTGAGGCTGCAGTGAGCTGTAATCGTGCCAGTACACTCCAGCCTGGGTGACAGAGTGAGACCCTGTCTCTAAAAAAATTTTTTAAATTAAAAAAAGGCAAAAAAAAAAAACATGCAGAACTCATGTTTTTGCCCGGGCATCCCACTTCTAGGGTTCATCTCACAGATGTGCTCACTCACATGCAAAGTGATGGGGATACGAGGCCATCCACGTGTATGCTTCACACCTGCTGAGCATTACAGCACAAAGCCACTGTAGGCTATGGAACATCATACAAGCAGCATCGCTCCCTTTTGCCCCAAGGTACAGTGTCAAATGGAAGAGACAACAGTGTGTGGTGTGTAGTCATGTGTGTAAAAGAAAAAAATGCATGTATGTATATCTCTGCACGTGCTTCCTGGGATTTTTGTAAAATATCTCCGGAAATGCCCAGCACTTTAGGAGGCTGAGGTGGGAGGGTTGCTTGAGGCCAGGAGTTAGAGACCAGCTTGGGCAACACATTGAGACCCCGCCTCTACACAAAATAATAAAAGGAAAAATTAGCCAGGCATGGTTGCACATGCCTGTACTCCCATCTACTTGCTTGAGCCCAGGAGTTGGAGGCTGCAGTGAGCTATGATCATACCACTGCACTCCACCCTGGGACATAGAACAAGAGCCTGTCTCTAAAAAAAAAAATTCTCTGGAAATGTCCACAAGGTAACACTGCTCCTGGAAGTGGAGCCAGGTGGCTTGGAGCTGGACTTAGAAGGGGGGGCATTCTGACCCTCCTTTCTGTATCTTGAATTTTGAACCATACGTATGAATGATTTAGTAAAAATAAATAAAATGCAAACTTCAAAGAAATTGTTAGCTGAGTAGGAAGTGTTTTTCTGGGGTGATAAAAGAGTTTTGAAATTAGAGAGCTAGTGGTTGAATGTGCTAAATGCCACTGAGCTGTTCAATTTGAAATGGGCTGGTTGTATGTTATGTGAATTTCATCCCAGTGACAAAATAAAAAGAAAGGGCTCTTCCCTCACTGGGAAGTGGCACCTGCTGAAAAGAGGAGCAGAAGCAGCCTCCCAGGAAGGGGCCCGAGTCTGTACATCCGGGAGGGAATCCCCCAACCGCCCCCCACATGTTTCCCTGCTGCCCTGGGGTGGGGCAGGGGAGAAGCAAAGAGTGCAGTAGATCTGCCCGTGCAAATGAACACGCCCGCAGAAAGAGGTTCTTTTGTTGTCTTTTTTTTCATTATTTAAAAAAAATATGTTACAAAACAATATCATTCATCATATAATTCTTGCTTATTTTCATTTTTTAAAAATTTAAAGTGATAAAAAAAGTCACTTTATAAAATAATACAAAAGGGCGTGATTGGCTGGGGCTGGGCTGGGGGAGGCTGTGTGAGCTGGGGGTTGAGGAATTCAGTGCTTCGCTCCTGGCTCCCCCTACCCCTGCTGGAGGCTGAGGGAGGCGGGTGGGGCTGGGAAGGGTCCCCAGGCCACAGCTGGGGCTGACAGCAGGCCCCTGGCTCTGGCCTCCTGAAGGCAGGGTGAGAGGGGCAGGGAAGGCTGGGCCGATGGCTGGTCTGGCTGGTAGGGAGACCGGGAGGCTGAGGTGGCACCGGGCCACGGCTCCTCCTCCAGGCAGCCCCCCTAGCTTCCACTGCTCAGCATTCCCAGCAGCTTGCTGGGCTCCAGGCCCTGCTGCTGGGCGACCGTCTGCACGTCGAAGCCCATGTGCATGAGGAACTGGGCCACATTCATCTCCTGCCCTGTGAGCTGGTCCCGGATGGTGGGGCACGAGGGGTTGCAGTGGGGCCAGGGGCAGCTGTCCACCAGGTGGACAGGGCAGCCCTTCAGGGGGGCTTTGCTGGCCTTGTGGCTGTCATGGAGGCTCCTATCCCAGCAGTGCAGTGCTCGGGGCAGTGAGGTCCCCTTCACCTGAACATCCGTCCAGTGGCTGTGGACAGAAACCCAGGTGGGGTCACGTGGGGCATGGCATGGCTACCACAGAGGGGTGGAGTCTTAATTCTTGCCCCACAGCTGTTGGCACCACGGTGGCCTTGGCAGTCCTGGAGGAAAACCCTCTACCCACAGCCAGAGGAGGCTCGCAGGAGGCAGGGTTAGGGGGTTTGGGGACCTTTAGAGCTAACACTGCCGCCGACACAAGCTGCCCCAGGGCCCAGGGACACTGACCTCCGGATGATGATCTCGTGGGAGAGGCAGGCAGGGGCGAAGCTGGCCCTGGTGGGGTGGAGACAGCGCCCTGTGAGCCCCACATCCCTCTCGGCCCCTCTCCCACTCCCTCGGCACTGTCCCCGGCCTGGCCTCCACCCCTTCCTGTTGCTGTGGCCACCAGCCCTGCCACCGCTGGCCCAGGCCTTGCCCTGTAGGCTGGCACACTCCCTGCCACCCTCATCCCTTCACCCCTCCAAATCCCTGCTCAGGGTCGGCCTCTGCCAGGCAGGGCCTACCAGCCAGTGGCAGGGGGCTGTCCCAGGGAGACAAATATTCTGCCATTTTTGAGACCTCTATTTTTTTTGAGAGAGTTTTGCTCTGTTGCCCGGGCTGGAGTGCAGTGGTGTCATCCTCAAGCGATCCTCCCTCCTTGGCCTCCCAGAGTGCTGGGATTATAGGCGTGAGCCACCGCGCCCGGCCGAGACTTCTATTTGTAAGTCAAGTGGTTTACATGGATTTGCAGAGGCTGAGTGAGCCACCTGAAGCACGGCGTCCCGGGACCCACGCACTCACGGTACATCTTTGAGCGTGTTGCGCAGCTCTCGGGCCAGGTTCTGGATGTACAGCCACTGGCCCTCCTGCACTGGCTGCCCTGTGAGGTGCACGTTGTCCACCGTGAGCTGGGCCTCATCAAACAGCCACTGCACCACGAACACGGGGCCTGGGTGGTGGAGGGGCACGGCTCAGCTCGGCCTCCCCACGCTCTGCCCCCCACGCCTCAGAGACTGACCCCCCCAGGTCCCGGCCAGCCCCACGGCAGGCTCTCCCTACAGGTGTCAGCCACCAGCCCCCTCAGAGTGTGCCTCCTTTAAAACCCATCCTTCCTTGAGGAGGGACCCGGGTTAATCCCCACCACCTCAGCGTGACTCTCAGGGACGCCACCTTGACCAGAGTTTGGTGATATGTCCCCTCACATGTGACCTCACAAGTCCTCCAAGTGTGGGGCTGGGGAGGGACTGGCCCAAGGCCCCACAGCACAGAGGAGCTGCCTTCGGATTCACCTCCGAAGCACACCCCTAACCACCAATGTAGACAGGGTCACCAACCGTGCTGGCTTGCCTGGGACTGGGGGTTCCAGTGCTGAAAGCAGGAAAGTCCCAGGCAAGCAGCAGCGACTAGTCACCTGGGGGCAGATCTGGGCTCCCTGGGCCAGGACAGGGGTCCCCAGGCCCAGCCTCTGAAGGGCTGGGCTCTACACTGGATGTGCCGGAGAGGGAGGCACAGGAAGTGTGGACACCCCACCGCTGCCCCTGTGCCCCCCGCCCCACCCGTCCACTCACAGCGCAGAGTTGGGTAGACTTTGTAGCCAAAAAAGCAGTTCCACTCTTCGCCCTCCTGGAATTGGCGCCGGCAGCGCTCCGGGACCACTCCATTCCAGTACCTGGGGCCACAGAGCAGGTTAGGCCCCTCCCAGAGCTCCTCCCCCACAGACGCCACCCCCTCCCCAGGGAGCATCCTGGCCTGGGGGATGGGCCCTCTCTCCTGGGGTACCTGATGCCTCGGCGGATGGCCTCCGTGGGCGCACAGGTGATGGTGTCTATGCAGTCCGTGCGGCGATATTGCTTGTTGTCCAGGAACCAGCCGGAGTCGGCCAGGCCCCGAACCTGGATGGTAGTGTGGCCCAGCTCCTCCAGCTGCTCAGCCACGCGGTCCACATTCAGCAGCACCCCGGTGCCCCCAGCACTGTAGGGAAGGCCGGATGTGAGGCCAGGTGGCTGGGGAGAGGCACCCACCTCTCCCCCAGAGCCTGCTCAGCCACCAGCCCAGGCCCCAGGAGAGGCAAGGGTCCCGAAGCATGCTGAACTGCAGACATGTTCCCTGCTCACGGACAAGACCCGGGGCCCTTTGGGGTCGCAGAGGCAGAGAAGGGCTGGCGGAACTCCAGACAATGACCCAGAGCTGAGGTTGGCAGGTCATGGAGCCAGACCCCTCTGCCAGCCAACCTGGGGCCTTTCTCTCTGCCCAGCCCACTACCTGGAGCCACCCCTTCCCGACGCTGAGCCCTCCCTCCTCAATTTGCTTCAGTTTTCTTATCGGAAAATGAAGATAACCTTCTTGGCCTCAAGTCCCTTCATGCATTCCACATGTGCCCTGGGTACCCTGCATACCTGCTGGGACACAGTGGCCAGCAGGGGTGATCCCCCCCAACGGGGCGTCAGTCAGCTGCTGACCCCTGACCAACAACCTGGGTCACTGCAGCCAAGCCTTCCCCTACGCCAACAGCCATGGGTCCAGAGCATTCTCTGGCCGGCTCCCAGTTACAGGGCACTCTGAAGCCAGACCTCACATCTCCCTATCCACGCTGGCTCCCCTGGCTCCAGCCTCTGCCTGTCCTGGCCACCTGCCAAGGCCTAGCAAGGCTGGAGCCACCAGCGCTCTGATAAGGCTAAAGGACTGAACCCCAGGGTCTGCACAGACTCACCCCCCTCCCCCCAACACACCCTCCCCCCCCAGCCTCGTCCAGGGTGTGCCCCAGCCCCTCCCACCGCTCCCTCCCATACTTCCTCCACACGCCCCCACCCCATGCCCACCCCTGCCTTGCCCTGCCCACCTGCTCCCGGCCAGCAGCAGCACCTTGGCCCCACTCAGCCCTCTGCCCAGGAGCTCCCGCACCACCTCCTGGATGATGAGGGCGCCCATGAAGGCATACTCGTCTGTGTGGGGGAGGAGGGGGCTTCAGGTGGGGCCTGGGCAGAGAGAAAGGCCTCCTCCTCCAGGTTGGCTGGCAGAGGGGTATGGCTCCAGCTGGGGGCTGGGAGAGGGGAGTCTTCTTGGGGATGGGCCAGGGGCTGGGGTGGACTGAGGGGAGATGGCTCAGGTGCACAAGGCCATGCTGGGGGCCCCTCCCCAGGGAACACACAGGAGTAAGGACCCCCACAGGGGCCAGGCCAGTCATGGACAAGCAGGCAATGTGTGCCTGGGGCAGGCACTCTGGGACACACTGTCAATAGTTTGAGAAAGTCACGAGGCTGGAAGTCTACTTCTCCCCAGAAGGCCAGGTACCCGCCCTATCATGCCCAGGGAAGGTGGGGGACTCACTCTTCTCAGACTTGGATGAAGCCCCACTCCAAACATCACTGGAGCAGTAGGGGATGAAACTGCAACACAGGACTGTGTGAGCCTGCCATGGCCCTCTGCTGCCCAGAGGCCCCCAGGAAGGCCCAACCCCAGGAGAGGACCCCCCCAAGAAGGACCACCCGCAGGACAGGACCCCCCCAGAAGGGACCACTCCCAGGACAGGACCACCCTAGGAAGAACCACTCCCAGGACAGGACCTCACCCAGGAAGGACCCCCCCAGGACAGGACCCTCCCAGGAAGGACCCCCCTCCAGGAAGAACTGCTGTGCCCCCTCTTACACCATGTTTGCATTCCACCAGTGGGGGTTCTCCTCTGGCTGTGAGGACAGGATCCCCGTGCCTGGGAACACAGAGCTGGTGAGTCTTTATGGTGGGAGGGGCTGTGCAGGGATGGGGACTATAGGAAAGGGGGGGGGGGGAGATGGGCGTTCCTACTTGGTCCCAGCAAGGGAGGTAGAGGTGCTGCCAGCTTGAACCGAGGTTGCGGGGAAAGTGGGGATGAACGGTTTGGCTACCCCAGGAAGCCACCATGGCCATGATGCCTGGCTAGGCTGTGGCACTGGATGCCACCCTTGACACCCCCCCACCAGCTGCTCTGAAAGGGGAGGGCCGTGGCAGGAGCAGCCCTGGCAAGCACCTACAAGTTGTCTGTGCAATGGAAACCAAAAGGTGACCGTGAGAGCTCCCTAATCTTAGGAAACTCAGAGAGCTGGCTGGGAAGACGCGCAGGCTCCAGGGAGGGAAGCGGCATCCTCACGGCCTCACTTTGAGTCCCCGCTGCCCGCCGCCCTCCCCCAAGGCGGGGCTCCAGCCTGCTGACCTGTGCGGGTGCGTGGCCAGTCTTTGGAGCTCATTAGGCGCCGCATGCTGTCGTATCTGGAGTCGCAGTTCTCCCGGTTGAAGCAGTACCAGCCGCCTGAGGGCACAGCCGCACGCTCAGGGCCCGCGCCCCGGGACCCCCGCCCGCTCCGCTGCCTCGCCCCTGGGACGCACCTTCCAGAAAGAGCAGCCACCGCCGACTGCCCTTGGACTCCTTCAGGTAGTAGCTGCGGAGAAGGACGCGCGGAGCGGGCGGTCAGCTGGCGCTGTGGAGACCTGGGCCGCACACGCCCCCGCCGCGCCCGGCTGGGGGCCGAAGGGTCGCTCCACCTGTCGCCGGGCGCGCGCGACGGCCGCGCGGGGGCGCCAGCGGCCAGGCCCACGCGGAGCGCACCCGCCGGGCAAGCGGCGGCGGCCGGTCCCGGGAGGTGGCGCTCGCGGGCGGGGAAGGGCCGCGAGGGGCTGTGTGGTCCGTGGAAAATCCCCACGGCCCGCCCGGCGCGGGACCCGCTGTAACCTCGGCGCCGCGGCCGGACGGGCGGGTTCTCCGTGGGCGCAGTGGCGCTCGAGGAGTGGAAGGCGCCCGCGCTGGAGCGGTGTGCGTGGGCAGCGGCACGGGGACGCGCAGGCGGGCGTGGAGGGGCGCGGGCGCCACCGAGGCGGGGTCGCAGCCTTGCTACCCAGCCCGACCTAACATCCCATTCCTCGGGCTGTCGTCGATCCACTGAGCGTGTCCCCATCGCTCCCCGACCCGCAGCCTCACAACTTTCCTTTATCTACTTCGGGGCGGGAGGGGGGTGAATGCCGCACCCCAGGTCCTTCAGGCCAACCTGCGCCTCCTCCTCGCCCCCTCCGCCTGGCGCTGGGATTCCTGGCGGCCGGGAGTCGAGCTGGGGTGGGGGTGGGGGGACAGCAGGACTCTCCCCGCCCCCTGTGTCGCCTCTTCCTGCTGGAGCCAGGGCCACTCTCCTCGGACTGACATCTGCCCGCCCAGGGACCGAAGGACGCGAGCAAAGGGGCTGAGGGGTCAGTGCCCGATCTGGCCGGGGACCAGGCCTTGGAGCGCTACCCCGCTCCCCGCGCGGCGAGTCATCGGGCCGGGCCCTCCCCGGGGCCAGCACCACCGGGCGCCCGACGGGAGCCCTTTCCCCTGGGGGGAGAACAGTAGCGGCCAGTAGGGAGGGTCTAGCGCAGAGACTGCGCGTTGGGGCGGGGGCAGGGAGGCGGAGGATGCAGGCGCCACCGGCGATGAGGCGGCCTCCGGAGCCCGGCGGGGTCCACGGGTAGAGGGGTCCTGGCCGGCGCAGGCCTTACCCGGCCGGGCTGCCATCGTTGCAGGTCACCGACGTGTTGAGCAGGAGGTGCAGGCGCAGGTCCTCGTTGAGCTGCTGCGCAGAGCAGGGGTACAGGGACTGCGCCAGGCTTTTGACCTGCGCCATGAAGCTGTCCATGTTGCCCTCCACGGCCGTGAAGTCCAGCGGGAAGCTCTCCACCGGCTGTCCTGCCGCCGGCGCCGCTTCGGCCCGCTGCAGGGGCGGCGGCGGGGGCGGCTGCTGGCCGCGGCGCCGCCAGGTCTTCCTGCCCTCGCCGCCCCCGGCCCAGTGCAGCAGGCCCAGCAGCAGCAGCAGCACGCGCACCCTTCGGCCCATGGCCGCGCCGCTTGGGTCTGCGGCCACCTGCGGAGAGCGGGTGGCCTTGAGGCGGTGGCAGTGGGGGACGCTGGGCCGGGGGCGCCCGGGCTGCGGGCTGCTGGCCTCTACTGCTCGCCCGGCCCCGCTCCCACCCACCGGGCCTGGCCAAGAAGGCGCGGTGGTCAGGCGTCGAGGCTCTGGGGGCCGGGTGCCGTCGGCCTCCGCAGCTGGGGCTCCGCGCCCGGCCGGCCGAGGGCAGCGCAGGGTCTGGGTGCGCTGGCTCTGGCCCGCGCCAATGAGCGGCGGGGGCCGAGCCTGGGCGTAGTTTGCGGGGGCCGCGGCGGCCCGGGTGCCCGCGCGTTAGATGTGCCGCTGCCGCCGCCGCCCGGGCTTGGCGGAGGGGGGAGGGGGCCGCGCTCACTCTTTTCTTGGCGGAGGCATCGCCTTTTCTTCCAAACCGCAAGGCTGACGGAGGGGCCTGGACTACCCCGCCGCGGCCGCCGGAGGCGCTCCCGGCCCGGCTCCGTGGGGGGCAGCGCGGCCGGGCGGCCCAGGCGGCTCCATTCACCGCGGCCAGCCCGGCGCCGCCGCCCCCGCCCCCGGGGCAGCTGGAAGGGGCGACGGGGAGGAGCAAGGTTTTCCGCGCCGGGGGACTCGGCCTGCGGCGCAGCGGTCCGCGCCCGACGGGCTGGGGGCGCAGGGCGGGCGCGCTCACCTGGCTCCGACGGTGTCCTCGGCACCCCCCACTGCCCAGGTCCAGACCAGCCCGTGGGCGACTTGGACTCCGGCCGGGCATCCCCCCACCCTGGACAGCTCCGGCACACCGCTCTTACCGCGGCCAGCGCAGGCGGCCCCGCGGCCCGGCCCGGCCTTCTCAGCGTCGCTCGCCCTGCGCCACCCCGCTGGTGCGCCCGGCTCGGCTGCGCTCCCCCTCTGGCGCTGGCGCGGAGCCGCCAGGGACTTTTATCCAGCAGGGCCCCCCGGGATCAAAGCGGCGGCGGACACAGGGCTTCGCGCCGAGGGGCCGGCAGCAGCGGCGCCGGGGCCTCCCGGAGGAGCGGACAGGTGGGGCGCGAGCCCCTGGCTCCCTCGGCGACCTGCGGGAGGGACGGGGCGCCCCAGCACGGCGCCGCGAGGGAGTCGCCCAGTCCCACGCCTGAGTGGGCTGATTCTGGGCGGCTCTCGCAGGCCCTGGGTCGAGGGGGCGCTGCGACTTACCGAGGTCGATAGGCCGCGGGGTGAGGTCCTGGATCTCCCTCCCTGTGCGCCCTGGCTGCTGGGCCCCATGCCAAGGACCCCCAAGAACCTCTCCCTGCCCAAGTGGCCACTGGGGGAGGGGGCCGAGGATGGGAGGCTGCCGGCTTGGTCTTTGCTTGGTGACATCCAGGCCACCAAGTGCATCCGCCCCATCATCTCACCTCTGAGCACACCCCCTGCCCCATCCCAAGGCTCAGGTCACTGAGAACAGTAAGATTGTTGTCAGAAACCAAAATTGGAAGAGTGGGGACAGGTGTTTGCTCAGGAGGCTTCCCACTCGAATGTAGTAGGGAGAACAAAAGCCAGCATAAATCCACCCGCGAACACACAAAGTGCAGTCTGCTGCTTTGGTTGGCGTTTTCTTGTCAGGCTCCCGCCTGCAGTCTGGTGGATATCATTACATCCGTTCTAAAGACAGGAAACAGGTCTTGCCTTTTGGGACAAGGGTGCAGACCTGAGGCAGGGCTTCCAGAGTCCCTCCTAATTCAGGGCAATGGGAGCATGCAGCACTTCGGAGGCGCCTGCAGCACCTCCTGGGGCAGGTGATGAAAGGCTGCCCGGGGCCAGGGCAGCAGCCAGGCTGAGAAAGGAGCTGGAGGAAGAAAGTCCCAGCACACCCTGCATACACAGTAGGCCGTACTCCTGGGTTCTTGCAAAAGACAGTGAGAGACCAAAGCCCTTGAGAGCTGTTGCACTGTGCATTCGAGGGGCCCCGGGTGCCCTAGTGTAAACCACAAGGCCTAGCATCAGGCTGAGGCACCCTGGAGGTCAGCCTGGGGTGGGCGCTCAGCGAAGAGGGAGGCAGGCTGTGTGACAAGCAAGGGCCACTCAACGGGCACCCATGCAGCAGGTGTGCACTCATTTCCCTGGTGAGGGGAAATGAGTTCAGAGAAGCTGACGGAAGAGCTGAGACTTGCGATTAGCTCTGCTCCTTCAGAGATCCTTGTTGGGTCAGTTTAAAGGCCATGCTTGGGACTGGTCAGAGGCAGCAACTTCAAACACAGGCCCCAGCCAGAGGCGTTCTCCTGTCCCCTCCCCCCACAGCAGGGAAGGCTGACCTGGGCCTGGTTTCAGCACTGAACAAGAACCTGCCTCAGGAGCCCTCTACCTCGAGGAGCCTGTTACTCCAAGTCCAGGGCAGAGAAATGCTAGCTTCCCACTGGATGGCATGCCTGCTAGAATTCTCCACACTGGCCTGGCTTGGAGCCATTTCCTGGTAGGGAGATCCCAGGCAAGGCCCGTGACCTTTCTCTGTGCCTCCATTTCCTCTTCTTTAAAGCAGGGCAATGACCGTTCCTCCATCAGAAGGCTGTTGTGAGATTACAGGAGCCCATGCGTGAAAGGGCACGGCCCGACGGCAGTTATGATTGCCAACAAAATTCCAGGACAAGAGAAGAACATGAATATTATATTTTCTGACATTTGCTGTAATGCGATTTAGTCTACACATTGAACCAAAATGGGTTCATATTTTGGTTTATTCAACACTAGCAGCAGAAGCAAAAAGGGGGTCAAACCCAAGCCTCGCCAGAACTCTTCTGCCCTTCTGTCTCAGTCTCTGCCCCTGCATCTCTGAAGCCCCTTCCATGACGCAGTGACTGACAGGCTGCAACCCTGCGGCCAGGGACAGGGCCCCCAGTGCTCCGAGGCTACTCACACCTGAGGCTACTCACACCTGAGGCTACTCACACCCCTCCTCCTCTTGACTCTGTCCTCACACTCCTCCCTCCCCCAGGGCCGGCTTACCCTCTGCACCTGGGATTCCCCACCCAGAGTTTTCAGCACCCAAAGTCTGGCAGAATCTCAGGGGAGGGCTGGTTCTGGGAGCCACCAGGCACTGGGCCCCTGCTTCCAGGCCACCTGCACTAGTGGCCACTCTGGCCCTGACAAGTGTGAGGAAGGGGGACTCCGGATCTACCAGCAATGGCTCAGATGCTACTTCATGCCTGCTAGGATGGCTGTGATCAGAAACACGGAGAATAGCAAGTGTGTGTGAAGGTGTGGAGACTGGGCAACCCTCATGCATTGCTGGTGGGAATGTAAAATGGTGCAGCCATTTTCCAAACTGTGGAAAACAGTATGGCGGTTCCTCAAGAGGTTAAACACAACATTACCATATGACCCAGCAATTCCACTCCTAAGTGTATACCCCAAAGAATGGAAAACAGGTGTTCAGACAAAAACTTGTATATCAATGAATGTTCACAGCAGCATTGTTCACAATAGCCAAAAGGTGGAAACAACCCAAAAGTCCATTGACAGATGAATGGGTAAAGAGTGTGGTCCATCCATACAATGACACATGCCACAAGGTGAATGAATCTTGAAAATACTAAGCGGGGAGTGGGGAGGAGGGGATGGATAAATTCACGCTTAACGTGTACAATGCACACTATCTGGGGGATGGGCACACTTACAACTTTGACTCAAACAATACAAAAGCAATTTACGTAACCAAAATGTTTGTACCCCCATAATATTCTGAAATAGATAACTAAATCAATGGAGGAATTTTTCAAATGCATTTCAATTAAAGAAAAGAAAATACTAAGCTAAGTAAAATAAGCCAGACACTGAAGGACATATATTGTGTGATTCCATTGATACGAAATGTCCAGAACAGCACATCCCTAGAGACAGAAAGTACAGTGGTGGTTTCCAGGAGACAGGGAAGAAGAGGAACTGACTGCTGATGGGTACAAGGTTTCTTTCTGGGGTGATGAAAATGTTCTGAAATTGTGGTGGTGGTTGCACAACACTGTGAATGTACTAAATTCCATAGAATTGTCTTCTTTAAAGTGGTTAGTTTCATGTCATGTGAATTTTACCTAAAATAAAAAAACACAAAAACCACCAACGGGTGAGACCAGTGAAGGCCAGCAGGCAGGGTGCAGGGCACCATGCGGTCAGGGCGGAGCCTGGGGCCAGGGCAGTGGTACCACTTTAGAAGTCCTCCTGGTAGGTGTGGTGTTTCTGGGCCTTCTTTCCCTCTGTGGGCAGATGTCTATGGAGGCTGCACAGTGGGGATTGCGGCAGAACTGCCGGGTACCTGCCCTCACAGAGGCAGGGCGTGTGGGGTCTCTGCTCGGTGCTCCCACCATGAACGTATGAATGACAGTTATGCTCCCAGGTGTGTGGTGCATGCTCCCAGGAGGCTTGTGTCTGTCTGGGAGGACAGATGCTCAGGCTTGGGGATGATAGGCAGTCACACTGCTGCAGCGGTCCCTCCCTGGGGATGTGCCCTTCTCTGCTTCCCTGCCCCCTCCCATCTCATTGTCATGTTCAGGGTGGATTGTGCAGGGGTCCTGCCTCTAGGCTTCCCGGCTCCATTCAGCCTGTTGAGCTTGGATCCTGTGCATGCCCAGCTGCAAGAGAGCCTGGGAGAGTGAGAGGAACCCCAGATACAGGATGGCCCCCCCACCCCCCGCCATGAAGGAAGACATTGGGAGGGAGCCAGCGGTCTGCAGAGGAGCACAGAGTTATTGACAGGAGTCCTGGGCCATGCTGGAGAGGGCAGGAGCCCAATCCTGAGAAAAGGGGGGCAAGACAGAACATTTCAGGAAACAAGGGCTGGGCCATGTTGGGGCAGGGTCTGGGCCCAGGCTGGCTGGTGAGTGCTGGGGGCTCGGGAATAAGGTGTGGTGGGGGGCAGCCAGCAGCCCTGGGCTCCCACCTGAGACCCCACTGGGGTCCCACAGATTAATGACCTGCCCAGAGGGCTGGGCCTCCAGACTCAGGATGTCCAGCAACTCTGTACCCAGCTTCCCTGCCTGGCCTTGGGAAGCTCTGTGCTGCACAGCAGGGCCCTCTGGGCGCCCCCAGGGCCTCGAGCTGCACTGTGCTCCAGCTGCTGGCCGTCTGGGGCCCAGCTGTTGTGTGCTGGCCTCAGTCGCCTGCGTCGCCTGGCCACCTGGGCGGCTCTGCGCCCCAGCTGCTGGCCTCTGAGGCCCAAGTGGGCAGGGAAGTGGGGCAGGCCACCCCACTCCCCCAGCGGCTTGCTCTGAGGGGAGGCCCTGCTCCCTAGCCAGCTCCGAGTGCGGGGAAGGGCTCTCAAGGCTGGGGTGTGATCACAGAGTTTGACCCCTGCTTTGGTTTCCCAGATACCCTCCTCATCACCCTCCACCCATCAGTAGGATCCCCCCTTGGCCCCACATCCCGGGACCTGGTACAGGGGAACTGGGAGTTGCTATGGTAATCTCAGCCCAGGTCCTTGGAGGGGAGAGGGGAGTGGGGTGCTGGGTCAGGTCCAGCGCCGTCCAGGACAGCTGCTTCTGGGCCTGAAGAGCTGGGAACTGTCCTCGCAAGGCCCCTGCTCCAGTTCCCGGGAATGGGGTGGCCATTGGCAAGCCTGGTGTGAGTGGCCTGGAGGTACCTGGCAGAAAGGACCACATCCCCCGCCACCCCCCCAAGCTAGCACTGAAGCAGGGAGATGTCAGAGCCCCCCAACATGGGCCAGAGCCCCCAGAGCTGAGGGGGAAGGCTGAGTCTTGCCATTTCTGGCCCAGGTCATTGACAGGCCCAACCCCTGCACCCCTGCAGCTGAGCCCTACCCTGGGCCACCCTCCCCACTGGTCTCACCTGGCTGGTGGGTCCGCCTATATGCCACCGACTCAGCTAACTGTGGAGTGTCAGGGTCACCAGAGAATGGCTACATTTTACAGCAGGGTGAGGAGGGTTGTGGGGAGGGGGGCTCCCTGTATGTCTGTGGGGAGGGGCTTCAGAGCTAGTGTGTGCTCCCTAACCTGTCCTTCTTGGGCAGGTGAGGAAGCCACTGGAGGTCAGGCTCCCGGGTGCCAGGCAGGCCAGGGAGGCTGCCCAGGCCAGGTGCCCCCTGCGTCCAGCCTGCTGGTCCCCAGGCTCTGGTGGCAATAGCTGCAGCAGGCCAGGGAGGCCAGGCGGCCATGTGACCGTTGGCTTGCCCGGCTCCCACCCTGTGATCCCCACGTGGCCTCTGGGGAGGCAGAAACAAACCCTCAGATCTCGCCACTGGGAACCTTTCAGCGCCAGCAACATCAAAGAGGGTGGCGGTGGCGGCGGGGGCGGCGGATGCTTCTCTTAAAGGGCCATGCCACTTTTAATTCAAAGCAGATCCTGGGAACAGCTGCAGAGCCATGTCTGTGAGGGAAGGTGGCAGCTGAGGGGTGGTCCTGCCCTCTAGTGCTGGGACCCGCGGCACTAGTTAAACCAGAAGGGGCTGGCGGGGACTGAAAACAGGCTGGCACTGTGCTAGGTGTTTGCCTCAGGCTGGCTTGCAGAGCACGGGTCCATTTCCCAGAGAAGGAGGCTGAGGCTGAGCGAGGTGCAAGTCAGGGGGTTGATCATCCCGCCAGATGGTAGGATGGCAACTTAGAAACTAAATCCATTTAAGAAAATAAATAGTATGATCTCTCTTGCACATCCACGGTATGAACTGGGATTCTTACCTGCCCAGGTGTCTGCCCTGCCCAGAGGCCACTGATCGAGGCCAGAAGTGGGGCAGCTCCATGCCCTGGGGGAAGTTCCCTGAGCACCACTCATTTATTCACCTGAGCCCCATCCCCGGGGCACAGGGACACGGGACCTGGACAGCAGGAGTGCCTTTGTGGGGGTTGTCTCCTGGAGGGGCAGTTGATGGGAAACAGCTGCCCAAGGAGCTCCCTGGCAGGATGTCAGGGGGAAGAGAAAACTGGGCAGAAAATAGCCCCTGTGCTGGGCATTCAGTAGGTCTGGTGGGGGCCCCAGGCCAGCCCTGGGACTGATTCTGTGCAGCCTGGGGCAAGGCCCCAACCTTGTGTTCTGTTTGGGCTCAGACCTCCCACAGCCCACTGGGGACTTGCTGCCTGTGATGGTCTCTGTGCTGAGTCAGGGTCCTCTTGCCTGTGAGGCTGGCGCTGTGGCTGCTCTCATGCTTTAGGTGAAAAACTGAGGCCTGGGCAGGGTGGGCTCTGTGTTGGAGACCAGCAGTGATGAGGCGTCAAAGCTTGGATCAGCGGGGGGGGGGGGGGGGCCTGGACTCACTCCACTCGGCTGCCTGCATGCTGTGACATCCTCCCAGAAGGGAACACTTTCTGCTCTTGGTTTATTGTATGAGGAGGGGAGTATAGTTACAGATGGTCCCAGAATGGGTGACACATCAGTCACTAAAAATGTGGGCTGCAGGGAAAAGAACACAAGAGGGTATGTGGCATATCACCTGTTGTGTAAGAAGGGAGAGTAGGAATCTACATCTGTGTCCACTTAGTATCCCAACACATGCATTTGTTCATCTTTGCAAAAAGAAACACAGGCAGCCTCCCCAAGAACTGAATGAAAATGGTTTTCTATGGAGGTGGGGGTACATGGGGAGGAAGAGGTCAGGCCATGTGTTGTTTTATACTTATAACTTTTGAATCAAATAAATATTTGGACAATCAAAATATAATATTAAGTCAAAACAGATGAAAAAAGGAAATCCTAAAATTCAGTGAAAACCAAAATAAATGAACCTAACCATGTATCAAATTGTTAACCTAACCTAACTGTGATGGTTAATTTTTTTTGTGTGTGTGTGAGAAAGTCTCACTCTGTCACCCCGGCTAGAGTGCAGTGGTGTCATCATAGCTCACTGCAACCTCCAACTCCTGGGCTCAAGTGATCCTCTTGCCTCAGCCTCTGAAGTAGCTGGGACTACAGGCGCCACCACACCCGGATAATTGTTCTATTTTTAGTAGAGATGGGGTCTCGCTCCTGCTCAGAATGGTCTTGAACTCCTGAGCTCAAGCAATCCTCCCGTCTCAGCCGCCCAGAATGCTAGGATTACAGGTGTGAGCTACTGCGCCTGACCTGTGATGGTTAATTTTATATGTCAACTTAACTGGACTAAGGGAGACCCAGACAGTTGGTAAAACATTATTTCTCGGTGTGTCTGTGAGGGTGTCTCTGGAAGAGATTAGTATTTGAATCAGTCGACTGAGAAGAGAAGATCCCGCCCTCACCATTGCAGGCAGGTATCATCCAATCTGTTGAGGGCCCAGATAGAACACAAAGGTAGATGAAGGGCAGATTCTTTATCCTCTTCTTGAGCTGAGACATCTGTCTTCTCCTGCCCTTGGACGTTGGAGCTCCTGGTTCTCAGACCTTCAGACTGGTACTGAATTACATCCGTGACTCTCCTCACCCTCCAGCTTACAGACCACAGACTGTGGGACTTCTGTCTCCATTATCATGTGAGCCAATTCCCACAATAAATCTCCTTTTATAAATATTTACATCCTATTTGTTCTGCACCTGGAGAATCCTAATACGCTAACACAACACAGAAAAATGAATCAATTCAATTAACTTTTGAATATTATACTCTCTATTTCTCTAATGGCATATACTTGAGGGACAAAAATAACTACAAAGAGATCTTGAAATTTCTTTATTAGGTCTGTAGTAACTAGTGGGACTGCGGTATTACCTTCGAAACTATTTGGAAGGTATTTTAGAACAGAGCAAATGAATAATTATATTGATTTACTGAAAATAAGGGTTCTCACTGTGGAGAAAGGAGATATTAGGTTGAACTATATATATTTGCCATTTTTTGTAGATCAAAATGGTCAACTATTGGCAATTTCATATGATTCAACCAAATACAAATACTGAACAAGGGAAGAAGAGGGAGAAGGCTGAGGTGTGGCTTAGAATTAGAAGTATTCAGATAAATTTATAACACTAACTCTGTCCCCTAAGAGGGCCCAGAAGTCAGTAATACCCCAGTAGCAACAAGCACACTCAGCACCCAGAAATTGGTTTCTAAATCCAATTTCCCTTTTAAAAATGTGTGTGTGTGTGTATATATATATATATTTCTTTTTTTTTTTTTTAGCAATGGGGTCTTGCTGTGTTGCCCAGGCTGGACTGAAGTGATCCTCCCACCTTGCCCTCCCAAAGTGCTGGGATTACAGGTGTGAGCCACCACCTGTCCCCATTTCCCTTTAAAAGGGACTAGAGCTTCTTTGAGAAATGGCTGATTTCAGGGCTAGGGCAGGAAGGAAATTCTCAAAGAATAATGGAAATGTCAAAAGGATACAGGAAAGGTGTCAGTGGGACAACTAACTGTGGGTTAGCTGAGTATGGTGTTAGAGTTCCCAATTTTGTATAACAGGACAGTGGTCATATAAGAGGAGGGCCTTGTCCTTAGGAAATACAAACACTCAAGTATTTAGTTAGTGGTAAAGGGGCACAAAGTATCCAACTTACTCTCAAATGGCTCAAAAACTATATATACATATATATATGTATATATATGGAGAGAGAAAGAGAATATGATAATGCAAATCAGATGACGTGTAAACAACTGATTAATCTGGCTAAAAGATATACAGGAGTTCTTTGTACTCTTCTTGCAACTCTCTTATTCTTTTTCTTTTTTTAGAGACGAGGTCTCACAATGTTGCCCAGGCTGGAGTGCAGTGGCTGTTCACAGGTGCGATCATGGCTCACTGCAGCCTTGAACTCCTGGGCTCAAGCCATCCTCCTGCCTCAGCCTCCTGGCAGGCTTGGACACCACCATACCAGGCTAAGTTTGAAATAAAATACAAAGTCATTCATCCCCTCCCCCCCCAAAAAGAGCGTCGGAGCCAGCTTGAAGGAGGGCTCACTGGCCAAATTTGGACCAATTTGAGATCAAAAAGAATAACAATTGAGTTTAAAAAAATACATAAATTCATGTTAATATTTAAGATTTTTTTTAAAGGAGGGGAACTTTTCTTGACCAAAAAAATGCCTATAAATGTAGAAGCAACGATAAACTTGGAAAGTCATGATTTTGCAACATAAATATAATAATGAATCCATTCATTAATTGATGCTAAAACTGTTGGGCAAATGGTTATTGGAAAAACATGATATTTGTGGTCTCAAAGAATTACCTCACACATGGCTTATTTATTTACTCCACAAAGAGCAAGGGACCTTGACCATGGAGGAATCTAGCAGGACCAACTTGACCAAGTGGCCAAACCTCACATCCTCACTAACAGGGCAATCTGACGTCCAGGATCTCCTGATGGCTTGTCACCTACCCCCCTTGCTGCCCCAAACATTAAACCCCAGGATTCCCGACTACGTGGGACAGTCTAAAGCAAACAGTCCCAGACTCTTCAAATATGCCCGTGTCATGAACAATTAAAACAAACGCACCAACGGTGACCAGGCGGTGTGAGTGGCTCAGGAAGGGTCTGAGGTTGCACGGGGCGTGCAGAGGGCTGGCTGCACGCGAGGAGCGCCCCTGGGGCTGCGCGACCCCAAGGCCTTCCCCAGTTTTCTGCCATATACCCGCAGGAGTCTGCCTGTCAGCATACAGGGGCCTGTGTGATGCGGCCGCGTCACTCCGCGCATTTTGCTAGAACGCGCAGTGACTGACATCCCTTCCGCGGACTTCTGGGCCCGGGCCCCGGCCGGGAGCCCCCGGAGCCAGGCAAGCAGACGGACACGTGGCCTGATGGAAGGGCTGAGCTGCGGGGAGCAGGCGCCCAGGGCAGAATTTGGAATTTAGCAGCGTGCAGGACACGGGGGACGGGCGTGCCGGTGCTGGCCCTCAGGGGCCCCGGTGCTGCGGAGTCAGCGAGGGCAGCGCCTTCCGGAGACCGGAGCTGGCGGCAGGCGCCCTCCTTGCTGTGGTGCGTTTCCAGCGGGTTCCGCGCACGGAAGGCCTCGAGGGGGCCTGTGGGCCCGAGACCTCGGGTGAGGCCTGAACCGGCTCGCCCGGTGGGGCTGGGCGGGCATCCGGCCCTTCTGCCCTCAGTTTACCGATCTCCACAAGACCCCCACGGGCTGCCTGCCGCTCCCGCTGCAAGGATGAAGGAGGCAGGTGGGAACGGAGGCCCCGCGCAGGGCTGGGGGCCTGCCCCGGCCCAGGGAGGTCAGGAGGTGGGCGGGGAGCGGCGCCGGTGCGGGGGTGGAGGACGCCGGGCGCGGCCTGGGGTCCCGGACCCCGGGGCTCACGTGGCGCCCGTTGCGGGTGACCACGCGCCTGGTACGGCCCCGGCCAGGCCCGGCGACCCCGTCGTGGTCGCGCCTCCCGGAGGCCGCGCCGTCGGGGTCGCCCGGGGCCCCGCACGCGCTTCCGGGGCCCGGGCAGCAGCGCGGGGGCGTGGCCTGGGCGGGGGCGTGGCCTGGCGGGCCCGGAAGCGCGCGCCGGCCCCGCCCCTGCCGCCGCGTGGCTGTGCGTCCCGGCTGTTGCCGATAAAGTTTGAAGCCGAGCCGCCGCGGGTCACGTGAGCGGAAGATGGCGGCCCCGGCAGGCGGCGGAGGCTCCGCGGTGTCGGTGCTGGCCCCGAACGGGCGGCGCCACACGGTGAAGGTGACGCCGAGCACCGTGCTGCTGCAGGTGCGGCCGGCCGCCCGGGGTGGGCGGGGGGGCGGCGGGGGGCGCCGCGCCGAGGCCCCGCCCCTGCGGTTGGCGCCGGAGTCCGTGGGGGCGGGGCCACGGGGCGGGGCCCGCGGCGGCCAATGAGCGGCCTCCTGCGCGGGCGGGCCCGCCCCTTCCCCGCGGCCCGCGGGCACCGGGCTTCCGCGGGTCCCGGGGCGGCGCGGGGGCGCTGCGGGGCGGGTCTCTGGGGCGGGGCGCGGCGAACCCTTCTGCGGGCGTGGCCGGGCCGGCGCCGCGCGTCCCCTCAGAGGGCGCGGGGAGGATGGCGCCTCACGCGCTTTCGCTCCCGGGAGCGTCCCCCCGACTCGCAGCCCGGCTTGCGCTGTGGCTGGAAGTGCTGGCCTTTGTTCTTGCAAGAGATTTTCGCTGAGTCACTTACTGCGCTTTTGCCCGGGGCAGCCTGTGACCTCGAATCAATTAAAAGTATCTGTGGAGTTGTCCTGTGTAGGGGACAGTGAGGATACCGAGGCGCACTGTATCTGCGGAGCAGCCACGGGCGCGGTGCTGGGGCCTGAGCAGATGAGTGACACGTGTGACAGGCAGGACCCATTTGGAGGACTCATTGGAGCTGGCCCCGGGGCGTGGTCTCATGGAGAAGAGGGCGAGGCGGTCTAGGTAGTGGAGCAGGTGTGGAGGCTGCAGGGCCCCAGGATGGCCTGTGTTGGGCAGGCGTGTGGCAGATTGCACGACTAAGGAGTTTGAACCTTACTGTCTTGGGGGACACCCGAGAGTGTATGCTAGGAAGATGTCTGCGGTGGTAGGTAGGCCCTTGGGAGCCCAGAAGCAGGGGACCCAGGCAGGAGAGTGTGGCCATAGAGTTGGGGCTTGATAAGACAGTGAGGAAGGGGGGGAGAGTGGACAGGATTTGCAGAGGGGAGACGTGGATCAGTTGAGTGGACCATGTGTCCTGGAGTCTGCTACTAGGTTTTGTCTGGGCAGAGCCAACTGGCTCAGCAGGGAACTGAGCATCCTTGGTGCCCTCTCGCTGTGCCTGTCAGCCTGGCCACGCTCAGCAGTTCACTGTCCTTTCATCTCACCCCTAGGTTCTCGAGGATACGTGCCGGCGACAGGACTTCAACCCCAGTGAATACGATCTGAAGTGAGTTTGCTCAGTCTCCGTGAGGGTCCATGTCTGTCTGCTCCTCTCCCCCTGAACATACTGGCTCTGGCTTGGAAGAGCCACCCTGGGTGGCATAAAACAATAGAATTGTCTTCTTTCCCAGTTCTGGAGACCAGCATTGGCAGGCCCACACTCTGTCCTAGTGCCCTGGGGGGAGTCCTTCCTTGCCTGCCTCCAGCTCCTGGTAGCCCCAGTATTCCTTGGCTTGTGGCCACATCACTCCACTCTCTGCCTTCGTCTTCCCATGGCCTTTCCTACTCTCTGTCTGTCTTCTGTCTTATGACACTTGTCATTGGGTTTAGGGCCTACCCAGATAATCCAGGATGATCTCATCTCAACATCCTTAATTTCATTATGTCTGCAAAGGCCCATAAACTAAGTAAGGTCACTTTCATAGGTTTTGGAGATTAGGATATTGATGCACCTTTTTGAGAGCCACCGTTCAGTCCACTGTGGAAGGTTCTAGTGCATTTGGTTGTATAGGTTCCTGGTAGGGCTCTGAGGGCGAGGAGCTGGTCGTGGAGAAATGGGAGGAAACCCCACAAACTGTGGGTGGATTCTGGTGGCCTCACCACCCCTGGAATTATACGCGTAGTTCCCTGTTTGTGGGCACTGCTCCCAAAACAGGGCTTTCACAAGATTCCTGGGGTCTCAGGCAACAGCAGGGTCAGAGCCCTCATAGTGGTGGCGTGTGGTTTCTAGTCCACATGCACAACTTCTCACTTCTAAGACGTCTTCACAGTGTTGTTCTGGTGTTGGGGCTGAGAACGGCAGCCTGCTCTCCCGGCCTCACCCACACTACCTTGTGGGGCTTTCTGGGGAGGAGTTTATTAGGGCCTGCCCAGTCATCCTAGTCTTCCACCTCCTGACCTGACCGTTTGAGAATCCTAGGACGAGCACTCTGCCGAAGGGCTTCTGGCTGTCTCTCCGTTCTGTTGAGCTGCCCGGAGTCCATGCGAAGGTGTCAGGTTGGAGCCGATGAGCGCAGTTTTGAGGCAGGTGTTCTGTACGCCATATCAATTTTCCTTTGTTCCGCTGTGTAACCTGTCTGCAGGGTGCTGGCACTGACGAGACAGGCCGCCCTCGTGTGTGAGCGACACCCCTCCAGGGCTCCCAGCCCACCTACTCTTGGGCTCTCCTGCGACCTGCTCTCCTGTCTTACACTGGACATTTCAGGTGGCAATTTCCAGAGTCACTTTTCTAGCCAGTGTTGAGGATTGATATTAGAGGTGCCTCTTTCTCAGTTCTTCAAGTGCCCTGGGGCTTTATAAACTCTGTTCACTAGTTGTTTCTGGTGGCAGCTTGGCGTTTGTGAAGTCAGGCTGACCACTTGGTGTCCATTCACATTTCACACAGGTTCTCCCCCCAGCCACGTTAGTGGGTTTTTTCCCCCTAAACTTTCATTAAAAATAGAGTTCAGAGTCTTGAGTTTTGAGGCATGAGTAAGTGCTTCCATTTATTTTCCCAGTGATTCACTCTGGCTACTATGTCTCCTTTAGAATCAGGGCCACACAGTAGCAATGCTTGTGGAAGCCGTGGGCAGGAGCTCAGAGGGTTGTGGAGTGACCCCTGGGGTTGACAGTGGTGGTTCTCACGCCCACAGGGTTCCTGGGAGCTAGGAGTGGGGATACGAGGACACATACGGTCCTGAGCCCTCCGGGCCTGGTGGCTGCAGTCCTCCCCGCTCACAGGGGAAGGGGTCACAGCAAGGCAGTGTCCAGGGTCCAGGTCTCCCAGACCTCCCCTCCTCTCTTCTCCTGCCTGTTCGTTCTCCTCTTCTCGAGCGTGGGTGTTTGATTCCTCATCAGCCCACAGCTGAGGTGTGATCTGAGCGTGATGGCCCCAGCTCTGCCTTTACATGGCCTGGACTCCCTGTTGGCTCTTCTCTTCGGAGTTTCTGGTTTTCTTGGACTGACAAGCATGACCGTGGCTGTGCCTCCTGCAGAGGCAGGAGTCGTGGAGGCCTGTTCAGACACGTTCGAGGCCTCTGCCCTCTTCCCCCTCCTGACTCATCAGATCTCTTAGTTCCCCCCAGTTGCTTCTGAGAAACCATATCCCCTTAAACCCTGGAAACCTCTTGTTCTCCCTGTTCGGGGTTAGAGGAGGCTGCTGGGCTCACCCTCTTCTCTGAAGGATGTGCTCTGGCCCTTTCTTTCTTGGTTGGGAGCCACTGTGCTTACCCAGATCCCGTGTAGCAGCTCGTACCTGCAGGACATGCGCTGCAGGGAGACCAATGGGCTGCTCCGATGTTGGAGGACATGGCTTTGCCATCTGGTCTCAGCCCTTCATTGAATTCCTGGCTGTCGTGAGTGCCTGAGTTCGCCGTGAGGACTCTGGGCTGGGTTGTTCCCTGTGTGGTTTCTTGAAAATCTCTGCCTCCTGTTGCTTGTGTCTGAGGTTGTGGCCCCATTTAGGGTGTGTCAGGAAGCAGGAGTGATGGTGGCAGGTAGTCGTCTTTGCTGGTGGCCAGTGTGTACGCAGAGCGGCTGGGGCAGCTAGGTTTTCTCTGGGTGCAGCTCTGGGCTGTGACAGTGGAGGGCTGTTCTGTCAGAACTTCGAGTGGAGCAAGGTGCGTGCCCCTCAGTCCTTGTTTTTCGTGTTTTTATTTCCTGGGGGTCTGCAGTCAGGCCGTTACTGCTTCAGATTCTGAGGGAGAAGCTGTTTGGTCTGCCCAGACACCAAGGTTTCAGTTTTTTTCCTCCTTCCCATCCTCTTACACCAGAAGATGTGTCAGTGCTGAATTTCTCTTTCCTTCTGGAAGGCCCCCTATAGTTGGGGACTGCCTTTTGTTTCTGCAGGTTGCGACTTTCTGTTCTTGGGGGCAGCTGGGTGGGGAGTTGCTGTAAGATGTGGACAGGACTGGGGGTGTGTTAGGGTCTGCAGGGCAATGTGTGGGCTTTGGTCTGTTTTGCAGGTTTCAGAGGAACGTGCTGGACCTCTCTCTGCAGTGGAGATTTGCCAACCTTCCCAACAATGCTAAGCTGGAGATGGTGCCCGTGTCCCGGAGCCGTGAGGGGCCTGAGAACATGGTAGGTGGTGCACAGTGAGGGGCCAGCAGGCCTGCTTCTCTGGCTCATTTGCCTTTTTGGAGTACAGGATAACTCAGCAGGCTGATTAGATGGGGCAGTGCTGCAGGGACAGGGAGGGCTGGGAAGGCTGAGGCTGAGTCTTAGGACCGATTCTGCCTCCCTGGGTCAGGCTGGAGCAACTTTTTCTTTCTTTTCTTTCTTTTTGTTTTCTTTTGTTTTTTTTTTATTTAGACAGTCTCGCTCTGTCGCCCTGGGGGTAGAGTGCGGTGGCGTCATCACAGCTCACTGCAGCCTCCAACTCCTGGGCTCAAGCATCCTCCTGCCTCAGCCTCCTAAGTAGCTGGGACTACAGGTGCCACCACCATGCCTGGCTGATTTTCCCATTTTTTGTGGAGATGGGGTCTAGCTATGTTGCCCAAGCTGGTCTTGAACTCCTGCCCTCAAGCACTCCTCCCATCTTGGCCTCCCAAAGTGCTGGGATTACAGGTGTGAGCCATCAAGTCCAGGCCAAGACTTTGTATTCTTCATGTGAAATTTTTTCTTTTTTTTTTTTTTTTTGGTGAGGTTAATTATGCTATACCCTTCTCAGCAGCATTTGCCCACCAACCTGATGTTTCTGGTCATAGAATCACCCAGAATCTTAGAGCCTGAAGAGCTGTGTAGACCCTTTGTTTTTCATCTGGGCCATGGCGGGGCCCAGAGCTGGTCCAGGCCTCCTACGGGAGGCCTCACCTAGACCCCAGCCACACTTCTGACCACATCCACTGCTCTTCACCAAGTCCAGAACTTTCAGGTTCTAGAGATTTTAGTGAACGTCAGTAGGGTTATTGTGGACAAAAACAGTAGCCACAGCAAGAGCTGCCCTTTCTTTCCTGCCCCTGCTGGTCCTGTACTTATGTTATTGTATGTTCTCCCAACACTGGAGGAAAGTGGTTTTTTATCCTTGTCAAGAGACCGGGAGGCTTGGCCTTGGGGGCATTAGTAGCTCTCCAAAGCCTGCCGGTGGCCAATGCTGGGAGTCAAGTGGGCCGGGCCTGACCCTAACACTGGTCTTTTTCCATTACAACTCTGATCTTCAAACTGCTGCGTGGAATGAACCCTGGTTTCCTGTGGGGGTTCCTCGAGGCTATGGGGGTAGAGGGGAGACTCCAACACATTTTCACGAAGAGCATCTTCTCTGTGTGTTTTTGCGATTTAATGTAAATGTGCATTTGAAGGAAAAGAGTCCATGGCTAAAACAGCAGGGCAAGCTGTGACTTGGAGAATTAAGTGCTAGGCCGTGGCAGGGGGCTGAGTGTGGTGCTCCATAGGTGCTTCTGACAGGAGCAGATGTTGGACGTATGTCCGTATCCAGGCTTTGTACACATGCCCCAGTGTGTCTGTCACTTGGCAGAGGACCCAGAAGGGAGTTTCCCTGCTTTTGGACTACAGACTTGTGTTTCCGTTTAGGGACATAATTATTAAAAATAGAGTTACAAAACTAACATGTTCATTTATGGAAAAAAATTCAGAAAATACACGTACTAGTTACCTTTAGCTAAGGGACAAATTACCCTAAAACTTCACGTTTTAAGACACAGCAACAAACATTTATCACCTCACGGTTTCTGTGGGTCAGGAATCTGGGAGCAGCTTAGCTTGGGGTCTCTCCTGAGGCCACAGTGGGATTCAGTGGAGCTCAGTCTTCCGAAGGCACCACTGGGGCATGAGTAGCCTTTCCAAGATGGCTCCCTCCCATGGTGCCTGCGAACACGTGTGCACACACATGTGCTGGTGCGGTGGGGGGGAGCCTCCATGGCCCTCAGCTGTCTCCAGAGTGTGCAAAGGGGCAGCACTTCTCCCTAGGGGTCATTCTTTCCCGGGAAGCCAGGGGGAGGGGCCCGTGCCCTTGCCCTGTCCTGAGAATCAGACTTGGTCATGCTGGGACAGCGGCTTTTCTTCCTGATGAAGTTTCTCGTGTCCTGGCCTCTCTAGGTCCGCATCGCTGTGCAGCTAGACGATGGCTCCAGGTTGCAGGACACTTTCTGTTCAGGCCAGACCCTCTGGGAGCTTCTCAACCATTTTCCACAGACCAGGTGCGTGTTGGGTAGGTTCCAGGCCCTTTTCCACCCTCTGCGGTGGGGATGCTGCCACGGTTGTTGCCATGGTCATCGGGCTGGTCCAGAGCCAGAAACCCTAGTTCTGCTCTGGCCGGCCAGTGCCTCTCGGCGCTTTGTGGTCCTGGCTGGGAGGCTGTGTGTGTGGCTCCCTGTTCGATGGCATCTGCAGGGGCGGGTCAGCCCGTGGCTCATCTCACTGAGTTTCCTGGGCCCAGCAGCCTGACCCTGCTCTCCTAGAAGAGCAAGGACATGCTTTTGTCCTTGGGGGGGACCCCAGCGTCCCCTGAGGGTCTGGTGAGCAGTGAAGGGTAGAAGCAGGGTGCTGGGTCAGTCCTCCGCCTACTTGCTTTTCCCTGGACAGGATCAGTGTTTTGGGGACCCTTGGATATGCGTGGTGACTCCTCAGCTGGCAAATCCTGCAAGTGTAAGATTCCCTTGTGAAAAAAGAAAATCATCTTAATAATAATTGATGTATGTTTGTTTGTCTCTGTTCTTAGTGGTTTAAACTTTATTCCTGAATGTGAAAACTGTTGCCCTTACGTTTGGATCTTTTCAATGTGGAATGGAAGTCTTTGTCCACTTCCGAAGGCCTGAGGCGGCAAAGTGGAAGGGACTTTGGCAGGATGCAGCGTTTGCTGTGTGGCGGTAGTTGAGTTGCTTGCCCTCTGCGCCGTTTCTGCATCTGTACCTCGGGTGGTGTCGTGTGTCTCAAGTACCGAGGACAGGGCCTGGCACCATGGTTCCTGTGTGTGAGAAGGTGACTGCGGTGGGGCACTCACAGTGGCCCCATGGGCGGGAGGCTAAGGCCTCCCGAGACAGCCCACTCCGACCTGATGGTGGTACCGAGCCGTGTGGTGCCGGGTGTTGTGCTTATGGCCAAGGCAGCCGAGGTCTGCAGCTTGGGGTCCCAGAGACCCCAGCATTGGCAGTCACAGTGGCCATGGGGATCGAGGCCAGGTTCGAAGGGGGTTTAAGAATGAATGGAGACTTGCAGGGGAGTTGTGGACTGAGCACAAGCACTTGATTCTTCTCCCTCCCAAAATGCAGCCAAAGCAACAGTAAGGGAACTTACTGAAAAGACATAGTCTGTAAGGATGAGTGTGCAGGAACTGAGCCGTCAGTAGCACCAGGACATGGGGAGGGAGCCGGATGGGCCGGAGGGAGCTGCAGCCCCCGCAGGCTGGGCAGGGGTGGGGTGGGGTGCCGAGGGGCCGTGGGGTCCTGGCTCCCCTCCTGCTCTATGCTGTTCTCTGGGGAGGGTAAGACTTGGGGCCTTCTATCCTGGGGGTGCCTGCACGGTCAGGAACAGCGGGAGTAGATGAGTGTGGACCCACCACACATGGAGCCCCCTGCCCCCCACCTGGCTCCCAGACACTGGCAGCCAGGCCTTCTGCCATGGCAGGAGTCTGGAAAAGCCTCTCTGGAGAGCCTGCGGCTTGAGGGAAATTGTGACGTTCCCCACGTGGAGGGCAGGGATGATTCCCCAGGTCACCCCGGGTCTGGCAGCTCCGCCCACAGCTCAGAGCCGACCTGACCTTGGAGGATTGGGAGGTGATTGAAGCAAGAACACAGGGCAGGGAGCTACAGGCAGGTCCGCCTCCATGGGAGGCGAGTGGGTCGTAGCTGCAGGGCAGGCGGCCAGTCTCAGGTGCGTCTCGCCTCCCCTGTTGCGCCTGTGGGCACCCGAGGCTCCTTCTCGTCCTGGCCTGCCGCCTGCTTGGCTGCGTCCTTCTCATGGTGCTGGCAGGCCCAAGACAGCGCGTGGGGCTCCTCAAGGCAGATGCCTAGAACTGTGTCTCATGTGGCTAAGCCCCCTGGGTGGCCTCCAGAGTCCTGCGGGGGGCGGGGGGTAGGTCGGAGGATCGCCTCTCAGGTCAGCTTTGCTGCCAGGCCTCTGGCAAGTGAGCGCAGGACGGCAGTGTAGCTGTGAGGGAGAACCTCCCCAGGACAGAGGGCAGGGGCTTCCAGATCGAGGGCCCTCCACAGGCCCAGCCCACTGGGTAGGAGACCCTCACCAAGGGACGTACGTCATCATGAAACGCAGGACCTTCGGACAGAGATGGTTCTGCATGCCGTCAGAGAGGGAAGGGCCTGCACAGGGCCTGAGCGCAGAAGCCTTGGGCGGCAGCCCTGGAACCTGCCCGGGGGCTGCGGAGCAGTGCCTTCGAAGTCCTGTAGGAAATGCACCTGTTCTAGAACTCTCCACGAGTGAGGCTAGGACATGAAAGGGCACAGATTTGCCCCCTGCTCCCCTCTGAGGAAGCTGCGAGACTGTGTGCTCCACCAAGAGGGGAGCCCGTGGCCCACGGACCCCCTGCTGTGATAGCCGGCAGGAGTTCCTGTGAGGAAAGTCAGCGGTGGGTGCAAGTAAACCTAGACGAGTGGGGAGCAAGAGTCGGGAATGACGCAAGTCCCGGAGGAAACGCTGCACAGGTCAGCACGTGCCCCCAGGCGGCGTGCAGGGTCCAGTGCTCAAATCGAGCCACATCCCGGGGCAGCCGTTGCTTGTGTGGGGGCCGAATTCTCCTTCGCTGGGAGCCAAGATGAGGGAATGGCCCAGACTGTCACGGGGTCACCTCTGGGGAGGGCCGAGGTGCCTGAGAGGTGGAGCGGGAGCCTCTTAAGCAAACTTTGTGAACCGTGGGCAGTGTAGTTAAGAAACAGGACGGAGGAGTCAGCGGGAACAGCTCTTTGAAGGCACTGGGCAACAGCAGGGGAGGGGCCCCAGAGCCCGCTGCCCCCCCCCAGACCCTTGGGCCTGGGTGATAGTTTGGCGTGTGCCTAGTATGTGTTCGTGTGCACAGTGTGGTTTGTGAGCATGGGAGCATTGCGTGCAAGGTGATGTGTACCTGACTTTGGCTGGAGGATACGGCACAGACTCTTTCTGAAGATTCTGTCGTGGTGCCTCCTCACAGCAGCTTCCTGTCATGCGGACGTGGCCTCCTGTGCGCTGGCCAGCCGCCCGCAAGGGGTTCCCTGTGTGCCACCGCATGCGCGGTGCTGACCAGGCCATCGGCAGGGGTCTGTACCCCCTCTTCCCGGTCTTCCTGTAGGACACTTTCCAGGGGCGGAATTGCTGGACCTGGACGTGGGCTTTAAATTTCATTCAAGAAGTTCAGACCCAGGCTTTGTCTTGGGAGCTGCACTCATTGACCATGGAGCAGGTCCCGAGGGGGTGGAGTTTCCAGCCCTCAGTGAGGTTAAATGCTGGGGACTGCACAGAGTGGGCAGCGGTGGCGGCTGGTCTCTGACAGGCCTGGGTGAGGGAGGGGGCCGAGTCTCTCGGCAGTTCCCGGGCTGGCCTAAAGCCAGGGTGGGTGGGGGTGGCTTTGGGAATTCAAGTCCCCACAGAGTGGGACAAGCGGGAGCTGGTTTTCTCCTGTGATGCTCTCCGGAAGGGGTCAGAATGCAAGAACAATCTAAGTGCTGTGCTTGGGGGTGTCCTGGGTTGGGGGACTGCAGGCCACGTAGCCCGCTCAGGAGCCCTGCAGAGGTTAGTGTGGTGTTCTGGGATAAAGCCTGCTTCGTGGGCAATTCCTGGGGTGGAGGCGGCTGCACGTTCAGAAGGGAGTGGCACCTCTGTGTGGGCATCATGTTGGACGGTAGCCCGTGGCCCAGCCCCAGCCCCCAGCGCTGGCCACTGGGAATACCGCATGAGCCATTCGGTGGTAACTGAGATGTTCTCATAACTACATTAAAGAAAAATCAGAATGGGACTAATTAATTTTAGTAATATGCTTAATTAACTCAATATACCGAAAATATTATCTTTTGAACATGTTTAATCAATAGAGAAATGAGATGTTTTATGTTCTTTCATGGGTTTGAAGTCTTTGAAATCTGGTGTGGGTGACACCGGGGGCTGTTTCGCTTGGGGTCGGCCGTGAGGCTGAGGGTGCTGCCCTCCGCGGGGACTGGCCGCTCCTCTCCGCTTCTCAGACTCCGCTGCAGGGGTGCTGGGAGACGGGGCTCTGGGCTGCTTGCTCCGAGCACCCCCGTCTTCCCCATAGCCTGACAGTCCACCCAGCGGGTGGGTGTGAACAGCCACGCTGATCTCTGGGGACTCTCTTCCCTGCCTGCCCAGGCGGGGCCTGCGTTTTAATTTAGGATCTTTAAGGTGGGGAACACCCCTTAGGAGAGACAGAAGATGGGAATGAAGATTTTATACTTACAGACCCTGGGGGGACAGGGCACACGTGGGGGCTACACGGGTCTGTCAGCACCTGGAGAGGGTTGGGGGGAGGGCCTCACGGCCAGCTCCTCTGTTGGGGTCCAGGGTGTCGTCCAAACAGGCTCCCCCAGGGGAGTTTTATTGGCAAGTTGAAGCCGGCAGGCATGAGCTGCAGGAGGTCACACTGTGAGTTGGGGGGTCACTGTGGCAGGTGTGGGCAGTCCACGAGGGACCTGGGGGAGCTGGCGAGTGCAGTAGGCTGTATCTAGCTGTCCCACATGAGACAGGGTCACCAGGGGGCCCTTGCATGAGGCAGATGTCTGGATTGACCGCAGTGAAGAGCTGGGGTGGGGCTGGGGGACTGGGCCCTGCCCGTGGCTGAGGAGCCCAGCGTGTTCAGGAGGGAATGAGTTTGCTGCAGCCTGTGCGGAGCTGCTTTCTGTCCGCACGTGATTGGGGGCACGGTGGCACCTGTGGTCCCGGCTACTCAGGAGGCTGAGGCAGGAGGATCGCTTGAGCCCAGGAGTTGGAGGCTGCAGTGAGCTGTGATGTCACCACTGCACTCCAGCCTGGGTGACAGAGTGAGACCCTGTCTCAAAAAAAAAAAAGAGAAAGAAAAAGTGGGATCTTTGTAAACATCCAGTTCATGGATTCTGCTTACAGAAGGGACTTGCGTTCCCTCAGAGGTGCCGACTGCGTGGTGGCCGCCCGCAGGTGTGCCCTGCCCTGGGCTGGGCGGCTCTCCCAGGCTCCTGCGCCTCTGCTCCCAGCCTTCTTTCACGGACCCAGCCCTCCCATCCACTGAGGCACCGTGCGTCCTGCAGTTAGTAAAAGCTGCGACTTGGGGAAGGCGGGGTGATCTCCGGGACCCGTGGGGCACAGCGGGCTGCAGAGGGCCTGCTGGCGAGGACTGGGCTCTGCCGGGCGATGGAGCACTGGTCTGTGCCACACTCAGGGTGGGTGTGGATGCCCAGCCAGGTGGCCCGCTCTGAGCTCTTGGGCTGCGTCCCCCACCTGCACCTGGCTGGTGTAGGAAGGCCAGAGGCTTCTTCCCTCCTGCGACTCTGAGTGACTTCTTCCTCTCGTGACTCTGTCGCCAGGGCTTCCGTACTCCCCCAGCCTGAGCTGAGGCTGGGCTGTCAGGTGGCGGGTGGGGCCCTAGATGCCTGGTGCCCTTGGGACGTGGCCAAGCCCTCGGGGCGCCCCTGAGTGGGAGGAGTGGCTCTGCCTGCGGTCACAGCTCTGTGGGTTTGTGTTGCTCCTGTGTGGGGAGTGTGCCGGTGCCGGGGTTTTATTGACGGCACCTGTGTTTGCACCAGCCTGGCTTGGTCAGACCCAAACAGGTGACATAAACACAGAGGGCCCTGATGCTGCCTTGTCCCAGCGCACATGCATCTTGGTACGTGGAGGGCCACCCCCACCCCACCCCGTGGGGAACACGAGCTTTGTGGTGGGTGACGAATGTCCGTGAAGCCAACAGCAGTAGCAGCTCTGCCTCAGCTGGCTGTCCCTGCTGGTCTCTGGCCCCAACTGGGGAGGAGGTCTGCTGGCATGAGGAGCATGAGAACTTGCTTGTCCTCCCTGCCACCCTCCTGTGTGACCCTGCGAGCAAGTGCCCACGGGAGCGCCCCACAACACCTGGTCTCACGTGTCCGGCTCCAGAGCACCATGTCCAGTGGCTCAGCCTGGTCTGGGGCGTGGGAGCAAGATGGGGTGGTGGGATGGGGGGAGCTGTGCTCTGCTGGTGCACAAAAGGATGTTTCCTTGGCGAGATGGAATTTTCCCTGGGCCCTGCCGTCCTGGACGCAGGACTCCACTCACTCGCTGGGCCGGGCCTATGAGGTCTGGAAGCGATTGTGGGCCGCCCCTCCCCTCGGCGTGCTGCCGGCTGCCGCACAACATGTTTACAGGCGCTCCTCTCAGATCCCGCACAGGGAATCTGATCCGGCTGCCTCCCCCTGGAGGAGCCACACTTCAAAGCCCGGCTGGCGTTTGATGTCCTGCTGCTGCCTTGCCGGGTCCCTGTTTGTGATTTGTGGTGCCGGGAAGGACAGGACAGGAGAGTGACTCTGCCTCGCTCAGCCGCTGTGTGATGCACCAGCTTTCCAGCCGTGGCCCAGTCACTGTCTCCACTGTGTTCCGAGGAGACGGGACCCCTGCCTTTCTGCAGACCTCCCTCCCCGGTCCGGGAGGAGTGTACCGGCCTGTGCCTGGGGTCTTTGCCCTGGCATATTTTGGGGTCTCCTGTTTGCCTGTGCCCTGGGGCCACAGGTCTCCTGTAGGCCAAGTCTCTGGCCCTCTGAGGAGAGGGCAGATCCAGCAGCCCTTGTTTGGTGGACTGTGGGAAAGGGGCACGTGCTCCACAGGGCTAGAGGCTCCATTCTGGTCCAGGAGAGCCCAGGCAGGGGACACACTCTGCCTTGAGGTGCTGCTGGGCCTGGCGCCCTCCTGATGAGGCTGCACCTCCCCCGGGAGTGGTGAACATGCAAAAGCAAAAGCAAAAAGCAAAGAAAACGAAAAGCAAAGGAAAATGTGCCAAACCCACCCTGTGAAGTCATGGCCCGGGTTGGGCTTAGGCAGCTGGTTTGGGAAACGCGGGTGTCTTTTCAACTCTGTTGGTCTGTCTTGGGTTTGGCGCGGAGTCCTCTTCTGCGGGGCCTTGTCCCATTTCATGGAGGCTGGTCTTTCTCCCTCAAGCAGGTCGGCACCTTAGGGTTGGGAACTGGGGTGGGTGCCCCCTGCGGCCCTCAAGAGCACACAGGTGTGTTTGCAGTGGAGGCTGGGAACACCTGCCTGTGGGAGCTAGCTCTGTGCATGTGTGTGTGTGCACGTGTGTGCATGTGCGTGTGTGTCAGTGTGGCCTGTCGCCTCTGTGCGCACGAGTGTGTGTGTGCATGCCTCATGCTTGGATGTTCCAGCCACCCTGTTCTCTCATCCTCCTGCATGCATTTCCCAGCCCAGCTCTTACCTAATCTCTGTGTGCTGCGTCTGGTCACCGGTGCAGGTCCTGCTTCTGGGACTGAGTCCCTGTGAGTCATGCCAGGGTGAAGCCTGGCTGGGCGGTGCTACCTGGCTGGGGGTGGCCCAGCTCCTCTCTGCCCAGGCCCTGCCTGGAGAGGGACTGGCCTGGGGGCATCTCCCATGAGGCTGGGGATGGGCTTCTGTTCTTTGGGGGTGAGTTTTATGGTGGTGTGTTGGGAAATGCAGAGGTGACCTCCCCTCAGTCCAGCAGGCCATCAGCAGTTTAAACGCTCCAGGGCCAGGACATGGCCACCTGCACTTCTGTCATCTGGCTGGATAGCACGGATGAGTCAGTGTGTAGCAGGTGTGTGTGAGTGTGTGATGTGTGTGCACCGCTGCCTGCCCACATGTGTCTGTCCAGTGGTGCTTGGTGGGGGACGTGATGTTCGGAAAGACGGTGGTAGCATCAGATGTGGATGGACACCCGCTGCTGTCTCATCCACACACAGCCTGGGTAGGGATGAGGGGGCCGTGGGTCCCCATCCCTCCATCCCTCGGTGATGTGTGTGTGGACGCGGAAGGGTGGCTGCAGACAACGGGGAAGGCCCATTGGCACGCCCCAACCGCCTCTGTCCTGTGTTCCCGGCTTGTGTCAATGACCACGTGGGCCCTAGGTGCTTGGGCCACTGCCCAAAGGAAACGTCCATGGGTGCATCTGGTGGCCTGGGGCCCAGAACCTGTTCATGTTCCATGCTGTTTCGCTGCCTTCTGTTTTGCTTTCTTTTTGGGTGACAGTCACCACCTTAGGAGCTGTCGAGAGCCCTTTGGGAGCCCACCCTGCCCTGCTCAGCCCACAGGTGTCTGGCAGCACTTTAGGAGAAAGGCATGTCCAGGCATGGGGACGCATGGTGGCCTGAGGTCACACAGCTAGGACGTGGTGGGGCTGTGATTCCAATGTGCAGCATGGGTCAAGAACTGAAGCTCTGGCCCTTCTGGAAGACCACGGCCCTCTGTCCCGAATCCTCCCTCTGGGTCTGGGCAGAGGAGACAAAGTGGCAGAGCTTGTGGCCTTCGGGACCTGGGCCTCTTTGCTGGGAGTCCACTGAGTGGATTTGTGCCCTGAGCTGGTCCTGGTGGTTTTGGAGGGGGGTCAGTGACCCTCTTAGGGGATGGCTTCAGATGAAAGCCTAGATCTCGGGACCCATGGACTCAAATTGCTGAGCACAGGTCGGGTCAGTGCTGTGTGTATCTGGGCAGCGGCTGGTGCTGTGTTCCCACGTGGCCGTGGGCCAGGCCTCCCCGCTCTGCCCTGCCAGTGCTGGGATCTTGAGACTGAGGCGGTGTCGGGGAAACCCCACAGACCATGTGTCCAGGCCCCTCAAGGGCTCTGCCCCGCCGCTGGCTGCCAACTTCTGGTGGTTGTGGGGTGCTGCTGGGGGCCTGGGAGAGCCTTGGTCAGGCTGGGCTGCCTGGGCCTGGGCCGCTGCCCTGAGTTGGGTGGGCTGGGGCCTCACCCTTCACCACCTCCAGCCCTGGAGCCTCCATGGAGATGGGCCGGGGTGCCGTGGGCTCCCTAGCTGTCCTGCCTGGCCCCTGCGTGTCCTTGATGTTTTGTTTCCTCTCCTTCTAGGGAGTGTCTGCAGCTGCCAGGCGGCGCGACCCCTGTGTGCGTGTACATGCGGGATGAGGTAGGTGACCCGCCTGCCGCTCTCCCTTGTTCCACTCCCCACCTGGAAAACCCAGTCTCCCTCGGCCCGTCTTCAAAGCAGCGGCAGAGACTCAGGCTCTTGAAAGCATAGTGTGTTCCATGGAAAAAAAAGGGGAACGGCCAGCCCGGGCCGCTCCCGAAACCTCCCTGAGCGCCCTGTTTGTTTTTTCAGTTTCTCTCAAAGCCCAAGAGTCACAAAAGTGGTTTCATTTAATAAATATTTGCTTTGCTCCGTGTTTTGATCCTTTTCAAAACTGAGTGCAGCATGGTGCAGGCAAAGCCTGGCGATGAGGCCCTGCCTGTCTGCCGGCCCCACCCGCCCTACGGGGACCCTCCTAGCACTTGGTCCCCTGGCCTCACAGGGGCCTTTTGTTTCCACCCTGGCCGAGTGCCCTTTGCTGGCCCAGGGGGCCGCTGTCCCTGAGGGGCCCTGGGTGGGCCCTGCTGTGGCTGGGACACTGCCCCCATTTGTCCCCAGTGGAAGGCTCCTTGGCCCGGAGTGGTGGGGGCAGGGGCTGCAGGCTGGGAGGGGGAGGGAAGTGGGAGGCCACTCAGAGGGACAGGCTGGCAGGCCTCGGGGTCCCAGGTCTGGACCACGGGTGCTTGGGGGTCTGGCTTTCGTGTTGGGTGTGCAGGGCCCGGGCCTTGGACTGTGCCCCCCAGAGGCAGCTCCTCTGCCCCCCTCAGAGGTCAGTGTTAATGTGAGCTGTGGCCAGCCAGGCCTGAGGCCTGCCTCCCCTGGGTGGGCAGTGCAGGGGAGAATGGGTAGTGTCCCCAAGGCTGTGCTGGCTGGGGGGCTGCTCTGTGCTGTGGCAGTTAGAGCTGGCGTAGCTGCAGCCAGACAGAGTATCACCCTGGCCGGGCCCCCAGAGCCCATGAAGCTGGGCGTTGATTTGAGGGTCCACACAGCTCAGAGAATTTTGAAGAGTGGGTGCTACCAGCCTGCCTTGGCCCACCCAACAGGACAGATCCTTTCTTTGGGGCTCCTGGGTCCCTGGGGCTTCGTGGGCATCCACGGAGCTGGGCGACCCTGACCCAGGGACCTGGCCAGGTCAGTCTGCCCGGCTGCCTGTGGCCTGCGTCTCACAGATGTGGGTTCTCCCATCCAGGCCTCCCTCCCTGCCCCCATGGTGACAACACGTTGCAGCCCCTCCCTGTCCCTAGCCTTTGGCTTTGGGCAGAGGGTCTGGGTGGCAGAGTGTCCTCCACCCAGCCTGGCTCCACTGGCCCAGGCCCCAGCGGGCTTGGGTCGAGCTGAGAAGATCAGGCTGGGCCGGGACACAGATGGCCATCAGGTCCTCACCCCGCTGCAGGCCAGACTCAGGCCAGGCCTGGCGGAGCAAGTGGACCTGCAGGGGCTGAGGGTGGGTAGGGTGGAGGTCAGTGAGGGCGTGGGACAGAGAGGAGGGGCATGGAGGGCTGGCTGGGGCCCAGTGGTCCTGGCAATGTTGCAGCCCAGGCCAGGAGAGGTGGGCTGCCCGGTGGGCAGGGGCTGCTGGGGCCTCTGTGCAGAGGAAGGTGCCGGGTCGTGTGTGGCCTGGGCCTGAGCCTCGCGGAGGCTTCGTCAGTGCGAGCTTGGTGGGGTCAGCGGTGGTGGGTCCAGGGGAGAGGCCCACCTGTCCTGTTTGTTTTTCCCGCAGGTGACTGGCAGAGCAGCGCTGCAGACCACGACCCTGCAGTCGCTGGGCCTCACCGGGGGCAGCGCCACCATCAGGTAGGGGCAGCGCAGCCGCGGCCGTGTGGAAAGGTGGACGGAAAACCTGCCCAGGGCCTTCGCCCAGGTGCGGGGGGGAGGGGGAGGCCAGGTGGCGCTGGCCTCCTGGGGCCTGGCTGGGCTCCCTGCAGGCCTCTCTCTCCTGCCCTGAGGTGAGGTGGATTTAGGGAGGGCCAGAGAGCTGCTCACGCAGGAGGAGGCCAGAAGACGTCTGACTCGCAGTCTGGCCTCCCCACTCAGGTTTGCCGTGAAGTGCTGTGACTCCGCACGCAAGCAGGAGCCTGGGGCGGCCAGGAGCAAGGCCCCCGGGAACCCGACCTCCTCCGCGTTGGCCAAGCCGGCGGCCGGCAGTCCTCTGGTCCCGCTGCGCTCAGTGGAGCTCAGCAGGGGTGACCTGGGTCGTCTGGACGCCATGGGCACCTCGGGGACCGGCCACATGGATGGCCTGGGCCCAGAGCCAGCGGACACTGAGGCTGAGCAGAGTGGGGAGACTTCCACACCTGCCCCCTTTGTTCCTTTCTCTGGTGGGGGTCAGCGACTGGGGGGCCCTTCTGGGTCCGTGAGGTCTCTGCTGGCGCCTTCGGCCAAACTGCCCAAGTCCCTCTCCAGCCCCGGAGGCCCCTCCAAGCCGAAGAAGTCCAAGCCTGGCCAGGAAGCCCAGCAGCAGCCGGAGCGGGTAAGGGGTGCCAGGCCCTGGGACTGGGGCATACTGCGTCCTGACTGGCAGCAGCAGCTATGGCAGCCCCGGGTGGCGGTGGCCAGTCAGCCTGGCGGTGCAGCAGGATTGCTGGGCTTTCATCTTCTCAGGGAAGTGACTTTTTTTTGTTTTAAACCATCTTTATTGAGGCACCTATTTTAAATGTACAGTTTGATGGGTTTGGAGAAACACATATGCTCACGTAGCCATCCCCACAATGGGGACGGACAGCGTTTCTGCTTCCCGGAACATTCCTGCCTGTTACTCCTTATCCATGTGGGTGGGCTTTTTGTTTTTTTGGGTTTTTTGAGACATAGTCTCCCTGTCACCCAGGCTGGAGGGCGGTGGTGTTATCACAGCTCACTGCAGCCTCCAACTCCTGGGCTCAAGTGAGCCTCCGGAGTAGCTGGGACCGCAGGTGCCACCATGCCCATGGGGTTTTTTTTTTTTAAAGCCCCATCTGTCCCCACGTGGTGACTTGGAGCAGCTGCTTTTCCATCCTCCTGCCTGGTCTGGAGGTTTTCATCAGGCCCTTGACATGGATAAGGTATTAGGTCATTAAATACGAAATGTCCGATTTTTAATCAAAAGTGTAGTTTATGATATCTCAAAGGAGAAGCACTGCAGTTAATCCAAGTATGCACCTGAACTATCGACACAGTTTTGCCATCTTAACAGGAGCTTGTTTATGGCAGCAGCAAAGGAGCGTGCGGGGCGAGAGGCGAGGAAATCGTGAAAGGCGTTTTCCACAGCTTGTTGAGAATTGAATATTTTTCCTTGCAAGAAGTGGTCCAAAGCCTGGAAGAAGGGGTAGTCAGTTGTTGCCAGGTCTGGTGAATACGGTGGGTGGCAGAGAGTTTCCAAGTCCAGCCTCTAGTTTGAGCGGCGTTGTTTGTGCGACATGTGGTCGAGCATTGTCTTGCGAGAGGATTTCCTGTCTCCATTAACCGATGCTGGCTGCTTGATCACAAGCATCCTCATAATTTCGTCCAGTTGGTTGCAGCAGACAGCTGCTGTAATCGACTGACCAGGTTTCATGGAGCTGTAGTGGATGATACCAGCGCTGGACCACCAAACAGACACCATTAGTTTTTTTTTATGAATATTTGGTTTTGGACTGTGTTTTGGCACTTCATTTTTATCTAACCATTGTGCCTAATGCTTGTGATTGTCAAAAATAATCCATTTTTCATCACACATAACAATACAGTGTAGAAATGGTTCGCCTTTATGTCATGAGAGGAAAGAAAGGCAAGCTTCAAGACAATTTCTCTTCTGATGCTCATTTAATCCATGTGGAACCATCTATCTAGCTTCTTTACCTTGCCGATGTATTTCAAATGGTCAGATATTGTTGGAATAGTAACATCAAACCTTGCTGCTAATTCATGTGTAGGTTGGGATGGATTCGCGTCCACTACAGCTTTCAGCTCATTATCCACCTTGGTCTCAGGTCGCCCATGTAGCTCATTTTCAACATAAAAATCACCAGAATGGAACTTCTCAAACCATCGACATACTGTGCGTTGATTAGCTACATCCTTCCCAGACACTTCCTTGATATTTTGAGCTGTCTGCGCTGCATTGGTTCCACAATGGAACTCATATTCGAAAATAACATGAATTTTTGACTTATCCATGGTGTCACAAAAATCGCTCTAAAAAAATTTAAAAGATGAATCACAAGCCAAAATGTGTGTTTGAAAGACTGAGGATGTACCTTCATAATAAAAATAAAACAAGAAGTGTCAAAGTGGAATGTCAGAGACATCAAGTGTCAAACTTAGTTCTTAAGGAAATCGGACATTTCATACTTAAAAACCTTTAATAGCTTTGGGCATTGATTGTTCCATGCTAAACATTTAACCCCAAGTCAAGCATCCCTACAACCTGTCTTTCTCCTGTTGCTAGCCAGCAGGTGTGTGGGGCATGAAAAGTAATTTTAATACTGCCCTAAACAGGTGTGGTAGCTTACACCTGTAACCCCAGAACTTTGGGAGGCTGAGGTGGGAGGATTGCTGGAGGCCAGGAGTTCAAGGCTGCAACGAGCTATGATCATAGAAGGTGGCAGATTTGCTTACCGGTCAGGAAAATCATCGTGTGCGTTCAAAAGCTAAGTAGGTAGGACGTTGGGCTCATTTGGTAGGGATTTCTTTGTGTGGAAATTCCTGCTGGCTACTGTTCAGTTTGGCTGGGAGGAGAGAGCAGCTTCTACCAAGCAGTCGTGAATGGCTGAGTCAACAAGCCGCTGGTCCAGGATGACGTCCGGCACGTTGTCTTTGGTTTTGTGCTCAGCTCTACTGAGGCATAACTTACTACGTACAACACGCCTGTCGTGAGTGAACAGTTCAATGTTTTTCAAAATAGTATGGTTTCTTCTGGGTCGTCTCAGCCCCTGGGCCTGGAGTTGTCACCGTCAGCCCCTCCGTGCCTGTGTCCCATACAACTGCTGCTGCATGATGCCTACCAGCACTGACCTGAGGGGTGGAAAGGCCCTGTGTTTTGGATCATGCTGAGAGGGCAGCTGGCGGGTCAGGGCGTGGCCCCCGTGAGCAAGGACCCCATCCTGCCTGGGCAGGGCACCTGCAGGTGGCCTCCACGTGCACCTGGGGGCTCTCTGTGTCACATGAGCACCTCCCGACACCTTCCCTCTGCCATCTGGTGGCCGTCAGCCCCTGAGGGCCATCTCTTGTCCCCTGTGGCAGCCACAGCACGTCAGGGCTCCTGAGAGGGGGCCTGGCATGGGCCACTCGACTATCAGTTCTTGTGCGGGCGCTAGTGTAGAATTTCCTGCCTGGAGTGTCTCTGGGACTCTCTCCCATTGAGTTTCCAGAGCTTCCACTGGCTTCTTAGGAAATTGTGGTGTGGGTGGCCTGGGTTCAGGCAGCCCAGGGGCAGCACTCTCCCTTTCTCAGGGGTTCCTCTGGCTGCTCCAGCAACACTCACACGACCCGTCTGCCTGGCACGAGTAAAGGCCTCGTCTTGGATTTCCCCAGAAAATACCTGGGGCTCTTGCGGTGTCTCGGAGTCTTCTCCTCCTTGGGCTTGTGTCTGCTCCAGGTCTTCCTCCCAGAGTCTCGCCAGGCAGGGTTCCCTCGGCAGGACCGTGAACCTTGGCTTCTGGGGGTTGGGGGGGGGCAGGCTGCTTGTCACTCCAAGTCGGCACTTGTGCCGGGGCAGAGTGGCGGGTGTGTGTCTTCCGCTCCCCTGGCGTAAGGGACACCAGTGGAGAGACAGTGTCGTGGTCCTCAGAGGCCCTCTGTGGGGCCAAGCTGGGTGGTTCCTTACAGCCACATCACCGGCTGCGTCTGCCACCTCCCTCCCTTCCCTCAGCCAGAGTGCTTAGCTCCCTGCTGCTTCTGTCTTACTCAAGGTGCACGAGAGGTTCTCTTTGTTGAAAAGGATTCCACCACTGAAACATATTCCCAGATGGTGCAGAGGATTCTTAAGGGAAATGACATGAGGAAAGTTTGCGTGAGGGCTAGACCGGGGCAGTGTCCTTTGGGGTGGGAGGCTGGTGAGGATGCTGAGGCCTGGATAGTGCGGGGCGAAGCGGTTGCCAGCTGCTGGGGTGGACACCCGGGAGTCGGGATGTGCCAAGGACATGGTGACGCCTGTCGGCAGCTGAACAGTGGCTTGTCACAGGATGGAAGTGGCCTCGCACCGCACCAGTCTGCAGAGGAGCCGCGCTCCCTGGCACCTCAGCCTGGTCGCCGTTATCTGATTTCTGATTTTGCTTGTGTGATGGGTTTGCATTTTCTAGCACTGTGTGTCTGTTGGCTGAGAGGGAGCACCTCTCTGCATGCCTGAGAGTCACTTGAGCTTCACTTTCCTGCTGTCCACGTTCTTTGCCCACTTTGTCGCTTTGCGAGAGTCCCTTGTATGTTCTTGATGCTGGGGCCTTAAGAGAAGGAGATGGTGCCCTTCACTGAGCAGAAAGCCTGAAATCTATTTGGTCCGATCCATCAAACTTTTGTTCTTCTGGTTTGTGCTTTTGGGATCTTGGGTCCTTCCTCACCCCAATGTCAAGGCAATATCTTCTGGTATTTTCTTTTCTTCACTTTATGGATTTGTCTTTCACACCATGGGCTTCGGCCCTTGGCGGGGCGGGGAGCAATCGCCTTTGTCCATGGCCTGAAGCACGGAGTTGGCTGACTTTTCTGCAGGCAGTGCCTTCCCTCTGCCCGTGGCTTCTCCTGGAAGGGCTGAGGGCGTGTGTCTCCTCTTGCCACCCTCCTTTGCCGGAAAATGGCACATCCATCCACAGACTTTTACTCTCAGATAAACTTAGAATGCTTGTCAAGTTCCTCAGAAATTACTGCTGGACGTTTCATAGAATTACCTTGAATTGGTAGGTAGATGACCTTGGAGAGAATTAAAATCTTTATATTATTGTATCATTTCCTCCACGGACCTAACATGTCTTTCTACTTATTCAGTCTTCTTTTATGTCCTTTAATAGAAAATTTTATTAACTTCTCTCCATAACATCCTTGTATATACTTTGTTAAATGACTTCCTGGGTACTTAAAATTAATTTTTATAATATTGTGGATAGCGTCATGGTTCCTATTACATTTTTGACTGACTGACTCCTTTTAGTTCCAGTAGTTTGTCTTAGTTCCTGTTGGGGTCTCTGCATTTTGTCTTTTTCCTTGATATCTGTCCTCTCATCCTTTTCTTGTTCTGTTGCCGTGACCGGGTCTCTGGTGTCTGTTGACTGGTAGAGACCTTAGTGGACGTCCTTGTCTTGATCCGTAGGCTGTCTGTTCAGGATGATAGGTGCTGTAAAAAAGCCTTTATCAAGCTAAGAAAGTTACTGTTCCTAATTTTCTGAGACTTAAAAATCATAAGTAGATGTTGACCTTTGTAGGTAGCTTTTTCTGCATCAGTTGAGATAGTGATGTGCTCTATTTTATCTTGGACTTGTGCGTCTGCCTTCATGAGTGAGACGGACTATACATTTTCCCTGCTCTGTCCCATCCAGCTTGGGAGTCGAGACTGCTCGCATTGCGAATAGGTTTGGCAGCGTCCCTCCTCGTCGTGCTCTGGCAGCTGTGTTTGTAGAAGATGATGCATTCTTGGAAGGTTGTCCAGACTGCCCACCATCACAGCTTGGGCCTGGCTCCCAGTGGAGGCACCTGCATATGCCCAGTGCTGACCTCTGCGCACACCTGCCTGAGGTTGCAGCTGACCCTCTGCTGGGGTCTGCCATTGCCCTGGGCCTTGCCCCTCGACTGGGGGGACTGCTGGTCAGCTGGGCTCCCTGGCCCTGTGGTGATTGCCCCTGCCGTCCCTCGTCCTGCCCTGTTGGAGCTCTGCAGAACCAGGTGGTCGTGGCATCCATGGATTTTGTGCTGAAAGAGGCAGATTGGGGGGCCCTTGGGCAGCCCTCAGTGGCGGAGATGGGAGGAGGGTGTTTCCAGGCCCAGGTGTCCACCCAAGGCCAGGGTGGATATGAGCCCCTGTGGACCTGGACGGATCTGGGAAGGCCGTGTGCAGTCCTGGTCGATGCTTTCCTCCGTATCTCCTGCTGACATTGAAAATGTTGGATGGTTTCTGGCTTATTTCTTCATTTTACTATAAATTAATTAATTTATTTTTTGAGACAGTCTCACTCTGTCACCCAGGCTGCATTGCTGTGGCGAGATCACAGCTCACTGCAGCCTCAAACTCCTGTGCCCAAGCCATCCTCCCACCTTGGCCCGTAGCTGGGACTACAGGTGCCTCCACCACATCCAGCTGGTTTTTATTTTGGGAGGAAGAGTGATCCTTCCCATTTGGTTATTTTCACATCTATGGAACTCAGTTCCACAACTAGCTAATTCTCTTTATTAAGGGCATTTTCATTTTTTGACCATTTCTACCTTTTGAAAAGATCTCATTTTTTCCCGCTTGCACTGTGGTTTCCGTGTCTGGTGTTGGGGCAGCTGGCAATCGCTGTTCAGTGGGCAGGGGCCTTGGCAAGGCCCCTGCCCCCCTCCCTGTGCTGTCCCCGCTGAGGCACTAACCCTTGACGCTTGGGTCTCATGGGCCCTGACCAGGAGTGCGTCTTCCCTTGATGGTGAAGGAAGCTGTGCTGGGGTGCCTCGCTCCAGGTCACTGACGGACAAAGGGAGCGTCAGGGACCCTGACAGGCCCCTCATCCGGCAAGGCTCCCATGACTGCATAGGGTGGCCCATAGGGGGTGAGGGCCGGACGTTCAGTGTGTGTTGAGCAAACAGCCAGGTGCATGGACTCGCCATTGCAGGACTGTCACCACCCCCAGTCGGGGGACGCCTGCAGCAAGTATGCAGGTGGGAATGACCAGGGTCAAGATCCCATATGCACAGGGCCCAGGCTCTTCGGCCCAGAGTCGGAGGCTGAGACAGACCCTTGGGTTTGGGGCAAGCTGGTACCTGGGCCTAACGCCCTCTGGGCCACTCTTGCTGGGGACCCCTCAGTTTGAGGGATGTGGGTGGCTGTCTCTTTCTCCCCGTGTGACCCGGCAGGTCCTGGCTGTGTGTCTGGGGCGCAGCGAGGGCTGCTGTGGTGTACCGTTCTGGGGCCAATCCTGCCAGCAAGAGGGGTCCCAAGGGAGGGTATGTGCCTCCTCTGCGCCCCACCCGTGCCTTTGATCTGGGACCAGGCAGCTGATGGATTGTGGAGTGTCGATGGCCCGCGCCTCCTGCCGTCCGTCCCTTTGCAGTCCTGGGGGGAGGGGAGAAGGGAACAAAACAGAACTTTTTTGGGGAACTTCAAAGTACTCTTTAGTAATCAAAATGAGTTTCCAAGTTTCCCATTAATGTTTTGCCTGTGTGTGGTTTTTGGATTTAAATAAAGAGTCAGAAGAAAGAGACAGGATAAAATATAGGCAGGTCCTCAGCGGAGGCCCGGGATGGTTCACAGACCCGGGCGGTTCCTGCCTTTGATGTCAAACGTTAATTATTAGAAGGTAGTTTTACTGGCGATCAGAACCGGGCGCTGGGAGAGGCTGGGGCTGCCCGGCGCCCCCTGGCCCGTCCTTTGAAGTCCCTCCACGGCCCGGGAGGCCGCCCTGCAGCACTGTGCTCGGCCGGGGCACCAATCGCAGCAGACGCCCCCCCAGCACCCGCGGCCGCCTGGCAGCTGGCATGAGGGCCGCCCCTGATCAAAGCCCCCAGGTCCGCCCTTGCAGGCTGGCGGCTGCCTCCTGCCTGCCCCTACCTCCTCTGGGTGACCTTGCTCCTAGGGACGGGCTGCAGTTTCCTCAGTGCCCACACCCCTGGTCTCACCACCGCCCCCCAACCCCCGGGACTGGTGGCTGGTTTAGGACCCATGGGGCTGGGAGGAGCCTGTCCAAGGGCTTGTGGGGCCGAGGCGAGAGCAGGGCTGGGGCGTGAGGGGGATGTCATGCCCAGCTTGGTGCTGATGTTCCCGCTGAGGACCCACACACCCTGGGCAGGGCAGTTGTGCTGCTTGGGCAGCAGGCGTCCTCGGAGGGGGTGGGAGTCCAGCGCCACATAGTGGAGGAGCCCTTGGTGGCACTGCCCCCTCCTCCCTGGGCTGGGGGCTTGGCCGTGTTGACCCCATGTGCTGGCCCAGTGGCTGGGTTGGGCCTGGTCCCTGCTGTGCCCAGGGGGTGTTTGTGGACACCCTGGGCTCTGAGGCTGGGCCCAGCTGTCCTGGGAGGCACAGGTTGGAATGTCCACTGCAGCTAGCTGGCAGATGGGGCACTGGCAGGTGCTTGCGTCTCAGCGGATACGAGGGACTGATCCTGCGTGCGAGCTGTGGTGGAGAACAGGGCGTGTGGGGCACTCCTGCAGAGCGAGGACCCTGCTTGCCCACCTGGCCAGGGCCCCCATCCCGTGTGGGCCCCAGGGGCACTCTGCCCAGATGGCTTCAGGGACTCCGGCCTGTAGGCTGCTGACCTCAGATGTGCACCTTTCCTGGGTGCCCATGGGGGCAGCTTCCAGACTCGGCCAGGCATTGTGGATGAGGAGGCTCCAGGCTGCACCCTGTGTCAATGTGCTTCATTACTTTTGGGGGGTATTAATGTGCTTTTTCCACGGGGACACCCCCAGCCACACCAGAAGATGTGCAGCTCCAAAATGTGCTATGTGTTGCTACTGCAGCCCAGTGTCTGGCAATTTAGTTCTTTCCTTTTGGAAAAAACTTTGCTCATTTCTTTGTGATGTAAGTTAATTTGTATTCATGGTAGAGAAGTTGAACAATTCAGAGAAGCCAAAAGAAAAACAAAAATCCTGCTTTCTCAGCACCTAGACTGGAGCATTGTTAATGTTTTGATGTGAATTTCCAGCCTTTTTCATGGCATCTCTGTGAACATAGACCACGTGGTATTCTCCAGCCTTGTAAACACCTTCCTGCGTAAGTTCCCTTCCTCACCTTCGTGACGGCCGTGCAGAACCCGTTCCGACCCACCAGTGTCCCTGTGAGTTACGTCCGCCACGCGTAGTCATGCTCCTGTCTGCTGAGTTTTTCACACGGTTACTTGTAACTTACGTCTGGCTGTCAGTGATGCAGAGGCAGGCGCGTGTGGGGTGGCTGCACAGGCCGGGAGGGGCAGGAGTGGCCCTGGGTGCTGTTGCTCTGTTTCTCCAAGTCCTGAAGTGGACCATGCTTCTTGGGGATGTGGTGTCAGGAGCTGCCATGCCAAAGTGCCCTCTGCCCATCACCTGGGCCTGTGCCCAAGGACCTAGGGAGTATGTGTCCAGGCTGTCAGGTTGGGGCTCTGAGTTGACCATTTTGAGTCCAGCCTGCAGAGGTGTGGTGGCTGCACGGGGGATGCCAAGGCCCTTGACCGAGCTGCCAGCAGATCCCAGGGTGTCCGAGGCCAGTGTGTCCTGGGCTGGGGCTGGGGCTGGGGGGTGGGGAGCTCTGCACCTTGCAGTTGAAGGTGCAGACGTGAGGCCTCTTCAGCGCAGCATCCCTGCTTGGGCCTTCCTGTCTCGGCCTTCTCCCTGGCTGTGTGGCCACTTGCTGGCAGTAGGCCCAGGCCTTCCATATCACTGGGGGTGTTGTGCCCAGGCCTGGGTAAGGTGCTGTCTGCTCTGGGTGAGAGTCGAGGCCTGAGGCCCCGGTACTGGCAGGAGGGTAAAGGGACGTGCCCCGAGGTGACCTTTGAGCAGGCGCCCAGGGCTCTGGGTATGGTCTTTACAGTCGGCCTGCTGTCCACTCAGGTCAGGTTGGAGCGGCCCCTCTGCCGGGCCCCAGAGCCCGGCACCAGCCACCTCCTGCTGTGGCCCAGCCTCTCCCCGCTGTGCCGCCAGCGCCTTTGATGGTGTCCACGTGCTCCGGCGCCTCCCTCCACGGGGCAGCTGAGGCTCTGTGAGTAACTCGGGAGGTTTGGCCTGTGTCCCTGGTGTAGTGATTCATTGAAGCTCAAAGCCTCAAGGGGAAACGCTTCACATTCCCTCTCACCAAAACCATTGTCGAAGGAAGGCCAGGCTGCGAGGGACGAGGGAGGGAGGGAACAAAACCCTCCCAGAAAAGCTGGAAAGTCTGAGGTTGAGGTTGCCTCTGAACGGCTTTCACGTCTTTTCTCCATGTGTTATCCCGGCCTGGAAAACTACTGTCAAGAGGAGGAAACCTCCGGGCGGCAGCGGGTCCTCCAGCCGCCCCTCGGGTCTCGTGGGCCCTGCCGGGTGGCTGCTGCCTTAGCGCCTGTGGGGGCCCTGGACATGCTCCAGCACCACCCTTGGGGGCCGGGAGCCTCCCAAGTGCCTCGCTCAGCCTGGCTCCTGAGCTCGCTGGGGGTCAGGCGTCGTCGAGTTTGCAGACTGCTGGGAGGCCAGCGCCTTCCGTCCTGCTCGGTGCCTCCTGGTCTTCCTCCAGCTGCCGTAGCTCCTGTCCGGTTTTCTGGACTTCCTTCTGGGCCTTGCGGCCCTCTGTGGAGACCGTGATCTGGGAGCCTTTGCCAGCATCCTGCGTTTGTGGGAAATAAGCCAGGGCTTGTATGAGAGGGGCCTTCACCCAAAGGCTGGGGTCTGCCGTAGCCCTGCGGGCATCAGCATGGCCGGCCACCCTTGGAGCACCTGGCACCTCTTCCCCTCATGGTGCCTCAGTTTCCTCATCTGCCATGGGGCAGTCATAACACAGCCCCACCCTGTGGACTCATTGTAAGGATTTGGGGAGCTCCAGAGGCACCATCATGGGAGTGTGCCTCGTGTGCCGGGCTGAGGAGGGAGCTGGCGCCCCTGGCTCTTCCCAGGAGAACAGGGTGGGGCAGGAAGATGGGGGCCAGGGGCTGTGTCTCTGGAGAATCCGGGTTGTTGAGTCAGTGAGGCAGAAACCAGGCCAGGCCTGGTGGCATCCAGTTCTTGGTGGAGGTGCTGCTGACTGAGGGGCTCTGGAAGCCTCCAGAGCTGCTGTGGAGCTTGGGCTATGGAGGCAGCACGAGGAAGCGTCTGTGCTCCACCTTGGCCCTCCTCAAAGCGCCCAGGTGCTCCCACGTGACCCGTGACGTTCCGCACTGAGGGCCTTGGTCACCTCTGGGAGACATTCAGGGGGCCAGTTAGACACGTCCTGGAAGTGACGGAGCCCTTGCCTCTGCTGGAGATGGCAGTTCCTGAGATTGGGAGGGTTTCGGAAGGAGTCCAGGGGGCAGTGAGTGCCTGGGATGCTGCTGGCTCTTCTGGGGCAGACCTGGCCGGCCACCACCACTGTGGCTACGTGTGTCCACTGCTGAGGCTGAGCAGTGGGTCACGTAAAATACTCCATCTTCGGAGCACAGGGGCCAGGGCCCTGGGATTTAGGCTCTGGGGGGTGGGGATGGGGCGGTTCCCTTGTGCTGTTGGGCCTGTGTGCCCAGCGGATGGACGGGTCTTGTGAGGAGCGCAGGTGAGGCCCCACCTGGGCTTCTGGAAGGCTCTGTCCTGGGTCTTGGCCACCAAGTCAGCTGGGTTAGGCCTACTAACCCAAGCACTGGCCCAGAGCTCAGGGGCTTCTTAGGACTTGAGGAGGCCCAGGAGCCGTCTGCCATGCAGCTAGGGAGCCCGCTGAGCTCTGGCACGCCACCTCTCTGCTTTAGGTGTGGGCCTCATTCCCCTGGGCTGGCCTGGCTTAGGGCTGTGTCCTGTCAGGAGGGTTTGAAGGGACGACAGGGCAGCCCCTAGTGGTCTTCCTTCCCAGACCTTGGCACAGGGAACAGGTGAGCCAGATGGGGTGGTGGGGCGTCCTGCAGACACGGGCTGCTGCCAGGAAGCAGGAAGGCAGCTGAGGCAGAGCTCGGCCCCCCGGAGACAAGCTCTCGTGAGGAGAAATGTCCAGTGACTTGGGGACAGCGGGAACATTTGCATTGCAGGTGTGATGCTGTCTGCCGTGGACAGGACAAGGCCCGTGCTGAGCAAACGCTGCTGCGCCCTTGGGGGAGCGTGGCGCCCACAGGAAGCACGTGTGCCTGCACGTGCGGGGCACGTTTACACCACAGCGGGGGGAGGGCAGACCTGGCCAGGTGTTCACGTCTCTGTGCAGGGTGTTTGCCGTTGTGTCTGCCGAAGATTTCTGTGCAGTGAAATTGTTCAAAATAAAGAACTGGGGGGACAGGAGAAACAGCAGGAAGGTGTCGAGTCTCTCCTCATCTCCTGCCTTTCCTCTCGCGGTGGAGGCCCTGGGTCGGCTCACCGTGCTGCTGTCACTTCCGCAGAACCGGCCCTTGCTTTTCCCCCAGCACCGGCGAGGAGGCGCGTCTCTGGGCACGGGATGTCCCGGAAGGCCCCTGGGCCTCCCCTGGCGTAGCCCGGGTCTGGCTGCCCACCAGTGGTCAGTGCTGTCCTCCCGTCACGGCGTCTCATCCTAACGCCTGTGTTCTCTGTAGATCCACCTAGGATGGGAGCTGCACGTGAGAACTGTCGCTGCTGACAGAACAGCAAATGGGCCAGATTGCTGGGTAGAGCATCCCCTGTAAACAGGGCTGGCGCGGCCTCCCCGGCCCCTCTCTTTGTGGTGGAGGCACTCTTTCCTGGGGAGGCTCTGAGATGAGTGGTGTTTGAAGTGTCCCCACACTGTCCTCTGGCTTCCCCTCTGTCATTTGGCCACAGAGTTGTCTGTTTTTGCAGGAGACTCGGGTGGTCTGGCCCCGTCTGGCCCCCAGCTTGGCAGGGCTGGGCCTCCCTGCCCGGGTGGGGCTGTTGTCTCCTGCGCCCCAGCCCCTCGGGCCCTGGGCTCTTGGGCTTGTGTTTGACTGCAGAGGCGTCCTGAGCAGAGTAGGGGAATCTGGGGTGGGTCCAGCATAGTGAGGTGTTCTGTCAATTTTATTTTTCAACTGAAACTCAGCAGCCCCTGGGTATGAAGCTGATGCCTGCTGTCCCCCTGTACTGGAAGGGGCCCAGGCGTGGACCATAGGTCCAGAGGCCACCGGCACTGCCCAGGGTGTGGACGTGCCAGCGACCCATCCACTGTTCTCCTGGGTGACCCAGGCTGTGCCCAGGAAGGGCCCAGGAGAGCCCAGAGTGGCCTTGTCTCCTCGGGGCTGGCTTCTCTGGCCTCTGGCCTTTCTGCCCCTGGGGTCAGGGGACCCCGTCTGGGTGGCCAGGCTCAGCGTGATGGAATGCGATCAGCTGCACTTTACCTGCTGCAAAGATGCAGCACAGATTTTCGGGCAACTCACGTGCCCGGGGCTGGTCTGGAACTGGCCATAGAGAGACCTGCTCCTTGACTCAGGGCTTTGTGCCCAAGCACTCATGGCCATGTCTGCGTCAGGATCCCAACCTGCCGCCACCTGGCCTGGCCACTGGTGGACGTGGTGGCTCCTGGCTCAGGGTACGTCCGTGTCCTGCCCTCCCCTCCCCTGGGAGCCCAGGCATGCTCGTGGCCCTCTGGAATGCAGGCGCTGGGCTGTGGGGGGCAGCCTGGCGCCTGGCGTCTTGTTATAAAAAGCTCTGGCACAGACTGTTTCTCGGCCGCTGCAGGGTGGTTGTGGCTTTGAAGGGGCAGCCTCTGGGGGCCTTGGTCAGCCACCTGTGGGCCTCATTGCCGGGGCCTGAGCCAGCCATCCCTGGCCACTGTGCCACGATGCTGCCCGAGGTCAGAGGGGCTCCCTGGCTAGAGCCACGTGCTCAGTAGACTGCAGGGACCTGTTGTCCGTGGACAGTCAGGGTGTCAGGTGTGGCTGGGGGCACTCCTGGAGACACCTGTGTCTAGCAGGTGCAGCGTGGCCATGCTCCAGCATGGGTGTATGTCGTGCTGGCCCCCCAGTGCTGTGCAGGGCCGATCCCCAGGGGAGGGGTGGTGGCCTGGCCGGGTTGCCTGTGAGGCTGCAGAGGGGACAGAACAGAGCAGGTTGCTCTCACAGCCTGGAGCTGTCCCCAGGTGTCAGGAGCAGGAGGTGGGATCCCGGTGGGGGCAGGGCCAGGGCCAGTGGGGGATGTGGGGGTGGGAGCAGGGCAAGCTCCCACGGCTGCCTGCCTCCCCCCGACAGCTCTGGGTGGTTTTGTGTGAGGAAGGATGGGGCCCAGTGTGGACCCTCGTGGCCCAGCTGGGCGCCTCAGTCAGGCCTGGCTCCATGGTGGCCTCGGCACGGAGAAGTCCCACCCACAGCACTGCGAGTGGAGCGGGCCCTGCCTTGTAATCTTTGTTGCCAATTAGGAGAGACATGGTTCCTCTGTGTCCCGGGGGTGCAGGGAGGGCAGGGGGAGGTGGCTTGCTCCCCAGGGAGTGGGAGGCATGGAGTCAGCTGGGCCGTGGGGCTGCGGTCCAGAGGGCAACAGGGGCAGCGGGGGTGGCCAGGCTGGGGTTTTTGCCAACACTCTAATTTGGTGGCTATCACCCCATCCTCCTAAAGAGCCCCCAACGTGGCCTGAGCCTGACTTCAGGGGCCACATGCCCCACTGGCAAGCCGGGGTCTCAGTGTCAGCGTTGCTGAACTGGCAGGGTAGAGAGGGGCCTGCAGCCCCGTGCAGGCCTTGCAGTGGGGTCCCCAGCCTGCTATCCCACGCCCGCCCTTGAGACCTGGTCCTGGCCACATGCGGGGGAGGGCATGGGCTCTGCTCCTGAGTCCGTGTGACCGCTCTAGCTGAGGACCTGCCCCACAGAGCCAAGAGCCTGCCCATACAGCCAAGCCCTCTGTCCCCAGCCCGTGGACCGAGAGCCTGTGGACCGAGAGCCCGTGGTGTGCCACCCTGATCTGGAGGAGCTGCTCCAGGCCTGGCCAGCAGAGCTGCCCGATGAGTTCTTTGAGGTGACAGTGGACGATGTGAGAAGACGCTTGGCCCAGCTCAAGAGTGAGCGGTGGGTGCTCCTGCCCCAGCCCCTTTGGCAGTTTGCCCCGTGTTGGGGGCTGCCCATGGCTGCCAGCTTTCCCCTGGGTACAGGGTTGTCTGCTTTCCCAGGTCCAGATACGCAGGCCCTCAGCAGCACTGCGGGGGTATAGGGCCCCAGGTGGGGAGACTGTGGTCCTGTCCTGCCCGGTGGGGTGAGCGGGCTCTGTGGGGCCTCTGCCGTGCTGGGAAACGTGTTCCTTCAACCCCTCCCTACCACAGGAAGCGCCTGGAAGAAGCCCCCTTGGTGACCAAGGCCTTCCGGGAGGCCCAGATGAAGGAGAAACTGGACCGCTACCCAAAGGTGTGCAGGGGGCTGTGCAGTATCACCAAGGCTCCCACCTGGGGACACGGCATGGTGCATGCAGCCCACAGTTGCTGGTGGTGGGTCAAGTCTTCCCCAGCAGCTAAGTGGGGATGAGAGCCCCACGTGGCCTTGGGTCGTTCATTAGCCCTCGATCCTCCCCATTCAGGTTTTATGATGAAAACTTTAAACGGCAAATTTGAAAACCAGCACCAGCATGGCTGTAGAAGGCAGACCATTGTGTGCACATGTGGGCACTTGACTGTCCCTGGCCCCAGCCTACGGCATAGGGAGTTGACGCTGCAGCTCTGGCTGGGGCCGGGGTACAACCAGCGTGTCTGCCTGCCCCAGTCTTGGTGCCTGGCTGCCCGGCCTCCCTGAGCCTGGCTCAGCTTGGGCCATCACTGCTGACCACCCCACTTGTCCCCACCTAGGTGGCTCTGAGGGTCCTGTTCCCCGACCGCCACATCCTGCAGGGCTTCTTCCGCCCCAGCGAGACAGGTGAGCAGCCCTGCTAGGGGCCACTGAGTTCCCCATTCCTTCCCTCCGGGCCTAGGGCTGTGGCTGCCTGGCCCTCAGGCTCCAGGGAGACCAGGCTGTTATGGGCTGCTGTCATGTCCGTGGGACACACAGGGGTCTGAGCTTGTGGAGCGTCAGGTGGGGCTGGGCCTCAGCCATGGGCAGCTCTTGCTTGGGTGCTCAGTGCCAGCTCTGGGGAGCTGTGGTCCTTGGTGCTCTTGTCACCTGCCCACTGGGCATGCGGGGGCAGAGGGGCACCCAGAGGAAGGGGGCCCAGGGCTCCCCAACACCCAGCAGCTGCAGTTCACTTGGAGGAAGGCAGCAATGCTGCTAGGTCCAGGGTGGGCTCCTCACTGACCTGCACCCCCGACGGTGGGGTGGCAGGCAGCTCCGAGGTCTCTGGGGGGGCCTCCTGCAGGGACCACTCAGGCTGGGGCAGTGGGTGGGGCGAGAGGTGCAGTGGAGACACCCCCAGGCCTGGCTGAGCACAGGGCTGGGGTGGGCAGCCCTCTCCTGTGGCACAGCAGGGGTGCCAGTGTCGGCCTGCTTGGTGGTCCGGTCAGGCCCAGTATCTGGGGTGCCATGGCAGGAGCGTGGTTGAGATCCCACCCTAGGGCTTAGCTTTGGCCCGAGAGTGTGGGAGCAGCGTTCGAGGCACCTGGGCAGTGGGTCTGTGTGGGTTCATCCTGCAAAGCTCTCTGCTTTTTCCTCCACAGTGGGGGATTTGCGAGATTTTGTGAGGAGCCACCTGGGGAATCCTGAACTGCCGTTTCACCTGTGTGAGTTCTTTCTTCCCAGCCCCCTGCCGGCTGGTTGGGGTGGAGTAGAGATGGCCCCCGGAGGGCTCCAGCCACAACCCACCTCCCATCCTGGTTGGGGCTCGAGGCAGCTTTCCTGGGAGACTGTGGTGTGTGGCTGGCCTGCTCGACCAGCTGAGGCCACAGTGCCCGTGTCGGGACCCGGGGCAGCCAGAGCAGAAGCCACTTCTCCCACAGGGCCCCCGCTGGGTCCCTCAGGGCATCTGGGTGGTGAGGGGTAGGTGCCAACCCCATGGGCAGCTGGGCTGCACGGGAGCCGGGCAGGTGGGGTGCCCTGCAGGTGGGTCTGTCCTGGCTGCCCCCGAACCCCTGGCCAAGGTTTTGTGGCAGGAGTAGAGGTGGGCAGAGGCTGTGGTCAGGCCGCGGCCTGTCTTCCCTGGGGGGCGTAGGGGCAGCGTGTGCTTCCTGGCACAGAGACTCTTCCTTCTGCAGTCAGTGCCCCTCCAAAGACCGTCCTGGACGACCACGCGCTGACCCTCTTTCAGGTACTGGGAGGGCGAGGCCTACGGTCGGGGAGGAGCGGCCTGGCAGCCGCTCCTGGCAGATAATAAAGCCTTTTAGAGCCGGTGGATTCAGAGGGAGCAGAGCGCCTCTGAAGTTGTCTCTGACAGGGCTTTGCAGCCTCCTCCGCTTCCTGTCTGGCCCCCAGGGTGGGGATGGGCCTGGCTGGCCGGCTGTGCTGAACTGCGGCCGCCGGGCCGAGGGAAACACCGGCTCCCTTCCCAGGATTTGGGTGAGGGAGGGGCCGGGGAGGCAGGGATGGGGACCCCTCAGCTGGAGGCGGCCGCCTGGGGGCCTTGTGCCAGCCTGGTTTGCTGCCCCTTCCTCCTGGGCCTGGCCTTTTCCCCTGGGCCCAGCTGGCCTCTGTGGGGCGCCCTCCCCGCTGTTCTGCCTGTCCTGCCACGGCCCCTCGAGCTCCTGAGCGCTCCCAAAGGTGAGGGGAAGTGGTGGGTGCTGGGTCCCGGCCTCCGGACTGCCTGCCAGCCCCAGGAGGAATGAATGTCCTGTCCCTTCACCCCCGGGAGAGCAGCCTGGGGCTTCCCCAGACCCTCTGGCCCAATGGTTTCCTCGTCAAAGTCTCTTTAGATGCTTTAATTAACAACAGAGGTGGCTCCTAAGTGGCCAGCAGGCTTCTCCAGAGGTCGGGGTCAGGGGTGACGGGTGAGACGGGGCCAGGAGTCCGCAGGCACCGGAGGCTCACCAAGGACAGTGGGGTGCCCTGCAGCAGCGGGGCCTGGGAAGGCAGGGGAGACCCGGTTCCCTTCTCAGCCCTGAGCCTGACCTGCTCGCCCCAGAGGCACTGGGCCCCTCTCTTCCATCTCTGCCCCTTCCTCCCTCACTGGCCAGCCAGTTGATAAACATTGAATTTGGAAGATGCTTTGGGATGGAGGAGGACCAGCACCTGGGCCCCCAGCCCACCCCCTCAATTAGGAGGCCCCCCAGAGCCCTGGGGTGCTGCCTTCCACCCACACCTCTGATTTCTGGTGACACTCTGCCCACCAGCTGCCCTCTCCTGTCATCTGTCAGCCGGGCTGAGCCACAGGGCCTTGTGGGGTGGCGTCCCTGGTGAATTCCCTGCCCGCCGTGATCAGAGAGCTGGCAGGGCTGAGGGAAGGAAGCCTGTCTCCCTTGGCGGGTGAGCCGGCAGCGGTGCAGAAGCGCCAGCTTTCATGTCTCTGGCAGGGCTGCGCTCTGGCTGCCTGCTGCTCAGGGGCTATCCAGGGGCCAGCCCCTGCTTCTGAGGGGACAGTGTGGGAGGGCTGCAGCCCTGGCCCAGAAAGGGTGGGTTTTCCGCGGGGGAGATCAGGAGTGAGGACAGTGGGAGAAGGAGGATGCAGGTCCCCACTCCCTACCCTGCTTCCTGGGCCTGAGCCCCCTTCAGTGGTGGTACTGCCCCGGCCCTGGCCACATCTTTAGTACTCTCCAGTGATACCCTCGGCACAAGCTTTGTCTGTCAGTCCCGTGGGGGGTCCCGGGCCTGGCAAGGAAGGGTGGGAGCCACTGGCGTCAGCTCCCTGCTCCCGCGGCCTGCAGCAGCCCCGGCCTCTTCCCTGACCCTTGTGCCCGGCCCCTAACATTCTGCAGATCTTGCTCGTCCTGGCTCTGTGTTTCCTGGTGCCAGCAGGTCAGCTCTGTCCACCTCTGTCTTGCTGTCCCCCACCCCTCTGACTTGTCCCGTGTTCCCGAGGCCCAGGGCATGTCGTGAAGTGCTTGGCCAGGTTTCTTCCATCCCTTCTCTGAGCTGGTCTGTGCTGGCGGCGGGTGGGCAGGGCAGGGCAGGGCTGGTGCGCAGCCCCAGACGTGGGACAGAGCAGCCTGTGGCCAGTGGGGTGAGCAAGGCACTCCTCCTTCCTGGGGTTCGTGGGGTCTCCTGTCTGACTCATCCCTTATTCTGTTGGAACTCCAGAGACACAAGCCGGCAAGCAGGGGGCTTCTGGCAGGTGCTGAGGGGAGGTAGGGAGGCCTGGTTCAGGAGGGGCTAGCCCGAGGGGCCTGGAGCACTCCCCTGTGGCGGGAGGGGTCCTTGCTCGAGGCCTCGGCCCTCCAGCCCCCAGATGGGCCCTGCTGGGTGCCCTGTCCCCAAGTCCAGAGCAGAGCAAGGGGTAGGGGTGGGGTTGGCCCAACTTGAGCTTGCCAGCAGGGTGGCAGAGGCTGCCTGAGCCCTTCCTGCGGGGCCACCCCCAGCCCAGATCAGTGACACCAGCTCCATTGCAGGGCTTCAGCCCACGAGGTCTGGCCCAGCCACACCTGGATTGTGCTTAGAGTGGGGGAGGCATCTCTGGGACAGAGGAAGCCCGAGATGTCAGCCAGGCCATGTGGTCCTGGGGCGAGGAAGGGCAGCCTTGCCCTCCCGTGGGAGTCGAGGAGGTGGGGCAGTTCCTGTGGGCCTGGAGGGGGTGGACACCCTTCCCCCCAGGGACCCGGCTGGGACGACATTCTCAGCTGTCCAGCAGAAGGAGCCAGGCCTCAGGCTTCCTTCCCAGGGGCCTGTCTGTCCCCCCAGACTGGGTTCCCCTACTCCGCTGAGATGGAGGCCCTGCTCCTGGCACACTGTCACCGTCCCCACCATTGCCACCGGCTGGACAGTGCTGGGGACCTGAGTCTGCTGGGGTTGCCCTGACAGAGGGCCTCAGTCCTGGAGACCAGAAGTCCGAGGTCAGGGTGTGGCAGCTTGGTTCTCTCTGTGGCTTCTCTCCCTGAGACTCCTGTCGTCATCCCCCCGAGTGTCTGTGTCCTGATTTCTTCCCATGAAGACACCAGTCATGGTGGAGCAGGGCCCACCCTAGCGATCTCATTTTACCTTAATCATCTCTTTACAGGCCCTATTTCAAAGAATCACGTTCTGAGGTCCTGGTGGTTGGGCTTCATCATGGATCTTGGGGGACAAGCCCCACACCTGCAGCCTCCGTCCTGGGGCTCTTGGGCTGCCGCAGGGGACCCCTCCGCTGAGACACAGCCCTTCTGTGCTGCCTGGTTCTCCCAAGCCACCCATCTGGCAGGGCAGGGCAGGGCAGGGCTTCCACTTCAGGCCCAGAGTGCCGCCTTTGCCCCCAAGGGCTGCAGGCCTCTCCAGCATTGCAGAGCCATCCATCCTGCTGCCCGCCAGGCCTGCCTCTGCCTCCGGCCCTCTAGGAGGCGGCCAGTATTGCCACATGCTCATGCAGAAGGCACGACAGTCCTGCTGCCCACTCAGCTGGCAGCCCCCAGCGTGCCCACTCTATGGACAGACACCCCATCTTTCTCTGGGTGCCTCAGTGATAGGCCGGAGACTCCTCTCCTGGCTGCTTCCCCCATAGGTTGGCAGCCCTTTGCACTGGAGATGTTATTGGGGAGGGGAGCCCAGCCCCAGGGGTGGGGGAGGCAGGTGGGTGCTGGTGGGCCGGGCGCAGCTGGGTTACAGTGCAGTGTGCAGTTCCTGCAACGGGCGGGGGACATTGTCCTGGGCATCCTTTTGGAAGCTCTTTATGATAATGCTGGGAGTGCGGAAGAGGCTGGCAGCAGAGAGTGGGGCTGGACTCAGGTCCCAGTGCACTGGGCAGCAGCTGGGGACAGGCAGGCTCCAAGCCCTCAGGCCATGCCAGGAGTCAGGGCAGGGTGGCGGGTACAGGCGGGCTGTGCCAGCTCTGCGTGCCAGGTGCTTGGGCCTTGCTGTGCCCCCCATCAGCAGGAGCCAGGCAGGAGCCAGGCTGAGACTTCTTGCACTGCTGGTGGAGACAGGGCTTCCTCTCAGAGGCTGTCCTCAGGCCCTGCTCTGGACAGTGGCGGTGGCCCCAGCTTGGCAACCAGCGTGGGCCAGGGAAGGGGTAGAGTGGGGTCTGCCTCGTCCACCCTGGCTACCTTGCTGCAGTGGCCCCTGGGAATCCCGGCCAGGGAGGCGGCGGTGATGTGGCACTTCAGGGAAGCTCCTTCTCGGGGCCCACCCAGAGGCCCAGCCCCCCGACGGTTGCCCGGACCAGATGCCGGCCCATATGCCAACCCTCCTCTCCACCCCTCATCCCAGCAGTGGGGACTGCCCAGACCAGGGCTCCTGCCAGAGGTGCAGACTGAGCCCAGGGTGCCCCCCTCCTAGCGTCCTGCCTGCCCCCTCTGCACTGCCTGAGCGGTGCTAGGGAGGGGCCCGGCCCGGGGAGTGATAATGAGAAGCAGTGCTTCTTGAGTGGCTTCCGAGGGAGCCCCCTGACTGGCGGTGCGTGGGGCACAGACGGGAGCCAGCCAGGCCTGTTGCCTGGCAGCGGCCTCCAGACAGTACCGATGGCTTCCGAGAAGTGCTGGAGAGAGTCAGGCTCCGGCCTGCGTGTGAGTCCTGGCCAGGTCCCATGAGACGGAACATGCTCTCCTTGCTGTGAGGATGGCTGAGACTGTAACAGGGTCCAGCCTGAGGAAGGTTCTGGCACTGTCCCCCTCCCCCGTGTCCTCATCTTGGCTCCCCAGCTTCCGGCGCCTCTCCAGGGGCACTAGGGTGGCCCCTGCACACCCCACAGGCCCATCTCTTCTCACAAGGCTTTGATCCCAGCGTCACAATTGGACTTTCAAAGCATTCATGGCTCTTGTTTGTGTCCCTCGGCTGGAGGCTGAGGTCTCAGCGTTCCTAGGCCTGGCCTTTGAAGCTTCCTCTTATTAATCTTTTAACATCCCCCTGAAGCCCACCCCACTCCGGCAAGCCTTGTGGCACTCCTAGCCTGGAGCCGGCACGGAAAGAATGCCGGCAGCTGCGGCTCCTCCTTGAAGGTTGCTGGCACTTGCTGTTGCCTTGGGCTGGCGGTTGGCTTTTGGACACATCAGCCAGGCTTCACCAGGCCTAGCTCCCCACCTCCCTCAGGGGGGTCTCTCGGGGCCTCTGCCTGCAGCCCTGGAGCGACACCGTGTCCAGCTCCCCTGCTGCAGGCCATGGCTGTGTGCTAGGGTGTGTCAGGGCAGCGAGTGACCTGTCCTCATCCTGTCCTCCATCCCACTCTGGTGCCACGCAAGTGGGGCCAGTCCCTGAGCAGAAACCCCACTTGTCCCCTTTGGGTGGACAGAGATCAGCAGAGGCCCAGTGAGGACACCCAGGGTGGGTGTGGGGACCCTGTGTGTGGTGCCGACCTGTCCGGGAGGAGCTTGGCCGGCTGGCAGCTCTTCCTGCCAGGCTCAGACCTGAGTAGCTGACTTGGAACTGGAGTGTGGCTTTTCCCCAGTGGTGATGGGCTCTCTGCGGTACCACCTCTCAGCCCGGGATGCCCAAACAGCCTGGCTTCGGGGGCCTGTGCTTGGGCTGGAGCTGAGGGTCCCCCCACAGCACTCTGGTCTCCCAGTGGGTCTGTGTGTGTCCCCTCGGCTTGAAGGAGGCCCCTGTCTGCAGCCCCCCCCACCCCTTGTTTTTTCATCCACATGAGGTGAGGGGATGTGAGGAGGGTCAGGGGGGCAGTCCCCCTGCCACCCACTGTCCCCCGTCCCCAGACCCCACCCCACCCATCCAGTCCTCCTTGTCTTCCATCCACTGACCACACGGCTGGGTCTGGTGGCTTAGAGCACCCAGTGTGCATGAGGCTGTGTGTCCTTCGGGGGCTCGCTACTCCTCCGGGCAGTCGGGCTGGGGGGGAGAGGCGATGGAAACACTAGAATTCACACTGCAAGAACTTCCTTTTCCAGCTGGTGCTCAGGGCTGACCCGTGGAGGGTCCCTGTGGTCTGAGGGTGCGGTGGGAATGGAGCAGGGGAGGCTGTGCTGGGCGGCTCGTGGGGGCTGGACAGGTGGGCCCCGTCCCAGGGAGGGCCATGTTGGTGCCCGGGAGGGGCCGTGGCTATCTCTGCAGGGCCCGGGCCCGGGAGGTGTGGCTGCCTGCACAGAATGGTGTTCTGCCCACCCGGCCCCCTGAGCCCCCTGCCCTCCCTGCAGGCGAACCTCTTCCCTGCTGCCCTTGTGCATTTCGGAGCCGAGGAGCCCACGGGTGAGTGGGGCCCTCGCCCTGCAGAGACCACCCCAGCCCACCCTTGGACCCTGCCTTCCAGCCTGTCCAGTGCCCAGAGCAAGCTGGCCTGGAGGGCATTCATCCTGGGGGCCACATTTGCATCTGTGGGGAGACCTGCAGCTCTGGATACCACCTCCCTGGCAGCTGCAAGGCTGGGACAGCTACCTGCCTGGCCACACCCTCTCCCAGAGCCAGTGGGTGGATGGTGGATGGTGGATGGGTCCCCTCCTCTGAGGCTGGGGGTGGGCTTGGCCTCCCTTCAGGTCTCTACCTGGAGCCCAGGCTGCTGGAACACACCGTGTCCCCATCTGCAGCTGACGTGCTGGTGGCCAGGTAAGTGTGGGTGGGACTGGGGGGCTCCTGAGTAGCGGTGCCCACCATCCTGCACCTTGGCCTCTCACCCCCAGGTGCATGTCCAGGGCCGCTGGGTCCCCAGCCCCGTTGCCAGCCCCTGACGCTGCACCCCTCGAGTCTAAGCCGACTGCAGAAGAGGGGGCACTGGGCCTCCCAGAGCCCATCCCAGGCACAGCCCAGCCTCCAAGGAGGAGCCTGGGCAAGGTGCCCAAGTGGCTGAAGCTGCCAGGTGCCTGGGGACGTGGGGCAGGTGGGCTGCTGGGTGGACGGGTGGTGGGAGCCCAGGCTTGTGGTCATCCCGGTGTGTTTGCACTGCAGCCAGCAAGAGGTGAGAGCTGCCAGCCCAGGTGCCCACTCTGCCAGCCTAAGGACCCCCCCACCTCTCACCCCAAGTGGGAATAAAGACTCATGTTTCTCTCGAGATCCTCCTGTCCTGCTTTCTCCAGAAGGGGCCCCTATGGTCCTCTGCCTGGGCAGGGCCAGCTGGAGCTCCCAGGCCGCATGGAGCCTGGCTGGACTACGGTGTGGGCCCAGGTGGCCCTCACTGGGCCTTGTTCTCATTAACAAGGGCACAGGTAGCCACCCTGAACCGGTAGGGGCCTCCTCTTTACTTTTATCTAATTAATACCATTAATTACCCTTCTCCAAGGACAAGAAAAGCATGAGAAGAAAGACCTGAGCAAATTACCTGCAACCCAGGCCTGGGGCTGGGGGAAGTTAGTAGGCCACTCCCACCTACAGGGCAGGGCCTGGCCTGGCCTGGGGTCTCCTGGTGCCCCCAGAGTGGCTGCAGGGCCAGGTGCTAGCACATGTCTCCCTGGCTGGTCTAATCACTTCCACCCAGGAGCTTTGAAGGCCAGAGACCCAGAGGGGAGGGAGGGTGGGGAGAAGGGGGCTTGGGGCAGCTCTGCCTGCTGAGCCTGAGCCCCACCCTGGGCCCCAAATCAGGAACAGAGGGCTTGCCCCAAACTCCTGCTGGGTGCTGGGGTGCTGGGCAGCCTCTGAAGGTCCTCTCAAGGCTGCTCTGGGTCCCCATGGGGTAGCTGTTGTCCCTTCTGCCCTAGGGCCTGGCCATGTGCCCTCTTTCCCCTCCCCACGTCCAGCCCCAGGGTGGCATGTCTCCTGACACTGGCAGTTGGCTGGGAGCCCTTTGGGTGTTGCCCCATCCTGGGTTAAGCCGGGTCTAGGCAGCTTTGGGAGGTAAAGGGAGGTGGGTTCCTGTCACCCCACAGGGCACTGCAGGGCAGGGGTGGCCCAAGACCCTGTACACTTCCCAAGAGTTGGCACAAACAGAGCTGGCCTGCCAAGAGCCCCTGAGCATCGGAGGGCAGCCAGGTCTCACCCAGCTCCCTGTCTCCGAGGGTGGGCAGTGGGCATGTCATGAGGTTGACGTACACCTTCCCTCACACTGCTGAGGCCAGGGGTGGAGGGAAGGCCTTTCATGCTTGCATGGCCTTGGGCCAGGATCCCTCACCCTGTTCATCCTGGTCCTGCCCATGGCTGGTGGGCCCAGTGGCCTGAGGTTGGCCCACAGCGTTATTCATGGAAGCAACTGCCTGCTGCTGGCAGCTCCCGAGGATGGGCGGCCCCTGTGGCAGGAGTAACATTTTCCAGGCCGGCAGCCACATGTGCGAGGGCTCCAATTTCACAGCCCTGCACAGGGTGGGGCCTGGGGCACACACACATGCTGTTTGTTATTCTGTCTGTGAGAGTTTTGCTTTCGTCCTACCAAGAAGGGTGGGCGGGGAGCTGGTTTGAAGCAACTTGACTTTGCGTAATTAATGGCAACAAGAAGGCCCAGCTTGGAAGAGACGGTTTTGATTTATTGATGTTGCTTTGAGAGAACAAATTTATAGCTCAGGGAAGCCTCTTCTGAGGGGAGTATCAAATGGCTGAAAGGTCACACACCAGCTTTGTTGGGTGGCAGGAATGTGGGGAAGGAGGCGGCAAACACACGGGCTACCTGCTGGCTCACTGGTGAGGCAGGTGTGGGTCCTGGCCTTTACCCAGCACCTGCCTCCCTGGGACCCTGCACAGCAGGCACAGCTTCCCTGGAGAGGAGAGGCAGGGCCCCCAGGTGCCATCCCCACAAGCCTGTCCTCCATCATCCCATGTCCCGCAGCAACAGGGTAGAGGACACTAGGAAGGCGGTGGCTTGAGTGGCCCTGCCGTTCTGCAGAGGCTGGAGAATCTCCAGGATGTGACGCAAACTCCAGTTTGAATCTGCTCCAACCCTCTCAGGTCCTTCCGCATCTGAAACCAGAGGCCGCGGGAGACACGAGGCCTGCTTCCCTGGGCAGCCTCTGCGAGGGTGGAGACCCCTAGAAGTCCAGGAGCTGTAGGGAGAGGAGTGCTCAGAGCTGCCCGGTGGGGCACGCCCCCACCCCGTTGTGCCACCTACCAGCTGAGGGAGCACCTTCTCCAGCTGATCCACGTCCACAACGGCCACGTCCTCTGCTTGGGCCTGCCGGACCCCACGGATGGCCGCTTCTGCCAAGACAAGGGGAAGTGAGCAGTGGAAGCCGGGGGCTCCCCACCCGCACCTGCTGGCAGCCCTGAGGCAGCAGCTGTGGCTCCTGATAAACAGCTTTTCAGGGGGGACAGAGCTCAGGCACTTGCTGGAAACTGGGGAAAATTTACATCTTGGTTTACTCACTGAAAAAACACAAAAGGAACCACGAATGCTCTGGACAAGCATGGGTCCCTCAGCTCACCCACAACGAAGATCTTCAGCAATTCCACCATGAGCTGCAGTGCGTCCCCACTGACTGCAAGGCAAGGGGGGCAGGTTATGAGGGACCCACTGCCCTGGCCAGGGCTCCAGGCCCTCCTCCCCAAGGCCTTGGCCCCTGGCGCCCCCACACCTTTGGTCTTCGTGTCCTTGAAGTGCAGGTGCAGCAGTTTGCTCACCAGCTCCTGGGGGAGAGAGGGGTCAGTGCCAGGCCTCCTGCCCCTCCCTGCCCACAGGCCCCTTGGGTGTTTCACTCTGACACCAGTTGTCATTGCCAGCTGGAAACACTCTCCACCCTTGGGACTCTCCCAGGGTAGGGGACGTGGGTGCTCAGGGTGGAGGAAGCTGTGTGGGGAGAGGCCAGATCTGCCTAGAAAGGCTGGTAAGAAGGTGGCTGAGAAACCTCCCTGTGGGAGACTGCAGGAGCAAAAGCCCACGTGTCACGGATGGGCGTAGCCCTGGGCCACCTGTTGGGGCTCCAGGGGTGAAGGAAATAGGAGAGTCCAGCATAATCTCGCACTCCCTCCTGTCCCCTGCCAGGAGGATCTGGGGGCTGGAGTGTAGCTGCTCCCCAGGTGGGCCCACAGCCTGGGGTCTGCCACCAATACGGCCATCTCATGCCAGACCCTGTCCTAGGTGCTGGGTCAGCCCCACCCGAGCTGATACCTGGTGCCCAAGGGAAGCACAGAGCTTGGCCGAGCCTGAGAAGTCAGCGAGGCTGGAATGGAGTGTGGTGCGGACAGGCCGGACACAGGGCATGAGGCCTGTTTAGCTCTCCTTGGCAGGAAATCAGGTGTTCTTTCTGGGTTTTGAGTGGAAGAGCAGTGCTGACCTTTGGAAGGACCACTTTGGCTGCTGAGGTCTCGAGAGGGACCAGGGAGCAGGCAGTGGAGTGGGCCTACCTTGGCCCTCCCGACAGAGAATGTGGACAAGGGGGCATCCAGGCTGAGACTCTGCTGTGAGCCTTTGAGACCCTGAGGGGATGGTGCCACTCTTTGGAGATGGGGCACATAGAGGGAGAGAGTGTGAGCTGTCCCAGCGGAGTGTCACGTGGGCAGCTGGAGCCCGAGCTGGGACTCTGGGCCCTTTGTGAAGCTGTGAGACCAGCGAGGTGCCGAGGGCAGGGTCCAGCTGGAAGTGGATGGGAAAGGATCCAGCACGGAGCAACGGTGGGGGGGAGGGCAGCAGTGAGCACCCAGGAGCCCAGGGGAGGGTGAGCAGTGGCACCCAGTGCAGTTTAACAAAGGTGGGGAGTGGACAACGATGAGTCCCTGAGCCACGGGGTGGGGGGACCTGTTAACACTCAGTACGGGCGGGGCTCATCCCAAGCCCTTCACCCCCCCAGCAGCAGGGTCCTTGTCAATGACCACGCAGGCTCAGCGCCACCTGCTGGTCCTTCCTGCTGCTTACCATAGAAGGTACCAGAAAAGGCACTACCTCCCCACCTGCTCCGGGACCCCCAACACAGCTGCCCCAGAAGACCTTACAGGGAAGACCACTCCAGAGAGCAGGCTGCTGCCCGAGGCTGTCAGGACAAGCCACAGAGTCATTCTACACACAATGGCAATGACCTGGGAAGGGCAGGACGAGGGAAGGCGCAGCACTAAGGGGAAGGGACCTAGAATGCACCCAGCCTTTGCCCTTCCAGGGTCCCATACCCCCTCCACCCCCACGCTCATCCTTGTCTGTAATGACAACCCCACCCAGCTCTGGCCAGAGCCCTTGGACAAGGACTGGCCACGCCCTCGGGGCTCTAGCTGTGCAATTGGCTTGATGGAGCGTCACAGACAGCCTCCTGGTGGTGTGTGCTTTTCGGCTATTATAACTACTATAACCTGGTGTGTTCTCACAACCACCCTGTGAGGTGACTTTCCCTTTCGGATCATTAATCCCTTCTGGGCAAGGGTGGAGCCCTAGTCCTGAGAGATAAAGAAGGGGTGATGCAGGTAAAACAAAGAGAACTCCCTGTGCCTCTACAAGGTTGAAGTCCTCCACCAAGGAGGGGTTCACTAGGGGCTGAGACCCTCCCTCCCCAGGCCACGAAGGCCCACGAGGCCCTCCTGATACACCTTCCTGACATCAAGGAAGCTCAGTGCCTCTCAAATTTCAGGCAGAGCAATAAAATGTCTCAAACCACTCTGCCTTCGAAGGGTCCTCTGCGCAGGGCACCCCCCCAGTGAGCGAGCTGCGTTCCCAGGCGCAGGGAAGCCCAGAACCTGGATCAGACGGCATGGGTCTGATCCCAGCCCTGCTGAGTCAACTAACAGCTCCGTGCCTCAGTTTCCCCACAGGCAGACGGGGTTAATCTGTGTCCTGTGTGCCTGACTGTGCTGGTGCTATGTGTGTCACTAAGGAAGCACTTAGATACCCGCGGCATCCAGGCAGGACCTGGCCACGCGGATGCGGGCAAAAGGGAAGCCACCCGAGCTAAGCGCTTTGGGAAGGTCCTGCCGGATCTTACCTTCCCTTAAGAGGAGACCCCAGGTCAGGGCGCGAGGCGGCGGGCCCAGCTCCTCCCAACCGGCTTGGATTCCGCCGTGCCGGCGCCCATCCCCGCCTGGTGCTGCAGACCCTCCCCATCTTGCCCCAGAGCGGGCTGCCCCACCCGGCCTCCCACCGAGCGCGCGGGCGTGGTCGGGGAATGGGCCCACCCTTGGAGGCACAGGTGGGCAGCGCGGTGTCACGCATGGAGCCGGGCCGCAGAGTCCGCGCCGGCCTTGCCCCTGCCCGCTGGCCCTCACCTTCTGGAAGCCCGCGCCGGCTCCCTCCATGACCACCACGTCCGCGCGCGCCCTCCGGAGCCCCGCCCCCGGACCCCAGCCAATGAGCCGGAGCGCGCCCTCCAGAGCCCCGCCCCCGGAACCCCAGCCAATGAGCCGGAGCGCGCCCTCCAGAGCCCCGCCCCCGGAACCCCAGCCAATGAGCCCGGAGCGCGCCCCCTGGAGCCTCGTCCCCGGACCCCCAGCCAGTGAGCCTGGAGCGCGCCCTCCGGGGTCATGCCTCCGGAACCCCAGCCAATGAGCCTGGAGCGCGCCCTCCGGAGCCCCGCCCCCGGGCACTCAGCCAATGATCCAGAGCGCGCCCTCTGTAGCCCCGCCCCTGGGCCTCCAGCCAATGAGCTCGGACCACCCTGCCTCTGCTCCTCCGCCTGTGGCCCGCAGCGCGTGCCCGCCCCTTCGCTCTCATTGGCCCGCGGTGAGCACCGCCTGCGCAAAGCCTCCCGGGAGTCGTAGTCCCGCCGCCAGGGCGCGGCCCCTCCCGGCGCGCTCCGCTCTTCCTGGATACCGAGGCGCTGCGGCCGCGGCGCGAGGGCTGGGGCCGGGCCACGTGGACGCGCTTGCCTGCTTCCCCGAGCAGTGGGCCGACGCACCTGCGGGTGGCCCCGACCCCGCCGCTCCGTCTCTCCCGGGCCTGCGTTGAGCTAGCCCTTGGCCTCCGCCGGGACTTCCATCGCCTTCGTGCCGGGGGCGGGGGTGCGCCCGCCCTGGAACCAGCCCGGGCTGCTCCTTATCCCGGGCTGCCGAGGATCGCCGCACACTGAGCGGCCCCCTTCTAGCGGCTGCCCCCGGCGCGGGGCTCCGCCCAGGCCCGCAGGGAGAGAGGTGCTGCCCTGGGACCGGCTGGTAGTGGGGCCTGGGGGCGGGTGGCCTCTGCGCCCCGGCGGGCTCACGCTGAGGCCCGGCTCTAGGGGCTTGCGGCGGAGGCCCTGCCCACACTCCGGGGCATGGAGGAGTTCCGGCGCTCCTACATCCGCCTGTGCAGGGAGAGCGGGGCTGAGCCCCAGGAGGCTGTCCTGCAGCAACTGCACCAGCTTCCGAGGGGCCGGCTGGACCTGGCCACGCAGAGCCTGACAGTGGACACCTGCAGGGCCCTGGGCAAGCTGCTGCAGACGGAGGCACTGTTGAGAGAGCTGGTCCTGAGTGACTGCATGCTGAGCGAGGAAGGTGGGCAGGCCCCGGGCGCCCGGGCTGGACTGCGGCTTGTTTGCTGCTGCACCCATGGCCTCCGCAGCCGCAGGCAACCTGATCTTTCCCTCTGGAGGTCTCCTCTTTCTGTAGCACAGAGTGAGCAACAGCATCCCTTTCTGAAGCCTGGGAGCGGAGGGCAGTTTTTCTTTATAACAGGAGAAGCCTTAAGGTTCCTGTGTGCTGGCCAGAGTGTGGGCTCAGCACCCTGCTTGTTGCCTAGCAAGGGCTGCAAATGCTTCAAACGTAACTTCACAGCGTTACGTGGGGAGGCTCATTCCAGCGTGAACCCAGATCAGTGGGGCCACCAGGACAGTCGTCCCTCCCCTGAGATGGGGCACCCATTTTTCCTTCCTCTAGGCCCTGGGAGGGGATTTGGGGCAGCAGGGGCAGGGAGTGACCACCCTTCCCCCCTACACAGGGGCCACACTGTTGCTCCAAGGGCTGTGCACCAACACCGTGGTGCGGCTTCTGGACCTAAAGGTGAGCATACCTGCGCTCTGGTGTGTGCCACCCGAGAGCAAGAATGGAGCAGGGAGACACCGGGTCCCCACGTCCTAGGGTCTGAACAGGCTGGAAACTGTAGGTACTCTTGGCACACAGGGCCCCTGAGCTGTTTTCTGATTGTCTCATATGTGTGGGAGTGTTTTGACGGCAGAGTATTCACCTAAACTGAGTGAGCCGGCCCCGGGAAGCTCACTAAAGTCAGGGAAACCAGGATCCAAAAGGAGCTGGACCTTCACCCAGAGCTTCCCCCACCCAGCCTCCTCCACTGCCTGGCCAAGGCCTTGTGGGGCGTGGATGTAGTATTCAGAGCCCAGCCAGGATGACAAGAGTGACTGGCTGGCCTGTTCCTGTCCTAGGGTAATAACCTTCGAGCCACAGGAGCTGAGGCGCTGGGAAAACTCCTTCGACAGAACAAGTCCATTCAGAGGTAGGGTGGTGGTCCTGGCCCCCACCCTCACCCTCAGCCCCCTCTGCGTGGTTCAGGGTTGGCCCCAGAGGACAGTCCTGCAACCCAAGAGTTCACTCCTCGGGCCAGTTGTCCACATTTCATGTCTGTTGGCAGGGAGCAGGCGGGTATAAATTACGAAGCTCCAGCCTCTGCCAGAGACCCTGGAACCCACACCCCTCCTGAAGCCCTGGGCCCCATTGGGCAGGGCACTCCCCTGGGTGAGCACCTTACAGCTGCCCTTCCTACAGCCTCACTCTGGAGTGGAACAACCTGGGCACGTGGGAAGATGCCTTCACCACCTTCTGTGGGGGCCTGGCAGCTAACGGCACCCTGCAGCAGCTGGACCTCCGCAACAACCAGATCAGCCACAAGGGCGCAGAGGAGCTGGCCCTGGCCCTGAAGGGCAATGCCACCCTCCAGCAGCTAGGTGAGGCAGACCCCACTGCCTGCTTCCCCAGGGGGCCCTCAGGGCATCCAGGGCTGCACCCCATGCACCTGGCCTCTCCACTGCAGCTTCTGACCTCTCAGAATGGAAGGGTGGGCGGCAGGGCTGGCCTGCACGCAGGCTCTGTTGACAGCCACAGGCAGGACCCTCAAAGGGAGGATCCCGGGCTAGGCCAGCTCCCCCTTCACCAGGTGCATTCTATCTGATGACAGCAGGTTTCCTTCCAGACCTGCGCTGGAATAACATTGGCCTCCTGGGGGGCCGGGCCCTGGTGAACTGTCTCCCCAGCAACAGAACCCTGTGGAGGCTGGACCTGGCTGGGAACAACATCCCCGGAGATGTCCTCAGGGCTGTGGGTACGGGTGTACGGAGCGAGGTGTGAGCCCTTTGACGGAGCCCATCTACGAAGTAGGGGGGTGGCTCGGACCCCGTAAGGAAGCTCACTGTGAAAGCAGCCTAACTTAAGGACTGAGGAACAGGGAAGAAGCTGCAGGGGGCATCCCTGGTGGACTTTCTTGGCACTCCCTGCGCACAGGCACCACCTGAGGCTCCTCACGTGTTCTCCTGCAGTCCTCACAGCCCATGTAGTGAGGGTAACCTGTTTCACAGGTGGAGAAGATGAGGCCGTGTGGCTCAGAGCCCTTGCCTCATGGCTGTGCTGATACCTGTGCAGGTGGCCCAGGCCACAACCAGGAAGGGGCTTCTTGGCATTTACACCCTGGTCAGCCCTGAGTTTGTGGCCGTGCATGGGAGCCAGGTGGGAATGGGGTACCTGGCCTGTGCTGTTGTTGCCGCCAGAGCTGAGCCTCCACGTCCCCTCCCAGCAGTGACTCCCGAGGCTGTGGAGAATCTCCAGCCAACAGCTCGGCCTTAGGCCCCGAACCCCAAGTGCCCCGGCCCAGCAGAGCACTTTGCCATGCCCTGTAGCTCCTCTGTGCACAGCGCCAGGCTCCTCTGCACCCCTGTGCCAAGGGATCATCACTTCCTGCCAGCTCTGCCCGGCCCTTCTGTCATCTCCAACTTCTCACTGTTCCCTGCCCTGCTTGTGCATTGCCCTTGCTGTCAATATGCTTCTGACCAGCACAGCTGCCTCTGGCCCCTCTCCACATACTGCCTGGATCTTTCCAGAACACAGGAGTTGAGCACAACTACCCTTAAAGTTGGTCAGTGCCCCTTGACCTTTGGGAGGGAGGCCAAATGCCCCAGGACGGCCCCCACCTCTGTGGCGGTGGAGTAGCCTCCCCTGCCTTTCCCTGACATGTGCACGTGTCCCCACGCCAGGTGCCCCCTGTGCACATGGCCCCACCCCACTGAACCGATTCACCCCAAGTTTGCTGAGGAATGCACCTGCTTCAGTGGGCACAACGCTTGCCTGGCAGCGTTGATTCCCATGCCACTAGCTTCCAGGTGCAGGGCAGGGCCGGAACTGGCCACTCTGGAGGCTGAGCAGCCACCAGCAGACAACACGGCTCCTCCCAACAGAGCAAGCTGTGGACCACAACCAGGACCGGCACACCACCTTCCAAGAGAACCAGGCCCGTACCCACATCCTCAGTAAGGAGGTCCGGCACCTCCGGGAGGAGAAGTCCAAGCAGGTGAGGCTGGCATCTTCACTGACCTCAGGGTTGCAGCCAGCCAGGGCCTGGCTGCCTTCCCCCCACCCCAGCCCCTGTGGTGCACCCATCTTCCCTTCCTCTGGGCCCTGGAGCCTCCCCAGCGGCCGATACCCAGGAAGGAGAGGCGGCCTCCTGGCCTGACCTCGCAGGTGGGCTTCCCCGAAAGCTGGTGTCTGAGCCCCAGGCCTACCTCTGAATGAGGCAGTGAGGCTGTGTTGGTGGGTGTCTGCCCTCCTTCCCCCTGAGAAGGCAGGGTGGGCAGGCTTGACACTGACCAGGCTCTGGCCCGCTCTGTCCCCAGTTCCTGGACTTGATGGAGACAATTGACAAGCAGCGGGAAGAGATGGCAGAGAGCAGCAGGTGGGGCTGAGGCTGGGGCAGGCTGCAGCTCAGCTGGGGCGCCTGGGGTTCAGGTCCAGGCACTGCTCATGGGTGGGCGTGGGCGTGGCTGTAGCTTGTGCTTCCCGAGGAAGTGGCTGGAGGGTCAGTGGCAGGTGGAGTGCCATAGACGCTTAAAGGGGTCCGGGAGGGCCCTGGGCTTTGGGTTTCCCTGGATCCTCCTCTCTGCCCACAGGGCATCAGCAGCACGCATGGGGCAGCTACAGGAAGCCCTGAATGAGAGGCACTCCATCATCAACGCCCTCAAGGCCAAGTGAGCAAGGCCAAGTGGCTTCAGGACACTTTATTTTATTTTTTCTTTACACTTTGATGTGCAGAGAAAACTTCAGGACACTTTAAAGATGTTCCCACAGGGCAGAGGAGGGTGGTGTGAGAACCTGAGTCCTGGTCTCCAAAGCAGAGGTGGGAAATGGGTGGAACAGGGGCAGTAACCCAGAAAGGCTTCCTGGAGGAGGTGAATGCTAGCTGGGGTTTGACTAGGGGCTGGCAACAGTGAGAACAGCGAGGCCATTTCAAGGCATGTGAAGCTCCTGCTGGAGCGGGGTGGGGCTGGCCCTTCCTCTCTGCAGGCTGCAGATGACCGAGGCTGCCCTGGCTCTGTCAGAGCAGAAGGCCCAGGACATAGGGGAGCTCCTGGCCGCAGCTGAGCAGGAGCAGATGAGCCAGTCACAGAGGCAGGCCAAGGAGCGCAGGCTGGAGCAGCAGGTGGGTGGCAGAGTTCAGGCAGTTGTGGGCCAGGCAGTGTATGGCAATGGGGTGACCCTTGCCCTGTCTCACCCCAGGAAGCCGCAGAGCGGGAGTCTAAGCTCCTCAGAGACTTGTCTGCTGCCAGTGAAAAGAACCTGCTTCTGCGAAGCCAGGTATAGGAGGTGTGGAGCCCGGCACCCAGGGAGCCCAGGGTGGGGCTGCAGGGCTGGGGCCACAGCTTCCCTCCCATGGTGCCGGCTTTCCAGGTGGACGAGTTGGAACGGAAGGTGAAATCTCAGCAGGAGCAGCTATTCCTGACCAGACAGGAGCTGACCAACACATCAGCTGAGTTGAAGATTCGGGCTGTGCAGGCTGAGGGTTGGCACAGGCGGGCCTGCCGCTGAGGGGGCTGGGGATGGGAACCCCGGGGATGGGGCCCCCCAGAGGACAGTGACCCACACTCTGCCCCACTGGGCTTCCAGAGCGCCTGGACATGGAGAAGAGAAGGGCCAGACAGAGCTTGGAAGACTCAGAAAACTTGCGCTTGAAGGAGGTACCTTCTTAGTTGTCATCTGGTCTCTGGCCCTCCCTAGTACCTGGTGCCTGCAGACTGGCCTTGGTGTGATGTGGGTGTCCCTAAAGCACACCCCTGGTGGGGGCTCCCCTCGCCAACCTTGGGTTGCTGGGTGGTGGTTTTCTTTTTTTTTTTTTTCTTTTGGGACAGAGTCTTGCTCTGTTGTCCTGGCTAGAGTGCAGTGGTGTCATCATAGCTCACTGCAGCCTCCAGCTCCTCCACATCTGGCTAATTTTTCTATTTCTGGTAGAGACAGGGTCTCGCTCTTGCTTAGGCTGGTCTCGAACTCCTGAGCTCAAGCGATCCTCCTGCCTCAGCCTCCCAAAGAGCTAGGATTACAGGCATGAGCCACCACGCCCAGCCAAGTTTTTTGCCAGCCTGATCGGTATCAGACCCAGAACCTCCTACTGGGGCTGATAGGGGACCCCGACCCTGTTGCAGCCATAGCGCAGGCTGTTGTGTACTACCCTCCTTTGAAGGGGCGCCCAGCCTTGCCTGTGCAGGGTGTATGTCCTGGGACCCTCAGTTCCTGTTAGGCCACCAGAGGCAGTCCTTTCTCAGAAGGAACAGAGTATCCAAGAGATGTCTGCCTTCCAGGGTGGGGATTTCATGGGGGGAAGGCGGGGCAGAGGGAGCCCCCACTTTCCAGCCCTGTCCCCTAACCCCCACACCTGGGCAGGTGGAGCACATGACACGCCACCTGGAGGAAAGTGAGCGGGCCATACAGGAAAGGGTACAGAGGCTGGAGGCCACACGGCTGTCCCTAGAGGAGGTGAGCATACCCCAGGCTCTGCCTCCCTGTGCTTTAGTCCTAGGGTGGGCGAGGGGTGGCAGCCCCTGGTGCTCCCAGGCTCAGGGTCCTGGGGCACCCCTTCTTGGTCTCAAAGCCTCATCAGGCCCCACTTTGGGGACCACCCGCCAGCGTCCTCGAGAGGCCAGAGGGGCTTAGAGTGGCATTCAGCCTCCTTGGCTGTGGACACCCTGCCCAGTGAGGGAGGGAGCAGAGGCAGCCACATGGCCCTTAGGAGGCTGGTGGAAGGGAGGCCTGCTGGCCTGGCAGGTGGGTGGGCCTGTGGCCCTGGGCCAGGGGCAGGAGGACAGGTGGGCAGGTGGCTGTCTGCTGTGCAGGAACTGAGCCGGGTGAAGGCGGCGGCACTCAGCGAGCGCAGCCAGGCCGAGGAGGAGCTGATCAAGGCCAGGAGCCAGGCCCACAGGGAGGAGGTAAGCACCTGGCCCCCTGGCTGTGCCTCACAAGGGAGCCAGGCCCAAGGGACTGGCATGAGCTGCCTGGAAATGCAGCCCACAGGACTGGAGTGGGCAGACTCTAGGGAGACAGGAGTGGGGGCACAGGGGGAGAAGAGGTCAGAGCAGCATGTCTGTTCCCCCAGCAAGAGCCACCGTCAGCAGGTCTCCACTTTGGATCCTGAGGTGGGTGGAGAGGTTTGGCCATCGTGTGGCCTGTGACTGCATGGATGGAGGGGGCACCAGAAGGAACCAGTGGAGTTGGCCTGGGAGGTGGAGGAGGGGAGCCCAGCAGGGGATGCTTCAGCAAGTGCCTACCCGTTAAACAGCAGATTTAGAAGGAGATGAGTAGTAACTTCAGTGAGCGGCTAGGTTCTTCCTTGTCTGTGTGGAGGGGGTGGGATCGTGTCCCATGCACAGTCCCTCTAGACGCAGGACATGAGCTCAGGCGTGGGCCCCTCCTGTACCCACAGCAGCAGCACCTGGCTCACCTGGAGGACAAGCTGCGGCTGCTGGCCCTGGCGCGGGATGAGGCTCAGGGCGCCTGCCTGCAGCAGAAGCAGAAGGTGGTGGAGGCCCAGGCCAGGGCCGGCCAGCTCAGCCTGCAGGTGGACGGCCTGCAGCGGCGCCTGGAGGAGCTGCAGCAGGTAGCCAGGGCTGCCGGGGTTCCTGGAGTGCCCAGCCCCCACCGGCCCCCACTGCCCCTCACTCCCAGTGCCTGGCAGGAGCTGAGCAACAAGGACCAGGAGAAGGTGGCCGAGGTGAACAGGGTGCGCGTGGAGCTGCAGGAGCAGAACGGCCGCCTGCAGGCGCAGCTGACCGCCCAGGAGGCGCTGAGGGAGAGGGCGGCGGCCCTGGAGCGCCAGCTGAAAGGTGGGCCTGGCCAGCTGAAAGGTGGGGCGGCGGAGCCGCGGGTGCCGTGGCGCCTGCTCACCGCCCTGCTCGCCCGCAGCGATGGCGCACGACCACCGCGAGGCGCTGCTGGACAGGGAGAGCGAGAACGCGTCTCTCCGGGAGAAGCTGCGGCTCAAGGAGGCGGAGATCGCCCGCATCCGCGACGAGGAGGCCCAGAGGGCGAGCTTCCTGCAGAACGCCGTCCTGGCCTACGTGCAGGGGTCCCCCGTGAGGGCCCTGAGCCCCCCAAAGTGAGGGAGGCAGGGGAACCCCGGCGCAGCAGCGCGTGCGGCGGCGCCGGGTGGACCGAGGGGCCGTCCCTCCCCGCGAGGGCCCGGCCGTCGCGCGCACGGCCGTGGTGCCGGGACCCGCGGCTCTCCGCGGCCGGGAAGGGGCTCCTTCCGCGCTCGCGCGTCCCGGTCCCAGAGCGACATACCCTAGAGGACGCGGCGGCGGAGGAAGTCCCCGCCCCGCGGCGTCTCTGCAGTGTAACCGCCTTTGCCCGTGTAACGCGCGGTGGGGCGGCGGGAATACAGCGTCTCACTTTGTGGCACTTTCTGGGCCTCGTCTCCCGCTCAGCCTCCGCACCTCACCCTCCCGAGCGCAGGGGGACCCTCGCTGCTGCCGGTGGCGGCGCCGGCGGGGAGGGCCGGGAGCCGCGGCGTCGGCCCGCCTTGGGGGTGTTGGTGACGGAAGACTCCCGGGCTTCCGCCGTGGTCTCCTGCCGGGGCGGGCGGGTCTCCCTAGAAAACACGACGCGCACACAGCCCACCCCGCGCGGGTCAGGTCGCGGGCTCGCGCTGCGCCCCGAGGAACGTCGGGGGAGCCCCGAGCAGCCGGGGCGCTCCCAGGGCGCAGGGCCCGAAGGCGCGCGGCTGGGGCGGGGGGCGCCCCGCCCGCGCCCCCGCAGGCTCGGCCCTGCTCGGCGGCCCCGCCCCCCGCGGCCGCGCTCGGCTGTCTCCGCGCCCCGCGCTCGGCGGCGCTCGGCTGTCTCCGGCCGCTCGCTCAGCGCTCGGGTCCGCGGCCGCTGCGGTGCCGGGCATTTCTCCGCAGCTCAGCTCGCGGCCGCGCCCGCCGCCGCCCGGCCCCGCGCCCATGCAGGCCATCAAGTGCGTGGTGGTCGGCGACGGGTGAGTGCGCGGCCCCGAGGCTGCTCGCCGGGCTGCGGCGCGGGGACTCGGGCGGGGCGGGGCAGCCGGGGCCGCCCCCCGCCAGAGCCGCGTGCGCCCCGGGGCCGGGGAGGGGCGGGGTCCCGGCCCGGCGCGGTCCGCCGGCCTCCAGCCCGAGCCCACCTGATGCTGCCGGGCCCCCGGGCTGGGTACCGCGCGAGGCGGAGCCGCCGCCCAGTCCTCCCAGTGGGTGGGGCCAGGCCTCTCACCTGGGCTGAACCCTGAGCCGGCCCCACCCGCCCCTGCCACCCACCCCGGGCGTGTTGGGAACTCCGCCGCCCTGCCCGGGGCCCTGATGTTGGGGACCCCTGCGCCCGCACCCACTGGTCCACCCCACGGAGCCCGGCCTGCCCAGGTCGTCCTCCAGCCCTGGGTCACTGCGGATCTGCAGGGCTGGGACCCCTGTCCCCACCCTAACTTAGCCTCTAGCTCCGTGGGCGGAGGCTGTCCTTGCCCGGCAGAGGGGTGAGGCTGGGCCTGGGAGCCACGTGGGCTTGCCCCTGTCCACAGCGCCGTGGGGAAGACATGCTTGCTGATCAGCTACACGACCAACGCCTTCCCGGGAGAGTACATCCCCACTGTGTGAGTGGGGGAGCACTGGGGTGCCTGGGCATACGGGCGTGGGGCGGCCCTGGGCTCCCAGGTGGCCCTGGTTCTGGGCTTCTGGGGTGGGGCTGAGGTGCTGGGCAGAGTTCCGATTCTGTGTAGGCTTGAGAACCCTGAGACACAGGTGGGCTGGGCGGGGGTGACCCAGGACCCCTCCCAAGCTTGGCCTTTCCCACTCTGCTCTGCAGTTTCGACAATTACTCTGCCAATGTGATGGTGGATGGGAAGCCGGTCAACCTGGGGCTATGGGACACGGCTGGGCAGGAGGACTACGATCGGCTGCGGCCACTCTCCTATCCCCAAACTGTAGGTGACAATGGGGCCAGCCCCAGAGCTGAGTGGGTCCCTGAGGTCCAGATGGGGGAGGGCACAGCCATGTGGACCCCCCTTGACACTCCCACTGGGTCCCTCCCAAGGATGTGTTCCTGATCTGCTTCTCGCTGGTGAGCCCGGCCTCCTTTGAGAATGTTCGTGCCAAGGTAGAACTGGGCTGGGGGGGCCGCTCTGGGGGGAGGGCTTGCCCTGGAGGTTGCCTGAAGGCCTTAGGCAATTCATCCTTTAGAGGCAATTGAAATGCATGTTGCGTCCGGACTGCACATATGGTGTGGGGCCTACAGGTGGCCGTGGGGGTGAAGGGGTGGTGTATGGGGGTTGGGCATCTCAGAGGATAGAGGGGTTTCTCTAGCCTCTAGGGATGGGCCTTGGCTGGGAGTCCCTGGTAAGTCTCAAGGCTTCCTGGCTATTTTGTTTCCGGTCACTTCCCTATGAAACTACCAGACCCCTGTGAAGTAGGAAGAGCCCAGTGTGGCTCCAGGGCCAGTGAGGAAGCCCTCAGGAGCCATGGCCACTCTGGGCTGGGCTGGGGGAGCAGACCCCAAGGTGTAGGGGATCAGAGCCTTTGTCCCCACAGTGGTACCCAGAAGTGCGGCACCACTGCCCCCACACACCCATCCTCCTGGTGGGCACCAAGCTGGACCTCCGCGATGACAAGGACACCATCGAGCGGCTGAGGGACAAGAAGCTGGCACCCATCACCTACCCACAGGGCCTGGCCATGGCCCGAGAGATTGGTGGGTGGGCACTGCTGGGCACCTACGAGGGAGGATGAGGAGGCAGGGAGGCATGCTGGGGGCCCTGCATCTGCCTGTGCTGCCTCCTCACATCCCCGTCCTTGCTGCTGCCACCCCACCCCCTGCTGCCCGTCACTGTCCCCAGGCTCTGTCAAGTACCTGGAGTGCTCAGCCCTGACCCAGCGGGGCCTGAAGACAGTGTTTGATGAGGCCATCCGAGCCGTGCTCTGCCCGCCCCCTGTGAAGAAGCCCGGGAAGAAGTGCACAGTCTTCTAAAGCCCCTGCCCACCCAGGGCCTAGGGGCTGGCAGAGGAGCAGCCCCTGGACCCATCTGCTGTTGTGTCGAGATGTCTGGTGTCCCTGAGTCTGCTGTGAGGGAGGGGTGTGGGGGGGAGGGGAAGAAGCATGAGGTCAAGGCTGGGGCCACAGGGTCCTGATTTCTCTGCCTCTTTCTGGGGTGTGGCTCCAGCCTTCCCTGGCCCCCACGGGAGGCCAGGAGGGAGCAGGGTCTCCCTCAGCGCTGCAGGGGTGGGTCCAGGGCAGCCCCAGGATGGGCTTCCCTGCCGGGGGGCGGGGGGGTTCTGTCCATTGCGCTCCAAGGAGGGGTGGCCCCCTTCTTATTTTATACAATAAACATTCTGCTCCGACATCTCCTGTCTCTCACTACCAGCCCTTCTGCTCTGGCATGGTTTGCCCCCAACCACCCCCCTCATGGTGAAGAGGGGGCCTGTAGCACCCACAGCAGCACCTCGGAGTTTGAGTTCCCCAGGGTGAGCTCTGAGCATGCCCTACACCTTGGGCAAGAGGAGCCCACTGTGCTGCCTCAGTCCCCAAAGGAGAAGCCCAGATGTGAGCAGGAGCAAGTACGCTCAGCCCTTTGGATGAGCGCCTGCCCAGTGTACAAGCAGGCCTCTCCCTCGCTGACTTGGGGCTTCTGGGAAGGAGCACACCCAGGCAGCTGGGCTCTCAAGCAGCTCCCCTTCAGAAGGGGACAGTCTGCAAAGAGGCTGGAGCCAGGTCAGGCTCCCCCACAGCCCCCACTGCCTCTGGCTGGTATTAGGAGAAAGGGTACCCAGGCCGAGGGCCAGGACAGAAAAAGGCTTGGAGGTTGCAGCGTGGTGTGTAGAGAGAAAGGAGCAACAGCTGGGCACACGCTCTGGTGAAGCTGATGTCAGAAACAGTGGGCCCTAAGGCACGGGCCAGGGCCTTGGACTTCACCCCAGAGAGGCTACAGGGCATCACTGGAGGCAAACACATGATCAGAGGGTGCCATGCAGGGTTGCCCTGGGCTGCCTGCGCACACCTCCTCATTGTATGGGGAAGTGGCTCATACTAGCTCAGGAGATCCAATTGCTAAATTCTCAAGAATTTGGTTAGCCAATTGTTAACCATTATTAATAATTAAATTATATAAACTTTTACAATGAGTTGTATTAAAAACAAAATTAACAAATACTCAAAACACATCACTTCCTAATTAGTTTTGTACATATTACTATTATATATGCCTTTGGGGTTATTTACATCTACTGTACCTATCAAGTACAAATTCTATATAATTGGGTGCTACTGTTCATCTCTTCTCGACTCCGCATTCAATGACATCAAATTGGTAGTTTGAAATCAGCCCTAGTGCCAATATTTATACCAAGGAAATTGGCAAAATCCACAAATTGGGGCTTGATTTATTGTTAATCATGTAGACTTAAGAAGGTAATAGAAGTCAGGCTTGGTGAATTGTGCCTGTAATCCCAGCTATTCAGGAAGCTGAGGTGGAAGGATCAATCGCTTGAGCCCAGGAGTCTGAGACCAGCCTGGGCAACACAGTGAGACCCTGTTTCTCAGAAAATTTTTAAAAATGAGCTGGGCATGGTGGTGCACACCTGTAGTCCCAGCTACTCAGGAGGCTGAGGTGAGAGGATCACGTGAGCCCAGGAGTGTGAGACTACAGTGAGCTGTGATTGTGCCATGGCACTCCAGCCTGGGTGACAAACTGAGAATAAATAAAAAGAAACAGAGAAAATGCAGATTAAACTTACATGTGCTGTGTATGTACTCATTATGTTGTAAATAGCACAAAAAGTTGAGGAAATGTTCTTCCAGGATTGAAAAGCTATTATCTACTGCAACAAAGAAGTTGCTCAGGTCACTGATAAAGTAGTGAAGTTTGACATCCATCTTCCTTGTTTTACTTTTGCGTCACTCACAAACTCCAAGGAAGATCACCCAATCTTCATGTCAGCATTATACTCACAAGCACACCACTGGTTCCATACCAGAGGTCTCTGGACAGGGCCAGAGGTCATCCTTGGTCAAATTCACCACCTTCTTTAGAAGCCCACCTTTTGGAAGGTCCTACCTGCAGCAACTGCCAGGGTGCTGGCCAGGCCTAAAAATCTCAGGTGTGAGAGACCGGCTGCCACCTGGCTTGGAATGTGCATCTAATGGATCTCTGCCTGGCTGGGACCCATTCCCACACTCAGCCCTGAGTCTTCCCAGCTGCCTGCTGGCAGCCCAGGAATCAGCACGGAGGCTGGGCAGGAGAATCAGGTTTATTGGAGGGATGTGGGTGCAGGGGTGGACTCAGCATGGGGCTGAGGTGTGTGTGGGAGGGGGCTCAGGTGGCCAGGAAGCCCCCGTCTACCGGCACAGTGGAGCCCGTGGTCATGCTGCTTCGGTCACTCAGCAAGAAGAGGATGGCATCCACCACGTTCTCCACCTCTGTGGGCAGGGTGGGGTCAGTTGAAGGAGGCTGCCTTCCATCTTTCCCCCCACCCCTGGCCCCCGCAGGCACGACTGCTGGCTGGGCTTCCACTCCACTCACCAGCAAACCTGCCAAGTGGGATGCGGTCCAGCATAGTCTTGGCTTTATGGGGGTCACTCCAGTTGGCCTGGCCCATGGGTGTCATCACCACTGTGGGGTTCACTGCATTCACGCGGATCTGCATTGGGACAGGCAGAGGTCAAATGGCGAGCAGGGCTCCCTGGGTGTGTGCCTGGGTGGTGGGAGGCACTCTAGCCCAGCTCACCTTGTGGGGCCCGAGTTCTAGGGCCATCACCTTGGTCAGCATATCCAGGGCACCCTTGGTGGAACCTGTGAGGAGGAGCCCAAGCTGGCTGGGGGCTGGGGATGGGGTGGGGTGGGGCACAGCTGGGGCTCACTCACAGTAGACACTGTGGTTAGTCACTGCACGCTGGGAGGCCTGGCTGGAGACATTCACGATGGCCCCTGTTGCTCCCCGTGCTATCAAGCCCCTGGCCATGATCTGAAATTGCAGATGGAGGGTGAGGCAGAACTGGCACCATCCACCAGAGTTCCCCTTCTGCAGCAGGGCAGCTCACCTGGGATACCTGGATGACAGCCCGAAGGTTCACATCAAAGGACCTAGAGAGAATGGACAGGCCCTGGTCAGGGACTGGGGCTGCTGCAGGGGATAGCCCCTCCCCTGGGGTTACTCCCCACCAACTGGCTCACGTGTCACAGGCCTCCTTGGTGACTTCCAGGAAGGGCTGCAGCAGGGCCACACCAGCATTATTTACCAGCAAGTCCACTGGACCCATGCCACTCAGCGCCTGCTCTGTGGCCTCCCAGTTGCCTAGGTCCACGCACACAGGCTCTATCCCCGGGCACTGTGTGTATTGGGGGGTCATAGTTACCAGAGGCTCCATGCCCAAGAAGGGGCACAGCTGGGCCTCTGCCACCTGAGGGAGGGGGGCTGGGGCCAAGTGACCTTTCAGCCAGACAAGGGGAGAAGTTAGGCGTCCCAGAGGGACCCGCAGTCCCGTGGGCAAACCCAGGGCTGTGTGACCAGAAGCCTGGCCCCACCTCCGGCCGGTTCACTTCCTCTCTGCGCCCGAGCGACTCTGGCCAGGGCCTGCTCAGCAGCCATTTCAGCCTCTTTCCAAGCCCGGGGGCCTGGCAGCTCTGTCGGCCACACGGGCCCCCACGCAGGTCGCGCGCCCTGGGAGAGGTGCTGAGGGTGATCGACAACCCCAGCGCCGGGCGCCCAGACCCGCGGCGACCCCGGCCCGCGCCGCCCACCCTGCGGCCGCACCGCAGAGCTGGGACCGGCGGCGCCTACCTCGCGGACAAGGCTGTCCAGGTCGGCCTGGGTCCGGCTCACGGCCACCACCCGCGCGCCCGCCGCGTGCAGCGCCTGGACCGTGCTGCGCCCGATGCCTGCGGGGAGCGCGGCTCAGTGCGGGCGCCCCCCCGCCGGCCCACCCTTGCCCGCCGCCCGCCGGCCCACCTTTGCCCGCCCCGGTGACGAGCGCGCGACGGCCCGAGAACCCCAGCTCCATGTCCGCGCAGTCTCCGCCCGGCGCGCCGAGGCCGCGGGACTTTGAGCTCTGGGCGCGGGGGGCGGGGCGCGGCGGGGCCAATCGCGGGGCGGCTTCTGGACCGGGGGCGGGGACATTCAAGGGCCCCAAGGGGGCGGGGCGGGGCGAGGCGGGGCGGGGCGGGGCGGGGCGGGGCCCCGGCTGTCCCTGGGGCGGGGTCTTTCAAACCGCCCTGTGGCGACCCAGGCACCGGGTGCGGAGTCTGTGTAGCTGGCCCTAGCCAGCAGTTTTTCCCTGCCTGCAAGAATATTACAAAACACAGACGTAGTAGTTAATACCAGAAAAAACGTGTGGCTACACGTAAAATGGAGAACTCAGTGCTAACATTTCTTGTTTCGTTTCTGAAAAGTTTGGCACGTCCGAAAAAGTCTCGCATGTCCCCCTACCCCAGGCTTGGGAGTGGGTCACGCCAGCCACTTGAAATGCCAGGGAAGACACCAATGTCAACAAAGCTCCGCATCAGGCTGAAAAGGAGTTGAACCCCAAGGTCACCTGGCCAGCGCCTCCGGCCGCGGGCACCATTTAGAAATTGAACGGGAAGTATGGCCACACCACCCTGAACCGCGGATCCCGTCTGATCTGAAGCTAAGCAGGGTCGAGCCTGGTTAGTACTTGGATGGGAGACCACCTGCAATACACCAGGCTGTAGGCTTAATAAAGTAAAACTAAATTTAAATTTAAAAAATAAATTGAATAGGGTAGGGAGAGGATTTGGGTCATCAAAGTACATGGCGGCCAGCAAAGGTAATCCTTGCTTCCCAAGGCTTTAGGGTTAGTTACAGATGTACATGTGTGCACCAGGCACACTGGGTCTCCATATAAAAGCTATTTTGTTCTGTGGGTCACTGTGGGAAAGTCTAGAACCATTGCACTGAGGACCTTCTGTGGCCAGTAGTAGGGAATTGGTGATTGTAGGGCCTTTGGGTCACCTAAGGATTTGGGCCCAGAGAAGTGGACAGGCTGAAGGCAAGGGGTGACCAGGCACAGCAGGAGGCACAGATTTGAGAAGTCCCTAGGGGACAGCCAAGTGCATTCTCCCCATCATGCCCTGTGGCCAGCCCACCAGCCCGGCTGCCCTATAAACCCTGCTTTCTGCTCCTAACCTTGGACCCTGCTCTCTGCCTGCCAGAAACCGAAGGAGGGACAGTCCCCAACCTGTCCTTCCTGGAAGGCATGTCTGCTTAGATACCTTCCATGAGCTGACTTTGTGCCCAAGATAGTGTACAAATCCCCTCACTTGTCCTGTGATCCTTGGTCTTCTTGGTGACCTCCAGGAAGGGCTGCAGCAGGGCCACACTGGCATTGTTCACCTAGGCCCATGCCTCCCAGTCACCTAGGTCTATGAACACAGGCTCTATCCTTGGGTACTGTGTGTGTTGAGGGGTTACAGTGTGTATTGTGGGGCCTCCCTGGAGATCCTGCCGTCTGGTCAGAAGTACCCTCAGCATCCCCCACCCCTACCCTGAGCCCTGTGCCCACCCAACCATTGCCTGGAGGGCCCGACCCCAGCCCTTTGTCCTCTGCCCACTTGCTCAGGATTGGACCCTGTGCTGCTCTACCTGGCTGGCCTTCGCAGGCCTGACATTCTCTCAGATAGCACAGGCCATGCCAAGGCCTGGCCTAGGCAAGCACAGCTGAAACCCAGCAGGGCCTGCAGGACCGTCTGGCCAGCCCTGGGCTGCAGGGCTGTTGAGCCGGGATACAGGCCATGCACAGTCCACAAAGCAGCAGCTGTGAGCCCCGCCCCCAGCTTGGGCCACCTCTTATGGGAGGTCCTGAGGGAGGAGGTGTGTCCGCAGGTGCAGCTGGATTCCCTGGAGGAGGAAAAACTAGATTTGGTGCAACACCCAGCCCCTCCCTATCCAGGCCTGAAGCTCTCAACCCCACCTTCCCTAAGGATGGCCTAGAGACGGTGGCTTCAGGCTGTCCTCTGCCCTCTGCCCAGGGCTGGTTGGGTGCTGGGGGGTGGGGTGTGGACACCAGGAACCGCCTTGCAAAAGAATTGCTGCCCTTTGGTCACCAGGCGGGGTCAGAGGTGGCGTCAGGCTGGCCCACCCCTTCCCTCCTCTCCCCAGACTCGCAGGCAGCGCGGGCTCTGCGCCGGCTCAGAATGGTAAAAGGCCGAATGGTCCGAAGGACAGATGTCACACACAGGCTATGTGGGAGCAACAAGGCTGGTTTATTCACTCGGGTGCGAATGCGCTGAGTCCAAAAAGAGAGTCAGCACAGAAGGGGGTTCTGTGAGGATTTTTATAAGCGGGGAGAGCCGACCCCCTCCCACCTGCCCTGCTCAGGTCTTTGTTGTTCCTGGGTAGAAACCACACTCTTGATCCGTGTCGCTGTTGGGGTCAGGCTAGGTGGTCGTTGAGATAAAGTCACCCATAACGCAGGTGATTGTTGATGTAAAGTCCCCGATCCGTATCTCTGCCGTGGTTTAGCCGGATATGTTCTGGGGGCGTGGGGCTGGGCAGGTGACTTTCCGCTCGGTGCAGCTAATGCAGGGCAATCACGGCAGCAATGGCCGGGCTCAGTCTAGAATGCGGCAACTGCTGCTCTGCCTATCAAATGGCTTCCATTTATTGAGGCCAATCCACCCCCGCACAGCGGGGCACAGCGGGTGGGGCGGGGGCCGAGTCCCAGGCAGCCGGGGTTGAGGACGCTGACCGCGGTGGGATGCGGTCTGGATGGGGGATGGGCCGCTGGGGCGGGCGTGGGGTGGAGGCGGGGCGGGGCGGGCCGTGGGCGGGGCCGTGGGCAGGCAGGGTCGTGGAAGGGGGCGGGGCCCAGCGGGGCCTCGGCTGCAGCGGAACGGAGCTGGGCGGTGGGGCAGGCGACGGGCGGGACCGAAGGGCGGGGGCGGGGCCATGGGGACGCGACCGTGGGATGGGGCGGGGTCGCGAAAGGGGGCGTAGCGGGGCTTGGCCAAAAGGCGGGAAGCGGAGCGGGGGGCGGGGGGCGGGGGGCGGGCTGTGGGCGGAGCCATGGGGGCAGCGGGGGTGCTCCTGTGGGCGTGGTCTGAGTGGGCGTGGCTGTGGGCGGGCCTGGTGGTCTGAGTGGCCGGGCGTGGTCTGAGTGGGCGGGCCTGGTGGAGGGCCGGGGCGTGGTTGTGGGGGCGGGGCTGTGGGCGGGCTAGGTGGGCGGGCAGGGGCGGGCAGGAGGGCGGGCCGGGGCGGGGCTGCGGGCGGGCTGGGTGGGCGGGCAGGAGGGCGGGCAGGGGCGGGGCTGTGGGTGGGCTGGGTGGGCGGGCCGGGGCGGGGCTGTGGGGCTGGTGGGCGGGGCGGGGCTGCGGGCGGGGCGCCCAGCGCAGCCCCGCGCTAGGAGGCCAGGTAGCCGGCGTCCACGAAGATGCCGGAGCCGCTGGTGGAGGCGCTGCGGTCGCTGAGCAGAAAGAGGATGCTGTTGACCACGTCCTCCACCTCTGCGGGGGCGGCAGGCCGGTCAGGGTGGCTCGGCTCGGCCCCCAGGCACGCGGCTAACCCACTAACCGCTGACCTGCAAACTTCCTCAGCGGGTGGCGCTCCTTCAGCTTCCGGGAGGTCTCGGGGTCGCACCAGACTTTCTGGGCCATGGCCGTCGGCACCACCGTGGGGTTCACGGAGTTCACCCGGATCTGGGCCAGGGGCAGGAGGTGGTGGGCTCAGCCTGCGGCCCAGCCCCTGACCCCTCTGCCCAGAGCCTGTGTTGTCCCCATGCCCCCATTCTCACCCCCAACCCCCATCCCTGCCCCCCACGACCCCCTTGTACCCCGCCAGGCCTAGTCCCCAGCCTCCAACTGCCCAACCCACCTTGTGTGGCCCCAGCTCCAAGGCCATGGCTTTGGTCAGCATAGTCATTGCACCCTTGGTGGAGCCTGTGGGCGGCAGCACTAAGGACCCCCTAGAGATTGAGCCGGACTCCCAGGAGCTCCCCAGGGAATAGGGGTGCGCACGCTGGGCAGAGGAACTCACTGTAGGTGGCCAGGTTAGGAAAGGTGGTGTGGGCCGCTATGCTGGAGACATTGACGATGGAGCCGGGTGCTCTGCGGTTGATCATGTCACGGACTACAATCTGAAAGCAAGAGCAGGGGCAGGTGGCCCCACCCCACCCCCACCCAGCCGTCCATGCTGGACCTCGCCCTCCCGCTGGCTCACCTGGGACACCTGGAGCACAGAACGCAGATTCACATTGAAGGACCTGGCGGAAGTGACGAGGGACAGCCGTGGCAGCCTCCGCTGCCTGTCCCCAGCAGCCCTGCCCTAGCCTGACCATTCTCCCCTCTCACCTCTCGAAGGCTTCCTTGGTGACCTCCAGGAAGGGCTGCAGCAGGGCCACAGCAGCGTTGTTCACCAGCAGGTCCACAGGGCCCACGCCACCCAGTGCCTGCTCCGTGGCCTCCCAGTTGCCCAGGTCCACACACACGGGCTCAATTCCGGGACACTATAGGAGACATTGGGCAGTGCCCTGAGAGGTGGTCCTGGCAGACTTGTGAAGCATCCCTGATGGTATGGGGGCAGACTAGGCCACAGTGGGACTGCGTGCCTCACCTCCTGGGAGAGGATGATCAGATCGGTATTGGTGCGGCTCACGGCCACCACTCTGGCTCCCAAGGCATGCAAGGCCTTCACAGTGTCCCGCCCGATTCCTGTGGGGGTTAGGGGGGACTCGGTGGGTAGATGGCCCAGCATGTCTGGTCAGGCTGGAGTCAGGGGAGCAGATGAGAGTGGGGGCTGCAGCTGCTGCTGCCCAGGGACAAGCAGGGAGAGCGCAGTGGCCCAGGAGTAGGTGGGGGCCCAGGTCAGAGGCCCAGCTGACCAGCATCAGGCCAAGGGAGGTCCTAGAGGGCAGGCCTGAGGGAAGAGGCCATGCCCAGCCCCCCCTCTTTCCAGCCTCGGTCTGGGGGTCTCCCTGGGGCCAGGGGATCTTGTGTTGACCAGGGAGTGGCTGGTGTCCTGTCCCAGTGGGGCTCCAGCCAGGTGGTGGGGAGCAGCTCAGGCCCAGGTCCAGGTTCAGGGGCTGAGGGGCATCAATTGCTGGTGAGGCCTGGCTGTGACAGGCCAGTGGGGACTCACAGGCCCTGCATGGGCCTCTGTGAGGATTTGAGTCTTGCTACCTTGCTCTCCCAGGCAGCCCCTCCTATACCCCCCCACCCTGCTCGAACCTACCTTTCCCTGCCCCTGTCACCAGGGCCCGCAGGCCGCTGAAATTCAGCTGCATGGTGCTGCCTGCCAGCCTCATCCTGCAGTGAGAGGGGGACGCAGAGGTTTTATATGCCCAGGTGGGTGGGCGGGGCAGGGTGGCTTGACGAGGGTGATGGGCAGAACCCCATCCTGGATTTTGGAAAAGAAATAAAAACTAACTTGTGTGTGTGCATGCATGTGTGCATATGTGTGTGGAGGGATAGGCACAGACGGCATCGTGGAGCAGGGAGGAGGGCAAGGTAGTAGAATTTTTGTTTTCTGGTTTTTTTGTGCAGACAGAAATATTACCCTGTAATAGTTTTTACTGGAAAAGGAAGCCTGGCCTCCCTACCAGCTGGGGGGTAGAGTAGCTGTGCCCCTTGGGTGCAGAGTGGGGGGCGTATGTGCTTAGTGTTGCCAGCTCTCTGGTAATACTTCAGCACCTCTGTCCAGGAGTTCAGGGCAGGCCGAGACACCTCCACCATGCAGGTGGCATGGACTCCCAGGCCCTTCCACATGGGGCCCCGAAAAGCAGGTAGACCTCCTGCTGCCTCTCCCTCCCAAAAGCTGAGCCTCTCACTTGGACTCAGGCCTAGACCCCCAGGTGCGATCCCAGGAAGAGGGCTGCCCAATTGTCTAGAGACTCCTGTTGGAAAATCCATCGTGCCTCGCTGAGCCCTCCCCAACTCCTGGAGGCCAGCAGGGCTTGTCTTCTTGAGGCCTTGGAAGACACTGTCTTTGATCTTGTGATGTACCAGTGAGTAGGGCAGGGTCACAGGGAACACTCAGGCTGGGGTTCCTAGGACTCGGGGGAGGAGCCTCAGGGGTGGGAAAGTGAAAATCAGTGACCTGCGAGAGTAACCCAACTCCACACACACAGGCGGGCACCTAAAAACACAGTGCGCAGCTCCGCAGGGTTCTCATTTAAAATTTAAGCTGGCACGGCGACCCACACCTGTAATCCCAGAACTCTGGGAGGCTGAGGCAGGAGGATCCCTTGAACCCAGGAGTTAGAGGCTGCAGTGAGCTATGATCACACTACTGTACTCCAGCCTGGGCAACAGAGTGGGACCCTGTCTGTAAGCAAAAGAAAAAGTAAACTACAGGATCTTTGGTACAGACAAAGATCCCCATACAGAGTGTACCTACTTCCATCCCTGTCCTTAGTCCCAGGCCTGAGCCCTGGCAGTTGACCCCTAGGTGGCATGGGTGTGATGGGGAGTCTGCTACCCTCCCAGTAGCCTTGACTTTAAGGGGCTGGCCCCTGCCCACCCCCTGTCTGATTTACTTACAGAGGTTCCACTGAAGAGTGTTCTAAACATCTGCAGTTCTGAATAGTTGAAGAAGCAACCCAAAAACATCTCCCCACCTCCATCAATCCATATCCCCCAAATTAAAAACACAAGAAAACAAACAAAAACACATCAGTACCCTGCCTTCTCTCACCAAGACTATCTTATACTCCAGACAAATTTCTGAATGCTGAAGTGTTTTGTTTTGTTTTGTTTTGAGACAGGGTCTTGCTCTTGTCACCCAGGCTGGAGTGCAGAGGAGTGATCACACCTCCTGGGCTCAGACTCCCAAAGCACTGGGCTTACAGGTGTGAGCCACTGTGCCTGGCCATAATTTTTATTTTGCAATGATTCAGAGTTGCAAGTATAGTACAAATAACTTTTTTCCCCTGAAACACATGAGAGGAATTTGCCACACTAACACCCCATCGGCCCTGAAATAGCCAGCGCCTGTTTCCTTCCAACAAGGACATCATCCTGCACAACATAACACAGCCCTCAGCATCACAGAGTTAACACGGGTGCTCTGCTACCCCGTGACCACCAGCCCCACTCAGTGATGGTCTGTGTAACAGAGAGGTCCAGCCTCACATGCTGCCCTTGGGTGTCCTGCCTCTCCAGTATGCCACCCTCTGGACCCTGTCTCAAAAAAAAAAATCCTAATGGTCTGTACTGTGAATTTTCTACAGGGAAGAACCTACCAAATGCTTCTGACAGCATCCCTCTCTGCCGCTAACATGTTATCCTTGGATCTGCTGGGCCACACGCGCAGGAGGCAGAGTAGCCTTCGCGGCAGCCTGGGCTGTTGTTGAACATTTTCGGATTCTTTTTTTCCACTCTGTCACTCTGGCTGGAGTGCAGTGGTGTCACCACAGCTCACTGCAACCTCAAACTCCTGGGCTCAAGTGATCCTCCCGCATTGGTTTCCCGAGTAGCTGGGACTACAGGTGCATGCTACACCTAGCTAATTTTTCTATTTTTTGTAGAGATGGGGGTCTCAGTATGTTGCCCAGGCTGGTCTCGAACTCTTGGCCTCAAGCGATCCGCCTGCCTCAGCCTCCCAAAGTGCTGGGATGACAGGCGTGAGAGGCCGTGCCTGGCCCCCTTCTCTTATTCTGGGCCCTACTCAAAACTGGCAGCTATTTGGGTTACTACAGAGTAGCAGAAATGGGTGAGAATTGACACACAAATGAAGTGTATGTTCCCCCAAATCCAAAGTGACTCTTAGATATCGGGTCTTTTTCTCAGTGGTAGGAGGAACCGTGTGCTGTGCCGTGCCCCTCCCAGGGCTTCTGCGGGGGAGGCCGGGCACCCACCCTAACCAGCCTGGGGTCTGCAGGCTGCCCTGGGCAGGGGCCATGGGGGCACATGCACACTGCACACATGTGCACACGGAGGCACACACGTAAGGAGTTCCTGTTGGGGTGAGGAGGGGTCTGAAGATCTGGGAGGCCTGGGGCTGGGGTTAGCAGGAGGACCTGGTGTCCGCAGGAGACCCCTGGGGAGCAGCGACGCTGCTGTACGTGCACGTGAGAGTATGCGCTGGTGTGTGAAGGTGCATGCAGCCCCTCTTGTCCCCTCCCAAGGGGGCTCTGCGCATGAAGGGCCAGGGTCTAGGCTGGACGAAGGGCCAGGGTCTAGGCTGGACAAAGGTCCTTCCAGAAGCCTCTGAGCTTCCTTCTCAAATTCCTTCTTTCAAGGCCCCTTGAGAAGGGAAGTTTCATTTGCTTTCCGTGTTTCTCAGGGTGAGGAGAGAGATAAGCCCTTGAAACCAGACCCTGGGGCAAGCCCATGAAGGGGCACTTGAGCAGTGGGGGTGGGGCTGGAGCTCAGGGACAAGTGGACTCTGAGGCTCTGAGGGGGCGGGGGCCAGCTCTTGGCACCTGCCAGGGAAGCTGCCTCCACACTGAGCTCAGGGCCCTGGGAGGACAGTGTTCAGGTGCGTGGGGGTCAGTGAACAGGCTCTGGGTGCCCCGACAGAGCCTCAGATGGGGGAGGGCACCGCACACCGCCCTGCGCCTCCATCCCTCCAAGCTGCAGCTGCCTCTGCTGTGTGACCCGACTCTCACCCCAAGTTGCAGCCAGGGCCCCCAACCCGTCACTGCCCTGCTCAGCCCAGAGCCCCCACTTGTTCCAGACCCTTCCTTACCCTCCATTAGGCATCTGGTGACCACTGGGACCTACTGGCTCTACTTCACTGAGAGTTTTTGATCTGCCTGTGTCCCTGGTTCCCTCTCCCCAAAACCGAATCACCTCCATGAACTCTGGGCCTCCACCTGCCCCTCCCTCCCTCCCTGCCCAGCTCTCACCTGGCTTCACCCCTGCACATCTTCCCATGGCCCTCAGGATAAAGCTAAGGCCTGAGTCACCTTGTGCCCTGCCCCCTACACTCCAGCTCCTCTGAGGGTCACCCTGCTGGGCTCCTGGCCCCTGGTGTGGCTCTCACCTCCCAAGCCCTGTATCCCTCATGTTCTCCCCCCTTTGCAGGAGACTGGATCCCTGGAGGGCAGGAGCTGTCCTACCTGTTGTTTCCCTAGCACTTGGCAAAGAATGTGTTTTCAACATATACCTACCGAATGAATGACACATGCCCTAGAACAAGGGGAAATAGCCAACCCCGTGGCTGTGAAGAACACCGGCTTTGACCTGATCTGACCTGCACAGGGAGCTTGTGGTTGGGCAGGAGGGAGCAAACAGGCACAGGTGCATGATTTACGGTAGGGTTAGGGGTAGGAGACTTCTGCCCCTGCGCCTGGTTCAGACCCAGACCGTGGAAGTGCTTTGTCACTGTCCTTAGGGTGGTTATCAAGACTCACTGTTGATATTGAACCTTCACGACACAGGGCAGTGAAGCCACCGAGTGGAGGTTAGCAGTACAGGAACCTTGTGGAGCAGGGCGGAGGGAGCACAGGCTTCCTGCAGGAGGCAGAAGGTAGGCGTGGATGAGAGAAAGCACCGCGGATGCTGGAAGGGAGACAGCCTGTCCAGGTCACCACTCTGCTCGCATGCATAGGCACATGCAAACGTGAGCACCAGCCTTTGGGCACACCCATGGGTACACACTCAGGCACGTGGACACAAAAAGGCACAGGCATATAAGTATGCATATGTGGAATGTGTGTACACATAGGGATGCACATGCATGCACCTGGGAAACAGGTACACAGGACACATATGCATGCACAAATGGGCACATGCATACATACACACACGGGCAAACAAGGCACACAGACACACATGTGCACTCATCTGCACCTCCACACCCCCACAGGCACACACAAGTGAACACATGTATGTACACATAGCACACACAGAGACACATACTTTGGGCCCACAGGGATGAGGAGGACCCTGGAAGTCAGCAGCTTCACCCACGATGCTGGTCTTTGTGAGGGTCCCAGCCTGCAGCCAGGCTTGGCCATAACCCTGCAGCTGGGCTCATGTCCTCCTGCAGGAGAGCCTACGGGGGACACAACCTGGCACTCCCTGTAGCTGGGCACACTTGGCTGGGTCTCAGGGGAGGGTAGCTGCAGCATGTCAGCTGCAGGGGTGGGTCCCTGGGACACCACTGCTCCCCTGGCTCCAGGGTGGCTCCTGGGTTTCTGGCTGAGCCACTTTTGCGCCTGGTGCCCATAGTTGGGCTCAGTCCTTGAGCCTTTAAAAGTAACCGCAGGCTGGGGCTGTGGAAAGACTCCCTGCTCTGGAGGGAGGCCAGGGGCCAACCCAGGGCCATATCTTGTTTCTTCTGGACAATGAGGGGCTTGAGAAATCTTAGAACACACAGCCCCCATCTTCCATGGGACAAGTTGAGGTCATTCTGGCCCTCAGGACAGTCCCATGTGACCAGGCCCAGGCAAGGCCACTGCCCCTAGAGGTGACCAGATGGGGGCAGGGCCCTCTGGGATCCAGGCCTGCCTTCTGAGCCTCTGTGGCCCTGCAGGGAGTGGGATCTGGGGCTCAGGCTGCCCCCGAAGCCCAAGGCGGTGGGGTGGGGCTCGACTCTGGGGGTGTCTGCGGGCTCAATGCTAGGCCTTTCCTGCCACAAGCACCTTCTTGGAGGCAGGTGTTCAAGCTTGTGGGCACTACAGAGAAAGAGCTTCCTGCAGAGGCCAAGCCCCAGAGCCTTTGGTGCCTACTGCCCCAGGAGCAGGCCCCAGCCACTCACCTACATGTGTCCCGTGCCCCCGCGTGCCAGGCCCTTAGACTCTCCTAGCACTGGCCAGGCAGGTACTCTCACTGCTTGGACCCAGGTGTTCGGAACATTATGCGTTTCAAAAAGTCTGCATGGCTAGGAAGCCTCCAGGGTGGGATCTGAACCGAAAAGCACGGCCTTTCTGCTCATTCGGTTGTCAGCATGCCGATTCCTTCCTTTGCCCGCTGTGGCCAGCCCCATCATGTCACTGGGCTGAGTCTCAGAAGGGACACCAACGTGTACGAGGAGATCCCAAGCAATGTGACCTTGGTCTGGGCCCCAGGGCCGGCCCTGGGCACAGGAGGGAGAGGCCTGTGGGGCTGAGAGGAGGTAAGGCACTGGAGCTCTCGGTGTTTCCTGGGGCTTCCTTCCCCATCCTCCAGCTGCTGAGAGCCCCTGACCACCCTGGTTGTCTCTGCTCTCCAGGAAGCAACTTGCTCACAACCTGGCACTGAAGCTTCAGGGAAATGATGGGTAGGGTTGTTGGCTGCACACCCCCCAGGGTGGGGTCCCCCTTCCTGGAGGCTCCTGGTCCCTGGGGTTGGCATCTGCCCCTAGGAGCCCCCCAGAGCTTCTTGGGTGAGAAAAGGCCCTGAGGGCTTCCCCCTCAAGCCCCCCCACTACATAATGGGATTATAACATGATTTGTAAGGTGTGGACAAAAGAAGGCAGGTCACCTCTGCCAAGAGACTAAGCTCTTCTGGGTGGGGAAGTGCCCTGAGCAGGGCAGCTGCAGAGATTTCTGAAGGCACAAAAGCTTTGTGTGGGAGGTGTAAGGCGATGCCGCTGGGAAAAACCAGCCCAGCCATTCCCAGGATTGAGGTGCAGAGCAAGGGAGGGGCCTTGAGCTTCCTGCCCACAAGCTGCCCCTAAGCCCCCCAGGGAAACCCAGGCCCCACCCTGTGGGGTCAGCAGCTGGGGTGGGAGTGGAGGAGCCCGTGGCAGGGCCTGGCCGTGCAGCTGTGAGTCCAGAAGCCGAGGCCCCTGCTGTTGGGTCTGGGCTCGTTTCCTGGGGGTGATGAGGGGCTTCTCCTCACGGGCCAGGTCACCAGGTCCCCACCCAGCTTCTGTCAGTCACACAGAGGACAGGCTCTTCCCTCCAGCCTGACGAAGTCTCTGGGTGGTCCAGCAGCCCTCAGGAGTCAGCCCTGCCCAGACCCTCCCGCCAGCTGGTGCCTCTGCAGGGCCAGTTCCCAAGGAGCCGTGACTGCAGTGGTCCCTCTTACCCACGCTCTCGCTTTCCCCAATTTCAGTTACTCGAGGTCAGCTGCAGTCTGAGAATATTAAATAGAAAATTCCAGAAATAAACAATTCATAAATTTTAAATTTCACACCGTTCTGAACAGCATGATGAAATCTTATGCCGTCGGGCTGTCCCACCTAGGACGTGAATCCTCCCGCCATCCAGCCTCCCCTTGCTGTCCATGCTCCCTGCCCACCTGAGAATCACTTAGAAGCTGTCTTGGCCATCAAATCAAAAAAACATAGTAGAGTATACATAGGGTTTGGTACTATCCGCAGTTTCAGGCATCCACTGGGTGTCTTGAAACGCATCCCCTGTGGATAAGGGGGGACAACTGTACAAGTCAAAAACAGATGGAGATGTACCACACACCGTCCTCTCCATAAACTAAAAATGTGTGCACAAACTATCACAGACCTTTCCTTTCAGTTGTGATGTTGTACCCGGTACCCAGACTATCCCCCCTGCCCCCTGCTATAAATAACCATAGAGCTTGACAAAATACATGCAGTAACTATTTTCAGGAACTGGATAACAAGATTTCTGTCCCTGGAGGATGGAACTCTTGAGGTGAGCCCCACAGATGCTCTGCCTGGGGTAACGTCCTGGTGTGGCAAAGGGGCAGGAGTCCCAGTAGCAGAGGCAGAGGTCAGGGTCTGAGGCAGCTGAAGGGGCTGGAACTTCCAGCCTCAGGAGGAGGGGCTGTGCTCACAAGTCTGTGTGGGGTCCTTTTCGAGTCTGTGGCTGAGGATTAGGTTGCACGTGTGCAGGGCAAGATTACTCAAGAGAGTGGCTGCTGTGGGGTTAAGGACAGAACAGAGCCAGGAGTGGGGCAGTGCTTGGAATGAGGCAGTTCTAGCCCAGCCAGAGTGGACACAGCTAACATCTAGTTCACTTCCTGAGCATCCAGTTGAAACCTGGAAATTCTGATTCTCATGAGTCAGGATCACTAGATGAGGGATTAGGTCTACTCTAGTCCTACTCTCTGAAGCCTAAAAGCAAGCCCTGATAATATTCACAAGGGAGACAGAGTTTAGAGGCTGAATCCCACCCGCTAAGTCAGAGGGCCTTGGGGAACACTTTAGGTTTTCCACAGATAGCCCAATAAAGTGTATAACCAAATCTGAGCAGGTTCAAAGAGATTTTAGTCAGTAATTAAGCTGCCTACTACTACAAAAGCAACACTCTTCAGAGGAAGATAACAAAATCTAGACTTATATCATCTACAGTGTCTAAAACACAACAAAAATTATTTAGAATTGAAAAGAAATAGGAAAGTCAAGGGGAAAAAAAGTAGTCAATGGATATTCTCTGGATTTACCAGGCAAACTGTTAAAGCAGTTATTCAAAGAATTGAAAGAAAATATATCAATGAGTGAACAAATAGGAATTTCAGCCCAGAATTAAAGGAAAATATATCAATGAGTGAACAAATAGGAAATTTCAGCCCAGAAGAGGAAAAGAAACAGATGGGAAAATTTTAAGTATAATAACTAAGTTAAAAATTCACTAAGTAGGTTTAACAGCAGATTGTAGAAGACAAGATCAATAAACTTGAAGACAGATCAACAGAAATTATCCAGTCTAAAGAAAGAGAACAAAAAGCTTAAAGAAAAATGAGCAGACCCTCAAGAACCCTCTGGATAATATAAAATGCTCTAGTATATGGGTGATTAAAGTCCTGGAAAAATAAGATAGAATACAGCTGAAAAATATTTGAAGAGATAATGCCCCCAAATTTCCAAAATTTTGTTAGAATCATCAGCTTACAGCTGCCAGAAGCTCAGTGAACTCCAAGCAGGGTAAGTATAGAAAGAACCCCACCAAGGCACGTCACAGTTAATGTCATTAAAACCAAAGAAAAAAAGAGACTCTTAAAGGAGGTCGAGAAAAAGTACAGACCACTTACAGGGGGACAGTGACATGAAGGTTGTACTCTCCACAGAGAACAAGGGGGCAAAACCAGCCAGGCACTGCTGCAGGTGCCTGCAGTCCCAGCTGCTCAGAAGGCTGAGGCGGGAGCATCGCTGGAGCCCAGGAGAAACCATTACCCAATTAAAGGTTGCAAAGGTGAACTCACATGGTTACTTCTAAGAGTTTATGGTTTTAGCTCTTCTATTTAGGTCTTTGGTGCATTTGGAGTTACTTTTTGTATATGGTATGTACTAGGGATCCAAATTCATTCTTTTTTATTTAATTTTGGTTTTATTTATTTATTAATGTTTGTTCAGAGATGAGGGTCTGGTCATCAAGCCCCCGGCCTCAAGCAATCCTCCGGCCTCAGCCTCCCAAGTAGCTGGGATTATAGACGTGAGCTACCATGCCTGGCTGTTTTTACCTTTTAGCTATTGTGAATAATGCTGCTATGATCATTGGTCTATACGTATCTGTTCAAGTCACTGCTTTCAATTCTTTTGGGTATTTACTCAGAATTGGAATTGCTGGATCATATGGTAATTTGTAAGTCTTTTTTTTTTTTTAAAGACAGCATCTCAGTGTTTCACCTGGGCTAGAGTGCCATGGCATCATCGTAGCTCACGGCAACCTCAAACTCCCAGACTCAAGCGATCCTCCTGCCTCAGCCTCCCGAGTAGCTGGGACTACAGGCATGACACCACGCCTGGCTAATTTTTCTATTTTTTGTAGAGACGGGGTCTTGCTCTTGCTCAGGCTGGTCTCAAACTCCTGACCTCAAGCGATCCTCCTGTCTCGGCCTCCCAGAGGCTATTTTTTTGTTTGTTTATTTGAGAAACTGCCAAATTGTATTTTACAGCAGCTGCACGATTTTACATTTCCACCAATAGTGCACAAGAGGTCCAATTTCTCCACATCCTTACCAATACTTGTTATTTTATTTTTTTTGATAGTAGCCATTCTAATAAGATGCATTTCCCTATTATTAGTGATGTCGAGCACTTTTTCATGCATATATCTTCTTTGGAGAAATGTCTATTCAAGTCCTTTGCCCACTTTTGAATCAGGTTTTTGTTGTTGAGTTTTAGGAGTTCTCAATATATTCTGGATATTAATCACTTATCAGATATATGATTTGTAAATATTTTCTTCCATTCTGTCTGTTGCCTTTTTATTGTTGGTAGTGTCCTTTGATGCACAAAAGTTTTAAATTTCAAAGTTCAATTTGTCTATTTTTCATTTTGTTCCTGTGCTTTTGGTGTTGTACCCAAGAAATCATTGCCAAATCTTAATGTCATGAAGCTTTCTTCCTATGTTTTCTTCTAAGAGTTTTATTTTTAGTTTTTATTTTCATGTATTTGATCCATTTTAAGTAAATTTTGGTATTTGGTGTTGAGTAAAGATCCGACTTCATTCTTTTGCACGTGGATAATTAAGTTCCCTTCTAATCCTAGTTTGCTGCATGTGTGTGTGTTTTTTTCAGGCTGGTCAAGTGAAGCAGCAGGAGTGGGCAAGGAACGAAGGGATCTGTTGCTGGCTGTGATCAGCTGGCTGTAAACACCACTGCACCCGGACCAGCCTGTCGAGAGTTTGTTGTTTGTAATCACATAAGGTGTTGTATTTTATCGAGTGCCTTCTCTGCATCAATTTAGATGACCATGCGGTCTCCTTCATTCTGTTCATATGGTGTATTGTACCCATTTTCATATGTTGCATTCCAGGGACGAATCCCACTTGGTCATGGTGTATAATCCTTTTAATATGCTGCTGAATTTGGTTTGCAGTATTCTGTTGAGGAGTTATGTGTCAATGTTCATAATGGATATTGGTCTATAGTTTTCTTGTGGTGTTTTTGTCTGGCTTTGGTGGCTGCTGCCTCATAAAAGAGCTAGGAAACATTCCTCAATTTTTTGGAAGTTTGAGAAGGATTGGTGTTACTTCTTCATTTTTTTATTATTCTTATTTTTTACTGTCCATAGTATTTGTTAATTGTTTATCAAGAGAAACTATTCCTTAGCGCACATATTCATGTTTCATAGCTCAGGAACAGAGGTTAGTGATGAACTTCCATGTAATTCAACCCAAATAAATTCTTTAATTATTAATTAATCAATTATTTATGTATTTAGAGACAGTCTCACTCTGTCACCCAGACTGGAGTGACAGCGCCTCCCTAGAGGACCCTGTCTGGTGTCTTCCCACCATGCCGGCTCCCCGGAGCCCCCAGCCTGTCCCCAAGCTCCGTCTGCTCCTGAGATGTGACTGCCCCTCAGCCCCCCCCACCCCTCCATGCTGCTACCCTGCAGCCCCGAGCCGACGGGGCCGGCAGGGCCTTGAGTCTGGGGTGGGCAGTCTCTACCCAGAACACCCAGGCTGCAGGACCAGCTCTGCCAGGGAATGGCTGTTTGAATCAAAATGGAAAATTGCTGCTTTGAAAGTCCATAATCATAACCCAATACAAATGGGGAGAATTGTGACTGGTCACTTAGGAGAAAAGCCTCAAGACCCCGTAGGTGGACCTGAACTTAGACTAAAAACGGAAGAAAGAAGCGAAGGGGGTAGCGCCCAGATCCGTGACACAACCCCACCTCACAGAACGGCTTGAATGATAAAGGGTTTCGTATCTACAGGACAGCAACGTATGGTTTAAGTTCTAGGACCAGTATTGACAGGGCTGAGGTAAAATGGATACAACGTCACATCTGCAGAGGCATTAAAAGTTGAACTTTTTTTTTTTTTGGAGACAGGGTCTTGCTCTGTTGCCCAGGCTGGTCTCAACCTCTTGGCCTCAAGCAATCCTGCTGCCTCGGCCTCCCAAAGTGCTGGGATTTCAAGTGTTAGCCACTGTGCTCAGCTGAACTAATTCTCAGAAAGCACCTGGCCATAAAGATTTGTAAAACCACTCACATGTTTTGGATAATAATCCGCTCACAGGAGTTTATCCCCAGACACCCCTTTTGTTGGTGTGAACATGTTCTTGTCCACATTTCCTGCAATCCATCCACACTGTGTTCATGGGTGGGGCTGTGGGTGGGGCCTGAGCAAGGGTGTGGGTTCAGCGCAGGCTGGGGGGATCCTTATGTGACATTCAGAGGGAGAGGACTCAGAACCCCAAAACCCCACATCTGGCATGAACCGAGTGCCCAGCAAACCCCATGTCCTTACTCAAGGGACCAGAGGCAACGTGGGCAGATGCAGATGGCTGACATAGGTGGCATCTACTCTTATGGAATCTGTTGCTGGGACAATTCTGCAGCAACTTTCAAGAAGTTGCTGTTTTCTCTTGTCTCCATTGTCAAGATGAAGGTTTTGATCTTGCCAAGGTGACCCCTGGACACCGCTGTTCTGAGCCCCCCACCTTCCTCTCCCAGCCCACAGCCTTAAGTGCACAGAGCCAGAGCCTCTTCCTGGGCCGGGGCAGCCCCAGGCACCAAAGACCCAATAGTGCTGGACCCCAGGTGTCTTAGGGACACATTTTAGTCCTCACCATGCACCACGGAATCAGACAGAAACGAACCCTTGCCGACTCCCAACTGCTCATGTGGGCATGGCTCCCTGATCCCTCTATATCCACATTGGCACACATCCACACACGAGTGTGCACACAGGCACTGCCATGGACATACACCCTACGTGCGTGCACACACACACACCTGTGCACATACCCACCTACACACAAGTACACACCCACTCTTGATAAGGTTACACAGCCACGTAAACATGCTGACGACCACGCATGTGCACGTGCCCATGCACACACGTATACCCGTGTATATATCATGCACATACTCATACCCACCCAAGCACACAGCCATATGTGTACACACACACACACATATTAGTTGGTCCACACTGTGCTGAGAAAGCAAGCACAACACTCAGGATGACGTCCTCTCGGGACAGCGTCTGCCAAGTTCCCGTTGCCCCTGCAGGAGCCCCCCATTCCCCCTTGCTATATGCTCTGGCTCACAAAGAGTTTGATGGGTTTAAGGCTCAGTAGGCAGGACTGCAAGGAACACGCAGATCTGCCTGGGACAGAGATTGTCTCAGGGCAGAGCCCTCCTGGGAGGAGAGGAAACGTGGGGAGCTGAGGAAGACAGGAGCCCAAGCGCGAGTGCCGAGGAAGCCTTTACTCACTGCAACAGCGTAGCAAGAGGCCGAAGGAAGGCCACGGCTCTGGTGTTCCGTTTCCCCCCATGGAAGGCACCACTCAAGAGCCAGTGAGTCCACTCAGAGATGTGGGTTGGGAGCATCTCACTCCTGAGGGGTCCCCAAACAAAAGTCTCCCACTGTTTTATGGACCCGAGGCCCAGTGGAGGCCCAGAGGCCCAGACAAGGCCCGGAGTGGCAAGGTCCTGAATACTGTCAAATCCGAGAAAAGTGTCTTCAAGGCCCCACCTGGGGGCCTCCAGGTGGTAGCACCTGGACTAGGAATGCAGGTCTAGCCGAGAGCTCAGCCCTCTTGGCCTGATTCCTGACTGGGATGCCCAACCCCACACCCATTCTGCAGCAGGGAGAGCAGTGTCCCCCATGAGGCCTGCCAAGCAGAGCCCTGGTGATTGCGTGTGGCCCTGCCTGAAAAATCACAGGCAGGGCCTTGGCATGGGCCTTCTCTTCAGCACGAGGCCTACCTGGCCACCCTGGCTCCCCACCGCAGCAGGCTGAGGAAGGCAGGACAAAGCCCTGGGAGCGGAGCCCCCCAGTCCCTCTGCAGCACGGCCCCTCCCTGCCTTCCTGGGGAGGCCCTCTGGCACTCAGAGCACCCAGGCCTGGGGGGTGCTGCAGGCCAGGTAGAGAGTCGGCCCAGGGCCTGCAGGCACCCAAGGAAGCCCACTGAGGCCAGTGCCATTCCTGTTCCTGGCACCTGCGGCAAAGCCAGAGCTAGCCCTGGGTGAGGGGTTGCTGGTCACCGAGAGGCGGGGTCGCCCTGCCTGGGACACCAGGCTGTGTCTGGGTAGAGAAGGCAGTGGACAGACTTGAACCTGGGTAGGGAGAAAGTAGGGGGTCAGGTCTGCAGGCAGGGGCCTGGCACCAGACCCCCCACCATTACCCACTCACCGTGTGGGATCCTGCTGCAGGCTGAAGACTCTGGCCACGTTCACCACGTTATGTGGGTTCTCAGGACCCCCATAGCTCAAGGTGACCTGGAAGGGGATGGGGGGTGAGGGTAGGGGCTGCTCCGGTCTCAGGCCCAGGACCTCTATGCCCTCCCCCTGCCCAGAAACCCCTGCCAGAGGTGCCCTGGACCCATCCACTTTTCCCCATGTCTTCCAGGCCAGGTTTGGGGAACAGCGCTGAAGGGTGACATGAGCCAGGGGTGGGGCACAGGTGATGCCATCACCACCCCAACCATGCCCACTGCCCAGCTGTCCCTGGGCCCCTTCTCAGGATCTGCACTTCACACATCCATCTCCCGCCCAGACTCAACGTCCACATCTGCCCCCGAGCAGACACCTGTCCAGCAACTGAGGCCTACTGCCCGGCAGGCGTAGGTACCTGCCCAAGGTCCACTCCAGCCCCTTGCTGAGCTGGGCCCCTGGAAGAGTGAGGTGGGGATGAGGCCATGAGGCAGGAGCACCTGCAGAGGCACCAGGGAGCACAGCACCCATACCTGCTGGAGCACAGCATCCCGCGGCAGTCCTTGCAGGTTCTCCAGGTGGGAGTGGAAGAGGGGGCTGTGCAGCAAGCGGGCGCCCAGCAGCCCCTCCACAATGTAGCCCACTGTGCAGTCGTCAGGCAGCCGCACCCGCTCAGCCGTGCTCATGAAGCTGCCCAGGCTGTGGGGAGCGGGTGGTCAGTGCCTCCTCAGCCCCCGGCCTGCCCCGCCACCCCGCCCCTCCCCCCACTCACCTGGCCCACGGGCTCATCTTGAGGGCGAGGCCTCTGCTGAGGCAAAACCCGGCCCCACCGGTGGCAAACCAGAACTTGACTGTGGTGACCTGGGGGGGGAATGAGTCAAGATGCTGAGGACAGGCTCTGCAGGTGCCTCCCTTAAGCAGAAGCTCCCGAGACCTGGCCCCGAGCACCTCCTGGCCCACCCAGCTCCCGAAATACCACACCTAGACTGCCTGGGTGGGTCAGCACACGCCCCAGCCCCGCACCCTTACACGCCCGGCTTTCCAGGCTCTCAGCTGTGCCTCCCTGGCCCCCGGCACTCACAGTTCCGCCTCCCTGGACCCTCTCAGTGGCCTCGATGGGGTGGTCCAGGCTGGGCCGCCCCAAGTAGACGTCCTGGCTGGGCGAGAAGGTGGACAGCAGGCGCAGGAGGCTTTCGGGGTTCACGTAGTTGTCGTCATCCACGTGGCAGAACCACCTGCGGATGGCAAGTGGCGGGACATCACGTGCCAGGCTGGGCCAGAGGCCCCCACCCCACCCCACCCCACCTCAGCCTTGGGCTCCCTGAGGGTGGCCACAGCTGCTGCGTACTTGCGCCCGGACTCGAGGAACTTGTCATATTCCACAGACATCTTGCAGCAGAGTGCCTGGCGGGTGCGCACGGCTGAGCAGTTGGTGTTGATGACTCGGCTGCCTGCCCGGTTGCAGAAAAGGGAAACAGGAGGGTCGAGGCTCACAAGGCACCAAGCAAGGCCTGCATCCAGCCCGCCCCACTGAGGTGCAGGGCAGGACGTGGCTGTCCAGTCACGACCCAGTCGAAGCCCCAGTTCAGCCTTCACTCGGCCGACCTGGCCGGTAACCTCTGAAGTTAAAGCAGATGACAAGCACTCTGGGCTTCGCGTGGAACCGGGCAGAGGTGGAAGGCACAGTTGCCTGCTGGGCTTCTGCAGGGGACGTGGCACTGGCCTGAGGCCCTGGGGAATTCACCAGCGGGGGGAGGCAGAGTTTGGCTGGCAGGGTAGACACTGGGCTGGCCAGTAGGTGGGCCCTGTGGCTCTGCCCTCTATGGCCTGTGCGAACCTGGGCAAGCGCCTTCACCTGCCTGGACCTCCCCCGCGTGAGCACAGAACGACAACAGCCCCCATAACACAGGAACGTGACCCCCGGCCTCTCCTCTGGGGCAGGACGGCGCTGTGCCCCCCGCGAGGTGGGGTCCTCATACCGCCGGCAGAAGGGCTGGGCAAGCTCACCTCCCTGGAGCGCGAGCTCAGGGTCGTCCCCGTCGGTGAAGATGAACGTCTGGGGGAGAGACGGCCAGAGTCGCCTCAGGGGGCTGCCCAGGTGCCCCTGGGGAGGAGCCGAGTGCCCTGCGCCCCGGGGGCGGCGTGGGGGGCGGGGTGTGCCGCGCCGGGGGCGGCGGGGGGGGGCCGGGCCGGGGTGGGGGGGGGGCGGGTGCCGCGCACCTGCCGGCGGGCCCGGGAGATCCAGGTGCGCAGCAGCAGCCGCAGGCGCGGGCCGTGGTTCTTCCGGGTGGTCTTGACGGCGATGAAGACGTCGTCGGGCCGCAGGCCGGGGAGGGCGGCGGGCTGGGCTGGGGGCGCGCGCGGGGCCGGGGGGGGGGTCCGGGCCGGCGCGGGCGCGCGGGGCAGCGGCAACGGCAGCGGCAGCAGCAGCAGCGCGCCCAGGGCCGCGGCCAGCGCGAGGCAGGCCCGGCACAGCAAGCCCCGCGCGGGCTCATGCGGCGGCCGCAACCCCGGCGCCGGGCGGGCGCGCCTGGCCGGAGCCGCGGACGGGCGGCGGCCCCTTTAAGCGCGCGGCCGCCCCGCCCCACCGTGCGCCCCGGAAGCGGCGGCCGCGCTGCCCCGGAAGTGGACGGCGCGCCGCGGCGGGTGGGCGCAAGATGCCGCTGCCGGTTCAGGTGTTTAAGTTTGGGGTCACGATGCGGGTGCGGGTTGCGGTGTTTCCCTTGCAGGTAACGAGCCGGGGCCGCGCCGCCCCCGCGCCCCGCGCCCCGCACCCCGCCGCCGGGGCCGGGCGAGGCCGACCGGGGCGCGGGGCTGCGCCAGGAGCCGGCCGGGCGCTCCGGGCCGGGCCTCCGCGGGCAGCGAGCGTCGGGGCCGCAGGGCCGGGGCCTTGCCTCCGCCGCGGCTGCGCGCCCGCCGCCGCCCTCCCTGCCCCCCGCCGCTCGGGAGGGGTCTCGGCCGCCGACGCTAACGCTCTTTCTCCTTCAGCAGCCAGCCAGCTCTGTGTCAGGGTCGGGGGGTGCAGAAAGTCAGGACAGAATGAGGGATAGCTCGGCCCCCAGCTCGGCCTCCTCGTCAGTGACAGATCTGTACCGCACCCCTCACAGCAGTAGGTCAGACCTCTTCCTGCCTGGCACGGCCGGGGACTTCAGCCTGAGCGCCAGTCTGTCGGCCTGTACGCTGCTTTATGAGGTACCTTCCAGGAGAGGGGGCCCCAGCGAGCGAGCGAGGGAGGGGGGAGCAGAGCCCCAGCCGCCCCCGCCGTGGCTGGGCCCTGCTGCTCTGCCGGCCGAGGACAGGGACTCAGTGCCAAGCAGGAGGGCAGGCGCGCCGCGCTCTGTGCTTTTCCGAAGGAGAGCCGAGGCCAGGCCCTCCCGGGCTCCTGCCGGGGCTGGGCATGGCGGGCTTCTTGCAGCCCGCTCTGTAGAGGTCCTAAGCCGAGGTCCTGGCCCCTCTGTCCCTCCCAGCTGGGGGCCACGAGACTCCCTGACACGACTCCTTTCCCTTCTCCCACCCCCGTGGCGTGACTCTCAGCCCCGTATGGCTGTTCCGGCTGCTCAGGACAGATTCCGGGGGCTGGTCCTCCTACCTCCTGGGGTTAAGGTGGCGTTTGTTTCTTCTCTATGGCTCGGAGGAAGCTGCATCACGGACGGTGGCTGGGAATGTGCGGAGGCCCTGGGGGTCCCCGTGTAGTTGGTCCTCCCAGTGTCTGCTTTCCCGCTCCAGAGATGAGCGGTTAGGGTTGGGCGAAGGGCCTCACTCTCATGTAGGGCGCTGGAGCCCGGGTGGGAGTGAGGAGGGGCTGGGGAGGGCATGCTTGGGGGTGGGTGTGGTCCAATCGTGCCTTGGAAGATCCAGGGCAGAGCTGACCACGGGAACAGTGAGGGTCTCTCGCCCTCCCTGGGCAGTCCCCAGCTCGAGGTGCCAAGGTGCCCGGCCCATGTTGCAGGGGGCTGTGGAGCCCATGCAGATTGACGTGGACCCCCAGGAGGACCCACAGAACGCACCTGATGTCAACTACGTAGTGGAGAACCCCACTCTGGTATGGAACCCAATGGGGGGAACGTGGGGTGTCTCAGTCCTGCCAGAGGATCCCAATTAGACGTCCCACCACACCCTGTGCGGTAGATAGGCCCACTCTTCTCAGCAACCTCTTCAGTTGTGTCTTTCTGATCCAGAAACCTCCAGGGTTTCTAATTGTCCACTCACATTGGGTTCATAGCCCAGCTTGAGACCTTGCACCCACTTCTTGCCCGCGTAGAGGAGCTCTACTTCTTGCCCATTGCCCCCAACTACAGAGCTCTACCCTGGAGGCTCCTGCCCCCAGCTCACGCCAGTGTCTCTCCTCAGTCTCTGGGACAGCAGTTGGTCTCGTGATCCTGGGCTCGGAGTCCGGTTCCTGTCATGGGCCCAGGGTATCTCCCGCACACGGGTGAAGGGTCAGCACCCTGGCCAGGACAGTCAGGCCTCTGCACCTGACTCGCTGGCTCAGGGCTTGGGGTCTGGGGTCCTAGCTTGGGAACCTGCCTGACCTTCTTGTCTGCAGGATCTGGAGCAGTATGCAGCCAGCTACAGCGGCCTGATGCGCATTGAGCGGCTACAGTTCATTGCTGACCACTGCCCCCCGCTGCGGGTGGAGGCTCTGAAGATGGCCCTCTCCTTTGTGCAGAGGACCTTTAACGTGGACGTGTATGAGGAGATCCACCGGAAACTCTCAGAGGCCACCAGGTGAGGCCAGGGTCTTGGTGCAAGGAGGCAGAGGCCGTGGTGGGAGCAGGCACCTGGGGCTGGGTGTGGTGTGTCCCCCCCATACCCCACAGTGCCCAGCACCGCCATCTCTGTGTGCTGCTCACAGCAGCACTTGCCCAGCATAGTGAGGCTGCCGTATGCAACAGGGACGTGCTTCCCTGTTGAGAAGTTGGGGCAGGTGGTGCTGTTCCTGACCGGGAGAACAAAAGTCCTCCTTCGTCCCAGCTCGTTTCCTTGCACGTGTATACGTTCGGGTGTTTTGATTCCAAGTGGAGCTGCTGGTGGAGATGATGTGGAGGTGGTAACCTGGCAGGGCTGCGTGCAGCAGCCTTTCCTCCTACTGGGCTTTCCCACCCAGCTGTGGGCTTCTGTGACCAGCAGTTGTCTCTGTGCCCCGCGTGCAGACTGGGCCCCTCAAGGTGGGGGTTGGGGACAGGCAGGGGCCCGTGGGAGGTGCCCACCTGCCTGCTGAGTAGCCTCTGAGGGCCAGCCTGTGGCTGGCGACTCCCTCCCCCCACCTCCCTGAGGGCCAGGTCCTCTCTCAGGGAGCTACAGAACACACCCGACGCCATCCCCGAGAGTGGTGTGGAGCCCCCGCCCCTGGACACAGCCTGGGTGGAGGCCACTCGGAAAAAGGCTTTGCTGAAGCTGGAGAAGCTGGACACGGACCTGAAAAACTACAAGGGCAACTCCATCAAAGAGAGCATCAGGTGCTGGCCCACCCCGGGCAGGGGAGGCGGGCGGCCAGGCCAAGGGGCCTGCCCAGTGTCTACTCACGGCTGGACCCACAGGCGTGGCCATGACGACCTGGGCGACCACTACCTCGACTGTGGGGACCTCAGCAATGCCCTCAAGTGTTATTCCCGGGCCCGAGACTACTGCACCAGCGCCAAGCATGTCATCAACATGTGCCTCAATGTCATCAAGGTTGAGCCTGTGGCGGGAGCGTGGGTGGTGTGGGGTACCTGCTGGGCCAGCACTGGCCCTGGGACAGGAGGGGGTGCCCCAGACTCAGTCTGGCCCCGCCTACTCGTCCACCAGGTCAGTGTCTACTTGCAAAATTGGTCTCACGTGCTGAGCTACGTCAGCAAGGCCGAGTCCACCCCAGAGATTGCTGAGGTATGAGCCGCCATCTCTGAGACCCTGCCCGGGAGCCCTGGCTGCTGCTGGTGCCTCTGATACCCCTCACCACATTCTCCCCCAAGTCTGCCTTTGTCCCCTCGCAGGCTGAGGGTCAGGGACTAGGCATGGAGTTGCGCTATGGGGAATGGGGAGGGCGTGGGGGTGTGGGCCTCACACGTGTGACTTCCTTCTGCAGCAGCGGGGTGAGCGGGACAGCCAAACCCAGGCCATCCTCACCAAGCTCAAGTGCGCCGCAGGTGAGGGCCTGGGTGCCAGGGCAGGGGTGCCACAGCTGACCCCCTACACACCCCATGTCATTGAGTCTTCACAACCTAGGGAAGGGGTGCTCGTCCCTGCGTCACAGGGGGAAACCTTTGCTGTTTGTCAGAGTGTGCCCCACGTCCACAGGCGTAGGTGACACTTGTTCGGGTCCGCTAGGGAGAAGCCACGTGGTCAGGGACAGAGGGATTTTCCAACAGGCTGCTCTTATAGTTGGTGCCCCACTGGTCAGCTGTATGGCCAGGGCAGGTCCACTGGCTTCAGCTTCTTTGAGCCTGGGTGTCCTTTGCAGTGGTGATAGCAGTGGTTTAAGGCTTCCGTGGGTGCCTAGCTTCAGGAGCATGCAGGTGTTGGTGGGGGCAGCAGTTTCAACTTGGTGGCCAGCATTCCCGTCCCCAACACTGGGGGCCATGCCCTCCCTGGCCTCGTGAGGCGCTGGCAGTGTCCTGCAGGTGGCCAGGCCTCATCCCCACTTCTCCCCCTCCCGGGTCCCCCTCCACTAGGCTTGGCCGAGTTGGCTGCGAGAAAGTACAAGCAGGCTGCCAAGTGCTTCCTGCTGGCATCATTTGATCACTGCGACTTCCCTGAGGTGAGGAGCCTTGGGGGTCTCTGGGGAAGAGCCCTCTTGGGGACTTGGTGATGCAGCAAGGGCTTGTGGTTTGGACTGTTGGGAGGGGTCTCCCCCGAGTGAGCTCCTAGGCATTCTCTGAGCCAGCGATGGTGGAGCTGCAGCGCCCCATCCCTGACGTCGTGGTCTGTTGTGACCCCCGTCATGCTGGGTCTCTGGTCCTCAGCTGCTGTCCCCCAGCAATGTGGCTGTCTATGGCGGCCTATGTGCCTTGGCCACCTTTGACCGGCAGGAGCTGCAGCGCAATGTCATTTCCAGCAGGTGAGTAGGGGTGGGCACTTGCCCCATCCCTCTGCGGGCCCCTTCTCTGGCCTTGCTAGTTGCTGGACCCCAGCTCTGCTGGGAACTAGTGTCCTGTGGCTCACTTGGAGGGTGGGGGGCAGGCAGGGCCCTGGGCTCTGAGGAATCTGGCATCAGCAGCTCCTTCAAGCTGTTCCTGGAGTTGGAGCCACAAGTTCGAGACATCATCTTCAAATTCTATGAGTCCAAGTACGCCTCGTGCCTGAAGATGCTGGATGAGATGAAGGTGGGGGCCTGGCCACATGTGGGGGCGAGTGCAGGGGCCTGGCCACGTAGAGGCAGGCTGGTCTCCTGCTCCAGGAGCCAGGCAGCAGCAGCCAGTCCCTGACCAGTCTTCCTCTTCAGGACAACCTGCTTCTGGACATGTACCTGGCTCCTCATGTTAGGACCCTATACACCCAGATTCGCAACCGTGCCCTCATCCAGGTAAGCCTTGGCGGGGGGGTGGTGGGGACAGGCTGGGACACTTCAGATGCGTCTGGGAGCTGCGAGCAGCTGACACCCAACACCCCTCTGCCCTGCAGTATTTCAGTCCCTACGTGTCGGCCGACATGCACAAGATGGCGGCAGCCTTCAACACCACAGTGGCAGCCCTGGAGGACGAGCTAACACAGCTCATCCTGGAGGGACTCATCAATGCCCGCGTTGACTCGCACAGCAAGGTGGCCATGTGCTTTGGGGGGTGGCTGAAGGTGGCGTCCTGCACCCTGCCGGGCCTCACTGAGTCTGCACCTGTGCAGATCCTGTACGCCCGTGACGTGGATCAGCGCAGCACCACCTTTGAGAAGTCCCTACTGATGGGCAAGGAGTTCCAGCGCCGTGCCAAGGCCATGATGCTGAGAGCAGCTGTGCTGCGCAACCAGATCCACGTCAAGGTGAGTGGCTCAGCAGGCCTGGGGCACGGGCCGCACCTGTGTGGCAGGTGGGCTGAGTGCCTCCATGTCTCCCTACAGTCCCCGCCCAGAGAAGGGAGCCAGGGGGAGCTGACTCCGGCCAACAGCCAGTCTCGAATGAGCACCAACATGTGAGGGGCTGCCAGCCTCCAGGACAGTCTGCACTCCCCTCCCTGCCCCTCAGACGCAGCCCCTGGGGCTTCCTGCCTGCACACCTTTAGAGGCAGCCCGGGCTTCCTCATGCTCCTCCACCCCACTGTGCCCTGTGCTGGGGGCCTGGGGAGGCCAGCAGGCTGCCAGCTGTGGCTCTTCCTGGAAGGAGGGGTTCACAGGGCTCGACTCTGCAGGTTTCCATCCCCAGGGACCCGACTGCAGTGCCCACACCCCTCCTGTTCGCGCATTGTTTGGCGCAGATGAGTTGACTAGTCCATTAAAGAGCAGGTTGAGCGTTGCCCATGGCTGTTCTTCCTTCCACCCCTCTGTTGCCTTTGGTTTCCAAGGTTTGTCTCCCTGGCTTTGGGCCAGGGCCTGGTGAAAGAAACTAGGGTGGCCTAGTTTTTGGGCTCCACTGTGTCCCCTGGCTTGGGCCATGCTTCCAAGGCTGTCCTGCTCTCAGGAAGCTCCCTGGAGGCTCTGGCTACAGGGGAGGCAGGGAGGGAACCCAGGTCCCAGCTTTCCTCTGTGCGCCTCATGCACTGCCTTCATTCAAAGATGGCCCCAGTGGCCCCAGCCGCACCCTCCCGGTTGCCTGAGAGCAGCCCCTTGGCTCAGGGGCCTGGGGGTAGGGGCAGTGGTCACAGGCTGTTGGCTCTCTCTGTGGACCTTTGAAATGATTTATTGTTCACTTTTTGAGAACAGAGTTGTAAGGACAGGGCAGGTCCAGCCTGAGGCCTGCTCCTGGCTGCAGCATTTCCAGGCCCCCAGCATGGGCCAAAGGGAGGACATCAACACATCCTTCCACATTAAATAGCAGGAGATTCCCTGAGAAAAAGGCGTTCCCTTAAGTAGGACATGTCCAGGCTCCAGCAGCAGTCCCGGGGTGGGGACAGGTCCTGCCAGCCCTCAGGCCAGGGCACTGCCTATGACTTCGGAGAAGCCACCTGGTGCCCCAGGCCCTGCCTGCTGAGGCTCCTGCAGCCCAAGCTGGGCCCCTTTCCAGGCCAGAGACTTCTCCAATTTAGTTTTAAAAAGCAATCCGTGACCTGGCAGAGGGCGCAAGAGGGCACATGGGGGTCAGGAAGCTGAGGGTCCCACTGCCTGCGGGGGTACAGGGGAAGGAGGGGCCAGTGGTGGCAGGTGCCCCCTCACCTGGGCAATCCGCAGTTTCTTTGAAGGCGCGCTTCTTACAGCAGCCACGGCACAGATTGAACACACACCTGTTGCCCTGGGCACAGGAAAGCCAGTGAGCCTACAGCTGACGCCCCTTCACCAGGGCCAGGCTGGCCAGGACGGGGTGGGGGGAGCCCTGGCCAGCTGGAAACCTGCCAGAGCCCCACAGCTTGGACATGGGAGTGTCCAGCCCAGCTCTGGCTGCATCCAGGCTGCAAATGCTCAGCTGAGTGGGCACCTGCTGCCCCAAGCAGTGTGGGGACCCCCCGCCCACCCCTGGGAGGTGAGGCCTGGGCATCACGCAGCCAGCACCGACTCACTTTTGGGTTTCCACACTGGTCACACTTTGCATATTTTGCTAGGAGGAAAAGAACAAAGAGGGTGCTGGTTGGATGAGGTGAGCTTGAGGGGGGCTGAGGCAGCCTATCCACCTCTATGTAGCCCACTGGTGGTGTCCCTGCCAGCTGTGGCCAGCCAGGTGGCTCTGGGGAGGGCAGAGGACGCAGCGGGCACCGTCCTGTGGGAAGTGAATGGGAAGCAGGTGGGCTGGGGACCTCGGCAGGAAGAGTGGCCTCATCCCACCCCCCCAGCAGGGACTGCAGGCAGCAGTTTGATTCAGCAGCTTCCTGGGGGGCCTGTGGGAAAGCTCCAGGCTCTTCTGGCTGGTCTACTCCTGGGAGGCTCCCACCTGGCAGAGACCTGGGAGGCAGCCAGGCCCGAGAGCCCAGCTGGGCTGGCCCAGGATGCAGAAGGGCACCAGGGGTCTCAGCACTGAGGCCTCACAGCCCATGTGAGGCTGTGCCCAAGACGCCTAAAGTGTTTCTGGTCTCATGAAAGGGACAAGTGGCCTCATCCTGTCTAATCCAATCTCTTTCCTGCTGGTGCCTTTGCCCAAAGGCATGGCTTCCGGCCCAGCAGTGTGACCCTACACACTCTTCTGGGGCCTCTTGGCCTCCTGCTCAGTGGCTGCTCCGGCCACCCCCACATGGCTGGGGCACACCAGGGCTCTGCTGGGCAAGGACAGCCTCAGTGACCTGAGGGCCTGACCTGCAGACAAACCCCTCGGATGGCACCTGGCTGAGGGGCTCGTCCACGGCCTCGTCTGGCTGGCTGTGAGCTGATGTCCCCACGTGTACCATATGCTGTGGCTCAGGAAGATTACGTGGCCCTGCACAGAGCCCCTGTGCTCAGACCTGGAGTCTGGCCTGACCACACTGCCCAGGCCCCAGGGTGGGGCCTTCCACATGTCTTCAGCTCTGGGCCCTGAGCCCCGGTGACCAAGTCCAGGTTTCTGCCCTCAGAACATGAGGACAAGGGCAATGAAGGGACCCCCCAGCTGGCCTCCGCCTGGCCTCCTCCCCCAGCCCCAGCAGTGGGAGCAGCGCTTACGTTTCAGAGATGGGTCGAATGTCTTGTGGGGGTTCCTCAGCTGCTTCTTCTGCTTGTTCTTGGATAGGACCTCCGTGCTGCCCTCCTCCTCCTCCAGGGCCCGCTTGCTGCAAGCCCCAGCGTTCTTGCTCCCCTCCCGGGGCCTGAGGGGAAGGGCGGCGCGTGGCACTCAAGGACCCCCTGGGAGGCGGCCCAGCCGTGGCCAAGCAGGCCAGAGCCTAGGTGAGGGCCCAGGGCGAGGAGAGGCCCGTGGCCGCAGCAGGCGCTGGCCCATGGGATGTGTGTGTGGTTCCCCCACACACCCGAGTGGCTCCATAGGGGGGGCCAGTGTGCAGCCCACATGGCAGAATGCGTGGCTGGCACAGAGGTTGGGCCCCTAGGGATGGTGTCCACAGCTCTGGGGCCCAGGGTCTGAGCCACCAAGCTCCAGGCAGGGTTGTGGCCGCAGATGGTCTCACCCCTGAGAACCCAGAGGACAAACCCACCCAGGATCAGAGGAGCCTGGAGAAGTTCTCATGGAAGAAAAGATTTAAAACCTAAGTATCCACTGACAGGGAAGGACACAGCTAAGACACCAAGGCTGCTGAGAACAGGCCAGGACCCAGTTGGCTGCAGCGGAGCACTCAGGGAGCACTCAGGGAGGCACGTGGTCAGAGATGAACTTGGCAGACCCAGCAGGTATGGGTGCCCTCGCCCTTCTGCACCCCTGGGGCTGGCTCGGGGGCTCACCCTGGCCGGACACAGGGCTGGCAGATCCAGTGGAAGAATGGCAGGTCACTGGTGGGTTTCTCTCCCTGCTGCCTGGACATCTCCTCCTGCCAAAGCCCAAACCCCCCAGTCAGGGACTTGAGCCCCCTACACACAGCCCTGCCTGGCCCCCACCTGCCCTGGCACCTGCCTGACACCGCAGCTTCAGCTCCTGGCTCACAGCGGCAATGCCCTCCAGGGTCTTCACTTTGGCGAGCTCTTCTCGAAGCTGCTGATGCACCTGCAGCCTGAGACAGATGCCCGTCACATGGAGCTGGGCCCACTCCCAGCTCACAATCACCTGACCCCACGCCAAGCGTGGGGCACGCAGGGACACCATGTCTTTTCCTGCCTGACTTCACTTCTAAGTCCCCCCAGCCCTTCAAGACCTGACTAGCAGCAAGTCGTTTTGGTAAAACCTCCAAAATGCCCCAGGCAGGACTCTGACAGCATCTGCTTGGACACCCCCCCCCCCACTCCAGGTAGCATCTGTCTTAGGGTCAACTCACGTGTGGTGCCACAGCTTGAAGAGGTGGGCCCGGACGTAGGACAGTGGGCAGGGGTGCTGGCGCACAAGGTCCAGGTACTCCTCGGCCAGCTCCCACACAGCAGGGCTCCGGCCCTCAAACAGGGCGGGGTTGTGCAGGTTGCCCTCTGCATGAGAGGAGATGGGGAGGGAGGCCTTGTGGGGCCACTTCCAGGGGGACAGCAGACGAAAGCCTGTGGCACCCAGGACATCTGCCTGTGCCCTCTTGCAATAAGGACAAGGCTGGCCACCTGGCTCACTGGCTGGCCCATTTGGAAAGCCTGGCCTGAGGGCTCAACCGACGGAACCAACGAAGACCATCTGTGACAGTGTTGCAGTGAGGACAATGGGGCCAGAGGCCGCTGACCTGGGCAGTGGCAGCAGGATGTGCACAGGGCTCCCTGCTACAGTCCCCAGCCCCACCCACCTGCGTTCACGACCCCTGCAGACCTGTGTCCTCAGCCCCACACACCTGCACTCATGACCCCCTGCACACCCGTATCCCGCAGGCACCGCTCCACGTCCTGCAAGCACTGGATGTTCCCGTTGGCAAACACAGGGATGGCCACAGCCTTCCTGTTGGGAAAAAAATGCCTGTCCCATCATCTCGGCCAGGACAGAGCCCAGGCCTGGGACACCCCAAACTCCACCTTGGCAGGCACTCCTCCTCCCACTGCACACTGCCTCCCGCAAGCTGGTGACCCCCACGTGTCAAGTGCTGAGCACTCTGAGGTATGGAGCTGTGTCCCCTCTCTGCGTCCACTCACCGCACAGCCTTGATGTGTTCCCAGGATGCTGCGCCAGACAGGGGCCCCCTCTGCTCCTTGGTGCGTCCGTGCACAGTCAGCAACTAGGACAGACCGCGGCCGGTTCAACCGCGCCTCTGGCCAGAGCCCCTGGCCGACTCCAAAGGACCCTCTCCCTTGGCTTCTCAATTCCCCCAGCAAGACAAAGGCCATCCTGGCCGTGGCCTGCTTCCTGCCCCCACCAGGTCCTGGGTCCTGGGCCCCACAGGCCCTGGAGGGGGAGTGCAGGCAGGGAGGAGCCCCCAGGCTGTGTGTGTGCCCAGCTGACACTCTGGCTCCACCTGGGAGGATCCCTCAAGCTGGGAAGCAGCAGCGTCCCCAACTGCCTGAAGCCAAAGGTGTGAGAGAGACCAGCTCCAGGCTGATCCCAGGCTGGTGGGGCCTTACCCCCAGGTCACTAGATTCCTGTTCATCCCCAGAAGGTAAGTGTCTTGAGGTGTGCACCTGGGGGCAGGACCCATTCTAGGCCTTCACTGGGCCAGGCTCAATGTGCAGAGGACCCAGGCAGGGGAACAGCGCTGTCAACTGCCCTCTGGGGGGTTTGACACTGAGCTCCCCCAAAGGAAGCCCTAGCCAACCTCTGGGCACTAGGACGTGGCAGTGACACCGACATTGTTCTCTCCATAAGGACAAAGCCTGGAGCCAGCACAGCACTTCCAGTTATAGAGGACTAAGCTTGGGGTGCCAGCACGTAGAGCCAGTGGGGTCAGACACCCAGGAGGGCTACTGCCCTCAAAGAGGCCGGGACATGTCTTGTCTGAGCGGGCACAGGAAAGGCCTCAGCTGCCTCCTCCACACGAGGGAGGATGAACAGCAGGCGCCCAGGAGGGGGGCCGTGAGGGCAGGAGCCACCTTCCCCTGCTGACACCCCATCAAGACAGGCTGGGGCTGCCTGCTCGGACACTCCCCAAAAGCCGGGGCCTCACCTGGCAGCCAGCCCTCTCCAGCATCTGGGCGTACCTCACCGTCTTCTCAATCTCTGGGAAGACGCGGATTTTGCATGTGACAGGAACAGACAGTTTCTCATGGGCCAGCAGAACTGGGGAGAAGAGAGACTGCTTCTGAGGGAACTATGGCATTCCCACTTCAGGCGGTCAAGCCCCGCAGCCCAGACCTCCACGTTGGTAGAGCCGAGGCAGCTCTGGCCATCACTCACGGGCTGCTGGGCAGGTCCCCTCAGCCTTCCCTCTATCCTCACGAGTTCACATAACAAGTGGGGCCAACGCTGGCTCCCACACGATGGCAGCTGAGACCCAGCTCTGTCTTCCAGGGCATTAGGAGGCTGGGACGAGGCAAGGACACAGCCCCAGCACAAGTGTCTGCTTCTAAGGGGCAGCTGGCACAGGTCAGGCGACTTCACAGGCCCCTGCTTCCAGCAGGGAGCTGTGGCCAGGAGTTCCCAGGGTGATCTCAGGACCCTCTGCCAGCTCCTGTCTTCTCCTGAGCCCCAACCAGGCGGCCAGTGCCCCCACACCCCCACCAGGCTGTCTCTGGGGCTCCTTCACTGTCCACACAGCGGCACGCAGCCAACTCACTCATTCTTTGGAGCAGGTCCCACTCCTCCTGCAGGAAGGCACCATAGTGACCTGCAAAGGACAGGTGTGGCCCGCTGTCGAGGCCAGGCAGGGCCAAGGCTGCCTCTGCACCCTCCTCCCACACGGGCCCTCAGCCACCCTGCCAGGCCGGCCCCCACGGGGACCCTAGAAGAAGCAGTATCTCTGGCTGGGGTAGGTGACAACTCCTGAGTCAGGCAGTTTGTTGGCATCAGACTTTGGGGCTCTTTGCCCAGCTAGGTGACCAACCTCAAAGGGCACTGAATGGGCTATCCACCCCACACGGTTTGGGACCAACCAGCATCTCTTCAGGGGCCCAGTGAGGAAGACAGGCAGGGGTGACAGGGAAACATGTCAGCAAATCGTATCTATCCAGCAGGAACTCCCTGAGGGGAGTGAGAGCCCGCAGAGCACAGGGCTCAGCCCCAGGGCCTGAGGATGGCACCTGCAGAGAGAGGAGCAGAGCTCGGGCCTGAGCTGCTGCTGGGATCAGAGGCAAAGCCAGGCAGGGTCTGCCCTGCCCTGAGCTTGGCCACGCCCAGGGCCACACTGAGCTGGCCCTGGACCCTGCACATGGGTGTCTGTGGGCTCTAGGTATGCCCAGGCCTTTGCAGGTGCTCAGCATGGGGCCCTGGAGCTGAACTTGCCTCTCTTGGCTATCATCTGCGGGCAGCCCAAGTTCAAGTCGATGGCGTCGCAGTGATCCTGAGCCAGGAGGGCTGCCTGGACAAACACCTCTGGGTCGTTGGCACAGAACTGGAGAAGACACATAAGTCACCCATGAGCCCAGCCAGGCCCTAGTCCCTTGCTGCCCAGGCTGCCCAGCCCCACGAGGGGTTCCAGCATGACCTGGTCAAGGTGTGGTCCTGGGGTTCACTGCAGGATGGTGTCCTGCCCTACCAACGTTTACCAAGTGGCAAAGCTAGGGTGAGTCCCCAGACCACCGAGAGTAAGGTACAAATTTATAGAATTTCTTTTGATCTATAACAGAAGCCACTACCACTGACTTCTCCTGAAGAGCAAAGCCATCTTTTTAACCATTCTAAGAGGGAGGGAGGTAGCCCTCAGGCTGACATCAAGGGGCTCAAATCTCACATCCCCACACCATCTGGACCAGCTGCCAGGGAAGTGGGTCAATTTCCAGGAGGTGCACTTGGCAGCTACACTTCACCACATGCTCCACCATACATCAAATCCCCACACCTGGCGCCACCTTCTCCCTCTTGCCCTGAAGTTGGGAAGCTGTTTCTGGAGAAGCTGAGGGTGGAATCCCCATGCAGAATGAAGACTGCTTCACAAGTGTTCCAGGGGCCAGGACCCCGCAGCCACAGTCCCCCCTGCCCACCTGCACAATGAGGGGCCGGTCCTCCGGGCACACTTCGCAGTATAGGTTTTCCTTTCGGTAGTTGGCATCGCGGACAAAGACCTGGGCATGCAGCATGGGGGTGTAGCAGAGTTGTGCCCCATGGCGGCGGCTTAGCAGCCTCCAGGCCAGCTCACTTTGGTCCACCATGGGGGCCACCACGTGGCGGGCCCCCCCCAGGGTACGGCTCCAGAACTCGAAGCCCTGCAGCTTTGGCATTGTCTTCACACTGACAGAGAGGGGAAAACCAGGGCCAGGGCCTTGGAGAGCCCAACATATGAAACTAAACCCCATGAGGGGCATAAGATTAAACTCAGAGGAAGCTGTCACTCTTAAGGCCACTCTAGTGCCGCCTGGTGGAATCAGTGTTGGGTCACACACATGGGCACTACAGGTGTCAGTTGGCACGGGCCTGAGAAAGGACACCCTAGTGTCCTTTCTCAGGAAGGCTGAGTCTCCACCTTCTAGTGGAGACCTAAGACCTCTCTGCGCCTAGACCCCTCATTTGTTAGTAGGATTAAATGTTCGCCTGGTAGGACGGGTGTGAAGGGAAGATGAAATGGCGACGACAGCGTCCTAGTCGGGGCCTGGTCCTAAGCAGGCCGCCACAAAATGAAGTCATCACCCACCAGGCCCAGGACCTCCGCCAAGGCGGGATCACCCTGCAGCCCGGGGCTGGAGATCCGCAACAGGCCTGGCCTCCCCGCCAGCCTCGGCCCCTCCTCTGGGGTGTCAGGTCTCCCTTTGCGGCCGTCACAGTCCCTGACAAACACTGTGAGGACGTGCCACTGTGACCCTCCTTCCTTGTCAAACACAATTCTTGCCCCCCAGTAAGGGTGAGAAAGAACAGAGACTGCTCCAGCTGTTACCTCTTCGTGCCTGGCGGGTCACCCTGGGTGGAACCGCCCTTCCCCACCAGTGACTTTACTCCACTTAACCCGCGGCGGCCAAACCCTGATCAGACAGCAAAGGCCCAAGGGGCAGGCTGAGGAAACGCGTTTCAGGAGAAGGGTAGTGCCGGCCCCTCCCGGAACTGCTCAGCAGGCTCGGGGTTCCACAGTCGGCTCAGGGCCCAACCCCTGGCTCGGCATCTTCAGCGGCTGTGAAATGACACGAAAGTCACCCGAGTCGCCGGCGTCCCTACCTGAGGGTCCCCGCGTGTCCGCCGCCGCCGCGCGCGGCGCTGGCTCGGGTGGGGCCGGCCGGGTCCGGGGCGCTGGGCCCCGCCGCCCCCGCCCCAGCGCCCGTCCCGGCCTCCGTCCCCGCTCGGGCCGCCGCCAACGCCGCACCGCGCCGAGGCCGCCGCCGGGCCGCAGCCGGGCCCAGCGCTCCGCGCCGCCGCCGGAAGGGCCGCTGCCCGGGCGCTCCGGGTGGCCCGGTACGGCGGGAAACGCGTCCCCCGGAAACTGCGCCCGGCGCCGGAGGGCCGGGTATCAGAGGGGCCGCCCGCGGGGTCGGAGGTCAGAGGCCAAGGTCGGCCCCGCCCGGCCTGGGTCTGGGGGCCCAGGACTGTCGCTTAAAACGAGGCGCGGGTCGCGGGGAAGTGAGGCCTCGTTCGGGTGGCTAAAGCCCCGGCCCCGGGTGGCCCGTGGCGCCCGACTTGGAACTGGGGGCTTCGGAGCCCGCGGGGACCGAGGCCCAGTGCGCTGGCGCGGCACGGCGTGAGGGCGGCGGACAGCGCGTTCCGCTGTGCAGAATGGACACCGGGGCCGTCCGCGGGCGTCCGCCGCCCCGTTCCCGCCTTGCTTTGTTTTGAACTGGGGGGACCCACTCAGCCCCCCAGAGGAGACGTGAAAACTATTCCAAACGGAAGACAATTTGAGACCCAGCAGACGCAGAAAGCAGCTCTTCCAGAGCTTTCCTTACCTGAGCGAAGGCACAAGGACACGCAGCGGCGAGGCGCCCCGGGCTTGGGGAGCGCGGACGCGGGCGCCGGACGGGCCGCTGCACGCGAGCTCGGAGCAGATGAAAAGGCAACGCAAAGGCCGAGCTGCAAACGGCCTGAATTTTGAGCGCATCCACAGCTCACACAGAACCGTCTCCAAAGGGTGGGGGCCTTACTGGTTCGAGGTGCTTGTGTGATCTCTAACCAATAATGGGCCACTGAACCATGCTGCCCGGGGCAAGCCTTAGGAAGCTAGGCTTAAATACACATTTTTTTTTTAATTTAGCAGAGGCTGGTGTGGTGGCTCATGACTATTATCCCAGCACTTTGGGAGTCCAAGGCGGGAGGATCACTTGAGCCCAGCCTGGGCAAAATATCGAGACCCCGTCTCTACAAAAAATTAAAAAATTGGCTGGGCATGGCGGTGCACACCTGCAGTGCCAGCTACCGGGAGGCTGAGGAAGGAGGACGCTTCAGCCCAGGAGTTCAAGGCTGCAGTGAGCTGTGATCGTGCCACTGTACCCCAGCCTGGGTGGCAGAGCAAGATGCCACCTGTGAAAAAATAAATAAAAGAACTAAAAGAAACCACGTTTAAAGAAGTTTTTAAAAGTATGATGACAATGACTCATCAGATAGAAATTATCAATAAAAAGAAATGATTAAAAAGAGCCAGATGGAAATTTTAGAGTTAAAAAAGATAACTAAAATGAAAAATTCACTAGAGGGGATCGAACAACAGATATGAACTGGCGAAAGGAAGAATCAGTGAACTTGAAGATAGATCAATAAAGATTATCCAATCTGAAAAACAGAAAAAAAAGAATAAAGAAAAATGAACTATGATATTATCTGTGTGTGTGCGTGTGTGTGTGTGTGTGTGTGTTCATCCACAGTTCCTGGCTCATTACTCCCATAGCCCTTGTCTTAGTAAATGGAATTTTTCTCTGACCTTCTCCTGTCCTCCTTTCGCCTGTCCAAGGTAGGATTCTAATCTGATTATGGGTTAAGACACTCATTCCGGAGAGGATCCCTGCTCTATACCCTGGAGGAAGGAATGCTGCACAGAGCACAGAGAGGCCAGGAAGAATCTGAACAGACAAGTCTTTGTGGGTTTAGATCATAACCTTTTTGTCCAATCACATTTCTACACAGTTGTCCATCATGTCTAGGTAATAAAGTTTCCACAAAAACCCAAAAGGACCGGTTTCAGAGGACTTCTGGAGAGCTGAACACGTGGAGGCTGATTGGAAGGTGAACAAGAACTCATCCACGTTCTGGGAGGATGGAGCACCCCAACTCCACAGGGACAGAAGCTCCTGCACTCGGGACCCTTCTCGACCTTGCTCTATGTGTGCCTTCATCTGGCTGTTTATTTGTATCCTTTAAAATGTCCTTTATAATAAACCAGTAGCATGAATGTTTCTCTGAGTTCTGTGAGCTGCTCTAGCAAATGAATCCAACCCAAAGAGGGGGTTGTGGAAACCCAAACTTGAAGCCAGTTAGTTAGAAGTTCCAGACGCCCAGAAGTACCGCTGGTGTCTGAATTGGGGCGGAAGTCTTGGTGGCTGAGCCTTCAAACTGTGGGAACTCACGCTATCTCTGGGTAGATAATGTTGGAATTGAATTGGAGGACACTCAGCTGTGTCCACTGCAAGACTGATTGCTGGCTTGCTGGTGGGGAGGAATCCTCACGTATTCTGGGGTCACAGAAGTCTTCTGTGTTGATGATTGTAGTGGTGTGAGAGCAGAGGAAAAGTTGTTTGAGTTTTCTCCAAACCGAACAGAGCCTCAGAGACCCATAGCATACCATTAAGCATACCAATATACACATGACAGCACATACATATCCAGAGGAAAGAAAAGAGAAAAAGAAAAAAATATTTGAAGAAATAATGGCCCCAAACTTGCTATATTTGATGAAAAACATTAAATTACACATCCAAGAAGAGCAATGAAATCTAAATAAGATAAGCACAAGGAGACACCTAGACAAACCATCATCAAGTGCTGAAAGACAAAGACAAAATCTTGAAAGCAGTAAGAGAAAAATGACTCATCAGATACAATGGAACTACAATCAGTTTAACAGAAGACTTCTCATCAGAAACAATGGAGGCCAAAGGGCAGAGGGGTATTTAAAATTCTGGAAGAAAAAAATAATAATTCTGTGTCCAGCAAATCTATCCTTCAGAAATGAAAGTGACATAAAGACATTTCCAGATAAAGATGGAGAGAATGTGTTGCTAGCAGACTGTCCTTACAAGAAATACTCAAGGAAGTCCTTCATGATGAAAAGGAAATCAGATGGTAACATGAATCCATACGAAGATGTAAGAAACACTAGTAAAGGTAATTGTATAGGTAAATATAAAAAACAATATAAATACATTTTCCTCTCTATTCTCTTAACCAATTAAAATGTTAAAATGTTAAATTTGTATTTATTTATTTATGTATTTTAGAGAGAGGGTCTCACTATATTGCCCAGGCTGATCTCAAACTCCTGGGCTCAAGTGATCCTCCTTCCTCAGCCTCCCAAGTAGCTGTGACTACAGATGCGTGCCACCATATCCAGCTAATTTAAAAAATTTTTTGTAGAAATGTGTGTGTGGGTTGGGGGGGGTCTCGATATGTTGTCAAAGCTGGTCTCAAACTCTTGGCCTCAAGCGATCCTTCTGCCTCCCAAAGTGCTGGGACTGTAGGCATGTACTGCCACTGCGCCTGGCTGGATCATGTTTTTTAAAAAATCCATTCTGCGAACCTCTGGTTTTTAATTGGAGGGTTTAATACATTTATATTTAAAGTGAAGGAGCTCAGGAAACTTCACCCCAAAATATGACTCCTTGGTATAAAGAATACTTTTAATTAAAGGCTCTTAGAGATTAGCAGACCCTTGGAAGAGGCTTGCCCTCTATCTGCATAAACCGGACTGACCCATCAAAAAGAACAATGGACTTCCCTTCCTCTCCCTGTTTTCTCAACATATTCCTGGAAAGATCAAGAATGCAACCAGACCTGGCCCAAATGATTTGAAACGTAAGGCCTGTCTCTCAGGTTAATTTACAGTCAGTCTGTTTCTCCCATCCATTCGTCCTCCCCAGCAACCGTTTATGGCCCTAAACAGAGTTGCCTGTGCTCCTCATCTCCCGTCCCCTCTGGAAGGCGCGTACAACAATATCTGGACCTACTGGGGGGTGGTGGGTGATCGCTTTGCCACTCTCCCCATGCACGTGGTACATAATCTGCCTAATTGTGAGTTGATCTTTCAGCGAGCTTTTGGGGGGAAGGGCAAGTTTCCCCTCACCCCTACAAAAGTAATTACTGAAAAGGAAGGATTTATTCCTGCCATTTAGCTCTTGTTTTCTGTATGTCTTGTATGTATTTTGTCCTTAAATCCTTTCACTACTGCCTTTTTGAGAAAATTGCCTGGTTTCATAGTGTTCCATTTTGATTCCCTTCTTTCCATTTCTGTATATTTTTTAGCTGATTTCCTAGTGGTTACCTTAAGGATTACAGTTAACAGCTTAATTCAGAACAACCTAGTTTGAATAATACTAACTTAATTTCAACAGCGTAAAAAATTCTCCTGTACGGCTCTGGCTTTCGTACTTTATATTGTTATTGTCAGAGATTACATCTTTATATATTGTATGTCTATTAACATAGGTTTATAATTATTGTTTTATACATTTGCCTTTAAAGTCATATAGGAAATAAAAAGAGGAGCTCCAAACCAAAAGTATGATAACGTTGGCTTATATATTGACCTACGCAGTTACCTCTACCTGTGTTACTTTTTCATAGGGTTTTGAGTTGCTGTCTGGTATCTTTTCATTTAAGTCTGAAGGATTCCCTGTAGTATTTCTTTTAGTTTAAGCCTACTGGTGATGAGTTCCCTCGTCTCAATGGAAAAGAAGCCAAACTCTGTAAAATAATTTAAAGAGGTTTATTCTGAGCCAAATTTGAGGACCATGACCCGGAGCCATGGCCAAGAAGCCTCGAGCAAGTGGACTCGCCGTGGTTGGGTTACGGTTTGGTTTTATACATTTCAGGGAGACAGGGATTACAGGTAAAGTCATAAATCAATACATGGGAGGTGTACATTGGTTTGGTCCCAAAAGTTGGGACATTTCAAAGTGGGGGCTTATAGATTATAGGTGGGTTTAAAGACTCTGATTTGTAATTGGTTAAAGAAATGAAGCTTTGCCTAAAGCCTTGGAATGTTTTAAGATAAGGATGTCTGTTAATCAGAGACAAGTCACTGGACCTACACCCAGGCTCAGTGATTTGTTGTGTAAATTGAGGACCTGCAGGTTTGTCTTGCACAGCCCTAGGCCTGTTGATGAGTTAGAAAGGGAGGGGACAAGATGAGGCCTGTCTGACCTCCCTCCTCATGGCCAGTCACTCAGTGTCAGGGTATCCCCGTGGCCAAGAGGGGGTCTATTCAGTGAGCCGGTGGGGTGGGGGAGCCTTAAGATTTTATTTTAGTTCACACTCAGCTTTTGTTTATCTGGAAATGTCTTAATTCTTTTTCATTCTTGAAGGATACTTTTGCCAGATATAGAATTTTTGGTTGAAGGATGCTTTCTTTCAGGACTTTATTTTTTTATTTTTTGAGACAGAGTCTCACTCTGTCGCCCAGGCTGGAGTACAGTGGTGACATCACAGCTCTCTGCAGCCTCGAACTCCTGGGCGCCAGCGATCCTCCTGCCTCAGCCTCCTGAGTACCTGGGACTACAGATGTGCGCCACCACGCCTGGTGATTTTTCTTTTCTTTTTTTTTTTGTAGAGACGGGGTCTCGCTCTTGCTCAGGTTGGTCTCAAACTCCTGGCCTCAAGCAATCCTCCCACCTCAGCCTCCCAACTTTCAGGATTTTAAATATGTCATCCCACTGCCTTTTGGTCCCCGTGGTTTCTGATAACTCAGCTGCGCATCTTACTGAGGGTCCCTTGTACGTGATGAGTTGCTTCTCTCTTGCTGCTTTTCTTTGTCTTTGGGTTTCACTATAATGTGTCTCTGTAGGATCTCGGTTTATCCTGCTTGGAGTTTGTTGAGCTTCTTGAATGTACAGTCAAGTCTTTCATCAGGGGTGAGAAGTTTTTAGCCATTATTTTCAAATCTTTATTATTAATAAATGTTTATTATGTAAAATATTTATCAAATAAATCTTCAAATATTTTTCTCTCCTTTACCCCTCTCTTCTGCTGTGATGTGTACGTGGGTCTGCTTGGTGGCATCTGAGGGTGCCTCGGGCTCTGTCCATTTTCCTCCGTTCCTTTTCCTTCCTACTCCTCAGGTTGGATAAATTCAATCGTCTTATCTTCACGTTCACGGATCCTTCTGCCCGGTCACATCTGCTCTTGAGAGCCAGGCACAGCGGCGAGCGCCTCCAGCCCGACAGCCCTGCCCTTCCGCAAGCCCCCTGCCCGCCGTGAGCGTCCAGTCCGTCCCGCGCTCCGGAGGCGGCGACTCCAGTTGCTCTCCCAGCTCAGTGGCTGTGCAGGAAGTTGCTCCTCTGCAGCCATGTCTCTTCATACAGCTTCTTTAGCGGTGGCCGCAGGCACTGCATCGTGCAGACGTGACGACTACTGTCCGCTGGTGTCATTTTACCAGCTCCAGTGAAGTGTACAAAACTTTCCTTCCCTTGTGTCTCCCTATCCCATATATATCCCATTTATATTGTAATCATCTTAAATATTTCCTCTACCTACATTTAGATTTGCATCATGTAGTGTTATAATTTTTATTTGAATTGTTAAACATAAATTAGAAAACTCTAGAAAAGTAAAATATTGTATTTACCCATATTTTCTCCTTTTCCATTTTCTTTCTTTCTTCCTGATGTTTGAAGATTCTTTTTATCTTTTCCTTTTTATTTAGAAAACTTTCTTAGTCATTCTTTTAGGGCGGGTCTGCTGGCAACAAATCCTCTTCACATGAGGATGTCTTGATTTTCTCTTTGATCCTGAAACATATTTCGCTGGATATAAAATTCTGGGCTGACAGTTCTTTTTACCCGACACTAGTACACCTGGTTCCGACGGGAAGTCTGTCCTGGACTGGGCTCCCCTCGTGGGTGGGCCCGGGGCTCCCTTACTGCTTTTCTTGTCTTCAGTTTTCAGGAGCATGACTGGAGTGTTGAGTGATTCTTTTGTGGTTTTCCTGTTTGGGGTTCAGTCAGCTTCGCAAATCTATAGGTTTATGTCTTTTGCCAAACGGGGGGATTCGAAAGCCATTATTTCTTTGAGGACCCTTTCAACCCTGCACTCCTCCTCCTGTCTGGAACCCAGTGACAAAAGTGTTAGACCTTTTGCTGTAGTACTTCAGGCACTGCAGATTGGGTAATTTCTGTAGTTCTATCAATTTCGTGAATTATTTCCTCTGTCCTTTCTATCCTGCTACTAAGTCTTTATTTTTTAAAATTTCAGTTGTTGTATTTTTCATTTTTAAAAGTTCCATTTGGTTCTTCTTTGCATCTGCTGTGTCTCTGCCAGGATGATCCGCTTTCCGCTGGTCTCCGCGTGCTCACGACTGCTCCCGGAAGCCTTTGTTGGCGGCTACTTTAAATCCCTCAGAGGATTCTAACACTCTGGCACCTTGGTGCGGGCACTGACCTTCTTTTTTCTTTTTTCACTGAAGTAGAGCATGACACTTGGTATGACAAGTGATTTTTGAATGAAACGAACATTTGGGGCATCAGGTCATGAGAGTCTGGATCATATTTAAACCTCCTGTTTTAACTGGTCTCCTGACACCACCCCCTTATTGTCAGGTCGGGTCCTCGTTCCCGCTCAAGCCTCCACGGCGTGTCTCAGTCCTGCGGAGCGGGAGGAGTTCTGGTGCCTTCTGTCTGGACGGGGCAAAGGGCTTTGTGCCGCGCGGGAGGGCACCTGCCAACTGTCCGCTAGGCCTGTCCTGGTGCTGCCTCAGCAGTGGATATGAACATTGAGGCCCCCTGCTAGGCATGGGGGGCACAGGTCCTTCTGTGGGGTGCAGCTGGAGCGCAGCAGGCATTGCCTACACATTCTCTGTCTGGCTAGGTTGCCCCTTTCCCGGTTCTTTGGCTGAAGGGAGCAGGCTTTTCCCGGGGCTTCTGTGGCCTGTGTCCGTTGGCATTTCAGGGTTGCTGGCTTCTTCACCTCGAACTCTTAGATATTTGAGGCAAAAAGAAAACTCAGAAGCTCACCACCATTTTGGGTCAGAAATGTTGTTTCTTGGGTCTTAAATTGCTAGTGGTCTGCCGCCTTGTTTACTCTGAGTGTTCTATGTTTGAGACATACATGTATATACATGTATGTGTAAAGTCTCCAGGGGGTTTAGCTGTAATTACTTTAACAGGAGGAACAGGGAAAAATATGATCCACAAGCAGAAATCTCTCCGACTGCTTCTAAGATTTTCTCCTCACTGGTTTTTGAGCAATTTGATTATGATGTGCCTTGGTGTGATTTCATGTTTCTTGTCCTTGGAGTTCATTGAGTTTCTTGGATCTGTGAGTCTATAGTTTGCAGTAAGTTTAGAAATTTTATGAGCATTACTTCTTCAAATATTTTTCTCTGTGCTCCTCCCTTCGTCCTTTCCTTTAGGGACTCCAATCACGCGTGTACCACACTGTTGGGAGTTGTCCACCTCTTCCTGATCCCCTGTCCATTTTAAATCCTGTTTTCTCTATGGGGGCCAGTCTAGATTATTTCTATTGCTATCCGCTCAAAGACAAAGATTTTAAAGCATCCGTTACTTTTTTCCTCCGTGATGTCTGATCTGACGTTACTCTCATGCAATACATTTTTCACTTCATACATTGTAGTTTTTATCTCTATAAGTTCCATTTATAGTCCTTTTTGCATCTTACATATTTCTACTAATCTTTTTGAACATCCAGAATAGTTATACTATGTTAATGTCCTTGGCTGCTAATTCTAACATCTGTGTCAGGTGTGGGTCAATTCTGATTAATTTTTCTCTCCCTTATGGGACATATTTTCCTGCTTCATTGTATGTCTGCTAATTTTTCATCAGTTGCCAGGGATTGTGACTTCTACCTAAATATTCTTAAGCTTTGTTCTGGGATAGAATAAGTTTGCCTGGAAACGATTTGATCCTTTGAGGTCTTGTTTTTAATTTTTTTCAGGTGGGGCCAGAGCTAACTAGTAACTAGTTAGCTAGTCAGCCCTGGGCTAATCATTCCCCACGACTGAGACAAGACACTTCTGAGTACTCTACTCAATGCCCTGTGAACTCGGAGGTTCTCCAGTGGCTGGTGGGAACAGGCCCCGTGTCCAGCCCTGCGTGAGCACCTGGTGCTGCTGCCTCTGAACCTTCTGGGTGTTCTTGCCCCAGACTCAGCTGCGTTCCTCACACGCGCATGTTGGTGAGTTCTCTGTGTACTCTCCCTCTGTCCTCTATCCTGCAGTCTCCGGCCACCTTCGTCTCCCTGGACTCTCAGCTCTGCCTCCTCCAGCAGGGTCCCCCGACTCCTCTCCTTGGGCCCCCATAGAATAACTCTGCAGGCAGAAGACTGGGGTGACTGCGGGCCCACCTGTCCTCATGCCCACCTCAGGGGTCACTGCCTTCACTGTCTGACATCCAGCATCCCAGCAACCACCATTTCATGTATTTTGTCTGGTTTTGCGGTAAATCCAGGCTGTTACTCTCTCGGTCAAAGCTCTAACTTGTGTTAATTTTCATTTTAACTTGGAAGAAAGTAACTGAAAGGCATGGAGACAATTACATCTTCATGACAAAGAGATTTAGCTCCTATGAGAGCTCCCTCAAGTTAATTTGTGACCTGGAGCACACTTCTGTCCTCTGATAAGCCCTCCCGGCAGGAAGTGGCCTCTGACATTCTTAGCCCTGGGGACCGCTGCTCCTGGCAGGGAGTTGTCCCACAATAGTAGGAACTGCAAAGACCCCTGGACGCAGAACCCAGGCGTCAAAGAACCAGGAGAACCCCGTGTGCTGGGCACTGCCCACCTGCCCTGCAGCACCCTGAGGTCAGAGACAAAGCAGAGCCAGGCTCTGAGCCCAGACCAGCCCCCAGGCCGCCCCAGAGAACAGCTCAGCTCAGACTTAACTCCCACCTGCCTTTGGGGCTCAGGGGTATGCTCTGACCCTCCCTGGTGGCCCTGAGTGTGCTTAGGAGGGATGGAGGCCAGAAGGCACTGTGGCTGAAGGGTGCATCTTCCCAGTGTGGGGAGGGGCCGCGGGAGGCGTGGACGTGCCTAGCTTGGCTGCCTGCCTGTCTAGCCTGCACCCTGTCCCACCCCACCCCACCCCTGTAGCCCCTGCACCCTGGTCTGCCTTTCCCCCTCCCCTCAGTGAGGGCTCTCCCAGTCCCCGCCCACCTTTGTGCCTCTACATTGGCACAGCACCAGCCTGTCTCTAGGTGTCTGTCCCTCTAGAACCCCAGGGGCTGGCCTGCTCTGCTGCTGCCCTGAATTTGGTCCTGGCCCCTGCCACTGCCCAGGCCTCCAGCCCCTGCAGGGCTCAGCTTGGCCTTGCCCCACCTCACGCCCACCTGAGCCCAGACCCCACTGCCTGCAGGGTGTGGCCCTGTAGCCCCCGAGGGTTGCCAGGGCTGTGTCCACTTCCCCACTTGACTGTCTGGGCTCCAGGTGCTCAGGGGCTCTCCTTGCCCCAGCCCCGAACTCTACGCCTTTGCCTAACTCCAGAGCTGGAGACGGACAGGTCTGGGTGCTGCGTGAAGGTATCTTACAGATGGGGTTAACATCCACAATGAGAAGACTGCTCTCCCCTGGGGCTGGGCCTCATCCAACCAGCTGAAGCCCCCAAAACCAAACTAAGAAATCCTGCCAGTAAGTGGAGTTTACAACCAATCGTGCACAAGCAGTCACAGATCCCTCTGTTCCTCCCCCACTCCTGCTGCTTCCCTGGACCAGCCTTCAGAAAAAAAAAAAGAATTTCCGCCAACATTGCAGTGTCAACTCGGGCTGAGTCTCCAGGCTGCTGGCCCGCCCTGTGGACTTCCCGCTTGCCAGCCCTGTAGCTGTGGGGCCGGTTCCCTGAAGCGTCCCCATGACACAGCTTACGTATTTCTCCCACTGATTCTGGCCTGAGCAGGGAGCTGTGGCCCCTCACTCCTTGCCTGGCTCAGCGCTGGGCTGTGTTCCCCATGTGCTGAGCCTCCTGGGCCCATGCCCCGTGGATGTGCACGCTCTGTGGCACGCGGGAACTGTGCCCCGGGATCCTGGAGGGCAGGGGGTGTCCCCGTGACCCAGTGGGGTGAGGCTGGAACGTGCAGCGGCTGGTTGGGGGCAGGAAAGAAAGATGCCTCGAAGCCAGAGCTCATGTGCGGTTTAATTGTGGGCAGGCTCAGGGACGACAAGGCATCTAGAGCAGCATTTTTACCAAACTGGTGTAAAAATGAAACAGGATCCAGACACAGTTCTTTGCACTGACAGTTACAGTGAATTTCAGAATCTGAGCAGTGATCTGAATTGTCTTCAGAAACAGACACAGACATACACGGAGCAGGTCCCCGGTGCGGTCTGCAGGGTTGGCCCTGCTTCATGGGGGCAGCCAGGGCACCCAGGCCTGTCCTGGTTCCACGGGGACTGGCCTTCCCCATGACCGCCCGTGCAGTGGGCAGGGGCCACGCCGAGAAGGGGCTCAGCCAGCAGGCCTGGGTGGCCACCTGCGTGCACCAAGGATGCAGAATGGACACTGTGCCCAGGACCTTCACTGGGTGTACGAGGCCGTGGGGGCTTCACCAGCGACGCAATAAATATGCGAATTCAAGTGGAAAAACAACCAACCAACCAAGCGGCAAAGCCCACTTGGTACAAAAGGGTCAGCCCGCTCCTGCGGGCTGTGCCGACTCTTCACAGACGGGTGTCTCCGAGTCGACGGCTCTGGGGTCCCCTGGCGCCTGTGGGAGGTGGCAGACAGGGAGAACACGGCGTGACAGCCTACTTCTAACAGCCAAAGGGGCGGGGTCCCACCGGCAGGACCCTCTCGGCCCACAGCGCGGCCAGGTGAGTGGGCAGCAGTGCAGTCTGGTGGCAGGTGGGGGGGCTGGCCTAGCCCTCCCGCACGCTCACACGGGGCTCGGCCAGAGAGCCATGGATGATGCCCACGATGGACTCCAGGCCGCTGCCCTCCAGCAGTGTGCGGTGATCTCCCTCGATGACGTGCACGGACACCTTCCCGTCACACACCTGCGGGGAGTGCCTGTGAGCCGGAGGCCACCCACTCCTGGCCACCGCCACCCCCACCCAGCCCCACGTACCTGGGAGAGGTTGTAGTCTGCACCCAGGTCCTCGCCGTAGGCACCACCCATCTTGGCGCGCAGTAGCGTGACGTTGCCGTGGTACTTGGCCTTGGGCGTGTACTGCTCAGCTGCGCGCAGCTTATGGTAGAAGGACAGTGCAGCAAAGCTCAGCTCCCGGCGGTCCAGGCCATGGTGGCTCTTGGTGATCAGGTCCACGGCAGCCGCCACACGCTCCTCCAGTCCCTTCAGCGGCAGCAGTGTCTCCAGTACCTGCAGGGATGGGCTCTGACGAGGCCAGACACCTCCCTATGGCCCCTCCCCGCCCTGTGCTGGAGGTGGGTTCTGACAAGGCAGAGCTGGGGGGCCTTTAATGTTCCAAACCAGGCCAGTGTTACAGGGGAGAACCCCAACCCTCCGCTCCCAGCCCTGCCCCCTGCCCAGCTCTCGGGGCCCCGGAGCACCCTGGCCTGACCCTGCTGTGCTCTGCATCTGTGAACTGCTGCACGAAGAAGCACATGGCCTCCGTCTCAGCCTCAGCCTCGCAGCCCGGGGTCAGCTTGGCGCGGTAGCTCTGTGAGGGGAGGGGTGCTAAGCTGGGCCAAGGGTGCCCGGACCTCCGGGGCGATGGCCACCCAAAGGGAGGGGAGCAGGCAGAGGAGCCCGGCCTGGCTCTCACCTGGGTGTAGGCCAGCACGTAGGTATGTGAGCCATCGAACAGGAAGAGGCTGTTGTGGGTGGGGGCTGGGCTCTGCTGTGCCTGCAGCTGGGAGCACATCTCAAAGGCCACGCAGGCTCCGTAGGAGTAGCCAGCGATGCGGTACGGCCCCTCGGGCTGCACCTGCCTAATGCAGTCGATGTAGTAGGCAGCGAGGCTGTGAATGCTGTCCAGTGGTGCAGCTGCAATGGCAGCACCGAGGGGTCAGCAGGCATGGTGGTGCCCACAGGTAGGGAGGTGCCCTGTGCCTCATGGGCAGCCCAGCCACACCCGCCTCGCCCCCAGGACGGAAGACCCCAGGCAGTGGTGTACCTCGGGTACACTGCAGGCCGTAGGTGGGGATGCTAAGCTTGGCAGCCAGGCTGTGGAACACAGTGGTGGAGCCCTCGATGGGGTGCACTAGGAAGAGGGGCCGCTCAGAGCTCTGCACCGCGTTGAGCCGTGTCAAGGTGGGGCCTTCGGGGTTCACCAGCAGGGTGCTCAGGTTTAGCTGGGCCTGCTGCCGGGCTGGGCTGTCCTCCTTGGGCGTGGGGGCTGCCAACTCTGCGAGGACAGGGGCAGATGTTAGGCTGACCTGGACACACAGGCTCCGGTGCACACTCAAGGACACACAGAAACAAGCACAAATACACACGTCTTACTCGTGCCGCCACAGGGGCCGAGGGAGGGGACACGTGCCCAGTCCCTGCCCCCGCCCCCCCGGCCGCCTGCACGTACCGTTGGCTGTGTCAGCCTTGGAGGACAGCTCTTGCAGCTTCCGGAGCGTGAGCTGCCGCACCTCGCGCATGGGCAGCACCAGGTCGTGCTCGCGCTCCAGGGTCTGGCGCACCTCCACGCTCATGAGCGAGTCCAGGCCCAGGTCTGCCAGCGAGCTGTCCAGGTTTACAGCAGCCAAATCTCGGATGCCTGGGAGGGAAGGCCTTGATTGGCTACTCGGGAGGGGGTGCGGGGATGGCTCTGGCGGGCACCAGAATGGAACAGGGGTGCTGAGACTTGGGGCACCGTTGCTGTGATCATGGCTGCAGCCCAGCTCTGTAGACTGTTGTGTGTGACCCTCAGTGAGCAAGCTCGCCCCACTGTAGGTGGGGAACCCGTGGCACACAGAGCTGTGCCTGCTACCTCCCTGGGCCCTCCTTGCTGTCCTGAGACCCCAGTGCCAGTGGTGGGCAGGGCCTCAGGCTCACCTAGGATGTGCGCCACGGCCGTCACCAGGTCTCGCTGGCCGTCCCTGTCCCTGTGGGCAGTGGCCTTCCTCTCGGCCAGAACAAAGCTGCTCAGGACCGCGTAGGGCTGGTGCAGAAAGAGGTCCAGCACCTCTAGGCAGGAGGTGATGCGCTGGGGCAGCGTCCCACCGATGACCGTGTCATTGGTGCCCATTGCCTCCAGGACGATGCCTACGTCGCCGATGGCGCCCCACTGCACTGCCAGGCCTGCGGGCGAGGGGGCCGGTGGGCCAGGGCCTCTGTGGGTGAGGAGGGTGGGGTAGGCTGGGTGGGGACAGGGACCCACCTGGGAGGCCATCGTGCCGGCGCTTCTCGCAGATGCGCTCCATGGCAGAGTTGGCGAAGCCATAGTTGGTCTGGCCGGCGTTGCCACGCCCGCAGCTCACCGAGGAGAAGACCACGAAGTAGTCCAGCTCAGGACACGCCTCCCGGGTCACCCTGTGGGTGTGTGTGTCACTCCCTGCCAGCCAGCACCCAGGAGCCCCTGTCTGCCCCACCTCCCACAGGAAAGGCCGGAGAAAGCCATCAGTGGAGCTGCCTTGGCCCCCTACACCCTTGGCTCAGGCCCCAGCAGGGGCCGGGTGGATGGGAGGGCATGGTGGGTGGGTGGGTGGGGGAGTGGCGCTGGGAAGAGGGCCCTGCAGTGGGTGGGCTGCTCCCAACCTGTCCAGATTCAGGGTGCCGTTGTACTTGGGCTTGCTGACGTCCTGGAAGAACTCAGGGGTCTGGTTCTCCAGCATGGCGTCCCTCAGGACCTGGGGGGAGGTGTCCTCAGCACCTGCCCTGGCTCCAGGGCATGCCCCGTCCAGGGACCACCCCTAGCTCAGGGCTGTAGAAGGCTCCATCCTGGGGTCCTCCCCTCATCCCTTACCATGGCCAGGTTGAAGACGCCTCCCACGGGCCCGAGCTGTGTGGCCTCCGCGATGACGGCCCGGGCCCCCTCCAGTGAGCTGGCGTTGCTGGCAGACACCAGCACCTGCACGCCCTGGCGCCTCCACTCCCGGACCTGCTTGGCCTGGTAGCCTGTGGGACAGGGGCAGTGGCCAGGCCAGGGTGCAGGGTGCAGAGCCCCCACACACTGGGCTGGGAGTTGGGGCAACTCACCTGAGCCCCTTCCAAGAATGGGGACAGAGGGGACAGAGCCCAGGAGCTGTGAGAGTGCAGAAGGTGGACTGACAGGAAAGGTCCGGCAGGAGTGAGTCCCCGCCCTGGCTGGGCCCAGGTTCCCCAGGTTGCTCACCTGTCCGGATCCCAGAGCGGGAGGTCAGCACGAGCTTTTGGGCCCCCCGCAGAACCAGCCACTGGGCCAGCTCCAGGCCAAAGCCACCCAGGCCGCCAGCGATGATGTAGCTCTTGTGGGCCGGGCAGAAGGTCTTGGCGATGGCTGCCATGAGGGTGGGCTCCACCCTCTCCAGCACCGCCTCCGGCTCCTCCGGTCGCACCTGTGCCGAGCAACACCCACCGGCTCAGGCGCCGTGGGACGGCTGGAGGCCAGGGCGCCCGGGGTCCCTGCCTCACCTGGATGACAACTTTGCCAATATGCTTCCCCTGGGCCATGTAGCGGAAGGCGTCCTCCACCTGGGCCTTGGGGAACACGGTGCACTTGAGGGGCTGCACCGTGCCGTCCTGGATGCCAGCCTGCAGGAGTGCCGCCACCTCCTGCCAGTCGTCACTGGCCTCCTCGAAGAGGGCATCCAGCAGGATGCCATGGAAGGTCACGTTCTTCAGGAACACAGCCATACCTGGCAGGCAGAGGCATGCTCACTCCAGGCCCTGACGCCCACCCCCGCCCGCCCCCACCCGCCCCTGGCACTGTCAGCCTTACCCAGCAGGTGGTTGTTGGAAAGGTCGAATTTGCCGATCTCCAGGAAGCGGCCATGCTGAGCCAAGCACCTCACACTGGCCTGCAGCTTCTCTTCCGCCAAGGAGTTCAGGACCAGGTCAACTCCTAGGGGACAGAGGGGTCCTTAATCAGTCACACCCGCTGACTAGCACCCCATAGCCAGAGGGGAGGGGCTGGCCGTGGCTGCTCACCCTTCCCGCCCGTGTGCCGCAGCACATGCTGCTCGAAGGACGTGTCCCGGGACTTGGCGAAGCTGGTGCTGTTGAGCTGCGGGAACCTGGCCTGGAGATATGCCCGCTTCTCAGCAGACCCTGGCAGGGAAAGGTGCCGCTGGTGAGCCAGGGCCAGGGCCGGGGGGCTGGGGCCAGGGCCGGGGGGCCGGGGGGCCTTACCCACGGTGGTGAAGACGCGGCAGCCCAGGCTGAGGGCAATGGCTATGGCAGCCTGGCCCACACCGCCGGAGCCCGAGTGGATGAGCACCGACTCCCCATGCCGCATGCGGCCACGCACCACCAGGGAATAGTAGGCTGTGGTGTAGACGACTGGCACTGACGCTGCCTCCTCCAGGGTCCTGGGGGGGGCACAGGGTCAGCTTGGCCTGGCTGCTGCTGCCGACGTCCATGGGAGCCCCAGGCCCGTGCCCGGCCGACGCACTCACCAGCTGGAGGGCACGTCCCAGAGGAAGTCTGGTGATAGCCGGATGGATGTGGCCAGGCCTTCGGCGGGCACCAGCCCCATCACACGCTTGCCGCTGGCATCTCGGCCCGAGAATTCCATGCCCAACATGCAGTCCCGCGCAGCCCACTTCCCTGGAAGCAGATAGCAATGAACCTGGGGCGGGGGCCCTGATGTGCCAACTCAGGACCCCGGGGATCCTCTCCATGTTCCCGCAGGTCCTGGCATCAGACTTCACTGGGAGACTGCCCGGCCCCTGCCCAGCCCCAAGGCCCTGTGCCCCCGTACCTGGGATGGCGTCAGGGGACAGCTTGCCCGTGGCCAACATGATGTCGCGGAAGTTGAGTGAGGCATAGTAGACCGTGCAGAGCTGGGCACTGGGGCCGTTGGGCAGGGCATGGCCCAGTGGGGAGCAGACCCAGCGGATGGAGGAGAGGTCCCCCCGAGTGAGGACGTTCACAAAGGCATGTGCTGTCTGCTCCTCTGGCTTGTCTGGGGAAGCAGGATAGGGAGCTGCCCTGGGGGCCTTCCCAGCCAAGGTCTCCCTTCCCCCTCCCCAGCCTATCCAGCCCCATGCAAGGAGCCTGGGAGGGGACAGGGTGGTGTCTAGGAGCTCACCCTGCTCCAGTGGGAAGTGGCGGAAGGCCCCCCAGACCCCATTGCGGTAGACGTTCATCACCAGGTCCCCGTGTAGCACCTTCTGCAGCTCTGCAGAACCTGGGTCCACCTCAGGGACACAGGATGTGCTGCTGAGGTTGGACAGCAAGATGCACCTGCGGGCGGCCAGAGGTGGTGAGAGGGCCACACGGGGGACAGTAGGGGGAGGAAGGGGAAGGGGAGGGGCACCTACCGGATCCGGTGCCCACCGGGCTCTTTGCGGAGACAGTTCACCAAGCCCACCACGCCCGAGGTGGTGCAGCTGACGGCCTTCAGCCACACAGGCCGAGAGGAGGGGTCGGCCAGAATGTTCTGCAGGATGAGGGAAGGGTCAGCTGCTCGTGGGGTCTCAGGCTACGCCGCACACACGAGCCAGGTCGAGGGGTCCCAGGGCCTGGGAGGCCAGGGAGGGACCGACCTTCAGAGAGTCCACCCATTGAAAGCTGGTGTCCTCCACGGGCAGGAAGATGGGGCTGTCCTGTGGGGCAGGCCGGCGGCACAAGAAGAGTGCAGAGCCGTAGAAGGATTTCTTCAGGCCCACCAGGTACAGGGACATCTTCGAAAACAGGTTCTCCCACTCATCCTGTGTGTATGTGGGGGTCAGAGCCCTGCTGGCCTGGCCTTCCCCTGGCCCCCACACACCACCGCCCAGCAGCGCACCTGGCTCAAGAGGCCCTGCCCAAGCTGCGGCTCGGAGGAGCCGAGGAAGGCCACGGTTTCCCCGAGGGGGTGCCCTCTGAGCAAGGTGTGCAGCAGCAGGAAGCCGCCCTCTCGGAGGGCAGCTGCCATGTGGCCAAGGGCCAAGGCCGGATCCCCGAGGACATCCACGGCACAATTGCACACCAGGAGGTCCACAGCACCCAGGCTGCTGGGGGCAGGGTCTGCGGGGTCCCACTGGGCCTGGGAGACGTCATGTTGCTGCAGCTTGGCCTGTGCAGCCTCCAGGGCCCGAGGATGGCGGTCAGTGGCCGTGTAGCTCAGCTGCAGCATCGGCTGAGTGTTGAGCAGGGCTGGGATGCGGAAATACAGGTGTCCATGGCCGGCCAGCACCTGGGGGTGGGGGAACATCTTCTGGGAGCAGCCCTGGACCAGGCAGGTGTCCTTAACCTGGGGCTGGGTGAATGTTCGTGGGGCCACAGTCTGCCAGGACAGCTTCCCCCGGCTGAGCATGCTGACGCCAGCTGGCAGCACACTGATACCGCTTGCCTATCCTCCCGGGGTCCCTGTCTGTGGTGCCTCCTCAGAGCCCCCAGACCCCAGGGCTGCTGTGTGGACAGCACAGGACCCATGTACCAACCCAGCTGGCCCTTGTCCATGCTGCCTCCTGCACGCCTGATGTGGGGGTAGCCCCCACTGTAGTTCAGGGAGAAACAGATGAAGGTGTAAAGGACACATGTGGCAGCCACAGAGGCCTGTCGGGGGCGTCTCGCTGCCCCTGGGTCTGGGTCTGACCTGGCTCTGGTCCACGCACGCAGCATAGCCCAGCCAGCACCCACCTCCACCACTTTCATCCTGGGGCCGGCCATGTTCTCCAGGGCAGTGTCCACACAGGCCTTGAGTGCCGGGGAGTCCAGGAGGCCGCAGAGCAGGGGGTCCTCTGGCAACTGGGGCCTCTCCTGGGCCAGCGCCTGGGCCAGTTCCAGCTGCAGGTTCCCATTGAGCTGCAGCTGGCAGGCAGCCCATAGCAGCCGGGGCAGCCCCTGCTGGGGGGAATCTGGGGGGGCCTGGGCACTGTGCAGCCCAGGCACCGCCATCTTCAGCCCATGCTGAGTCAACTTGGTCTGCAGTGCCTGCGCCAGCCCTGGGGGGAGAGATGGCCTGGTGTTCCCTGAGGCCCCCAGTGGCAAGAATCTGAACAGGTGGGGACTTGAACCTGCCTGGTCCTCCTGGGGCACCACTGGCTCTGCCCTGGGACCTGAAACAGCCCAGGGACACTGACTCCTGCCCACCGTGTGCATGTGGGAAGGGGCCTGGCCAAGGCATGACCCCATGGAGGGGTGTTCAGTACCTGTCCCCACCCCCTGGGCTGGGGTCTCCCACACATCGGTCCAGGGCACTGGCCCCAGGGGATTGATCTACACCCGAATGGTAGCCACATCTCATCTTTGTCTCCAAGCTCCCTTGAGGCTGAGGGATAAGTGACAAGGATGAGGACCATGGAGCTGGGGGGGCAGCTGCCCCAGCTATGCCGGGGTAGGGTCAGGCCGGGGGCACTGGAGAAGGTCCCCATGGGGAGGCAGGATGGGTCTACTCAAAGTTGACCTGGGATGTGCCAGAGGCGGCTGTCTTGGGAGGGGATGAGCTCCCCATTGCCAGAGGCATCCAACAGGCCAGGCAGGGCTTGCTTCTCGCCACAGAGCTGGGTGGGGCAGAGCCTCACCCTTGCACAACTGCAGCTCCTCCTGTAGGGCAGTGCTTGCGGACAGGCACCCATCTTCCACGTGAGGTGTGAAGCAGAACTTCTCTAGGGTAGGCGCCAGCTGCTCCTGCTGCCGCCGTGGGGCTGCCGAGGCATGGAGCCACGAGACACGGGCACCTCCAGCTACCGTGCTGCTCAGACAGCTGTTTACCACCACATCAGCCGCTGTGGGGATAGGCCGGGTGAGCGCAGGCAAGGGGCACCGGGGGCGTGGGGGCTGGGGCTGGGGCTGGGGCTGGGGCGTACTACCTTGGGCCTTGCCCTGCAGCGTGTACACCTTCTGCTGGTGGGTGGCAGGGTCGATGTGGATGGCGGTGATGCGGGTGGGCAGGCGCAGGCTGCGCTGGCCTGAGCCCAGGATGGACATCTGCAGCATGGTGTCCAGGAAGGTCACCCAGTTGTCCTTCCACAACAGCTTGCCTGAGGTGCCTGCACAGATGGGCTGGTCGGCTCGGTGGGGCCTCTCAGCACTCGGACCGGCCAGAGCCCACACACACAACTTCTGGGTGCCCCCTGGGCCCCTCAACCCACAGCCACCCTCCCGACTGGCTCAGCCGCAGTGTGGCGCCATGCGCCTCCTGCCCCACCTTCGAGGCTGGTGTCAAGGATGCCCTGAAAGTGGGGACCGTAATCATAGCCGCGCAGACGCAGTTCCTTGTAAACATCTGCTTGGGTCAGGTGGAAGGCCGCTGGGTCGGCGGGGGTGAGGTCTTCTGGGTGGTCGAAAAGCGTGGGGTCGGGGTCCTCCCACTGGTACACCTTCCCTGTGGGCAGACGCAGAAGGGCATGAGTTGGGGGGGCAGGCGGGCAGGGTGGCCAGCAGGCAGGCCTCCCTCCAGTGCACCCCCAGGCCCACCGCCCCACTCACCGCTCACTATCAGGTTGCCGTTCTCAGACACCTCGAAGGCACGTGAGGCCTCCAGGAGCCGCACCTCCAGGGGCACAGTCCCTGTGGAGCAGTGGGGGTCAGGTTAGAGGTCAGCAGCTCCCTCCCCCAGCTACCCCGGCCTCTAGCCCTGGGGCGTCCCTTACCCGTCTTGGGCAGGATGGTGGCCTGGTGCAGGGTCACGTCCTCAAACACCACAGGCATCTGCTCCATGGCCAGGCCCAGGGTGCGGGCCAGCGTCTTCCAGACCAGGCACAGGTAGCCGGTGGTGGGGAAGATGACACGGCCGTCAATGCAGTGGTCCACCAGGTAGTGGTCGGGAGATTCGGGGCTGGCGTCTGCAGGAGGGCACGGCCTCAGTGCTGGCTCGCCCAGGGAGGGGCAGCCCGCCCACCCACCCGCCTGCCTCCCCGGGGGCTGGCTCACCGATGTTGTAGACAGTGGCTGAGGAGGAGCCGGAGCCACTGGGGAAGTCCTCCGCGGCCGGCACGTCCCAAGTCTGGCTGTGGTCCCACTTGATGTGCGGTGAGATGAGAGGTGTTCCCCGGGGAGCCGGGAACTCCACAGGCGGGAACAAGGCGTTGGGGTTGACGTCGATGCTGGCAAGCGGAAGGGGAGGCGTGAGGGGCACACCTGGTCTCCCCAAGACCTTGGGGGCTGGCTCAGCGCGGGTAGGGGGCCAGGGCTCGGGGCACCCACTGCCGGCCTGGGCCTGCAAGGGGCTCCCAGCCATTCACACCTCCCACCGTCCCCTGCTCCCAGGCAGAAAGGGCCGTGTGGGCCCCTGGGGAGCATGCGGGGTGGGGAGGGGAGACCGACCCCGCAAGGTGGAGCTTGCCGACGCCCGAGAGGAAGAGCTCTAGGTTGTCCCTGTGGTCTTTCTTCATCAGGGGGATGATGGTGCAGCTGGGCTTGAGGCCACGTTTCAGGACAGCCTGGGGGCGGGAGAGGTGGCTGAGGCTCCCCGTCTTCCCCACACCCTGTCTGGGACCAGCGCACCCACCCAGGGCCCTCCATCTGCCACCCTGGGCGGGCGCTCCTACCTGCAGCAGGGCGTGGGGGGCGATCTCCAGCACCACCGCATGCTCGGGGACGTGCCACAGCGCCTCCTGGAACAGCACGGGGCTCACCAGGTTGTTGACATTGTACTCGGCGGAGGACGTGCGCGCCAGGCTGCCCTGCCACTGCGCCTCAGGGATGGAGGTGCTGAGCCAGCGCGCCGAGCGGGGCCGCGGCTCCCGGATCACCTGTGCACACGGGCTGGGTCAGCACTGGGGGACACAGGACACCCGCACCTTGGGCCCCGCGCCGGCCAGGCCAGCCCACCTTCTTGAGTGCTTGCAGCAACGCGGGCGCGATGGCGTCCATGAAGGGGGAGTGGAAGGCCATGCCGCCCGTCCGCACCTCCTTGGCAAACACGCCCTCCCGCTTCAGCCGCTCCACGAAGCCCAACACCGCGGCCTGGCGTCAAGGGTGCCCTGGGTGAGCTCTCCTGGGCCGTGCGCCCACTGCCGTGCAGTCCACCCAGCTCTGCTCTCAGAGCGGGTGGGGGTGCACGGAGCCCACCACAAAGGAATGGGAGGGCCAGGGCGGGGGCCTGGGGACAAGCCCGCCACACAGTGACATGTGCAGGGGACAGAGGAGCCTGCCAAGGTCACAGGGCCCACCTGTGGTCCCGAGATGGTCACTGTGTCCTCAGAGTTGTGACAGGCGGGCACCACGCCAGGGGGGCAGCGCTGTTTACACTCCTCCCAAGACAGACCTACGGGCAGAGCCAGCCTCAGGGTGGCTGTGGGGACCCCAAGCCCTGCCCACCAGGCCCTTCCCTACCGCCAGAGACGCCTGGGGGCGGCAGCAGTAATGACGGGGTGCTGTAATGACAGCCGCGGAGCCGAGCCTTCATGAGGCACTTTCACCCCCTGCTGTGTGTGATCATGGGAGCCGTCACGGGGGTGGAGGTGTCACTCTAGGTGTCTCCCAGGTGGGGATGACACCCTGGGGCCCTGTTAGGGGCAGGGGCCTCATCCCCAGGACGGACTGTCCTGCTCAACGCCTCAGTTGCCTTCTGCAGTCCTCTCCAGCCCAGACCCAAGTGTGACCCCCCACCCAGGGACAGGTGCCAACACGGGGGAGCTAGGCTGAGGTCCCCCCACTGACCCGCGAGAGTTCTCATGTGTACAAGGGGAATGCATGTTGGTTAAGTTCATACCAGATGCCCACCAGTGAGCGCCCCAGGCATGAGGACACGGACATGGGGCTGGCTCCCGGGGAGCCATGTCCTGGGGCAGCTGATACCTACCCACGGCCGCCATGGCGCCTGGTGGGATGTTGGCCTCCTTGATGCACTGGCCCCTCCAGTAGGCGGCAAGGACAGCTTCCTCCTGGGACAGGCACCCGTCAGCATAGCCACAGGCCACCTCGCCCAGGGAGTGTCCGATGATGCCGTCAGGCCTTAGCCCCATGGAGCTCAGCAGGTCCAGCAGAGCAATCTGGGGGCAGAGATGGGGTATTTCAGGCCGGCTGGACCCCTGGGCTCTCTCCACCCCTGCCCCCTCTGCCCTCCCAGGCCACCTGGTGGGAAAGAGCCCAGACTGCCCCATACAGGCTCCGGGGCAACACAGCCAGGCATGACCAGGAGCACCCCAACCCTGGAGCCCCCGGGCCAGCCCCAGGCCGGTGCCCAGACGTGGTGCATGGCTCGGGCCCCACCTGGATGGCGGTGAGGCTCACGAAGGCGTGGACAATGTCGTCGAAGGTGCTCTCCTCTTTGCTCAGTAGCAGCTCTGACACCTTCAGGCCCAACGACTTCACAGCCTCATCGGAGCGCAGGATGGAGTCGCGGAAGCTGCCCAGGCGCATAAGGCTCAGCCCCATCCCGCGCCACTGTGTGCCCATCCCTATGTGGAAAGCGCATCAGGAGGCGGCTGCCAGCTGCAGCCCACCACCATCGCCCGCCTTGGGGAGGGGCCCACCCTTGCACATCCCCAGGCAGCAGGGTGGGCTCACCGGAGCAGATGAACCACAGTGGGCGCTCGCCAGCAGGCACCTGCTGCACCTCCCAGCCGCCGCCCTCGCTGCCCAGCACAGTGTAGCCCCTAAAGGGCATGGCAGCCACAGGGGTGGCCGCAATGTCATTGAGCATGCACACGAAGGCAAGGTCCTGGCTGTGCTCTTGGCCCTGCTCAAGCAGGTCCTGCACAGCCGCGGGGGTGCGCCCGCTGGCCCGCAGCAGACGGGGCAGGGCAGCATGCGGGGCTGGTGCTGGGGGCAGCTGTGTGTTGGGCTGCAGGATGACGTGCACGTTGGAGCCACCAAAGCCGAAGGAGTTGATGCCCACATTTCCACCGCGGACAGGCAGGGGCTGGTCCACCACCTGCAGCCGCCCATCACGCAGTGCGGGGATCTCGGGGTTAGGGCTGTGGAAGTGCAGGTTGGGGGCCCACAGCCCATGCTCCAGTGACAGCAGCACCTGTGGGGCATGTGGTGGTGGGCAGCTGCCCTGGCTCCTGCACTGCTGGCCTGAGCTGGGTGCAGGCACCTCCCTGGGGACCCCCATGTATGTCCAGGATGGCCACACCCTCTGACACACTTCCTGTCCCCCAACCTGGTCCTGCCACGGCAGGGGTCTGATGACCAAGCTGCTGCAGCCCTGCCCTCAACTTGGCCCCCATGGGTCCTGCTGTCTCCCAGCCTGATGGGGACATCAGAGATTGGCTGAGGAGCTGGACACTAAGGCCCCTCAGCCAGGCTCCAGCCCAAGGTGTGGCGCCTCCAATCGTGCTGCAGGAGCAAAGGGGAGGCTGGGGGGCAGGACCCCTGGGTCCTTGGCTGTCAGGTCACCATGCCCGGTGCCCCTGGGGGCTGCCTGCCAATTGGTCAGGAAGCTGTGAAGATGAGCAGGTGACCCTGATCCCACCCCCTGGACGGGGTATGTCCTGCTGAGGCTCCCCCAGGCTTTCTCCTCTCCCCCTCGTCCCCCAATCTGCTCCTTCAGCTGGCTCTGCACGGGTCCCATCGAGCGAGGGGCCACCAAGCTTCCCACAGCCCCAGCCTCACTGCCTCTGCTCCCTCAGGCCCTGGCACAGCCTGCTTGTGGGGGGTGTGGGGGCTCCTGGTAGGGAAGCCCCTGCCCCGTTTGGCAGGCAGGAATCTGTGTTGTGGCCATGGTGCACAGCCACCTCCTGGGGAGGGGGGCAGGGACCAGCAGCCCACAGAGCCCACCCCATCTACCTTGGCCAGGGCCGCAAGCCCTGACGCAGGTTCCGGGTGCCCCATGTTGGACTTGGTGGACCCAACCAGCAGTGGGTCTTTGCGGGAGGCACAAAGGGCTCGGACGATGCTGTTCAGCTCCTGGGGGTCACCCACCTTCAGGGAACAGGGGGAGAGCCAGGCTCCAGCTGGGTTGCCTCCCAGGCGTGGGAGGGCACAGAGGACACGGGGCAGAGGGCGCGGGGCAGGGACAGGGGCAGGACTGTGCAGGGGCCCTTCACCTTGGTGCCTGTGCCATGGGCTTCGATGTACTCGAGGGACTCAGGAGCCACCCCGGCTGGCAGGTACAGGGAGCGGATAAGCTGCTCCTGAGACTCTCCAGAGGGGAAGGTCACACCTGCAGAGGGCTTGGGCTCAGCACCTGCTGTTGCTGTCCCCGCCTGCCACCCACCACCCACTGCCCCTGCCCAGAGCTCACCTTGCTCCTTGAAGCCGTCTGTGTTGGTGCCGGCGTTCAGGATGGTGGCATACACCCGCCGGGCCAGGGACTTCTTGGTCAGCAGGACAGCCACCACAGCCTCCGAGCGGCAATATCCATTCCCTGGGGCAGAGCAGCACCTCTCCTGGGGCTCAGCCCACCCAGACCCCCACTGGGAGCTCTGGGCAAGAGGTACTGGGGCAGGGACCCACAGGCAGGGCTCCCAAGGGCTGGCCAGAAGGTCCACAGAGGTGCCCACCTGAGTCGTCAAAGGACTTGCAGGTGCCGTCGGGGCTGAGCATGCCCAGCTTCATGAACTGCACAGAAGTGTTGGGCTTCAGTAGCAGGTTGATGCCCCCTGCGATGGCAGCGGGGCACTCTCCATTACGGATGGCCTGGTAAGCATTTTGCAGGGCCAGCAGGCTGGAGGAGCAGGCTGTGTCCAGGGCAATGCTGGGCCCTGTGGACAAGGGCACAATGCACTGTGGGCCTGCCCAGGGCAGTGGGGGTTTTGGGGGGGCCGTGGCCAAGGGCCCTCCCCGGGGACAGCAAGGTCTGACCCCTAAGCACTGGACACACACCTCACAGCTCCTGCTCAGCGTGTGGGAGGCCCAGGCAGCACTCACCTTTGAAGTCGAAAAAGAAGGACAGCCGGTTGGCCATCATGGCGCGCTGGCAGCCCACCATGCTGTAGCCCAGGAGCGTCTCGGGGTCTCTGCTCAGGGCCTCTGAGGCCTCAGAGCCACCCACGCCCACCCAGACGCCAGTGTGTGTCCCTCGGAGCGAGGCCGGGTTGATGCCTGCCAGGAACATGGGGGTCAGGTCCGGCAGCCCTCCTGGCCCGCTCTAAGGGTGGGGGCCTGGTCTCTGCACCTCACGGCTTGGGGTGAGAGGGGCTCCCTCCCAGCAGGACTCCGGAAGGGGCCAGGGAGGGAAAGGTGTCCTGCCAAGGGGACAGAGCAGAGCCATGGCGGGCAGCCAGCCCAGGTAGGGCCCAGGACTGAGAACTGGGTCAGACAAAACAAAGCATCGGGACAGGCGGACCCAGGAGAGGGTGCCACACAGCGGCCAAAGGCAGCTGCGGGAGGACAGAGAGCAGCATTGTCCCTGGCAACTCCTTTGGCCCCTGGTGTCACCGCCAGGGTCTCTGACCCCTGGGCCAGGACACACAACAACTCCAAGGGCACCTGCCCTGGGCGGAGCCAAGACAAGGAGACAGGGAGACAAAGGCCGAGTGTCTGGGAAGGAGAGAGGTCTGTGAGTGGGGCCTGGGAGCAGGAAAGGCCTGAGGGACAGGGAGCCTGCCAGGACCCCCCACCAGGACCCACCTGGGGTGGGCAGGCATCTGAACCCCAGGGGCCAGCCGGCATCTACTGATGGGGTGGGGACCAGGCGGGTCTCCCAGGCTCACCCTCCCCGCCCCGGGGGCCTTCTATACCTGGGAGTAGGGACAAGCCCATGTCCCCAGGGCCTCCCAGTGCTTGCCCGAGCTCACACAGCAGAAAGGCTGGGCTGGGAGGACAGGCTCCCCGCTTTCAGGTCCCCCTTTAAGCAGGGGAGGGGGAGGCAGAGCGGAGGCTGCGTGGGGGGCCTGGGCTGCAGGGTGGCTGGGAGACCAGGAGAGGGACACAGAGGACAGCCAGTACTGCCTGCTGCTCGGCTGGGGGCAGCAGCAGGAGGACGGGATGGGGGGACCTCCTCCAGAGCCTCCTGCTCTGCCTGTTACCCTGGCCCTTGCCCCAAGACCAGCCAGACATCAGGGGTAAGGAAACTGGGGCATTGGGGCACGCCCGGGACAGCTCCGGTGTGCAGTTGTGAAACTGTGACCTGCCCAGGGGCCCACGCCTCCCCGAGCCCGCTGGCTCCAGATCAGGGGCCAAGCCAGGCTGGGGACACGGCCAGGAGAAGGCAGGGCTGAGCCCCGTTCTACCCTAAAGAGGCTGTGGGACCCTGGGGGAAGGCCCAGGCCAGCCAGCAGCCCTGAGGACCCACCTCCATCCACAATGGCCTCGTAGGTAACTTCCAGCAGCAACCGCAGCTGGGGGTCCATTGTGTGTGCCTGCTTGGGGTGCACCCCAAAGAAGGAGGCGTCGAACTTGGACAGGTCCTTCAGCTTGCCAGATCGCCGGGGCAGGCCGTAGAGCCCTGCAGGACATGGCAGGCATTTTCCTCCCTGACCAAGGCAACTGGAGGGTGGAGGCACCTGTGGGATGCTGCAGGCCCTGGCAGTGGCTGTGGTGGAGTTATGGAGCCTTAGCTACAGCCAGGAGGCCCAGGCAGCTGAGCAGCCTCCCTGGGAGGGGCAGACGGTGGACCCTAAAGCAGGGGCCAGTGCCACCAGGTCTGCCACGTGAGACCCCAGCCCCACCTGAGAAGGGACCCAGAGCAGAGCTTGGAGAGGCACGGCCGGGGTACCCTCTGCCGGCCTGGCCACAGTGCCCAGGCTCCGCCACGCTGACTCACACCCCGTCCGGCAGGTAGAGCTACTCTGCGGAAGATCATACTGGGCGTAGGAGAGTCAGACCAGCCTCCCCAAGAGTACCTGATGTCCTGTCTGCCAGCTCAGGACATGGGAAGGGGTGGTGTGGCCGAAGGGCTCAGGCCCCAGTCCGTCACCCGTGCTCTGAGCCTGGCTTCTCTGCAAACAGGCAGATGAGGCCTGCCTGGCTCTTGGCCTCGCAGCCATCTGGGGAACCTCCTGGCAGGCTGAGCCCACTCCCCAGGCCATCCTGGCGCCATGTCCAGGAAGAGGCTGCAGCCTGGCCTTGCCCTGTGGGTGACCAGTGTCTCTGCAGTTGCGACTGGGCTCAGGCCAACACCAGTGGCAGTCGGAAGATAGCACAAAAGATTGCCTGAGGTGCAGAGGTGGAGCCTGAACCTCCCGCCTCGAGCATGGGGAGCCCCCAAGGCCACTCACCAGCTTTCCACCTCCGGTCATCATCTGTGACCATATCCACACCGCCAATGAGGTTGGCCCAGAACTCCTCCATGTTCTCTGACTCGGGCAGCTTCCCGGACATGCCGGCGATCACCACCTCCTCCATGGCTCTTCTGCAGGGAGGGCAGCATGGCACCCACAAGGGCTCAGCCCCGGCCCCAGCACCCCCAGCCCACAGCCTCAGCTCCCCAAATGGTGGCTGCTCAAGATTCACTGGCAAGAATTGCCCTGACCTACCCATGTGGCTGGAGCTCAGGCCCTGGCCTGAGCTGCCCCCTCCTCCCTCCCTGCCGTCCTGCCTGGACAGCCTGAGGGCAGGGGCTCAGAATGCCCTCCTGAGAAACCTCCAAGACCCAGCTCGTGGGCCCTGCCCCCGCTGGCACCCCAGGGTATGGGGGTCACTCTGGCCCAGCCCTCCCCTCCCACTGGGAGGGGCTGAGTGCTTTGGGCCTTGGCACTGGCCTGTCACCTCTAGGGCCCTGACCACGCTGGGTGCAGGGTGCTGGCCTGGGGTGGCTCCACTATGGCCCTGCTGCCCTGAGTGCCCAGCAGTCAGCTGCCTCTGCAGCTGTGCCTGGCTTTGACTTGGCCAAGCTTCAGCCCTGCAATCTCCTGTGCTGGTGCTCCTCGGCCATCCCTGGGTATGTGGGGACCTAAGAGGGGAGCAGGCAGGCAGAGCTTCCTAGTGGTGGAGGGTGAGGCCCCTGGTACCCAGCCTGTTAAGAGCCAGCAAGGAAATGCAAAGGCCAAATGGACCAGGTCCCAAAGCAGGGTGTGGGGGTGCTCAGCACCCACACTCACCCCAGGCCACACGGAGGGGCCCTCCACATTAGGGGCCCACTGCCCGAGCCAGCCCAGGAGCTGCCAGGGCTTGGGAGGGACCCGGTGGGGACAGGCCTGCACTCCAGGTGCCAAGGCCCAGCAGGGCTCTGGGGAAAGGTAGTCCCTGCTCCAGGGTGGACTGACCCAGCCAGTCGGACCCCTCCAGCAAGGTCCAACCTGGAGAACCACTCCTGGCCAGGTGCGAGGCAGGTGAGGCCTCAGGACACTTGCTTGCCTCCCTGTACCCATAGAACTGCAAATGCCTGGGGCCCAGGTCCCTAAGACACCTGCAGAGGAGCCCAAGCCCCCCACCACCCTGCCGGATGCAAGTCCAGCATGGGGGCTCCTCTGTGGCCTGAGGGAGAGGGGCCAGGCCAGGGCTGGTCTAGTAACTTCCACCGAGGCCCCAGGGCCCAGTGTGTGCTAATGACCAGGGCCCCTCGGCACCGGCAGCCCAGAGAGCGAAGGGAAGCTGCCTCCCCAGGGCACCGAGGCCAGACTGTCACGGCAGGGAAGTGGCCGCCTCCCCCCAGTGAATAAAGAGTCCTTTGCCGCCTGAGGCACCGGCTCCAGGACGCGCCGCTCTGTTCTCCCTACTTGCTATTCACGCGGAGTCGGCGGCGAGGCAGGGGGTGGAGACCCCCGCGGCGCCCCGGCTGGGGGGCTGCTCGCGCCCCCTGCGCTTCGGCCCGCGGCGCCCGCCGGACGGGGAGGCCGGTCCCCTCGGCGCGCTGCCTCCTCCCGGGTCCCTGTCGGACTGGGCCTCGCCTTCGGGAGCCCCGAGGAGGAGGAGGGCCCCGGGGGCCTTTGTGGGCGCCGGGAGGCGGGCCGGGGCTCATCCGGGCCCTCGGGGTCCGCAGCGCCGGGGCGCGAAAATGGCTGTCCGCGACGCTCCCCGGCATCCGGGCCTCGCCATCGGCCCACCTGCACCGCCCGGGGCCCCGAAGGGGCTCAGATACCGAGCCCGGGCCAGGCCGCGCGGGGAACCCCTGATCACGGGCGCGCCGGGCCACGCGCGCCCCGAGGCCGGAGGATGCCGGGCTGCGCCGCCCCCGCGAGCCTGCGAGTCCCCAGCCCAGCCCCGAGCGCCCCCGGCCCAGCCCCGCGAGCCCCCGGTCAGCCCCGCGGGCCCCCCGCTGTGCCCCGCGAGCCCCCGGCCCAGCCCCGAGCACCCCGCCCACGCCCCGAGCGCCCCCGCAGCCCCGCGAGCCCCCGGCTCAGCCCCGAGCGCCCCCGGCCCAGCCCCGAGCACCCCCGCGAGGCCCCGGCCCAGCCCCGAGCGCCCCCAGCTCAGCCCCGCGAGCCCCCGGCCCAGCCCCGAGCGCCGCAGCCGTACCTGGTCTGGGCGCGGGCGGCGCGGCGGCGAGAGCGGGGCTGGCGCGCGGCGGAGCGAGCCGGGTCCGGGCCTTCTCTCTGGCTCCCTCTAGGCCGGCGCCGGCGCTATTTAAACAGCGGCCATCCCCGGGCGGCCACGCCACATGGGCTGACAGCTTGGCTGCGCCGCCCAGGCCAATGAGCGTCGGGGCTGCGCCCCGGGACCCGGCGCGCCGCCGCCGTGGGGTGATGCCCGTGCGCGCCGCCGCCACGCCGGGCTCCTGCGCGGGGACGCGCCCGGGGGGGTCGGGGAGGAGGCGCGGGGCGGTGCGCGGGCATCCCCCGCCCCCGACTTCCGTTCCCCGCCCCTGTCCCGGCCCGCGAGGCCACGTGTGCGCCGCGCGGGCGGCTGGACGGGGCGTGTTGGGCCACCCCGGGGACCGCGCTGCGGCCACGCCGGGAGGGAGCGGGGCGGGGGGCGCGGCCCCCACCGCGCGGGCGGGAGCGCAGGGTCCCCGCAGCCCGGCCGCCCGCTCTCTGCCACCGCCGCAGCCCGCGCGGGCCCGGGGGCGTGGCTCCCGCGGCGGCGGCCAATTGCGCGCCGGGGGCGTTCGCGCCGGCCCAATGGCGGCGCGCGGGTGGGCGTTGCTAGGCGATAGGGTGATGGGCCGCGGCGCGAGCGCGAGCGCGGTCGTTGACCCCGGCCGAGGGCACCCCGCGCGGGGTTACTGCCGGTCACCGGTCCTCCGGGCCGGGCCGCCGGGTTGCGCGGGGCCGCGGGGGGACCTGACGGACGCCCACCGCCCCGCGGCCCCTCCCTTGGCAGCCGCCCTGGGGACGCGGACGGGGGCGGCCCGGACGGGCCCGGGCGGGGACTGTGGGACACCCGGCTGGTGATGCGGACAAAGGAGCCGCTGCCCCCTCCCCGGGCACAGGCCGCGACTTTCCACGCGCACCCGCGGGCGCGCACGGGCGCCGCGGGCCCTCCCTCCCTTGTGGTTCCTGCGCTGGGACGGCTCGAGGGGTCCTGTCCTCGGCGCGCCTGCAGGGCCAAGGCCATCTTAAGAGACACCACCTGAGGCCACAGGTGTCCCTGACGGCTCAGAATGCTGGGCTGCAGACGGGGGGCCAGAGGACCCCGGGCTCCTGGCCGCGAACAGGGCCTTGGGCCTCCCTGTCCTGGCCCCCCTTGCCCTCTCATCCCTTTCAGGGGCTCAGGGGACTGGGGGGGGGTGGCACTGGCCAGGCCACACTGGAGGACAGCAGGATGGTCGGCTGCCGTCCTGCACAAGGCCCCAGGCCCCAGGCCCCAGGCCGCGGGGGCCAGTGCCCGCCTGCAGTGGGCTCACAGGTCCACACGGCGCACGAAGGGTCAGGAAGGACAAGGGAAGACAGGGCCCAGGTCTGACGTTCCACGGGTTTCACGTGACCACCCTTCTGTGGGCGTCTTTCTCTTCAGATTTCAGGTGAGGCCATAAGGTCAGCCTCAGCACAAAACTCTCCAGACACCTGGTGTCCAGAGCGGCCAGAGCAGCTGGACCGTGCTGTGCAAACACCCTCTCCCAGGGCCTTAGAATATCCCAGACCCATCCGGCCAGCGGTCAGCAGGGCTTTGCTCAGGCGATGGGAGCTTTTGATCTCCAGATGGGCCGGTCAGATGGAGGCCTGGGGCCTGCACCGGAAACTCAACTCACTTCTTCACCTCAAGGAAGTCACAGAGCCACACCTCATTTCCAGGGAGCCCCCGCATTCCCACTTGTGTATTTACATGGAGCAAATGGAGAAAGCCAACCACAAACATATGGGTTCCAGGAAGAGCAATTTGCAAACCGGTGCCTCCTGGGCCCTGTGTTGGAGACTGCCAGTGGCCACCACTGCTGTGCCATCTCTCCTTCCTGCACACCTGCACGCCAGGAAGGCAGATCTCACTGTCTGTGTTTTACTCAGGTATAAAGGTGCATGATTTGCCAAGGTCACACAGCAGGTTAGGGATGGGAACAGCCCTCCCCCCACAGTCCTCCCAGAGAAGCTGTCTGCCCGGTTCAGAAAGGAAAAGGCTGCCCGAGGGCACAGGCAAGGCCAAGGCCACTCCACCCCTGCCCTCTGCTGCCTGCAGGGCATGACCAGGTGCGAGCACCAGCAGAACAAAGGCCCAGGCTCTGGCAGAGTGTGGGTGGGACACGGGCCCCCAAGACACCCAGTGTGGTGGTGACCATCATGTCACCTGCAGAGCGCATCTGTGCAAGTGTGGAGGATGCAGGACGATTCTCGTGACATGCTTTTCGGTCAGGGATTGTGGATGTGTTCTTGTGGTACTTGGAGTGACCGATGGACAGGCATCAGCTCACGTTTCTCATCCTTGTAGGTGCTGGCCCCAGGTACCCATGTGTCAGAGACGTGTTACCCTTGTCCTACATGGGGGATGGATGTGGATGGTACTGCTGTGACCCACTGTCCTCGGTCGGCCCCCACCCTGCCAGTACCCTGCCATGGGCAGCCCAACATGCACAAGGCACGGGGGCACACCTGGTCTGGGGGCCACCTTGGCCAGGCTCACTCAGGGCCAAGGTTCTCATTCCTGGGAGGACCCCTCACGTGGCACTCTTGAGAAAAGCTTGCTTTGCAGGTGGGCATTTTGCCCTCTACCCCCTATCCTCCACCGGGCTCTGGGGAAGGCTGCACTATCCACACCACCACCAGGATGCAGGTGGCTGTGGGTGGTGGCGCAGCAGGCCGGGCTCTGGCACAGCACTTGATACCGCATTTCCCAAGTAGGACAAGTAAACAACACTGCCAGCTAAGCAGACGCGTGAGAGGGACACCTGGGTTTTAATGTGCTCTGCAGTCGGTCAGTGAGGCCTTTGGCAGGAAGGTCATCTCAGCAGCATCTGGGTGTCTCTCTGCAGTTCACTGCCCCACACGCCGTGCGCGCACGCACCCCAACACATGGTAAACCGCAGGCCCTGAGCACCCGTGGGGAGGCTGCAGTCCCTGCATGGAGGAGGCTGAGGTCAGTCCTTCACGTTGTAGTTACGGATTTTGGGGGGCCGCTGGCCACCTTTAGCTTTTGCAGGATGATACTTGGAGGCTCTGGTGGGCTTGGTCTTTGACTGGGCTGACACCTTCGTCCCTTGGATGGCAAAGCCTGCCTGCGCCACATCGGGGCTCCTGTCAGCCTCCTGGCGACTGTGGGCTGCTGGAGGCGCTGGGAGCCCTAGCAGGTGAAGAGAAACAAGACAAAGGGCTTGTTAGGCCTGCGAGACGGGGGAGGGGCTCTGCATCTCACCCTGGTTCTCCTTATGGGAGGCCTAGGCCAGAGGCGGCAGCTGTGCACGGGAGGTCTGGGTGGACGCAAGCTCAGTGGATGCTTGGCAGGGCCTGGGCCTACGTGGGCATCTGGCTCTGGAGATGGGCCTGTCCTGACCATTTCGTAATGGGTCCCTGGGGGCATGGGGGTGCAGGGGTGCTGGGTCTGGGGCTCATGGCTTGACTTTCTGCCCTGCTTCCCGCAGCCCCGTGCCCTGCTCACTGCCTCCGCAACGGGCATGGCTGGCAGGGGCCTACAGAGGCCTGGCTCACTGGGCACTTCTGACTGCCCAGCAGCCTCAAGGCCAAGGCCGGCTGAGCACACGCCTGGCCAGGACGCCAGGGCGGCCCTCCCAAAGCAGAGGCTTGAATGTCTTTGCACGTGGGGACCGTAGGGGATCTTTATCCTGCCAGCTTTTCTCTATGTTCCAAGTTTTTTTGAATTAAGAATGCATTTCTTTTGTAAAACAACAAAAAAACATTATTAAAATCCGTGGTAAGATGAGAGCTCAGAACTGCCTCTCCCTGGAGGCTGGGGGCTCCTGACCCCCACTGCCAGCTCGGTGGGGCCCCCTCACACGCAAGAGGCACGCCTGGGGGTGACAGGCACACTGCGTGCCCAAGCGTCCGCCAAGCCGCCACCCCATGGCTGGTGCTGACGGGAGTGAGGGCCAGAGGGAGTCCTGGACAAGCCGGCTGGGTGGTCGGCAGCTGCAGCCCCCAGCTGGAGTCCAGCCTCAGGGGGCTGGCACAGGGTCTGTGCTTTGGGGACACACGTGGTGACATACTGTTTCTCTGGGTGGCAGTGAGTGGGGCCCCCTTCCCTTCTTGGGCTTATCCTGCTGGGGGCCTGGGGCCCCTGAACACCCTCTCAGCTCTCCAAGCCCCAGAGGAATCCCTCCTCTTTACACAGACTCTCCCAGCCGCCTCTTTCATCAAACCCCTCTGCCCTCAGGCCCAGCCCAGCCCTGAGCTCTGCTCACTAGGTTTCCTTCTGGAAGGCACAGCCACTGTGCAGGGCAGGGTGTCCCACAGAAAGGGCTTTGGGCTGGACACCACGGTCCTCTCTGAGCAGGTCCTGGGGTCATCACTGTGACCCCTGGGGGTCTCCTCCAATGCAGGGGCCTTGGCTGTGTCTCCCCACGACACAAGGGACTAATCTTCTCAGGGATTCCATGGACTTAACCTGAGTTAATCCTGTGAGAAATTGCCTGGGGGTATTTTTGGAGAAAGTGAGGTTTAGGGAAAAGGACAGCGCAGGCCCCAAGACCCTCTGCCAGAGGAGCTGGTGCTGAGGGCAAGAGACCCCGTGTTCCTGGGGAGGACCCTCTGGCTGCCCACCTGGGAGAGGCAGAGTCCCTGCAAGGGGTGAGAGCCAGGTGACAGGCTGGGTGCAACTGGTCACCAGTCCTGCTGGACGCCAGGCAGGGTGGCCCCTGACCCATGCCAGGAACTGGGTCAGAGGGTACTATGACAGTCCCCTGGGCAGGGAGCACTGGCTTGTGCCCCACCCCAGAGCAGGCCCCCCTGCCCAGCCCGGGGCAAGGCTTCTGAGCTGGTCTGCCTGCCCTAGGACAGAATACCTGCTTTGTGGTCTCCAGTTCCTGTCCCCACTCTCTCCCTGCAGTGCCCTCCCTGAGGGACAGTGGCCAGGAACTGGCTGTGCTCCTGGGACTCCAGGGCACGAGGCGGGATGTGTTGAGCCCATCTGCCCCGGGCATGCCTCTCTGTGACCCTGGACTCATCTCCTACATGATGCTAATCTGCTGTCACTCCTGGTCCCCACCACTCTGCCCGCCTTCTCGCCTGACCTGTTTTGCAGAGCTTTTCTCTCTGCACTGGGCTCTGATCAGGCCTCTGGGAAATTATGTGGACACACAACTTGTGGAGCACAGTGCTAGGGACATGCCTCCCGGGCCCTGCACACCCGCCTCCTGCCCACTGCTTGGTCTGCTCTGGCCCGGCACACACCTTCTGGAAAGTTCCTGAAATGTCTAAGGCCTTGTAGCTATTAACCAAGGGACAGCGACTAGGGCCTGCCAGGCCCGCCCAGGATTAACCTCTCCCAGGGGTCTGGTATGTGCTGAGGGTAGGATCGCCTGGCTGGGTGGGAGGGCCGGGGCGATTCTGCAGGAGATAGGCCTGTCTCCCCAGCGGCTGCACAGTCCTTTGACCTAGATGAACCTGGTGGAGGCGTGGCCCTGACTGTGTCAGCCTCAGCCTCGGGCGGGTGTGGAGGGCTCCTCCTGCCCCTGAGCTCAACGCTCCCTAGCTTCTGAGGGCTTTGCAAAGGGCGGCTGGTGATCCCTGCCTGCCCTGGCTCTCCAGGCAGCTCAGGACGTGGGTCTAAGCTGTGGCCTCTCTAGCCACCGTGGCCTCTGCCCCCCTCCACACCGATGGCCCTGGGTTCTGTGGAGACCCATCCTGCTTCCACGGGCCTTACACACCCAAGCCCAGCACCTCCCCAATGCAGCCACTCCCAGGTCTGCTGGGAATACGGCTTCCCCCTGTGCGGTCTGGACGGAACCTGAGCCGTCAGCGTGGCCCCAACATGGACGTGGGTAGTGAGCAAGGCCTCGCTCCCCCCACCCTGGCTCAGAGCTTCTTCCCAGGACCCCCCATGCCTGTGGTGTTTACGTGCAGCGCCCCGGCCTGAGCCTCCAGCTCCTGCAGCAGCCTCCCCTGCCCGACGTCTCTTCCTAAGGGAGCCCCCAGCTCATGAGCTCAGCACAAGGGTCCACAGTGGCCCTGAGCTCTAGCCCCACAGGATAGCAAGGAGCTTGGAGGGCACCTGCCTAGCAATGGGGCTCCAGCACAGGGACGCCTGAGTGGCCCCCGCTGCCGTTCCATCGGGGGACACTATGGCCAGCAGGACATCGGACCTGTTCTCTGCCCAGCTGCTCTGCCGCGGCCGCCCCCCGCCGCCCCTGGCTGCAGGAGGGCTCCTCCCTGAGCCTGGGCCACACAGCCCTGCCTGTGGTGCGGGGGCCCTGGGCAGTCCTGCTTGGCCTGACTCTGCACAGGCAGGAGCAGTGGGAAACCCCCGATCCTTCAGACCCTGCCAGCTCTGCTTTTGGAGGAGGGGAGGACTGGACCTAGGGGGCCTCAGGCTCCGGCACCGACCACAGACAGACCCATGGGCAACACACTGGCATTGCTGCTCAGCCACCAACCTGTGACCACTCCTTCCTCACGTCATTTTGGTGGGGGAGCCAAATGAACCTTCCTGGTTCTGAGCTCACTCAGGCCGTGCTGGTGCCCATCCCAGCCCTTGAGGGGGCCACCTGGCAGTGGGTAGTACAGGCTGGAGCCCCAAGGAAGGGAATTTAGGGAAAATGCTTTGTGGGCACAAGGCCTTGAGGAGAGTGGGTTCTGTCCTTGCCCGGGGAAGGTGAGCACGCAGGCCTCGACTGGGCGAGACAGGACCCAGAGACCCCCAGGAGGAGAAGTGTGGGGTGAGGCCAGCAGGAGTGGGCTGCAGGCCAGTGGGTGCAGGGGAGGTGAGCTGGGGCCTCTGGAGAGCAATGGTGCTGAGGAGGGAAAAAGGCCCTGGGGCCCCAGAAGGGAAGTGGGGTGCAGAGGCCAGGGTGGGGCATCAGGGTGGCAGCCACCTCGGATGGCTCTGGAGGCATGTGGATGTGTCACGGCCTACAGCGAGTGATGCTGGCCTCATGCTCCCTCAGGCCAGAGCCCCCCTTACTGTGCCAGCACGCAGCCTCTGCTGGCACCGCCTGGGGACAGCAGGAAAGGGCCCTGGCGAGGAGGCGCAGGGGATTCTAGATCAAATTCACAAAGGAGGAACTTTCAACAGTGGCCTTGAAGGTCCACCAGGGCAGCTCACAGCACCAGGCAGGCACCCCAAGCATCTCGGGGCCACACACCAGCAGACCTGGGCTAGCCAGGGGCTGTCGAGGCCACAGTGATTCCCCCGGGAAGCAGCTCTGCCTGCCACTCGCCAAGGCCACGACCTGCACGCCAGGCTGCTCTCTGCTTGTCTTGGCCGGTGGATGGCTGGGAATGAGGCAATGCTCCCCTCTGCGAGACAGCCGCCACCCGCCATGCTCACAAGGGCTGCCCGTCCTGCTCAGGACGCTATGGGCCACACACTGGGCCAAAGTCTTCTGCCCTGGAAACCAGGCCCCTGAAATCACTCTCTGGACATCTGCCCAATGACCCTCTCGACTCCAGGGGCCATTTTTGCTTCCCCTGGAAGGAGAAGCAAAGTGACAACATGCCTGTGGCACATGCAGGCAAGGTGCACACGACAGCACAGGCCTGAGTCCACGGCCAGGCTCGCTGCCAGCCCTGGGGCTGGCCGAGGCCTGCCTGGGGAGCCAGCTTCATTCAGACCCCACATGGGGGCCTGAGGCCCTCTCCCGAATCTCTGGTGCTTCCTTGTTTGACGGTAGCCCACGGGGCATGGCTGGCGTGAGGGCAGGAAGAGGCCCCCAGGCAGGTGGGTGGCCGCTGCACAGACAGACCAGTGCTTGCCACACACCAGGTCGCAGGGATGGGTGGATCAAGTTGGTTTTAGGGTTCCAGAACAAATGGGGCCCTGTCGTGGCAGGTGGGGGCACCGGCCCCAGGCCCATGCTGGTGGGGAAGACACAGCTCTGCAGCAGCCATATCATCCATTGCCACACTTCCCTGACAACACCAGGGGCTTGGAGAGGACCCCGAATCAGTGCCTGGACTCTGAGTCAGAGCCGGCGCCCACCCAGAGATGGGCTCCATCAGGAAGGCTGGCAACCAACCCTCCGGCCTCAGTTGCCCTCAGCTCCCCACTGTGCACCAGGCTGCTCTCAGGATAGACACTCCTGGAACAGGCTCTTCTACAGAAAGGAATTTGGCTCCAGGGCCCAGAGTCACAGCAGGGATGTGGAGGCTTCTGGACGCCAAGGCAGGTCACTCTGCACACATCTCACGGATGGAAGTTCATGCTGGAAGATGCATCAGTGCCGCTCGGGAAGGCCCAGTCTCTATATCCTGCCCTCTCGCCCCACCTGCCCCTGTGGCTTCCGACCACATGGTGTCAGAGCAGCCGGCCATCTCCATGGTCTGAGTCGAGGCCAGAGGTCTGGGTGCTTGTGAAGGTTAGAGTCCTTGACTTTGGAGCACCAAGAGTGCAGATGGCAAAGAGAAGCAGCCTGTGGCCGCTTTCTGGTGGTGAAAACAGACTCTTGGTCAGGTGTCATGGGGGTACTTCTGGGAGAACACCTGACCTAAGCCACCACCCCATGAACTCAGGTACCCCTTCTGGGCTGTTCTTGCTCATCCAAAGGGTCCCCAGTCCTCAGCAAGGAGGTTCAGCCCTGGTCACAGGCTGGACATGAAACCTGCACCTTATATCAGGGTCTATCGAAAGCCTGAAAGGATGGTGTGAATTTCAGGGTAGGATCTCTCTCGCTTGTGTGTGAAACACTTAGTATCAGATTGTCACTGGCTGTTTTAAACTAAAAGAGGTGTGAATGTGACAGTGCCAACTGTGTGCACGGCAGAATTTCTGATTCACAAGAAATCTGGCCGCAGAGCTGAGCACACAGTCCTCTTCTCCCTCCCAAGTCACAAAGCCAACCCCTGCTTCTGGCCTTCAGCGTCAGAAGTGACAGGGCAATGACGATGTGAATGTGGTGTTCACACCAACTAGACTAAGCAGTGCTGAAGTTTAATGGGGACAGCTACAATTTCCTAATTCTATGACCAAAAGAGTAAAGTGTTTCCAGGCACAGTCCCAGAGAGGCAGACAGCTGCTTGGGAGAGGCCTCCTCCCGTCAGCAGGGCAGGGGCACTGGGGTGAGGCTGGTGTCCTTGTGTAAAATAAGTGTGTACATTCCTTATGCTGTCACCATGCTTACGGTAGGCACTGAAGGACAAGGGACGAGGCCAAATGTACACAAAACTTCTGTGTCTTTGCACTGAGCTGTGCTGAACGTAAGCCCCAAGTACGCACGGGCACAAGTGTTTCTTAGACAAGTGGGATAAGCATGCGGCTTAAGGACCCACACTGAAAACACTTGCAGGATCTACTCACCAAGGAGGGGAGGCCGGAAGAAGCTGCCAGAGGCACGAGAAATGGGGGCTGGGAACTGCACAGGCCACAGCAGCCCCTCTGCCGGAGGAGGGCAGGTGGCAGGGTGGGAGTGGCGCTGAGTCGGGGGACTATCGTAGGACAGGATTAGAATGTGTAACTTACAAAACAGTAGCAGAAAACGTGATTTCTCCAGTGAAAAACAAGAATGCAGAAAAATGAAACAGAAAGGGTAAATAAATAATACGGGAGAATTAAGTTCCAGTAGATAAGAATTTAGTATATATGAATGAGTTAAACTGACTAATGAAATAAAAAAATTCTTAGACTGAATTTTTAAAAAGTCAAGATTCAACAAGATGTTGTGTGAAAGACCCATTTAAAAGAAAAAGACAGAACAAGTAAAAATAAAAACATTAAGTAGAATTAGGCAGAAAATGATATAAGAGGCAAAGAACTCTATTTATAAAGGTACAACTTCAAAACATATCAAGTAACACCTGACATAGCTGCAAGAAGAACAGACGACTCAATAGTAGTAGATGAAGACTTTAACTCACCCCGGTTGACGAAAAACAAACCCACCCACCCAAGCAGAAGTGGCAGAAGCTTAGTCAGCTTGAGTTATCAGACATACAGGGGGTCTGAACTAACAGGCAGATGATGCACTTTCTTTTTCAGCAAACACAGACCATGTGCAGAGTCGCTCATGGCAGGCCACAAAGCGAGTCTTCATTCCAAACATAATGCAATAAAATTAGAAACCAACATCAAAACCCCCTCAAATCCCCTCTGCTTCAAAACTGCATAATGTATTACCAAATAATCCTTGGTTATAAAGGAAATCATAAAATGAATTAAATATTTAGAACTGAATTCTTAAATTTCAGATTTGTAGGATACAGCTGAAACACAGCTTTAAATATATACTTGTCAGGAAACGCTAAAATAAGTTTAAAAAGTTTAGATATGCTAAGTCTCCAGTATGACAAGCTGGAAAGAAAGCAACAGAACAGACCCGAGGAAACAAGAAATAAGAAAATCATAAAGTTAAAGGCAAATTTCAGTGAAATAGAAACCTCAAGAAAATGTAGCATACAAGATCAACAGAACCCAAACTGCTGTCTGAAGAAATTAATTAAGATTGACCTTCGTGAACAGGATCAAGAAAACGGGAGCAGATGAGCGCAGCAGGGGAACCCCTGGGCCACACTGACCAGGCAGAAGGAAAAATCACAACATCACCTGAATGCAGAAAACACGTCTGATAAGGTTTAACACCAACCCGACGAAAACACTTGCTTAATCAGGAACATAAGGGGAATTTCTCTACTTGGTAAAGGTTATATTGGAAAGGCAAAAAGTAAGTTAAAATGAGTGTTATAAAGACCTGTTCACTAGTAAATTAAATGTAATTAGTAATTAGTAAATTAAAACTAGTAAATTAGATGGAATGGAAAATTCTAAAATCAGCACCAAAAAAAAAAAAGCATTTGAATTGCCCAATAACTATTAAGGAAAGTGAAACGGTGATCAGACACTTCCCTTCCCAAAAGACCCCGGGCCTATCAATTCCTGTCTATTCAAATCATTCAGAAAAGAAGAAAGAGAGCTTCCCAGTCCCTTTTATGAAGTAATCTTGATTCCCAAGCCAGATAAGCACAACACAAGAAAATGACAGGCCTATTTAACTGATAACTACAGCTCCAAAAACTCTGTAGAACATTAGCGAATCAGACAAGTATTAAAAAATGCTTAATAAGTACACTTATCATGTAAAGTATATTTTAATAATACAAGGCTGGTTCAACATCAGAAAATCTATCACCACTTTTTACTACATAAATAAAAGAAAAGATCATATTATCTCAATGCAGAAATAACATCTGATAAGGTTTAACACCTAACTGTGATGAAAACTCTCAGTTAATCAGGGGAATTTCTTAACTTGGGGGACAGCTGTGTTGAAAAGGCATATGGCAGTCACTACACTTAGTGGGAAAGCTTGAGCCTCGTCCCCAAGGCAGGGAGCCCACTGTCCCACTCCTGACCACACAGCTCTGGGGGTCCCCACTGAGTCTGGACAGAGAGAAAAAGGAAGGACAAGGACTGAAGGGAAGCGGAGGAGGTCAGCGTCGTCAGCTCCTTAGGACAAAGGAAGAACGAAAGGCAAACTGTCAGTGTGCACACGGGAGCACAGCAAGGTGAACGATCAGTCTACACGCTCCACAGCACTTCTCTACAGAAGCTGTAACCTCTAGTAAATATCACAAAAATACCGAAAACAGCAAGAAAACTCTAAACCAGCCTGCTCCCTGTTTTGTAAATAAAGTTTTATTGGAACAAGGCCACATCCACGCATCGCACATCCTCTGTGGCTGCTCTGCCACCAGCCACCTGGCAGCCTCAGTCTCCCTCAGTTTTCGGCGTGTAAAGGAACACCTGAGATACTTTATAAAGAAAAGACTCTTGGCTCAGTCTGCAGGCTGTACAGGAAGCATGGCCCCGGCTCTGCACCTGATGAGGGCCTCTGGCTGCTTCCCCTCCTGGTGGAAGGTGAAGGGGAGCCTGCGTGCAGGTGGTGGGCCAGGCCCTGCTTAACAACCAGCTCTCCTGGCAGAACGGACAGAGCCTGAACTCACTGCTCCCCCAGGGAGGGCATGAATCTGTTCATGAAGGGGCCGCCCCCACGACCCAAATACCTCCCACAGTGGGATCGGGATCGAATTTCAACATGCGACTTGGGGGGGGGGCGAATCCACCCTGCAGGATGGCACCTTCCCTCAGGGAAGGAGGATTGAGCCCACCTGCCTCCTCACAAAATGGGTGTGAAGTTTGCGATAATTCTCCGGAGACCAAGTAACTCCTTATCAATTAAGAAGACGAAGTGGTTGTTCTGTACCCTAGTTTTTAAAGTCGAGGTGCTATTAATGTTTCTTCAAACAAAATCCCATGTGCAGGCCTGAAAAGGACAGCAGTTTGGGCAGCCCTGTGGGGATGGTGACGATGACGCCCTTCACCCCTCCTCCAGCCCTTAGGGGATCTCCAAGCACTTCCAAGAAGAGCTGGGGCTTGCAGGAAAGATGCTGTCTGCAATAATGACCTCCCTTAGGAGCTCCTAAGTGCCACAGTTGGGAGTGATCAGGAGCGCCCAGTGAATTGCTACGGGCATCACAGGCAACTGCAAGGGGGAGGGGCTGCGGTGTCCGTGGAATATGCAGCGGTGAAAGCTGGTTGTCTGTCCTACCTCAGCACCCCCCCCCACCACCACTTTGTCTGTGATGGGCCTAAACCTACCCCAGAAACTGAGCAAGCAGGAGGCGAGCAGGGGAGTGTGGCGCAGGAGAGAGACCAAAAACATCCAGGGGGAATTACCTGGAGCAGAATGTTGACACTTACCAGGAACCCCCACGGACCACAGCTGCCCAACAGAGGTCTGGGTGATGCTGGACATAGGAGCTCTTTTTTTTTCCCCAATAATTTTTATTGGGGTTTAAATTATATACAATAAAATGCACCCATTTTAAGTGTACATTTTGATGTGTTTTAGAAAATGTATGCACCCACACGTATGGAACATTTTTATCACCCCAAACACCCCCCCCACCCCCGGCCCCAAGCAAACACTGATCTGCTTTCTGTCACCACCCCCAGGCAAGTCACTGCTAGAGTCTCACCTCGATATTACAGAACACACCAGGTACACTTTGAGGTCTGGCTTCTTCCGGATACCAAAGGAGTGTCTCTGAGTGTCACTCAGGTTGCCACAGGCTTCAGCAGCTCTCTCAAGTGCTGGGTGGTATTCCATTGTGTGGCTGCACCATCATTTGCTCACCCAGTTATCTGCTGGGGGACATTTGTGTTGTTCCCAATTTTGGGATATTACGAACAAGGCCGCTATAAACATTCATGCAAAGGTCTCTGGGTATATGCATGTGTCTATTCTCTTGCACAATTACCTTGGAACTGAATGGCTGAGTTGTGTTAGTAAGCATGTTTAACTTTTCACGAGCTGCCAAATTATTTTCCAAAGTAGCTGTGCCATTCTGCATTCCCACCAGCAAAGAGTTCCAGTTGCTTTACATCCTTGCCAATACTTAATATTGTCATGTTTTTAAAAAAATTTCAATCAGTTTTTTTAAGCCAGTCAAATTTAGCAGTGGAAGTTTGCATACCAACTTTAGTGACACTGATGTTAATAAGTTCTGATAACCCACTACCATCGGACCAATCAAAATTTCAATCATTGGAGTAAACATGTTGTGGCACCTCATTGTGGTTCAAAGTTGCATTTCCCTAATGGCTAATAATGTTGGGCATCCTTTCATGGGCTTATTGGCCATTTGTTTGTATTTTTTGTAGAGTGTCTATTCAAATATTTTCACTTTTATTGGGTTTATTTGTTCCTTATTATTGAGTTGTAAAGTTCTTTATATAATCTGGATACAAGTTCTTAATATGTATTCAAATACCTTCTCTAGCCTGTGGCTTATTTTTTCATTTTCTTAACAATGTCATTTGAAAAGCAAAACTTTTACATTTTGATGATGTCCAATTTTTTTTCTTTTATGGTCCAAACTTTTTGTATCCTAAGAAATCTTCGGCTACTCCAAAGTCACAAAGATTCTTGCTATGTTTTCTTCTAGAAGCTTTATAGTTTTTGCTTTTACAGTTTAGTTTAGGCTTATGACAGATTTTGAATTAGTTTTTGTATTTGGCATAAGGTAAGAATTGAGGGTCATTTTCTGTCATAACTTCTATCTTCATTCCTCTGTGTATAATGTATCTTCTATTTTTTCTTTGACTGCTTTCAAGATTTTTTCTTTACCACTGGTTTTCAGAAGTTTGATTATGATGTTCCCTGGTTGCATGTGTGTGTGCACGTGTGTGTGTTCACCCTGCCGCTTACTGCAGGGTAGTTAAGCTTCTTGGATCTGAGTTAAGAATTTTCATCAAATTTAGAAAAAATCTGGCTCCCAAATCTGGCCATTATTTCTTTTTTTTCCCTCCCCTGTATTTTAATACACAGCACATTCTTTCTATAAATACCCTTTCTACTCGCTCCTTCCCTCCTGTCAGGCCGTGGGCATTTTCTTTCAAGCCGCTAAGGCTCTGTTCCATCCCCTTTTCCTCTCACAACATCTCGGACAGATTCCCTGCTGTGTCTTCAAGTCCCCTGTTCTTTCTTCTGCCATCTCTGTTCTGTTGTTAATCTCATCCAGTGAGTTTTCCTTATCAGATATATTCTTCATCTCTAGAAGCCTCATTTGATTCTTTTTTTTGTATTTTTGATTACTCTTCTCCTTAGGTACAGGTTTTTCTTTACGTGAACACAGACACGGTCGCTGCTGTCTTGTCTGCAGCTGCTGTTGTTCCTGTCATTTCTGCGTCTCTCTCTGTTGACTCGTTTCCCTCTTCGTCATGGATCACATTTTCCTGCCTTTTCACGTCTTGTAATTTTTGATGGGATGTTAAACATTTTGAATACTTTGTTAAATTTTCTTGTCTGTTGAAGAGTGTTGGGCTCTGTTTTGGGAGACAGTTGGGTTGCTTGCTTGGTCAAGACTGTTTTTGAGCTTTTTTACGTAGGTCTAAATGAACCTCCACCCTGGAGACCACCAGCCCCATTCCTAGGGTGGCTCCTCTGGAGTCTCCACTGAGTGCCCACAGTGATCAGTAGGAACTCATCACTCTGAGTGGTTGCGGCCTGAATATCTCACTACCCCGTGAGAGCTCCGGACATTGTCCATTTTACAAGGTGCTTTCTCTCCTTTGCTTGGCTTTGTGGAGTTTTGCTCTATACTTGTGTGGGCTGCTATTCAGTAAAGACTCAAGAGAACCTCTATGCAGATTTCCAGAGCTCTTTTCTTCATCGTTTCCTCCTTTCTAGACTCTGCCCTGAAAGTATTGGCCCCTTCTGTCTCCCCAGACTTCACCTGCTGCTTGCTCGACTTAGCAATTTAGAGAGGCTGCTGGGCTCTACTTGGCGTCTGTTCCCCTCCCTCTACCTACAGCCCAGAAGCTGCCTTCAGGCAGAAGACCAGGGTGATCCTGGGGCTCACCTGATTTGTCTTCCATCTCTCAAGGGTTACAGTCTTGTGCTACCTATTGTCCAAGGTCTGAAAACAGTTGTTTCACAAATTTTACCCAGTTTTCCAGTTGTCTATGGAGGAACATTAAATTCTGGTCTTTGTAACTACAGCCTGGCTAGAAGCAGAAGTGTGTGGCCTAGAATAAAAAGTAAGCTGATTTGGTTATTTCTTAATGTATTTACTTTGTTTTAAAAGTTATTTCAACACAAATGACTTTCCTAAGTGGCAATAATTATTTCATCATAACAGTTTCAAAAAAAGAGCTAACAAAGGTCTACTTGACCAACCATTTCTCAGAAAGTTTAGAGGGTACTCTTCTTCTTCTTAAGAAGTCTCAGGCTGTGATAACCAGTGAAGGCAGGAAGCTGGGGTTGTTCACCTGGTTCCGGACACTGCAATGCTCTCTGCTTTGACCAGAACACTAGTTCTTAAGTTTCTTTAGCTGCAATTACAACAAGATGCTGTGGAGGTGGTGCACACCAATCTCACAAAAATTTCACCAGCACAAACTGGATCTCTCTTTCCCAGTCCATCCTGAGAGCAGCAGGGGCACAACTGGGAGGACAGAGGGGGACACTGGGGAAGAAGAGAGTAGAAGGCCCTCTATTTCCTGGGATCACAGTCAGGGCTGCCGGCCGGTGAGAGCAGTGCCGAGTCTTCACGCAGGGCAGGTGGCTTCTTCTCATTCCTAGGCTGTGTTCCTGGAGCCAGCCAAGGAGCTCCTTCCTGGCTTGCCTCTCGGGCTACTCATTGGTGAGGAGCCCCTGCGGCCTCTCCCTCACTGTGGGGGGGTCTCTCAAAGCTCCCCTCAGGCTGTCTGTCTCACCTTCTAGTATAGATTACCTGGGACCAGAGGGCTCTCTTGTCAGTGCACAAGTGTGAGGCCTCAGAGGGAAGGAGCGACTGCAACCTTCCAGAGAGCTTACAGAGGAGTCACAGACTGTTCTTTGAGGTCACCCCTCCTGTGCTATTTTCACCTTTTCTTTCTTATCACAAGTCACAGCCAACTCCTTCCCACCCACAGCTGGGACGTCCCAACCTGCTCTCCTGAGCTCAACTGGGTTTCTCAAGAAACAGGATGGCACCTGCACGGAGGCCAGACGGTGATACTGGGGATCCCTGGTTTGGAGGGCATGCGGACGAGGTGATGCTAACAGGTCTGTTTTCACAACTTTGGCGTGCAGGTGGGCCCACAGGGCCGTGGCTGACCATAACCTGATTCCAGAGGAACATCTGAAATACTGCTCTGAGTCTGAGGCTCTCTTCAGGAAAGGCCCAGAATAGCCTCTCAGCTCAAAAACACAAGACACCAGGAAGGGGACGGATGAGGAGGTGGGACCTCCCCAGCTGCTGAATGCAGAGGCTGACACCTGTGGGGTGTCACAGTAAACGTGTGGAAGAAACCAGGTAGAACTTGGTGTATTTGCTTCATATCATAATTATGTGTGTATATACCTGCTTTGGCTTCTTACCTATATGCCTCTTGAGAGTAAAGAGATTCTCACTTTTACCTTGCAGACATTTCTAGCAGTGCTGCCAAACCTTTAAAGCTGTAAACACAGTTCTTAGCCAGAGGGCTGCACATCACTAGGCAAGGCTTGGTCTAGCCCTCAGGAGTGTGCAGCTTGCAAATGGAGCTGTGATTTGGCCCACATCTTGTCTTGGTTTAATTAGTTGCCAGTATTTTTTAAATGAAACATTTTATATAAAAAACATGATTTCCAGCTTCTCTTGAAAAGCGGGAGGAGCCTGTGGGAGCCTCACTGCACTGCCATGGAGTAAACCCTGCAGTGGAGTCGTGCACAGCCCCCCGCAGACAGCCAGCCTGCCGGGTGGCCGCCACCGGCCCATTGGCCTGGTGCCCCTGGGCACGGGCATCTGCAGTCAGAGGCTTGGATCCACGTCCTGACTCTGCCCGCTGGGCCACATGAGCTTGGACTTGGTCTTCACCTGAGCACAGAGCCTGAACCTCCAGGAGCTGCTGGGTCCTGAGCAGGCGAGGTTGCGCAGGCACCAGGTGAGCACTCACAGGCAGACGCCACAGCATTCACGTTGTCCCACAAGAAGTGGTGGTTTTTGTTCTTTTTCCCCTCTGGATCTTTAGATAAGAAAAGCCTGGCAATAAGGTGTCCTCAGCACACAAATCTGCACAGAAATGTTCCCATTATATAAGGAGCGTTTTAAAAAATAACTTTGGGTTAGCAGCCAGTTAACAGTATCATGCATACCATATTTTAACATTTTGTGCAACCATTTTTAAAAGGAAAAATTTCAAAATTTTTGGACAAAACTAATATAATTTTCAAAAGAATAAAATTTTAAAGACAAAAAGAGCCAGCACTAACACTGGGCACCTTTCCAAAGTTGTATCCCTTTTTATTCCTAAACCATCCTCCTCAGCTTGGGGGGAGGGTGAAGGAGCTTCCCCACCCCCGCCAGGGAGTGGCGTGGGGGGTCTCCAGCCTGCTCAGACCCACAGCCCACCGGCCCCTCCCCCCACTCCTCCCACCCTGGCAGCTGCATTCCTCAGGGTCCCACCATCAACCCCTTCGACCTAGATCGACCTTAGTCTTCCTGCCCCCCTGCTCTGGGCTGGCCTGTCCCTTCTGGAACTCCAGGCTGGGACCTGGGACCCATGGCTATGGGCTTCATGACCTTGGGTGGTCACTCAGTGCCCTGGGCCCCTCACAGTAGCTTTGTGGCTTCAGCTTACACACCTCAGCACAGGTGGAACACCAGGAACAGTGTCAAACACTGGCTTTTAGCCTTGCTCCCTTCAGACCACATTTGTTTGTAGAAACAGGCTTGCAGCCCTCCCTCTGGTGCTGTAGTCCTCCCCCCACAGGAAGGCCCTTGTCCACCCTCTGCATTGCTGACTTTAAGAAATCACAATGAACACCCATTTTTCTATGTTAGTAGCTTTCCCAGTCACCTCTGAAAAGGGCGCAAAACCTTAACACAGACACATGAAATGGCCAGTGAGGGTTTAAAAATTGCAAATTAAAACCAATAAGGAAGTATCAGTTTCTACTTATCAGACTGGCCAAAAAAAAAGAAAACGTTTGGTAAAATCCAGTAACATTGGGGTGAGGAAAGGCGCCTTACACCCCGCAGCCAGGAGCAGGAGCTGGGCCAAGGGTTTGAGGGCAATGTGGTAACACCTCTGGACTCACATAACTGGCACCTTTGGCCCAGCTGTTCCCCTCCTAGGTACTGACCCAACAGCAGACTCCCACAGGCGTGCTCACCCCTGCAGTGCACTCAGGAGCTACACGCTACATGCAGTCTAATGTCAGCACATGGGAGACACGGAAACAAAGGGAGGTGAGCCTGTGCAGCGGCTCATTAAACCACCGAAAAGATCTGCCAGCTCTGTGTGTACCGATATAGAAAAATACCGCAGACACAAATAAAAAAGCAAGCTGCCCACAGCCATACGCAGTTGAAAAAGAGGATACACACATGTATCTAAAAACACGCCTCTGCACTCAGAGCACACAGCAGCTCTGGACGGGGATAGGGAGGGAGGAGGAGGAGGGATGAGGGGACTTGCTTCTCCAGGGAGGCCTCACTGGAAACCACAGGGGCTGGAGCCCCCTTTGCTCCAGTGAGGGACGGACCCTGGGAGGCCGACCACTGCACTAACCCTGGAACAGACATCGGGGCGCCTGACACGCCCGCAGTCGTAGGGCCGGGTTCTGGAAGCAGGCACTTCTTTGTGGGTGAAGCCAAAGGTCTGCCTCTACTTTTCTAGAACGGCCTTGGCTGAAGGCCCTTGTCCTTCAGGTGCGTTGGATTCACTTGCAGGAGTTATTTGCCACGACTGGCTTTTGTTGTGCTGCTGAGTATCTTTCCAGCTTGATTATTTTTGAGGTAAAAAAATTATCTTAGAAATTTGTGATTTCTTCACTCACATCCAAGGTTGACCCTCTTCTAGTCATTTGTAAACACTCAATTTCACTTCCTGGGATGTGTCTATCTTGCGTGTGGTCCACAGAGGAAGTCACTGAGCTGTGCTCTTGCCCTGCCAAGTCCACATTCGCACCTAAGAGGCTGCGGGGCGGGGGGCTCTGTTCTAACTGGCCTCACATCCTGTCATTTCAGTGCTGACTGTTGATATCAGGAAGCTACATCGTGCTAATTACCTCTTCCCCACACATTTTTATTGCTGTGGAACTTGAAAATCCACTTATTTGGATTCAAGAGAAATTCTGTATTTCAATTAGAATTACACTAAAAGTTACTTCAACTTGGAGAAAACAGCTGCCTTTACGACATTTAATACTTCTATCCAGTAAGCGTCTATTTTTCAAGTCATACATTTTTTAAAAAGACTAGTCAAGTGAGCAGTAAGAAGGGAGACAGCAAAACAAGGAGTCCATCTGTCCCGAAGGTGAACAATTGACACAGATGACTCACGGCCTTGGCCCAGTGAGCCTGGCATATTTTCAACAATGCTTGGCAGTTTCTCTAATCAATCACAGACTTTTCTAGACCCCTAGGCTGCAGACTCAGGATCCCAGCCCCCTTTCTTCCCAGTTATCTCCCTGTGCTCAGCGATTGAGCATGGGGGCCTGGTGGGACAGGGATCAAGGACTATGCACCGCCCTCAGGGACATTCTTAAAGCAGACAGAATCAAGATAAACAGGAAAAATATCGTGGCCTGGGGGCCAGTGCAAGGAGGGAGGAAGCTTGGGTGGGAGATGGGGCCCCAGGGAGGGCCTCTGGAGGTGGCAGGTGCTGGGGAGATGAGGGCCCCCCCAGGTGTGGAGGTGCCCACAGGTGGCAAGTGTGGGGCTGGGGGTGGGGGACAGGTGGGGGCAGGCAGAGCCATGTGGTGGCTGGAGGAAGACAGGAGGGAGATGGGGTTGGAGGCTCTGGGCCCCACCAGGCTGTGCAGGAGACCTGTCTGAGGCTATCACAAAACGCAGTGAGACACCCGGCTCTGAGGTGGATCCTCCCAGGACCTGCATCTGGGGATGCTGGGGCAATCCCAACCCCAGGCAGCTGTCCAGGCCCTGCCCTGGGACGGGGTTACCGTGGGGCTTGGACAGGTTGGCAAAGGAGTGGGTGTGGACAGAGCAGGGCAGGAGGGCTGGCTCTGGTCCCACCTCAAAACCCCAGAGGAGGGCTGCAGCACAGCACAACCGCCTGCGTCTCCACTAAACACCAGGCTCTGCAGTAGCTCTTCAGGTCATTAACATAGATGCCACTAAGTTTTAACTATTTCGGTGTTATTTCGTTATTATTTTTAACTCTGTTCATGACTGTGTAGTACTCACACTCTGCTACTCAAAATGCACTGAATATGTAAAAAAAAAAAAAAAAAGTAGAGGAAACTTCATCTCACTTTCTAGAATGGAGCTTCCAGACTGCTTGTCAGGGTGTGGATTCCCTGCGCTGGGCTTTGTCCTAAATGTCAGCTTAACCGGAGATCTTGTCTTCTTCTCACCTAGCTCACAAACACTGTTTTGGTTCACTATAGGGTGAACCAAAGTCCCATGGACCTATGCTGAAATGTATCTTTCTTACTTTTTTATTATGAAAGCGCTACTAAAGAAACACCAGCAACCCCCCTGGGCCCCTCAGCCCAGCTCCCCACACGGACCCTAAGACGGCCCGCAGCGCCTCCCAGCTTTCCTGCCAGGAGACCTCAAGATGGTCAGTTCCAGGCAGCAGGCTGTCAGGGGGTGACCTCACTCCTGGGGTGCAGAGTCTGAGACAACGCCCTGGTGACTGGCCATGGCGGGGGCGGGGGGGATGTGACCCACACAGCCGGCAAGATAGAGGAGCAGGTCTGTTGGGAGCTCTGGGGAGGCACCTCCTCCTCTGATCAGAAGAAAAAGCAGCACCAGGACAGAGCACACCTGTCACCTTCTGCCGTGGCGCTGGTAACTGCTGCAGCCTTCTTGGAACCACCAGGAGGGCAAAAGCCCCAGGGCCACCCCAGGCCTGATCACCTCAGCTCACACCAGCTCCTGCTCCTTAGCATGTCCCATTGTGGTGCTGGGCAGACCGTGTCAGGCACATTCTGGATGCTCAAGACACTGATCCCCTTGGTTTGCTCCTTGTTCTGGTGAACGTGTCATGTTCCACGGGTGCTGTGGTGAGGTAAGGCTGGGAGCTCCCCTTCACGTCGCTGGCACAGGCTGCTGGGGACTTGTAGCCAAAGTGCCTTAACTGGCTCACAGCACCCACCCCCCTGCTCGACTCCACTCCCAGCCATGGGGCAGCCACGGCTCCAGCTGCCACTCAGGGCTGCTCCGTGGCAGCACTCGGAGCCATTCCTGCAGCCACACTCTACACCCCAGGATGACCTCTGTTGTCACGTGTGGCCACCAGCTACCTGCTCTCACTTCAATCCAGGCCCTGCTCTCCACAGGACTCACGCCGCGTGGCAGCCCACTCCACTCCCCACTGGGTCTGCTTCCCGACTCGCCAAATGGCCATTTCACAGACCCTCTTTCTGCCATCCTCCCAGGCCTCTCCCTCCGTCCCTCCTCTCTCAGAGCCTGTGGCTGTGCGTCACACGTCAGAGGAAGAACCTGTTTCCCACCAGCAGACCTCCTGTGGGGTCCTGTGCATTCCTGCGTGGCAGAGGCACAGATAGCTGCTCCAGACTCTCTTTTCCTGGGTGTTTGTACAGCAGCAGCTGCAGAGACAACGTGTCTCCCACAGGCCAAGGGCAGGTGTGCTTGTGGCCCACTCCAAAGACCCAGGCTCCACCGCTCCTCACCCTGCTGCCTGCTGTGTGTGACGCAGGCCTTTGTCTCTGACCGGGGAGTTTCCAGCCTGCAGGCTGGGCAAGTGCAGTTCTGGTCACCATCAACCTGCCTGCTGAAGCGCCTACCCCCTGCCTCTGTTCTGTCCAAAGCCAGCGCTGCCCATGGGTACCGAATACTAACCCCAGCCTGCTCTGGGCCTCTCTCCTGAGATTGCTTCCGGAATCATGCCGTTCCCTGGGGTCCCCCCTGCCCGTCAACAGGCTTCAACTCTGCCAACTACTGACCCGCCTCTCCACACCTCTTCCTCAAACATTGCCTCTTCTAACTGCTGCTTTCCAGAGCGAAGTTTCTAAGTCGTCCACCCCACCCGCTCCCCGAGCCCTTGCGCCAGGCAGGCGGGGATGACAGTCCCACCGCTCCGCCAAGACCACACTTAAGAAAACCAGTGACCTTCTCCTTGCAGAAAACAGGGTCACTCCTCTGTCCTGAGCTTGCTGGGGCCCTGCAGCATCCCGCAGACTCCTCCACTCCCTCTTCAAAAATTTTTTTTTCTTTTTTTTTTTTTTATCCATAACTCTTCAAGGCGGACCTCTTCAAAATTTTATTACAGATATACTGAAGGAGCTCAGCAAATTTCACCCCAAAATATGACTCCTTGCTATTTTGAGTTAAGGCTCTTGGAGATTAACAGGCCCTTGAAAAAGAACAATGGACTTCCCTTCCTCTCCCTGTAATATCAGTATATTGCAGGGGAAAAATGATCAAGAAGGCAATCAGACCTGGCCCAAGTCATTTAAATACAATACCTGTCCCTCAGGTTAATTTAATTTGCAAAGAGAATAATTTACAAGCCAATCTGTCTCCCCCATCCATTTGTCCTCCCTGGCACCATTTGTCACCCCTAAACAGAACTACCTGTACTCATTTCCCCTCCCCTCCAACAAAGACAGGTATGAAAACATCTGCGCTTCATTGGGATATTGAGTAATCACTCTGTGATTCTCCCCATGTGCATGGCAAATAAGCCTTTCTCTTATTAATCTGCCTTAATTGTGAGTTGATCTTTCTGCAAATGGGGGAAAGGGCAAAGTTTCCCCTCACCCCTACAATACCCAAACTACACCAACCACATGTAACAGTTTAACGAATAATAAAAAACAAAGTAATTTAAGGAATAAGAAAACAAACACCTATGTACCCCGCTTCAGAAGCAGTGTTACCCTGTCTCTGCGCTCTCGTCCGCTGCCCATGCTGCTCTGGCTACGACGGCAGAGAGGAGAAGCTGCAAAGGAGACCGTGTGGTCACAAAGCCAAACATGTTTGTTATTTGGCCCTTTACAAAAAAAGTTTGCTGACCCCTGCTTTGAAATGTGTTTTGTGAGAGACAGCCAGTGGCAAAGTTCCTTGGTTTTTATCTTGGAAGTCTTTTTTGCCCTCATTAGTGAAAGATCATTTCTCCAGGTGTGGGATTCCAGGGCAACAGCTATTTTCTCTCAGCACATTAAAGATACCATCACGCTGTCTTCTGGCTTTTGCTGGTGCTGACGAGAGGTCAACAGGCAGTCAAGACTCACATCTTCAAGGCATCCTGTCTCCTCTCTCTGACAACTTTCAAAATGATCTCATCACCTTTGGTGTTCCTGACACAGTATGAGGGCAGGAGGGTCAGGAACACAGAGTGGGATGAGGTTTGAGGGCAAGAGGGTCAGGAATGCAGAGTGGGACAGTTCTAGTCAGCTGAATTTAGAAAAGAAGGGGAAGACAAAAATAAATACAACACAGAGGTGAGGACAAAACTGGAGCACACAAGAGAACAGAAAACACATCCACATAATGTCATCTCTTCCTAAGTCAAAAACGTAAGTTTAACAAATCCTAAGAAAAGCAATGATAGAGTTTGGGGGTGGCACTAGGGGAACCCGACTCAGACAAGCTGAGTCTAAAGATTGTATGGAAAAAAAAATAAATGACAATAACCAATAAAATTATGAGAAAGAGATGTACAGAGGAGATCCTAGATCAGTCAGACACTAGGAGGGATCAGGGAGTGACAACAACTCAAATGTGGCCCTGCATGTGAACAGCACGAGTGTGGATGGAGAGGCACAAACGGCCCAGACACAGAACCCAGCACACGGAACATGCAGCTCTGCAATGAACATGGGATTTCAAACACGTGGGGAAGCACAGGTTATTCAATAACTGGTGCTGGGACACTGCAGTAGCTTTCCAAAAGAATTTGGTTCCTACCTCCCAACACATACCATGACAAACCCCAAATGGACCAGGGATTTAAACACAAAAAAGTGAAACCTGAGCTGAATCAGAAGAAAGGAGAAAATGAGCTTGGAGGGGCCCAAGTATGTCACAAAACCTAGAAAGGATCAAAACCAAGGCCATAAATGTATGGGAAAAGGCACAACCTCTTAATAGAAATGCTACTTAAAACAACAAACACGAGATTGGCAAAGGTGTGTGGGAGAGGGTCTGGGGAGAGCAGCACTCTCAGATGCTGCTGGGGGAGCAGGAACTGGTGCAGGCGTGAGGCGCATATGCAGTATCTGCCGGAGGAGGGAGACGGACACCTGCCGACAAAGCAGGCCCCCTGGAATTCCCACACATACTTTCACCCCTGCACTACAGTATACGCACCAGGTTACACACTATAACCTTATCTGTAATGGCAAAGCATTGGAATAACCTCACATGGCCACGGAAGGGACAATGCCTCAGGGAAAGAGGGCCTGTCTCCACGCCGGGACACCCCGGGGCTGCCCTAGCAGAGCAGGACGCTCCCACGGGCTGAGACAGGATGGACTCCCAGTTCATTCCTCCATTCACACCTCACACTGATGCGTCACTGTCTTGAAACAGCATTTTCCTCCCTCAACTCTTTTTGCTACATAATGGTCTCACGCAGTTCCCCAAAGGGGGGCCATTCCAACAGATTTCCCTAAAAACTTCATGATGACCACTAGCATGAGCTGAAGTCCCCTCCTGTTGTGTTTATAGGCATGCGGTTTAGGTGACAGAATAGAGTCTGAGGGAAGGAATGCAAAGCAGGTACACGATGTGGTCTTCACCATGTAAAATCTAGAGAACTGCCCATCTCTTCTGCAGCAACAGGACTGCACTCGGGACCCTACTCTAGTAGAACCATCAGGTGCCTCTGAGTGGTGCTATGCTGGGAGACACGGGCGCTGCCCTTCAGGGCTTTGCACTGTTGAGTGGGGGAAGTACTGAGGCACCAAATGGGAGGTGAGGACACCCCAGGATCGATATATTATTAAACCAAAGCACAGGAATTTTGATGTGTAGAAGGAAGGCAAGTGCCGAGTCTCCACTTCAGCCTGAGAGAGAGTCACTGTGCCATGCCCACTGCCATCACCCACACCTGTGGGGCAACAGCCAGGGGATAGCACTCCCTCCTACCTGGAGTTGCATCATCCTGAGAGGTGAGCCCAGAAGGGCTGGACCCCAGGTCTAGTAGCTTCCACGTGTCCTGGAGGGAACTGCTGGCAAGTGATGACGACCTTTGGGTGTGGTAGCCATTTTCCTCAGGGAATTCTTGAACCTGGGGTGGCTTTGGGGACCTGTTTTCTTTCTGATGAGTTGATTTGCAGGTCACTGTGGGGATTCTGTGTTGCTTCTGCAAACATTAGAAAAGACATAATCACGCTTAAAAGCCACCCTCTCTCCTAGGAAACAGGGCTCCCCTCCCCCACTCCCTTTGGATCAGTAAGATGACTGGTGGGGGGAGGTTAGGGGGTGTGTGGCTGAAAGACAGGCCTCAGAGGGGACACCTCCAGGACTGCTGGGAGAGGCCACCAGAGACAGGGAGCACATCCCGGAGAGCACATCCAAGCTCTGGGAACGTGGGGTATGGGCCAGGCCTAAATCACAGAGCTCCTCTGAACATTTAAAGGATGAGATAATTCTAGAACTAAAGCAGCTCGATGAAAAAAATAGTAATAATAAAAAAAAAGCACAAAACAAGTCTAGGGCAACAGCTGTTCAGTCATGATGGAGTATGGGACGAAATGATGGGTACATGCCCTGAAGGGCCATATCGCTAGCTGCACAAAGAGCAAGGCCGTTGCGGGACGTGTGCACTTCAGGTGTCCTGGCATCCTTCCACCGACCCTGTTGTCCTTGCTGGGTCCACCCATCACTCAAGATGAAGTTTGCAGTGATGGACAATGGTGAATGCTCAGAGCAAGGCCATCTTCTAAGGAGCCAGAGTGCTCAGGTCCCCGGTTCCCAGCTTCACCCAACACCAACTGCCCAGCCACCCAGCACCCAGCTGTACCTGAGCAGACACTGCCACTCCTGCCTTACAGCCTCGCAGAGTATCGTTTCTGTTGGCTGTTTGTGTCCGGTGGCGTCGGCTCTTTCCCGAGTATTCAGAAAAACATTCTTTCTTGGCATTGTTAGCATCCTGTCATGGAAATTTAAATAAAAGGAATTCAAGTGTTCATGTGTCATTGATGGCATATGCCAACGAGCTTTCCCACAAGATTAGGAAGAAATACCTTCCCCAGATTTCTGGTATTAGGGACTCACTCCATTTGGTGACAGGCCAAAAGGAAGGGACACACTTGCTTTCACTAGCCAGGGCGAATTTAACAGGCTTCCTAAACTCAACCTACATCCTTCTCATGTCCTCCTGGGAGGCAGGAGGCACCAAGGCCACCAAGCACCTGAGGGGCAAGGGCAGCCTCCTCTGCAGGGTGGGTCGCCGGGCATGGCCTGGCCTACAGCTCCCCAGCACTTCCTGGGCTGGGCCTGCACCTTCCGTCAGTTAACTGGCGCCAAACTGCCCACCCCGAGTCTCAATGCTTGATTCCACCCTGCCCCGTGGGGAAGACTGAGAAAAAGCAGCCAAAAGGGAGCATTAAGGGGCATCACTTGAGGGTGTGAAAAGAAAGACTGAAAAAAACAGAAAGAACTTGGAACCGCCAGAGCCACGAACAGCGGCTGCCGTAGGGAGGACCCTGGCACCAGCCCCGCCTCTGTCCCCTACCCAGGCGTGCCAGGAACGCCTATGACCACTGCTGCAGAGCTCTGCCTGGCCCACGTTCAATTAATGTTTCAATCTCCACCCGAGTAACACGTGCACATCCTTGCCCTTCACGTGTCACTCCCTGAGTGCGAGCCATCGAGGGCGCTGGTTCATGCTCAGTGACCTCTTGAAATTCCTCCTCTGCGGCTTCTGATCCTACCCTTTGCCTGTTCTTTTCCTGGTTATTTGTCCTTTTCTTGATTTGTAGGAGTTCTTTTCTGTATTTTCTTTCTATTTCTTCTTATATGGCACCATTTACTATTAGAAATAAAAGAGGAACCAAAAAGGGGACCCCATAGAGTCTTCTTTTCTCAAGTTTTAAGAGTTATTTCATGGGCTGTGATGAACACGATAGTTTTGTAGTTTGAAAGATTACATAATAAAGTTTAATAAAGTATTTGATATACTAGAAAGAAGTAGAGGTCTAGATTACAATACACATGTTTTCCTATAATGGGTAACAGCACATCTATGTGATGATTTGGGGAAGATTTCTTTCAACAACACATATTTAGAAGTTTAAGTAATTAATGCAGATGTCAGCAAGTGACAGCTCACCGGCCAAATCCAGCCCATTTACCTTACCTTATTTTGATAGCCCATAAGCTAAGAAAAATTGTTTAAATTTTTAAATAGTTGAAAAAAATCAAAAGAATATTTTATGACATGAAAATTATCTGAAATTAAAATTTCAAGGTCCGTGAAGTCTCACTGGAACACATCCATGCCCTTCTGTTTACATATGGTCTTGGCTGCTTTTAGGCTAAAGCAGAGTTGAGAAGCTGCAACAGAGACCAGGTGGCCCTTAAGGCCGAAAATACACACTCTCTGGGCCTTTGTGAGAAAAGTGCGCCAAGCCCTGAGCTAGAGCTGCACGGATCAACATGGAATATCCCAAAACATACAGCTGAATGAAAGCAACGCTCAGAGAGATACACACGGCTGGGTGTGACTTCTGTAGATTTTCAAACACCTACTGAGAGAGACAGACACTGTGGACTCAGGAAAGTCTGGAGAGGGTGAGGGGGATGCTGGGTGGACACTCAAAGGAGTGTGACTTTATAACATTCTTTTTATTAGGTTGGATGATGTAAACACAGGTATTCACCACATTGGAGACTGTATCTTCTTAGAAATCTAAAATATTTATAAGAAAAATAAATAAATAATATACACCCAATAAAGAATAAATGTGAAAGAATAGCCAAGAAAATTTTATAAAGGAAGGGCAAGCTTGTCCTAAGAGACATTAAAATATGTCACAAAGCTACGATATTTAAAGCAGTATGGTACCAGATCAAAAACAGCTAACGCATTGGAACTGTGTAGTAAACCACAAAATAAATGCAGAACTGAATCTAACAACGACGCAGTGTCAGACAGACCCACAGTCTACAAAACACTGGCCTGGACTTTTCAAAAAACACAAAGAAAGGCTGAGGGAGTATTGTGGGTTAGAGGACAGAAACGCCAGAGCAGGTGCAGCGTGGGATCTGGGACTGGCTCTGAGGTTGGAAGGAAATGGCTAAAAGAGATGACTGGCAAAACGTGATAAATTCTAGGATTGTATTAATGTTATGCTTCCTGATTTTGACAATTTACTGCAGCTATATATAAGAGAATGTCTTTGTCTTTTAGAGATACACGGGCATAATGTCTGCAGCGTACTTTCAAATGGCCCAGGGGAAAATTATCTGTCTATCAATCACCCATCCACCGTCTGTCTGTATCTGTCATCTATCCACCCACCTGCCTGTCTGTCTACAATGTGGGGGAGGCAGAGGGAGGGAGGGAAAGAATGATAAAGCAAATGCTGCAAGAAGTTAATTAGTACATCTAGGTGAAGGACATATGATCAATTCTCGTAACGTGTGTAAATCTGAAATAATTTCAAAATAAAAAGTTAGTTAAAAAACCAGACATAAGCAAGAGTATTGATTTTTAGCATATGATATAACTGACAATTCAAATCAGTGAGAAAAAGGAGGATAATTACTTAAAGAGTACCATGACCATCAATAAAATAAACAATTGGGAGAAATGGGTGAATATTTACCTAAATTCAGAATAGAGAAAAACTCTCTAGGTCGAAAAGCAGCTACACATTAAAGTAGACGGGTAACTTCATTAGATTAAAAGAAAGTTTTCTGAGGGTTTTTTTTTTAAGTAAATTCAAAGGTAAATGACAAGTGCAGGAAAGATTTGTGAAAGACAAGCAGGAATTGCCTTAATATATAAAAAAAATCTTATAAAGCAACAAGAAAAGCACAAACACACCAATAGAAAAATGAGCAAAGAACATGATAGGTAACCCACAAAAAAACTATAAATGGCCAAAAAATAGTTTGAAAAGGCCAGGCGCAGTGGCTCACACCTGTAATCCCAGCACTCTTGGGAGGCGGAGGCAGGAGGATCGCTAGGGGCCAGGAGCTTGAGACCAGCCTGAGCAAGAGTGAGACCCCATCTCTATAAAAAATAGAAAAATTAGCCAGACGTGGTGGCACACGCCTGTAGTCCCAGCTACTCGGGAGGCTGAGGCAGGAGGATCACTTGAGCCCAGGAGTTGGAGGCTGCAGTGAGCTATGACGACACCACTGCACTCCCACCTGCGCAACAGAGCGAGATCCTGTCTCAAAAAAAAAAAAAAGAAAAAAAATAGGTTAAAAGCATTTACTACCACTAAGGATATAAGAAATTTCTTACTACAGATGCAACTTTTTTTTACTTATATTAGTAAAGATTTAAAAAGTAATACCCAGAAGGTAAAGCTATAGTAATATCTATGTATGCCATAATTTGTAATTTTAAAAAACAGCAGGAAACACATTGAAATGTTACTGGTAACTATGTTTGGACACTGAAAATTGGAGGCTTTTGATATTATATTTATTGTATTTTGAAGTTTCTTTAATGAAAATGCAAGACATAAACAATTAGCAAACAATTATTGAAAATATATTTCTTAGATGGAGCAGTGGTACCTGAGTTGTGAAGAGGGGCTGCAAACCTCCCAAAGGTGGGCCATGACCCAGAGGCACCGCGGGCACCATGCCTGGACTCCGGGTCTCAGGAGTGGGAGGAAGGGGGTGGTGCGGAGGTTTCCCTGGAAACGAGATCAGGGAGAGTGCTTGTTCTCTGCGGATGCATCATCTCTGGATTTCTCTTGCTGAATACAAATACTCAAAAAGAACAGCATGTTCCTTTTCAAAACCAATGTAACTTCTATTCCACAGAGAACTTGGGGAGGGGTGGACAACTGTGAGCTATGACCCACGCGGCATTTCAGTGGAGCTTCTGAACACATAATGCGCCACTGCCACACACATCCTTCAGACAGCTTCTCAAAGTGGCAGAAGTGAACACGCTTGTTAACAAACCCAGAGATATTCCTTTTCTGTAGCATATAAAAATAAGAAACAAAAGTTTAAGTATATAAACTTAAAAATTATGGTTGTAATCGTGGCTTCAGCATTCTGTCTCACTGGGAAATGGTCTGGGCATCAAGTGGAGACCCTTTCATCAACTCAATTTGTGTTAAGTTACGTAAAGTCCTTGGAAATTTACCTTTGATCTGACATACCTCAAGACATAATTACTGTTTAAATAATATTTCCTGGAATAACAAATCAAGTTGGTTAAATTTACTGAGGATCCCAATATTTTTTTGGGGGGGGGTCATAACTATTGCTATTTAGCATATTGGAAATTGAAAAGTTTATTTGTCAATTCATTTAAAGATAGTAGTGATGAATATGTTATTAACAGCTGAGTGGAATCATGAAATTAGTTCTGCCCTGTGGACCTCCTGAGACAGGTCCTAAAATAAAGTGCCAGTTTTCCCAGACAATAAAAGGACATATGAAACATGAAATTTGGGCCAGGTGCAGTGGCTCACACCTGTAGCCCCAGCACTTTGGGGGGTCGAGGTGGGAGGATCACTGCCATGAGATTTCTCTTCGTCAGAGTCCTGACGCTGCTCTGCCTGCTGTGGTTAGACAGCAACGGTACAGAGCCACCCGGCACAAACTCAGTCGCTGTTTTACACGCTAGCAATGCCCACCTCCTCACTTCTTTAATGTGAACTGAGCATCTTCTTCGAGGCCAGGAGTTTGCAGTGGGGCCGCCACGGCTCAGCCTGGGGCTTTCTTACTGGGCAGATGGCACAGCTAACCGTCCAGCTGCCCGTACAGAGCTGATGCTCACGAAGTCCTTGCAGGAAACTGCACGGCACAGGCTTACGCGTGAGTTAGGAAGGTCACTTCCCGACAGGTCTGGGAACCTCAGATATTTTGGAAAGCCTGAGAAGAAAGGAATTTGCTCAAATTTACAGAGCAGGTGAAATCTGGTGGGTTCTCGGTTTCCTAGCCTCAGGACAATAGATAAGAGGCATTCATTTATTTTTTTAAAGAGACTTTTAAAAGCCCAATCTGAAATTCCTTATGAAAACTTTTAGCAAAACAAATTAAAGAAGGCTGACCTATGGAGATAATCAAGCCAAATTTACCTTCCTTCAAAAGCAAAGGAACTGCATGAAAAAAACTGCTTCAGTAGAAGCTGCTTTGTCTACAGCACACATCTGGGTTGTCAGGGCCCAGCCTCTCATTGTCCCAGGGCCCCTCCTCAACACTCCAGGCTGGGGACATGCAGATTTCGTCCTGTTCCTCTCCCCTTTTGAAGAACCAGTTCTGCCTTCATTTGCAACTCAAACTCAATTCCCTTACTCCACATTCCTTTACATTCCTTTGTGCTTTTTTTTTTTTTTTTTACTTTTCCTTAGAACTAGTTACAACACCTGTCTGGTTTCCTCACTGTTTAATGAACAGAATAAAACCCCAAAGACATGGTCATTTTTCATACTTGTTTGAGAGCCATATTTTACTTCTTTCTGAAAATTATCTTTTAACGCATGATTAAAGAAATATTACTGGACATTGTTAAACAGCAGGAGGGATACTGCATGATGAGCTAGGATGAGCTATGAACATCACCAACATTTCTGTCTAAGGAATGCGGAGTTAATGTTTATAAAACACAAAGGTGAGGATTCGAAGGAGAAAGGGAAACAAAAGAGACGTAGAGATTTTACACAGATCATGGTTCTTGCAAGTTCAAATAGAAGAGTATAAACAAATTTAGAAAGAATATTAGTAAGTATATTTAATAAGGTTGTTAAATAGAATGAAATCAGAAGTAGTATCCAGCACATTCAGTTTCAAACATAACCAAAGGAATCTGAAACTCTCTCCTAAACGATGCGTGGGTGAAACATAAAATCGGAGCCCACGACAGCGGACTATCTGGGAAATGATCGCACGGCTCACGCCGTGCCTCGCAATCTTCGGGACAAGGCCAAGGTGATACGCAGAGGAAAACTCGTATTTTAAGAAATGCAACTCCTAAACAAGAAAGAATAAAAACAAATGTTAAGAAACTCTAAGAAATCAGGAAAAGAACAATAAAATAAACCCAAGGACAGGAATGAAAAAAGATGAAATGGAGACTTCTGGTCTAGGGGCAGCAGCCACCAGGGCCTTGGACGGTTCCCTGCAGGAGCCCCCACGACGCAGCCAGCGATGCACACACGCACACAGCACCTCATGCACACATGCACGCACATGCACACACACAGCATCTCACAAACACGCACACACGGCACCTCACACGCACATGCACACACGGCATTGTGCACACACGCACACATGGTGTCTCACACACGCACACATGGCACCTCACACGCACATGGCGTCTCACACACACGCACACTCACACGGCCTCTCACACGCGTGCACATACGGCATCTCACACACACGCACACGGCGTCTCACACACGCACGCACATATGGCATCACACACACGGTGTCACACACACGGCATCTCACACACATGGTGTCACCGCCCCCACACACAGTGTCACATACGGTGTCACACCCCCATGGCGCCACACAAAGTGTCTCACACACACACACAGTGTCACGTGTGCACACGGTGTCGCACACGGCATCATAGTGTCACGCAGTGTCACACGTCACACACACATGGCACGCACACGGAGTCGTGTGCACACATGGCATCACACACGCACACACGGCGTCACACACGTGCACACACTCTCTCACACGGTGTTGCACACACGGTGTCACACGGTCTCGCACAGAAACACTGACACGGTGTCATGCACATACCTTGTCACACACCCACATGATGTCGCACATGCGGTGTCTCGCACACACATGGTGTCATGTGCGCACACACACGGTGTCTCACAGTGTCATGTGCTGTGCGCACACAGTCATCACATACACACATGGTGTCATGCGTGCACACACACAGTGTCTCACACACATGGTGTCGCACACACACTCACACATGTGGTGTCTGACACGTCTAGTAAGATCTCCAGAAGAGACAAGAGAAACAGAAAAGAAGCAGTGTTTGAAGAAACAAAGGCTGAGAATTTCCAAGAATGGAAAAAACCCAACCAACCAGACATGAGTCCTAAGATTTAAAAAACATACTGAGGTGGCGCCTGTGGTCCCAGCTCCTCCAAGGCCAAGGCGGGAGGACGGCTGGAGGCAGGACTTGGAGGCTGCGGTGAGCTGTGATGACGCCACAGCCTGGGTCACAGAGCGAGACTCTGTCTCAAAAAAAACCCAAACCAAATCATACTGATTCCTGAGCAGGATGAAGCAAAGCAAACCCACACTTAGACACGACCCTGATAAAACTGGAGAACACAGTGGACAAGGAGGAAATCTGGAAGCAGCCAAAGAGACAAGACTCCCCAACGGAGCTGAGGCCAGACCGATGGCTGACTGCTCAGAAGACAGCAAACTATTATCTTTAAAAAACTGTAGGAAAATGCCAACATAAAGTTCTATTTCCAGCTAAACCATCATTCTAGGAAGTGGTCAAAATGAAATCACTTTCAGACATGCGAAGACATGCAGAGTGTATGCAGGCCACGGGCTCCGCTGCAGGACCTGTTGGAGGAAAGACCAGAGATACCGAACTTAAGTTTGTTTCCCTGCAAGTCATCCTGGGGACGGTGGGGCTGCCTCGTGTCTGAGCCTGAAGTCAGCCTCGGGGCTGAGTGCCTGCTCTCCAGGGCGTCTGGGAGACTGCAGTGGTGACAGGTCACGGAGGCATCAGCAATTTCATAAAGTGTGAGCCAAAATCAATATATTCTTACAATAGGATTTTTTATATGTACGTGTCATAATTAATAAATTAAATGTAAGTAGATATTTGACCACTTACTCACACATGCCTGATAGATGGTACTGGGTCAACCGGCCACGGGGGAAACAGAGCTAGATCCCTAATTTGTTCTTTTTCACCAAATCATTTCTAGATGAATTAAAGATGTAACAGGAAGATGGCATGATGATGAAATACAAATGGCTGAACCAGCCCCCCAACAGTTAAATAAGTAACAAATTAAAACAATGAAATATTTTTGCTTCTCTGGATTGGCCAACCCCCCCCTCCATGAATATTTAGTTTCTGAGACACTGTGGTCAGAGAGGCCCTCGTACCCACTGTGGCAGAATGAGGCGTGGCGCCTGTCCTGAGGCCTTCCATCTCTGCCCACACTGGACACCTCCTGAGAGGACATGCAGAGAGGTCTGTCCACAGCAGGCTGCAGAGCTACTGGCAGAAGAGAACATGAGTGGCAGCCCACACGCCACTGGGAAGACAAGTCAGAGACGCGGCTGTGCCGGGCCCCTCTAGAAAGAACCAGTGGCACAGTGACCTGAAAAGCACAGCACATGCCGTGCAGGGAGGAAGCCCCACGCCAGGGCTGCGGAACCACCACGCAGGCTGCGCACGAGGCTGTGTGCAATGTGTGAGCGTGCACGTGTGCACGAGTGTCTATGGGGTGTGCGTGTGAGTGTGCACACGTGTGAGGGTGCGTGTAAGAGCGAACACATACATGCTGACAGACAGATCCTCGCCAAAAAGTGGATCAGCTCTAGTCAGTAATTAAAAAAAAATTTTTTTGAGACCAGGTCTCACTCTGTCTCGCGGGCCAGAGCGCAGTGGTGTGATCTGCACTCTCCAGCTCCTGGGCTCAAGCGATACTCCCACCTCAGCCTCCCCAGTAGCTGGGACGACAGGTGCCACTGCGCCCCACTTAGGACTCAGTGCTCGCGTGGGGAACGGACTCCCCCAAAGGAAACAAGCCGCGTGTTTGGGACACACAAAGCAAGACCAACGAGCCGCCTTCATCCTCTCCTCACCCTGCTTTCCTCTCCAAACCGCCAAGAAGTCAACCAGCTTCCAACCAGTCCACCCCGTGGATGTATGCACAGATACGCACCAGCCTCGCACGCACACACCCTTTTATGTGTTTGCTTGTTGATCTAAACGTACTCTTGTGCAGGTTGCTGCTTCTTCCACGTGACAACACACCCAGACCAGTGTCACGCAGGAGCGTGGTCAGCAGGCCACGGCTGGTCCACAAACTGCGCCAGGCCCACAGTGAGACAACACAGAAAATGAGAACAAGCCTTAGGAGCTTCTCGGCATTTTATCGCATTCGAGGGGAGCATCGTCCACAGTGCCTGCGAGGGCGGGCCCCTCCCATCAGACCACTCACAGTTATTTCCTTGCTACTGCAAAGCTTTTGCTAAGGATATCCTTGCACACCTATCTTTCTACGTCCATCAGAGTGTCTTCAAACAGACTTCCAGGGGGAGAATCACTGATCCAAAGGGTCCAAACATTTAAAAATTGGACAGATGTAGCCAAATTGCCCTCCAAAAAGGCTTTACCAATTAAGATTCCTACCAGCACGGTATGGTGTGTCCCCCATACGCTCAACACCAAATGTGAAACTTTTAAATCTGAGACACAAAAAACCTGGCTGTTGACTTTTCTGTGCTCCCTCCTGGAGGCCAAGCGCATCGGTTGTGCGGGTTCTTGCTAGACCTGCCTCCAGCCCTGCGCCCACACGCTCTCTCCATGCCATCACAGGCACTGAATCTTTTTATCTGTCAGGTTTGTTACCAACGTTTACCCAGTCTGTTATCTTTTCTCTAATGTAATGACATCTAATCTGTGGATCATTAACTTTCCCATGCCTTGGTGGTCTTAAATTTTTAAATCTTATTTAGGGGAGCTTTTCTCACTGTGAAGATTAACTGAGTTGATCATATGTGCACAGCCATAGGGAAGGACAGTTTGAATTCAATCCCACATCACACACAAAAGTAAATTCCAGATGACTTAAATATCAAAATATGAAAACTATGGAAGACTTATAAAATGAAGGAAAGACAGCCACAGACGCGGGAGGGGACGGGAGCAACAGGGCCCCTGCGAGCTGCTCGGCGGTGCTCTCAAGGCTAGAGACGACAGATGCTTTCCGGCAAAATATAAATGACCAAAATTGATCCAAGAAGAGGCAGAAAAGCCACACAGACATATCACTATAGAAGAAAATGAAAAGATAATTTGACGTCTACCACTAACAAAGGTACCAGATATGGAAAGTTTTATTGCTAAGGTCTCTCTAACCTTCAGAGAAGGCTGCAAACTTAGTCACTAGGGATCTGTGGCTTTCTCTGAAGTTGTGAGGCAGCCGGGGAGCAGGTCTGGTGAGAGGAGACAGAGGGTTTAGCCAGATTTGGGCCTGGAGAGGCAGGCCCTGAAGAAGGCCGTCAGCATCTGGTACCAGCAGGGGGTCCCCTCTGCTGGATGGAAGGACAAGCAGATGGGCAGGTGGGTGGATGTGTAGATGGATGAGTAGATGGGTGGGTGGATGGACGGGTGGGTGGATGGGCAGGTGGGTGGATGGATGGGCGGGTAGGTGGATGACTCACTGAAACACCTGGCCATAGGCTAGGCTGGCTAAAGGAAGCCACAAGGAAGGAGAAAGACAAATTCCCTGGAATGAAGGGTCAGAGCAGGAGGCATGGCTGCAGTCAGAGGAACAGTCCATGGTGGTACTGGCAGAGCCAGGCATGGAGGTCAAGGTCAGAGTGGCAAGGCTCAGAATGGGGAGGGTGTTGCTGGTTTAGAATATGACAAAATAGGATGGAATTAAGAGAGGGGAAATGGAGCCACAGTGCTCAAGTCACTGCAGTTGCCGACCATGAAGTGACAGGGACAAGGGAGGAGGGCGTGAGCCAGGGTGCAGCCTTGACAAGAAGGCCCTTGGTCAGCCCGGCAGAAAGGTGGTCGGACAAGGGGACAGGCAAGAATGGCTTCCGCCGACGCTGGTCCTGAGGGACACCACGCTGTGACTGGGGAGCCAGCCCGTCCAGCCTGCCCCTGCATTCACGGGTCCCTGATGAGGCAGGCAGGGTGAGTGACAGTCTACATCCCACCGGTTTACCGCCAACATCTAGAAATACCTACTGCCAAGAGCCGTTTGCTACTCCTCTTTCCAGGGCTGGGTTCTTAGTAGGACGAAGCCTCTACAGCAACTGTCTCCCAAGCACCTCAAGCACACAGTGGTCTCAGGAGGACCTGGGTTAATGCTCACCCCCGCACCACAGCGTGGTCCCCAGGCCCCAACCTCCCCTTAGCTCTTAGCACATGGGCTGGAGAAGTCGTGGCCTATATGCCACTCAACAATGGGTGGAACCCCAATGCCTACACTTGGGGGGCCACCACAGCAACTCAGAGCTCGGCAATCGGGGTCTTCCTGGAGGAGACGTGGGCAGAGGTTGTGTGAGGCGAGGGAAGCTGGTGAGAAACGGGGCACGTGTTTTGGTGCCACAGGAAAATCGAAAGGGACTGGATACAAACAGTCTGAGAGCAACGCCACCTGACTCCGACGTCACCAGACAGGGCCCACTCAGAGAAGTGCGTGAGAACCACGCTCCCACAAAAGGCCGTTTGCACTTGTGTCCGGCAACTTTAGTAGATTTCCCACGGGATCCTCAGGCTGGAGTTCTGTCCCTCCATGGTGGCGCAGGGCATTTCTGAGGGGAGCCTGTCCTGCATGCTTGGAACATGTGTGCCTCAGACTCAGGAGTCACTTGCCTTTCTCAGGAGACAGCCCGAGTGTCTGCAGCCTGACAGTCCCAGGCTTGGTCTCGATCAGGAGACACCACTGCCTTTCTGTGCAGAAGCCCACGGCAAAAGCCGGCCTGGGAACACAGCAGTCTTTGCTGCTCACCACAAAGCCGCACAGAACACCAGCTGCTTCGATAACCTGCGCTATTCTTCTCACAAGTACTGCCAGAGCAGCAGGTTCACAGAACGCCTGTCACCGAGGTGGACGTTGCTGCACCTGTGCCAGCAACTTCTGCCCGGGCTTTACTCCACAGTGAGCAACTTCCTGAGAAGTCTGGGGCCAGAGCCCTCCTGCCGACCCCAGGCTCTCAGAGGTGACAGGGGATCGATCTTGGCCTCTTCCCCTCGACCATGGGGTGCACACCCTGGAACCAGGCCCCCCACCAGGCCAATGCTCCCACTCTTGAGGACTCACCTCTAGGGTGGCCCCGCTCCGCACGGAGCCTGTTCCCCATCTCCATGAGCTGCTCCTTCTCCAGGTGGAGGCTGAGGATTTTTCTGGCCGCTTCCTTCAGTTTCCTCCGGAGTCGGTGCACAGATGAGGTCTGTGGGGGCTGTGCCCCTGTGTGCACGAAGAGCTCCCCCTGGCCCTCAGCCTTCACAGGTGTACTGTCCTCGACGCCCTGTGAACAAACCCACACGCAGACAGCCCTCTGAGACCGTGCACCAGCGAGCTCTCTTGCGGGAAGAGGGCAAATGAGGTGCGGATGGTGGGTGGCCACTGCCCCCCAGAACTGGCACCGCTGTCTGCATTATGGGGTGATGTCCTTCTAAGAGAAAGTCAGGAGGGGTCACTGTCCCCTGTGCTTTGGTGTGTTTCTTCCTTTCCACAAATGGGATAAATAAATCTCATTTATCACCAACCTCCCACGCCAAGGCCTGACCTCAGTGGCCCTCACGTCATGGCCTCCTCACCTCCTGCTCCTATGAGCCAGAGGCCTGCGCATTCCTCTGCACCCCCACTGTCCTGCACTCTGGCCATCTCTGCCTTTGTGTCTTTCAAGGGAAGACAATGAAGACCCCAGGGACACGAGGAGCACGACAGCCCCCAGGGCCTGCACCGGGCCCTCTCCCCTTGCCCGACCTCCAGTGACACCCGCAGGTGCTGGCTGGCCCTGCCTCCTCCTCCCCTCTGGTTCTCTCCTTTCTCCACCTGCCGACTGGACGCCCCTCAGCCACCCTGCAGTGGGCTGTGGCTTTCCACCATCCTGAGGAAGGTGCAGGGAGAATGCAAAGGCAAAGGCGGCTGCGAGGGAGAAGGCTGCACAGAGGGGGCAGTGGAGCCGCCCGGGTCCCCTCAGTGCCCCAGGCCTGGGCCAAGTGCAGATCTGAGCCCCTGTTGGTGCTGCGCCATCCTCACTCAGCCCAGCCTGGGCTCACGGTCCATGGCACACAACTGCTGCCCCAACACGAAGGGATGTCTGGGACAGAAACAGGGGTGCAGGAAAAGCCAGGGATGCCCCAGGCCTGGCAACGCACCAGATGACCTATTCCTGCCTCTGCTTTGCTGCGGCTGACCTCATGAGAAGCTGTGCCATACCCTGTCCTGGCTGCAGGAGCTCCTGAGTCCCTGGAACAGACCAGCACACCCTGTCCTGGTCCAGCTTCCTGGTGTGCTTTTCCAGGGCTGGCAGGCGCCTGTGCCCTCTGGGTACTTCTGCTCTTCAGGTGGCTTGAGAGCCGTGCAGCTACTGTGCACCGTGCCTCCCGGGCATGTGCCCAGGTCAGTGTAGGACCGAGATGGGTAACAGGGATGACTGAGCACAGAGGAGAGAAGGCTCTGCTCTTGGACACAGAGAGGCCTGGGGCCCCATAGGCCCGCGCACTGCAGATCCTGACGGCTTCCCAGCTTGTGACGCGTGCCTGCTCTGGCAGTGGCCTCTGCCCTCCCTCAGTAAGTGCAGAGCAGAGGCTTGTTCCTGGTCTTGCAGGACAAAGGCCACAAGTCGGGGCCATGGGCCTGGGAGAGGCCAGGGGCTCTGCACACCACCAAGGGGCCCCACAGGACTCAGAGACAGATCACAGACGGGAGAGCGAGGCCCAGGCAGGCAGGAACCCAGGTCCTCTACAGGAACACATTGGATTATTTTGTTATTTCAAGTGAGAAAAGAACAATCCTGAAAACAGAGACCTTGCAAACCTCAGAACACTTGGAGATTTAAGAGAACATTTACTCTTCAAAAGTAGACGCCCCTCCCACAAAGACAGCCCCCAGCGTTGCTGGTCCTGTGGCCAGTGCCAGGCTTGAGGGGCTCCCGGGGTCTTCATGCCATTGGTCCGAAACGCACCACGACTCTGCACACAGCAACCTGGGGGGCGTGCAGTGAGGATTCCATCTCTCTTGGGTTCAGTTTCTGGTAAAATTTTATTTGTAAAAGTTCATTTTGATGACTCTCTAAAGTCGTTCCCCAAAATAAAGATCCTGTGAGCAAATGACCCCCGAGGATTCCTCTGGGAGGCTGCGGTCTGAGCCCAGCACTGAGGGCTCCACCAGGCCTGGCCAGCACTCGCCACCCACGCGGTGGCTGCAAGGCCTCCAGGCAGAGCCAGCACGGCGGCGACGGTCAACACTGCCCCCCAGTGGGCCCCGGGACACGTCCACGTCCCCCCACTGCCCTGGCACTGGCGGGGCGGGAAGGCCTGGGGGGATGGAGTTTCGGTTTCCAGGACCAGACGCAGCTGCCCTGGGTGCCGCAGACAGGCAGCAGGCGGCAGGCGGCAGGGCCCGCCTGGGAGCAGAGCGACCCTCTGCGGCTGGGCCTGGTGGGCCCTGGGCAGGGCTCACGCGGCACCAGAGAAGTGGGAACATGACGCTGCACACGCCTGGTCCCCAGGAGCCATAGTGAGGTTCCCAGCTTTACAGACTCCTCGCCCCTCGGCGAGGGGGCAGGGGCCTAGCTTCTGACAGACAAGCTGCAAGGACAGTCTCTCCACCAAATCCTCCCTGAGCTATCTGAGAATGAGCTGGAGATGCCGGCACTTTATACCTCAGTACTTGGGTTTGTGCTCCCTGTAACAGGGACACGTGGATATAACACAAGACCTGACCCGCGGCCCAACTGTCCGGCTGACACCCCCACAGCTCATCTTTCCTGTCCCGGATCCCAGAGCCAGGGTCCCCGTCTCCACTTGTGTTTTGTGACACACTCTGGAGAGTCTGGGCCAGCTCATTTGTAGCACATCCCTCCGTCTGGGTCTGTCTGAGGTTTCCTCACGCTTAGGTTCAGGTCTGCGTTTTTGGCAGGAACCCCAGGCGTGAGGCTGTGCCCTTCGTGGTGCAGCCCAGCCAGAGGCATATGATGTCTGTCCCAATATCAGGGACGTGAGCTCTCATTAAGGTGGGATCCAACAGGCTGTTTCATTGAAAAGTTACTATTTCTCTTGGTAATTAAGAAGTAATTTGTAGGCTGGGCACAGTGGCTCACGCCTGTAATTCCAGCACTTTGGGAGGTCGAGGCAGGAGGATCACTTGAGGCCAGGAGTTCGAGACCAGCCTGAGCAACATAGCAAGACCCCTTTCTCTACAAAAAATTAAAAAATCAGCTGTGTGTGGTGGTGCACTCCTGTAGTCCCAGCTACTCAGGAGGCTGAGGCGGGAGGATGGCTTGAAGCCCAGGAGTTGGAGGCTGCAGTGAGCTGTGATTGCACCACTGCACTCCATCCTGGGCGACAGAGTGAGACCCTGTCTCAAAAAAAAAAAAAAAAGTAGTGATTTGCGGGGAGATGCTGTATAAACACCTAGTTCCCACCTGCCTCCTACCACCACCTGCCACATTCGTCTGTGATCCTCCAACTGCACCATCACTTTTAGTTTGTCAGCTGACACTCCTCTTCCCTGACTCATCTGTCTGTATCAGGAGGGACTCTTGCTTCCCCGTGCAACCCAATGGAGCGCGATCTTTACCACCATTGCTGCTGGGCCCAAGGTGGCCAGGGGAGCCCCTTCGAGCTGGGTCCCGAGAGCAGAGCAGGAAATGCAGGCACCAGTGCCTGGGCACTGGGTGCCACGACTGCTGCTGAACCCCTCTCAGGGGCAGATGCACACATGGGCACCACCTGTTTCTCTGAGCGCCCAAAACAACAGCTGTATTTGTCCTTTACACTGATGACCCCCACCCGGCCCTCAGGAGTGCTGTCTTCCCACCCCCATCCTGTCTGCGCTCCTTTGCCCCGGCAGGAAGGTTGGCCCAGCCCCTTGTCCAGCTCAGACCTTGTCCAGCGGGGAGAGTGGCCACTCATCTTCCACCCAGGGAGTGACCTCATACCTTGCCGAGGTGAGAGGTCACTCAGACCCACAGGAAGCCCAGAGCCCAACTGCCATGTCTTCTGAACATGGACACTGAGGCCCGGAGAGCCCCAGTCTTTGGCTCCCAGTCTTTCTGCCGTGGATTTAACACCTCAATTTTAAATCTGCTGATTTGTGTAATTTCTTGCCCCTTCATTCTACACAAGCGGGAAGAAAGTGAATTATGCAAGGGATGCTAACAAGAGAGCTCCCAGGGCCCCTCACCTCCCCAGGGCACTCCTGGCGGTGTCCTAGAACCAGCCATGTACAGGTGAAAGAGGCACAGAGGTGCAACATGCTGGGGGCAACAAGCTGGCAGCGCTCGTGCTGATGGCCTGACCAGGGCCGGGGGGACAGCCACAGCCCAGAGCAGTCCTAGGCAGCTCTGAAGGCTGCAGTGAGCACCACGTGGCCCCTCAACTGGAGGGCCCACAATACGGCACCAGGCAGGGCAAGGCCTATGCACACGGACACCCTCCTAGCAAGCCATCGACGGTCCTGCTTTAAAGGAAACACAATAGCTGTCCTCGGTGTGTGAGTTCCCACACCAGACGCTTTTAACTGAAGAGAGAACTGACAAGTGGGGCTGCACCCTGCCAGTGGCGTGAACAGTCAAGGCAGCGGACCAGAGTGAGAGCAAGCTCACAGAGGAAGAAGGCAGGGGAAGAGTAGAAAGGGAGGAGGCAGGGTGATCCAGGCACCACCCCTACCACAGCCCAGGGTGCTGCAGGCAGAGCACCAGCAAGGACAGGTTTCACAGCAAGAGCCCAGACAGGCCAGTGGCAGGATGAGCTGCTGGCCCTCCTGGAGCAGGGAACCCACCTCTCTCCTGAGGGCTGCAGCATCCAAGGCTTGTGGCTGCTTCCCGCCTGAAGGCTCCCCTCCTTCCTGCCAGGCCATCCTGAGATGCACCCTCAGCTCAGCCACCTGCGTCCGCAGCTCCAAAACCTCCAGGTGCACTTGGTCCACCTCATGGGGAAGCTCACGCTGGACAGTGTCCAGCTCCAGGGGCTTCTGCAGCACCTAGGAGGCCGTTCAAAGCACCGTTAGGAATGAGGCAGCAGGGTAGGGCGGAGCAGATGCCCAGGGCAAGGACAGGAAGCATGAGAGGAGCTGGAGCCAGTGTCTCCTCTGGCTGGATGTGATCACCTGCAAACCTGTACCCTCACCACCTTGGTTGCTGCTCCTCCTGCCCACCAGCTGTCCCCGGGCAGCTCTACCTGTGCTCTGCTTTGGACTCCAAGGCTGTGGGAGCAAGTCTGTGTGTGCAAATGTTTGGACAGAGGCACAGGGCCTTAAAACCCTCTTCTTGAGCCCTAGTCCCAGGTACAAACAAATGCCTCTAGAAAAGTGCAAGTAATCAGTGGGAGGTATGGATTTTTCTTTTCCGTTAATCAAAGGGGGCAGACCTGGGGAGGCAGGTGCAAGGGAGCTGGGAGGGCTGAGGCTGAGGCTCCCAAGAGGCAGGTGGGAGACCTGGAGGCAGACAAGAGGCAGAGGTGAACAGAAGGCTTGGAAAGGGAAGCCACAGGGCACAGGAACAGCTCTGGGTGGCTGCAGGTTGGCCATGAGATTCCCAGCCTGGGTCCCCAGGACAGCCTCACCAGAGCCCCGGGCTGGCCTCTACCTCTGGGTGCTTCTCTCAATGTCTGCCCTACTCCTGATACAAGGAGAAAGCAAGAGGAAGGCAGACAGGAAAGACACACACCCCTCTCCACACCTTTAACTTTACCATTTTATTCTCAGGAAAAGAAAATATTACTTTTCCTATTCAGGGACTCCTATGGTGAATTCCTGATGGATAATTTATTTTTGAATTTGTCACATACACACAAACAAAAGCGACCATTTGATAAACAGGCACCGTTAAGTAAAAAAACAAACAAATAAACAATACTTCAAGGTGAACCTTTTCCCAGGATAATCAAATCATGTATATACCAAGATAAAATGACAAGCTTTTATTTAAATGTTTATTTCTTATTTGTAGCGTGTGTGCACATGTATGTGTGAGCATGATGTTCCAACAGTAGGTAGAACTGGGAAGGGTGTCACAGGCCTGGAGCTTCCCTTCTCTCATAGGTATGCACAGGTCTTCAATCTCACAAACGGAAACAGAAAAAGTGTCGAGTCCGCTTCTACTACAACCTAAGGATGCACTTCAGACATCACCAAGACATCAGACATCACCAAGAAATGGCAAGTATATGAAGTTGATGCATATGTCAACGAGCCTGATTTAGCCATTCTACAACGTATACACATTTCAAAACAACACATTGTATACCATAAATATATGTAATGTTTATTTGGCATTTAAAAATAAACAAACAAACAAATAAATCGAAAATCTTCAGAAGGTAAAAAAAAATAAACAAATAAGGCATACAATTTCTGGAGCCCGGCCTCCGCCCTGCAGTAGATGGGAATTCTGGAGCGATTTCTGTTTCTATAGGACCAAGATGCAGCGTCTACAGGGAAAGCGTAGACTTTACGGACTTAAGAGGATATGTCAAAGTTCCCTCTTTAGGTTGCCTCACGAGAAACAAAATGCAACAGGATAGAATGACTCAGAGGCACAAGCAACAGGAAAAAATACATAAACTAGACTTGATCAAAACTAAAAATGTTTGTGCTCCAAAGGATGCTATCAAGAAAATAAATAGACAATGGGAGAAAAATCAGCAAATCAAATATCTGATAAGGGCTTGTATCCGGGAATACGGAAAAAACTCTCACAACTCAACAATGAAAAGATAAATAACCCAATTAAAAACGGGCAAGGGATCTAAACAGACATTTCTCCAAAGATGTACAAATGACCAAGCAGCCCACGAAAAGATGTTCAACATCATCAGGAGAATGCAAATCAAACCACAACGAGATGGCACCTCACAGCCACCAGGAGGGCTGGAATCACAAAGACAGAAAACAGCTAGTGCTGGTGAGGATGTGGAGAAACTGGAACCTTCACACACTGCTTGTGGGAATGTAAAATGGTGCACCTGCTTTGGAAAATAGTTTGGCGGTTCCTCAAAAGGTTAAATACAGAATTACCATATGACCCAGCTATTCCACTTCTAAGTATATACCCCAAAGAACTGAAAACGTTATGTCTGCACAGAAACTCGTACAGGATTGTTCATAACAGCATTATTCGATGTCCAAAAAGTGGAAACAACCCAAATGTCTACCAACACACAAGCAGATAAACAAAACACAGTGGTAGATTCATACAACAGAATATCATTTAGCCATAAAAAAGAATGAAGTTCTGACACATGCACCGATGGACACTGAAAACATTATACTAAGGGAAAGAAGCCAGACACAAAAGGACAAACACTGTATAACTCTGTCCATATGAGGCACCTAGAATAGACAACTTATAGAGACAGACAGCGAACCGGTGGTTACTAGGGGCTGGGGGGTGGGGAGTTACTGCTTATGGATAAAGAGTTTCCATTTAGAATGGATGAAAAAGTTCTGGAAACAGACAGTGGTAATGTTTACACAACATTGGGAATGTACTTAATGCCACTGAATGGTGCACTTAAAAATAGTTAAAATGGTAAAGTTTGTTATGTATATTTTATCATGATTTTTTTAAGTAAAAAACAGAAAGATATTATGAATTTGGAGCAATTAAATGTAGGTTGTGACCCCAGCCACATGTGTAACAGGATGAAATTTGTGCTGGAACTCCTGTGGCTTTCAGCCAAGCATGATTACAACCTGATCCCCCACAAAGGCACTGGACCAGGGGATCACAAAGGATGGCACTTGCTAACATCACAGGGGGAGCGCCAATGGATGTCCTTGTCACTGACACTGAGCATAGCATGCTGGCCACTCCCTGGGCTTGTCCAGTGGGCAGGTGATAGCAGAGCAGCCCTGAGGCACAGTGAGGCTCAGGTGTTCTGCCTGCCAGCACTGCACCCACGGTCTAGACCTTTTCTCTCCTTTAGCAGATTCTTATTGTGCACCTTCTAGGACCACACATGAGATAAACGAGCTACTCCTCACAACAGCTCTTTCCTTAGTAAGGAACGAAACAAGCACAGAGAGGCCAAGTGGACGTCTGAGCTCACACGGGGTTGCACTCAGCAGCCGGTCAGAGCCCGCACACATGCCCCCACCATGGGAACGCTCTCTAGTAGGAAGACCCCACAACTTCGAGTGTCAGCAGGACGGCCTCACCTTCTGCCTGAGCCGCGTCACCAACAAGTTCAAGAGATGCACTCTGTCTCCAAGTTTCCTAAGTGCCAACGCAGTGGACACCTGGCCAGCTCGGACAAATCTTCCTGTAGAGAAAAGCGACTTCTGTCAGGCTCAGATCTTAAAACTTAAGGAAGGTCTTTCCGGGGGAGATGAACATCACTGTCGTCTCTGCCCTCTCCCATGAGGCCCATGGGACCTGCTGGCTGACCTCGATGTGAGGACTTCTTCATGGCAGCCAAGCAGTCTGCTCTGAGTCCACATGAAGAGCAGAGCTGTGCTGTACATAAAGTACAATCCTTATGCAAAGAAAGGAATCTTCGTAGGGAAAAATCCCACCTTCCCATGTAGTGTCTGACAGAGACCAATCGCTCTAGTCTCTCCACTTAAACTGGGGACCATTTGTTTGAAAAATCAAGAAAAAGATGTCCACATAACACATGGTTCAAAGAAGAAATCACAATGGATATTACAAATTCCTTTGAACTGAATGATAACAATGCTAGTTTCCAAACTTAAGGAGTACATCTAAAGCTATCCATTCAAGAAAATACGTGCACACACACACACACATATATATTTTTTAGAGATGGGGTCTCACCGTCACCCAGGCTGGAGTGCAGTGGCACGATCATAGCTCACTATGGCCTCAAACTCCTGGGTTCAAGCCATCCTCCCGCCTCAGCATCCCCAGTAGCTGGGACTGCAGCACCTCCCACCAGGGCGGGTTGATTGTGTGTGTGTGTGTGTGTGTGTGTGTGTGTGTGTGTGTGTGTGTAGAGATGGGGTCTTGCTATGTTGCCCAGGCTGGTCTCACACTCCTGGCCTCAAGGTATCCTCCCACCTCGGCCTCTCAGAGTGCTGGGATCACAGGCGTGCACCACTGCGTTCAACCCCATTCAAAAATATTTACATGTATATTTTAGAATATGGAGCATACTTACGATATTTATGAATATTTACATGCGTATTTTAGAAAACAAGAAAGCTGAAAATCAATGAGCTAAAATTCATCTCAAAAAATTAGAAAAAAAAAGACCAAATTATAACTAAGTACAGTAGAAAGAAGGAAAGCATAAACTGAATATTAGACATTGAGGAAATAGAAAATAAATGTGTAATAGACAATCAACAAAACCAATAGTTGATACTTCGAAAAGGCTTAAAAAAAAGATAAACCCTTGGTAAGACTAAGCAAGAAAAACACAGAAAAGCAGCAGCAGGAGGCCATTACTTTAGACCTATAGACACAGGAAGATACTAAAAGCAACTCTATGCCCAAAATTTGAAAATTTAGATGAAACGGACAATTTCTTGGTAACATATAACACCAAAAATGATGCACAAAAAAGGAAATCTGGATGTTCTATAATTATGAAAAAAAACCAAACTCACAATTTACAACCTTCCCGTTAGGAAAACTCTGGGCCCAGGTGGTTTGAAAGTTGAATTCTACCAATTATTTAAGAAAAATTAATGTAAGTCTTGAAAGGTGGTCTTACTAATAACCTATCTAACAGAGGAAAATAAACCATCTAACAAAAAGAAAGAACTCACGACACAACTACCCCTTTGTTTGTTTAATTAGAACACCTTGGTCTAACTGGCTCTCTCAGCCTTGAAGAGCCCTTAGCGGACAGCAGGGCCGAGCTCCCCACTTCAGTTCTCGCTGCACCACATTCCAAGGACTCAGGGAAAGTCCGCCTCACCGAGAAAACAACGAAGAGCAGCTGCTGCTGCTTCTCTCAACAGTCTGCTGAGGCAGAGAGAAAAAAAGGCCTTTTTTTCCCCTGTAAAAGCATCAAACAACTTTCCTCAGCTGCCCGGAACTACCCTCTCCCTCCCTTTTCTCTCTCAGAGAAATAAACAAACTTTTCCTTCTGTATATCCTAATCACTGTGTGAGAAATCTTTCTCAGCCCAAGCACAAATTCCCCACCCTAACAAGTCTGATACAAACTTTTTCAGAGAACAGAAAAATAGGAAAAACCTTCCAACATGTTTATGACACCAGAATAACTTTGATTCCAAAACGTGACATGAACATTATGAGAAAGGAAAATTACAGGCCAGTCTTAGTCATGAACATAAATTTAATAACTCTCAACAAAATACTAGCGAACCAAATCTAGCAAAACATAAACAGAAGAACCTATCACATGCTGCGTTTACCCCAGAACTGCACGGCTGGTTCAACAAGATGGCGCAGTGCAGCCCACCCTACTCCTCTCTCTCCACAGGCACAAGGAAGCCCTGGCCGGGACACAGAAAGCCACACGGGGCAGATTCTGAAAGGTGGTGACCTGGCAGTGAGCTCCTTGTCTTGTTTTCCTTCCTGCATGTCCTGGCCTGGGTGCCAAGCAGCCCACCACCCAGAAACACCAATGAGCTCAGACAAAAATAAAAGGCCCAAGAAAAGCCAAAGGAACAGGAAAAGGGAGAACACGCCCGCCCTCCTCCCTGGAAGCAGCCAGACTCCTACCCCCAAAGCCTCGCTCTCCCTGCCCGGTAGCCTCTGTATACAAAGCACAGCGCCCCTTCCAGAAGAGTACCGGGAGGGTCAGAGGCGGAGGCAAGTCCTGCAAAGGGCTGAGGAGCCCACGTGTGAAACCAGCCAGAAGCAACAGAGCAAAACCTCTGGGAACTGGGCTCTGAGCTGAATCCCGCCCGGCATTTAACTGGCCCCTGGGTGGCTCGAGAGAGGGCAGGGCACAAGAGCACCACGAAGGAAGCTCAGCCCAAGAGAGTGGGCCAAGAGGCACATGGTGAAACAAAAGATAGAATGACATAATCAAAAACTATTCCTCATACTAAAAACCAGGAAAATCTCAACAGGAATGACACAGACAACACCAAAATGACAGAATTATGTGATGAAGCAGCCGTTGTAAAAATACTTCAACAAGTAATTTAACACACTCTTACAACAAATGGCAAAATGAAAGTTTCAGCAAAGAAATGCAAGATATGAAGAAAACTAAAATGGAAATTTTAGAGTTGAAACAGTGTTAACTTAAATAGTAAGTGACAGAGAACAAGAGTCACGCTCAACTGAGGTTTATTAAGCCAAGATTTGGGGGACGTGCCGGGGAAGCAGAGCCCTCAAAGGGTCTGTTGTGCACGGGGCTCTCCGCAGAAAGGGTTGAGAACTTCGAATTTAAAGGAAGAAAAGGGAACACAGGAAAAAGGGAAGGGTGACGGAGGTGAGCCTGAGGCAATTGATGGTTCTTGGGAAGTTCTGTTCCTGCCCAGTAAGTCTGCATAAGACAAGACGAACATTGGAAAAAAGGGGCAGAGCAAACAATGTCGCGATCTTCTCAGGGTGGGTACAGAAGGGATCATATCTCTTCCTGGGTTTGCGTCTGTGGAGATCAACTTGTCATCGACATTTAAGAGTTTATTCAGGCTACAGTCCTCAGATTATAATTGACTGTGCACTCATTTTGTAGGGGCTGTATATCTTGAAGGGTTTTGGTTTTTTTTTAGGGCTGAAGAAAGTAAGAAATATTTTACCCCCAAATACATTTCTCTGTCATATTTTGAGATGGCTGCAGGCAAACAGGAACATGCTGCAAGGCTGCCTTTCTGGGGAGGCTGGGGAGAGATTTGCATCTGTGCAGAACCTCCATCAGATGCAGCCAGGCCCTGCCTATTTGATCTGGGACAGGTTTGCTGAGAGTCTGACGCCCGAAAGATCTGAATAAAACATCTCCCTGAGGGCTGTGTTGTGAGACTCATCTGCATGACAAGACCACTGAGGCAGCCCGGCTTCCTTCCTCCCTCCCTCCCATGCCCTGTCCACCAAGAAAAAACCCTGTTTAGTCATTTTCTAAGCCCTTTCGTTTCCTAAAAGAGGGCCCTGCACCTCACCGGGGAGAGGAAGGCAGAGCCGCGCGACTCAGCTCTCAGGCGCGGTTCTCCCTTTTGACGTAAAGAATTTGGGGGAGTCCTGAGATTTTTATTTTTTCTTTAAAACGGAGACAATAATCTCACTGAATGGGCTCAATGGCAAAATGGAAATGACAAAGGAAGAACTGATGAAGAGGTCAATCTGCACAACAGAGAAAACGCAGTGGGGAGGGCGGGCGGGGCCTCCCACAGCCTGGGGGCTGGCTGCACCGACTCCCTCAAAGACGGGGTGTTTCAGGGATGAGCGGGGGCCAGGTTTCTCCTTTGGAAAAGGAGATTAAAACAACGAAAAGGGGAAAACCGGAACGAACCCTGTGCTGCTGGACTGACCACAAAGGAACAGAAGGCACCAGTGAAGGAACAAAAGGCAAGCCTCGGACTGCGAGAGCACATCTGCAACACGTACATCCACAACATGCTCATATGCAGAATAAATACCCTGAAAATCTACGAAAAAAGGCAGACAATCCAATAAAAATCCAAAATAGGCAAAGGACACAAAGTGGCACTTCAAAAAAGAGGATGTTGAAAGGCCAGTTCCTAATGACGAAACTGTGTCCCCAAACTCACAGGCTGAAGCCCTGACCCCCTGCAAGACTGCGTGTGGAGACAGGGCCTGCAAGGAGTAATCAGGGTGAAATGTCGTCAGGGTGGGGCCCTGATCCCACAGGACTAGTGTCCTTATAAGAAGAGGAAGAGACCAGGAGTGAGCACACACAGAGGAAAGGCCACGCGAGGACGCAGGGAGCAGGCACCACCCGCAAGCCAAGCAGAGAAGCCTCAGGAGAAACCAGCCCTGCTGGCCCCCTGAGCTCGGACGTCCAGACTCCAGAAGTGAGAGCAAATACACGTCTGCTGCTTAAGCCCCCTGGTCTGTGGTGTTCGGTTATGGCAGTCAAGCAAACTAACATACCAATGAACAGAGGAAAAGATGTTCAATCTCACTAATAAATAAAGAAATGCAAGTTAAATAGGATTAGCTACGCATCCACTAAAATGGCTAAAATGACCTCACACACTGCTCGAGGTACGTTTTTTTCTTTCCACTTTGCCAGTATGTAAGTTTTTAAATATGAAACTTAAGATCCCTTCTCTTGGATGAAAAGCAGTTGTCATACTTTGAAGTAATTTATTAGAGGGGATGTTAACTGGTATAAACATTTGGAGAACTGTCTGGCTTATCAAGTAAAACACAATGTAGGTCAAAAGAAGCCAGACAAAGGCATGTGTACCACATAATTCCATCCCCACGAAAACATGGAAACTGCCCTGTGGAGGGAGGAATCAGGGCAGTGGCTGACTCTGGAGGGAGCACAGGGGCTCCTGAGCCTGGTAACGGGCACCCTATGTTTGCAATAATCCTCGAGCTGTACATTTGCACTTAGTGGACTTTCTGTAGGGGTTACATTTCACTTTTTGAAGAGATAACGTAACCGGGACAGAGCATGCAACAGAGGAAGACTAGGACGCTCACCAGTTGCCTCCAAGGCGTGGACACTGGGTTGGGCATTAGTGTGCGATGAGGACATCTTCAAAGGATCCAACACATCTTTTAGTTGTTCTTCCAATGTTTTAAACTTATGCTTTAGATTTTGTATTTCTGCTTCAAAGGCCAGAACATAACCTGCCAAAAAAAACCAGGCAATATATACACAGGCTCACATCCATGACCACCAAGGTAGAGCTGCTCACCACCCCATCCTGTCCCTGCACCCGACCCCCACAGCGGTTTCCACACTCTCTGCGTCAGCCTGAAAGACCTTCTCTCCCCTCGTTCACCAGAGCGCGCCAGCCAAAGACCAGCTCGGCCTTCGTGTTCTCCAAGAAGGGCTCAGCCATCAGGAGAAAACACTTAGCCCTGCCTCCAGCCCCCTCGCCTCTGTGCACAGAGAGGAACAACTCCTGTCTCGAGTGCCGAGCCACCCAGCAGCCTGGCGTCCATCCGTCCACAACCACGCATGGTGCCCCATGACCAGCAAGGTGTCGGGTGGGGCTGCCCTCCCCACTCTCCCGGCGGTGCTCGTCTGGAAGAAGGGCCCGGGGCCCACCAGCCCCCACTACCAACTGCTCCGGGGCAGCGCAGCACTAAACCAGGCCCTGGGCCAAGGCTAAGACTTCGGGTTTCTTCTTTTTTTGTGTGAGACAGGGTCCTACTAGTTGTCCAGGCTGGTCTTGAACTCCTGGGCCCAAGCTATCCTCCCGCCTCAGCCTCCCGAGTAGCTGGGACCATAGCACCTGCCACCACCATGCCAGGCTCTACCTTGGTTTCTTTTTTTTTTTTTTTTTTTGAGACAGGATCTGGCTCTGTCACCCAGGCTGGAGTGCAGTGGCATCATCATGGCTCACTGAGGCCTCAAACTCCTGGGCTCAAGTGATCCTCCCGCCTCAGCCTCCCGAGTAGCTGGGACTACAGGCGGGTGCCACGATGCCTGGCTGATTTTTCTATTTTTAGTAGAGACGGGGTCTCACTCTTGCCCAGGCTGGTCTACTTCGGCTTCTAAGTGTCCCCAGCAGGTCATTTCACTTTTTTCCTTCCACTTTGCCAATATGTAAGTTTTTAAATATGAAACTCAAGATCCCTTCTCTTGGAGGAAAGCAGTTGTCATACTTTGAAGTAATTTATTTAAGGGGATGTTAACTTGTAAGACCCTCCATAAAACAAAGCTACCTTGAACCCAGGGGAGACCCGTCCTGTTGTCTGTCCTCCTTCTCCCTGCCCCAGCCCTACTCACCAGGAGTGGCAGTATCGCCACCTGCCTTTGGGTCAGCCTGGTTTGTACTTGAGGTCTCTCTTCCTAACTGGGCAGAAGGAAGAATTTGCTCACTTAGAGTTTCCATTTCTCTCCTCATTTGTGTAATTGCATTTCGCAAGCTTGAGTTCTGCTCTTGTAGCCGCTGGATCTCACTAGATGGAAAATTTTTACTTATTTCTTCTTCATGCTGCCTTAGGAGTATCTGTCAAATACCAAAAACAAACCCCCCAAAAAGGGAAAATAGTTATGGCTACAAAATACCCTTGCTTGTCTGACAGGCTACACCTTCACCCTCTGTGGCCGCCTCTGCTTCCCCGAGTCCTCCAGGGCTGCGAGGACCCTCCTTTCTGACCTGACAGAAGTATGACTGTGACACTCAAATCCATGAAGCACACCATATTGCTTAAGTCCCCAGAGTCATCAAATCCATAGAGTCATAAAGTAGAACGGAGGTGCCAGGGGCTGGGCGGAGGGGGAGTTAGTGTTCAATGGGGTCAGGGTTTTAATTTGTGATAATGAAAAAATTCTGGAGATGGGTGGTGGCGATGGTTACACAACCATGTGAATGTGCTTAATGCCATAGAACTGCACACCTAAGAGTAGTTAAAATGGCAAATAACATATTGTGTATATTTTAGTGCAACAAGAAATTCACTGGATAGGATGGGATTGCAAGCAGATCCGACAGTGCAGGGGAAAAGATTCATGAATATAAATACACAGTAACAGGAAGTATTCAAAGTAAAGCACAGAAGGAAGAGACCAAAAAAGAAAAAAAACCAAAAAACCTCAGATCTGCAGAGACCTGTGTAATGATACAAAGCAGTCTAACGTACAAGAAAACAGAGACCAAAAAAAAAGAGAGGGCAGAAAAAAAAATTTTACAATATGGTCAAAAATGTTGCACATTTGATGAAAACCATAAACCCACAGGTCTAAGAAGTTAAATGAACCATAAGCAAGATAAACACAAAGAAAATCACACCAAAGGGCATATCATAATCAAATTGCTGAAAATCACCGACAAAGTGAAAGCTCTAAAAGCACCCAGAGAAAAATCACACAGCACGCTGTGCACAGAGAGCAGACATGGGAACCCCGGCTCCCGAGCGAAGCGACGGAGCAGGAAGACAGTGCAGTGGTGTCTGCAAACGCAGAAGTGAAAAAGCAAACCCCACCAACCCAGATTCCTACTGTCAGTGGGAACGTCCTTCAGAAACGAGGGTGGCAGAGACTCCTGCCCTGGCAAGGAAGATTCACTGCTATGAATCTTTCCCTCTGGCTGTCAACAACTAGAAAACCTGACGAATCAAATGAAGCACCTGTTTTCAGACGCTGCGGGCAGAGAACTGTGACACCTGAGAAGGGAACCACTGACTCAGGCCCCGCACCATGCCCACTTCTCTCTGTGTCTGCTCCGCCGCAAGCCCAGCCAAGGCCTGCAAAGAGCACTACCCCGCTCCCCTCCAAGGCCACCCCAACACCAGTGCCCGCCCAACGTGGGGCAGCAGACCACCCTCCAGGGCCCAGTGCTCATTCTCCAACTCCCCACCCCACAGCCTATGAACCCGAAGAAGGATGTGGGCCCACCCGGGACTCTGACTCTGCGTGTCACCAGCTCCTCCTGGCTCACTGGCAAAGCCAGTCGGCCTGGGCTCCCAGGGAAGGGTGTCAACAATCACACAAGAGCAGACAGTGAGATTATCATGCAAACGGCATGGGAACCTCATGAACGTGCCCACCACAGTATTATAATCATACTTGTGGACAATCTCAGTGACTATTAGTAAGAAGATGACTAGGTAAATTATGGTTTGACTATATGATTAAATATGCAACCATTTAGATTATGCTTTTGAAGAATTTTAATGACATGGCAAGATATTTATGATAGAACTAAAACGAACAAAAGAACCCCCCAGTGGAACTGTCATTCCACCCACCATGTCTTGTCCCAGGACTTGCTAAGAACGCTGTGCACACCCCACTAACTCCACTCCCCCCACAGGACAAGCAGGGGCTCCGAGGGGCTCAGCAGGGACCTGCCCCAGGACAAGCAGGGGCTGTGCTGGGTTTAAACCCTGGGTCTGCTTGATTTCAAAGACCATTATGCTAAACTAAAACTTTTAACTTTTTAAAGTTTTTTTTAATTTTTATTTTAAATTTATTTTTATTTTGTTTTACTTTCAGAGACAGGGTCTTGCTCTGTCTCCCAGTCTGGAGTGCAGTGCTGTCATCACAGCTCACTGCAGCCTCACACTCCTGGGCTCAGGTGACCCTCCTGCCTCAGCCCGCCCCCGAGCAGCGGGGCTATGGGCACACACAACCATGCCCAGCTAGTTTTTATTTTTTGTAGAGATAGGGTCTTGTTATATGCCCAAGCTGGTCTCGAACTCCTGGCCTCAAGCGATCCTCCTGCCTCGGCCTCCTAGAGTGCTGGGATTATAGGTGTGAGCCACCATACCTGGCCTAAAACTTTTAAAAATTTCAGCAATGGCCACATACTATTTTCAGGTTCAGAAAAAGTTGTCTCTTCTCGTAATCACAGGTGCTGGCTGAGGACTTTCCTCAAGCCCACCTGCCTCCAGCCCGTCTCTGTCTCCCCAGGCCTCACCACTCACTTCTTACTCTCCAGACCGGAGAGGACATGGTTTCTCTGCGGTCCCCCAGCCCTCCCTTTCTTGGGCCTGTTGGCGCCTCCCAGGATGCCTCCTGTGCCAGCAGATCAGCAGAGTGGCTGCGGCATGGATGCTGCCACTAGCCTGGCTCTGTTCAAATTCTCCCTCCACGACTTCTGGGGCAGATTACCTTCCCTGTGTGTTAAACAGGGGTGATGCCGTTAAGCACCTGGGATGGCCCTGGGGGCTCTGAATGCCACAGTCCCACCTGTGACTTCATGTTGGCTAGGAAGCCTCTCTGCTCTCCCTCTGGCTGCACTCCCTCCCTCCAGGGACCCTGGTGATGCCTCTGCAGCACAGGTGCCTGCACTGTGTGCTGCCTTGGACTGTAAGCACCAGAGTAATCAACATGTCCTCCTGAAGTTCCACGTTGTAAATATGTGCCAAATGGAGTCAGTAAGATGAAAACGTCATGGCACAGACAAAATGCAAATGCTGCTTACACTGTGGGAATCTTGGTGAGCTCATCACATGCTTCCCTGGCAACCACTCCACACTTCTGGCTCCAGTCCCAGGCAGAACCTGCTGCTCCTAATGTGGTATTCGCCAAGAGGGCCTATCTCTATCAAACTCAGGCAGCAACCACTGGTTACTGACACCTGCAGTTTTACCAGATGGGTCACATCTCTTAACCCCTTAATTGTTTCTAACTCCCTGTGAGACAGGAGGTGCAGGTGTTTTGCCATTATCTGTAGGACTCGATTCAAAATTTCATTCTATTTTGCCAGCCAGAAACTTGCAAACGTGATCCCACCCCCTATTCCCCCCACGCCCCCCCATCCTGAAGCCAATCCCTCCAATCAGAGGCCACATGCAGACTCATGTTTGAGGATACCCTCTGGGTGCCTTCTGTCTCTTCTCTGGGGACCAAGGCAGGCAGAGGACAAGTCATGCTCAGCTTAAGCCCACCCACACACTCCCTGGGGACCCCACCGCCAGGCCCCCATGTACAAGCCCAAAGGTATAGCTAGCTGGTTCTCTGTAGGGTGGGGGTGCAGACTGCTCCAGACCCCACCCCACTTCTGAAGATCATTGTTGACTTAACAGAGAAACCAGCCAACAGATGGGCCCCCAGGCCTGCCTAGCTGGTACCTGGAGACAAACCAGCCTAGAGGGAAAACGCAACAAAGAAAGACCTAGAGCGGGAAGGAGGTCTCCTGAGTGACAGTGGTAGTGGGAGGGTCTCCCATGTGGCCAGCGGCAAGACCACCTGCTGAGACCCCCCAGGGGGGTGAGAGGATGGGACACAGTGGGGAGGCATGGCTGGCCCAAGCCTGACCAGCGCGCTCCGTCTCCTAGGAGCTGCTTAACAGACCAGCCTGCTGGGTCCTTGCCCTCGGGCTCCTCCCTAGTGGGTCTGAGCAGGCCAGGGGCTCTCCAGAACTGGGGACTCTGCAGGGCAACACCTCTGCTCACAGAGGAGAAAAGTGGTTTCCTGGCGCAGCTGGATGCCACCTTCCACTTCTCAGTTCCCAGCACGCCTCGGCCTGCCTTCCACTCTGTGAGGACGAGCATCTGCTTGTGCTCGCGAAGCACAGCTGGCGCACCGCCCACAGAGGACACACGCAGCTCCTGCACTGTCCTTCCCAGAGGCCAACAGCCGGACAGGCAGGGCCGGCACTGCCCAGAAGGGCCTCCGAAGTTGGAGTTCAGCTGCTCCACCTCCACAGACAACTGGGTGAGTGACTTTCCGTAAGGGGACAAATGTCAGACTACTGAAAAAGTTAACGGGCCCATGAACATCTCTCTGCCTTCACTACCTGAGACAGGGTCAGCTGGGGCTCATCTCCTATGGCCCAGGGCAAATAGCAGGCTGGTGACTGGTGACGTGGCTTCCCTAAGGAGCCCCGAGGGACCAGGGGAACTGAGGCAGGACACGTGATGTGCTGGAGTTCACCGTGATGCCAAACCCTGGCATGTGCCACGGGGTCATCCTCAGGTGGAAGCAAATTCACCTCTGAGCCTCATTCCTAATGCAGATCCTGGGGTGAGACCTGACCTGGCCTGACCTTCAGCAGATGGTATCTGTACAAGTTTCCCGCAGCTACCATAACAAATTACCACAAACTGGTGGCTTAAAACAACAGGAATTTGTTCTCTCAGTTCTGAAGGCCAGAAGCCTGAAGTCAAGGTTCAGTCTGAAGGCTCTGGGGAAGGGTCTTTTCTTGTCTCTCCCAGCTCCTGGTGGTGGCTGGCAGTCCTTGGCCTTCCGTGGCTCCCGAACACCTCACTCCCATCCCTGCCTCTGCCGTCCAGTGTCCTCCTCCCTCCTCCTATGAGGACACCAGGCATTGGTTCTGGCCCACCCACCTCCAGCGTGACCTCATCTTAACTAGTTACATCCACACAACCAAGGAGACCACACTCTGCAGTTCTGGGGTCAGGACTTGAACCCATCTTTTTGGGAGACACAACTCAGCCATAGGTACTTCATGCCGGTGCCAGGCTGTAGTCACCTATCACATCAGTGAGGAAGGTCTTGTGGAGGAAACACGATCATCATCCTTGGCCCAGAGTACTCGGCCACTATGCGTGAAGATGTGTCTTTGGGAGAAAGTTCCAAATTCTTATTTCTTTGTACTACTGGGGAGATCCAGGCTTCAGTGATGAGAAGGTCCCTGTGGTTCCACCCTGAGATTTCATTCCAAACATGTTTAGCACACTGAGTGTCCCAAATCAGCACCACAGACCAACAAAGGCCAGACACAGTGGGAGGCTGAGGCAGGAGGATCGCTTGAGGTCGGGAGTTTGAGACCAGCCTGACCAAGATCGAGAGACCCCGTCTCTATAAAAAATAGAAAAATCGGCCAGGCGTGGTGGTGCACTCCTCTAGTCCCAGCTACTCGGGAGGCTGAGGCAGGAGGATCTCTTGAGCCCAGGAGTTCGAGGCTGCAGTGAGCTGTGATGGCACCACTAAACTCCAGCCTGCATGACAGAGTGAGACCCTGTCTCAAAACAAACAAAAAAACCAATAAAGCCAACAAGATAGGAAGTATTATTTCAAATTTTAAAAACGAGTTAGTTATTTGTCTTCATGGCCATTGATGATGTGGCGGGGGGCCGCGGGCCCTCTCCCCACCAGTCCTCCTGCTGCTCAGCCTTGGGCGCCTCCTACAGCTCGGGCAGCCTGTCCTTCACGGGCCTGCGGCTCCTGCCCGACTGTCCACAGAACATCAGATCCGCTTACTGTGTCGTGACGACTCTCATGCCTGACCAAGACTTTGTGCACTAGAACTGAACGTTCTCGAGAGAAGAAACAGAGTTCCTGGCCCTGTACACTTCTTAGGGGATGGGTGTTAAATAAAAGTAAATGAATAAATGACAAGTTACAAAAATTCTTAACTCTAGTTAGTATGTGGGTCTCATGTACATGTGGCCACCCCAGCACTCCTGGCAGAAACCCTGCCCATCTGGGTCCTTCACGACAAGTCAAACCCTGGGCAGAAAAGCAAGTGGACAAGGGGAGAACGTGGAACAGCAGCTGCCGTGGGTGGGGAGCTGGGGCCACCAGGGCAGGCAGGGCCTCTCTCTGGGGTGCTGGAAACGCTAGCACCTTGTTGCGGGGGGCAGCATGTGGGGGCACTTGCCATGAGATGTGTGCATGTCACTGTGTGTCAACACTCCCTGTGGAAGAAGTGCCACTCTCAGGCTGAGGACAGCCCTCCCTTGTCGGGCCCCTCCTCTCCCTCCCAGCCTCATGCCACCCCGGCCCCCATGCCGTGGATGCAGCTCTGCTCTGACAAGCTGAGACAGCTCAGGCAAGTTCCTCTGCATCCCCATGTCGCGGTGGCCGTGGCACCAACCTCCAAGACGAAGTGAGTGGCAGACGCCAGGGTCTCAGAGCAAACCCTGGCATAGGCTAAGCACTTAACTACTGACCACAAATGCCACTGCCACACCACATCAGGAGCTGCGATGACAGGTCACGAGCACAGAACGGGCTGCTATGACAGTGCTGAGACAAATACCATAACAGTGATCTCACATTAACGTCTGGCAGCTGAAAACATTTGGCTCTGGGATTTTTAGAGCTTCCAAATGTGAAAGATGCATGGAAGATTCTGACATGTATTCATTCTAACTCTTTGAAGCTTCAGACTTCCCCTGTTTGTACAACCAGTCATTTAAACAGGAGCACAACTGAAAGACTGAGCTCCAGTTTGGGCAGGTGTGGCGCTACTTTCCCACTGCTGAGGATGAGCGAAGTTTCAAAGAGCGGGTGGGCTGAGAGGGAAGGGCCAGCAGGGAGGCTTAGGGAGGAGGAAGGGTGTGCCAGGGGTGGTGCGCTCACCTGTGCCCGTGGCCCAGGGAGCCCACGTGCCCTCAGTGCCTCCAGGGCCTGGTCTCGCTCCGAGGTCACAGCCTTCAGTACCACCTCCTGCTCCTGCAGTGCCCACTCTGCCTCCTGCAGCTTAGCAGCCACCTGGGAAAACACTCGGGACTCAGTGTGTCTGCAGGTTATAGGGCAGTGCCAGCCTTACGGCAGAGAGACCAGCTCCCACCCTGCTTAGGAAGCAGACAGCAAACACAGCCAAGAATATGCCAGGAGAACCAGGGTCACGTGACACTTAGAGCACCGGGGTGTCCTCGCTATGGCCGGCAGTGAAACTCTTCTTGCCCAGTGCCCCAGGCTGCCCTCAGAGGGCCGGCAGCAGAGGGGAGGCAGGGATCACCCGGCACTGCCAAAAACATGCTGCTGGTCAGCTGGAGAAACTGCTTGGGCAACAAAGCTCTATAAGGGCTGGTAGACAGGGCAGCAGCATATTTTTATTACTGTAATTTTTATTGCTATAAATCAAACCGCTCAGTGAGGTTTAGTGTTTTCAGATTTAAGGAAGGATTTGGTGAGAGCCCAGCCCCGCCTCCTGGAGAAGGACTGAGAAGGCCCCAGTGACGCCGTGGCCGCACACACCTGATCTCTCGCCGTGGTCAGACCCTGGATCAAAGCCTCCGACTTTTGGATCTGGTCCCTTTCGACGTTGTCACAGCGGCGCTGCCAGTCCAGGCCCAGCTGCACCTGCTCACGCTCTAGGCTCTGCTCCCTCTCGACTGCCAGGGACAGCTGCTGTTTGTACCTAAGGACATGTCCAAACCGCCCAACATTAATGTCTCCTGAGGTCCCTCTGATGTGACAATTGGGGGCACAGTGGGTAACGCAGAGCTGCAGCGTGCCCCTTCCGGTCTCCAGGGCCTGCGCTGACCCGTGATGCGCCCAGGCTCCTGTGGACAGGCACACGGGATGCCTCAAAAGAGAAGCGAGCAGATGTCAAGGGTCACCAGATACTGGAGAAAACCCGACACCATCAAAAAGGGGATCACACTTGAAAAAGAAAAACAAATATGTAAGAAGAGAGGGAATAAAACCAATAAACTTAAAAAAAACAAGAATTGTTACACACAGAGAAATTTGAGAGGACTTTCTGCTATGAAAAGCAAACAACTAGAGTAGCGCAGAGTGAAAGAGCGAATGGTGAGCGGGAAGAGCAAAAAGCGAGAGTACCTTCCAGAACGTAGTGCAAAGGGGCCAAGGAACGGGGGAGAGTCAGGAGGCCCGGAGGCTGAATTCGGAAGACCGACCTCTGTCTTACAGTGGGTCTGGACAGGTCAGAATGGAGGGAGACATCGTCAAGGAAGGAACGGGACCTGTGTCTCCAGGCTGCAGGAGTCCACCACGTGCCAAACGGCTTCAAAGCCACACAGGGGCTGCCAGGGGAGACTGCAGATCATCAAGGGCAAGGAGAAAAGCCCAAAGGTACGTGAACGAGAGCAGGAGCGAGAAATGTGCTGGTGTTACGGGGCCGTGGCCCCAAGAGCCCTACGCCTGAGCGTGGGCAGCGCTGTAGCAAGGGTGGATCAGCCCCGTGCCAGGTGGTGACACAGTGACGTGGCGCCACATGAGACTAGATGGAGATCCCCCTGCTGTGAGAGGGTCCCTGGAGGGGCCGCACGGCCAGGACCTGAGGGTGCCTTAGCAGCCAGCAAAGGAAAGAAGACGTGAGCCCCACACCTGCAGGAAGCGGGTTCTGCCGACAAGCTGGAAGGGACTCCAGCCTCAGGTGAAAGGGCAGGCCCGGCAGACACCTCCACTCTGCCCAGACAGAACCTGAGCAGCGGGCCCCGCCGAGCCAGGCCCAGACCCCTGGCCACAGAAAACAAGATGATATAGGGGTGTTGTTTGAAGCTGCTAAATTCTTGGTAATTTGTTGCAGAGAAATAACAAAGTAACACACAATGGTTTTAAAATCCGGGGGGGAAATGGTTTGGAACAGGGGTAGGGAACCCTCAGCCTTAAGGCCACATGTGGCCTTCTAGGTCCTTAAGTGCAGCCTTTTGACCGAATCCCAATTTTACAGAATGAATCCTTTTATTTTTATTAATACATTTTTGTTCGTCTTTTATATATTTTTTTTATTTTTTAAATGAACATATTTAAAATACCAAAGAATAAAGTAAGTTTCAATGAAATAATCCTCCTAGATTGACCAGCACAATTAGAACATTAGTAAACCATGAGGGCTAAATTGACGGCTGCTATGCTCATGATTTAGTTCTAACTTCCCCTGCCTGACCGGCACCACTACCACACGAGCCTGGATGGCGAGAGTTTACGAGGGTCAAGTACATCAGTCTGTTATCAGCTTTTGACAACGGTGCACTGTGTTTCTGTTTGAAGTGGAATTTGTGAATAGTTGCACAGCTCGACAGTATTTTTAATTCTGTCTGCCTAACAGCCCATCACGTCAAGGAAGACCAAGAGAACACTGAAGGAAGAAAATAGGTTTTCTAATGAGGACTGGGAATTGCAATATTATCTTGTTTCTGCTAAAGATAAGATGATTTGCTTGCTTTGTGATACTGCAATATCAACATTAAAGAAATTCAATGCTCATCAGCATAATAACACTCATAAGAACCACAAATGTTTTAAATTAGAGGGAGAGGCACAAAATGTTGTATTGTAGAAACTAAAAGATGAAAAGCAAAAGCAAAGACAATTCTTTCAAGCAGCAATAAGCCCTGGAAATAATGCCACTGAAGGAACTTATGAAGTAGCTTATATACTCGGGAAAAAAAGGAAGCCATTCAGTGATGTAGAAATTGGGAAAGAATGCACTGTCAAAGTGGTAGGATGCTTAGACTCTGGTAACATTTCAAAGTACAAACAACTGTCTCTTTCAAGGAGAACCACAACTGATCGGCAGCATGAATTAGCCTTCAACTTAACAGAACAACTTCATGCACTACTTCAAAAGGAAAATATATATTATTCACTGGCTTTGGATAAATCAACTGATACTACTGACTCAGTGCAGTTTTATACTTCATTCGGGTCATAACAAGATTTTCTTTGCTATGAAGAGTTACTCCCTTTGGGCACTCTTGCAAATAGAACACAGGGAATAGATATCTTTAACAACATTAAGATAAATGTCATGAAGTTGGACTGAATTTGGTAAATCTAGTGAGTGTGTGTACAGATGGTGCACCTTCCCGGACAGGAAAACATGAAAGGTTTAATGCACAGATAAAAAAAGTATTAACAGATCCAGATGCTCTGATTTTTCATTGTATCTTGCATCAGCAAAATCTCTGTGCTAAAGCTACTATTTTAAGTGACACTTTGCAACAAGTTATAAGTATCCTTAACTATATTCCTGCAAATGCAACACGGCATTGTCAGTTTCATAACATGCTAAAGTTGAACCATGAGGTATGCAGTGTGGATTTGCCATATCATTCTAAAGTGCACTGGCTATCCCAGGGACAGGTGTTAGCCAAAATTTTCTCTCTCTGAGAACAGTTAAATTTCATGAAGGCAGAATCAGCGATGTGAATTACTGAAAGAAGATTTCTGTAAGAATGCAGCATGTCTGTGTGACATCATGTCAAATTAAAATGACTTGAATATTTCTTTACAAGGTAAAACTAAGTCTATACATATATGTGACAAAAAATCCAAGCATTTTGAAAAAAGCTATCTTCTTTCAAAACACTTCTTCTTCAAAAGGAAATTTCAGATGAACATTTTCCCCAGTTAGCAAAAGTCATCGACGAGCAAGATGACACATGCAAATCATTTGAAGAATACACAGCTGTTATAGACCTATTAATTGGAGAATACAAGGAAAGGTTCACTGACTTTGAGAATCATGACGTCCCACTCAAATTAGCATTTCAGCCTCACCTAGTTGATATCACCCAGGCACCTGAAGAACTACAGATGGAATTGACTGAGCTCTCAGTAGATGACATTTTAAAGTCATTGTTTGATGCTAAGAAAGATTCAATTGAACTATGGAAAAATGCAGAATACCCACACCTTCGGCAACATGCCTAAAAAATGCTTTCTTGCTTTTCAACCACTTATTGCTGTGAATCTACATTCTCCTACCTAACCCAAATCAAGATGGCCCTAAGGTCACAAATGACTGATACCCACCTAGAGGATCAACTGAAACCGTGGACCTCCATGCTGCAACCAAATATTCAAATGTTTTCCAACAAAAGCCAACACAACAAAGTCATTAAAAGTTTAGTTAACTTTAAAATTAACAAATAGTTTTCATTTTTGAAATCATTAAATACACAGTAGTTAGATTTTTACAAACTAATGTACATTTTTAGGTATATCTAATTGAAGTTTCTTGAATGTGGCCTTATTTGATTACAGCTAAATTAATGCAGCTTCCAACATGAGAAGGTTCCCCACCACTAGTTTGGAATCTCGTAGTTAAACCCAGTTAAATTACCATTTGCATCAGAAGGCAAAAATACAGACATTTTAAGAAATGCAAGGCTCAAAGTTCATCGCCTGCTGATCTCTCCTGAAAAGAAATGACCTGAGGATGCACTGGAACAGGGCTTCTCAACAGGGGGAAGGACCAGTTATTCACTTTTTAAATTTCCACGCCACTGAGGACCAACACTGTAGAAAGTACTATCAAAAACCACCCCACTACTCACTGCTATCACGGTCCCTGAACAGCCAGTCTCCCTCTGATCTTGTCTGCAGAGCAGCAGGTCCCTGGCCCCCACTTTGAGCAGCGCTGTTCCAGAGAGCTCAGAGGCCCCACACAAAGGCTGATTCTAAAGCGGAGGAAGGTGGCGATGCCATGTGGAGGTGCAGGGCGGGAGGACCACGTGCTCAGACCAGAGAGCTGGGACTGCCATCTGCAGACCAGGTGACCCAGCATCAGGAACAGGGAGGGCCTTGCTCTTGAGTATACAAGAAATATTTAATAGAAGCTACTTTCAGAGAGAAATTGCATTGGTTAATTTAAGCCACTGGTTTTAAAACAAAGTAAACCTGCATCACTGACGTTCAGAAAGTACTGGTTCAGCCCTCACACTGCCTCAGACAGCCTAGGAACCAGCACCTTCTCCACGGGACCCTCCTGGCTGTGCTTTCTTCCAGCTCCTCCCATGGCTGTCCCTGACTCCACTTACGACTCTAAATAGCCATGTTCATTTTAGCCAGGGCTGACGTGCACCCTGTTCACGACGAGGGGGAGGACAAATGCAGGACGAGTTATCATCGGGTCCAGCATTAACTACCCACATATTCGCTGGCATTTGAAGCTGGGGTGGAGGGAGGAGGGATGAGTAATCTGAACGTAATAAGTAGTAAGAGAAGTAGAAAGAGATCAAATACAGTTACACATATATTTTTAAATCTCTGTAACTGCAAAATATAAATAAATCTTTTAAATGTCACTTGGTGGCCACGACACCAGGCTTGTCTTCCCATTTTAAACAACTAGAACAAAAAACATGAAACAGCTTTCACTTACTGGACAACAGGCAGTGTAGGACCCTGGTCCCTTAGAGAAGGGACCTCACAGAGTGAGCCTAACTGTTGCCCGGTGTTCCCTCTGCAGCACCTTCTACATCCCCGAGAGGGAGGGCGCACCCAAGCAGGGTGCGGTGGTCTTGCATGTTGAGGAGGAGATGGAGGTCAGAGCTAGGGAAGCTGAGGTGGCTGAAGTGGGCTTCACGAGGCAGAGCACCAGAGAGGGGGCAGCTCCTGAGAGGTGCACATGGACCCCCGGAACTGTGGCTGACAGCTGCGCTGCAAATATACTTGAGAAACTCACACAGGCTGGGCAAAGAGCAATGCCTGGGGACAGAGCAACCAGCAGGAGTTACATGCTGACCAATTCCCAGAGCTCCCAGGGCAGCCAGACGGGAGAGTCCTTGGCAATCACCAGGGCCCTGGGGGAGACCCGAGTAACAGGGCTGAACCAGCCCTAGTGAAAGGCTTCTCTAGACCCACCCTAACAAAGATTTAAAACAAGTCTCACAGGAACCAAACTGCTATGCAAGTATTTAACTGTATCCAAACAAAGACAACACTTGTTAAAGGAAGATAACAAAACCAGATATTCACCAACATAATATTTATTCATAATGTCTGACATCCAGTGAAAACTTACTAGATATGGAAAGAAGTAGAAACAATGTGCCCTCTATCCAGCAGAAAAATAAGTCAATAGAAACAGACCCAGAAATAAAGACATGCTAGAATTAGTAAATTAGTAGAAAAATACTTTAAAACAGCTGTTATAAATATGTTCAGATTTAAAGGCAACCATGCAAATAATGAGAGAAATAAATGAAATAAAAAAGACTAAATGGACCATTAAGAGCTGAAAAATAAAATGTGTGAAATAAAAAATTCACCAGACTTAGCAGATAAGACACTGTAGAAAGGTAGGTCAGGGAATGTGAAAATACAGAAAGAGAAATGATTTGGACACAAGCACAAAGAGAAAAAAGCCTGAACATGAGGAACGGAGCCGCAGGGACCTTGTGGGACCTCACACAAATGCACTGGGGGTCTCGGGAGGAGGAGGCGCTCACGCTCACACACAAAACCTCACCAAGGTGCACAGCAATCAGATTTCTACAAATGAGTGACGAAGAGGAAAATGTAAAACCAGAGGGAAAAGGTTTATTATGCACAGAGGAACAAAGAATGACCAAAGACCCCATATGAGAAGGCAACAAAGTATTTTTACCACGCCGAAGGAAAAAGTTTCCACCTAGAATTTTTCATCTAGCAAAAATGCTCCTCAAAAAGATGAAGGCAAGAAAGTTTCAGACAAATAGAAGCTAAGATAATTCACGAGCAGCAGACCTGAACTACAAGAAATGTGAAAGGAAGGTTTCTGAAGAAAGATGATGCCATATGGAAACTTCGAATTTGATTTTTTAAAAGTGAAGAGAATCAGAAATAAATATTGGAAAAAGTATAAATTTTTTTTCTCATTTTTAAGTTTTTATAAATGACAGTTGTCTGATCAAAGCAAAAATAACTCTCCCTATATATGTAAAATATAAGAAAACAGTAAAAAAGAAGAAAAAGCAGAAATAGAAGGTTGTATCTTGAATGGAAGCATAAACTGAGGGTTGAATTGAAGGGTTTTACACTGTATGTGAAGTGGTAAATATTATTTAAAGGTAGAGACTGTGGATCTAGGCCGGGCCCCAATTGACTTTTTAAAAGGCAGTAAAAACAGAAAGAAAAGAGCAGATGAGGAAAATAGAAAACAAATAGCAAGTTGGATATTTATACCCAAACATACATCAATAATAGCATTAAATTATCTAAATCCTCTGAAGAACAGGCAAAAATTGTCAAACTAAATATAAGAAGCAAGACTCAACCGCACGCCACCAGTAAGAAACACGCCCTAAAGACAAAGCACAAGTTACAGCAGAGAGTGGAAGACCAGCCATGCAAACTCAGATGTAAAACAGCTCAAGTGGCCCTATTAATTTCAGACAAAGTAGACTTCTGGACAAAGAATATTACCAGGGATAAGGGGGGCTATTTCTTACTAACAAAAGGGTCAATTCATCAAGAAGCCATAACAATCTAAAATGTATACGCACTTAATAAAAGAACTTCACAAGCCAAGCATGGTGGTGGTACCTATAATCCCAGCACATTAGGAGGCTAAGGCAGGAGGATCGCTTGAGCCCAGGAGTTTGAGGCTGCAGTGAGCTGTGATCACACCACTGTACTCCAGCCTGGGCAACAGAGCAAGACTCTGTCTCAAAAAAGAAACAAACAAAAAAAAATTCATGACATATTTAACATATAGTTAAAATTATTAGAACTGAAAGATAGCCAACTCTACAATTATAGTTGGAGATTTCAACATTTCTCTCTCAATAATTCATAGAATAAGTAGACAGAAAGCCAGTGAGGACACAGAAGAGAAGATACCACCATCCACCACTTGGCCTGCCTGACATTCACAGAGCCCTGAACCTAACAGCAGTAGGATATATGTTCTTTTCAAGTCCATATTAGACAGTAACCAATTGATATCTGGAAGTATCAAAATAATGGGAAATAACACAACACATTTCTAAATAACCCATGGACCAAAGAAGAAATCACAAGGGAAATTAGAAAATACTTTAACTGAATAATATAAAAATTTGTGGGATACAGCTAAGCTGTCCTTGAAAGGAAATTTATAGCACTAATTGCTTATAGTAGAAAAGAGGAATTATCCAAAATTAATAATCTAAGCTTCCACCATTATAAGCCTTCAAAAAAACAACATATCAAAGCCAAAGGAAATAGAAGAAAATAATAAAGAATAGAGATCAAGGAAATTAGAAACAGAAAAACAATTGAGAAAATCAATAAAACCAAAAGCTGGGCCAGGCATAGTGGCTTAGCCTGTAGCCCCAACACTCTGTGAGGCCGAGGCAGGAGGATTGCTTGAGCCCAGGAGTTGGAGGCTGCAGTGAGCTGTGATGACATCCCCACGTTCTACCAGGGCGACAGGGTGAGACTCTGTCTCAAAAAACAAAACAAAACAAAACACAACACCCCCAAACAATTAGATGAAATGGAGAAACTCAATGAAAGATACAAATTACCAAAATTTACACAGAAAAAATAGAATATCTGAAATAAACTGTTGTATCTTCAAATAATAGAATACTACTGAACAACAAAAAGGAACAACCTACTGATGCCTGCAACATGCATTAATCTCAAAATTATTTTGTTAAGCCAAAGAAGCCAAACACACAAAAAAATACTGTATGATTCCATCCAGATGAAATTCGGGAAAAGACAAACTCAGCTGCAGTGACAGAAGTGGGCCAGTGGGTGCTGGGATGGGGCCTCACTGCAAGGGCATGAGGAAAGGGTGGGGTGAAGGAATGGCTCAATATCTTGTCTAGAGTGGTAGTTATACAGGTGTACACTTAAAATGGGCATGTTACGTTATATTAAATATTTAAATTGTTCTTCAATAAAGTAGATTTTAATATATATGGAATAGAATATTATCTTCACTCAAGTAAGTGTCCATCCCAACCGATAAGAAAAAACACTAAGACCAACAATCAGACAAAAGACAGTGGCGATTCTTAACACAGGATCAAAAAGCACGAGCACTTTCATGGCTCATTTTACAGACTGAAAAATGTCCCTCTGAAAGGCTTTCAACCTCGCACCCTCCTGCCTCCCTCTGCTTACCTCTCACACTCCCTTTGCACAACCAGATGTCCAATTTCTACTTGCTTCTTCACTGTCTTTCTCCCCCAAAAGAATGTGAGGTCAGGGACTTGATTTGCTCAGTTTTGAATCCTTAGCACCTACAGCAGCACCTGCCCCGGGGACAGCTACCTGTCGATGTCCTGCTGAAGCCCAGACAGCTGCGCCTTGAGCTTCACCTCTTCCTGCTGCAGCATCTGAACCTGAAGGTCTTTGGAGATCATCTCCTTGGACATTTGAGCAATCTGGGCATCCCAGGCAGATTTTAGGGCTGATGCATCTTCATGAAGTCTAAACATAGAAAGGAAACTATGAATGGGGATGTGAGTCTCTCTCCCTCGGGTTCTCTACCACACAGCGCCCCCGCAAAATATACACAGACACACACATGCGTGCACCCAGCCCTCCCAGGAAACGCCGCATCACAGCTGAAACTTCCTCGCCTAGATTAAGGAGATGGTTCCACCCAAGAAGAAATAGACACCCCTCCACCTTTCCCTCCCTCCACCCATCTACCCACCCAGTCATGCATCCCACCAACCCAGACATCGACTGAACACCTACAGCATGCCAGGTGGCATGCCAGGTACTCAGGGTGGAAAGGTGAGCCGTGCTGTGCCTGCCACGCCCCACAGAGCCCCCAGTCTTGAGGCAACGCCACCTCTGACCGACCCATCTTCATTTTGCCATGCTGAGCATGGCACCTCATACGTGGAGACATTCAACACATATTTGTCCACCGAACAGTAAAATAAGGTTCTAGAGAAACCATTAAATAACCTTAATGGTAAAATGCCTCTGGTAGAATTTTCCAAAATTGGATAAATTTCCCAAGAAAGACATTTAGAGAAGACACCTAAAGATACTGACTAGGGCAGTCACAGTACTGACCCAAGCTAGGTGATACCTGCCCACGTGCTCAGTGGCAGCCTGTTTCATAGTGACAGCCTGAACGCCTTGATCAAGCTCGTGCAATAGTGATTACAATATCACACTGGAACAGACCTTTCTGATGCTCCTGTGCTGATGGACTCCTAAGAGCAGAGGGTGAGCCTGCTGCCCCACAGAGGCCACCCTTGTCATGAGGGTCAGTTAAACCTGGCATGGGCGTGTGTTTCAAGCCTGGTCTTATATACGATGGGAAAAAAGCCACCATGCCCACGTCTTTGGACACACTTTTTAGGAGGGCTGAAAAGAGGCATTATCAAAGGCTTTAACATTTCCAGTCATCTCTGGAAATTTGGTCTAAGACATGTGTATATTGGCTCTGTCCATGCTCTTAATAGTATTTGGGTGCTGAAGAAACAGACTCTGGGCAGCAGCTTTACCTCCAGACCATGAGCTCCCTAAGAATGAGGCTGGCTCTCTCCCAGCAGACACAGAAGCAGCCAACTCCAACTCTGCCTGGTCGTCCTGACCTGTCTCCCCAGGGCACAGCTGCTAAGCTCTCACCGTGGAGACACAGAAGGATGCCAGCAGCCATAAGTGGGATCAGACTGGTCACCACAAATAATCATATGCTTTTTTCTTGATCCTACAGGTGTTCTCTGTAGTTTCAAACTCCAAACCAGCACAAAACTGCTAAAACACTAAAAGCTACTAGGAACTGCAAGGTCATAATTTGATGTGAACTCACACTCAGGATAGTGTGAGGTCAGAATGACACCTGAAATCCCCAGACATAAAGGAGGAAAGAAATAAGCTTTTGAGTCTATAAATCTATTTTCTATTACCAAAATAATACTCTATGTTTAATAATCCTCAATGAGCAAGAAATATTAATATTTATGGACAGAAAACTAAAGGACATTCAAGAACAACGTTTAGTTTAAGACTTCAAGGGGAGGCTGAGACCGGCAGGCAGGATCAGCCGGGCACCGTTACTTCCGCTGCATTACCAGGGAAACAGAGAAGCGCAAGGGTCACACCACTCATCTCCTAGGACATTGACAGCACAGGCCGCTGGGCGCTCACACGCACTGCACTTGGCTGCCTTCGCTTCCCCAACTACTGTTGTTGAATTTAATTGATCAAACAACAAAACAACAAGCTAAATCTAAAGAAACCATTCTGAATAAGCCTGTAATCTCCTGGTAGCTCATAGTTCTAAGAGTCATTTCCCCCTAAATGGAAATACAATTTAGCAGAAAATTCTCTAAAAAATAGGGACAAATATTTCCCAAAGGGAAAAAGCCAGTTGCTAAGCATGGAAAACACTAGCAAATGACTTGTCTTATGTCTTCAGTAAATACCTTCTCCAAGGATCACTTCCTTACCAGGAATCAGGAGACTGCAGTTTAATGCTAACCATCCCACTGCAATTACAATGGTTAGACTGTGTGCATCTTTCCCTAAACACCAGGCACAAGTGGAACAGAGTTGCTTACATGGCCTGGCCTGGCTTAAGAGGCCAGAAAGGAAACTGGGTTTAAAAAGAAACTAGTTAATGGAGTAACTGGAAAATTCCTGCGTACTGTTGGTGAGAACGTGACACAGTGCAACTACTGGAAGACAGAAATGCAGTTCCTCAGACAGCTAAACATAGAACTATATGATTCAGCAATTCCACTTCTGGGTATATACACAGAAGAGTTGAAAGCAGGATCTCAGAGAAATCTGCACATCCATGTTCAGAGCAGTATTATTCACAAGATCTAAAAGGTGGAAACAACCTACATGTCAATTACTGGATGGACAAATAAACAAAATGTTGTCCATCCAGACAACGGGATATTATCGAGCCTTAAAAAGGAAAGAAATTCTGACTTAAAACCACTTGAACTGTATATTTAAAAATGGTTAAGATAGTAAAATTTATGTTATATGTATTTTACCACAATAAAAAAATTGAAAAAAAGGGACAAAATATGACATATGCTATAAACGTGGCTGAACCTTGCAGACATTAAGCTAAGTGAAATAATCCAGTCACAAAAGGACAAATACTACATGAGTCCAACTTACGGAACGTCTCCAGAGTAGTCAAATTCACAGAGACAGAAAGCAGAAAGGAGGGTGCCAGGCGCTGGGGGAGGGAAGGGGAGCTGTTGTTTAGTGGGGACAGAGTTGCAGTTTGGGAGGATGGAAGAGTTCTGGAGATGGACAATGGTGACGGCTGCACAACAATTTGGATGTACTTAATGCCACTGAACTGTGCACTAAAAAATGGTTAAAATGGAAGGTTTTATGTTATGTATATTTTACCACAAATAAATAAATGCATACATACAAACTATACAATTTCAGAAAACGAAAAGAAAAAAGAAAAGAATGGTTAAGAAAAATGACCAGACAGCTACAAAAACTCCCCACCACCAGATGCCCAATCCCTTGCCAGCCCTCTGGGTGGAGCCAGGTGCCCGCTCACCTGTCAATGACGGCATCCTTCTCCTTGGCGGCATCTGCCTGCCTCCACTGGGCCCTGCGGAGCTGTGCCTCGAGGCTCTCGCAGTGGGCCTGCAGCTCCCGGACCCTAGCCTCCAGCGCCCGCAGCTGCTCCCCGTGGGCTCCCTTCACCGCTGCCAGCACCGCGTCCCTCTCCCTGGCCAATCGGTCAAGCTCCTCATGCCTAGGACACAGAGAGGGGTCCCATAGCAGGTCACCCGGCCCAGACTTCCAGACCTCCAGAACCCCTTCCTTGAGCCACAGTGGCTGCTGTTTGTCCTCAGCTGGATCACCTGCTTCCGCGGGGCAGGCTCTTTGCTCATCGCTCCTCACAGGTAAACACGGACTGAGCCATTCTTAGATGCCAGGCCCCTGGCCTGCCCTCCAGAGCTCATAAGCCCCCAGAAGAAAGACACCAAAAGCAGGTACATTAAGTACAATTTGAACACCACCACTTGGACTCCTAATCAACCCCTGAAAGCAAAAATAGGCAGATGCTCATTGCCTTGCATCTTGGTGCTAGTCAGGTCTACCAGTGCTGGGATTGTTTTATAAAGTGTGTACTAAGTACATTAGCTCTGAATCGTCTTAACCTGGACTGCTTTTAGTAAATCATTTGGCAAGGTATGTTCCATAACTCTCAGTGTTTTCACGATATTCCTTCAAACACATATAATTACACTTATCTGAAGCAAGACTATCGCAGAGCAAGCCTGACCGCACTACTGGTTTTACAGTGCAGACAGGCTTTGCCACTGAGGTAATCTGGGGAACACATTCCCTATGCTGAAACTCAATCTGTAGGGAGAACTGTAAAGCTCTTGACCAGATAAAAGTATTTTATTTTATTTTTTATTTTTTTGTAGAGACGGGGTCTCACTACGTTGCCCAGGCTGGCCTAGAGCCCTGGCCTCACATGATCCTGCTGTCTTGCTTTTCACCAAGTTGTAGAAACTCATTAAATCATCAGCAGACAGATGATTTAAAACCAGGTAGTCATTGGCATGTAACTTGGAAGGAGTGCAGGGCACCGGAGATGCTGCCCTAGGAAGCCGTTCCACTCCTGCCTGGTCTCGTGTGTGAGGGGCAGGCTCCGGGAATGGACGTGCAGGAAGCCCTGCTTGCATAAGCAGGAGGGCTGTTTCCAACGATATTTTACATTTTACTTAATAATTACTGAACTTTATAGCATATGATATTGTTTTGTAAAGTGTATACTAATAATAATATCTTTATTTAGAAAGTTTCTGAACATGTACAGCCTGTGACCCTAGCAAATTTATCATTTCTAGATTATATGAATATTCATATTGTTACAGGTGACTGATTTCAAACTTTTTCAAGCATAAAAAATACATTCATGTAAAATTCTATGGGGCTGTGGACTGGAAATACAGAGTCAGGAGAAAAGGAACAGTGCAAACTTTCTGAGTGCTAGAGAAAAGCTGGTTCAAGGAGGTTTTTGTGGTAGAGGTGGGGGCTCGCTGTGCTGCCCAGGCTGGTCTTAGACTCCACTGTGCCCAGCCAGGTAGTGTCTTGAATCAATGATAGGGAGCATTAAATTGCTACGGCATTTAGATCACACTAGAGACATTTTAAAGAGTAATTGAACAGTGTTATTTGTTAATGCTAGAATTACACTCATTTTCAACTACAAGTGACCCTTGAACAACACAGGTTTGAACTGTGAGGGTCCACTTATATGTGAATTTTTTCAATAAATACACTGGAAAATTTTTTGGAGATTTGTGACAATTTGAAAAAACTTGTGAACTGTGTAGCCTAAAAATATCCAAAAAATTAAGAAAAAGGTATGTCATGAATGCATAAATACATGCAGATACTACTAGTCTATATTATCATTTACTACCATAAAATACACACAAATCTGTTATGAAAAGTTAAAATTTATCAAAACATATGCACACAAACACTTACAGACCATACATAGTGCCATCCATAGTCAAGAGAAATGTAAAAAAAGTAAAGATGCCGTAATAAATCATAACTGCATAAAATTAACTGTAGTACATACTGTACTACTGTAATAATTTCATAGCCACCTCCTGTTGCTATTGTGGTGAGCTCAAGTGTTACAAATATCTGCTTAAAACTCAGTGTGATGTGACACTAATCATCTCTGAGTGAGTAGTTCATCTTTCCAGTGAAGTGCATATCACAGTAAAAAGTGATCTCTTGCCAGGTACAGTGGCTCATGCCTATAATCCCAGCACTTTGGGAGGCCAAGGAGGGAGGATCACTTGAGCCCAGTATTAGTGCAATACCGTAAACCTTAAATAACACCATGGGGCCCTAAGAAGTGCAACTAGTGATTTTGGAGGTGCTCCCAAGCAGAGAAAAAACATGACATTACAAGAAAAAGTTGAATTGCTTGATATGTACCATAGATTGAGGTCTACAGCTGTGGTTTCCTGTCATTTCAAGATATATGAATCCCGCGTAAGGATCATTGTAAGAAAAGAAAAGAAAATTCTGGTGTCACTGCAGGTACACCAGCAGGTGTGAAAAGTTTACTTTTCTCAAAATACCTTTTTATCTTGCATTGAAAATGCAGCTTTTATGTGGGTGCAAGATTGCTACAAGAAAGGCAAACCTACACACTGTAATATGATTCAAGAGAAAGCAAAGTCACTAAATGACAACTTAGAGCAAAAGGCAGGTGAGGGTCTAAAGCTGGATAAGTCAATGCCAGCAAAGACGGTTTGATGATTTTAGAAAGAGGTTTGGCTTAAAAATGTCAAGATAACAGGAGAAGCAGCTCTGCCAACCAAGAGACAGCAGACAAGTTCCCAGACGTCATTAAGAAAATCATTAAGGATGGCCAGGCAGTGGCTCAGTCTGTAGTCCCAGCACTCTGGGAGGCCCAGGTGGGAGGATCACTTGAGCACGGAGTTTGAGACCAGCCTGGGCAATGCAGCAAGACTGCCCCTCTACAAAAATTTAAAAAAATAATGAAAAGAAAAGAAAATCATTAAGGAGAAAAGATATGTGCCTGAATAGGCTTTTAATGTAGACTAAAGTGCCCTTTTCCGGGGGAAAAAAGCCACAGACATTTATTAGTGAGGAAAAGAATCAAGCACCAGGATTTAAGGCAGGAAGGGACAGCCGAACTCCACTGTCTGTGCAGACATGGTCAGGTCTGTGATCAGGACGGCCCTTAATTGTAAAGCTGGTAACCCCTGAGCCTTGAAGGGAAAAGGTGAACACCAGCTCCTGGCCTTTTGGCTCTACAACATGGCCTGGATAATGAGAACCCTTTTTCTGGGTTGGTTCCATCGGATGGTTTGTCTCTGAGTGAGGAAACACCTCGCCAGTAAGCAACTGACTCCTACAATTCTTTTCACATTGGACGATGCTCCTGGCCACCCAGACCCCCAGGAGTTCAACACCGAAGGCATTGAAGTGGTCTGTTTGCCCCCAAACACATCCCTAGGGGGTCCTAGGGCCTTGAAGGCTCATTACACACAGCACTCTAGGAAAGGATTGTCATCGCTGCGGAAGAGAACCTTTGTAGAAAGGTCACGAAGGCTGGAAGGATCACACCACTGAAGATGCCATCCTTCTTATAGAAAAAGCTGTGAAAACCATTAAGCCTGAAACAATAAATTCCTGCTGGAAAAAACTGTGTCCCGATGCTGTGCATGACTTCACAGGATTTACAATAGAGCCCATTGAGGAAATCATGAAAGAGACTGTGGATATGGCAAAAAAGGTAGAGGGTGAAGGGTTTCAAGACATGGATCTCAGAGAAATTCAAAAGCTAACAGATGCCACACCAGGGGAATTCACAAAAGACGGTGGTTGGAGATGTGAGCTTCTGAACCAGTGCCAGACGACGAGGAAGAAGATACAGAAGAAGCAGTGCCAGAAAACAAAGTGACAGACAATCTGGCAAAAGTGTTCCAATTATTCAAGACCGCTTCTGACTTCTTTTACAACATAAGCATTTTTATGATATGGGCACTGAAACTAAAGCAAACAGTGGAAGAAGAATCAGTACAGTATAGAAACATTTTTAGAGAAATAAAAAAGCAAAAAAGACAGAAACTATGATGTATTTCCATTAAGTTACTCTGAGTGTGCCTGCCTCTGCTGCCTCCCCTTCTACCTCTGCCACCCCTGAGACAGCAAGACCCACCCCTGCCCCCTCCTCTGCCCACACAACAGGAAGCTGATGAGTTCTATGATGATCCACTTCCACTTAATGAATAGCAAATATATTTCCTTTTCCTTATGATTTTCTTAATAACATTTCCTTTTCTCTAGCTTATTTTATTATAAGAATACAGTATATAATATACAGAACATACAAAATATGTGTTAATCCACTGTTTATATTATTGGTAAAGCACTATTAGTAGTTAAGTTTTGGGGAATTCAAAAGACGTATGTCATCCTAGCACTCTGGGAGGCTAAGGCAGGAGGATCGCTTGAGCCCAGGAGTTTGAGGTTGCAGTGAGCTATGATTGCCCTGCTGTACTCTAGCCGGGGTAACAGAGCGAGACCGTCTCAAAAAAAAAAAAAAAAAAAGTTATATGTGAATTTTTGACTGCACAGGGGGCTGGCACCCCTAGTCTCTGAGTTGTTCAAGTGTCAACTCTCAATTTTTGATTTTTAAAAATTCTAGATATAGATTTTAAAACCTAGAAAGAGAAATAGTGTTTGTCCAACTTCTTCATGGCCACATGGTGCCAATAAGCAAGTGGTCCTGGCACCACCACCATCTGCTCTGTGTCCATCTGGGCTCCCCACGCACCCACTCTGCCTCAGTTTCCTCATCTGGGTATGAGACTACCACATGCACCCTCACAGTACGTGTCAGCCAAGGGCACGACCCTCTCTCACCACCACAGTGGGGTACGCACAGCAGGCTAGAAAGAGTTTCCCACCACAGGTGATTCCGGGGCAAAGCAGCAAAGACAGAGTCCTCACGGTTCTGCTTCTCAATCTGTACATACTGCACAAACATCATGGCAACAAAAAATGTGAGAAAATCCAAGAAAGTCACCCTTGCGTCACTGCCCATCACCCACTGTCATTACACACTCTCTTCATAAACACCTACCTGTTTTTATTTGTAGTCACAGTGTTTCTTCAGAGAAGAAAAAGGAAGTGAATCCTGTGGTGGCAGCTGAAACAGAGGCTGCCCCTCAGGTTCACAGGCCCCACCCACCCCCTCTGCACTCACTGCCAGCCTCCCACCGAGCCGTCACCCGGCCCTGCCCCTCTCAGACACCCACTCCACACCGTCCTACCAAGACCTCACGATATCCCAGCTTGTGAGTGGATTCTAAACCGGCTTTGTCAGGGCCACTGACCTGGGACCACCACGACGTCTACCCCCTGGGCATTCCACGACACCTGCAATGCCAGCCACATGAGGGCGGGGAGCTGCTGTTCTGCCGGGGTCACAGGACCCACACTGAGTTATAAAAATCATTTCAGGCCAGGCACAGTGGCTCACGCCTGTAATCCTAACTGCTAGGATCAAAAGAATTTAAAATTTGGATTCAGTCAAAAGGCCACATGTGGCCCCAAGCCCACGGGTTCCCCACCCTTGTCCTAGCACTCTGGGAGGCTGAGGCAGGAGGATCACTTGAGGCCAGGAGCTTGAGACCAGCCTGGGCAATAGTGAGACCCCATTTTTACAAAATAAAAAAAAATCTGAAAAAATAAATAGCCGGGCATGGTTTGCATGTGCCTGTAGTCCCAGCTACTTGGGAGGCTGAGGCAGGAGGATGACTTGAGCCCAGGAGTTCGAGGCTGCAGTGAGCTATGATCACACCACTGCACTCTGTCCAGGGTGACAGAGCAAGACCCTGTCTCTAAATAAATAAATTAACAAACAAACAAACTGCTTAACAAGTAAAACTTAAATTTTAAAAGTTAACTTTTAACTTAGGTTTTAAATGTTTTAACTTTTAAAACACTGAAAAGCCTAAACGTCACTGAGAAAATCCAGAGCAGAAACACAGATGCAAGGCAGCGAATACTGGCCAGACCACCTCCTGGTTAAAACTCGGGGCTGCCGTACCAGCCTCGTCCCCCACTCCCAGCCACTGGCACACTGCACGCCGTGGGGGGCAGAAATACTCACTTCCTCTTAAATGTTTCCTCTTCTTTTTTCCTGGTTAGCTGCACAGAGTGAAGTTTATCTTCTAAATCCTTTATCCTAAAAAGAAACAAGTATTAGTGGAAAAAGCAGATAAGAGACTAAAGCAAAGCCAGAAAAGACTCCCAGCCCAGACCGTGCGATGCTGCCACAGAACTCTGCCCAGGAGGAGACGGACTGGACACGCACTGGGCATCCTTCACGGCTTCCAGGTCCCGGAGCGCCCAGGCCTGGTGCTGAAGCTTCTTTTCCAGCTCCGAGTTTGCGGTCTCGGCTCTCTGCAGACACTCTGCAGCCTTTGCTCCAGCTTCTTTCAGAGCTTCAAGCTCTTTGTTCAGCAGTTTAACCTTTGAACAATTTTTAAAAATTCAAAATGAGGATATAGTTAGAACAAATTGAGGCATTAGATGTGTGTACTGCCATTTTATCAAGATCGGGAGAGAAGAAAATCAAAGTTCAGGAAGCAGTAAAACGCTGAGAATGTCCTCACACACCCCCACGGTGCAAACTCAGGTGAGACCCAGTGGCCCTCTGAAGGCTCTGCACCCCACTGGAGTCAGGCCCCAGTCCCATCAGGGCGCCTCACATCCATCCAAGCCCCTCGCCACAACAGACCAATTCAATTCCACTCCGTTTGTTAGCACATAATTTGAATATCATTTAAACAATGAAATCGAGCATGCAGGGCATGTATAAGAACATGGCTCACTGCTGAGTGACCCCACTCAAATCCCAGCTGCACCCTGAATTCTTAAATAACCTCTCTGGGCCTCCATTTCCTTATCTGTAAAACACTGGTGGTGATGATGGTTGCTATACCCAAATCAGTTAATATGCATATAGGAACCGTGCACAGGGGCTCACACCTGTAATCCCAGCAACTTGGGAGGCCAAGGTAGGAGGACAGTTTAAGGCCAGGAGTTCGAAACCAGCCTGGGCAATGTAGTGAGACCCCATCTTTAAAAAAAAAAAAAAAAAGAAAAGAAACATTAGCTGGGCATGGCATTGTGAGCCTGTAGTCCCAGCTACTTGGGAGGCCAAAGCAGGGGCATCCCTTCAGCCCAGGAGCAAAAAAAGGCCAGCTGCAGTGGCTCATGCCTATAATCCCAGCAAAAAAGACTCAGCTCTTGCTTTTATTAATAAACTGTATACTGTGATGCCCACCACAGGCTCCTCCAGCAGGTGGAGATGAAAATGGGCCCAGCACCCTTGACAGGAGAGCCCACCCCACCATGGAGCACAGGGCATTCACACTGCCCACCTGCTCTCCTGCCCCCTGGTGCTCAGAAGTTCGCAAAGTGGCCTTGTGGGGGTCCCTGTGGGTCAGCCCAGCCTCAGGCCCAGACCACTCTGAGCTCTGGCCGACAGGGTCGGCACTACGTCCAGGGGTGGGGTTGAGCACCAATGAGAAAGGGACAGGTGGGCCACTGCAGCAATCACGCAGGGCTCTGCAGCCAGCAGCAGCATGGTTGACCTTGGGCCGGCCCTGCCCGGCGGGGAGGACTGTGATCTGTGCCAGGAGGTGAGACTGGGGGTTGCCTAGCCTGGGCCCCAGCCACTCTGAATACCTGCTCACCACCCACCAGGGTCCTTGGGGCCTCCCCCTGGGCTGACAGCTGTCCTGTGGAGAGGCTGGAAAGCCTGGGGAAGGGCCCTGTGCCAACCACAAAGGATGTCACCCACAGGGACAGACTAGACATCACCCTCCCCTCCCACCCCCAACTGTAGCTATTGTCCTGCCTAAGGCTGGTTCCTTGTTCTGCGTCCTGAAAGTGACCCTAGCAGTGTCTGAGGTGGTGTGTAGAACCACGTGCATGCCAAGGGGCAGGTGCTGCTTATAGCTGTGCCACACGCCGCCCTGCAGCTCCAAATAGGTGCTGAGCCTGGTCTCGGCTTCTGCTGTACAGTGGGGAGATAAGCAGGGCCCCACAGGCCTATTTCAAGGACCTCAAGGGAGAACTCAGGCCGCCAACAGGGGCAGAGTTTGCAGTAGCCTCGTTGCCTCGGCTGGTACCAGCCTGGCTGCTCACTGCGACGGAGGGCTCTTGCTCAAGGTCTCGGGCAGCTTGATCAGGAGCCAAGGTGCCAGCGCTCCTGACTGAAGACAGTGACTCCACAGTGGGCACCGCAGCAGATGCATCCCCCACACCTCACCAAGGCCCTCGCCTGGTTCTGTGCAGTCAAGACCTCGGCCCACATGCCTGTGCGTGATCCCTGACTCGCAGTTCAGAAGTAGCCTCACCATTCAAAAGAGGGGGTTCTTAAGGCAGATGATGAAAAACTTTCAAAACTCAAAGGAGTCCCCGGTTACCTTGAGCTCATGGGATAAGACCACATTGCTCATGTTGTTGGCCTGCAGACGGAATTCACGCTCTCGCTTCTGCGTTTCAGACTGAAACTCCAGCAGTAGTTCCTGGAACAAATCAGGCCACAGTGAAAGGAGGACAGTGGTGGGGACCCAGCACAGACCTCCCTGGCAGGTTTAGAAGTCAGGAGGTGGGCAGGACGCACTGGTCAATGAGGAAGGGTTGCACAAACACTGTCGTGGACAGAGAGGTTGGGATCTGTGACACTAGCAATGGGCCAGCACCAACTACACGTGCTGAATTATTTCTCAGGATTCTTCCTACAGCACCTGTGATCCACGTGTTTGCATAAACAGCAGCAAGGGCTTACAGCGTTAGCCACCACTAAGGATGTGGATCTGTCCATTTCTCCCTTTAGTTCTGTCCGTGTTTGCCCTGCACAGAATGAAGCCAGCAGGTGTGTACACACTGAGAACTAACTGTTCAGGACCTACACTGAGAAGCACGGGGTTCCCGAGACCCCCCCTTCCCTCCCCGGGGCCACTCACTCTGGACAGACTCAGCTACCTGGAGGACCGGCACTGAAGGAGGCTGAACCCAACCCTGAGGTGCTGCCAGGAATGTTCGGCACCCTCTGCCGGCCTGGGGCACACAGGACCCACACGTGTGACTGGCAATAAATGGACAAGCTGCACCAGCACAGCTGCACACCCCTGAATCCTTCTGAGCACCGAGTGGGAGCCTCAGAGAAACTGTGCAAAGAGCACAATTGAAAACATATATCTTACTTTTTTTACCCTCTGAAAGGCAAAAATGATGGTAAGCGGTCCCAGGAGTAACACTTTACAGAAGCAGAATATAAAAGTCATCGATTCACTCGTCCTAACATATTACGAAATCACAAAACACTGGGCTTTTGCTCTGAGCACTGCCCCGTGGGGGAGCCAAGCTGTGCAGGCCGTGGCCACCGGGGGGCAGGAATCCCGCCTCAGCGGTGCCTGCCAGGAAGGGGACCACGCCGGCTCCCCCGTGCCGAGACCTGCGTGTTTTAGTACCACGTGGTACGGCACGCTGCCCCAACACCCCTCTCACCCCACCTCACGCCTCCCCGACCAGCCCCTTCCTGCGCCTCATGAAGTCCACACGACCCAACAGGAGCGCTGGGACCGGACAGTGGTGTGTGACACTGCACGTCAGCCAAACCCACCACACGGCACCCCCGTCACCCTTCCAGTGCTCAGGCCCAAACCAGCTGTTGTCCTCCCACATCCAACGTTCCCCAGCTCACTTTAGGTGTGTCCAGAATCTTCCGTCCTCACCATCTGGCCCTCCCACCCGGCCTGCCCCATCAGCCTACTCGCTAGCCCCCGCCTGTCCTCACCCCAACGTGACTCACCTCGTCCCTGCTCTGCTCAAACCCCCAACAGTGCCCATCTCACCTGGAGCAAAGCCGCAGCCTCACAACCCTACTTCCTGTCCAGGTGGTCCACTGCCCCCCTAGTGTCAGCTCACTGTGCCAGGGCAGGCACGTCCAGGCAGGTGCAGGTGTTCACACCCTAACCCCAGCCCCTGGGAGAGCTCCTGGCACATAGTTTGTGTTCAAAAAGTATTTATTAAATGAATGAATAAATCAATAATCATTCAGTGTCTCCTCTAGTGGCTTCTAACCCTGTAATTAACTTACAAGGAAAAAGACTTCTTTACGTCCACAGTGTACGACTCACATATGTAACAAAAGTTAAACTGATTCAGTTACCACCATCTTGTATTTCATTTCTCAAGAGAAAAATCTTCATCCCCCTTGAATCAATCCTACTTCTGACAAGTCAATAATGGACACAAAGATCTTCTGAAACAAGAAACAAAAAAACCAGCCCAAAGGCAACCACAAAGCTGACAAACACATAGGACTCCAGCTTAATAATTAAAACACTGGGATGTGGGCAGGAGGACAGAGCGAAAGCAGAGGCACCCGTACCCTAGAGCCAGCACAGGCTCAGACTGTTCCAGAACCACACTAGACAAATGCTACTCAAATTTCCGGCAGTAGCCAAGCTGGTACATTAAAACATCAAGTCTCCTTCCTTCCAGACACAGGGCTGTTATCTGATAAAAATCCATGTTCCCAGATGTCTGTGAGAGGTCTGCAGTTCTGTGTGTGGACAGCCTGCGAAGCCAACTGGAGTCACTGCCCAGCCAACCACAACCCTAATTGCTACTGTCCTCCAAGTGCCACTGAGCACCTGCCTGCCTGCTGGTTGGGACAACCGCCTAACTGCCAGAGTCCTCCCAAAACTCCTTCTTTGGAGGTGACTTTGGTGCCACTTGACAAAGCCTCGTTACTTAGAACAGTCACTGTTGGTCTCTTCTTGACCACACATTTCAAGCTCTGGCTTAATGCCTAAAGACCTCTGGCTGCTTCCAAAAGTCAAACCCACCCATAACAGATAAACTTCTTTGGTCCCTGAGAATTCCAAAAGAAAGTCCTCTGCTGGCAATTTCAGAAGCAATCTCAAGGATGTTGTGAGCAAGGGCAGCGTCACAGAGAGGGAAGACCATGGTTCCAGGGGATGAAGGGCAACACGCAGCTGGACACGAAGTCTGCACAAGGTCTGGAGATGCCATGCAGGTAACACAGTGAGCATGGCCTCCTCCTCTGCTGACCCTGGTTGATAAACACCTGAAGGCGAGGTTGGAAGCACAGTTGGTGTCCACATGTGTCCTCTCAGTCCTGGCTGGCACAGCACCTCTCTCAGGACACCATCCTGTCTTGTGTGCCTGACCCTGTGCCCTGGGGCAGGTAGAGCAGGCATCAAGACCGACTCCACCAGTTCAGCAGGTCTACAAGTGCAGAGGTTTTTGTGTTTTGTGAGAACTGCTGCACCCCAGTGCCTAGAACACAGCCAGTACACAGTAGGCACACCATCCACATTGGGCCAGTGATGCATTCATTAGGAGACAAGAAACGAACTCAGAGATAAATGGCTCACACAGCATCACTCTGCCAGGAGGGGAAGAGATGGGGATACAGCACAGGATGACTTCCAGGTGTAGCTCCTGCCCCAAAATCACGGACATGAGTCTAAAAAGGCGTAGAAACAACTTTGTCTTTGTTGTGAGGAGCACATGAATTCACACTTTCACACAGACAGCTTCACGCAACAAGATTCCTAACACATTGGCCAATGCTACTACGACCAAGCTCCAACACCCAACAGAAGGGGACAAGGAGACCCTGGCACACCTGCACTTGACACACTCACCCAGCCCCACATCACGCCTGCACCTGCACAGTTGTCTGCCACATCTCGCTAGACGTGGACTATGAGCATAAATCTGTAGGATATCTTTCTTTCTCTGTTTCTTTTTTTTTTTTTAGAGTCAGAGTCTCACTCTGTCACTCAGGCTGGAGTACAGTGGTGCAGTGGTTCAATCATGGGTCACCACAGCCTCAAACTCCCGGGCTCAAGAACGTAGGATATCTTTCAAACAAACCCAGCACAGCTCAGTCTCCCGGAGGTATGGGCTGAGTTTCAAGAACACCAGGGAGAAATCTGGTGACACATTTAAATGCTGTCAGTTGAAACATCTATATTTAAACGTATAATTATTATTGTTTTGTTGAAAGAAATATATTTACCATAATTTGAGTTCCAAATTCCTTTCTGCAGTAAGTAACTGAAGTTTTTTAAATAATATTTGTTTCTAAAATAAATAAGAAAATGTTTAATAATTTCTGAGGTGTAATGGTTAATTTTATGTGTCAGACGACTGGGCTGGCTGGGCGCGGTGGCTCACGCCTATAATCCTAGCACTCTGGGAGGCCGAGGTGGGAGGACTGCTTGAGCTCAGGAGTTTGAGACCAGCCTGGGTGACAGCGAGACCCTGTCTCTACTAAAAATAAAAAAAAATTAGCCAGGCGTGGAGGTGCACACCTGTAGTCCCAGCTGCTCAGGAGGCTGAGGCAGGAGGATCGCTTGAGCCCAGGAGTTGGAGGCTGCAGTGAGCTGTGATGATGCCACGGCACTCTACCCCCAGGGTGACAGAGCGAGACTCTGTCCCCCAAAAAAAAAAAAAAAAAAGACTGGGCTAAGGTATGCCCAGGGTGTGTTGTGAGGATGTCTGCATCAGCAGACTGAATAAAGATCTGCCCTCCCCAGCATGGGTAGCTTCATCCAACCCATCAAGGGCCCAAATGCAACTAAAAAGTGAGCAAGAGTAAATTCTCTCACTCTGCTTGAGCTGAGACGTCCACCTTCTCCTGCCCTTGGATATCAGAGCGTCTGGTTCTCAGGCCTGCGAACCCAGACTAAATTATACTGCCCGCCTTCCAGGTCTCCAGCCTGCAGATGGCAAATCATGGGACTTCGCAGCCTCCATAATTGCATGAGTCAATTCCCATGACACGTCTCCTCTTATGTATATCTACATATGTATCTGCTACTGGTTCTTTTTCTCTGGAGAACCCCAACTGACCCATGCGGAAAGAGAACACTGTGGGAGTGCTTCAAAGGAAGACAGACACCCCATCACATCTCCCTCTAGACCATCCCAGAGTGGAAACCTGTTCCAGCAATTCCACTTTTACTCCCACGGATAACACATTCAATGAACAAAATAGTAGTTTTTTCCTTAACTTTGTACAATCTAAGTTTCAAAGCAGGCAGGCAGGGGAAACACCCAGGAAAGGACCAACCCCTGGAAGCTCTACCTGTCTCTGCAGAGCAAGTTCACCGCCGAGTTCCGCAAGTTTTCTCTCCAGCCTCCGTTTCAGATTTTCACACTGTTCCCGATGGTGGTCAATCTCACCATTCTTGTCACTGTGGTAATAAAGCGCAGTGTTAAGAAAAGCCACACTGAATATTCACCGAATGCATACATTTGCAGGTGTGCTTTATCCAGAGCTGGTGCTTCACTTTTGCAGCGGTGGCTTCAGCGGGGCCCAGAGGGGAGCAGAACTGTCACCTCCGCCTGGACCAGGCTACCCCTAAGCAGGGCGACTGCCCGTGGAAGAGAAAATTAATAGGGTCTAGAGTCGCACAACACAAAACTCAAAATGTCCAGGATACAATAAAAGATCGCCTGACACGCCAAGACCCAGAAAGGTGTCAACCTGAATGCGAGAAGACAGCCATTGGATGCCAGCGCCAAGACAGCGCAGACGCTGCAGTCACTGAAGTAGTCACCACAAAAATGCTGCGACACGTAATTTAGTAAAACAAATGGAAAAAGAGAAAATCTCTGCAGAAAAGAAGAAGATATAACAAAGAATCAAATGGAAATTTGAGGACTGAAAAGTACAATAAGCAAAAGACTCACTGCATGGGCTCCCTGGCAGAATGGATATGACAGAGGAAGAAATCGGCAAACTTGAAGACAGAACAGCAGAAATGACCTAATCTCAACAACAGAGAGAAAATAAACTGGCAAAAAAGAGAAATGAGCCGAGTCCAGGGACCTGCGGGACAGTAACAAAGATCTGGTAACTCTCATGCCATCAGTGTCCCAGAATGGGGTGTGAACACAGCTGAAAACATCCCAGGTTTAGAGAGAAGGAATGGCAAAGACTTGAGAAGACACTTCACAAAATAACATAAAGCACTTTTAAAAGGATGCTTTAAACGTTCTCAGAAACAGCCATAAGAAGGTTAGTACTCGTATGGATGACAACTGGGCCACAGCTGCTCCAACGTCCAACACACCTGCCTTAGCACTTTGAGTGCAGTAGAAAAGCAGCCCGGACATCAACGTCCATGCTGGGGCTGGGGGAGAAGCTGACCTCCGCTTCAGCTCTTCAGCTCTTTGCCTGGTCCTGGAAGGTGGCACGTGGGTATGAACACCACCACCAAGCAGTACTTCCTGGTGAAGTGACCACTGATTGGCACACGACATCTGCACCAGCAGACACTGTAGAGGACCCATAAATGCCGTGGGCTTCCCTCAGGACAGTGACTCCTGTGACAGGTACATCTGTTGCAGGGACCCTGTGCCTGTGGGTAGTTATAGGAGATATCGGCTCCAGCAGGTCAGAGTGGCACTGCACTTTTGTAGGGGCGGCTTCAGCAGGGCCCAGAGGGGAACAGACTCTCCTTGCACCTGACCTGTCGCAGAAGGTCCCTCTGCTGAATAAGAATGTCCGATGCCGTCCTGCTAGCCAGCTCATGGCCATCTGAGAGCCCCTGAGCAAATGGGCTGGGCATGTACAACAGAGGACCAGTTAGCCATACACAAAGATAGGGCAGAACTCAACACACCAACACAAAGAAAAGATGCCAAAAATAGACCAGGAACTGCTAGAAGCAATGTGTACAGGAGGCTCTCTTTGGGTCCCAGAGACGCCACAACAGACCACCAGCAGTGTTTTCATTTGGACGTTTCACCTCACCATCTTCTATAAGAAATGGCTTTCTATAGCTTATAAAAACACACGGAAAAAACAACGTGCTTTCTATAATAAGACTATATTACTTTTGTGATTTTAAAAAATGCTCTAAAATGCTCTCTACATTAGAAGAACATGTAACAATATGAAAAATATTCAGGATCTTGTTAAGTGCAAACAGAACCTGCAGTGTGCTCTCCCTCTGATGTCTGCGTGCACACATCATACACGGAAAAACAAATACCACAAAGACAGACTCTAATTGTCAATGTGATATAATAACATGTACATGTTACTTCTGAACTGGAGGTTGGTGGGCGATGGTGAAGACGGTGAAGACGGTGAAGACGATGAAGACTATCTTATCCAACTCGTAACACCACCACGGGTGAGTGGAGCTGAGGGACAACGGGCACATGGGCGAGTTCCCCAGGCCCAGCCACAGGACCCTACAGTGAAGGCATTTGGTTTGTACATCAACTTGCCTGAAGTCAGCTCATTTAGTTTTAAAATTGATATATATTTCACACTAAAATAAGCTTAAATATGTTTTATTAAAACAATACAAATCTGTATAATTAATGAAACAAATTCCAAATATTTAAACCAACCTCTCTAATAATTTCAGAGTTGTATCAGAACCCAGAAAAAGACATCCAGGACACTGTCTTGTTTACATTCATTCAAAAAATGCTTATTCAGAGGCCATTATGCACTCAGGCACAAGACTGACCAGCCCTGGTGGCCTGGAATCTGTAGCCCAGGATCAGGGGACTGGCACCCAGGGTGCAGGTGCGGGAGCAGGAGGCCTCAGCTGGTGGCTCCTCACCTGTGGACACGCTCCAGCTCCAGGCGAAGCTCCTGAAACCTCAGCTGGTGCTGCTGCTGCAGCTCCTCCACCCGCCTGGCCTCCTGGGTAAGCGCCTGCTTCAGCTTGGCCACCTCTATCTTGAGCTCGCTCACCTCGGCCTGCCTGGCCTCCTCCCGGCCCCTGGCCTGGGCAAAGGTGGCATCATAGCGCTCTAGCTCCAGGTCCCGCTCCTCCAGCACCTGCAGGTTGTAGACAAAGTCTTCCTGCAGACGCCACAGCTTCCTCTGCGTGTCCTCTAGCCGGCTCTGCACGTCCTGCAGAGCTGCCTCCTGCAGCTGGGTGTGGTGGGCCTGCAGCACCCTCCACTCCTCCTCCTTGCGTGCCAGCAGCTCATCTAGGGCCTGCTCCGAGCACAGTGGCAGCATGGTGGCGGCTGCAGCAGAGAGAAGCAGGCGTGGGGCAGTGAGGGTCTCTAACTTTCCTCCCACATGCCCACCTCAGATCCCCTTTCTACAGTTACTGCAGTCACAGAAACAAGGTCTGGTCACACCCTTAATTCTGGAGCAGGTAAGGCCCAGACCTCAAGGGCTCTTTCTACCCTATCCTTATCCTACAGCGGAGGGAATGGGGGCAGTAAATCCGGAGGAAAGCTGGGAAACATGGCTGCACGGCTGCAAGAGCTAGGTTCTATGAAACAGCTTCAGGAAGCCTCTGTTTTTGCAGTTGAGGAAACAGAGGCTGCTAAGCAGCTGAGCTAGGAGCTGAGCTAGGACTGCAACACAGGTCAGCCCCTCAGAACCAGTGCCCCTCCCCACCCAGTGCCCTACTCCTGGACCTGGGGCTTAGGCTCCTGGAAGATCCACCACCCAAGAGTAGGTTCCTTTGTTCTTTTATTTCCAATCCATCATGGACTGATACTTTGGTAAAACAATAAAAATGAAATGCTGAAGAAAAAAAATCTTAAAACAAAGATAAAAACAAAGATATACAAGTCCAATTTTTTCATTATTAGATTCAATAGTATAAAACTACTTAGTCAAATTGCTAACAAGTATCTAAAAACCTCTTCCTCCCCATCTCTGTGTATCTTCCGAGGAAACAGGCCCACAGGGTGGGGACTGGTGATGGCCACAACCACACTGGAGAGCCTGCTCCTCACCAGGGCATGCTAGAGGCTGCCACCTTCCTGGTCAGGTCCTGGTCCCATGATGTGGCAGAGAAGGGGTGATTTCTGGTGCACAAAACCACTTAGCTGAGGACTCCTTGGCTTGACTTACGCAAATTGACGCAAGGCCACTCATGGAAAGAGACATGAGTCCACCAGTGCTGAGTACCATGCAGCCAGGCTACATGGCCAGGCTGTGCAAGCTGGGGCACAAGAACCACTGTCATCTTTTGGAGAAGACAGTGGTTAACTGATGCCCTTCCCTAAGAGTGCTTTTTTAGAAGGGTGGGGCAGAGATCTGAGGAGAGCACCTGGCAGTGACATTTGTATGTCACTGTCATCCCAAAGAATGCGACATGTCTGATTCTTTATAAGTGGGTCTTCTTAAGAAGAAAAATCCACATTGTCTCAGGTCACCTCAACTCACCCACTCAGTACACATTTACAGAGAACCTTCTGGGTGAGAGGTGACACATGACATACTGAGAAAGGGCTCTAAAGACCATCTGCTTTACACTGACCCAGGTACCTCCACTTGGGTCAGGGCAAAGCAAACATTCACAGACATAACACTCAGAAACAGGAAGAGAACCTAAAGGTTTTGGGTTTTGTTGTGTTTCTTTTACAGGAACTCTAGAATTCTTAAACCAGCAGCCAGTCTCTAAATCAGCAAGTATACCACTATTTAGAGACATGAAGTTCATTTCACTCCTAAAATTACTAGTAACAAAAATAACAAAAAATTAGCTACATAGTCAAAAGTATTATTACAACATCTTGGTAACAAAATGAGAAAAATTAAAAAGAGAAATTGTCAAAATGGTATGGGCTAGTATTTGGAGAACCCCAAATACTCTATCAGACTAAAGAAACAAGGGTGCACATTACAGGAGAAAACGTGTCCTGTGTTCTGGGATGCCTGGTGGGCAGTGGGAATACTTTTGCTCCTCTGAGCTCAGCACAACAGTACTTAGAATACAAACAGCAAATAGGGAACACCACATGGTAAACACCAGGACTGAGAACGTAAGCACAGACACTGAAGGCCACGCAATTACAGGCATGCCCCGCATAACAACATTTTTGTCAAGGAAGAACTGCATATATGACAGTGGTCCCATAAGATTAAAATACTGTATTTTTACCACACCTTTTCTATGTTTAGATACACGAATACCTACCATGGTGTTACAGTTGCCTGTAGTATTCAGGACAGTCACATGCTGTGCAGGTTTGGAGCCTGGGAGTGACAGGCCCTACCATACAGCCTCCCATGCAGTAGGCTGTGCCCTCTACGTTTGTCTAAGTGCATTCTGTGATGTTTGCGCTATGAGGAAGTCTCCTAACGAAGCATTTCTCAGATCATGTCCCCATCGTCTGTTAAGTTCCGAGTAACACATCCCACTGAGTGCAGCTGGAGGACAAAGTACAAGGAAAGGGGACCAAGCACACGCCTACATCTTTCATAAGGGGAAACGGGCAATTCCTCAGGGGAAGCTAGTATCTTCTTGGCGTTGGCATTTAGATCTGAAAGAAGGTCTTCTGTAGATCTTTCCATAAGAGCAATGAATCATGCAGGGCCGGGCATGGCAAACTTTTTATGTAAAGGGCCAGCCAGTAAATAACTGGGGCTTTGTAAGCCGCATGGTCTGTGTCACAACTACTCAACCTCGAGTGGGAGCAGCCATGGACAATGGCTGGGTTTGGCCCACAGGCCTGCTCTGCCGACCCCTCATGTGGGAGTTGCTTTTATCAGTACCTACGTGACAAACACGACAGAAAGTTTCCTATGGCTGGTCCTAGCATCCCCCTAACCCTTTAGGGGTCCAAATACGAGCTCGATCTGAACACAAACATCCACCCACACTCTTCTCTGGTGTCCACACAGGGGACACTGCATGGCCTCAAAGAGCCATGTCTGGTGCGGGGATGGGCACGCGCACTTCCAGCCTGGGGGGACGTGGACAGAGTACTGCTGCCAGAGCAGAAAGGAGGCCTAGCCCCATCTCAGGGTTGGTCATGCGAAGTCTCAAGTCCCAGAGGAAGAGGGCACAAAGGCACAGCCAGGCCAAGCACCAGCCAAGAGGAACTGGAAGAAGAGCAGGTGACAGGCCCGTCCAGAAAGGATTGGTTGGCAGGGCACGATCGCTAGAGGCACCGGAGCTCCTCCAACATGCCGATGTGGCACTTCTCCAACCAGGCTCTGGAGCAGAGGTGGCCTCCTCATCCCCTTACACTCTTCCTGAGTGGGGCTCAGCCATGCGGCCCCACCCAGCACCCCACACCCCTCACGTCCACCTTGGCCTCCCCAGCCTGGCTGCTCCTTGGAGCTGCTGTAAGTGCATCCATCGCCAGAGTTTGCAGGGTCCGGACCAACCGGAGTGCATCCCCCCATGCTGCTGCCTCTATCTCCCTCTGCTTGTTCAATGGTGCCACCATCCACCCAGCTGGACGAGCCTGGATCTTGCACAGTCCCTCACCCCCACGCCCGCACCTCGGCCACCACCACGTCTTACTGCCCGAGACCTACACGAGCCTCTGCTCCACTCTCACCCTTTTATGGCTGCCAGAGGAATCTTTTCTTAAAAATGCTTAACCAGGGTCTGATGTGGTAGCTCACATCTGTAAATAAAAAATTAGCCAGGTGTGGCGCTGCACACCTGTAGTCTCAGTGACGAGGGAGGCTGGGGCAGGAGGATCACTTCAGCCTGCAGTTCAAGGCAGTAGTGAGCTATGATGATGCTACTGCACTCCAGCCTGGGCGACAGAGAGAGACCCCCCAAAAAAACCCCCAAAACCAAAACGCCTACATAGGACTTCCCATTCCACTTAGAACACTTGGACCCTAAGGAGCCTGCCCACCGCTGCTGCATTCCCTCAGAGCTGGGCCATGCTGAGGGATCCCACACTAGCATCCATGCTGCAGGTGCCCCTATGCCTGGAGGCTCCTCCTAACCCACATGGCAGGCTCCTCCTGTCACTGCAACCTCCACCCAAGTACCATTCCAGGAAATCCTTCCTAACCTTCTACCCCAAACTGGTACAATGCCAGCACCCTAGTGCCTGGTGTAGTGAGTTCTACTGTCTGGCAGAGTCTTGGCAACAGAAACATTTTGTACATATAGGCCATGCACATACCTGTGCACACTCATAGGGAAAGAATCAGAATATTAGCAAATACACATTAAATGACAGCAACGTCACTGTGATCTTCAATGACTCAGAACCTCTCCCACAGTGTCCATGAGTCATTACAACGGTTCTCTGCAGGGGAATACACCAAGGTCTGCAAGGTCGGCAGGCCTCTTCTCCTTTGAGGACCGCCCACAGTGCCCTGTCCTGTGCCAGGCTCCCTGCCACCAGGCCCGCCTCTTTAATTCATTGTTCACACAGTGACCCAGAGCAGTCACTCTTCTGATCACATGATATCATTCTGCTTGAAATCTGCCCGTGGCTCCTGGTCATTTTCAAAATAAAGTCCAACCTCTTTGGCACAGCACACAAGAGCTCTAGGATGGAACCTGGCCTGTATGGCTTACCCAAGCTCCCACTGGATTTCCAGCTACTCCTAACAGGCCCAGAATGTTACATTTTGTCCCTTTATTGGGGAAGTTCCTTCCCACTAGGTCTTCAGGACTCAGTGGGCCACCTTCTGTGAAAGCATCCAGGCAGCCAGCCAGCCCAGGCAGACGGCACTTGCTGTCCCTCCCAGAGTTCTAGAGCAAGACAGCTGGGCTCCCAGGGCTCTGCGCTCTGCACAGATGGGCAGCTCAACCAATACACAGCAATGATGTAACCCACCAACCCGTGAGAGAGCCCAGCTCCTCCCCTGCTTTACTGGTCAGCTGCACAGACCCAGCAAACAGGACCCTGGGTAAACCCGCACACGTGTCAGCCCATGCTCACCGTTCCTTTCCTACTTACCCCAGCACAGAACAGCCTGCCCCGCTTTTGTACAAATCTCACCAAAGGATGATCCCACAAGCCCCGAAGCTGAGACCGATCAGCTTTAAACATCACAGATTCAGACTCTGGACCAAATCTGTCTGTCAGCCAGCAGACATCCCAGCAAGCACCAGATTTTCAAGAAGGACCATGCAAGGCTTCTGGGGAGCTGCAGGAGAAATCTCTGGAGAAGGGGAGGGACCTGCCATCAAGGAGACTTCACCACAGCATGTACAATCTTCAAGCAGAGCCACGGGGTCAGGATGTCTGCCACCCAGCAGGGAATGGAAGAGTGCAGGGTGGGGTACCTTATCACTTTGATTTCCTCATTTTTAAAATACTGAACTTTCTAACCCTTTCTGATCTAAAGGGATGTTGTAAGTTTATCTGTCAAGTGTGAAAAGCACTTGGAAATTTCTCGGTTTAGGAAGATGAAATAACTCTTTGTGAAAGCCATGGTTTCCCACACATAGAAAACCTGCAAGCCCCATCTAAAAGATGTACTTCAGCAATCAGTAGAACAAAGACAACCTCAGTCCATCAACAATTATGGCTTGAACATGCCCCAGTGTTAAGATGACGCCACAAACAATATAGTGGAGTGTGGAACAGCTCCGAACACACTTGTCAGAAATCCAGTAGTGATCTGCAGTGGTTATCCCTCAGCATGCAGGCCCCAGCCTTGTCAGTTGCAAAGGGAGCAATGCACAGAGGGCAGCAGGAACAAGTTGGCACTTCCAGTTGGCGAAAGACTCTGAGACATCTCTACATAGATTACGACAGGGCCAAAGACTGCTAGAGCTGGGAGTAAGACCCATGGCCAAGTACCTCTCAACAGCTGGCATCATACTTAAGAGGACAGGGTTCAAGACAAAGGGTGAGTCCCAAGGTCATCTGAAAAAGAGCTATTATTAATATATGGGAGAGAAGAAAAATTCCAAGCATGATGAGCTCTTCAGAAGGACTTGCCTTGTCCCGGGGGTGCCCACCACCTCCCTAGCAAGCTTGCTGCAGCGACCACATCCTGAACAAACAATGGAAGCGCATGTGATCATCCTTCCCCTCACCAAGACTTCCAGACCATCAGTCAGAGATGCACCCATGAGCTACCTGGTCCACAGATGTGACAGGGGAGTGAATCACACTTCTGCTCAGCTGACTAAAAATGTGGAGAAATTTTTTTTATAATACACATTTGATTGGTATATAACTAGGGAAAAGCAGGACCCCAACAAAACACAACCAGTTGCAGATTCTAAAATTTAGACAAAAGGACAATCTGTGAAGGCTAAAAGCCAGTCACTACACGCCGATGAGCAAGTCATCTAGACATACTGACCGAGCAGACACTCAAAGCAATGGTATAAAGGGTATAAATTTTCTTTTTATACCCTTCATCTGAAGAACTGCAGCTCAGATGCACTTCGCTTTCCATTCAGCCAGCAATAAGATAAGCCTCCACCATTTCCAATGCAGAAGAACCCAAATCCACTTCGCGTAAGGAATATTGTCTTCTTGTTGCCCTGTAAATACATTTAATGACCTTAACTTACAAAACATTTCTGGATCTTAAAGGCAAGTCTAGGGGTGGCTTATTTACTCCACATTCAGGATAGGGGATTCAACCCTGGCACTCTGGAATCCAACATGGGCCACATGAGCTGAACATATACCCTTTAAATTAGTCCAGGGGTGAAAACTATGTACCTGTGACCCGGAGCCTTTTTTCACTTCCTTCACTGACTGCCAAAAAGTAGCCACAACTATTTTTTTTCCTATCTCTAAAGCCAGATCTGTATATGTTTTTTCCAACAGAATTTCAGGTTTGGGGGGCCAGGTGTGGTGGCTCACGCCTGTAATCCTAGTACTTTGGGAGGCCAAGGCAGGAGGATTGCTTGAGACCAGTTCAAGGCCAGCCTGAGCGAGAGTGAGACCCCACCTCTACAAAATATAGAAAAATTAGCTGGGTGTGGTGGCGTGCACCTGTAGTCCCAGCTACTCTGGAGGCTGAGGCAGAAGGATCACTCAAACCCACAAGTTTGAGGTTGCAGTGAGCTATGAAGATGCCACTGTACTTTAGCCCGGGTGAGGGATCTCTAGCAAGATCCTGTCTCAAAAAACAAATTAAAAAATTCAAGTTCGGGACAGGCACAATGATTTTTAAGACCAGAAATAAGAAAGATTAGCAGTAGATCTTATAGATCTTAATTCCATCACTGGTACTTGCTGGAGGAGAGGGGCACCACCACAGTGAAGGGGCATGAAGAGTTGTTTTCTTTGAATCTACACTGGCCAAAAAAAAGAAAAAAGTAAGTAAATAACAAATAAAATGGAAGAGAAGTTGAGCAACCTTATAGTTAAGAGCTTAGACTCTGTGGACTTTTTGAACCACATAAATGTTCCATGTACCAAAAAAAAAAAAAAATAGAAACTGAACCTAACTTTATTACAAATGAATAACATAAACACACTAAGGCAACTTTGGAAAACAATATTTTGACTGTAAATTCTAAGGATAAAAATGAAAACAACTGCACACAAATATTATACTCTAGTCAGGAAGTTTGTTTGTCACAAGAATATGGATTGGCTGTTCTGAAACTACTTTATATGTATTCTAGGATTGAGCAAATAAGTAAATATATTTAGAGAGATAAGAGAAAAGCAGAATGAACCCTGTGGTAATGGATCAGAGCTGGATTAGAATCATCATAAACTCAGTTTTTAATATATACTCAGACCCAGAGATACAGAAACAGATACTGATGGGTATAGTGTATACAAATACCTGTTTCCTAGCTGTCATTGAGAAAGCCAAGAAACAGTGACAACCCAGTAGCAATGAGCCTATCTAGCACCTACATCTTGGCTTCTAAACACCACCTTCCAGCGGTGGGGAACCCGCGTCCTCAAGGCCACCTGTGGCTCTCCAGGCCCCAAGTGCGGCCCCACACCGACTCCAGACTTCACGGAACAAATCCCTCAACCCTCTAAAAGGATGTGTTCTGTAAAATCTGGATTCAGTCAAAAGGCTGCACTCAAGGATCGCAAAGGCCACAGGAAGCAGGCACGTGGCAAGTGTGCCACAGAAGGGGGAGCGGTGACTGCTCGCTGACCAGCCGAGTCCTTGCACCCCGACGCATCAGGGCGCCGGGCCGCGGGCGGCCCCAACCAGCCCTCCCCGGGCCCCGCGGCCGGCTCCCCGAGCGCTCACGCTCCGTCTGCGCCCCCTTCCCCGCCAAGGGTCCCCGGGGCATCCCGGCCGGCCCGAGGCTCTGCCGGGGTCCACCTCGGGCTCCGCGGCTCCAGAGAGCGAGCTGCGCCGGACGGGACTCGAGTCTCGGCATTCTCCAAGGAAAAGGGGTGCAAGCGGCACCTCCCATGCCCCCGCCGCGCCCTCCCGCGTCTCGGGCCCGGAGGAACACCCCCGTGAGCCGCCCCCGCTCCGCCGCGCCCTCCCTCGCCCAGGCCGCCCGCGTCTCACGCAGAACGCCGGCCCAGCGGCTTCCAGGCGGGCTGCGTTGCCATAGCGCCCCGAGTCCGTCGGCCGCGGTCCCGGTGCGCTCGGTACGGCGCTCGGGTCCCGCCGGCCGGAAACGGGAGCCCCGGCGCCGGGTTCCGCCCCGCGCGCAGGCGCCTAGGGGCACGTGGGCCTCCAGATAGGCCGGCGCTAGAGCTGGGGGGCTACACCGCACGCGGGCGGGGCGCCGGGGCCACACGTGGGGGGCGGGGGCGCTGCGTGCGGGGAGGGGCCGTCACGCAGTCCTCCCCCGGGGCGCCCGGGGCCCCCAGGAGTTGGTGCCGCCATTGACTCGAAGGGGACCTGACTGGGCCCCCGGGCCCCTCCGCACGGGCTTGTCCGGCCCGGATCAGAGGACTGGGTGGCGGGGAGGCCCAGCGGAAGCCCTGGCCGGGCCTGGCCTAGCCCCAGCCTCCCCCAGCCCCAGCCTCCCCCGCACATGAGAACCGTATCCTCGGGCACGGCCGTCCCCAACCGTTCAAACCCTCAAAAAGGGCGCTGTTTTCCTTATCTAGTCTACAGATGGATAAACTGAGGCCGGGCCCTGGGCCAGAAGCAGCCCATGTTCACCCGCACACCCCAGCCAGCACTTTGGCGCAGAGGCGTGCGAGGGGGCACGTCTGGGAATCCCCCTGGTGCCGGCACTATCTGGGTCTGGCGTCTTCACCCCCCGCATTAGCGCACCTGGACCACTCCTCTCTGCCCTTCCTCCCGCACGCCCCTCGCCAGTCCCGGACTCACCAGTCCCGGACTCACGGCAGGCCGGTTCTGCCTCAGGGCCTACCCATGAGATGCCTCCTCCTGCCCCTTCTCAGTGTGTGCGCCTCCCCAGCCCCATCAGGGCTTGTCGCTCCATTGAGAGAGGAGGCAAGGCCCTACCACCCCCACCTGCAGGGCAGTGCTGGGGTTGATGGGACCGTGACTACGAACTTGGCTGTTCCCGCCATCAGCTCCTGGAGGAGATGCACCAACAAGGGTGCCCACACCCCTGCCCCAGCACCACCCTAGAATCTCCCCTGCCCCATGTCCTCAAAGGCGGGCACCAGGCAGGGGAGGTTCAGTGGAGCCTGCCTGAGCACAGGTGCCTGAAATGACCTGGGCCACCCAGAGGGAGCTGAGACTTGCTGGTTCTGTCTCCTGGCTCCACATACCTCAGTTTCCTCACCTGTAAAATGGGGATCTACAAGAACCCATGTGTTATAGACAGAACTGTGTCCCCCAAAATTCATATATTGAAGCCTTAACCCTCAACGCGACTGTGTTTGGAGATAGGGCCTGCCAGGAGGTAATTAAGGTGAAATGAGGTTGTGAGGGTGGGCCCCTGATCCCACAGGACTAGTGTTCTTATAAGAAGAGGAAGAGAGACCAGGAGTGAGCACACACAGAGGAAAGGCCACGTGAGGACGCAGGGAGAAGGTGCCATCCACAAGCCAAGCAGAGAAGCCTCAGGAGAAACCAGCCCTGATGGCCCCCTGATCTTGGATGTCCAGACTCCAGAATAAACGTGTGTTGTTTAAGCCGCCCAGTCTGTGGCGTTCAGTTATGGCAGCCCGAGCAGACTAATACAGCACGTCATAGGTCAGCGTGCTTGGAACTGTGCCCAAAGTCATTCCCACAGCGGAGCCACAGGCCCTGGTGCCCAGGCACAGGATCAGGGAGTATCAGAGCTGGGGCCTGGTCCTGAAGCTCTTGCTCTGGAGCTCTGCACCTTGAGTTCTAATCCCAGTGCCGTCAGCCAAGCACCTCAGTCTTGGAGCTGCCCCGTCTGCTCAGCACAGGGCCCCATCTCACTGCACCCTCCTCCCCCAGGCATTCCCCCCTGCCCAGGTGCCCCTGCACCCCTAGACTCCCCAGAACACAACTGGAGAGGACTGCCCCTGGCCACACCCTTTGGCCTCCAGGAAGCTCTGCCTGCCCTTCAGCACTTCCTACAGTCCCCTCAGTCTGAGGAAGGCCCTTCCTCTGAGCCCTGTGGCACCCCTCACCTCCCCTGCCCATGCTCCCCAGCTGGGCTCTAACTGGCCACCCTCTTAGTGCCACCGGCTGGGAGCTGACCAAGGGAGACACATTTGTCTCATTCCTGAAAGTCCAGCACCCAGCTAGTGCACAGTGGAACTCACGGGTGGAAGACAGGCTGGGTATGTGCTAGGGTCCTGGTGCTGCCAGAACAAAGAACCTGAAACTGATATTCTATTCTTTCACAGTTCTTGAGAAATCAAGGTGTCGGCCAGGCCACACTCCCTCCAGAAGCTCTAGGGAGAGTGACCCGTCTCTTCTGGCATCTGGTGGTGGCCAGCAGTCCCTGCTGTCCTTGGCTGCAGCTTCATTACTCCAACCCCCACTCAGCCATTATGTGGTCTTCTCCCCTGTGCTTCTGCCGTCACCTGCCACTCTTCCTGGGACACCATCACAGTGGAGTAGGGCCCACCCACTCCAGTGGGACCTCATCTTAACTAATATTACATCTGCAACAACCCTATTCCCAAGTGTGGGCACACTCTGAGGTACTGGAGACCAAGAACTTGATCCTATATTTTGAGGGACCCCATTCATCCTACTCTGGGCCCCTTCCCCTGGGCCTGTGCTGGGCTAACAGTCCCCAGAGCTGGTTTCCCCAGGCCACCCTGTAATCACCCTCATCACGGATGCTGGAGGTGAGGGCCCAGAGGCTGGGCTGTCTTGTCCAGCCCAGAATGGATGTCCACACACATCTGGGTGGCAGGCTGCCTCTGCCCTGGAGTGGCATGAACACTCCAGGGCAGCGGAGGAAGGCCAAAAGACCATGGCTGAGGGCACTGGGCATGGGCTGACCCTGGTGACTGCAGACTGACCACTGGCAGCACCAGGGCCTGCCCGAGGAGGCCTCATCCTGACTGCCCATGAGTCAGGGTCCTTCCTCTGATTTTTGGCTACAGGACTACGGTGCTGGTGGCTGACCTTGGCATGGAAGGCCTCTCATGGGGTCTTAAAAGCACAGGGATCTGGGACAGGAGGTGTGGGTGGGGGACCCTGCCTGGGCACTGCTCTGCATGGCCTAGAGCAACTCACTTCCCCTCAGATTTAGGAAACACCCCACGTCAGGCCTGCCAGGGCAACTTCTCCATCTTCCCAGCTCCCAGGCCCTAGGGGCAGGAGAGGAGCCAAGAAGTGAAAGGGGACAGTGGAGGCCAGGCTGTCCCTGCTCCCAGGGCCTCAGTGTCAGAGGTTGCTCCAGATGGACGGGGGAATGGGCACAGATCTTTGGGCAAATTCCCTGCCAGGGTCCTGGGGACCTGGCAGCAGCAGTTCAGAGGGAGACACCCCCATCCTGCACCAGATGAACCAGGGCTGCCCCGAGAACAGGGCCACCAAGACGTGTCGGCTGAGGGCAGGGGCAGGGCGGCTCCTGTGGAAAAGAGGACGGCTCTCTGGGAGGGGACAAGCAGGACCAGCTCGCCCCAGCGGGGCCAGGGAGCCCAGTGGCAGCGTCAGAGACGCCCCAGCAGGAGCTGTGGCTATTGGCCACTTCCCAGAGGTCAAGACCCGGAGGCAGAGCTGGGGGGCATGCTGCCCAACAGGTGGGCACCGGGGGCTGCTCGCCAGGCCAGCCCCCACGGCCATCTCGGTGCAGGATGCGGGCATCCGCCCTCCCTGCTGTCCTGTCCGCTGTGCAGGTGCAGCCTGTGAGTGGGTGGTTTGAGAGGTCTGAGGCACCCGGGCGACATGGCATTTTCACTCCATGACCAAGTCCAGCCCTCTTGGGGTAAGAATGAGGAAACTGAGGTTGGGGAAGCTATAAGCCTGGACCCCTGGCCCCCCACACCATGCAGAAATGCTGGCCCACAAGCCAGCGTCGCTGTGGGAGACAACAGATGGCATTACCAGCAGCCCCAGCCTCCATGCCCCGTGCCCCTCCCCACATGCCCCAGGAGGAGGCTCCGCTGAACCCTCAGTGCTGAGTCACAGGGCAGGCGTGTGGGGGACCCTGCGGTTCTGCAGCAGAGGAAGGTTGGGCAAGGCCTGGCCCTCCCCGGGCCGGGTGCACAGAGCTTGGCTCGCAGCCTGGCCCCACTCCCTGGGCCCCCGGGCCACAGCCCAGCCGCTGTCCTCCGGCCCTCATATCTGGCCTGGCGAAGGCCAAGGGCACCTCAGAAGAACTTTCAGGTGCCCCCATGTGCTAGGCCCTGCATGAGGCCACAGCAGGGGCAGGAGGGTCATGACCTGTGCTCCTTGGCCTGGGGTGCTTCAGGTTGAGATTATGGGAGAGCTGCAAACCCAGCAGTGACAAGCTCTGGGTACCACCAGGGGGTGGACAGCCAAGGTGTCCAAGACTGGGCACTGGAGGAGGGATTGAGCGAGGCATGGGTGGGCTCAGCCCCTGGGGCCTGCCTCAGCAGGTGCATGGGGCCCTGGGGGGTAAGGTGCTGCCAGAGTGTGTGGGTGGGGCTGGGTGGGGGCTCTGGGGATGCCCACCTGGGCAGGTGAGACCAGAGGATGTTACAGGCCAAGGAGGGAGGACAGGTCCTGCAGCCAGGTGGGGCACAGACACTGGTGGGAGGGACGGTTTCCAGACAGCGTCACTCACCTGCACTTGTTCTGTTCCAGGCTCTTGGTGGGTGGGCGGGACGCCAGGATGGCAGGACTCTCTCAGCCTCCAGGGGCAGGGCCGGGGCTCAAGGAACCTGGACATGGGGATGGGGGAAAGAGGGGCCCAAGAGGGGCCTGAGGTGCAGGGGTGGGGGCATCCCCACTTGGGACCTCAGGGGCCTGGGCTCAGGGACATTTCGGGGTTACCAGTGAGAGGATGGCTTGTGGGCTGTGAGAATGCACCCAGCCATCCCCAGGGGCAGGTGTGGACAGACAGCAGAGGGCAGGGATGGCCCACAAGTGGGGTCAGGAGATGTGGGGAAGCCCTCAGGGCTGCAGAAGAGGAGGACCTGGTGAGCTAGGATGGGGTGTCGCGGGGCAGCAGCACCTGCCATTCGGTCTAAATGGCTGCTGGGCTCAGGGGAGGGGCTAGAGGCCTAGGCAGGAGCGCCAGGCAGCGAGTGTTTGTCAGGCACCACTTGGCAAGGTCCCCTCCTGCCCCAAGGTGGCGGGTCTGATGAGGAGTCTTCACAGTGTGGGGCTCCCTGGGCCTCCCGGCCAGCCTCCAGGATACTGATAGCTTCCAGTCCTGCTGGGGCGTCCTGGGCCTGCCTGTGGTCACCTCAACTCTATAGATGGGGACAGAGGTGAAGGGAGGGCAGGTGACAGCCCACAGCCCACTGCCCCTGAGCTCATCGCACGTGAGGAAGGACAGGACTGTGGGCTGCAGAGAAGGCAGGGAGGGACAGGCAGGAGGGACAGGCAGTAGGCACCCTGGGGCCTGGAGGGTGCAGACCCAGGAGGTCCTGGGGGAGGATGGGGCAGGGATGCAGGGAACATGAGGGAAGTGAGGGCCCCCACCCCCAGGGCGAACCCAGGGCCTAGACGGGCTCCAGGGAGAGCAGAAAAAGCTTGGGATGGGGCAGGGGCAGGACACAGGGCAGGTGGATTGGTGCAAACAAAACTCCCCCCCCCCAAAAAAAAACCCAACAGAAAATAACAAGTGTTGGTGAGGATGTGGAAAAATTGGAACCTTCGTACATTGCTGGTGGGAATGGAAAATGGTGCAGCTGCTTTGGAAAACAGTTTGGTGGGTCCTCAAAAAGTTAAACAGAATTACCACATGACCCAGAAATTCCACTCCTAGGCATATACCTAACAGAAATGAAAACACTTGTTCACACAAACACTTGTACATGAATGTTCACAGCAGCATTATTCACAACAGCCAAGAGGTGGAAACAACTCAAATGTCCATCAGCAGATGAATGGTAAACACAACATGGTCTATCCATACAGTGGAACGTAAGTCGTAGTGTGATAAATCCTACGGCAAAGACGAACTTCAATGACGTTATCCTCACAGAAGGAAGCCAGTCACAAAGGCCACATACTGTATGATTCCGCTTGTATAAAATGTCCCAACTAGGCAAGTCCACAGAGACAGAAAGCAGAGGGGTGGTTACCAGGGGACGGGGAGGGGAGGGGTAGTGATTACCTAATGGGGGCAGGATGTTTTTATGGGGTGATGAAATGTTCGGAACTAGAGAGAGCTGGTGGTTGCACAACACTGTGACAGCACTAAATGCCACAGACTCGCTCTCTTTACGGTAATCATATGTTATGTGAATTTCACCTTAATTAAAAAGAGGAGTGAACAAGTAATCTGTAGTCCCTGTTGGAAAAGTGGGAGATTCAGGAAAGTGTAAAGGAGAAAATGTGCTGTAGCCTTGCCTGGTCCATGTTGGGTGTGTCCTCGTGCTCCATCTATACACATTTGTTTTTCTGTGGACAAAAATGTGGTCCTACCGTGCATCGGAGCCTGCACCCTGCTTCGCACCCGAGGTTACCGTCAGACACATGGCTGGCCTGGCCATATAAAACACGGAAGCCCACAGCATCCTTCCGCTTCAGGCTGCTCCCTAGGCCATGGTGAGCAGTGCTGCTGTGCCTAAGCCCCTCACTCCCCACCTTGTGCTGCTCCTGAGCTCCCAGGCCTGGCCTGGAGGCCCCTGTGGCTGTGTCCCGTGTACTGAGCAGGTGGAGAGGCTGCAACTCACGCCCTAGCTGGGCAGACCCTGCAGCTCAGCCCCGGTCTGGTCGCTGGGCTTTGTTCACCCTTGGCTCATCCCAACAGGCTGATGTCTGCCTGGAAGGGGTGTCGCCCAGAGGCTTCCGGGGTAGGGTAGGAGGCAGCCACCCCCGGGACCCAGTGGTTGTGGGGTGTAGCCCTGACAGCAGTTCTGGTCTGGTTCCACAGCTTGCTACCCCCTCCCTTTCCTCCCAGGGCTAAGGTTAGGGGTTGTCCCCCCGACCCCCACACCCCATCCTCCAGCCTCCAAACTCTTTGATTCTAATCCCTTCAGAAGGTGGAGCTTAAACCTGCACCTTCCGAGTGTGGTCTGGACTTCTGGGACCAAGATCTGAAAGTCTGCTTTGCCCGTTTGGATCACTCGCTCCAGGGAAGCCAGCGGCCATATCGCGAGGACACTCAAGCAGCCCTTCCGAGAGGCCAGCGTGGCGAGGAATGAGCCCCCTGCCCCCAGCTATGAGGAGCTGCGGTGGGGGCAGCTGCTCCAGCCCCGGTTGGACCTTCAGATGATGTAGCCCAGCTGGCACTGGACCGCAGCCCTCCGAGACCCCAACTGCCCGGCTCAGCCACTCTGATTCCTGACCCTCAGACACTGAGATGATAAAGTAATAAAGGCTTATTGTTTTAAGTTGCTGAGTTTGGGGGATGATTTCTCATGTAGCAACAGAAAACTGATACAGTTTCCAACTCTGTGGATAAGGAGGGACCTCGACACCAGGCACCTCTGTGTCCCCAGGAAAGGTAGGGGCCTCTCAGCCCAGCTCCTGCCCCAGAGCCGAGGCTTCACCTTTACAGACCGGGGACACCTCTGATTTGACAGGTCTGTGCAGGAGGGACAGCCATGCGCAGTTCCTGCCTGCGACCCTCCCAGTGCACCTGACCCCTGACCCACCAGTGCCCAGTCCCACCTGGGCATCCTCACCTGGATAACAAAAGGTTCTGGAGCCATGGCACAGTTTCACCAGCCTTCCCTGGGGTCCAGAGCTGGCCGGTCAAGCCCTCTGTGCCCCCCAGGTGCCCAGGAAGAAGGCATCACACATGCAAAGGCAGAGGCTAGAGGGAGGCTAACGGAAGAGTTGCTGGAGCCTCATGGCCTGGCCAGGTCAGGGCCCAGAGGCTGCTCTGCTGGACAGCCCTGGGCTTTCACCTTCCACGGCTGTGCAGGCCACACCAGCTAGGCCAGAACTCCCTCCCTGCCCACTAGGGGAGGCCACAGCCAAGCGAGGTCTGCAGTTGAGTCCTGCCTCTTTCCCATCCAAGTACTAACCAAGCCCAAGCCTGCTTAGCCCCCGAGATCAGACGAGATTAGGCGCGTTCAGGGAGGCGTGGCTGTACGTGGAGTCCTGCATCTGTCAAAGCTCCGTTTCCTCCTTTACAAGAGGGCAAAGGAGAGCTCCCCAAGCATAGACCCAGGTTGTGGTGAAGGGACCTGCACCAAAGTGTCCAAGCCCCCCCCCCAGGTGGAGAAGTGACCCTTGGGCAGAGGCTACCTGTCCTGAGAGCCTGTGACCCTAAGAAGTCCCCAGGGGCAGATGGGGGACTCAGAGTTTCCTGGCCCCACAGCCCCCACCCGACCTGAGGATCAGGGCACTGGGCAGATGGGGGTGCAGGGAGGGGCCGAAGAACTTGAAATCCAACATGGGAGCCCCTGCCTGGGCCCAACCATCATCCCCCCAGGGCAGGATGATGGGGGTGGGGCCCAAGGGATGGAAGAAAATGGAGTTTCTTGACGGGGTGCAGGAAGGACTGTGGGAAGTTTCCCCGGGGTGGTCAGAAGGGGAGGACCCACCTAACAGGTAAGAAGACCAGAATTTTAAAACCTCCCAAGAACCGTCAGGTGGGATTTGCCGCACTGACCTCACAGAGCAGGAAACTGGGGTCCAGAGAGATCCCCATCTTTTCTTCACCCCACTTGACCAGATCTTGGGAATGACTGCTCAGTGACCTCACTGGCCTTGAGTTCCAAATGTGCTGGCAGCACCAGCCCTGTCTCAGTTCTGTCTCCTGGTGACAGGGCCAGAAGCCACTGAGGAGAGGACCCGGCTGGCCCAGGACAGCTGCTGCCATCAGACCACACATCAGACCATGCACCAGACCAGGCACATCCAAACACCCCTGCACACCCACGCCCCAGCATCCCTGCACACCCCCACCCCAGCACCTGTGCACACCCACACCTAGCACCCATGCACACACTCCAACACCCCTGCATGCCCATGCCCCAACACCCCTGTATGCCCACACCCAGCACATGTGCACACCCACACCCCTATACCTATACACAAACACACTCCAGCACCCCTGCACACCCACACCCAGCATCCCTTGACCAATACACGCCACGGTAGCAACAGTGCATGTGGGTAAGACTTGGTGGGGCCAAGGTCTGGCCTTTTCCAGCCCTTTTCTGCCTCTGCCCACTGTCTGTGCTGCTGCTCACTGGGAAGGCTGGGCAGCTCCCAGGTTAAAATGTTTATTTTTCTGGGAGCCTGGACAGATTAGAATGAAAAGGCCCTGGGGTCCTCGGCCCAGGCTCCACCCCAGCAGGGGGTACCTACCAGCCTCTGTCATAGGTGTATCTCCCCTCTAGCCTGGGCAGGTCCCTCCACACATCCTGCAGGGCCTGGGGAGGGGGAGAAGGTGTGGCCACAGGTGTGGAGTGACAGGCTGTGACAGTTGTGTCACCAGATCCCCTAGACAGGGAGTCCTAAGGCAGCTAGGGATTGCAGGGCGGCGGGGCTGTGGCTTGGCCAGAATGTGCCTTCCCGTGACCTGGCCTGGCCCGATCCTGCCCACAGGGTGGCAGCTGGTGCTGGGTGGTACAGCCAGGCTTGGGCAGAACGGGGTGGCCCGGCTGGGATCTGGAAAGTGGGGGATTCCCAAGGGCACAGGATGTGGGAGTCGCTGGGGCCCAAAATCTGGCCCCTATAGGAGCAGAGGCCAGTCCTGCCACCCTCCCAGGGGTGGCAGCTTCAGCGAACCTCAGAAAAGCCTCTCCACATTTCTAAGATCGGTTTTGGAGACAGAGGTAGAGCCTGACCCCCTCCTATCTGAGAAGATGGGACACTCAGGGCAGGGGATGGGGTAGGCGGATAGCAGCCCCTTCTCATGCCCAACCCCTTCCGCATCCCAACCCCTCCACAAAAAACGCTCTTGCAAAAAGGTGGAGCCATGTCCCGAGGGGCTTCAGCCTGTGGGGAGGGGGTAGGGAAAGACCCCAGTACATTCCAGGGCCTGGAGGGACCTGTAGCTGTAACTTGAAACAAAAAGAGGATGGGGCAGGGGGTGCCTGGCGGGAGTGGTGGGCTGCAGCAGCCCTGTGCAGCTGCTCCCTTGCCACGGACACCTGCCCACGTCCCCAACCCCTTCCCTTCAGCAAAGGGCAGCCTGCCCACCGTGGGGGGCTGGGCACTGGAGCTGCCACCACCCCCCAAAGCAAGCTGCAGCCTCACCCGTGGCCTTTCCCACTCCGCAGAATTGCCCCCATGGCCCGTTCCATCAGCATCCTACCTCTGATGCACCCAGGGGGTGTTCAGGGAAGGGCTTGGAGCCCCTGGAAAGCACCTTAACTGGAACCTGAAGGGTGTTCAGCACCCACATGCCTATGGGGCCACGTCAGATGGAGCCTGGGCACCTGAGACCTGGGGTCCTGGTGCAGGGCCTGGAGGACCCACCAGTGCAGGCACCCCAGTGGGGCCTTTCTAAAAGCTAAGCCCTCAGAGATAAGGGGCACCGCACATTACAGGGCTGCCAGAATTCTCAGAGATGGCTCCCTGCCCCCGACCAGAGCCCTACTCAGGATGAGGCCCTGGCGTGAGCTGTCCCAGGCTGGCCTCTGCCCACCAACCCCTTCCTTGCCTTTTATGTTATTAACAAATTGGTTTCCCACGCAGCCCCCCACCCCGCAGCCATCATTCTGCCCACCACCCCCAGCTTTGGTCTTCCAGCCCCATCCTCAGTCAAAACCCACAGCCTTGACCTCTCTGCCGGGTGGGTGGGTACTGGAAAGCCTGAGGTGATGGGCCTGTCCTCACCATGCCCCTAGGAGGGCAGGGAAAGACCCCACTTCAGCCAGGGTGGTCCCTGGGCCCACACGCAGGGGAGACTAGGCCTGAGAGAGGCACCGGGTCTGGGCCAAACCCCAGATGCTCCTGGTTCCTGTAAGGGGTGTGTGGGATCCTCCCAGGTCTCAGAGCTGGGAGAACACCTGGCTCTGGCAGGAGAGCCCTACTGGGCCTCTGGGAGGCAGGAGGGGGCAGTGAGATTCTGGGCACCCTGACTCCATCTCCCTCCCCTTGTTGGAGCTCTGAGCTCTTTGGTCAGGGCTGGGCTGGGGGAAGGGTCCTGCCCGCCAGCAATCTGCAGTCCCCAGGGAGGGGTGTGGGCCAACTCCCTAGCCCAAGGCAACATGGAGGATGTCTTGGTGGCTTCAGCTGTCCCTCCACCCCACCCCTAGCAGAGCTGGCAGGCTGGGTGACTAATCTGAGGCTGAAGAGGGTGAAGCCCCCACCTCCCAGAGACAGGAAACACTTCGTGGGGGAGATTCCTTTCTGCAGCTCTTGAAGGTGTTACCCACCCCCTCTGTTACCCTCCCATCTAGTGTAGCCCCCAGCCTCCGGGAAAGAGGTGCAGGGGCACCACTTGAAGCTGGGCTGGGATGCCAGGATCCCATGGAGACCCTACATCCAAGGGGGTTCAGCCATCTGTCCTGGGTGGGGCACGGGCCAACTAAGTGGAGTCTTCACCCACCAAGTCAAAGGCCGCACACCACTTGCTGGAGGCCCAGGCTCTGCTCAGTTTCTGGAAGCCAGGGGACTTCCCCATGTGCATGCTTACACCTTGATTTCTTTAGCATTTGGGGTGGGTGAGTAACAAGGCTCTTTTGTGGGGGAGGGTGGGCTTTTTACATCCAAAGGAAAGAGCAGAAGGCCTTACTGAACTTGGCATCTTGGAAGGCTGGGGCTCCAGATGGTCTCTGGGGGCCGAGGCCAGCACCACATGCTGCCTTTACTGAAGCCAAGAGGGTGGGTCCACTTCTCAGCCCTCAGGAGGGGGGCGTCCTCCACCTATTACCAGTCTGCTCCCCTCAAATCGTGGACATGTTGGGATCTTCGTGCTGAAGTCCAGAGTTACCAATACCTCAGCCTCTTTAGTCCCAGGAGACATGGGGTGTCACTTAGAAGCCAGTTAGTTGGAAACGTTCCTGCGGCCCTGTCTGGGTGGCCAACTAAAAGTGGTGTGCTTGGTCCAGGCTGCAGGTCCTGGAGCCTCCTCACACGTTAGCACCCAGAGCGCCCAGTTATTTCCACGCTATAGATGAGAAAAATGGGGCACCAAGGAGCACCTTGCCAAGGACCAGCGGGGACTGGATTCTTCTCTGGCTCGGAAGCACCCCTGGCTCTCCCCTGAGGGCCAGTGCTGTGGGGTGGGGAGCTGCCCCGGACCCAGCCTCCCCAGGTTCTGGGTGGCAAGAGAGGAGGGGCATCCGGACAGGGCTTGGGGCAGGGCTTGGGTCAAGGTGCAGAGCCACCTGGGGAAACGGAAGTTCAGGGAGAGTGAGGCCTTGCTCTAAAAACGGGGGTGAGGGGAGCGGCCAGGCCACCGCTCCCGACCCAGGAGAAGCTGCCACTGCCTGGCACTGGGGAGGAAGCGGAGGTCTGGCTGGGGAGCCAAGAGCTGAGCCAGGCGGCGGGAAGCCCACGGGAAGCCCGTGGACCCCGACGGGGTGGGGTGCCGGTGGGTGCGCCGACCTGTCAAAGGGCGCGGCTCCAGGCGTTGTGGGGCGAGGGGGCACCGCCCCGGAGGACGCGGGGACCAGCCGCGCTCCAATCCGAGCCTGGGAAGATGGAAGCGGCGATCCCGCAGGGGAAATGGAGGGGCCGGAGGGCGCAGCCAGCCCGGGCTCCCAGCCCAGCGCTGGGGGAGGCGAGGCCGCAGGGCGCGCGGTGGGGGCACTGGCCTGCGAGGAGGCACGTCTCCTGGCCGGGGGTCCCTGGGCCTGGCCGGGGAGCAGGCCACCGGCCGCGCCGTCGGGGAGCGGGGCCGGGCGGGCTCCGGCAGCGGCGCCGGGCAGCCGAGGCGGGCGCGGCGGCCGAGCGGAGGCAGGTAGGCGCGGCCCGGATGCTCTGCGCGCGCGGGCCGGGGCCGGCACGGGGGCGGCCGCGGGGTCCTCGCCCTCGCCCTCGCCCCCCTACTCCTTCCCCTCCTGGCCCGTGAGGGCGCGGGCGCCCCGGGCATGCACGAGCCTCTCGCCCCTGCAGCCCCCAGCGAAGGGCTGCGGGGCCCCGGCGCCCTCGCACCCTGGCAGCCCGGCCTCACCTCCCTCGGCCCGGCCGGGCCCGGGCGCCCATCCGTCGGGCGGCCCTTAGGGGCTGGGCCTGAGCCAGGAGGTCGCCGCGCCGGGCGGCCGGTCCTGGGTATAAATAGCTCTGTCCGCGGCGGCGGGCGGCCGGAGCGCGCGGGCTATATTTGGTGGGGCTGCCGGCCCCCCACCCCCGCCCTACGCGGTCCAGGTCGCCTCCCCGAGGGAGTGGGGAGCACGTGCGCTCCGTGGTTCTGGGGAGGGGGTACTCCCGGGCCGTCCTCTCCCCCCTCTTCTGCTTTCTCACCGCCGCCCTGCACACTCACCAACCCACACCCTCCGGCGACAGCCCGCAGCCCAGATCCGGTGCACAGAGGTGGGGGAACCCCTCCGCAACAGGCTGGACTCCCTGGGTCCGCTTTAGCCGCCCCACCCCAGCTCCCCAGCCCGTGGGAAAGCCAGGCGGAAACTCAGCTGGGCTTCCACTTCCAGACCCAGGCCTCATTGTCCTTATCTGGAAAGTGGGTTGATGAGGTGCCTACCTGGATGCTGGGCCAAATGAGAGGGAAGAGAAGCCTTCGGCCCCAGCATGTCCATTGGGGGTGCCTGGAGTCTGTGTGAGGGACAGAGGGGCAGCTGAGGGGCAGTGTCTGCCTCTTTGTCCCAGAGGCCCTTAGCTGCATGTCCAGGACACCTGGTCACAGGATCACTGTCCTGGTGATCCCCAGTCAGGCCTGCTGCATGGGCATGGACAGCAAATGGCATGGGCCCTCCTCCATGCCTCCCTGCTGAGGGGCTTGTCCAAAGCCGAGAGTAGGGGTGGGTGTTGTGTGTGTGTTGGGGTGTCCAGGGTCCCCAGCTTCATTCCACAGGCCCAAGAGGTGCCTGGAGTCTGACTGGTGCTGGGAGAGACGGGGCAGTCACCAAGGCAGTGGAGAGGCTGGGCTGAGGGTGGGCAGGGACCAAGGGGTGCTAGGAGGGCACTGGGGATCTGACCCCAGAGGGGCTCTGAGGGCACTGGCTGGCAGGTGTGAATCTTCCCGCTCAGGGCTCCGTGGTGTGGACAGAGACTAGGGTGGGCTGGAGGCCCGGCCCCAAGGCAGGCTGCGCAACAACCCCGTGTGACCTTGGACAGGGCCTGCCACCAACAGGACTGTCTGGCCCTAACTGACTGGAGCATGGACACCTCAGTTTGGAGGGGCAGCAACGAGAGAGCAGCGGTCAAGGAGGGTGTGTATGCAGAGGGGCCTGTGGGGTCCCACCCTCTGGCCTGCAGTGACCAGTGTGCCAAGCTCAGCTGGCTCCACAGTGGGTCCTGCAGTGACCTGGCCATGTGGGAGGGAAGGGCCAGTGCCACTCCCTTGGGGGTGAGGATCCAAGTGTGGGCAACACCCAGGCCCCAGGGGGCCCCTTCTGGGTGGTGGCATGGAGCCATCAGAGGCGCCTTGGGCACTGGGCCCTGGTGCAGGGGTGGGGCAGGAGCTGACAGGGCCAGGGTGTCCTCGCAGCCTCACCTCTGGCGCCGGCACCGGAACACAAACCCATCTGTGAAGTGGGCTGCTTGGGGCCCCACACACACCGACCCGCCTGGCCGCTGTCCCGGGGACCCCGGTTCCCGAGCCCCGAGCTGCGCCCACCGGTCCCACCTCTGCGGCCAATGAAGCGGCCCCGCCCAGGGGAGCCGCGGGCCAGGACCAAGGGTCCCCTGCAGCGTGCGGGGCGGCGGGGGCGGGGGGGCTCGGCTCACCAGCAAATACGGTAGCGGGCGGCGCCTACTACAGGCAATACGGCAGCGGCTCCTCCCTTGGCGTGGTCACGTCCCCCACGTCCCACGGCTGCCCGGTGGGGCATCCCCTCCTCCCCACGCCCGGCCCCCGAACACCCCCATGCCCGGCTGGCAAGCGGGAACCAGGGGAACCGGTGCCCATCCCCCGCCCCCAGCCCGAGAGCGGCGGGACCCCGGAGCCTGCCTCGGCCCAGGCCGCGTGCGCACGGAGGAGCGGCCCGGGCAGCGCCCGGCCTTGCGGAGAAGGGGCCCCAACAGCAAGCCCGGAAACACCCCCAGGGCCACCTGCTGGGGGGCAGCTAGGGGTTGAAGCCTGCTTGGGGCACACACGGCCTTCGCCCCGCCACAGGCCCCGCCATCCTTGGGGGTCCCAGCCGTGGCTGTGGCTCTGGGTGGGCAGCTGGCCCTGGGCCCGAGGGTTCATCTGGCAACGAGGCCAGTGTTTCCGCCCCACCGGCCCGTAGGTGACGTGAGCTGACAGGAGAGCGGCAGGCGTGGCCGGGCTGCCTGGGCCCGTGGGGAGGGGTCCAGGCATAGCCAGCCGGGACCCTCTGCCAGTCTGGACCCTGCCCAGAAAAGCCCCTGCACTGCCCCCCCGCCCCCCCCCAGCTGCTGGTTACCTGTTTGCACAACAGTGGGGGGGAGGGGAAGGGGAAGTCAGAGGGAGGCCCCTCCCAGGGCGCAGCACCCCGCCCTCCGCCACCCTTGCTGGCCACGCACTAGCCACAGCGGGGCTGTTTCCTTGGTCCTGTGCACCGAGTCCAGGAAGGAAAGCAACTGCCCCTTTTCCTGCCGGGCCACGAAGGCTGGGCCAAGGCCTGTCCCTCCAAGGACGGGAAGTCAGTCAGATAACAGGCCACAGGCTCGAGGGCTCGGGCCACTGCATAGAACCCAGGGACGCCTGTCTTCCGAGGGTGACAGTCCAGTGGGAGGCCTCAGGCGGTGGTCCTGCCACCCCCACCCCTCCAGCAAGCGCTAGGCTTTGCTGGTGCAGCCAGGACAGCCTCAGAGGTCTTCTGCCTCCTCTTACTTGTTGGAGAGAAAAACCTTGAGTATAAAGTTTAGCTATTCCTCATTATTGGTTCTGGACAAAATCCCCTTCCTTGGCCACTCACAGCCCACTTGATTTATTTTAAAAAGTGCAATAAACATCTGTAAACCCACGACCCACGACCTAAAACCAGCCGGGACCCCAGGACAATCCAATCTCCCCCGCAACCGCCTGCCATTGTGAGCCCTGGGTCTGTGGGTCCCCTGCTTTCTGACAGCTTCATTGCATCACAGTGCACTCCTGAAATGCCTGTATTTTTTAGTGTTTTCGTTACCCACTGTATATAATCTTGGGGACTCTTTGAACTTAACTCCAACATGGACGAGACGCAAGCAGACGCTCCATGCCCCACTTAGCTTGTCTTGGCTGTGGGAGGGCAGTCCTTCCGTCCCATCCCCAGCTCCACCAGGGACCGAGGGGGGATGGGGCTCTGGGCAGGCAGAAGAGCTTCTCTCAGTTTCCCAGAAGTGGCCTCCGAGGCCCTGGCCCCTGGAAATCAGCACGGGCTCTGAAGGTGGACCTCTGCCCCACCAATGGGGGGGGGGGGCTGTGTCTGTCTTGTCGTCACCCTAACAGCAAAGGTCAGCCCCTGGGGGTGCAGTCATCAAGGAGCACTAACAGGTAACGGCAACTGCTTGGAACACCCAGGAAGCCCTCAGAAAACAGCCCCCAGACCACTGCGTCAGTCGGGGCTCCCAGGGGGTACAGCACCTGTGGTGGGGGTGGACATGCAGGCTGGACGTGGGAGGGGCCAAGGAGGGCAGCATCAGGAGCCTTCCACACTGAACTGTGCTCACATTCTCCTGGCACGGAGGCCCTGTCCTTGGGGTTATTCGTACACCTTGGATGCAAAGACAGCCACCCACGGGGACTCTGCCAGGTCAAGTGTCTCTGGTCACTTTTGCAGGAGGGTTCCTGGGAAAAGGGGCAGGGGTGGAGCCAAGACAGGTTATGAAACTGAGGGCTGGGGCTCCTGGGGCCTGGCTGCGAGACCAAGGCGGCTGGATGGGGAGGGAGCATTGGGAGTTCTTAAGCATTGGCTGTAGGGAGGTGTTCGTGCCACAGAATCCGTGGATGTTACACACCAGAGCTTTCTTTTTCTTCCCAAAGAGCTGGTTCACAGCACACCACTAGTGGGGAGGCCACGCAGGCTGAACTGAACCACCCAGGTCTTGGGACGCCGGCCCAGCACAGCTGTCCTCGGTGAGGCAGGGCATGAGGCCACCAGGGTTGGGGGAGGCCACCAGGGTTGGGGGATCCCAGGTGGGGGCAGGGGAAGATGGAGTCTGGCCCCAGCATTCCAGCCTACTCTGGCTCAAGTGAGCCAAGCTCCTGGAGGTTACAGAAAGGGACGCATGCTCTGGGCTGGTATGGGGTTTGGGGGCCCCTTCCTTGCATCCCGGGGGCTGGGCCAGTTTGCTCTGGGAGACTCAGTGGGATCCGCCTTATTGCCCGTGGATGATTCGGGGTGGATATGGGGCTTTGAGGCTCTACCCAGGAAGAGTCGGTGAGCAAGCACACAGGTGAGGGGGTCGTCCGAGGGGCGGAGGGGACAAGTGGCCAGCTCTCGGCCCCACCTTCCCCACTCATGGACACCTTGGCCTCTGTCCTCCTGACTGCCCCCCACTCCATCCCTCATGCTCTGCCCCCTGCAGTGGGTGAGCTTTGCTTCCTGTGCTTCAGGCTGTTGGCCGGGGAGCCCTGTTCCCCTTGGGGGCGGAGCGCAAGGCAGGGTGGGCTCCACCTGGGCTTAGATGGGAAGAGTCTGGAGATACCAGCTCAGGTGCTTTGGGGGGGCGAGAGTGCTAGGCCGCTGCCAGAATCACAGCGCAGCGCCAGGCTCCTTCCCACACCAGGACACGTCAGGGCAGCAAGTGCAGCCAGACCTATGTCCCTGCTGGGGGCTGCCTTCCCAGGAGGTAATCTGAATCCAGGCTGAGCCCAAAAAAGCCACTGCCCTTTAGAGCCAGCACAGGAGTCAGGGTGGGGGCTGGACAGGGCCCAGTCGCCGGCCCCCAACCCTCCTGCCCTGCACCAAGCAGGAGGTAAGGGGGCCAGAGGTGGAGGCGCCAAGCCAGCCCCCAGGTGCGGGGCTGCAGCCAAGGTGAGCACCTGGACAGCCGAGTCAGCCTCCTTCCTCTCCCTCAGGTGAGGCGAGCCAGCCCTCCTGGCCATGGGAGGAGCTGTGGTTGATGAAGGGCCCACTGGCGTCAAGGCCCCCGATGGGGGCTGGGGCTGGGCCATCCTCTTTGGCTGTTTCGTCATCACCGGCTTCTCCTACGCCTTCCCCAAGGCCGTCAGCGTCTTCTTCAAGGAGCTCATGCGCGAGTTTGGGATCGGCTACAGCGACACAGCCTGGATCTCCTCCATCCTGCTTGCCATGCTCTATGGGACAGGTGAGGGGTGGCCCCCGCCTGGTGTCCACCGTGCAAGGCCAGCCAGGCCACGGGAGCCTGAGCGTGGTGGGGCCCACCGCCCAGGTCTGCAGGAATCCTGGAGGGAGGGGCCCTCAAGAGAGGGGCCCTACTGTTAAGCCGCCAGACCGCCTGTGAAACGGCACAGGCAAAGTCTGTCTTGGCCCCTGTCCAAATGGGTTGGTTGTATTTATAGACAGTCCCAGAGGGCGAGGCTCCATGTGCTGTTCTTCAAAGACGGCTAACTCTCGAGGGCCTGGACAGACCAGCCAGGGGCTCCTACAGGGGAAAGCCGCCTTCTGTGGGAATTCTGCTCTGCTTGAGACATCCACGAGCCACCAGGTCCACAGGGCTCTGGCGCCCCAGCCGAGCTGAGGGGACACAGAGGCAACTGACTCCAGGCCATGAGCCCAGGGGCGTGGAGAGGGCAGAGCCTGGCTGTCGGCCTGGGCTGGCCCTGCCCCTCAGCCTCTGCTCCCCCACCCCCACCCCAGGCCCGCTGTGCAGCGTGTGCGTGAACCGCTTTGGATGCCGACCTGTCATGCTGGTGGGTGGCCTCTTAGCATCCCTGGGCATGGTGGCTGCGTCCTTCTGCAGAAGCATCATCCAGGTCTACCTCACCACTGGGGTCATCACTGGTGAGTGGAGTCTAGCAGTAGGCCCTGGTGCTGGGAGGGGCGGGGCCTGTGGAGGGCACTGCAGGGCGTCTCCCAAGTGCCTCAAGGGCAGGTGCTCTGCACACTCCAGGCCTGTGCCTGGGAGAAGCTGGGGACATGGGTGGCAGCCTTGGGCAGGGTGGCGGTGGGGGTCTCACCCATGGCTCCCTCTCCTCCAGGATTGGGTCTGGCACTCAACTTCCAGCCCTCGCTCATCATGCTCAACCGTTACTTTAACAAGCGGCGCCCCATGGCCAATGGGCTGGCTGCAGCGGGCAGCCCCGTGTTCCTGTGTGCCCTGTCCCCACTGGGGCAGCTGCTGCAGGACCGCTATGGCTGGCGGGGTGGCTTCCTCATCCTGGGCGGCCTGCTGCTCAACTGCTGCGTGTGCGCTGCGCTCATGAGGCCCCTGGTGGCATCCCAGCCAGGCGGGGGGTCGGGGCCCCAGCGGCCCTCGCGGCGCCTGCTGGACCTGAGCGTCTTCCGGGACCGCGGCTTTGTGCTCTACGCGGTGGCCACCTCCATCATGGTGCTGGGGCTCTTCGTGCCGCCTGTGTTTGTGGTGAGCTACGCCAAAGACCTGAGAGTCCCCGACACGCAGGCCGCCTTCCTGCTCACCATCCTCGGCTTCATTGACATCTTTGCGCGGCCCGCCGCCGGCTTCCTCACAGGGCTCAAGAAGGTTCGGCCCTACTCCGTCTACCTCTTCAGCTTTGCCATGTTCTTCAACGGCTTCACCGACCTCACAGGCTCCACGGCCAGTGACTACGGTGGCCTGGTGGTCTTCTGTATCTTCTTTGGCATCTCCTACGGCATGGTGGGCGCCCTGCAGTTTGAGGTGCTCATGGCCATCGTGGGAACCCCCAAGTTCTCCAGCGCCATTGGCCTCGTGCTGCTGTTAGAGGCGGTGGCCGTGCTCATTGGGCCCCCGTCGGGAGGTGAGTGCAGAGCCAGGGGCCCTTCCCACCAGACATCTGCTTGGGAGGTGGGGGGCCTCAGAGCTGGAGGGCCTGGGGCCCACAGGTGTCAGCGGGGTGGAGGGCTTGGTCTAGCACGGCCACAGGCAGGCGCACACCAGGCAGACACAACCCAGTGGCTCAACCCAGGCAGCCCAGGACAGCCAGTTTTTGTTATTTGGGGCTTCTCCTTTCCTTTTTGAAGGCTGACAAAATAGTTGAGTGGAATTTAAAATGGTTTTGACTGGAGGGAGCAGGTCTGGCCTTTGGCGACTGTGCTGCCCTGGGAAGTCCCTTCACACCCCAGTCTAGGTCTCTCCAGGCGACCCTGCAGCCTCTGGCTCCTCCTTCCCCAGAAGGGTCCCAGGGTGCAGGAGGGAACCCCAGGCCACACCACCTGACGTTCCCTGTCTCGGGCTCCTCGATGTCCACACACAGGGCTGCGCTGACTCCACCACCCACCAAGGCCTCCCAACCCTCCTTCAATGCCACTTCTATTTTTAGACTTTAAGTCTTTGCACCCTGGGGACAAGGAAGGAGAAAGCTGGTGAGGATCCCCCTCCCTGGGCTGGGACACATGTGGTGTAGGGTAAACTGCTTTCTGTCCCCATTAGTTTGGAGGCAGGCAGGGCAATCTGCATGGAGGCTTCTCCAATGTCGAGACACCAACTGGACACACAGAGGCTTCAGTGGGAGTCCCGGGCCAGGGGTGGCGGCCACACCTGCCAGCGCAGTGGGTGACTGGGTCCTCTTGCAGGCAAGCTCCTGGACGCAACGCACGTCTACAAGTACGTTTTCATCCTGGCGGGGGCCGAGGTGCTCACCTCCTCCCTGGTGCTGCTGCTGGGCAACTGCTTCTGCATCAGGAAGAGGCCCAGGGAGCTGCGGCCTGGGGCGGCGGCGGCCGCAGAGGAGAAGCTCCACAAGCCCCCCACGGACACAGGGGTAGACTCTCGGGAGGTGGAGCACTTCCTGAAAGCAGAGCCTGAGAGGAATGGGGAGGTCGTACACACCCCGGAAACGAGTGTGTGAGGGGCCTGGCCGGGCTGGCAGGGTACAGGGAACAGGTACAGAGACTGTCAACGCTCGTATTTATTTCACAAACAGGACTAGCTTAGGCGGGGCCCTCGCTCCGCTCCGGGCACCTGGTTGGCGGGTCATCACCTGAGCAGTGTTTTGCGGGGGAGGTGGTAGAGTGGGGACCGTGCCGTTCCAAAGCCGATCTGCGGTGAAGCCAAGCCTCAAGGTTACGAGCCACCTGCACCAGGGACCCAGCCTACTGACCCACAGCCCTGAGCCCACCGCTGTGCTCAAGGACCTAGAAACCCACACTTCGGAGACAACACGACTTTAATCAGAGGGCGGGGCCGGGGACAGGCTGGTGGGTGCGCACTGCCACGGGGGCCTCCCTCATGCCCGTCTGGCCCCACTGTCCTGTGCCCTCGGGCTCTGCAGTAGTGCCCCGTGCCCACCCTCTCAGTGTCCAAGGGACAAAGCTTCCACCCAAGGAAGGTGGCAAATAAACCTGCACGGGAGGAGGCTCAGGAGGAATCCTTTCCTAGGAGTGTGTGGAGCTGTGTTCTCTGTGGTCTGTTTGCCCCGAATCTTACTTCTGTTAAGAAATGACCTGGTGACTGTCACAGAATGGCTCTGGTCCTTGTCAGCCTTCTCAGTGCTGTCTGTTCCAGAACATTCCCTGCCGACCTGGGGGTTGCTTAGCAGCCACAGAGCATTCACGCGGCAAGGAAAGGAGCACGTGCAGGAGAGGGGTGCGTGGGTACCGCGCCTGGGCTGGTCTCTGAAACCTGCCCGGGAGCCCCGAGCTGTCTGTGCGCCTTGAGCTGGGTCAGAGCAGGTGACCTCTGCCCACTGGTTTGTGTGTTTAAGAAAGGATTTTCCTGCTTTCTGTTTATTCACCCCTCTGGCTGGCGGGCAGTGTGCTACATGGTGGGCTGGCTCCCATGTTCCTCCATCAAGCCCCTGCTCAGCGTGGCTTGCCCTGGGCACCTCACACCCACCTGCCCTGGTGGCTGGCGGCAGCCTGCGCGGCTGGGAGCCCGGTCAGAGGCCGCTGGGGCTCTCAGTAGGTGGTGCGTCGCGGGCGCTGGGGACGGCAGCGGGCGCCCTGGCGGGCTGCGTGCAACCGGAGAGACGCCATGTCCCTGCTCCTCTGCAATGAAAGCAAGCAAGAGCACACGTCTCAGGTCCTGTCCCTGCCCAGCCCTGCGCAGGAGCCAGGCGCAGGCACTGCTGGTGGCGTCTGCTGTGGGGAGCCCCTTGCCAGGCACTTGGGCTGGTGGGCAGTGTTGGCGGCTCTGAGCAGCCACAGGCCATGTGTCCCGGGAGAGCCTGCCCTATGTCTGACCTCACCCAATGAGAGGATGGTAGGGACCCCAGGCACTCAGGGTGGGCTGAGCCCCAATTGCAGCCAACAGGCCCGTCGTCCTCAGCAGCTGCCTCCATGAGCCAGAGGGACGAGGGCAGGGGTGAGACAGTGTGGGCCTCAGTGGACACACGCACTACCCACACACCTCCCAGCTGCCCTCAACCCCTCAGGGGGCTGCTCAGACCTGCTTCCTTCTCTTCTGGCCCCCGGGACGCTGTGTAAGCTGGTCCTGGCCTCCCTGGCAGTTATTCTGGGCTTCCAGAGGGGCTGTGGGGTGCTGGACGTACCCTCGTCCTGACCGGCCCTGCCTCTGGCCCTCGCTCGAGTCCCCACCGGGGCAGGCACAACCCGAAGTAGCTGGGAAAGTGGCGACCCCTGAAGTCATGCCTTGGGGACTGAAGGGACTGAGATGGTCAAGATTAAGACCACACCCCGGGAGGACAGCACACCCTGCGAGGATGGCCGCTGTGCGGCTGGGGGCTGGGGTGAACGCGCTGCAGGGTGGGCCACACCATGGTGTGGTTAGAGCATCTGCACCGCCCACTACACAGGGAGGAGGGTGAGCAGATGTTTTTTCCGCCCACTTTTCTGGTTCCAGACACACATAAAAGACCACTTCCTGTCCTCAAGAAACCCTGCCTGCCCTTGTGAGGGGGGGGCGTGGCCTGTGAGCAGAGCTGCCCCCCACCCAACGTAAGAAATTCTGGTGCCCAAAGAAGCTCCTTCCAATGCCCTGTTTAGACCTACCCCCAGCGACACGTGCCTGCCTCTGCGTGGGTCTGGGGAGGGAGGGGCAGCAGGAACACAGAATGCAAGGGACGCCCGAGTTGGGGGTGGTCCGTCAGCCAGGCACCTGGGCTGCTGCCCCACCCCGACCATCTGCCAGCTGTGCAGCCTCTGGGGTGCTTTCTGGCCTCACGGGCACATCTCTGGCCCCTGCCCTGTGTCTCAGAGGGATGGCCCGCCCTGGAGCCTCCGCAGAAACACCTGGGAACAGATGTGTGAGCAGTCACGCTGGGGAGCCAGGGGCAGAGGCAGGGACCCAGCAGAACCTAGCACCTGCTCAGAGAAGACCAGCTCCCTTCACCCCACACAGGCGAGACGACAATGGAGAGCCCAGGGCAGAGCAGAGGCCCTGCCCCGGCATGACAGGAAGCCAGGAGGGAGGCTCCGGGCTTGCAAAGGCCAGGCAGAAGCTAGAACTTGGGCTCAGTTTGGGGCCCATGTGGCAGCTAGTGGGGTGAGGGTGGCATCTCATCCCACAGCCACAGGGAGGTTGGACGTGTCACCTTCTGCGTCCTGGGCAGTGGAGAGAGAGAGGTGACAGGAGGAATTCCTTGCCAGCCCTTTCCCAGAACCTGTGTGCGACAGGCCTGGAGAGCGAGGAAGGCCCCAGGCAGCCTCAGGGGACTTGGCCCCAGAAGCCAAGTCAGGAGGCTTGGGAAGAGCTCCGGGCGGGGATCCGGGGCAGGAACACGTCATATGTAGAGTTGTCGGGATAGCTGTGGAACTGCCCTCCAGCACGTGCCCATGTGTGGCCACACGCAAACCCATTCTGTTCCTAGGCAGCTCCAGCAACCTCCAAGCGTGTGTGGCCCAGAAGGCCTTCTTGTACTTCGACTACTACAAAGTGCACATGCTCAACTTGGCCAGGCAGGCAGCGGAGCCCTGTGCATGGCTGTGACCGAGGGGCCCTAGCACAGGGGAGGGCAGGCTGCCTGGCCCCGCTCTCAGCTCATCAGCACAGATTGGTTTGTGAAATAGGACAGGCCCAGGCAACAGGCACAGACCTCCCTGCTCCAACAGCTGACACCCTGTCCCCCAGACCTCGCAATGGTCCACCAAGGGACTGAGACAAGGCTGGCTCCTGTGCTTGAACAACACAAGCGGCAGAGGGAGCCCAAGGCTGTAGGCCAGACCAAGGGACTCACGCCTCCTTCCCAGATACTGCTGAGGGGCATGCCCAGGGGAGGGGAGACCTTTACCGGGACAGGGACGGGGGCCGCCACACAGGAAGCCACAAGCAGCCATCTGCAGCAGCGTGAAGGAGCCATCCGGCCAGCTGCACCACACTGTTGGCGGCCAGAGCACCATGGAGGTCAGGGCCTATATTTCCCTAAAGGTGGTGGGCCGGAGAGAGGGGCAGCGCCCACCCCACCCCACCGAAAGGCTCCAGGGTATGGTCCCTCCTGCCTGCTCCCCTAGCTCAGACACCACCTGGCTGAGGACAGACAGGAACACCTGTCCTTGAAAAAGCAGTCTTCATGCAGTTAATCGAAACACACTGAAAACTCCCAAGCCGACGAAATAAAGACCACATGGCAGGGGCAGGGAAGAAAGGTAGAAGTCATTATGAATTTATTATTTACACAATTGTTAAAGTACACAAATACAGTGGTGATACAAACACACAGCTCAGAGACTGGTTACCACTACACAGGTTGACAAAGACGTTCTAACTACATTTCCTGCAAGTAACGATGGGGATTAAATACTGGGCGAGAACTGCCACAGCCACACACCCTCGAGGGCTGGAAAGCCGAGTCCACTTCAACGCAATCCAGCAACTTCAGGTCGGAACCTGGACGCAGATGTCAGAGGCTGCCTTGCACAATCTCTCTGGCACTACATCGGGACCACTGGTATTTACAAAGAAAGCTTGCGCCACCGTGGGCTGTCACTGCTAACACCTCACCAAGTGGGGGACATCTAACTGATAAAGGTGCTTGGCAACAGAGAAAACCTCAAACTCGCCCCGACCCACCCTAGCCTCCCTCTGCACTCCCAGACACACGGCCCCACCCGCTCAAGGCCCTACACCCCAAAATGCTCACAAAGTAACCAGCTCAGGATTCAGAAAAAAACACCTAGGGGCTCAGACAGATGTCTGGCCGGCACAGCAAAGAGGCACACCCTGGGAGGCCCGCCAGGACGGCATCCCAGACCAGTACTCCTGTGCTGGGGCCACTGGAGGAACTGAGGGGATCCAAGGTGGACACCTTCAGGTCCCCAGCTTCCATTGAGCGCCCAGTTTCCAAAGAGAACACCCTCCATGGGTGACAGGAAGAAAGGCAGAAGTACCTATGAGCAGACACCACACCTCCCCCAGACAGGAGAGCTCACATCCACTGTCTGTCGCCACCATGCAGCACACGTCTGATGGCTGCAAAATCAAAGCCAAGAAAGCACATCAGCAGCCGTGAGCCCTGCAGGGCAGCACCAGCCTGCGCAGACTGCCTTCTCTCTGGTGAGACTTACCCCACCCCCTGGCTTCACTTCTGATTGGCTCACGTCCATCCCACCGAGGGTCGCTAGGCATGTGGCGCCACCCGTCCTGGACCCAAAGCTTCTGGCACTTCAGGGTGGATTCCCTTGGGCTCACTGGCTTTTCTAGGCAAAACCCTTGGCATCTAGTGAGGACAGCCCCGCTCCTTGGTTTTGAGCACACAGGCATTAACACAGATTAACAGCCAATCTGCACGGTAGTATTTACAGTCTGTTCAGAAAATTTCCCAAATTCAAAGGCAGTGAGGCAACAAACACCACCAAAATAACCACACACAACCCCACTGTGTCCCGATTCACAATCCTCTCACAAGAACCAGAAACGCACACTCAACTTTTAGTCTTGCAGCTCCCGACTGTCCTGCTGGGTCTCACAGCCTCCGCTTCCAAGCTCCCCAGAGTCCTCCATCTCTTCCCCGGGAGGACAGCGCACTGCGTGGCCTGGAGACACCTGCTGCGCCCTTGCTCTGGAGCAGCGCCTTCACCTGCCCCGAGGGCCGGCAACAGTGCCCAGAGGCAGGCATTTCAGTCCATGGTGGAGGAGTGAGACCCCAAAACCAGGCTGACGAGGCCCCGCGACACACCTGCACCCGCACACGTAATACAGCTCGGATGAAAAATTTCCTCTCCAAAGTGAACAGAACACAACAACGAACAAACACAACACACATCCTTGAGATCCATGTGCACCCCTCTCCCTGCCTGACTCCACTTAACACAGAAACTCCAAGCCAGTGTCTTTGTTTCAGGATTCTTTAAAGTCAGTATCTTTATAAGACCGCAAAAACAGACAAGAAAGAAACAATAAAAAGATTTCTTTACACAGATTTAAGCCAATAATTTTTAGCAAAATGATACAAAACTGTCTTAACCAAGTAGAAGATTGGTAGTTACAGTGGAGTCGTCAGGGAGCACAGGTCACCACCACTGGAGGGAGCTGACAGCTCTCGCAAGGGAGTCTGAGTCTCTCTCTCACTCTGCTTTTCTTCCCAGCCCCGTCACAACTGAGTTCCCGTGGGGGCCTCGGTGGCAGCCCCGGTGATGGCAGCTCTTGGAGTCTGTCCGTTTAGTTTGTATTTTGTTTCCCCCATGAGCGTCGCTGGGTGAGTGGCCTGCAGAGCTCCCGGTTAACACTTCGGTTCTAGACCGGGGGGTGCGTCACTAGTAAAGCCATTGGTAACAGAGTAGATCAGCCATGCATTGTCTGCCCTTCACAGCAAGAAGGAGAGTTCTCATCGGTGCACGACAGACTGAAGACCACTGGAAGCCACCCGACCGGGAATCTGTCGGAGCCAAAGCACAGGAGAAGGTCAGCATGAGGCCAGAGGAACGGGGCCAGTCGGGCGCTCAGGCACAAATACCACAGTGATGAAGCCTCGCAGGGAGGGGATAACCACTGCTGCCGTGCCCCAGTCTAGAGGCCTGCACCCCTGGCCATGAGAAGGGACCTCTGTGGCCAGGCCACACGCTCAGAACGAGCACGAGGGGGGGGGGGCGGGGGCGGGTAGAGGCATGCAGGCAAGGTGACCCCGGAGCCACCTCAGCAGCCACTGGTAAGGATCAGAGGGGGAGAGACACTTGCTCCCAGCCTCTCTTCCTGGAAAGTAACTGTGTGTTTTGAAAGCAGTATCCCTTTGGGGGAAGACGTGAAAAGCAGTTCCTGTCAACATGTTTCCAAGTGTGCGCACAGCATTAGAGCCACAGCAGGTCTCCCAGCGGCACCAGACCCGACAGAAGCTCAAGCCCCTGCTGGAAGGAGCCACCAAGGGCCGCATCACTGACAGTAAGGGAGCGCAGCATGGACACCCAGCCATGCACCAACGTGGGAGAGCGGGTGACTGTGGCTGGAGGAATTACTACAGACAATAGCTGCGTGGACGAGATGGCTGGGCAGAGACCAGGTTTGGAAAGAAACACAAAATGAGGACAGAGATAAATGAAAGATAGGAAGAGAAACGACTAAAAAAGCCGGGACGGGCAGAGACCAAGAAGTCTGAATGCGGCAAGAGCTCAGAGCCCCCAACACCAAGCGAGGCGCCCCTCAGCTGAGCACGACACACACCCCTCCCAGGCTCGACCAACCCCAGACGAGGTGGCTCAAGTGCTCTGGGGCAACCTGGAGCCAGGCCTGAGGGCAGCACCGTGGCACTCCTGCTCTGCACACGGGCACCAGGGACAGAAGGGGCGCACCGGCACGGTGAATGCGATCACAGGGGTGGGGGGCCAAAGGCCAAGGGAACAGCAAGACAGTCACTCCACTCAGAGACACACTCTGTGCATGGCTTTCCCCCTAGACTGGGCAGCTGATGGCAGTGGCTCTGGACCCCACAAGGAGAAGAACAAAGCGGAAGAAGCCTCACTCTACCTCTGGCACCTGACATGCAGCCCAGCCCCACCTGTGAGTGCCCGCAGACGGGGGGTGGGGTGTGGGTGGGGGTGGGGAGGTGGTGCTCCCAGCCCACCCGGCGCCTGCCACCTGCTGAGCCCACCATGAGCACACTCACCCAGTGCTGCCTTCCGACGGGAGACGAGCAGCTACTTGCCGTGGTGTTCGAAAGGAATGCTATTCTGAGGTGGGGAAAAGACAGCTGTTGGTAAGCGCCCCACCAGCTGGCCAGCACGCGAGGCCCCGGCCCCCTGACTGCCTACGTCTCCGGTGTCCAGACAGGCTTCCTTGCCTCAGCCAGGTCCACCTGGGGGGACCCAGGGAATGGCATAGTCTCACTGGCCTCTCACGACTGGCCCTCAAGTAGCAGTGGCAGCTGCTCCTCTTCTAGACAGGGGAACAGGACAGACCCTCCTAGCTCTTCTCACACACTGAGAACCTGATGACCAGCAGGTGGTGGGGGCTGCGAGGGCCCTCCAAATGAGTCTCAGCACTGCCAGGCAGGTGGGATGGACAGCGCCACCCCAAGACACATGGACAAGATGCACTTCCTCACTACTATGAAGGGGCTGCTGACCTTATTTTTGGGCAGGGTGTGGATTAAAGCAAGGCCTCAAAAGGATAACTGGCACCTTTGTGGACAATTCTGGACTGATGAGGCCTTTCTTCTCACAAAGTAAAAAACAAATAAACAAACAAAAACCAAAAATCCAAACAGATTCACCGATTCGGTGCCCTTTAGGCCCATGTTACTTGGCCAAAGAGGCCTGGCCTAACACAAACTGCCCTTGAGAAGGGGGGGACAAACAGAGCACAGCCTCCACGCAGAGTCTGGGAGGGGCAAGGCCCTATAGCTGCCCTGGCAACCTGCACGCTGGGCGTCACCGCATGCCGGCTGCTGGTGAACCATCCAGACCTGCCCAGGGCCAGCAAGCACCAAGAAGCCTTTCTGCCAACTTGTCACATCTCCACCAGGAGCACTGACTCCCGAGAGGGGCACAAAGAGCTGGGGAAACGGCAGCCCATGGAGAAGATGCGCCAGGGGGATGTGCCATGCCAAACTCCCTGTGCCTGGGGTGCCTGCTTCTCCAGCTCACCCTGAGGAGCAAGCGCACTGCCACTTCTACTGGAGTCCCCAAGTTTCTTTTTGGGGGGGGGACGTGTGTGAATAGCAGCTGCAGAATTGTAAAAGCCAGAGCAACCCCACTTGCTCTTTTAACTTCCAACCCCCAGGGCAGACATTCATCTGCGGGTCTCAGGAAGATACTTGTTTATCCCCTGGATGCAGAACGGGGGGGCTGCCGGTCACAGAGCCACTGAGCACGCTGGTGCAGACAGACTGGTGCAGACGGAGCCTGGAGGGAAGGGGACATACTGTGTGGGCAGAAGCCTTCCAAGAGACAGGAAAACCCTCCCTCCCGAGGGTGACCAAGGAGGTAACCCGTCCTAGAGGCGGCGTGGGCACCCTGAGGACAACCTACGGGGCTGTGCCCTCAGCACAAGCATCTCGAGAAAACCCCGGGTGACCAGGAACAAATGCTAAGATGCTTCTCCTGGAGGGAAAACACCCCAAAATAAACTCTCTGGAGACTCACCCCTGCTGCAAAGCCCACGACGCCTTTCTTCACATGGAAAACAAACAGCCCAAGAGAGCAGAGGCAGGTGAGCGCAAGCCACCACCTCATCGCGGGAAGGAAGTGCACTTTTCACCACCACCTCGGAGGCTGGTGGGCTAAGACAGCCATGCCTGGGTGCTGGCCAGGGCCACACAGCCAGGAAGGAGCTGCCGGCCAGGCCCGTGACTGCCTGGCACCCTTGGGACTCCTGATTGTTTCATTTCCCTCAAAGATCCCAAACCACCAGATGCCTTATTTTCTTAAAAAAAGAAAAAAGAAGAGCTAGGCCCGCCCCTTCCTTGGTCTTTGTCTACCACGATGCTGATGCGAGGATGTTCAAGTCCAACCAGAACACAACACACGCAGGCCACGCTCGTTCCTGCCTCATGGGTTGGGAGACCAGAGGGGCCATGTGAGAGGAGGGATGGGCCCCGGCGGCCCCCCAGGACCTGCTCATAGCTGCTGATGCAGGAACTCCAGGGACCACGAGAAGAAACCTACTAAGACCCTCTGTGCTACAGTGCTGTGGGGCCAGAGGCCACGAGGGGTGTGTGCACGTGAGGTGCCCAATCTCACGACGCTGGCCAGACCCCCCTGAGGTCCCACAATTTAAATAATCACTCATTCAAATTCCCTGCATCTTTGGTCTTTTTAGGAGAAAGTTATCACACAAAAAGCCTACTTTTCCAGTAAATTGATTAGTGAATTAGAAGTATTCAGCGAAAGGGATTCATTTTCTGGTAAGATGACAGGTGCCAAGAGCGCCTGCACTACTCGGGGCCCAGCCCCACCTCGTCAACTGGACAGGACGAGTCTCCAGTGTCTGTGGAACGAGTTCCTATTCACCTAGGAAGACACCGAGGGTGAGCCAAGCACCCCACAGGACGCTGGCCCCACCGGGGCTCCCCCTTAACCCTCAGTCCCTGCCCCTGTCAAGGATCCTGAAAACTATCTCAAGAGAAAGAATCAGTATGTATGTAAAAAGCTGTTCTGGTCTATTGAAACAAGCATGTTAGCGAACGCAAAAAAACAAAAATGAAAACAAAAAAACCCACAACAACAACAAAAGCGAGAGAGAGAAGGGAGGATGCTGGTGGAGGAAGATGGGCACAAGGTGGCCAGGCCCGCACCACCCTGCCTTTGCTGCGCAGCAGGCACACTTCTCTGGGCACATGTTTCTCATAAGACAGAAGAACAATCGACAAGGTCATCACCACGTGGCATTCCACTGGCCAGGTCACTGCCGAAAGGCTCCCACAGCCCCTACCCCCGGCCAGCAGGTGTGGGCAGCTCCCGCACAGGGATCCCCCCCTCCAGGCTCTCTGCCAGGGTGAGCTGCCGGCCAGCAGGAACGAGGAAGGTTCCCACAGGCGGGTGTGCCTACACCACCTCACTCCTGACGAGAGGCGTAAGCAGGTGTGTGGTCTGCAGTCCACGTGGGGAAGACGGCTGGTGGGCAGCATTCAAACAACAGGCGAGGAAAAGCCCTCACGAGGCTGCTGCCCGCTGGTCCCTATTACCTGCCACGCTGCAGCTGGCAACAAGCCCTTTAGCAGCACAGCTTGTCTCTGAGGCTTTCAACCAAGAAGCCAAATCAGCAACTAGGAATACAACTTCCCCACAGGTTAAAAACAAAAATGGGGAACATTAAAAAAAGAAGGAAGGAAGAAAACAAACCCTTCGAAAACAATTCATCTTACCCTCAACTTTGAGCTTGTAAGACAAGGTAAGCCAGGGCCCGGCGCTGACACACATCCCCACGCCCGGGCCCGGCACATCCCTGCCTCAGTGGGCTCAGAGCGCATACCTGTGAGGTGGACATGCGAGAGGTATCTTGTCGGCCCGTGAGATCGGACGAGGAGATGTTGACCGGGGCCCCACGGTGCAGCCGCATACTCACTTTCCGCTCTCTTTCCATGCCGGAGACGGGCCGAGGAGAGGTGTTGGCTGAGAAGAGGAAGAGAAGCCAGAGTGGGCCACCCTGCTGCGGCCTTGGCTCCTGTGCAAGGGGCCTCTGCTAGGGGAACTGGCCGGCAAGGACCCTCGGTGGCTTGAACATCTCACCAGACTGCAGGGGCAGCAGGACCGATCCCACCGCCAGCCCCCCTCAGAGCAGCCCAGCAGGCACCCAGCCCAGCCCCACACGCTTCTTGTCAGTCAACCAGGAACACCTGCCAGCAGGAGGGCACTCCGACGCCTGTGACGCCCGTGGCATGTGGGGATGTAGGAGTGAGTATCAAAAGGCTCATGGAGGAAAAATTTGTGTCATGAGAGAGAAGAAAATCTTATGTACAAAAGCAACTGCAAACATCAGTAACAGCTTTCAGGAACTCAATCCTTCAAGAGACCAAGTCTGTGAACCGTGTCTAAAGGTGCCTTCTCAGGCCAGCTGCCCCCAGCCCACCTACTCTTCCAAGTAGGAACTGACAGAAATGGGGCACACGCAGGACCAGCCCCCATGTGGCCTGGGCCCGGGCTCCCCACCAAGGCCACAGAACCCCCACACAGCAGCTCCCCATGGCCCGCTCCAAGGGTGCTCTGCAAGGAGTGCGCTCACCTGTGTGTGAGGTAGGGGTGAGGGGTGTGGGGGGAGCCACTTCCTGGGTGCCCCGCAGGCGGCCGGAGGCCGTTGAAGGGAGGCCCCGGGTGGCTGGGTTCCGGGAGTGTCTCAGCCGCTCCTCTCGATCCCGCCGTTCCCGCTCAGCATCATCAGCAGCCCGGCTGGCACCCTAAGGAGGAAGGAAGTGAGACCATAATGGCACCCGGGCTGTCTCCTGGCAACGTGAGAAAAGACCAAGGGGTCTTTGGGCCAAGACTGCCCCGAGAAGCTGTCCCCAACGCTTGGTGAGCCAGAAAACGACGTTTCTCCTTCGGGGTGACCGCACGACCCCTGGGGGTACTCAGCCCCCATGTCCTGCCCCAACACACCAGAGAAAACCCCCTCCCACACGGGGGTGCCTGGTGGCTCAGAACTTCCTTAAACTTCAAAACGGAAAGCAACTGGGTGGCCTGCTCCTCTGTGTACATCCGCACACCGACACGAAGAGGGAGGCAAGCCCCAAATGCCCACAGGTGGGGGAGGAAAGTGGGGCGGGAGCTGCAGCATTTGGTCAGGTGAGAGTCTACCAGAGTCCAGCCCGAGCAGGAATGCCACGCCGAGGTGACACCAGCAACACGCAGGGTGGGCACACGCAGGCAGGGCGACAAGGCCAACAGTCCGGTCTGCGCTGGACACTCCAGACGCAGGGGGCACCAGGTTTTAAGCAGTCCAGCTGAGGAACCAGCTAGAGAATCACATTCTAATGACCAATGCTGTAAGGCAGGGCCTGCACGCTATGGGCCAAACCCAGGCAAAACCCGTCTCTCCGAGTTTACTGCACACAGCCACGCCCCCTTGTTTACATGTTGCCTGCGGCTGCGAAGCTGAAATTATTTACTATTAGGCCCTTTACAGAGAAAATCTGCCCAGTGCTTAAGGGAGGAATACTGGAGAACAGCACTGCAGGAGGGCTACTCCTGCATCCAGCCCTGGAGGGACTGGGCTCCTGCTGGCCTGGGTCCTTTCTCCTGGCCCCGTGCCCACCCTGCAGAGCGCACCCAAGCCCAGCCCACGGGCACCCCTGCCCTGCCTGGCCCCCACACAGCCATCTGATAAGGCTGCGTATCTTGTGTTCCCTGAAGAGGCAGTTCTGATTTTGTCACCTGAAAAGATTCCAACTTCTGCTTCAAACTGACAACAGAATAAATTTTTAATGAGAAAAAACATGAAAGTTCAACAAAAGCTTCAATTCTGGCAGTGGTGTCCAAATGTTAATTAAACTCATACAACTGACCTAGGAACAGGCTGCCTGTTCACAGGCTCAAGGATCTTCCGGGCCACAGGTAGAGCGTTCTCATGTGAAGGCCCAAAGAACAGACTGTGGGTAACCAAGGACAGGAGACGCAAAACCAGCTCACTATGGGGTCAGGCAGGCTCAGTGTACACCCCCTCAAGGCCCCCAGTCCCTCCTGGGCAATGAGGACGTATGATGCCCCCACTGCCCCACCCCAGGCTCGGCTGGGCAAGAGGCAGGAGGTGGTACCAGGCTGCACCACAGGCTGACAGACCCAAGATGCTCTCAGGAGCAGCAGTGACAACCACAACAGAATAGCCTTTCCACAGGAGAAGACTGAGCCACCCAGCCAGGGCCCTGTTCTGGGCAGACCTGCACGGTGAGCAATGCCACAGGCCCCCGGCTCTCCCTGGTGGGGATCTGGTTTCTCCGCACCCCACCCCTTGCCCTCAGCCAGACCCCCTCCTCTCAAGCCAGCGTCCTGCCAGGGACACTTGCCTTTCACGGCTCAGCAGACGCACCTGTCCGACCTGACCACACACAGCGCAGGGCTCACGAGACCCGACCCCAACGAGGCAGCAACCAGCCTCCCACTGAGCAGGCTATTTCCCGAGCCACACTTGCAGGAGTGAACAAGTTGGCAGTGGCACTTACAAACTTGAGCATGTTCCAGTCAAACACATAGTCGTAGGAGAAGCCCTGGCGATGGAACAGATTCCTGAAGAGCTGCCGCAGGTATGAGTAGTCAGGTTTATCGTCAAAACGCAAGGAACGGCAGAAATTCAGATATGTGGCAAATTCAGCTGTAAAACAAGAACTCAAAGCTAAGTAGTGAAACCCCTGACTGCAACCAGAGTGGTGTCCATTAACATCACTGTTTACCTCCTGTTGCTACATACACTGAAGGCATAAAAGATGAAATCTGAAATACTAGTCACACTTTTAAGAACCTAGGCCTTAGGAAAGAGTTTTTAAACATTCAACAAAATAGAGCACAATTTTATTTTATCTAGGGCACGTACTCTAGGGGCGGTCGCACAAAAACAAAGGGAAACTTCCTGAATTACAGCTCCAGAAGCAGGTGGCAGGGAAGGCAATCTGTGGCCAGTGTGAAGGCCAGGTCTGACCACCCATCCCTCACCTGCCCAGCCACTCAGAGGTCTCCTTGAGACCCAGCCCTGCCTCTGGGAGTCAGCCTCGAGCACGGGCCTGGCCGACTTGCCATCTCTCTGGGCCTCCGAGTGCCCCCCCAGACAGGCACTGGGCAATTACGCCAGAAAGAACAAGATGGGCGCCTAATACCTCTGAACACAAACGTAACCCCCCCTTCCTGCCACCCTTTTTACAGAAGGCGAGTGATTCTTCCGATGTGGCCAAACACCTGCACGGACCCTCTTAACCAGCGCTACTGAAACGACGGGCTCGAGGAGACTCACAAGGGTAGCCTTTACATAACACTTCAATGGGAGTGGACATTTTCTTCTCGCTAATCCTCTCATACTTCTGCCTCTTGGTGGCAGCCTTCAGCCCCTGCCAGGGGAGAGAGCCCAGGTTGAAGTACATCAGCACATAACCCAGAGACTCCAAGTCATCTCTTCGAGATTGCTCTGAAAAGAAAAGGGAAACGTGTAAACGATGGCACACGTGTGCTTGTGTAAAAGCAAAATACCCAGCAAACACACACAATGGAGACAAACTTTAGAGATGACAGAAAAATACACTTGGATTACTTTTTGACTGCCCCTCATGTGCTCCTGAAGAAATTCCTGAACACTGATGGAACAGCATCAATGTCACAGAGAAATGCTTAGAGGAGTCCAGCATTTACCAGCCCTCCACACCTGACAGTAGCTGAAGCCAGCCTGCCCGCTACGAAGGTCTGACGACAGCTCTAGACCTCCTGGCGGTGATCGCCCAACACACTCAGGAGCCTGGTCACCCAAGAGGCCAGCGCCCCCAAGTTGAGGGACAGGCATGACCAGGGCACCCTACATCAGTGACCCTACGCCCAGGGGCTCACCAATGCCGAGGTGGGTGTTGATGGAGGCGTACCGCGCCGTCCCTGTGAGGTTTTTGTTCTCCCGGTAGGGGATGTGCTGGTGAGTCCTTGCATCCCGGTACTTCTTGGCCAGCCCAAAGTCGATGATGTAGACCAGGTTGCCCTTCTTCCCAAGACCCATGAGAAAATTGTCTGGCTTCACGTCTCGGTGGATAAAGTTCTTTGAATGAATGTATTCAATACGACTAATCTACAAGCAGAAAGCAACATAAGAGATTACACCCCAGAACAGCATGTCTTGGAAAAGGAACCTGCTCAGCAGAGTAAGGACTGTGCCATAGCAGTAGCTGTACATTCTTGACCCTTTGGCCAAAGAGTAACTTAACAATGAGGAAGAATGGATGCTGAACTGACCCAAAGTCATCTCCCCAGGTACCTTCAGCCCCCTCCACCCCACGGGCCTGAGCACTGTCTTCTTGGCTCTTGCAGAGTGGACAGACAGTCGCTATGAGACAACGGTCTCTATTAAACTGTACTCTTGCACAGGCTATGCATAAGAATTTGCTCAAAAACTATACAGAAGTTGTTATGAATCAAAGGTGTGTTCCTGAGAGAATCGGGAAGACCATTCAGTGGGAACACATGGTGCTGATGCTGACAGGGTGGGTCTCCAAACCAATCAACTGTGTCATTATCCTGAGGCTAAAGTTAAACAAATTTCCATTTTCTCTCTGTGAATTAATAGGCATAATAATGGACAGAACAGCAACTGAGTAAGTAATTCTATCAGACCAACAGGTGTGTACCAAGTTCCCTCGCTGCTTGGGCACTTCAGAAAACTGGGTCCTTACCATTTGGTCAGCAAGCAGCAGAACCGTCTTGAGACTGAACTTCCTGGAGCAGAAGTTGAAAAGGTCCTCCAGACTGGGCCCCAACAACTCCATCACCATGACGTTGTAGTCGCCCTCGGCTCCGCACCACCTGATGGTGGGGATGCCCACTAGGAGAAACACAGCCTTTCAGCCCCCACCACTCCACATGGTGTCCTCATCATGTGTGCACAAGGACAGGGGACTCAAGGGGCTCAGGAGACCCCGACAATGCCTGTCCTCAGGACCTGTAGCAGAGATGAGACCACATCCGTTCACAGATGGCACAAAGCCGACTGTGGGGTCAAACAGGCAGCAGAAAATCTAAGCTAGGGCAGAAGATCAGGAAATGCAGGAAGAAGGCGATGCTTAGGCAGAGCGGACCAGCAGAGCCAGTCGGAAACCAGTTCACCAGAGAGAAGAGGGGAAACTTAGAAGAAAGATCTGCAACACAAGGCTGAGAAAAAGAAGAGAAAGACAGCTACCACGGATTGGGTGAGAAAGAAAAATTTTTTTACTACTCTGATATTGACAGAAATATTTAATTGGATGAAAGAAAAGCAAAAGCAATGAAAACTTTTTGGAGACTTACACAGTAACCCAGGCTTAAGTATACAAATCAGTGGGAATGAGAATAAAGACAACAGATAAATTCTACAGAAAGAATCAAGTGATCCAGAGCCCCAAACAAGGGAAAGACTATAAAGATCGTTCAGTTTCAAGATGTCAGCTCCGAAGACAGAAATCAACACTAAAAAGACAAACAATCCACTTTTGAAAAAAATGGGTGAACAATGTGGACACGTCAAAGAATGTGTACGAACAGTCCACAGTCGTAAGAGACTCGCCAAGACCTGTACAAGAATGTGCACAGCAGCTACTGCAAAGAGTCAAAATTCAAATGCTGTAGAAATGGATGAAATCTCAAAATACCGTCCCCAGAATATGCTCTTTGGTCCTTTTCCCTCCTATATCCACAAGAGCACAGTTTTTTGTATGCTCTCACAGCACTGGATCCTAACTACACATATGGTTCTATGTACAGCTTTCCGAATTAGCCACATAAACCTTTTATGTCCTTCCATGGCAAGGACACAAAGACCGATTTTTAGTTTAGCCTTAACCAAGTTTTGATACCAATCGAGAAATTCCCTTCATTTAAAAAACTGTTTCATTATTTTACAATAGATAATAAATTTTAATAAATACATAAATATATTTATTTAATAAATATTTATTATTCATTCTATTTATTTATTTAATAAAGAAATTTATTATTTAATAACTAAATATTTTACCATAGATAATAAAATTTACCATTTTACTTGGGAGCGAATGTAGCAAGTATTGACGTTACAAAGCATAATGTAACTGAGACCTAGAACATTCCTAACAATAGTACCCACTCCCCAACCCTCCTGATCTCCTCCCACCTCCCCAGATAACCAAACCCAGAAACTTACTTTCTTGCTTGTAGGAAACAGGTAACATGCTGTATAACAGGCCATTCAGAGAACACACCCCAATCTATCTACTCTCCTGTCATTTGAACAGTGCAGGTTTGCTTTTCCTACTGTAAAAGATGCTCTTAAGTACATTCTCGTATGTGCCCACCGTGAAAATTCTTACACAGGAAATTCTTTTTCACATCTTTTCTTCTTCCTCTGGTACATATCTAGAAACAAAGTTGCTGAGCCACAGGGTTCAAACTGTTCAACTATATAAGGCATACAAGATAACATCAAACTGCTTTCCAAAATGGATAAACCAATTTACACTGCCACTGGCAAGAATGACTTCCTATTGGTGCACACTCTCTCCAATACTTAGTATTGCCAGACTCTTATTATCCAGTAGGTATAAAATGGTGTCTCACTAAACGCTCAATTTGCACCTTCCCACATATTAACCTCTCTTCTGAAATGCTTGTGCATATATTTTTGCCAATTTTTTCTATCATGGTATCTTTTTCCTATTTATCATAGTTACTTATAAACTCTGGAAACTGGCCAGGTGAGGTGGTGCACATCCGTAATCCCAGCACCTTGGGAGGCCGAGGCGGGAGGATTGTGTGAGGTCAGGAGTTTGAGACCAGCCAGGGCAACACAGCGAGACCCATTCTCTACAAAAAGTAATAAATAAAAAACAGCCGGGTGTGGTAGTGCACGCCTGTCATCCCAGCTACTCGAGGAGTTGGAGGCTGCAGTGAGCTATGATCAGGCCACTGCACTCCAGCCTGGGTGACAGAGCAAGACTGTCTCTTAAAAAAAAAAAAAAAAATTTTTTTTCTGGGAAACAAAACCATTGTTGGTTTTATGTGAGGCAAATATCTTCTTTCAGTTAATGGCATGTTTTTAATTTTTTTTTTGGAGTTTCTTGATGAAAAGAGGTGCTTCTTTTTAATGAAGATAAATTTATCATACTTTTCCTTCATGGGTAATGCTTTCAGTATCTTACATTAAGAAATTATTTCTGACCTCAGAGTCAGAAAAAGATGCTTTTATTGTCTTTTAGAAGTGTAAAAGTTACTTCTACTTCCAGCAAACATGGAGTAACAGGGACCTAATTTACCTCACACCTGAAATAACTAAGGAAACAAAACATAAAATATGAAAGGGTGGTTTCTAAGACACTGGACATCTGGCAAATGACACACTAATGCCCAAAAGACAGGACACAGCCAGTTCCCAACTGCCCCAGCTCACTGCCATGAGCATTAGCACAAAAGCAGGAACTGGATAGATCTATGTAATTTAACTTCATCCCAGAACAAAGCTAAGCAAGAATGTGAGTAGTATAAAAACATCCAGCATGCAAGAGGATAAAATTCTCAGTGTCTGGCATCCAAAGATTACTGGGCAGGCAAGGAAACAGAAAACACCACTCAGAGTGAGAAGTCAATCAACTGAAACTGACCCAGATGTAAGAATCAGCAGAGAAAGGCATTACAAGTTATTACAAATTTCAACTGTTTTTCATGTCAGAAAGTTCTATAACTGAACCCCATGTCGACAAAGTTAAACAAAGGCATGGGAAATACGGAAAGACCCAAATCTAACATCTAGCGATGAAAACTACCATGTCTGAGATGAAAATTCACTAACTTGACAGCAGAGCAAGAGAAACTATCGAACAGCAGAGAAGCAAACAAGAGTGCTGGCAAGCTGTGGGGCAGCACCGAGCCACCTTACCTTGATGTAACTGGAGGCACCAAAGGGAAGACTGGGGCAGGGGGACCATACTGGAAGAAACAGCTGGATGAAAACAAACCCACAGATCCAAGAAGCTCAACCAACCCCAAGCAAAAGAACCATGAAGGAAAGCACACCGACACGGCAGCCACACCACTCACTCGGTCCCCAGCAGACTCCACTTCAGGCAGGGGGGACAATGCCAGATGAAGCCTGGGCCTGAAGACAGGAATGAAAAGCACTAGGAATCACTGCATTTTTAGTCGGCCCTCTTCTGTGGAGCTGTCTCTCTTTGTATTTGTGGACACATACATAGTACAGGTTGAGTTTTCCTCATCCAAAATGCTTGGGACCGGAAGTGTTTCAGATTTTGGAATATTTGCATTACATATTTATTGGCTAAACATCCCTAATCCAAAAATTTTAAATGCAAAATGCTCTAATGAGCATTTCCTTTGAGTGTCATGTTTGCAAATTAAAAAGTTTCAGATCTTGGAGCATTTCAGATTTTGATACTTAACCTGTATTACGGACTCATGAATTCTTCTATGTATATAAATCTCTAGGTAGCATTATGGATTATGAATTCTTTTTTTTTTTTTTTTGAGACAGGGTCTCACTCTGTCACCCAGCTGGAGTGCAGTGATGTCGTCTTAGCTCATTGTAACCTCAAACTCCTGGGCTCAAGCATCCTCCTGCCTCAGCCTCCTGAGTAGCTGGGACTGCAGGCGTCACCACGCCCAGCTAGTTTTTTTTTTTCTATTTTTAGTAGAGACGGGGTCTCGCTATGTTGCCCAGGCTGGTCTCAAACTCCTGACCTCACGCAATCCTCCTGCCTCGGCCTCCCAAAGTGCTGGGATTACAGGCATGCACCACTGCGCCCGGCCTATGAATTATTTTCTATTGATACTTTACATATATATGTAGCACTATAGATTCATAAATTTTCTCTCCCCACCTCAATGTATTATAATTCATTCTTGTCACTACTCGTTTCAAAATCTGGCCAGCAGACATCCCCCAAGCTCACTCCTGTGCCCTCCTGACATGTTACTTCAGGGCACTTCTCTCCTTCCTGCCCCAGTCCTGGATCAGCCATTTCTCCAAATAGTCTGAACTCCTCCTTTTTTTTTCTCTTTTTTTAAGACAGAGCCTCACTCTGTTGCCCCGGCTAGAGTGTAGGGATGTCATCCCAGCTCACTGCTGCCTCAAACTCAAGGATCCTCCTGCCTCAGCCTCCCGAGTTGCTGGGACTACAGGCATGCACCACCATGCCCGGCTAATTTTTTCTATTTTTTATAGAGATGGGGTCTCACTCTTGCTCAGGCTGGTCACCAACTCCTGAGCTCAAGTGATCCTCTCACCTTGGCCTCCCAGAGTGCTGGAACTACAGGCGTGAGCCACCGCGCCCGGCCTTGAGCTCCTCTTAATGGGGAATGATACTTAGAAACCATCTGAGGGTCAGGTGTGCTCAGCGCTCTGGCCTGTCACTACTTCTAGGCCCTTTCTGTGGCCAGAGCTACATGTTTAATTACAACAGCTTTATAGTAAGTTTTGGCATTTGCACCCTCTTTTTCAGGAGTGTTTTAACTAATCTTGGCCCTTCACCTTGTTATGTAAGAAAAACTCTGCTGAATTTTGACTGGTAGTTCACTGAATATTAAGAGCAACTTTGAGTCTTCCTTTCCATGAATTTAGACATCCTCCACTCAGGTTTTAAAATTTTCTGCCTGTCACTAGGAATTTTATTCCTAGACACTACATAGGTTTCATTTTTGCTACTATAAACAGTATTTTAAAAATTACATTTTGTTAACAAATTGTTGATTTAACTTAATGTATAGTGATTTTTACATTTTGATCTTAAGCTAAGTAGCTAAACACTCTAATTTGTTCTGTGTTTCCCATGTAGGAAATTATCTCATCTGCCAATAACAAGTTTTATTTCTGCCTTTTTCATCCTTATTCTTTAGACCCCCCACCCCACCCCCCATCATCTTCTGTGCTGGCTAGGGTATCCAAAGCCACGCTGAAAAGAAATGGCAACGGTGAGGCTGAAGGTGACGTGGATTAAATAGGAACAATGACAATACAGACAAGAATATAAATCTGAACAACCACCTTGAAAAAAATGTATGTGCATCTATATGGAATTCAGCATTATCTTGCAGAACTGGACAACTGCATACTCCATGAGGCAGCCACCCCACCCTCAGGTACAGATGCCAGCACATGTGCACCAGAACACATGGTCAAGGGTGTTCACAGCAGCACTGTCCTTAAGAGCAAAATGCCAGAAACAATCCATGGCTCCTCAACCACAGAATAAATAAGTGAACTGTTTACATAGCCATGACAGACTATTAAACAAAGCAAGGAAAATCAATGAACTACATACAGCTGCATCAACACAGAAGAATTTCAGGAATATCCTGGGTCAAAAAAAGTTACAGAATACACACAGTATAATTTTATTACATAATATTCAAAAACTTTATAAATTTGTAAGACATCCATGGCAGGGACTCGAGATACATTTCCAACTGATGGTGTTTGTCTCATAGCAGAATCCCTCTCTTTAGTGGGAAATAAAATACATGAAAAACACAGTGCTCCTGCTCTCAGAGTGAAGGATGCAAAGCTTTCTTTGTCACATGCTTTATCCTAAGCAGACTGTCAGCAAACTAGCTGGTGAAGCCCCAGGAAGTGATCAGCTACAAAGTCATTCATGAGAATGTTCCCACTGATGCAAGGGTGAGGAGCCACTCTGCTACAGGTCTGACAGACTGTTACTCTGCAAAACCAGACATTGCGCGCCAGCAAAATCAGGAATCCGAAGGAACAAGTGAGGCCAACAGCCTAGAAAACAGAGACTGGTGTGCTGCCTGTGCCCACCTGTCCCAGGCATGCCAGGGACTGTCACAGTGGGATGGGTCACCTTGCTGCTATTTGTAGTTCTGAATACTTGGTACTTCTCCCCTCATGAGGCCCAAAGATACCTAAACATATGCTTGGGATGAAAAACTGGGGGACTGGGCCAGGTACTGGCAAATGCTTTTCATTTTGATTTGTGAAAAGTTTTAATATAAATGTGGGGAATGAGCATTAATGCAAATAAAAATTTTCATGAACTTTTTAGCAATTCAACCTTAAAATGATTACAAATAAAACTGTCAAGTGTTTCTAGACAATGTCATAATTTAGATGTTGAAAAATATAAATCTCCTGTGGGATGACAGAGAACCAAAAACTTAAAAACAGGCAAGCAAGAGCCTGGTAGAAATAGACTTGGGGCTGGGTGGAGCACGGACTCCAAGGGGGACTTTAACACCGCCGACACCTTACATCTTATGTATGTTCTCTGCTACTGTGACACATTTCATAATAAAAAGATTATGGCAGGCAGTCACCCACCCTCAGTTGCAGAGCGTTCACTCCCTGACCTGGATTCTATGAAAAGACCTCATTCTCCCCTCCCCCAAACCACACCGGCCACAGGATGCTGACCAGAAGCTGCTGTGAGCTGAGTGAGTGTTCTCTGCTGAGGATCACCAGGAGGGGTGGCCTGGAGCTACTTTTGAAGGGATTGGAAAGACAGTTAAAACAGTCCCTAGGTTTGCTGGGCAGTCTACTCAGTTGTGATAAAAACTTGACATCCATCCAAAGTCCCTCACCAACACAGCTAATTTTAGTTTATTTCTGCCATTTCTGGTTTTTAATCTATAGTCCCAACCAGATTTTGGAAAGGTGGAAACATCTGGGGCACATTCCTCACAGCTGAAGGCCATGAAGGGTGTCTCGCTCCTTTCTCTGGAAGCAGACAGATGCCCTGCAGCGCTGCCCAGGGGCTAGAAGGATCAAGTTCAAGTCTGTGTTCTTTGGAAAGTTACTTAGCCTTCTCTGCCTCAGCTTCCCCATTTGTACATGAGTCTGAAGACCCACTGCACAGGACTGCTGCAGGCAGTGACTAACATGTGTTTTTTCAATGCCAACTCCTGCCCTAGACAGCTGTGTTGCCACCATAGTCCAGAAGCTTCCCGGGTTAATCCTGTACCACAACACACTACAGAGAATGGAACGCAGCCACTCGGCTTGCGCTTTCTCCCACAGCACAGCCAGCATCAATCAAACATAAGCAAGGTGAGAACTCAGCACCACTACTTGGTTCTCACATGAAAGGAAGAAAACACAATCAGAAGTGCTCGCTTCCTCTTCAGAGACAACGAAACCACCCACACTCACCAATAGGAGACACCTTGCAGAAGCTGGTGGTCTCTGGGCACAGCGGATCCTGCAATCTGCGAGCCAGTTAACTCAGAATGAATCACAACACTACAGAATATGTACACGCCTGGAGACCTTTAGAGCTTTACAGTATCCACCCAGTGTGCATGTGAAACAGGAGTAAAACCCGATCTACATCTGGGGAATGGTCAGAGACATGGCTTTGCATTCAAAGCCCAGACAGGAGAAAAGTCCATTTCTAAAAGCCTGTTTGAATTCCAAGATCCTAGAGAAGGGACATGGACAAGAACAGAAAGCAAGGGATGCTTCACATTCTAGATTAGGGTCCACAATGGGAGGCAGTTTTGCCTGTCAGGGGCATGTGGCACTGTCTGAAATAATTTTTGATTGACACAACTGGTTTGTGTGGGGGGGGTGTGCTACTAACAGCTAGATGGCGCTCAATATCCTAGAGCTCGGAGTACAGCCCCACACCAAATGCCAATGGTACCGAGGTTGAGAAACCCCGCTGTAGACTGAACGAACTCTTTTTTTAACTCTTTTTTGTTCAGCCTAGCTTGCTTAGCCAGTGGCCTGCTCACCCTGGGCTCTTAAGGACCTTTCTTCCCTCTGCCCTCAGGCACCCTCGGCCTGCACATCCCCAGCCTTAAAGCTTACGGTGTTCTCTACAGTGTTCTTCTTGTAGGTTCTACTCAACCCCTAGCACCAGGCCCAGCAAAGGCCACATCCCGCATCACCTTGTTCTCTAGTTGTCAAAACCATAAAAGGCACATAACACAGTCCCTAATGCCCTTGAAAACCCTGTCCTCTACAGAGGGCCACGAGAGTGCAGGCCCTCAGGGCTGGGTCTCTGCTGACCTTTCCTTGGGCCAGTGGAGCAATTTTCACCCCTGTGGCCTCCTCTGGTCCTGTGAGGCCCAGGATGGAGCACAATCGACACCTCTCTCTGTAAAGGGTCCCATAGGACCATCTGTGCTGCTGTGGGATGTATCTGCTGCCAGACACTTTGTGTTACATAAACGCAGAAATGTCGGTTTCTAGTAGTAGACGGATTATACTGCTTTTGTCGAGGGAAGATGTCAAAAAGCCAAATCAACAGTCCTCCCTTTCTGCTGACAAGCTAATAAAGGCACTGAAACTGAAGACATGCCTTCCTTTGGCAGAGTGCTGAGAGAGCTCCCCCTCCACCCTCCAACTACAGAAGTACCAAGGGGGCTAGAAAGGTTCCCACAGAACAAGAGGCACTGCCACTCCTCAGACACAAAGCCCTGTTCCCAGTGAGGGCTCCTGTATGCAGGCTGAGGCTTTGCTGGGGAGATGTGTCCTTCACGGTGCTGAAATCCCCACATAAAATTCCCTCTTGTTCCGTCAAATTATCTGAAAGTCCAGAGAATCCTAAAATTTAGACTCTGAGATCAGGAAGGGAGTGCTCTGGTTCCTCATTGGGCCCACTGCCTGACATCAGGTACCCAAGGCCTATGCTGAGGTTTCAAAGAACTGGGACAGTGACGGAACCAGAAGAAGTCACAATGGTCACCAAATTCAAAACCCTTGCTTTACTCAGAAGTAAACCTCACCCCTAAGAGTTTGAAGGACTCCCCAAAAGCTGTAAGAAAAGTGTGTGACTGAACAAAGGCCACACACAGTGGCCAAGATCAGGAAGGCCCTGGGTGTGACTTGCATACCACAGGACAACCACAGCTGACCACTGAGGGGCACACGCCACCATCAGGAGCATGCATTTATTCTAAAATTCACACAAACCCTTGATTTCAAAGACACACCTAATATGAACCTAAGGAAGGTAGCATTTAAGCAAAAGCACAAGATTAGGTTTCTTTTTGTTGAGTGAAGCTCTCTGTAACTGAGACAGTCTCTGATGAAGCCATACAACTTGGTCCAGGGTGTGGACAAACATCTTCCTCCCTTTTCCCCAAAATGAATGAGAGACTTTGATTTATAACATACTCTCCCTTATCAAAGAAAATCTTGGTTTTCTTTTTCAACAGGTAAAGGACATACCTCCTCCCTGCATCATTTTGTAGATTTTGCTCTCAATGTGGAGCTGAGGATGTTTGGTTTTGACACATTCAAGCTTGATGGCAACTTCTTCTCCTGCAGCAATGTCCGTACCTTGGCAAAGAAAGAAAGCCACAAACATGAATTATCTGGTGTCTACCACCTAACCCAACATTACATCATGCTAGGCAAACAACAAGCACTATTTAAGTTTTCCATGGAGGACTAAATGACCGATGCTCTCTACTTTCCATCATAACATAGTTATCATTGGTTGACAAATCTCTGTGGGAAATTATCCTTATTTTCACTTCACAACAGGAAGCATCTGAAATGTACAGAAAGTCTACTTGAGATTCCACCACCCCCTTCCGTGTGCCCCCACTCCCAGTCACCAAGCTCCCTCTGCAGGCCGCCTTTCTGGTCTGCACCCTCCCACCAGCTGTCCGGTGGCCCCTGCACTCACCCGCCCCAGGCAGAACGGTGGGGAGTTCTTGGGTGACTCTGTGTCCCTACTTCTCCACACTACCTCGATGGGCCCATGGGAGTGTGTCTGAGCCTCCCTCTCGAAGGGGCACTGGGTTTTTACCAAACAGCCACAGCCACAGTCCACCCAGGCCCGGCATGAGTCAGGCAGTTCTCACATGGGTTCAGTCCCCACACAGCCGCAGGAGTCACCTATAGACAACCCACCACCCACCACAGGCCTGGCAAAGACCCTCAACCAGGCCAAGGGATGTCCCTCTCCCTTCCTGAGGACACTAGACTTTGTCTTCAAAGCTCTAACTTTGCAATACACACGGGGCACACACCTTCTGTCAGTCTGGGGCTAAAGCTAATGACACATCTGTTAACACCATGAGGATCGGCCTATGAGCTTGGAAGCAAAATTACAGTTATCCAGAAATGTTCTCTCTCTGCTTTACTCCAATAAGGAATGACAAACCTGACAACTGCCACCCCTCCAACATACACACACATGCTCCCGAGTTTGAACATGGCTCAAAACTGCGTCAAAGACCTTCCCCTCTGCTTACTGCACAAGGCTTTGACTGGAGGCAATAGAAAGTCTTACACAGCACATACCTAGCTCTCCTCTCCCCTCGCAGGTTCCTTGTAAGTATAAACCACTTTCAGTAGTGTGGCTATTTGCAAAGGAATTAACACTGGCTCCCACAGCCCAGACAAAGCCCTGACTGTGCTGGGCAAAACAACCTTTCTAGTCCTTGGTGACTCAGTTTCTTTCATCAACTGAGATCAGTGGGGAGGCCTGCCGTCCACTTCACCAGGGACTTATGGAGGTGAGCAGGTTAGTGGTTACACAACACTCTGAGAGTCCCAGGTGGAAGGCAGAGGAAGGTCAGTGAGCATTAACAATCAGACTGATACCCAGACACGCCCAGGGAACACCCAAGAACCAGAGAAACAGTCACCTTTAGCCTGCTCAGACGGCTGCATGAGATATGCTGCTTCTAGCAAGCCTGGATCCAAAACCAACAGCCAATGCTGCAGTTCCACAAGAATAACCACCATCTGATCACTGTAAGTGACCATTCTAGATTTAAGAACCTCATTTACCATTCAACAAAGACTCTTTGGGGCACTCAAAAGAAAGACATGTGGCCAGGCATGGTGGCTCATGCCTGTAATCCTAGCACTCTGGGAGGCTGAGGTGGGAGGATCACTTGAGACCAGCCTGAGAAAGAGCAAGACCCTGCCTCTACAAAATAAATACAAAAATTAGCCAGGCGTGGTGGTACACACCCATAGTCCGAACTACTCAGGAGGCTGAGGCAGGAGGATCACTCAAGGCCAGGAGTTTGAGGCTGCAGTGAGCTATGATGACGTCACTGCACCCTAGCCTGGACAACAGAGTAAGACTCTGCCTCAAAAAAAAAAAAAAAGAAAAGAAAAGAAAAGAAAAGAAAGACAGGTAATACATTTTGTTCTTCCTGCCTATAGTTGGAACAACCTATCCAATTACAAGAGAAATGACTTCATCGTAAAACATATCGTGCAAATGAAAAATGAACTGAGTTCCTTTAAGGACCTGGACTCTGAACTGAACACACCAGCCGGGAGGGACGGTGACTCATCTCACTAGTCACGTCAGCAACTCCCTGCGCCCCAAAGCAGGGGCAGCACAGCCCCCCGGCACCCCAAAACAGGAGCAGCAGAGCCTTTGGTGACAGCACTGCCACTCTCATCAGCTGGCAGGTCCAGTGACAGGACAGCATGGGGCCACACAGCCTGCAGGACTTGCATCTTAGAGAAGGCAGAGAACAGCTCTAACTCTACTTTTCTGTGGCTGATAAAGCTGCAGCCTTGGAGCAAATGACCACTGGCAACTCTGGAACACAGTATGGATTACGTCCTATGATGGAGCCAAGACCCTGTGCTGTGCCAGCAACATTTTTATCTAATTTTACAAAAGTTTTGGTATGCAACAGATTGGAAATTACAAAACCTGGTTCTTCACCACAGAAGTGTGAGAAGCACTCCTAGAAAAAGAACAAGCGCTTCAAAATACCACTGAGCTCTGCGTTCCAGATTCAGAACAAGACAAAACCTAGTGGCAAGCAGATGTTGACCCAGGTATCTGTTTATACCAAGGACATTCTATCACCCGAGCAACCTCTACTCTTTTGTGCAGTTCAACAATCCTGGTCCGCTGTGAGACAGTGATTCCTTCACTAGGCACAGATGTTAGTCCACATTAAGACACAGGTTAATATTAGTCCTAGGAAAACAAAATTATGACCCTCAAGTTGAGCAGACAAAAGCAGATGGTAAATTAAGTGAACCTAACCCAGAGTGTGACCCTGTCCTGGGATAGGAAGGTAATTCTGAATTACCAGCCTGGATGCTGGTAATTCCCATTGAGGACCATCTTATCAACAGAAAAATAGGAAAATACCTTTAACAGCAGGGCAAAGGTCATCTCCCAGGACAACCGTTAGCAAGGCAGCATGGAGCAGTATCATGACTTCTCATCACACATGCTTGAGTCAAACATGAATTCCAAGGTAAACAGAAGCCACAACCCTGAACACTGCAGGGAGATGACTCTGGAAGCTGCAGCAAGAATAGGGGACTGTTCTCACATAGCCAGCCAGCATTTTGGGGCCCTGCAGGGTGTCTCTCCAGAGAAATAAAGTCAGTAAGGGGAAAAAAACTTGAAAATCAGCAATGAAGCAATTACTAAATTTTACCTCCCAAAAGACACAACTTGTGCACTTATGAAGCCAGGCTGCACAGTCCATCCACTCAGGCAGCAGGCAGGCACAGAGGCCCTGACAAGCTGGTGGGGTGATGGGCTGAAGTAAGAATGCCAACAGCTACCAGAAGAACCTCCATTGTACCAATCAGGTTTCAGATCCTGCCTTGTGCCTCTAAAAGACAAATGGACAACAGAGGCCACCTCGGCTCTGCTCACCCTGCTCCACAATGCTCCTTCCCTCAGACACCCTCGTCACACTGGGGTGGGAACACATGGTCCACAGTAAGGAGACTGGCTGTTTTCAGATGCTACGAAGTTTAAAAGTGGTATACTGCCAACAAAGTGAAGGGAGTTCTGGCTTCTACGACCTCAGAAAACGTATTGCCTCCCAAGCGATGGACACACCATGAGGGTGGCACAGGACCAGCAAGGCTGCCCCTTACCCTGTCTGCAGCACCAGGACACTCAACAGGCTGTGCATGAACAGGACCACCTACCTCCCTGCCTGCCCTCCTGAGAGCCTTCCAGATCTGGAAGCTTAGACTGAGGAGTCAGAGCGGACTTTTTGGGTCCCATGGTTGCCCAAGTCCGTACATGCACTTTCTGAAGCCCAGGCATTTGAGAAAGAGTCCCAAGATTCTTCAATACAATTGAAGGGGCAATTGTGGGAAGGGTGTGAATGAGAACCTGGCAGGGCACAGCACTGCAGCCTCCCGACTGTCAGCACGGCAGGTTGCCAGGGAAGGCAGGCCAACACTGGGCCTTCACAGTCCACCAGGCGCTAGCAAGCTGAAGGCCAGCCTTCCCCCCACTCCCAGTTTCAAACATCTGAAAGTACAGAAAGTACCAGGTGGAAATCCAAAACCCCAAATGCTAGGCTCAAAACAAGGTGAACCCTACCTAGACAAGAGGAGAGTAATGTCAGTGATGACAACAGGGATGGTTTTTATTACACCCATACCAGAGTACACACAACATCCAGATGTCAAGAAGAGGACCCAATTCCTCAACTTCTAACTGGTTGCCCAGACAGAAGAAACGACAGTATTCAAGCACCCCACGGTCTTCAGATCAGCCATCTTTGACTCTTAAATCCTCCTCAGACCCAACATCCACGCCTGTCTTACTCGATCATTTGCATTTCATTTCATCAGTGGGGTAGCCTGGAAGGACTGCAATGAGGGCCAAGAACCAATGCTGATGGAAAAAAAATCAGCAGTGCCCAATCCGACGAAAATAACTAGAAATGTGCCCCAGTGGACCGACCGCCTGGGCACTCCAACCCCAGGTGCCAGATCCACAGCCCGTCCACCTTAGAACACAAGGGGAGACTGAGAACACCTCCCAAATCCCCAATTGTATCAAGTGCCTACTGTGTGCCCAAGCAAGAGGGAAGGCCCACAGGATGCACCGGCGAGCAAGCAGGCGGAACTCCAGCTTCCACCTTGTGAACAACTAGGTGACAACCACACCACTTGGGTGTCTGAATCTATCTTTGGAAAGCACACAGCTGTCTGGCAAGGTCTCAGACGAAGGAATAAAAAATTTCAAAATATCTACCTTTTGATGCCTGTATGGGTGGTTAATGGATTGGCTTCTCAGTTTAGCGCCTAGATCTTGGGGTTAAAACTTGCCAAAATCTATCATTCTATAAATAAGCCAAACAACTTCCATTTACCCAACACTTTGACTCCCAAAACACATCTGCCGACTACTGGATACAACTGTTCAAATAGTGAAACCCAAATGTCTCTAAAGCACATTTTGCTCAGCAGGCCACTACGGCAGAAGTACAGGTTCAAAGGCCTCAAGGTGGCATGCGACAGGGTCACCGTGAAGGTTAACCAGGCACCAGAAGGACTTATGATTCATCACAACGTTGTCCTCCCTCAGGTGGAAGAGGATGGGTGTGGGTGTGGGGGCACTCGCACTTGGGATGATCTGACTGACACAGTGGGATTCCCGAACCCCCCACCCCCAGCACACCAGCCAAACACCAAAGCTGGGGCTACTCACAAGAGCACATTACCCCAAGGTACACCACCTGCCAGGCTACAACTTCTCAAGTTCAGGGTGTCTGGAATACCTTATGAACAACACAATTCCACTGAGATGCAAAAAATTTATTTTATAATTCCCAACTTGAACATTTAAGCCAAACTTTTATTACACTTGTGTGTACGTGTGTATGTTCTTTCACCGTACATCTAACACAACTCGGAACATTCTAACCCCAAATGTTTTCTCAAGTCTACCTTGAAAATTTGAATAGTCAAAAGGACAGCTCAGGAGAACTTTACTACTTTTTCTGCTGCTAATTTTGGCAACATCAACATCCTAACACTACCTGACTTTGCCTACATTCACCTCAATGCAGTTCTTGCTTATTTCTAGGTACCAGCTAGAGAACTCCGATGCTCCACATGTACTCAATGACCCCTCCAAAGCTCAGGGGCTCTGAACAGACCCGGAGCCAGATCCCAGATCAAAGAGAACGTTTTCAGCTTCTGTTCAGGACTGAGGTCGCAGGGCCTGATGACCCGGGTTAGCCGGAGATGGCATCGTCGCCAAGGGCAGCAGCAGACCCCTAGAGGAGCACTCAGAACGCGGCCCCTGCCTTTCCCCATTTCTGACTGGGACACTCCCCACCTCCACACTGCACTGGGGTTGTTTTGACATTTTCCCCCACGTGCGCAAGACGCAGGACGGCCTGCGAGGGGGGAGCCCCCGCCAGCACCGGCCGGGCGCAGAGGAAAGAGCCTGGCCTTTGTTTATGGCGGTGACCTTAGGCGTGGGGAGGAACCGCCTCCCGCCCCGCCGCCCCGGCCCTGCCCCCTCCGGCCCTCCCCAGGCGCTGCTCTCTCCCAACCCGGCCCGCTGCCCCTTCCCCGGGCTCTGACCCCCGCCCGCCCCAGCCCCGGCCCCTCCCCCTCCCCCATACCCCGGCCCCCACCCCGGCCCGGCCCGTCCCCGGGGCCCGCAGCCCCCGGCCGCGCTCGCCGAGTGGCCGTTGGTTTGGGGCCGCGACCCCGCGGTGCCGGAGCCCGCGGGCGCCCCCAGCCCGGGCCTCCAGCGCGCGGACCCTGCGGGGCCGCCACTTCCTTCCGCGGCCGCTCGCACTCGGCCGCGGGCAGCCGGGGCCGGGGTCCTCGGACGGCCGGGCGGGGCCGGGGCGGGCGGCCGAGGGGCCTCACCGAGATAGATGTCTCCGAAGGAGCCGCTGCCGATCTTCCGGCCCAGCCGGTACCTGTTCCCGACTCTCAGCTCCATGGCGGCGCGGCCCGGCTCGCTCCTGCCCTCCCGGCCGCTTCCTGGGTCTGAGCTCCGGGAGGCGGCGCCGCTGCTGCCGCTACTGCGGGTCCGGGTGCCGGCTCCGCCCCCCTCACGGCCCCACTTTCACCATCGCTTTCCGGCCGCCCCGCCGCTCCCAGCGCCTCAATACGGGGCGGATGGGACAATCCGAGCGCCGCCGCCCCTGCTCCGGCCCTTGTCGACCCCGCTCGCCCTCTCCCCGCCGCGGATGGACTCGGATCTTCCGGGCCTAAATCCCCCTTCAGCTGCCTGAAGGAGCCGCCGCCATCGCGCTGTGACGTCACTTCCCCTAGCAACCCGGCGGGGCGGGGCCGGGCTGGGGGCGGGGCGGGGCGGGGCGGGGCCCCGGGCCCTGGAGGGTGTGGCCGCCGGGCCGCGACGCGGGGTGCTCCTCGCGCGAGCTGCGCGTTCCGGGCTTGGGGCGTCCCAGGACGTGTGCACCTGCGGCCCTGCTGCCCGCCAGCCTCCCTCACACGGCCTCCCGGGGCCCGGCGACCGGCGGGAAGGCGCGGGAGCTGCCGAGGGTGCAGAGGGTAGGCCGAGCCCGGACACTGAGTCAACATTTTTATCTCGTCTGTGTTGGATCCGAATGTTCCTCCCTGCAGGAGAAAACGAGGATGTTGAAGTTGAGGGTGGTGGCCAGCTTCGAGGGTCTGGACTCCGTACCCATCGCGGGGAAGAGCCCTCCAGAGATGCAGCCGGGCCAGGGCTGCCCGGGACCACAGAGAACATCCCGCGCCGATGCTTCTCCAGGCCTGGCCTGTCCCCACCCGGCCAAAACGAAGAATCGTGAAGCAGCTGAATGCGTATTTTTGAACCTAGCATAGAGTACTTTGTGCCGGGGCATGACACGTCCAGGGAGCCGCCTGGGGTTGCAGAAGAGAAAAGCAGCTGCCAGGCAGTGCCCGGCCGTGGCACGCAGGGCTGGGCTCTCCACTCCCAGGTCTTTCCTGTCCACTTCTCAGCCTCAGTGGTGCAGGCCCTGCCCCCAAATAGCTGGAGGTCAGGTCAGGGAGCCAGGCATCAATTCCCAAAGTCACGTAGCAGTACCTGGGGATGGAAGGTGCCACAAGGCAGACACCATCGGTGGCTGAGTGGTGGGCAGTTGGGAACCACCCAGTTGCACAGTCTTATGGGGGTCAGAGGGGATTTTGCCAAACTAGTAAAAATAACCTTGTTGGCGGAATTGCTCGTGGCTTTTCTGTTGAACAAAGCCCAGCTTTCCTGCCAGAGAAAACCTCGTGTGTCAGCTGGAGACATAAGGGGCCTGGTGCCCACTCCCTGGATGGCTGGACTGGCCTCTTCCCTAGCAGCCCCAGGCTGGCCTAGGCCAGTGACCCCTCTTGGGCTTCAATGCCCTCTCTTGAAAAGGAAGCTGCATTGTGTGGGGCCACTCCCAGGCACCAGGGTTCTGCCTGTTTACTCTTATAATTGGTTGAAATAGTAAGCAGGCACAAGAACAAAAGTCCTTGTGTCACTCAATGGCCAAGGCCATAATGAGGCAGTGTCCTGGAAAGGCCCAGGTGGGAGCCATGCTGCCCTTGTTGAGGGGCCACTCACCAGGGTCCTGTTATTCCAGCACCACACTGCAGGTGGTATGCCCCAGAGACATAGCCATCCCCTCTGTGTGCCTCAGTTTCCTATTTGTGAAGGCTTGTAGAGGCTGTGCTCAGGACAGCTGCTCTCTCCTTGTGGCCTCTGCAGTGAGGGACAGATCCTCTCTGTCCTCAGATGCTGCCCTCTGCCTCTCTTCTGCCACCCACCCGTGTGACCTTGAGAAGGGACTGAATGCCAGTGCCCCCCATACAGCAACAACGCCAGCGCAAGGCCCACATAGGGCGTGTTCTTATTGTTGGCAATGGCTTGTTAGCCACCCAGCTTATGGGACTCCAAGTGATGCCCACACCTGCCCCAGCACATAATAGGCACTTGATAAACACTGGCTCCATCAATGGCTCGTGTGGGTGGGTGCCCAACTCCAGGCTGGGCCTGAGGCCAGGCCAGCCCCAAACAAAACTGTGAGGTGCAGACCCTGCCTTCAGAGCCCAGGCTTCCAGGCACTGCTCCAGGCCCACACTTCCTGGCAAGGGTGCTGGCCTGGGCCTTCTCCTCCTTCAAAACCCACTCATGCCCAGGACTCCCCAGCTGTATTCTGGGCTGGGCTAGGGGTCCTCTGCTCCTGACCGAGGTTTTTATTTATTTTAACTCAAAACCCCAGTAGAAGCAAAGTCTCACCAAGAAGGCATGGTGTGACCCCTGCTGGGGGTGGAGGATTAGAGGGCCTCCCAGCTGTCCCTCACCCCCACCCCTGCCAGGACTCAAGGCACAGATTCCTGCATGTCCCTGCTACACACAACTTTGCTTCCATCCACTGGGCTGCACTGCCAGCAGCCGGTGTGTCTGCAGGCCCATCCCCACCCCACTGACACTTCCAAACAGCCAGGTCCCCCTGGCTTTAGCCCAAACTCCCTGTGACCTCCTGGATAGGTGAGTCTGGTGTCACAGCCCTATCCCAAGCAAGGAATCCATTTGACAGGAGTGAACTCTCAGCCTGTTCTCTGTCCCCCTGTGCTCTCGAGAGGCAGAATGAGAGAGAAGCAAACAGAATTCGCCCTATGCAGGTGGTGGGAAGGATTTGTAAGCAGCCATGTGTGAACAGCTTTATTGAGATACATTACGGTTCATGTACCATACAATTCACCCACTTAAAGTGTACAAGTCAGTGTTTTTTGGTATATTCACAGAGGTACACAACCATAGCCCCGAGAACAGACACAGCTCCCTTCTCCCATCCCAGGCTCACAGCACTGGTTCTTATCAGGCAAGTGGTAGATACATACTCCAGCTCCAGACACAAGAGGCAGGTGTGTGCATGTGCATGTGTCATTCGAAGGACACATGGAGGCTGGTCCGATGGTAGTGGGTTATCAGAACTTACTAACATCAGTGTCACTAAAGTTGGTAGACAACCCCCCACTGCTGAATTTGACTGGCTTAAAAAAAAAAAAGGACACATGGAACCTGACCTGGGCCTGGGCACAGACTGGGAGCCACTCTGGGGTCCCCTGGCTACTGTCCCTCACAGTGGTCCTGCATGTCCTGGCCACTGGGCTCTGTTCTTCTTCCTCCACTGGCCGTCATGCTCTGGCTTCTAGCAGTTTCTGCTCATCAAGGCTTCCCTGACCTCCCACTGTGCATCCATTCAGCTTCCTAGAAGATGGTAACTGGCTGCTCAGCCAGCTCTTTTTCTGTCTCAGGTCAGAGGTCATAGGTTGCTGACAAGACCAAGGATACCACTCCTGAGCCAGTTGGGGTGGGGGAGAACAGGTCATTTGCACAAATTGTGACCACCTGTGGCTTCCCTGGGCAGCCCAGGGTCACTTAGAGGGGCTCTTGCACCTGGAGAGAAGGCAACCCCATCTGGCTCTCTACTGGAGCACTCAGCTCCTAATACCCATTGAAAAACCACAGGAATGCTGACGTGCATTGTTCCCTTAGAAATCATCATTGAGAGATGCAGAACCTGGTCCCAGAGAGGCTGTATGTTTAAAATTTCTAGATTTTTCATGGCAGCTCTGATTTCAAATATTGTGTATGATTTTAACAAAAGCCAGCAAAAACAGAATTTCAAGAAAGTGTGGGACACCAAAAGGTAGAAGCAACCCAAGTGTCCATTGACAGATGAGTGGATAAAATGTGGCCTCTCCATACAATGGAATATTAGTCAATCTCAAAAAGGAAGGACATTATACCACATGGATGGGCTTTGAAGACACCATGCTGAGTGAAATAAGCCAGACACAAAAGAGCACATACCATATGACTGCACTCACATGAGGTCCCCAGAGTTGTCAGATTCATAGTGACAGAAGGTAGAATGGTGGCTGCCTGGGGGTGGAGGGTGGGGAGTTGTTCAGTGGGAACAGAGTTTCCGTTTGGGAAGATGAGAAAGTTCTGGAGTTGGACGGTGGTGATGGCTGCACAGCAATGTGGATGTGCTTAATGCCCCTGAATCGTGCACATAAAGATGGTTAAGATGGTAAATTCTACAGCGAGGACTGAAGCCGAGGACGGTCATTGCCGAGGAACGCCTTCCATTGCAGAGGAAACGTTTGAAAAGATACATGCAGCGCAGGAGAAGACAAGAACCTCAGGTGTGAGTTGTGAGCAGGAGAGCCTGTGAGGAGGGCTCCATCTGAGGGTGGTGAGATCAGACAGTAGCGGGACATGTCTTGGAGTTGAAGGGAGACCCAGGCCTGCAGGTAGAGAGGCCGCTGAGCCCCGAGCAGGGTATTCGAGGGCAGGCCACAGCCAGGCCCATGCCACCCAAACTCCTCACCACCGCTGGTGTCTCAGTCCGTTTACTGTTGCTTTGAAGGAATACCTGAGGCTGAGTAATTTATGAAGAAAAAAGGTTTATTTGGCTCACAATTCTGATGTCTGGAAAAGTTCAAGATGGGCATTTGCTTCTGGTGAGGGTGTCAGGCTGCTTCCCTCATGGGGGGAAGCAAAGGGGAGCCGTGGTGAGAGGAAGGGGTGGGGAGCTAGGCTCTCTTCATTATTTATTTATTTATTATTTATTTATTCCCTAACCCTCAGAACCTGTGAAAGATGCTTTTTGTGTGTGTGTGTGTGTGTGAGACAATGTCTCTCTATCTCGCCCGGGCTGGAGTGCAGTGGCGTGATTATAGCTCACTACAACCTCACACTTCTGGGCTCAAGCGATCCTCCTACCTCAGCCTCCTGAATACCTGGGACTACAGGCACGTGCCACCATGCCCAGCCAATTTTTCTATTTTTTGTAGAGATGGGGTCTCGCTCTTGCTCAGGCTGGTCCTGAACTCCTGACCTCAAGTGATTCTCCCACCTTGGCCTCCAGAGTGCTAGGATTATAGGCGGGAGCCAGCACACCCAGCCTAAAATATTTTTTATTTTTTGTAGAGATGGGGTCTCACTATGTTGCCCAGGATGGTCTTGAACTCCTGGGCTCAAGTGATCCTCCCACCTCGGCCTGCCAAAGTGCTGGGATTACAGGAGTGAGCCACTGCGCCCGGCCCTAAAAGGCTCTTTTTAACAACTAGCTCTCCTGGGAACTAATAAAAATGAGAACTCACTTATTACCAGGATGGCACCCAGCCAGTCCTGAGGGATCTGCCCCTATGACCTGAACACCTCCCTCTAGGCCTCACCTCCAACACTGGGGATCAAATTTCAACATGAGATTTGGAGGGGACAAACATCCAAACTGTAGCAACAGGTAAAGAGGAAATTTTACAAATTCTCATTCAAAAAGAAGCTGCTAACAAAGGAGTCTGACTGGCATTGGGCTCTGCTATGATCTGACTTTGTCCCCCAGAAAGCCCCCATTGGACACTTACTCCCCGGTGGGGCCACGTTGGGAGGTGGGGCCTCTTGGCAGAGGCTGCAAGTGGATGCTGAGTGTAGCAGAGCTCCGTGGGGTGAATCCGACCTCTTTTCACCACCCCCGCCAGTCCCTTCTGCCACGTGAGGACACGGTGTTCGTTCCTCCCCTCTTGAGGACTCAGCAACAAGGTGTCTGCTTGGAAGGAAAGACCCCTCACCAGTCACTGAACATCTGGGACTTCTCAGCCTCCAGAACTGTGAGAAATAAATTTCTGTTCTTTATAAATTACCCAATCTCAGGTACTTTGTTATGGCAGCACAAAAGGCCTAAGACAGGCTCCTTACACTAATTGGAAACCTGTAGAAGCTGCGGAGAAGCAGCTTCAGACAGCTGGGCCAGCTCCCAGGACTCCACTGCCTGGCGGAGCCTGTAGGCACACGAGGATCCAGAGCGTCACACTAAGAGCCCAGCCAGGAACGGCCCAGGAAGGCCTCTTAGGGAGCAACAGATGAGGCCGGACCCGGAGCTCAGACAAGGAGGTGAAGGGGAGAGGCCACCGTGGTGAGCGCTCTGCCAGCACTCTGTGTGTGCCTGCACGTGTGCACACGTGCACATGTGTGTACTGTGTGTACGTGCACTATGTGTTAGGAATGTACACATGCCCATATCTGCATATACATGCACAGGTGCATGTCCTATATGTGTATGTGTGTGCATTTATGTGTAATATGTTATATAGGCACACACAGTGTGCACACATACATGCATTGCACGCATGTGTATGCACGCATGTGTACGTGCATGTATGTGTGTGCATGCATGTGTACATACACACAAGCACAGGTGTACATGTGTCTGTGTATGCACAGGTGTGCATGCACTTAGTGTGTGTGTGTATACTTGCATGCATGTGGAGCTATAGTGGAGAACTATGATCACCTCTCTGGAACTGGGGCAAGTGAGTGTTAAATAAAGATTCCTGATATAGAAAGTGCTGCTGCAGGGAGTCTACCTGTAGGAAGCTGGGGGCAGGAAGAAGGGGGGAGTAGCCTCCTCCCAAAGCTCCCATCAGAAGTGGGGAAGTGGGAGAAAAGGGGAAACCAGTGTCTGCCACAGATTTCATCTCACCTGCCGGGGGTGGAGGGTGAGAGGACGGAGCAACTTGCTGGGCTTGGATGGGCTGTGGCTCAGGCGGATGCCCCCCCAGTCCTCACACCTGCCCCATGAGAACTTCCGGATGCCTCATGGTTTTCTGGTCACTTCAGTTACTAAGCTCCAAGTCCTGTTTGGGTAAAGTTAAAGCCCATTTCAGCACCCAGGCCCAGCCTCCCGCCGGGCCCAGGTGGGCCCGAGGCTTGGGGTTCAGGAGGGGAGGGGGCACGGGGCACAGGCAGCCCCTTGTTCTTTCACGCCTGCCTTTTCATGGTAGTGGTTGGGGCCACAGGAAGGATGAGGACATCAGGCCAATGTCCAGATGACGGGTACGGACACCTAGTCTTCCTCGTGCCCCGCAGGCTTTCTTGTGGGGCCAGGCGCACCTGGCTCTTGGCTGCACCCCCCGTCTCCCTCCTACCCCTCCCATGCCCAGCCATGTGCCAGGCCTTCTCCTGCTGCCCGCCTGACCAAGGCCTTGGGCCCACAGGCCGGTGCCTCCCAGGCATCCACCCCCAAGCACTGGATACTTTGGGATTAAAAAGTTATAGCTGGGATGAGCATGCAGCAGTAACAAACATCCCCCAGTTCCCAGGGCTCAGAACAGCAAGGGTTGGCGTCTTGCTCAGGCTCCATCATGGCTGGGAGGGAACTGGGCTGTCAGGGTCCTTTGGGCCCAGATGGCAGAAGCAGTGGGTGTCCCGGACGTTGCCAGTCACTGAGTCGAAAGGTGAGCGTGCACCCTGGGAGGGCTTGGGCGGCACTGATCTGCTCTTGGCCACCCCACTCTGGGGCCTGGAGGTGCAGCCTCCTGCTGGGCAGAGAGAGGGCTGGGAACACGTGGCGGCAGCACCATGGCCATGCACTAGGGGCCTCTGAGCTTGTCACCCTCCCCTTTGGGGAGGGGAAAGTCCCCATTGGGGTCTGCTGGGGCTGGGTGGGCACAAAGCATCCAGCAGGTGCTCCCCCCAGGAGGACAAACTCCGTCACCCTTCCTAGTCCCTGCAGGGTCACCGGGTTCAGTACCCCACAGGCCCTGAGGGCTGGGGGGAGGCAGTGGAGTCCTCCTGCTCCTTTGTTTCTTCCCTCCCTGCCTCAGCACCGCCCCCCCCCCCCCCCCGTGCCCCCTCAGGGTTTCCACCCTGTCCCCACCCAGGGGACTGCCCTGGGGAAGAGGAGCAAGAGGTGGGGGTGACCAGCCCTCACCTTGCAGGTGCAGGTTAGGCCTGGCTTCCACTGTGGGGAGCAAACGACCCTTGGCTGACAGAAACCACCCTGGACCTGGAAATGGTCCAAGGCCACATGGCAACACTGGGTTGATTTGCCCTGGAGGCCACAGTCCAGCTCCAGAGTGGGTTACCTCCCTCACCCAGCGGCAGGGACCTGCCATGCCCTGGCAGCAGCCCCTCCCACCCCTCCCCTGACAGCAGCCACTCCCAGTACTTTCTTGCTTTTAGGGAAAGGCATTTCTCCTCCTGGAAGCAGGACAAGAGCTTGTTGCTTATGGGTCTTAGGGTCATGATTCTGCACTGGGGTCCGGGTCACATCTACGGCCAGGGCAGCAGAGCTGGCATGTGGGGGCCGCAGCAGGGTCCTTCCTCCTTCCACCACCTTAGGGGACACAGACCAGCACCCTGTGGCCAAATCGGCCTTAACCTGAGTCAACCTGGAAAGTTGAGTGAGTTTCCCAGACACACCAGGTGGCCATCAGTGCCTGTGCTCAGCTGCCCTTGGGAGGGGACCCTGTGTAGGCACCCCTCACACGTGGGGCCTCCTGCCCACTAGGCCATGTGCTTTGGGCTCTGGCCCTTCTTTGCAGTGTCCTCTGGTTCCTACCCTCAGTGCCTGGGCCTCACCACTACCCTCAGGGGCCCCTCCAAGCTGGGCAGCAGGAGGTCACCCCTCAGCACCACCTCAGCCTGCTGCCAGGCCCAGCTCCGAAGCTCCTGCTACCAGGTCAGACCCGCTCATTTCCATGTTCACGTGATGTGAGAGCTCTCCAGAACCTTCTGTGGCTGCAGGCATTGCCCTGCACAAAGCCCACCCTGAGTCGCACCCTTGTGCTTTGCTGGTGGAAATGTAAAATGATGTAGCTACTTTGGAAACAGTCTGCCAGTTCCTCAAAAAACTGAACATAGAGTTACCCCATGACCCAGCAATTCCACCCCTAGGTTCCACCCCTAAGAGAATTGAAAACATGTGTCTACATGGAAACATGTACACAAATGTTCAGTCACACTATTCATAATAGCCAAAAAAATAGAAACAATCAAGATGTCCATAACGGATGAATAGATGAACAAATTGTGCTATGTCCCTACAATGAAATATTATTCAGTCATAAAGAGGAACGAAGTGCTGACACCTGCTACAACATGGATGGGCCTTGAAACACGCCCAGGAGAAGCCAGTCACAAAATGCCATCTACTGTGTGACTCCGTTTATGTGAAATGTCCAGAATAGGCAAATCCACAGAGACAGAAAATGGATTAGTGGTTGCCAGGGGCTGGTGGGGGGAGGGGGCAGTGACCGCTAATGGGTAGGGGGTTTCCTTCTCTTCCAAAGCGACGAAAATGTTTCAGAACTAGATAGAGATGAGGGTGGCATAACATTAGGAATGTACTAAAATTCACTGAATTGTACACTTTTAAATAGTTAAAACAGTGAGTTTTATTGTGTGAATTTAGGTTAAAAAAAACACAAAGCAGTCCTGGGTGCTGAGCCTAGATTCCTTGCTGGGGTTCAGAGGGTCCTCACCTCTGCACCAGCGGGAATAACTGCGGTTTCCTGAACACATCAGCATCTCCTTCCCTCTGAGCCTTTGCACATGCTGTTCCCTCCGTCTGTCCCCTCCCACTCCCCCAGGGAATGCCACTGATCCTGTGTCCATGGCCTGCGAAGTGCTGGGTAGGGCCCACCAGTGGGGGGAGATGGGGGTGCAGGGGGAGGAGCCCTCCACCTCCAGACAGTGTGGTGGCAGGCAGTGTGGATCGGGGGCAGATTTATTTATCTATCTACCTATCTATTTATTTATTTATTTATTGAGACAGGGTCTCGCTCTGTCACCAAGGCTGGAGTGCAGTGGTGCAATCATAGTTCACCGCAGCCTCAAACTCCTGGACCCAAGAGATCCTCCCACCTTGACCTCCCAAAATGTTGGGATTACAGGCGTGAGCCACCATGCCAGGCCCTAGATGCCCATAGTTTCAATTTCCACCATCTCTGCAACCTTGGGCAAGTAACTTAACCTCTCTGTGCCTCTGCTTTCTCATCTGTGAAATGGGTATAATGATAGCACAGAACCTCTAGGTTGTAGTGAAGGTTAATAGAGTTACCACATGCACAGTTTAGAGCAGGGCCTGGAACCAAATGATCACTTTGTAAGTAGTCACTGCTAATATCATTTCTGTTTTCTCAGGAAATGAATTGTCACGTGGGCAGCAGATGGTGTTTATCCTCAAGATGGTACAGAGCAGTCGGCTGTGCCCAGGCCGGACAATTGCTGCCTGCTCAGACCCACAGGCGACTGGGGACCCTGTGCCCCTGTGCTGAGGGCCCTGGCAGTGGGCACAGCACTAACGATTATCCTCATTTAATTAACAAAATTTGCTGCTGGTGCCCCTGTGCAGAGACAGCCCTGACCACAGTGCCTGTGGCCCAGCGTCAGGGCTGCCCTGCCCTGCACAGAGTAGCTCCTGCCCTGCCTCACTTGCCCAGCCCTGGCCCTGGCTGTCCCCCTCACCTCCATCGTTCTGGGTCTTTCCTCTAGCCCCAGGGTCCCAGACCTGCCCTCTCACCTCGACCCCCACCCCAGACCCAGGAGGGGTTCCTGGGCCCCGAATCCCCTCACACCCACACTCCTCGACTCCCCTCTGCACTTGCCTGGCTGAGCCCTTGGCTGGTGCCTGGCAGGGCCTCCCCCATCCCCCAAGGCTGTCCCTGCTCCTCTGGCCCATCCTGTCCCTTTCCCTTGGCTGGTGGCATCTGCAGCCTGAGAACAGTCACGTTGTCCTGTGACCCACCAGGAACGCTGTTGCACCTGTCTGCCTCCTCCCACTCAGCTGGGAGGGGTCCCTCCTAAAGGTCCCAGGCTCTTGCTGCTGAGGGGGACAGTGCCGACTCCAGGTGTTTGCACAAAGAGGGGCCACCCAGGCTCTTCCTGCAGCTCCCTTGTGACTTGCAAAGAGATCCTGCACCCAAGGCCTCTGAACTCACCTGCCCTGGGATGCAGCCACACCCTGAGCAGCTGCCCTCTGAGGACAGCAAGTCATCCTGAGCCCAGGACATGAGCCGGACAGGACAAGCTGCACGGGGGTGAACAAGCACAGGCTCTGGGAGCGGCTCCCAGGCCAGAGTCAAGGGCAGGGTACCCTGTCGGGACAGGTCTCACACCCACCAGGGACCAAGGCCCTACACTCTGCCCCAAGTCCTGACGTGGCCTGGCCCTCTGTGCACCGTTGAGCACTGTGACTGTCCCTGTCCCTTGTGAGCATCCGTGGGTGGGCGTCAGGCAGTGTGGCCAGGGCCACTGTTGTTTTCCTCTGGGACCCCTGGGACCCTGCCCTGAGCCCAGGGAATTCCTGGCAGCAGCTGGGAGACTCTGGGCAGGAAGGTGTGGAGAGCTGGGGTGGGGGTGCTGCAGGCAGCCTGGAGGGCCTTAGAAGCCTGTCTCCACTGACTGCAGGGGATGGGGAACCCCCTGGCACACACCCTTGCATGGTGGGTGGAAGAGGCAGCCAGTCCCAGAAGCTTCCTGAGCTTTCTGGAGGGTGGGGCCAAAGTAGTGAGCCTGGGGCTGAGATCTGGGAGCATCTGTGTCCTTCCCCAGGCCCCCTTCTCTCTCCTGTGTCCTCCCCAGCCCCCAGGGAATCTGAGAGACTGCTAGAAGACCTTTCTGGTGAAGCCCATCCCCATTCACTTGCAGGCTTTGGGCTGGGCCCCCAGGGGCAGCATAAGCCAACTGGGTCCCTGTCCTTGGGGGGGTGAGGAGGATGTCCAAGCCAACCCTATACAATTACCAACCGGACAAGGGCTGTGGACCCCCCGGATGGGTGCCAGGGGGCACTGGGCCTGCCCGGGGCTGCGGTTTGGAGCTTTGGGCAGCTTCCAGGAGGAGGTGATCTTCCCCTACCCCAGATCTGAAGAAGGGACCCAGCCTGAGGGAGAGGAGCCAGCATGCAGGACCCCAGGTGATGTCCAGGAATGAGAGGTATGTGTACGTGTGAGCGTGTGTGCTGTGTGTGAGCATGGGTGTGTGCATGTATATGTGTTGGGCAAATCTAGCACCCAGCAGCTGGCTGAGGGTGACCCCAGGAAGTGCTGGGGTTCCTCAGGGATCAGGTCAGACAGAGGTCCTGGTGGGAGCCCAGGAGCACAGCCCTCAGCTCCCCGGTGCTCCCCGCCAGCCCTGGCGACTAATAGGGCAGAGGCGCGCAATCTCTGACCCATACCAAGAGGGCATGGAAGTGAGTTCATGCCCCAACCTCCAGCAACTCAGCCCAGGTGAGGCCGGGTGGAGGCCGGGATTGCAGTGTGCTTGCTCTAGAGACGTGCTATCCAAAATTGGCAGCCACCAACCACATGTGGCTATTTACATTAATTAAAATTAAATAAAGTAAAAAAGTAGTTTCTCAGTCTCAGGAGCCACATTTCAAGTGCTCAGTTATACTTGGATCAGACAGGGCTCTGGAGACCAGTGGAGATTTTACTCCCCAGGGGCATGTGCTGCTACTGCAGAGGGTGATCTGCCCCAGCGTCAGCAGACAAATATGCAGACCCCTGCCCCAGACCCAGCCTGGATTAGTGTGCAGGCCTCCGTGAACGTGACCCCTGCCATAGCTGTTTTACCTGGGACAGGTGAGGGTGTGAGCCCTTGGAGAGGCCAGGTGGGTGGAGGGGCTCCCTGTGCTGGCCTGGGCAGGGCGAAGGTGGCCCACACATCTGTGCACACTGCACAGCAGGGGCTGCCCTCCCTGAACAGAGCCGGCTGGGATCAGACATTGAGAGTCCTGAGCTGCACCTCCCTACCCTGAACCTTGGACCTTCCCCCACCAGGGGCAAGGTGACTGGCCACCTGGGCTGGGCGCGGCTCTGGTCTTTGTGTCCAGAGGTTTCCCAGGGTTACCAGGCCCAGCCCTGGTGCTGTAAGAGGCCTGGTGCCCTATCCTTCCTTAGCCAGGTAGCCTCGGACAAATCATGTAGCTCCTAATTGGCTTCTCCTCCAGGGGAACTGGCATTAACCAAGTTCCTTGGACCACTGCTCCACTCTCCCAGCCCAGTGCTGGGCACATGGGCCGTGGTCAGTACACTTTTTTCCCTGGATGAGAAGCCAGCGCTCCATGATGAAGATGGCGTGTCCTTGCTGCTGTCCTCATCCCCACAGGATGGCATCCTTTCCTCCAGAGCCAGAGAAGGAGGAGCAAGGCTGGGAACCCTCTGGGCTTGACCTGCATCTCACTTAGTGTCCAGGGAGGTGCCCGGCTCACCCAGAGCACAGCGAGACATTCCTTGGCTGCCTCTGCAGTTGGGAAACACAGGGGCCACACGAGGCGTCTTTTCCAGGGGCAGCATCTGCTCCCTGCACACGGGGCTCTGGGAGGGGGCAGAGGGCAGGCTGGGCCAGCGGGACCGGGGTCTGGGTTCGGTGCTCTGGGAGCCTTGAGGCACTCACAGGCACTGGGCAAGAGCCTGGCGCAGACGTGGACTCCGGCCACCATCCCCATCAGAGGCTGCAGCCCGATGCCTGTCCTGACTGCTGCCTGGGGAGCACTGGCCAGGTCCTCCACACGGCAGGCAGAGCCAGCGCTGGTACCACCCAGGTTCTGCCTTCACCAGCCTGGCAGTCCCAGCCTCCTCTCTCTGCCCCAGACCCTGGGCTCGGGCAGGGCACCTCCACCTGTGTCAGGTCCCAGGTGCCCCATTCCCTGGGTGCCCTATCTCCTGCTGCAGCCCGAAGGCCCCAAGGCCCCAAGGATTCAGGCAACTGCCCAAGAACCCCTGTTCCACCCCCAGGAGCCTGGGGGGAGTGTGGCCCTGCCATTGTAGCCCAGCCCACAGCCCACTTCAGCTGGGCCTGGCCTACACTCACAGAATGCTCACAGGGGTGCTCTGGGGTGGGCACGTGGTCCCCTGTAGAGAGCAGAAACTCAGAGGCTCTGGGAGAGCCAGGGGCCAAGCTGGGCCCCCCAACCTTGATCTCCGACCTGTGGCAGCTCCTGGTGGAGCATGAGGGCAGCCCGTCCTCCTGCACCTGCACTGACCCTGTCAAGCCCCTCCTGCGGGAGGCCTTCCTCTTGGCCCCACCACCTCTGCCCACATAGAAAACTGGCCTGGCCAGCCTCCCCACACTGTCCCCTCCTGTCCCCTTCTCATGGCCCTGGGGATGGGCTGGGCTCGGCCTATGGGCAAGCAGTGGGGTGATGCCCACATGACTGGGGCATCTGTACTCAGCCCAACCCAGGGCAAGTCAGAGTCGCTCCCAGGTCCCCCTGCCACCAACAGGGCCATGGCTGCAGGTCAGGGCAAAGCTGGGAGAGCCATGCCTGTCCCTGCCCCACGGGGGTCTCCTTCCTCTCTTGTGGCCAGCACAGAGCCAGCCTACATACCCTGCCATGCCCTGGCACCAACCAGGCCAATGGACGAGCTCACAGTCTGGTGCCTGGGCATTTGTGCTCAGATGCCCTTGTCACCCCTCTTATCTCTGCATCTGGCAGCTGCAATGCTGTGCCTGGATGATGAGTTACCAGCCAAGCTTCTCCCAGCTCCAGTGCCTGCCTCAGGCCTCCCACCTGCCCCAGGTGAGCACAGCCTCTGGAGGAGCTGCCCAGCAAGCTGGCAGCCACAGGACCTTCCCCAGCACCTCCTCACAGGTCTGCCCACCCCAGGCCACCTCTTCCTTTCTCCGCTGCCACTTCTTCCAGGCAGGACATCCCAGCCAACTCAGCCAGCAGGGCGCTAGAGGTCAGGTCAAGTGACCAGATGACACAAGTCCAGCCCAGGCCAGCCCTGAGCATGTTCCCCAGGGAGGCCACTGGGAGGGGTGTCCTGGGGGCTGAAGCAGGTGCTGAGAGCATTCTGAGTCAAACTGAGGCAAGACTCGGAAACTCTAAAATGCCTGGGAGGTCAGGGAGGGTGAGTGGGGCACAGGAGGTGGTCAGGCTTTGGCCCAGTGCAGGATGCGTGAGTGCTCAGGGAAGGACAGCCATCTGATTGCTAGAAATAATCGTGGTGATGTTGGGAAAGGGGTGAGGTGGTGAAGGCAGCTGACTCAAGACCAGCTCTGCTCCAGTGAAGCATCAACTCGGGAAACACAGTTCAAGTCAGAGCAGACCCAAAGAAACAAAGAGAGACAGAGAGAGAAAGAAACTACAAAGAGCAGAAACCAATGGGGGAGGGAGAGAGAATCAGGGAGCCCCAAAGCTGGGGCTCTGGACAGGATCACCACGCAAGGGCACTGCGGCAAGGATGAAGTGGTACAAATAAACAAAACTCACAAGAAAGGAAGTAACTCCAGAAACAACAGAGAACCTTAAAAGAATAGAATTGGAAACACTTATAAACTAATAAAATTGAAAACCTAAATGAAGTAGATAAATTACTGGATAACTATAAAATGACAAAAATAAGAGCCAAAAGAAGTAAAGAACAGAACAGACTCAGAGTGTTGGAGCCCTCCCCTTCCGCCAGTGGGGAGCCCAGGCTGCTCTACAGGCAACTTCCACCCAGCTTCCAGGGACTAGTCAATTCCTGTCTTGGACGAAATGTTCCAGAAAGTGAAAAAGAGTGGGGTGTGTCCAGCTCACTTTACGAGGCCAGGGCAATTGGGACTCCAAACCAGACAAGAACAAAAGGAGAACACGAGAGGCCTGTTTCACTCAGGAATTTAGTGCAAAAAATCTGAAATAAAATATTAGGTAACTGGACCCAATTATACATAAGAAACAGACCTCATGGTCCAGTTTCTCTTGTTTAATGTCAGGCAATATCGATAAAATTCATCCCATTAATAGGCAAAAAAGAACAATCCTATGAGTAACTCGGGCACAGACAAGCATTTGATGGAATATAATAGAATACATCTATTTTGTTTATGATTAAAAAGCTCTTAGCACAACAGACACAGAAGAGCATTTCCTTCCCATGGTAGAGGTTAGACGCCCATGTCTGCAGCAACCATGTATGTACTAGAGAAAGTCTGGTGGCTATGACCATGACCAGGACAAGATGCCCAGTGATGTGCTGCTGGTTCCCATAGCCCCAGAGACCACACAATCCAACAATCATGCTCCTTGGTATTTACCCAACTGAACTGGAAACTTAGATCACACAAAAACCTTCATGAGAATGTTTGTAGCATCTTTATTCATAATTATCCCAAACTAGAAGCAAGATAGGTGAATGGGTAAACAAACTGGTACATCCATTCAACAACTGTAAGAAAGAATGAGCTATCAGGCCACAGAAAAGCACAGAGGAATCCTAAACGTTTATGCTAAGTGAAAGAAGCCAGTCCGAAAAGGCTACACATTGTGTGATTACCTTTATATGATGTTCTGGAAAAAACAAAACTATGTAGACAGTAAAAAGATCATTAGTTGCCAGGAATTCAGGGGGAAGGAGGGAGGAATGAACAGGTGGAGCCTAGGGAATTTTTAGGGCAGTGAAACTATTCTGTAGGATATTATAACTGTGGATATATAAAACTACACATTTGTCCAAACCCATAGACTGTACAGGAGAAAGAGTGAGCCTTAATATATGCAAATTTAATCATTTAGGAGATGAGGGGCCTCAAGGACCTCCCTGCAGGGGGTGGGGGAAGGTGCCGACCTAAGTATTGATAACTGGAAATGAGTGGAAACTGTAAGACCAAAGCCGGAAGGAGCCGCACATAAACACTGTCCTCTAGTTGATAAAGTCATTGCCCACGGGGGTCCCGGTTAACAATTCTGAACCCGCCGTACATGAGCACTGGACTCCAACAATTGAGTAAGGGAACGGAGGTGGTAGGGGCGGGGTTTCTCACTGTGGGAGTGGGAGTTTACAGATAAACAAGGGAAAAGGCTACAGTGATCCATGTGGCAACAGATTAGAATTATAGATACAGTTTCCTCTCTTGCTTAATATAGATACTTATGGATACTGTTATTGGACCAAACTGGGGGGCCGCTGGCTCACCTGGTGGTACATTAAGCCAGGCCCTGGAGCTGAAAGTTGTAGCGGCAGAAAGAGGCATTTTTATTTGCAGGGTGCCATGTGAGGAGAAGTAGCAGCTAACGCTTAAAATTCCCTGATGACTTACAGGCCAGGGCTTTTAAAGGCAGGAGTACATTTAGAGCAGGCCTGGCCCCAAAAGGCAGGATATCCTAAGGTGGTGGTGGGGGCGAGTGGGGATATGAGAGGTGGACTCAGAGACTCTTGGATTATCTGAAAGGAAGATTAAGATGGGTGTGCCATGCCCTTTAGGGGGAAATTTAGAACAAAGAATGGTGGTCAGAGTTCAATTCCTCAGTTCTCCCTCATCTGCATTTTCCCTCTGCGGGGGTTTTGAAAAACAAGTCAAGAATGTATGTTAAGGTGCCATCTTTTAGTTTCCACCGGGAACCAAAGCTCCTCCTGAGTCTGGCTGCTTGGAGGGCTGTTGTTCTCATCAAGCTGCCCATTCGCTGTCCAAGGCTAGCAGGCGCCTGTGTCTCCCCTGAAGGGACTCACGATTTTCCTTTATTTCCATGCTTGGGGGCCCCAGCAGGCCCCTCAAAGGGGTCCTTGCTCGGTCTGTCTCTATAGTACATACACAGGTTAGTATACACACATGTATCTCTCTGCTCTGTCAGCTGAGAAGCAAGGACACCCCAGTAGCAACGAGCACACCCAGCACTCACATCCTGGTCTCTAACACCATCTCCAATAAAAGGAACCAGAGCTCCTTGGAGGAATGGCTGATTCTAGGACTGGGGCAGGAAATATACAAGATGATCCTGGAGCATCTTGTGCTAGTGTTATGGACTGAATTATGTTCCCCAAAAATCACAGGTTGAAGCCCCAACCCCCTTGTGACTGTGTTTGGAGATAGCGCCTTTAAGGAAGTAATTAAGGTGAAATGAGGTCGTAAGGGTGGGGCTCTGGTCCCACAGGCATCTTTGTAAGAAGAGGAAGAGACCAGGCGTGAGCACACACTGAGGAAAGGCTACTGGAGAACCCAGGGAGCAGGCGCCACCCGCAAGCCAAGCACAGAGGCCTCAGGAGAAACCAGCCCTGCTGCCCTCGAGCTCAGATGTCCACACTCCAAAGTGAGAGAAAATACATGTCTGTTGTTCAAGCCACCCAGTCTGTGGTGTTCAGTTACAGCAGCCCTAGGAGACTAATACAGCTAGAAGGTGAAGAAGTAATTAAAAACAAAACAAAACACCCCACAATGACGGGGTTATGTTGGAGGGATACAAACTGAAGGAGCTCCCAGTGGCCACAGCTGGAATAATGTGAGCAACAAAATAAATGACATAGTATTGGATTACAACCCAAAGTGTGAAATAAATATCCATGAGTCCATAATGATGCAAAGAAATAACTGAATAAATAAATAAACAAGGCGAGGAGACAACTCTCCCATGCAGGATTCTGCATAATTTACGTAGCTACTCTGCCCTCAAGCAGGTGAGTATGACCTCGCTGCTTGGTGTGGGACGGACACAGCGACTTCCTTCCAAAGAGCAGTGCAGAAAGACAGAAAGAAGAAAGTCACTTTACAGTGGAGAAACCTGACATACTCTGCCTCAGCCAGGTGCCCAAGGCCACCACCCACAGTGACAGGTCACATCCAAAGCATGAACCCCTGATGTGATGTGACGAAAATGGTACTTTACCTCTGTGGTCTTCTTCCTCCAAACCCAAAACCCCAGCATAGTCATGAGACAAACATCAGGCAAATCCCAAGAGAGCGACATGCAAGGAACACCTGACCGCCGTTCCTCAAAACTGCCCAGGTCGTCAAAAACTAGCCGGAGCGAAAGGCTGGCGGGCTGACGCAGGGCCTTAGCGACCCCGGCGGGTATGGCAGAGCCTCCTGGCATCGGTGACTGCGGTGTGGTCGGCACTGAGGCACCAGCCCCACAGACCTCTCCAGAAGATCTTCCAGGTGAGACGAAGCAGCACTGAGCCGGGGGCCGCTGCTCCGGGGGAGACCACCTTGCATCATCATGAAATTGTGGGAAAGGTTAAAAATGGCCGCAAATCAAAATGCTGTGATTTAAGAAACACACAAGTTGAACTGTTATTAAATACACTGAGGACTAGACAAAGTACAGAAAGGCAACCATTCGGACAAGACTCTACTCACGAAAGAGCTTCCAGGCCCGTTAGACCCAAAGTCGCCCTCGCCGACCGTCCTCCCGGCGCTGCCTGCGGAGCCCCGGGACCCCCCAGAGCGCCGTGCCAGAGGCAGCTCCCGAGGAACCGGGCAGAGCCGGGCGTTGGCTCCGGGGCTCCGTCTTCGCGGAAATCCGGAGCGGGGGCTGCGGGTTGTGCGCGTGTGTCCAGGGCGCGCACTGCCGGGCTCCCTCTCCGGGCGAGGGTGCTTAGATACCCCCTTAGGGTGACCAGAGTCAGCAGACAAAACTACAGCTCGCCCCGGTAAATCTGTACTTCACGTGAGCAACAGATAACTTCGAGCGTATGCATGTCCCGTGCCCCGGAGGTGAGCCTGCAGGACCCGAAAGCAGATGTGCAGCAGACGCGCAGTGACCGCTAACGGCGCAGGGGTTCTCCCCGCGGCGCCGCAAAGCGCAAAGACAGACGGCGGAGACGGCCGCACAGCTCCAAACGTGCAACGCTGGGCTGTCACCACGCTTCCGGCCGCACGCGAGCCCCCTCCGCCTCCCAGAGCGTGGGGCTTGCAGGTGCGAGCCGCGGGCGCCTGGCACGCCTTCGGCAAGGGCGTGCATCCCCACAGCTCTATGTAGAGGCGGTAGCCGGGCCGGCGCGGTGGCGCTGTAATCCCGGCTACCCGGAGGCCCGGGCGGGAGGATCGCTTGAGGCCAGGAGTTCACGACCAGCCCGGGCGGCAGCGCGAGACCCCGTCTCCAGAAAGAACGAGTAAGGTAAAACTTAGGACGCGTCCTCGCCGCGCGCTCCCGCGTGCCCTGGTCCTCCTGCCGCGGCAGGGGCGGGTCGCGGGCGTCCGGCGGGGTCCACGCCCGCAGGGCCCGGCGTCCCCCGGTCAGCGCGCAGACCCGCCCAGGCGGCCCCGGGCTGCTCGTCACGCCCGCCCCGCGGCGCCAGCCCGGGATGCGGCGGCGGCTCCCGACCCCCGGGCCTCCCGCGAGGCTCGTCGCAGCGAACGCCCGGGAGATGGCGGACGCGGCGGGCAGCAGGCGCCGGCTCCCGCCCGAAACGCAGGGGTGGGCTCTGATTGGCCCAGCTCGGGTCATGTGCCCACCGCTGGCCCAATCACCAAGGCTGGGGCCTGGCCCTGGGCTACGGGGGCTCGGGAGGGCGTGAGGGAGGCCGGCGGAGGCGGGGAGGCCGGGGGGGGGGAGGGGAGGCCGTGGAGGCGGAGGCGGGGAGGCCGTGGAGGCGGAGGCGGGGAGGCGGGGGAGGGGAGGGGAGGCCGTGGAGGCGGAGGCGGGGAGGTCGTGGAGGCGGAGGCGGGGAGGCCGGGGGGGGGGGGAGGCCGTGGAGGCGGAGGCGGGGAGGCGGGGGAGGGGAGGGGGAGGCCGTGGAGGCGGAGGCGGGGGGGGGGGGGGGGCCGTGGAGGCGGAGGCGGGGAGGCGGGGGGGGGGAGGGGAGGCCGTGGAGGCGGAGGCGGGGAGGCCGGTGGGGGAGGCGGTGGAGGCGGAGGCGGGGAGGCCGGGCCGCCCCGCGCAGGGTTCCAGCCCGGGAACTCCCGGAACCCTGGACCCGGACGGCGGGTCACCTATGGTGGAAAACACAAAAAGACCAAAAAACCTTCCGTAATCCCCTGACCCCACCTCCGGAGGTGGGCGCACTGGCGTCTGTCCAACTGTCTTCCGGGGGTTTTATTTAATAAAAATTTTCAAATGTATCGCAAGGTTGAGACAATTGTACGGGGAACGCCACCTAGATTCTGCCGTTCAAGTTTAAGTCGCCACCTAGTCATCCGTCAGTCCCGCTTATTGTTAGGCATATAAACATCTTATAAACATATAGAATGTGTAACTTAGGTATACAAACGTGGGGGGAAACCTTTGTAAAGCGGGGACGGGAGTGGCGCACAAATAGATGCAAATTGTTGGAAATATTCTAGTTTTGGTGTTGGAGGTAGGCTTGCAGGTGTTCATTATGTTATTACGCTATTGTAGTAAAACTAACATAGTTTTTGTAGTATTTTTATAGTATTAAATTGCAAATGTCAGTACACTTCCCCCAAATACTTCAGCACTTACACCATTAGCATAAAATAATTGTTTGTGGTTTTTTAATGTTAAATTTTCAACGAAGTGCACAAACTGAATTGTACATTCACTGAGCTTTAGCAAATACATGTAACCCGAGAGGCTGTCAAGACAAATAGACAACATATCCATCACCCCAGGAAATTCTCTTATGCCCCTTCCCATGCTATGTCCACTCCTCCCATCGTTCCAGCACCATCAGCAGTTCTGATTTTTTCCACTATAGTTTCGCCTGTCCTAGGAGTACATAAATGAATCATTTGGTGCATGTCTTGTGTAAGGCTCCTTTCACCCAGCATAAGCTTTGGGATTCATCCACGTTGTTTCATGTGTCAGTAGTTTGCTCCGTTTTGATCGCTGACTAGTGCTCCGTTGTAAACCCACCACAGTGTGTTTATACATCCGTCTGTTGATGGACGTTTGAGACTGTCTCCAGTTTTGGGCTATCATGAGTAAAGTTGCTATGGACATTGTTTTTCAAGTCTTTGTGTGGACATGTTTTTATTTTTCTGGGCAGATACCTAGGAGTGGGTCAAAGGATAGAAGTATGTTTAGTTTTACAAGAAGTTGAGGGATTTTCCACCACGGCGGTTTGTATTTGCATGCTGCTAGCAATATGTGAGGCTTCTGATTCCTCCACACCCTTGCAGCATTTGGTAATGCCAGCTTTTGTGTGTGTGTGGTGTGTGTATGTGTGTGTTTTGTAGCCATTCTAGCAGATATGAAGTGGTATCTCATTGTGTTAATTTGCATTTTCTAATGACTAATGATGTTAAGCACTTTTTCTTCTTTGAGACTATTTTGTCCACTTTAAAAAATTGAGTTGTTTGACTTTTTTCCCCAACAGTGGCATTCAAAAATTTTTAACATTTATTTTTTAAATTGACAAATAAAAATTGTATATATTTATCATTTACATGTTGTTTTGAAATATGTATACATTGTAGAATAACTAAATTGAGCAAATTAACATATACATTACTTCACATTTTTTTGTGGTGAGAACACTTAAAATCTACTTTTAGCAATTTTCAAGAATATAATACATTGTTATTAACTATAGCCATCATATTGTACAATAGACCTCTTGCACTATTCCTCCTAACCAGCTGAAGCTTTGTACCCTTTGACCAATATCTCCCCAACCTCCTGCCCCCAAGCCTCTGGTAACCACCATCCTGCTCTCTGTGAGTTCAACGGTTTTAGATTCCTCATGTAAGTGAGATCGTGCAGTATTTGTCTTTCTGTGTCCGGCTTATTTTACTTAACACGATGTCCTCCAGGTTCACCTGTTGTTGCAAATGACAGGATCTCCTCCTTTTATCCATTCATTGACACACACACAGGCTGATTTCATGTCTTGGCTATTGTGAATAATGCTGCCTCAATAGTGGCATTTTATTAGAAATGTGTTATCACAGATAATTTCCAGGAGGGCATTTGAAATGGTTTATGATATGAAAAAGGAATTGTCAAATACCCAGCTCTGTGCTTAAAACTCTTGGATAAAAGAGCAAAAGTGTAATTGTTCTAATGGGGCCACTTAGAATTCTGCGTTGCAAATAGTGTTGCTAAAGGTAACTTTTGGGTCTCATAATTCTGGGTTGCACCCCTCATTGCTGGTTTTAGTCATGTTGCAAGGAGAATATCTGACAATCCAGTAGTAAGGAGGTTTAGCACACATTTTATTTAACCTCTCAGGTGGGCCAATTAAAATGTTACATCTGAAAAAGCACGTACTCCAGATTTCTGCCCAGGGATGAAAACATTCGCTGACATGAGGCCCCTATGCACCCCACTCCATGCTCCCAGCCACCTGCCAGCCACTGCCTGTCCCTGCTTCTGGATTCCCCATTCCCCTCCCCTCCCCTTCCCTCCCCCTCCCCAGCCTCTTCTTCCCCCCCTTCCCCCCACCCTGTTGCCACATGAGGTTAGTTCTGAAAGGTCTTTTTGGAGTAGTTCTATTGTAAGGATTAGTAGTTCATGACTTTAATTCTTACAAGTCTTCCAAAGTACAAGGAGAACACAAAGTTACTTTTGTTTTTTTGATAGAATAAAACACATCCCATCCAGATCCAGGGTGCAAGAGGGGCCTCAGGGCCTTCTCCCTCACAGACCACAAGATTTCTGCTATTCCATCATCCTGGGAACGATTTCATCATGACTCATCAGTCATTCCCAGCTGTGCCCACGATGACAAGATCGCGGGACAGCGGAGGAGTGAGCCTCCGGGAATGATGACAGGACTGTGCGTGGCCAGCACCCTGTAGCGTCCCCACCCGGCTGCTCCAGGTACTGCGACCACTTTCAAGGTGCGATAAGGGGGCCTCAGACAGATATCATCTCTGAGGCTGCTGTTTGCTCCCAGCGCTGCTGAGAGTCCAGAATCTTCCATCTGCTGCCCATAGTGGCAAAGAGAAAGCTGACAGGGAGATGAACCGGACGAGAACGGAGAGACAGAGCAGCCTGCAACGCCAGCGACAGTGGGAGACAGGGTGGTCTTCAGAGGACAGTGCTCACGCAAAACATCCCGGACTCGGGATCAACGAGGGAACAGTTTATTCCTCATCCGGAGGGTCACCTGGCAGGAAGGATGCCATCACACACTACTTTGCCATCAGCACCTGGACCATCTCATGTAGGTAAAAGGACTCCCTCAGTTTTCTCTCTTCCAAACTTCCTGTTTACAAATACAAAGACCTTTTATATGTTTAAATTCTTTGTTTTTTTTTCTGAGACAGAGTAACTCTGTCGCCCAGGCTGGAGTGCAGTGGCAAGATCACAGCTCACTGCAGCCTCGAACTCCCCAGCTCAACCAATCCTCCTGCCTCAGCCTCCCAAAGAGGTTGTAGGGATTACAGGCGTAAGCCAGTGTGCCTAGCCCTTGTATGTTTAAATTCTTATTAACATTTCTAATAAAGGTTTTTACTATCCTTCTATCTTTACTTTTGTAAATTATTTGTACGTGGACTTAGAATATAAAAAAACAAACAGGAACGAATCTCTATTTCCTGGTATACGAAGGTGAGGACTGGTGTGCGCGCTGGAACTGCCTGGGTCCTGGTCCTCCCCCAGCCCTGGGCGTGCCTGCAGTCTGATGCCAAAAGGGTGTGGGAGAAGTGTTGGGTGGAAACAGCTGGTGGGCAGAGTCCTGCGGGGCTGAGGGGCAGCGTGGGAGGGTGTGGGGTGGGTAGCAGGCTTTCCTGGGCCTGAGCCCCTTCCAGGAAACTTCATGTTTGCTGGGACGTGGGTTTCCTGCTAGCAGAAGGGGTTTTCTTGTGTGTTCAAACACTGTGCTGTGTCATCACCCAGTGACAAGCAGGTTTCCATTAAGCACCACTGATGCACCACACACCTCCCTGAGCAAGCCCCAGACAGCATCTACCTGGAAGCCACGGCCGGCCCCACTGCCAGGAAATGAGAACGTGAGCCATGAAGCCCAGCAGGGTTGAATCTGTACCAACCCCAGAGCTGCGGCGAGGGTTAGCTGGCCACCTTTCTGGAGAGCGGTGCTCCCTGACCAAGCCCAAGCCTCTCCCTGGCCCTGCAGGGTGTCCCTGGAGCTGGCTGGTCACCCAGCCCCTTCCTGGGCAGCGCTACATTTGAGGGACCTGAAGGTGGCAGAGGTGCCCGGGGTCAGCTCTGGGCTGGCAGAGGCGACGTGAGCTCCCTGGTGATGTGGCCAGGGGAGCAGGCCTGAGCAAGAGCACAGGGGGCACAGTGCGGCATGAGTGAGAGGCCAGGACCCCGCTGAGGTTCCACAGCCTTCAGTGGCAGCCCAGGGAGGGAGGACAGTGCACTGTCCATCTGCAGGATGCTGGCTCCAGCCTCGAAGAGAGTTCCAGCAAGGAAGGGTCTTTATTTTCACTCCTGAAGGGCGAAAGTACTGGCGTGACCGTCTGGAGGTCTGGGAGGTGGGATTGGAACTGGGTCCAGAGCGAGGAGCTCCCCACTTTGTTGGAGAGCCCTCGACGTTGTGACAGGCCTGAAAGCTCCAGAAATTCACAATGACAGGAGTGTTTGTGCCCAAACTAGAGTCCCCAAGGATGGAAACCTGGAGTGCAACCCTCACTGGGCAGTGGCCTCGGGCCCTGCCGGTGGCTGAATGTGGGGATGTTAAGATCTTGGAATTGCCATCCGAGGAGCAGGTGGGTGAGCCAGGCAGGTGTGCTCAGGGGTCTATCGGGGGTCCTTCAGAGAAGAAGCAGCTGCGGGGGGATGTAGAGTTTTATATAACATGGGGGTTTGTCACAGGGAATTGGCCCAGTGGTCGCAAGGGCAGGTGGGAGTGTGGGGGCAGCAGGAACAGGCTGGACCCCCCTGGCCTCCGGCTGGGATGAGTGGCTATCCTCCCCTGGCACAGGAGCCCGAGGGGCTGAAGAGGGCCCCTTTCCTTCTCGGCAAGTCTCAAAGCTGCCATCAGTGCCTGAGGGGACCCATCCCCAACACTGGAGCCTGGTCCAGGCCAGGCTCAGTTCCCCGCAAAGAGATGAACGGAGCAAACGCCCCTGTTCCTGCCAGCCTTCTAGAAGTGCCTAATTCAAACAAAACAAACAAACCCAGAAAAGGCCCTGGGTCCAGGGTAAAACTTCAAATGGTAGAAAGGGACAGAGAGTCAGACGTCCAGCTGTCACCTCCCAGCAGGCCCCTTCTCTTCCCAGAGGCAGCTGTGTCCTCCCCCATGGGACCTGAGAACCACCCACATGGAGACAAGCACAGGAGGTGCCTCCTCCTCTCCTTGGACGCACTTTATTCATTTTGCCCGAATGGGCCGTTTCGATGCCCACCTGGGCTCCTCCTTCACGTGGGGGATTCCCTGCCAGTGCACTGGGCTCCAGCGCCTTCTCCCCCGCTCTCTGTCATTTCTGACCTGCAGGAAGGCTGAGATGTCAGGAGAGGACGAGGAGGAAATTGCCCCACCCACGGGGCCACCACCCAGGATTCATGACAGCAACATTCAGGCATGCTTGCCCTGCCTGCTTTCTAGAAAGTGTTAACATCTGCCCCTTAACAAACCAGCACCAACAACCCCCTTGTGCCTGCCCCAGCCCTCTGAGGAGGGGCTGACCCTGGTGCCGGATGGGGCCCATTCTCAGGCCCACCCACATCCGTCCATCAAGTCCAGCCTGGACGCAAGGACCCTGGAGGCCGGGGGTTATGAGTATGTCCTGGGGCAGCTGAGGGCGTGTAGGGCAGTGAGCACCCCCAGGAAGGAGGAAGGAGAGTGGGGTGAGGACGGTGGAACGGGGCGGTGGGGGTCCCAGCAGTAAGGCACCGCGGACACAGGCGGCAGATGGCAGGAGAACATTGCAGCTGTTGGGCGTCTTATCTGCACAGTAGTTCAGGTGCGTTTTAGAAGCTGTGGGAAACACAGGCTGGCAGAGACAAGAACGTCCCGGTTATCCGGTCCCAAACGTGGCCTTCGCTGACACTGGTTCTGGGTCCTCTCACTCTGTGGTCCTGCCTTTGGGACAGCTGCTCCACCCCTCAAGGTGCTGTGATTACTAATTGACTCCTCCTGTTTACCTGATTCACCGGATGTGTGTAGAGCAGCAACCACTCTGGGCTGGCACCTTGAGACCCAGCACCTACTTCGAGGAGCCCCAGAGGGGTTCCCGTCAGCAGGTGCACACTCATACACACACTTGAACACGCACACGCCCGCACCTACTCATGCAAACCCTCGTTCACCCGTGCACACTGGTGCGTGTGTGCTCTCTCTCACACACACAGGTGCACACTCACAATGGGCCTCCGGGGCTGGGGCAGGCAGTGGGGCTGGACTGGGAGGGAGGACACTTGCTGGGGTGGCTCAGACCTCACCCCTGGCCCAGCCTCAGCCCACCTGCCAGGCTCTCTGCCTGGACTCTGGACAGGAGAGCCGCCCAACCTCCTGACTTCACAGATCGGAAAACAGATGCAGAGCAGACTGGAGGGTTGGGAGTCTCAGCAATTTTTAAAGGACTGGCCATTGATTCTTGCGACTGGGCCAACGACTGGGGCTCCTTTGTAGGCCGGGCAGATTTGGGGGTACGGAAGTGTGAGCGCCCACGCGCCCTGAAGTGACCACCAGGGGGTGCTATTGGCAAACAGTAAGTTGGTGCCTGTGTCCCCAGCCCAGAAACGGATCCTGCTGCCCTCTGGGCTGCTTGGCCCTGTCCCCAAGATCCCCAGGGATGCCAGGCGCCAGGTTCTGAGCACCTGGAAAACTCCGGTGTCTTTAACCGTTTCGATACCAGAAGATTTATGAGTTGGTTCAGTCTTGTCTTTCTGTGGCTTGTTTTCTCCAGTTGTGGATCTGTAAATAAAATGCACAGCAAATGCGTCAGGGATGCAGGAGGGGTCCTCACACCCAGGGGCTGTCACACCCATGTGCCTTCCTGGGTGAGGGGCTCTGCACATAGGCCAGGGGTGGGCACGTCCCACCTGGCGTCACTGGCAGAGCCTGTTCCCTTGGACAGGACCCCCAGGCGCCCGCCTGCCACGAGCTGGGATCTCGGCCACCGGGCAAAGAAGAAGGGGTGGCTCCGCTGCCTTTGGGGTCACTTGTGTGCCTGGTGGTGGCCCCCGTGGTGGCCCCAGTGGTGGTGACTAGGGCGGTGAGGGGCACATCTAGTAGCAGGAACTTTTCGGATTGCTTTGGCCGCCGTCTCCCAGCATAGGACGGGCTGTGGCCTGTGGACGGGGCCCCTGCGGAGCAGAGGGAGCGAATGTGGCCTTTGCTGGCCCCAAGCTCCCGAACCTCCCCGCTCACACTCTCCCTATAACTCTGGTTTTGCTCTGACTTCAAAATGAACAGGGTAAACTGAAATAAATATTTAAAGCTGTTTTTAAGCAAAAAATGTGTTATTCATTGTGCACAGCAGTCTCCCTCAGATGACAGACTATGAGCCCGGCTCCTGCGAGGGCAGGTGGCAGCCACTGAGGGCCAGGCTGGCACAACATGACTCTGATTTGCCCAGAATGTTTAATTCTTGGCATTTTTTTCCTTAGCTTCATTTAATGTCTTTTTCTTTTTTAAGGCTGGTCCAGGGAAGCAGTAGGAGTGGAGAAGGAACAAAAGAGTCTGTAACTGGCTGTGGTCAATTGGTTGTAAACTCCACTGCACTCGGACCAGCCCATTTAATGTCTTTTTAAGGAGATGCCATTCTGTAGGGTGATGAGAGCAAAAAACAAAATCGACTGTGAGGGCCCCGGGTTTATGTCTTTTACATTCTATTTATTTGAGGAAAAGGGTATGTGGCTGATAGGCCTCTGTGACACTGAGCCCGGTCCTCCATTTTTGGGCATGGCCCAGAGGAGGAGGCTTCCTCCATTTCAGTGCAGCTCAGACCTTTAGAATTGCAGACCCTCCCTCAAATTCCTCCAACCCTGAAGCACGAACCCTAAATCAGTTACAGTGCCCTGCAAGGGGAGAGGAGAGGGCAGGAGGGTGGCTATACTCTTGTCCCCCTCCTGCATCTGCTGGAGCCCAGGGAGCCCCACCTGGGTCATAGGCCACACCTGCTACTGTGGCCTTGTGGACCGGGACACACAGAGGCCTGGAAGCCGCTGCCGACTGCTAGGCTTGGATTTGCACCTACCCCACTGCCTTGACCCCTGTGTGATGTGGGGAAGGCAAGAAGGGAGAGTCTGAGGGAATGTGTCCCCCCCGGGGGTGTTCCAAAGTCAGGAGCCCGGGATGTTTCGGGATGTTCTAGTAGCCTCAAGCCTGAAAGCACCCAGACTTCCGGGTGTCTCAGGAAAAAGGCAGCAATGGAGGGAAGAAGGTAGGTGTCACCTTCACAGGCCTTTCTAAGCTAGATCAGGCCAAGGAGGTCGGCAGGGCTCGGGGCTGTCCAGGGGCAGTGTTTCCAAAGGTCTGGGCTTGGGGCAGGGCCTCCTGACCACCCTTCCTCTCTGGCCTTCCTCTGGCTTCTCAACCAGGGAGACACCAGTCCCCAACCCTCCCCCGCCCCCGCCATATGGGGCTGCTCAGAGCCATGCCAAAGACCCTTCTCTGAGTAGGGTCTCTGCTGGCCTCACAGGGCAGCCCCCACACTTGTCGTTGTTGTTGAAGGAAATACCTGCCTGGGTGTTAGGGGCTCTGCTCCTTGGGGTTTTGCATGGCCTCCTGCACCCCCTTCCTTGATCCCCACCTGCCTGGAAACCCACCCCTAAGTGGAACCAGGTTATCTGCAGATGTGTCTGCCAGAACATCAAGGATATGTGCAGTTTCCAGAGCCCAGGCTTGACTGCATCATCACCCCTGCCCTTTCCAGGGAAGGGCTCCATGACTCCCAGGACTCGTTTGCTCCTGTGCTGCTTAGGAACTGTCACCTGCACAGCTCCTAGGGCCTCTGGGGGAGTCAGAGGCTCTGGACTCAACAGGGAACCCTGGACCGGCCCAGGGGAGATGATAACGTCCACCCTATTGAGATCCTGCCCAAGAGGGCTCAGGACAGAGCTGGCCACAGCTGGATGTCAGCACACGGGCCCTCCCCTTCCTGCCTCCCCTGCAACCACTCCTCCTACTTAGGAGTGATACACAGAAACCATACTTTTTGCACTCTCTGGAGGGTATGTGACTGGTGATGTTAACTTTCCTCTTATTTGTTTATCTGTTTTCCACATTTTGACAATGAATGTACATTATTTTGAAATAAGCAAACAATCCTGAATTATTTTTAAAAGGACAGTCTCTAAGCACATGATTACAACTTGGCTACCACAATGATGACCCAGAGCACAAGTGTGATGGAGGGGGTTCTGGTTGTCACATAGCACTGGCAAGAGACCTGACCAGGGCACATGGACATGCTTCCACACTGTGACTTCCTAGTCCTTTGGAAGGACAGAGGCCACCAAAAAGTCATGGAGCTCAGTGTGTGGGCAAAGCACCCGAGAGGAGGAAGGGTGGGCTGGGAGTGAGGGATGTTGGCTGTGGGCCCCTGGACAGTGCCGATTTCAGAGGCCCCACCTCCCTGGCATATCTGATCTCCTGCACTCACCACCTTCTCCACCCTCTGTCAATTTATCATGTCTCCCTCCTAGAATGGAAGCTCTACCCAACAGAGCTCTCCACCTGTTTTGTGCTTGGACCTATCTCCAGTTCCTGGGACAGTGCACAGTGCTGAGTAGGTTGTTCAATAAATGTTCAGTGATAGATGGTTCCCAACACCAATCACTAACATCTCTGCATTTGGATGTGAAATGTCAACTTTACAATTTATTGACATTCCATATACCCAAAGATCCGTGTGGCACTTGGTGTTACATCAGGACATCAGCATATGTTGTTGGGTTCCAAGTTCCACAAACAAGACTGGAATATCATTTGGATTTTCATTCAGTTTTCAGAGTATCAGGGGTAGGTAGGGAGAACATACCGTCCATTGCTTTCTCTCTTCCAGGTATTAAAAAAGGAAAGGCCCAGACCTGGTCACTAACCTGGAAGCTTGAATTTCTTAGTCACCCTGGCCCTCTGTGACTGGTAAAGCTGGCACTGCCTGGATTGATCTGTCCCAGAAAAGAAGAGAGCAAGGCCAACAAACCAGGGTTTTCTGAGAAAGAGCTCTGGACAAGGGCTTGATGAAAAACTATGACTTTAATTAAAAACAACATAAAAATCAACCAGAACAAAACAGACTGCATAAATGGCCAACATTTGAAAACAGATCTCTTCCCACTGCAGACCATAATCTCCAGTGCTGTTGACAAGGTCTTGTGGTGCCCCAAAGATGGTCTAGGCAAAGGTGAGCACACATTTGTGCTGCTCCAGAGTGTCTGGTATGTTCCAAGGAGTGTGTGTTACATAAGTGACTTGCCTCTTGTCGCAGGGCTGGTGCGTGGTTCTGTGCCCTGTTCCCCACTTCAATGCAGCACAGGAACCAGGCACACCAGCATATCCAGGTCACTGTCATGTCCCAAATGATGTGACAGTCAACTGATAAGAACTTATCCCACAATAATGGGCATTTGTGTCGCTTCCCTCTGGGGCTGTGGAGGGCCCCATTTCCCAGTCCCTAGGATGCCCAACATTTCCCACACAGGCAGAAGTCCACATCCTTTGCTAATTGCTCCCCTGGCTGTCGTGGCAGAGTAGTTGGCCAGGCTTTCGTAGACATCAGTGTCCCGGGGTAGCCAGGACAAAAGTGGTTACTTGCATCTTGGTCCCTCAGTTCTGGGGCCCTGGGCTAAGGGGCTTCAAACAGGGCAGCTGCCCCATAGGTGAGGTTCTCACGACAGGCAGGCTTTCCCCAGGTCCCCTGGACCCACTGCTCCAGGTGTCAGTAGTGCTAGGACCCTACCCTTGGGTGGAGGACTGAGGTTTAGAGGCTGAGTCCCTCTCCTCTGCCTCCCTTTTGGTCCAGGGTGAATAAGAAACAATGGTGAATCCCCTTTTCTGCAGGGCTGAGTCTGCAGGGACCAGCTCTTCATTCTGTCCTGTTGAGGTGGTTTCCAGAACGCTCAGCTTCCACCTATGCAGGTCCTGCTCCTGGGGTGTATCTTGGAGTCTCACCACCCACACCTCATCAGGCTCCAGCAACAATTTCCAGTGCTGTTCTGGGGTCCTCAGGGCCCAGCCTGGAGTCATCTTCCGGAGGTAGATGGCATCGTAGCAACCCACCATGGAGACAACCTGCAGGTCCAGTAACCAGGCCTCAGCCTCAGCAGGGTTCACTGCCCAGGTGGTGCCCAGCTCCAACACCATGGGCTCCCCTGGGGGCAGGTCCACTTTGAGAAACCCCTGCCACGGAGGAGGGGAGCTTGGCCAGTGTGAGCAGGCAGGAAGCCCCCCAAATCTCCAGGGAAGACCCTGGGTCCAGTCAGCATCCTCGGGGCCCAGGCTCAGGGGCACCGCGTCCTGAGACTCCAGCTCAGTGGGCACGAAGTGGTGGTTCAGGCCTGCCTCTTCTGAGCCCCTAGGCCTGGCGCCAGGCTCCCCTGCCCGAGGCCTGAGCGCCCCCCTGCACAGGCTGCCCTTGGCCCTGTGCTCCCCAGCTCGGCCCCGTCCCCGGGGACCCCTCCGGCTCAGACCCTGCCTCGGTGTGCTCCATCAGCTCAGGGTCCCAGTCTTCATCTTCCCAGTCTTCCGACTCCAGCAAGTCTTTAAGGTCCAGAAAGGCGGCCTTGAAGCAAGTGAAGCAGATCCTCAGCTGCTGTCCGTGTTGCAGCTGATACAGCCAGGAGGCATGCAGGTAGGACATGCCCTCTCCCCCGTGTCGCACGCTGACCGGCGGGCACATGGCCAGGCGCCTGCCTCCTGGCAGGGCGCACAGCAAGAGCAGGGCCTGCCGGGGACACAGGTGGTCTGGCCACAGGGGCAGGGAGGAGAGGGAGGAAGAGGAGAAGGGGGTTTCTTGTTCAGGGGTTTGGGGTGGGGGCAGAGGAACTGGGTCCCAAGTCAGTGGGGACCTGCGGAGGTTGGGAAGCTGGAACTTCTCTGGAAGTTTCTTCAGCCTCCGCAATTGCTGCAGTGTCTGGGAGCTGAAAAGGCAAAGGGAGTGAGGTTAGGCGCCCCCAGCAGGCAGGGCGGGAGCGGGCGCTGGCTCAGCAGGCCGGGGGCCTGGGCTGGGCTGCCTGGGGGCCGCTGGGCGCCAGCCGCACTGGGGGAGTGCCCGCCCCGCCCCGCCTGCCCGGGCTCATCGCCCACCCTCACCCGGGGCCCCAACACCTGCCAGCCTGGTCTGACGGCCCCTGAGGGGGACTGAGGGAGACTGAGGGACCCGACAGAACCTGAGGGAAACTGAGGGAACCCAATGGAACCTGAGGGAAACTGAGGGAACCCAATGGAAACTGAGGGAACCCAACGGAACCTGAGGGAAACTGAGGGAACCCGAGGGAAACTGAGGGAACCTGAGGAAAACTGAGGGAAACTGAGGGAACCTGAGGAAAACTGAGGGAAAAACTGAGGGAACCCTGCGGGAAGCTCGTCCCAGGACCCCCCGCGGGCCAGGACCCAGCAGGCCCACTGAGGCCGCTCGGGCTCCCAGCGCGTCCCCAGCCCCAGGCCGTGCCCAGGCCCTCGGGCCCTCACCGCCTGGCGCCCCCGCTCCGTGGGCCCCGGGAAAGGAGGAGCTGCCGCCGCCTGGGCATATAAAGGGCCGTTTCCCATGGTGCTCTGGGCTCATCTGCATATCTCCCATGAGCCTCAGTTTCCAGGAAATGAAAGTGCTGAGTCACTGGCTCCCCCAAGCAGAGCCCATGCAGCCCGGGGGCCTGGGAGCCTCCCCCCAGGGCTGGAGCAGGACCTGCCCCTACCTGTGCCCCCCCCCAGTCCCCCCTGGGCCCTGCCCCCGCCTGTGCCCACCCCAGTCCTCCAGGGCCCTGCCCCACCCCTAGTCCTCCAGGGCCCTGCCCCCGCCTGTGCCCACCCCTAGTCCTCCAGGGCCCTGCCCCCGCCTGTGCCCACCCCCAGTCCTCCCAGGGCCCTGTCCCCGCCTGTGCCCACCCCCAGTCCCCCCCGGGCCCTGCCCCCGCCTGTGCCCACCCTCAGGCCCCTCCCAGCCCTGCCCCCGCCTGTGCCCACCCCCAGTCCCCCCCCCCGCCCTGCCCCCGCCTGTGCCCACCCCCAGTCCCCCCTGGGCCCTGCCCCTCATGGGCAGTGGAGCCGGGTCCAGGGTCTGTCCCATGAGTGTGAACAGTTGGTTCCCTCTCTGCGTCTCTTTATTAAAGTTCTTTATGGATTTTGGAAACTGATCACTTGTCAATTACCCTTTAAACACATTTTCTCCTTTGTGGTTCATCTTTGTTTAAAACCTTTTAGATATGGTCAAATGTATCAATCTCCTTTTTGAGAAAAGAGTTTTTTTGGTCTCTGCTAATAGCATCTTCAGTACCCCAATGTTACAATGTTAGTTTAAGGTATTTTCTTCCTATTATTTCACAGTTTTGTTTTTTTCCTTTTCTTCTTAATTTTTTATTTAAACACAAGTTGCTTTTATTAAGAATACAAGAATGTTGATAGACAATTTTTGAAATAATTTGCCAAATTCATCGGGCCACTCAGCCTTTGCTCTAAACTTCCCTCTGTGCATCCAGCTGTACCTGCGACGTCTCCCCCAGCATGTCTGGGACCGTCCCCGAGTGAGCAAGTCTGGTCTGGGCTCCTGGTCAGCGGCTGGCCTGGGCTGGGCAGTGAGGGCAGGAGGAAGACACCACCTGCCTCTGGAATTAGATGGCTGCAAAGGTCCTCCGATCAGTGGCTCAGAAATTTTTGCTGCACATTAAAATTTTGTTGGAAGCTTTGAAAAGTCCCAATGCCATGTCATACCATGTGGCAGACACACAGCTTTGAAAAGTCCCAATGCCATGTCATACCATGTGGCAGACACACCTAAGGTGACACTCAGCGATGGCCAAGAGGAACGTGCCCACTGCCATCTAGAGTTTAGGGATCAAAGAGAAGGGCCAGCACAGTGTCCACACAGGGGCCTGGCCTTGGTCCTTGGGCCAAGGCAGGCTCCGAGAGGTGTTCCAACACAGCCGGTGAGGTGTGTTGAGAGAAGGGCCAGCACAGTGTCCACACAGGGGCCTGGCCTTGGTCCTTGGGCCTGGCAGGCTCCGAGAGGTGTTCCAACACAGCCGGTGAGGTGTGAGGATGGGCAATTTGTTCTCTTAGGGTGGGAACGTGGGCATGGGCTTCCCTATGTCCATGCGCCCTTCAGAGTGCTCAGGCAGGTACCAGGAAGGAACTATATGAACTTAGAGGGCTTGGGGCGGCCTCAGACCCCACGTGTGGATGCACAAACAACGGTGGCCTGGTGAGAAGAGAACAATGATGCCTTAGGCAGACAGGAGAGGACGCATTATCCATCAGTGGGAAGATTTCAGCCTGTTCCTGCAAGAGGGCAGCAAAAGATGTTGATATTTATGAGAATAAGTTTAAAATTGCAAAGCAGGGCATCTACTTCAGAATGACACTGAGCATGGAAAATGGGAACAGCATCAGCGCCCAGAGCAGGATTCATTAGGATGTGCCACACGGGGGAATATCACCACCTGCAGAAAACGCTTCATGTGAAATTGTCCTCTGTTAAGTGCAAATAAAAGGAAGTTATCAGGCTGTGTGCACAGCGTTCCTTTGCTTTTGTGTTAAAGAAGTGTATGACTGTGTGTATATGTGTTGATTATGATGTGTTCATGTCTGTGTATGTGCCCGTGTGCACACATGTTGGGTGTCACATGTCTGTGTGTGTGTGTTTCCTTCCTCAGCCTCTCCTCCAGCACGTGCCCATCCGTGTTCCATGGGCAATAGACTCTCCAGGGCAGGCCTGGCTCCAGCCCCACATTCCCATGCCCCACAGGTGCACAGTGAGCAGACACCAGGTGAGCATGTCCACGGCACCATGGCAGGGTGGCCCAAAGCCCTCTGGGGAGGATCTGGGAGCCCCTGGGTTCCCCTCAGTTTCTTTTATGCCTGAAGCTCCCCAGGGCCACAGCTGCCAAGTCTGCCCTAACCCCATGTGGCGCCATTGGCCATGCCCTTGTCGTGGGTACCTCCAGGTGGGGGGCTCCATGCGGCTCCAGCAGCCCTGCTCATGAGGGTGAACATCCCTCTGATAAGTCGGCTTCACATCTTCCCCATGTCCTGGAGTGAGCCACGCTCTGCCCAGGGGTGCCATCCACCAATGCCACCCTTGGACGCGGCTCCCTCCACACTCGGGGAGTGCCTTGGAAATGGGGCATCTCAATGTCCCTACTGCAGAGCCTCCAGAGCCATCCTGTAGGAGCATGTTCATCCTGTATGAGTTTCCTGTGGCTGCCAAACAACCCACCGCAGGTTTGGTGGTTTAAAGCAACACAAATTCATTCTCTTTTGGTTCTGGAGGTCAGAAATCTAAAATGGGTCCTCAGCGCCACCATCCCTCTGGATGCCCCAGGGGAGAATCCGTTCCTTGTCTTTTCCAGCACATAGAAGCTGCCGCATTCCTTGGCCTGTGGTCCTTCCCGTGCTCAAGCCGGCAGCGCAGCCCCTTTTCCTCCTTGGCCTCTGCTTCCGTGTTCACACCTTCTCTCTCCCCCTCTCTGACCTTCCTGGCAGCCCAGTTAATCTCCCGTCTGAAGGTCCCTGACTGAATCCCACCTGCAAAGTCTCTTGCCGAGTAGGTGACATGTTCCCAGCTTGCAGAAATAGGACGTGGACCACAGACCTCATCCTCTGAGCACTTGATGGTTCCTGCCCAGCTCCGGAATTCCCAGAAAAGGCTTTTTCTCCTCGGCACACGTCAGAAGTACCTCAGCGTTCAGACCCCAGCTTCCCACGTGGGTTTGCAGAAGTCCGTGCAAGCACAGGGATCAGGACCTCAGCTCCAAGAGGCAAAGCCTTGGGGAGCCCCTAGCTCCTATTTGATGGGTGCAGAAAATAGGGACAAGGAATCTGGGATTGGGAGAAACAGCTTCTCAAAATCTCAAAACACTTTTCTTCAGTAACTGCACAGAAACCAATACTTAGAAGGAATAAGTGCCAGGGGCTGCTCTGGCTAAAACGGGGCTCAGGCTCAGGAACCCTGGCCCCAGGGACCCCTGTAGAGTCCACTCTCAAAACCAGGGTCAGATCTGGCATCCCAGGCTTTTTGAATTTCTGGAAAAATAAGTAAAATGGGGGAGCAATACAGATTTACCAACAGCTTACCTTTTTAACCAAGGCATCTTTTCATAAAAGACATTTTTCACACCAATAAAAAGGACTATATTTTAAATGGAATAAATTTCACTTCACAAGAAACTTCCCCTTACTTTTCTCACTTAGCTATAGAGCGAGGGGATGTCCCCACAGGCTGGAGTTGTCACTAAAGGATTTTGCTATGGTCTGAATGTTTGTGTCCCCCCAAAATTCTTATGTTGGGAGCTACCAGAATGTCCACCAACAGCAGAGGGTTAAAGAAATTGTGGGATATTCACACAGAGGGACACTACATGGCAAAGAAAAAATGAGCTGATGGCACCTCTTCATGCAGTGACTCGGAGATACATATGCACATGTAGACGCAGGGTCTCGCTCCGCCGCCCAGGCCAGTCTCAAACTCCTGGGCTCAGGTAAGCCTCCTGCCTCAGCCTCCCAAGTAGCTGGGACCACAGAAGCCAGATGCAAAAGAGAACATGGTCTATGGTTCTATTAATACCTATATGAAATTTAAAACAGGCGAAATTGCAGTAGTGTGGGCAGTGGGAGTACGGGACATCTGGGGGTGCTGAATGGAGGATGGGAAGGTGTAGAGGGGCTCCTGGGGGCCTGGAACATTCTATGTCCCAACAGGTGGATGCACCTGCACTCCATCGGGAATCCGGGTTGGAGCCTCACCCTCGGTTATGGGGGGATTTTGTCCCCTCCCCCACTAGTAGAAGTTCTGACCTCCAGGACCTCAGATTTTGACCTTATTTTAAACAGGATTGTTGCAGATTTGCTTAATTAAGACAAGGTCACACTGGAGTGGGTGGGCCCTAGTCCAATAAGATGGTGTCCTTATAAGAAGGGAGACTTGGACACAAACACAGGGGGACCCTGGGTGGTGATGAGGGCTCTAAGCTAGGGAACACCAAGGGTCACTGGCAGCCACTGTAGCTGGGGAGAGGCCTGAAACCCACCCTCCCTCAGAGCCTCAGAAGGAACCAGCCCTGCTGGCACCTGGATTCCAGTTCAGCATGGAGTGCTGCTGGGTCGGCTCAGCCAGACATCAGCCCTTGGGGACACACGAGGGGGAAGAATCTTGGCACTGTCCCCGGAGGGGAGGTTGAGCTTGAGTCTGACCAGGCGCATGTGCTGGGCGCCTAAGCACTGTGCGCCCAGGTCCTGCCCTTTGTGACCAGACCATGCTGCATGAAGACAGCGGAGCAGAGGCCCAGTGTCCCTGGCACCTGGGTGTCTGCAGGGCCTGCACTGGAGATGTCTGTCCTGCCCTTCCTCGGGCAGCACCAGCAGGAGGCAACCCAACTGCTTGCCTGGAGGCAGCGGCACCCAAGGCAGGGCACAGTATCTCCACAAACAGTCCTGCGCTGGGGTGATTGTTTTGTTGGGCAGCAACATGAATATAGGCAGGTGCTTCAGGGAAGGGGGACCCTCCCACAGTGTGCAGACAGAAACCACTTACTTCCCTCGGATTCTCTAGGGCTTTCTGCCTTCAGGCAGGGAAGACAACTGAGACCCTGACCCCACCCTCTGGACTGGGCATTTCTGCGGCTGGAGAAGTCCCACACAGGCTCGATGGCGCCCAGCTCCCCACCGGGGCAGCCCTGGGGGGAAGGTGCTGTGCTCAGAGTGCCGGGGGTCCTGGCACCAGCTGAGGTTTGGGCTGCAGTCACCGCCAGGAGTGGGTTGTTAGGCTGAGCCAGACACAGCCTGTGCCCGCGAGGGCCAGATGCTGCGTGGAGGGGAGGGCTGGCCGTGGGAGGTTGTTCCTCTGAGGACTTGAGCCAGGGGCCTTGTGGCCTTGTCTCCGCCACTGCCTCTCACCATTCCCCACCTGACACAGGCCCCGGAGCCAGAGAGCCACCTCGTGGTCCCTCCCGGCTCCCCTCGAGGTCTTCCTGGGGCTTCAGCCTCACGCCTGGTGGTCGTGCCATGTGGACCCCTGGGATTGTGAGGGAATGACACATCTCTGTGTCTTCGCCCCATTCCCATAAACGTCTAACATGTGACTAATTGTGTACGGAAACACACGGGTGGTGCGGGGGCAAGAGCACGGGTGTGGGGACACGGCACAGCCTCAGGGCGGGGAGCCCCTGAGGTGCAGGGAGCCCCTGCGGCAAGGGGAGGGGCTTATTGTCTCCAAAAGAAGAGTGCAAAGCAAATATGGCAGAATATGGCTGATAGTGTCACTTGTTACAGGATGGGGTGCCCAGGAGTGTGTGCCTCTCTACTTTTCTGATTTGAAAATGTTGATAAAATGTGGAATCAGAAGGGAGGAGCAGAGATACCTCGAGGACACAGGTGCCTCCTTGGGTTCCAGCCACCACGTCAGCCCCGAGCTCCGCGTGGGCTCCAGCGGCCCGAGCCACTGTCCTGCAGCCATCCCAGGGCGGAGCACTGGCGGGCAGAGCTTGCAGGGACCCTGTCTCAGGCTGCCCCACCTCCAGCCCCACTGGGCCCGTCTACCTGGGGCTGCTCAGGACAGAGGAGAGTCTATCCCCGAGAGAAGCAGAGGCTGGAGCATTTTCGTGGAAGGAAATGTCCTCACCTGGGTGATGAGGGGCCCCTTGCTCTGGGGAGGCAAGTTTCTGCTCCTCAGGTGTATGACGACACACACCCTTCTCTTAAAGTCACCCCATCACAGAGCTGGCTTTGTCTGGAAGGTGCCCCTGAAAGCTCCTCTTTGTTGGACCTCATTTGCCACTAAATGTGATAACACATTTGTAAATGAGTTTCCATGGGGAAAATTATAATTTCTGCACATAATAAAGCTCATTATGTGTGGAGCAAACATTTTAAAGTCACCTTTAATGGAAAATGTGAGTGTTTCTAATAGTTTTCAAAGTGAATCACAGGTTGGCAAAATCACTTTTGCACAGAGCACAGAAGGTTTTAGAGGTAGGGGCCAGGACAGCCCCCATGGGTGGCAGCAGCCCAGGCAGCATTTCTCAGCTTCTTGTGGACTCTCAGGCCCTCTTGGGTCCAGGCTGAAGTCACCTGGGCAGTAAAGGAGGATTCCCAGGTGTCCCCCTGACGGTGCCCAGGCGGGGATGACCCCTCCCACCAGCACTTCGGGCCTCCTGTTCTCTCCCTCACCACATGTCCTCAACCCTGCTGCCCACTCTCGGGACAGCCCAGACCCTTGCTGTCCTCAGGGTCTCTCCAGCACCCACACTCATGGAGGAAATGGGGAGAAGGTCTTCACCGTGGCCTGTGGCTCCGCGGGACGTCACAACCAAAAGACAAGGCGCCTCGGCTGATCCCAGACATGCAGGGAGCTGACAACTGCCTTTGGGGTCTTTTATACCTGGATCCTGCATTCCTGAACCTCCCATGGGGCCTGAAGCCCAGCGCACCTCAGGGAGACCCTCAGGAAGCCATGCCTGGGCACGTGTGAGGGACATCCAGCGGAGCTGTGACACTGCCCCACACGTCCTGTCTCCCCACCTGGGGCTCCATGTCCTTTCTCAGCCCTGCCCAGGTGGTGCAGGCACAGAGCCTCAAGAGCCCAGGGTCTCAGGGCTGATGGGAACTCTCAGGTGACAGGTGCAGATGTGATTTTCCTCCCTGGAGCATCAGCCCTGTGTCTGGGGGCATGTTTCCTGCCCTCTCAGTGCCTCAGTTTCCACCTGAAAATGTGGACAATAATGCTCTGTCCTTGTGACTCATGTGGTGGCCCATGGTCACTTGCCTGTGTACATCGTGCACATCGTGCGTGCACCTCGCCCCAGGGAAGGGTCGGGCTAAGGGTCTGAGGTCCATCTCTAAATGTGAACACGTCAGTTTATTCTGATGTCCTCAAATAAGAAACCAGAGAACGCGGCCTCTTCTGACGACCTGGGTCAGAGGATGTGGGGCTCGGGCCACCTCTGCCACTGCTCGGAGAAGAGCGCATAATAAAGCGATCTTTTCAAGGGCCCGAATTCCGTTTCTCCCTTGTTCTCTCCTTTTTCATGCCCCACACTCTGACAGCACAATTTCAAGCAATGATTAAAATCTCCCTCCAACATCAGATGTTAAGAAATGCTACTGGCCAGAAGTTCTCAAAATGGAATCTCTGCCAAAACCATTCGTGTTTCTGAAGGGTGTCAGAACCCTCGAGGAGAGAACGAATTAACGTCCAACATTTGCTGTGAAAGGCAGTGGGGGGAAGAGCAGAAATTAGACCATTTCCAGTGTCTGCGAGGCTCTCCCATCTGCTCCCGCGGGCACTTCCACTGCCTTGTTTGTCCCGCACTCTCCTGGGGACCCTCTTCCCTCTTTGGGATCGTGGGGTCAGCTCTCTTGGCTGCCCCACTGTGTTCACAGCACCCTTTCCCTGGAAATCCCATATCCCAAGTTTTCACTACAAATATGGCCTGTTGTTATAATATCATTTAACAATATAACTTACCTCATTCTGGTAAAGTCACAGACTTTTGGCCCCAAATCTGACTCTGGCAGGTAGATCTGCTATGGGGGGTCCAGGTGTTTCTCCGCACCCACGTCAAAGTCCTGCTGCGATGACTCAGCGCTCCTGGATATTGAAACCCATTGGACAATTCTACCATTCTACCTGTACTCACTGTCCATGCACTCACCTGTCCACCCGCCCACTCATGCCTTCTGTTTGACTAATAACCTACCCAGAGCCTGTCCCAGCTTGGGGAATACTGTGGTAAGAAAGGACCCTCCCTGCCCTGGAGGTCACATTCTAGTGGGGAGAGACTTGCAATGGTCAGGACCGTAATTTCAGATGGCAACACGTGCCGGAAGAAAATCAAACAGGGTGATGTCGCAGAGAGCGTGGCCACCCTGCAGGGCTGTGGCTGCAGCATGTGTGATGCGTGGTGGACCCTCCATGACTGGGAGCAGATTTCGTTAGTGTTATGCCTCAGGAAGCCTCCGAAAACTTGACCTGCCCAGAGACTGGGACGGGCCAAACCTCCGATCGGTGGCTGCTGGAGGGGAAGGATGATGGGGCCATGAGTGGAGGGTAGTGGGGGGCTGGATGTAGACTGGCTAACAAAGCCAGTCCATCAGAATAGAAGGGGAAACTGAGGCAAGTAAACTGTTTGATTCTATAAAGTTCAAAAGAGTAAGAACAGACCAAATGAAAATTACTCACACACTTATGTGCATATAATATAGAAATGTAAATCCAAGGCATGTGCTTCAGAGTTGTTACAGCATTTGAAATTCAATGTCCTTATAGAGGTTGTGCCTCTAAGGGAAACTGGAACAAGGCCTGGAGGCCTCACTCATGGGTGACCTCAACTGCACCCTGTGTTGGGGGGTGGGGGGGGTGAGCAGAAACCAGCAGCTCTGTAAATTATTTTACAATAAACTCATTCATTTTCATGGCTTACTCGGAGTCTTGTCAGCATCAGCTGGTCACAGAATTATTTCTCCTTGTCTCCATGCCTCTTTATTCCTTTTGGAAACACAACTGTAATTTTATGGAACAAGTCAGTAAAAAAGTAGAATTTATCATGCAGAAAATCAGCGAACAGTCACCTTTTCAGAACACATCTGTTCTCCGTGCCCGTGGGCGTGCCCCGTCTCCTGGCCACCGCCGTGTGGCTTTGCTCCGCGGGAGGAGAGGCCTTGCATTGCACCAACAGGCTGTGTTTCTCTGAAGAGCTCTGTGCAGTGAATTTGTGCCAGAAAGACGTAAAAACCTTCATCCCCTTCCTTACTGCCTGTGAGGGGGAGCGAGAGGGAGGCAATTGTGTCTGCTGCTGACACGCTTCATGCAAATATCGAGACTAGAGCTGAGGGCTGAACTTTGCTTTGTAATATAAGAGCAATAATACAAATGTTTATTTAAAATCCAAGTACTTGGACTTTGTTAGAATATTCCGTAATCCTTTCCTGGTCTTGATTATTAAAAGTTTTCAAGAAGGTTCTATTTGGTGAGTCACCTGATTATTTAAACACGCATTTCTCTCTTATTAGTTTGATTCCAGCCGGTTTACCTGCCAAGAGAACAAGTCCATGTGGCCGCAAAGGCTTTGAGGGTCGGTGGTTTTCCCGGCACGACTGGTCGTGCTTAGGTCAGACTCCCGGACTGCTGGGAGGCCCAGAGGCTCCAGCCTCGTCCAGGGGAGGCAGCGGGTCAGTAGCCTTGGCGGCCACGGGAGAAGCAGGAATGTATCTTCTTGAAGCCACGCCACTCCACAGGCATCTCTGGAATGTTCTCCGATGGCACTGTGGGCGGGAACAGAGACAAAGCTGCGTGAGCTATGGGGCCAGTGCTCAAAGGGCGCCACATGGAGCTCACCCCTTTCCTCTTGTGGCCTCAGCCAGCGTTTGTGCCCCTCGGGGTAGTTGGGGCCAGTGCCGTTTGTCTGCCATGTCCAGGCCTGTGGGTCACTCCCTGTGGGTCAGACTCCCTGTGGGTCAGACTCAGTCTCCTCAGGCTCCTCCCTCCAACTGTCCCCAATGTGAGAATTCGTGGGGCCAGTGTGAACAGGGCTGTGGGTCATGCACAGGGCTGGGTGCCATGCTCTGGGCTCCACTGGCTCTGGATCACAACTTTGGCCCCACAAGGCCCGTGCTGCCCCATCAGTGGTCTCTGCAGCTGGGGAAATGCCTGGTCCTTCTCTTGGAAATGAGGGTCTCCCGACGATGACTATGCCCTGCCTTGCTGGTACTGCCTGCCCACCAAGTCTTGCTGAGGTCTCCATTAGCCCCCGAATCAAGCTGTCCATTCACACCATCTGCCCTGAGTGGCCTCTCCTATGCCCAGTTGCCCAGGGACAGGTCCACAGGATGTTTGTCCTGAGTCTCATCTGCGGGGTGGTGGTGCCATGGACCCCGGGAAGCAAAGAACCAGCAGAAGCCCAGGATGCTGGGGTACAGAGGCCTTCAAGAGGAAACTGCCCCACACTCTCAGACCAGGAGGAGGCCCAGGCCCCCAGCCGGCAAGGCCGGGATGGTCACAGCCTCCTGAAGTGGATGCCCCATGCACTGACCGCTACTTCCAGATTGGCTTCCTTTGCCTAGCACTGATCCTACTGGGCTACAAGGTTGCAGCACATTAAATTTTTGGCACAACTGCCATTTGAAAGAACAACACAAACCAGCAAGGATGCCGGCTCGGCGACAGGGTCACTGGGAAGAGCTTTGCTGCTCCTGCATCGAAACCTATTTTGGGATTTGACTCTGCCAGCTGCCAGCTGGGCTGTGTCCTGTGTGTTGGGGCCGTCTGGGGCCGGGGGGGGGGGGGGCCTGGTGGGGAGCACACACCCATCACTTCCCGGGAGGGGCCCATCCCCCAGGCCATAGCCCCGCCCTGCGCAGCAGCCCTCAGCATCCACTCAGGTGCACCCCCAGCCACCTTCTTGCCCAGGCAGTCACAGTTCAGCCCCAGGGCCTTGAGGGGCTCCTCTCTGGAAAGCCTCTGCCCCCAGACCCTCAGGTCGGCTTCTCTGTGGGACCCCGACCTACAGCTGCCCTCCTCTCCCCAGCAGGGAGCAGCAGGGCCAGCTCAGGGCCTGAGACGGTCTCATGCACCTTTAGGGCGTGGAATCACTCCCCTCTCCCACCCAAAGTGGGAGCACCTCTAGGTCCTGGGGTCACCTCTGCTGCTTCCCCAGTGGGAAGATGACTGGAGGCCACCAGGGCCAACGCCAGATGCCCTCCCCGCATGTGGCCGTGGGGCCAAGTCCCTGCCCTTCCTTGCCTGGGCAGACCTGGCTGGGCCTCCTGCTCCCACCCAGCCCCACCCCCTGCACACACAGCAGGATCTGCCGTTGGCTGTCCGTCCCGGCTGTCCGTCCCGGCTCTCTGTCCATCCCGGCTGTCCGTCCCGGCTGTCCGCAGTTTGAGACCCTCACACTTTTTCCTGTTGTCACTGTCTCCTTTCTTTAAGTAAAGACACCAAGTTTTGGAGCAGCAAGGTGACCTTGACCGCTGGCGTCTTGTAGGGCAAGTCGCTCAATTTCTCAGACCCTGTTTCCTCGTCTGTGATGTGAGGGCAACAGCACCTGCCCCACCGCGAGGCTGGAGCGAGGACCCCCGAGGGGAGGGCGGTCCAAGCCCAGCCCTGGCCAGGCCTCTGGTCTGGGTGGGGGCACCACAGGTGCCTGGATGCCCCGGCTGTGGAAGAGCAGGAATCGTGGGGATGGGGGGAGGGGCTTGGGGGCACCTGCAGGGCCAGGGCTTTCCAGCTATACTTCTGAATGTGCACGTAATAAAATTAAAAGTCTCTCTGACAGTGAGCTCAGAGAGTAAACACGTTCATTCTGCCCGTCCCTTGGGTAAAGTAGGTTCTGTGCTATACTCGCCCGTCTTCTCCTGGTCTCTCCGCTTAACTTGGTTTGGGTGCCCCCCATACCACCCAGACAAGCCTGTTTCCATCTCTGAGCTTGGCTCACAGGGCACTGGCCCTGCTGGGCTGACAGGAACAGGGAGAACCAGGCCCTGTGGCTGCACCATGAGGCTGTCGAGTGGCTAAGAGATACCCGTCTTGGGGAGGCACAGGCAGGGCCACAGCCGTGTCCTCTCATGTATGTGCCCACCCATAATGGAGGGTCTGGGTGACTCAAAGGAGGCAGCAGGGGCTGGAGCTGCCACCACCAAGCCCCATACGGTCCACCTTGGCCTGCCAACCCATGCCACCCTTCCTTCCACTTTCCTGCAGCCATGTCCCCCTCGCTCCAAGAGGCATATCCAATGCTCACCTCATCCCTGCATCTGGGAGGGCTCAGGACCTCTGGGCAACATGCAGCCCTGGCTCAGGTCTCACCTGGCTGCAGCCAAGGTATTGGGTAGGCCATGCTCTCAGGTGGCAGAATTCGATTTCCTGTGGCTATAGGACTGAGGGTCCCAGCTTCTTACTGGCTGTCAGCTGGATGCACGTTCAGGTCCCAAAGACCACCCCAGTTCCCTGCCACGGGGCTGCCCAGCCCTGGCTCATAGCATGGCTATTTCCTGCTTCAAGGCCAGCAGGAGAGAGCAAGAGGGAGTCAGCTCAGAGTATGGATGTGTGCAGGTGTGTATGTATGTGTATATATGATGTATATATGTATAAAGCAATATAATAGTGTATATATGAATGTGAAATATAACCTATAACAAGGTATATGAAGTACTTGTAATATATGCAACGCTGTATGTATATAAAACAACATAATCAGGGGGGTGACATCCATCACGCTTGCGTCTTCTATCCATGAGTAGCAAGCCTCCTTTCTGGCCCCAACCACAGGAAGGGTGTGACTCACTGGGGTCACCTTAGGTGTGTCTGCCACATGGTATGACGTGGCATTGGGACTTTTCAAAGCTTCCAACAAAATTTTAATTTGCAGCAAAAATTTGTAAGCCACTGATCGGAGGACTTTTGCAGCCATCTAATTCCAGAGGCAGGTGGTGTCTTCCTCCTGCCCTCACTGCCCAGCCCAGGCCAGCCGCTGACCAGGAGCCCAGACCAGACTTGCTCACTCGGGGACGGTCCCAGACATGCTGGGGGAGACGTCGCAGGTGCAGCTGGATGCACAGAGGGAAGTTTAGAGCAAAGGCTGAGTGGCCCAATGAATTTGGCAAATTATTTCAAAAACTGTCCACCTATATTCTTGTATTATATTAACAAAAGCAACTCCCTTTTTAATTTTTTAACATGCAAAAAGAAGCGCTATACACTGAATTATGTTCCTCCAAAATTCATATGTTGAAGGTCTGACTCTCAATAAGACTCTAAAGACAGGGTCTTTAGGAGGTATTTGAAGTTAAAAGAGCTCATAGAGTGGGGCTTTAATCCAACAGGCTGGCCTTATGGAGATGTGGAAAGAGAGGTGTCCCCTCTTTTGGCCACATGGGGTACAGTGAGAAGGTGGTTTGTCATCTGCAAGCCAGGAGGAGGGCCCTCATCAGAACCCAACCCTGCTGGCACACAGATCTCAGACTTCCAGCCTTCAGAACTGTGAGAAAACAAATTTCTGTTGTTTAAGCCACCCGGTCTGTGGTACCTTGATATGGCAGCCTGAGCAGACTAGTACAAGAAGAAGACAAATAAAATTATTAAAGAAAAAGTAGAATATACAAGAAACTAACATTATGGCCTTAGGGTACTAGGATGGGACTTCAAAAGACTAAAAAAGTTTTTTTTTTTTAAAGAAAAGATTGACACATCTGATCATAAGACTCTAAACAAGTGTTTACCTACATAAATACAGTCAACTGATCTTTCTCAAAGTAGCAAAGGCAATAAATACAATGGAGAAAAGACAGGCTTTTCAACAAATGGTGCTAGAACAACTGGGCATCCTCACACACAAAAAATGAATCTAGTCACAGACTCTTCACAAAAAATTAACACAAAATACATCACAGACCTAAATATAAAGCACAAAACTATAAAATTCTTAGAAAATAACAGGAGAAAGTCTAGATGAACTTTGGTATGGAGATGACTCTCTAGATGCAACACCAAAGGCATGATTCATGAAAGAAATAATTGTAAGCTGGATTTCAATAAATTTAAATTTTCTGCTCTGGGACACTATTAAGAGAATGAAAAGACAAGCCACAGATTGGGAGAAAATAATATATTTATGAAAGATGTATCTGATAAAAGACTGTTATTGAAAATATAGAAAGAACTCTTAAAACTGAACGTTAAGAAAACCCAAAACATCTCACCAAGGATATACAGAAGGCTAATGAAATGATGCTAACTTGCTATGGTCTCAATGCTTGTGTCCCACCCCTGGCCAAGGTTATATGTTGAAAATCTAACCCCAAAGGTGATGATAGTATTAAGAGGTAGGGCTTTTGGGAGGTGATTAGGTTGTGAGGACTATGCTGTCATATATGGGATTAGTGCCTTTATAAAAGAGGCCTGAGAAAGACCCTTCACCCCTTCAGCCATGTGAGGACACAGCAAAAAAATAGCTCTCTAGGAAGCAGGCCCTAAATGAACATTGGATCTGCCAGCACCTTGATCTTGGACTTCCCAGACTCTAGAACTGTGAGAAATAAATTTTTGTTTTTTATAGGCAATCCAGTTTACGTTATTTTTGTTATAGTGATGGGGAAATGGAAAATTTCACTGTCCTTGAAACTGCTTAACGACTGCAACTCTCAATTCTGTAAACAGCTTTCAGCAGCTCCCCTGTGGCAACTTCCTTGTCTGTACACTTCCTGGTATACACCTCTAAAAAAGGTCATTACAGCTAAAGCTCGGGGCTCAGAATTTGGCAGAAGAGTCCCCTCAGCCCGCCAGCGCAAAATAACCCTGCTCTCTCTGCATCCTCGTGTACCTCTCGTTGTTTCTTTTGGCAACATTACCCCGGTTTTGCCATTACAATAGCAGCCCTAATGGACTAAGGCGACATCCTATATCATTAAGGAAATGCAAATTAAAGCAATGAGATACCACGATACATCTCTTAGTGCGGCCCAAATCCAAAACACTAACAATACCAAATGCTGGTGAGGACGTGGAGTAACAGGTCTCCTTCATCGCTGATGATACTGCAAAATGGTCCAGCCACTTTGGAAGACAGTTTGGCAATTTCTTACAAAACTGAACATACATAATCCAGCAGTTGTGCTCCTTGGTATTTACCCAAATGGGTCGAAAACTTATGTCCACAAAAACCTGCACGCAGGTGTTTGTAGCAGCTTTATTCGTAATTGCCAAAAGCTGGGAGCAACCAAAATGTCCTTCGGTAGGTAAGTGGATAAATAAACTGTTACATTCAGTAAAAGGAATATTATTCCTCCCTAAAAAGAAATGAGCTATCAAGCCATGAAAAAACATGGAGGAGACTAAGGTGCATATTACTAAGTAGAAGGAGCTGAAAGGCTGCATAAAGTGTGAGTCCAGCTATGTGACGTTCTGGAAAAGGCAAAACTACCGGAGGTAGTCAAACATCAAGGGTTGACCGTGGCTAAGGGGGAGGGAGGGATGCATGGGTGGACACCGAGGATTTTTAGGGCAGAGAAACTACCCTGTGTGATACTATTGTTAGGGACAGAAAAACAAGTGAGAGGTAATGGAAATTAGAAAAGCAGAAAGGAGAAAGCATTTATAGAAAAACAATAAGGAGGAAATGGCTACAGAAAAATAACCAGGAGAAACAGTTTTCAGTCTTAAAGAATGGGGTAATTAAACATGGAACACTGACCGCCAATCAGAAAATAGAAAAACACCCTAAACAGTGACTTTCTCCATCATACGTATAATTCAGTCCCCAAATCTTGTGACGTATAGTTATAGGTGATTATGACTAACCTTGTGACTAACCTTTACATCAACATAAATTGCTAACATATAAAAGGAGGAAGTTTAGAGTTAATCAGCGTCTTCTCCACTCGAGGGGACAGACCCATTTCCCCTTAGGAAACGTCTATGCTTCCTTCCCTGTGCTATCCTATAACTTCACTATTTCCAATAAATCCTTCATGCACACTTGCTGAGTGTCTGTCATCTCTCTCCGTCATGCGGGCCCGGCTTGCGATTCTTCCAAGCCAGGAACCCAAGAACTGGGGCAAAGCTTCAAAGTCTAGCCGTGGACACCAGACCGTGACACTATAATGGTGGATCCACATCATCATACAGTTGTCCAATCCTCGGAATGTATGCCAGGCTGAGCCCTAACATAAACTACGGACTTTGGGTGATAACAGTGTTGAGCAGTCCAGCACCCGATGTTCACGCTTGTGAAGGCTAAGCATGTGCAAGGCAGGAAGGATGTGGGAAATCTCTGTACCTTCTGCTTGAGTTTGCCAGGAATCTAAAACTGCTCTAAAAATAAAGTTTATTGGAGAAAAAAAAGTGTTCATTTATAAGAGTCTTCATTTAAAAAGTGAAAAGATGAACCACAAAGGAGAAAATGTGTTTAAAGGGTAATTGACAAGTGATCAGTTTCCGAAATCCATAAAGGACTTTAATAAAGAGACGCACAGAAGGGACTGTTCACACTCACGGGACAGACTTTGGATCCGGCTCCACTGCCCATGAGGGGCAGGGCCCTGGAGGACTAGGGGTGGGCACAGGCGGGGGCAGGGCCCTAGGAGGACTGGGGGTGGGCACAGGCGGGGGCAGGGCCCAGGGGGGACTGGGGGTGGGCACAGGCGGGGGCAGGGCCCAGGGGGGACTGGGGGTGGGCACAGATGGGGGCAGGGCCGGGGGGGGGACTGGGGGTGGGCACAGGCAGGGGCAGGGCCCAGGGGGGACTGGGGGTGGGCACAGGTAGGGGCAGGTCCTGCTCCAGCCCTGGGGGGAGGCTCCCAGGCCCCCCAGGCTGCATGGGCTCTGCTTGGGGGAGCCAGTGACTCAGCACTTTCATTTCCTGGAAACTGAGGCTCATGGGAGATATGCAGATGAGCCCAGAGCACCATGGGAAACGGCCCTTTATATGCCCAGGCGGCGGCAGCTCCTCCTTTCCCGGGGCCCACGGAGCGGGGGCGCCAGGCGGTGAGGGCCCGAGGGCCTGGGCACGGCCTGGGGCTGGGGACGCGCTGGGAGCCCGAGCGGCCTCAGTGGGCCTGCTGGGTCCTGGCCCGCGGGGGGTCCTGGGACGAGCTTCCCGCAGGCCCCGTCGGGTTCCCTCAGTTTCCCTCAGGTTCCGTAGGGTTCCCTCAGTTTCCCTCAGTTTTCCTTGGGTTCCCTCAGTTTCCCTCAGTTTTCCTCAGGTTCCCTCAGTTTCCCTCAGGTTCCCTCAGTTTCCCTCAGGTTCCGTCGGGTTCCCTCAGGTTCCATTGGGTTCCCTCAGGTTCCCTCAGATTCCACTGGGTTCCCTCAGATTCCCTCAGGGTCTGTCGGGTCCCTCAGTCTCCCTCAGTCCCCCTCAGGGGCCGTCAGACCAGGCTGGCAGGTGTTGGGGCCCCGGGTGAGGGTGGGCGATGAGCCCGGGCAGGCGGGGCGGGGCGGGCACTCCCCAGTGCGGCTGGCGCCCAGCGGCCCCCAGGCAGCCCAGCCCAGGCCCCCGGCCTGCTGAGCCAGCGCCCGCTCCGCCCTGCCTGCTGGGGGCGCCTAACCTCACTCCCTTTGCCTTTTCAGCTCCCAGACACTGCAGCAATTGCGGAGGCTGAAGAAACTTCCAGAGAAGTTCCAGCTTCCCAACCTCCGCAGGTCCCCACTGACTTGGGACCCAGTTCCTCTGCCCCCACCCCAAACCCCTGAACAAGAAACCCCCTTCTCCTCTTCCTCCCTCTCCTCCCTGCCCCTGTGGCCAGACCACCTGTGTCCCCGGCAGGCCCTGCTCTTGCTGTGCGCCCTGCCAGGAGGCAGGCGCCTGGCCATGTGCCCGCCGGTCAGCGTGCGACACGGGGGAGAGGGCATGTCCTACCTGCATGCCTCCTGGCTGTATCAGCTGCAACACGGACAGCAGCTGAGGATCTGCTTCACTTGCTTCAAGGCCGCCTTTCTGGACCTTAAAGACTTGCTGGAGTCGGAAGACTGGGAAGATGAAGACTGGGACCCTGAGCTGATGGAGCACACCGAGGCAGGGTCTGAGCCGGAGGGGTCCCCGGGGACGGGGCCGAGCTGGGGAGCACAGGGCCAAGGGCAGCCTGTGCAGGGGGGCGCTCAGGCCTCGGGGCAGGGGAGCCTGGCGCCAGGCCTAGGGGGCTCAGAAGAGGCAGGCCTGAACCACCACTTCGTGCCCACTGAGCTGGAGTCTCAGGACGCGGTGCCCCTGAGCCTGGGCCCCGAGGATGCTGACTGGACCCAGGGTCTTCCCTGGAGATTTGGGGGGCTTCCTGCCTGCTCACACTGGCCAAGCTCCCCTCCTCCGTGGCAGGGGTTTCTCAAAGTGGACCTGCCCCCAGGGGAGCCCATGGTGTTGGAGCTGGGCACCACCTGGGCAGTGAACCCTGCTGAGGCTGAGGCCTGGTTACTGGACCTGCAGGTTGTCTCCATGGTGGGTTGCTACGATGCCATCTACCTCCGGAAGATGACTCCAGGCTGGGCCCTGAGGACCCCAGAACAGCACTGGAAATTGTTGCTGGAGCCTGATGAGGTGTGGGTGGTGAGACTCCAAGATACACCCCAGGAGCAGGACCTGCATAGGTGGAAGCTGAGCGTTCTGGAAACCTCCTCAACAGGGCACAGTGCAGAGCTGGTTCCCGCAGACACAGCCCTGCTCATGCGGGGATTCACCATTGTTTCTTATTCACCCTGGACCAAAAGGGAGACAGAAGAGGGAGACTCAGCCTCTAAGCCACAGTTCTCTACCCAAGGACAGGAACCCAGCACCACTGAGACCCAGAGCAGGGGATCTGGGGAAAGCCTGGCTGTCGTGGGCACCTCAGCCCTGGAGGAGAGGCCCTGTTTCCAGTCCCTCAATCCAGGGCCCCAGAACTGAGGGACTGAGGCTCAATTGGCCACCATTGTCCTGGCTGCCCCAGGACATTAAAGACTGGGAAGGGTTAGCAATTGCCCTTCCACAACAGCAATGGGAGCAATTGGCAAAGCAATTGGCAACCTTCAGTTGTGGAATAATGGTGAGCAGACTTAGGGGCTAGGAAATGAGACCTACCACAGCCTCAGAGGAAACTGTCACAAGTATTCATAATCTGGAGATAAGTTCTTATCAGTTGATTGTCACATTGTCTGGAACATGATGTGGACCCAGAGGGGCTGGCCTGAACTGTTGCTGTACTACATGTGACGTGGGGGCAGGATGCAAAGCTGTGTACCTACCCTACCCTGGCCTGGACATCGCTTGTGTGACACATACTCCCTGGAACACACCAGAACACCAGAATCTCTGTTGTACCTAGACATGTTCTTGACTATGTCTGGACAGTCTCAGGGGTGCCACTAGGCCCTGTCGGCAGTACTGGGGTCCCTGGTCTCAAATGTTGATCATTTATGCAATTTAACTGTTTAATTCCTGTTGCTTTGTATGTTGTTTTTAATTAAATAAAGTCATAAAAGCTTTGCATCGAGCCCGTGTGCAGAATCATTTCTCAGCAAGTCCTTGTTGATTGGCCTTATCCTTGTCCTCTCAGTGTCTGGTCTGGGCCACCTTTGCTGGCTTAAATCCCATCAGATGTGGAAGCAGATGATGGTTCTGGTCAGTTTTTTGGCTCACTGTGGGAGTTTGTTTCACAGGTGTTTATTAATCACTTTATGAACAACTATGTACATATATGATTAAAATAAAAAGGGCCATATTTTGAACAATGAGTATTGTCAAACACAGACATTAATATAAATATTTGCCCCAGAATTTAAAAAAATCTATAGACCAAACCATGTGTAAAGGATGCTCATATTCATGAGACAGGTGATGATGGTGAAGAAAGCTGCTAGGAAGAGACCTGAAGGAAAACGGGCTTTTCCCCTTTGGGTTTTGGCTGCTGCATGGGCCCCTCCATTGGTTTCATGGTTGGGGCACCTCACTGCTGTTAGACATGGATGGGGTTAATGGTCCTTCAGGAAGAGGCTGGGGCCCCTGAACTCCTTTTCTCCCAGGGAGGCAGGAAGGAGAGGTACAGGACAGCCATGCTGAGGGGAGAGGAGTTCCCACGCTCTATTACATGGACACAGGATTAGGGATATGACCCCATGGCATGGTGAGCACAGGTGGCTTTGGTTGTACTGCTTGCAGGAGAAATCTAGAGCTCCTGGGGTTTCTGCCCTTACTCCAGCATCAACTTCCACCTTTGTAATCCCCAGAAGGGCTCTCCAGGGCTCTGCATCTAGCCTCTTCATTCAGGACACAAGGTTTTCTGGGTTCTGAGCTGGGGCCTCCTTTGAGTAGCCTCACGGGACCAGGGAGGCTGCAGTGTTGGAACCCGTCTCTTGGAGGCAGGGAACCCCCAAAGGTCAATTGTCAGAGGAGACTGTTGTGTGTACTAGATATTTCTCTTCACTCCCTGCATTTCGGCTTTCCTGAGCTCAGGTGTGTTAAGTCAGGGGAGTACTCTGAATTCTGCACTGTTTCCTGCCAGCTTAAGCATTTCAATCATTTCCAAGTGCTCAGATGTCCGAGGCTCTCCACTAATTAACAGGGCCGCTGCCAGCTAGAGACCTGTGCAGGTTTTAATTGGTTTGACTGATGTCATCATCTCTCCAGCTGTGTCTCAGATCTGGGAGTGTTTGAGACCAGGATTGGGAAAATTGTAGTGCCTGGAATTGAAAGTAAGGAAAAATATTAGCAGCGGTGTCAAGGGAACTGTCTCTTGGAAGAGTAAAGCGAACCCGCCAACTGCAGAGGTGCTCTGGGAGGGTTGGGCGGCCCTGCAGGGTGTTCCCCCCCAGGACCTCCTTCTGGCAGAAGGAGCCCTCAGCTGTGGGCAGGGGAGTGAGCCCACGGCCCCCAGGCAGGATCCCAGGCAGCCCACGGCCGATGACTGAGCTCCAGGCAGGCTTCGAGGGCCCACAGCCCCATCTCTGCTCCTCCCGGGCTGCCTGGACTCTCTCAGGGGTGCATCGTGGCCTGTGCCGCCCCACCCCTCAGTCTTGCTCCCTCCCCTTCCCTTTTCCAAACAGTTTTTCCCCCAGCAGGACGGCAGGACAGGCTTCTAGTCTCTGAGCACCTGGGGGGGGGTACTGAACAAAGCATCATTTTGACAAGTCTGAAAAACACAAAGATCTGGCTGGACAGGCACCTGGAAAGACACCCCCTCCCCAGCGGCCTCCCCCGCCCCGCCCCCGGCGCCCCCCCACCGCGGAGCTCCGGTGTCTCCCCTCCCCGGGGCGGCGCGGCCCGGGGTTATTAATATCCTGGCGCTGGCGCGGGGCTGGGCGCATTCCCAGCTGGCGGGGCAGGTGGCGGCGGCGGCGCGGGGACCGGGCGCGACCAGCGGGCGGGCACCCTTCGCCGTGCGCCCGGGGAGCCGGCGGCCGCGCAGCCCCTCGCGCCCCCTCCGCGCCCCCGGGCAGGGCAGCGCTTGGGAAGTTCCCCGCGGCCCCGCTCGGCGCGGAGTTTGGAGACGTGTGCGTGGCGACCGCCGCCTGGCCGCGGGCCGCAGGAGCACGCGGACGCCGGCGGCGAGGTGGCCGTCCCGGGCGCGGCCCGCGGCTCCCTGGCCGAGGGGCAGGTGGGTCCGTGGTGGGTGGGCAGGAGCGAGCGCGGGCACCAGCGCGCGGTGCTGGGTACCGGGTGGGGGGCGCCGACCCCGCACCGTCCGGGCGGGCCGGCCCGCGCCGCCGAGCCCTCCGTGCGCCCCCAGGGCGGGCTGGGCTGGGCGACCGGGCGGAGCCGGGGGCCGCGGCGCTCTGGGAGGCCGGGAGGGCGCGCGGCGTCGGGGCCAGGTCTCCAGCCGCAGGCGCCGGGACGCGGGGTCCAGCGTGGCGGCCGGTCCTCCCGCGGCCGGCGAGACTTTCGTCACCCCCCATCCCCGCCGCCCGTGACTTGGGGGGCGGCCTCCTGGCCGGGAGCCCAGCGCCCCCTCGGCTTCTGGGCGGTCCCTCGGGGGAGGACTCTGGGCAGTGCCTGAGGGCCGGGGCGGCGGGGCGCGCCTTGGGCAGATGGAGCCTGGGCCGCCCGGTGGGAAAGGGCGCCCCAGCTCCCCTGGCCAGGCCAGCGACTGGGCCGGGTCAGGGCAGGGGCCTGGCGCGGTGTCGCCGGCCCGGTCCCTTTCTGCAGCAGGTGCCCGGAGATCACGCGGAGTGGGGTGGTCTCGAATTTATCCTTGTTACTGTCAACGTGGATGTGCGGAAGAACCGAGCCTAGAGCCATTATTGTGACCACATCTGGGGGAGGACGGGCCGTACCAAGGACTTCTTCTCTTCCTTTAGTTATTTTCGCGTTTTAGGCTCTTTTTTTCTGATGAGGATAAGCTACACACGGTTAGCATGGATCTTAAGTGTGGGGTTACCCCTGTGTGACCACCACCCAGACCAAGGCACATTTCCACCCCCACGGCCCTGCCACATGACACCCGCCCCAGCCGGGCCACTACTCTGACCTCCACTGCATAAATGATTTTGCCTGTAACTCAGCTTCATGTGAGTGGAATCACGCGGTGCTCTTTTGCGTGGTTTCTTGCGCTCAACACAGCCTGTGTGAGCTCCCTCCAGGCGGTTGTGTAGTGGTAATTCCACCTTCTTCCTTGCTGGGGAGCGTGGTTACGGAGATGCCAGTTCGCTTATCCACTCTGCTGTTTGCGGACATTTGGCTTGTTTTCAGCTCCTTGTTAGGAATAAAGCTGTTGTGAGCATTCTCCCTCTTGTCTGAGGACATTTGCAGTTGTTTATCTTGGGTACAAAGCTATTAGTGCCGAATTATTTTCCAAAGTGGCTGCACCCTTCTGCATCCCAGCAGCGGTGAAGAGAGTTCTAGTTCCTCCACATCCTCCCAGCTTGTTCTCCAGGTCTGCCTTTCTGACCCCACCCACCTTGGTGGGTGTGAAGTGGTTTTTCATTGTGGTTTCGGTTTACATTTCTCTGCTTGTTGGCCATTTGTATATCCTTTTTTGAGAAGTTCCTGTTTAAGTTCTTGGTCTTTTTTTTTCCCTTCAAATGGGTTGTCCTTTCTGTATTGATTTGCAGGGGTTTTTTTGTTTTGTTTTTTGTTTTCGGGTTCATGTAATGGGGGCTTGGTGTAGGGGAGGTGAGGCTGCTCTGGGCACTGTGCAGTTCTTTCTTATATTTTGGTTACTAGTTTTCTTTGTCTGATACATGTTTTCTGATGATTGTCTCCTAGCCCGTGGTTTATGATTTTACTTTCTGGTAAAACTCTTAATTTTGATGAAGTCCACTTGATTAGTCCTTTATTGCAAGTATTTCTTGTTCATTTTTAAGAAATCTTCCTACCCAAAGTGCTGATATTCTCCTGTTTTCTTGCAGAAGCTTGATCTATTGATCAATTTAATCCAGATGTGGGTTTGCCATCTGTCTTGAATTTGTTTTGTGTGTGGTGTGAGGTAGGGACCAAGGGTCATTTTCCCTGTGTGATAAATGGAGATTACAAAGGCCTTCCCCTTTTTGCCGCACATATGTTTCTGTTGGGACTTTTAAAGTCAGCAGCTATTGGCTGGGCACAGTGTCTCACGCCTGTAATCCCAGCACTCTGGGAGGCCGAGGCAGGAGGATTGCCTGAGCTCAGGAGTTCAAGACCAGCCTGAGCAAGAGCGAGACCCCGTCTTTACTAAAAATAGAAAAATTATCTTGGGGTAGTGGTGCACGCACTTGTAATCCCAGATACTCAGGAGGCTGAGGCGGGAGGATCGCTTGAGCCCAGGAGTTTGAGGTTGCACTGAGCTATGATCTCATGACTGCACTCTAGCTAGGGTGACAGAGCAAGACCCTGTCTCAAAAAAAAAAAAAAAATCAGCAGCTATTACTTTTGCAATCTGGAGAAAACATATTTTGTAAAAGCACAAGTGAAATAAAATGGGGGAAAATACTCTGTGGTAGGTGAGACCCCTGCCGGCTCACAGATAAGAAAATGAGCCTGGGAGGTGCACTGGGTGGGCTGGGTCGGAGCCCAGGACTCCGGGCTCTGAGCACTGCCGACCTCCACCCCAGGGGCTGCCCTCCTGTGCTCGGGTGTTCAGAAAAGCCCAGTCAGCCCCAGAGGCCTTTCGACTTGCACTGAGGCTTGGAGTGAGGGTCCTGGGGGGTCTGCACTGGGGAATGGCTGGTCCAAGTGGCTCTTGGGTCCTCCTGGACGTTGGCGTCTTCTTGAGAGTCCCCAAGGATGAGGAAGTTGGGAGCCCCCCTCCTCTGCATGCTGGCCCATGTGACCCTGTGGGAACTGTGCCCATTACAGTGGCCTTGTGGGGGTGGAAGGGGTGCCTGACTTGCATCTATAATGGGCATCTTCTCCCCCAGGATGAGCTGGGTGCCCACAGATGCCCCCCGAGCCCAAGGAGCAGCACACCCCTGCCTGCACCCAGCCTGAGGGGCAGAAATGGCGCTGAGCCCTGAGTCTGCAAGCGGGGTCCCCGTGCCAGCTGTCACAGACGGCTCTGTGCCTGAACCGCCTGGTGGCCCCAACGTGTCCCGCAACAGCTCGTGGGCTAGCCCCACGGAGCCCAGCTCCCTGGAGGACCTGGTGGCCACGGGTGCTATTGGGGCTGTGCTTGCGGCCATGGGCATGGTGGGCATGGTGGGCAACGCCTACACACTGGTGTTCATGTGCCGCTCGCTGCGCGCCTCGGCCTCCATGCACATCTATGTCGTCAACCTGGCGCTGGCCGACCTGCTGTACCTGCTCAGCATCCCCTTCATTGTGGCCACGTACGTCACCAAGGAGTGGCACTTCGGGGACGTGGGCTGCCGCGTCCTCTTCAGCCTGGACTTCCTGACCATGCATGCCAGCATCTTCACACTCACCGTCATGAGCAGTGAGCGCTATGCAGCAGTGCTGAGGCCACTGGACACGGTGCAGCGCTCCAAGGGCTACCGAAAGCTCCTGGTGCTGGGCACCTGGTTACTGGCACTGCTGCTGACGCTGCCCATGATGCTGGCCATCCGGCTGGTCCGCAGGGGCCCCAAGAGCCTCTGTCTGCCAGCCTGGGACCAGCGCACCCACCGCGCCTACCTGACATTGCTCTTCGGGACCAGCATCGTGGGCCCTGGCCTGGCCATTGGGCTGCTCTATGTGCGCCTGGCCCGGGCCTACTGGCAGTCACAGCAGGCCTCCTTCAAGCAGACGCGGCGGCTGCCCAACCCGCGGGTGCTCTACCTCATCCTCAGCATTGTGCTGCTCTTCTGGGCCTGTTTCCTGCCCTTCTGGCTGTGGCAGCTGCTGGCCCAGTACCGCGAGGCCCTGCCACTCACGCCCCAGACCACACGCATTGTCAACTACCTGACCACCTGCCTCACCTATGGCAACAGCTGTGTCAACCCCTTCCTCTACACACTGCTCACCAAGAACTACCGTGAGTACCTGCGTGGCCACCCACGATCGCTGGGCAGCAGCGGCCCTGGGCCTGCAGGCGTCCGCAGTTCCCGGCAGTGCCCAGTCCGCTTCCAGCGCGGCTCAGGCCGCTCACTGTCCTCCTGCAGCCAGCAGGCCACTGAGACTGTCATGCTGTCCCCGGCGGCCCCTGGGGGGCCTGCGCCTGTTGGTCCCAGGGCCCCCGTGTGAGCATGGGGTGGGCAGCTGGAGCCCAGGCAGGAAGGGCCCCCTCCCAGCTGCCAGGCCCTGCTTTCCTCAGTCCCTTTCTGGAAGCTCCCAGCTCTGCCTTCCCCATGACACCCACCATCTCCCCGGGTCTCCAGGAGGCTCAGGCCCGACCTGGCCTCTGAAGGCCATGGTGAGTCAGGCCTTCTGGTGGCTAGTGGCCCCACAGCACCCCCGGCCCTGGGCCCTCTGTGTGGCCCCATTGCTCATGTATTATTGGAACAGTAAAGCCTGAGCTGCTCTCTGAGTCCTGCCTCAGCACCTGGGGTGGCACATCTGAGGGTGGGAGGAGGGTCAGAGCCCAGCAGGGCCCCCCAAGACAGCCCATGTTGGGGAACCCGTTGGTATGGCTGGGGAGGGCATGTGTCTGCCTTTGGGGCCTTCACTGGGGGCTGGTCCTGCCGTCCCCATACGTGTGGAGCCCTCCTCCTCGTTTGGGGGGCAGGCGCCCAGGAGGGCAGGCACCCTGAGGCCACAGGGTGGGCTGAGGAGTGGGCAGGAGGGACTGCCCAGCAAAGGGCTGAAGCTTCAGGTACAGAAAGCAAGAGGTCAAGGCCTGAACTGCCAGGGCCCTGCTGGCCACAACCCATGTGGGGCTGAAGTCTGGTCAGCAATGAAATCCAGGTCCCACCCCCACCCACCCTGACTGCCTTGTGCTGCCCCTGCCCCCAGCTTATCTTCCCCCTGGCGACTGCCCCCCGCCCCCCCACACCACATGGCCAGGCCTGGGGATACAGGTGGCATGCTGGGGCTGCCCTCCCACCCGTCCCTGGCAGTGCCCACCTCCTGCTGGCCCCTGGGGGCTCCCTGTGAGCCCTGGGGTGGGGGCTGCCTGCCCAGCCCCCTCCAGCGGATGCTTGTCAGAGGCTAGAGCCAGCACCTGCAGTGGCGGGCAGGGCTGTCGCTGAGCGCCAGGGAGCAGCACTCGGGCAGCTGTCCTGGGGCCTTCAGAAGGGGATGATGCATGCAGGTTTCCCTAAGGTGATGACACTGCCGTGGACCTAGACAGCGGTGGCAGGTGACTCGTGAGTAAGCAAGTGCCACAGAACCCTGCAATGGCAAATTTTGTCCTGAGTGTTTTACCTTAAAAAACAAAAAGAAACTGCAAATTGCCGTTAAATTCACTCGGAAGCGGGCAGCTCAGTGGGGTGTGGGGTGAGCGTGTCCCCAGCCTGGGCCTGAGAAACCTCTAACAGAGGCCTTGGGGTGGCCCCACAGCCTCCCCCCACAGCCCCTCCGATGCCTGGGGGAGCTTCAGAGAGTAGAAATCCTTTTTCTGCCTCAACCGGGGCCTGATTGCCAAAGCTGTTGTCTTTGTAGAGAAGCCACAGCAAAATTAAAGTTAGAAATCTGACAGCCAGAGCTGGTCCCTTGCTTAACGGTTTCAGCTGGTACGGTCCTTGTCTAACTCAGACCCACAGGCCGCAGCCCTGGGGGAGACCCTGCTCCTTAATCCCTTCACACACTGCCGGGCTGCCTGCTGGCGCCAACACAGCCTTTGCGCTAAGCACCTGCACATGGCGCGTGGGCTGAATGTGGCACCCGGCAGTGGCCAACTCACAGCAGCCAGTTGCTGCCTCTGGCCCCACCTCTCTGGGAGGCCCCCACTTCTCCCGAGCCAGGATGCCCCAGCGGAGGGCGTCTCTGGAGCAGTATGGTCCCCATCCATGACTCTGAGTCAGAGCACGACCGAAAGGTCGGGCCCCACGAGGGACCCCGGGGCCCACACCCCAGAGAGAGGACCACCAGTGCAACCTCAACCCAGCTCGGCGCCGGGCACCTGCTGCGCCGGGGGGGGGGCAGGAGTGGGTCCCCTCGTCCCTTTAAAGGCAGGTCCTGGAGTCAAGGGCGGGGCGGCTCCAGTGGCTGAACCTGGGGGATGCAGAGGTTGGCTCATTCCCCGCAGCCGAGGTCACTGTGGGTCACCAAGCACGCGTGTCGTCCTCCGTCCAGGGGACAGCAACATCCCGCCTGTCATTACGGGGCTGACAGGGCCCCGTGTTCTAATGAAGACGGCTTTACAGCGGGGCTGAGTAACGGAGCAAGGAGCGTGCGCGCGCGTGTGTCTGCACACGCATGTGCACGTGCGCGTGTGTCTACATGCATGTGTGGGCCGAGGGAAACCTCTGACTAAAGGAGAAAACGAGGGGGCATGATTCAGGAGGGGAACTGAAATGAAGTCTAAGTCACGTCCTCTCAGAAACTGAGGCGGCGATTTCCTGCTTGAGGAAAAGGAACTTTCAAGCGAGGACTAGGCGGAGACCAGCCGGAGCCTGCCCGGGCTCTAAAAAGCAGTTGCTGAGACAAAACACTCGGGCCGAAGGTTGGCAGGTAAAATTCCGTCCCCACCTGGAGGAGCACCTGGTCGGGGTGGGAGACCCACAGCCCAGGCCCTCCCGCCGGAGACACGCCCGCTCTCCGTTTAAACGCTTTTATTCAAGCGTGTGAAGACAGAGGCGCGCACGAGACAGCGACTCCGCACGTGCACACGCGGCACGCTGCGCCCGGCTCGCCGGGGGACAGCCTGTGGTCCAGGCCGGGCCGGCACGCGGGTGTGGGTGGGGCCGCTGTGCCGCCTCCCCAGCCCCCAGGCCCATCCTCTTCACCAGGCCCTGAGTCCCTAGGCCCCGTGCCCGCGCATCCCCCGCGGTGAGCGTCCCCACGGCACGCCCGTGCTCGAGCGCGAGCACCTCTGTAAGCAACAGCGCCGAACCCCCACCCCACCCGGAGCACACACGCTGCCACACGCCACCGCAGGCTCACACACATTCAGGCACGCACAAACACATTCCCTCACGCTGCCCACAGGCACACGCGCCTGCACCTGCGCGCACACACAGCCACACGGACGCTCCTGAACCGTTTACTGAGGTTCAGCCGGCCTCCCGGGCCCACCACCCGCTCAGGCGGCAGCAGGTGCTGCCAAAGCCAGAGAGGTGGTTTATGGAGTCCCGTCCGGCCCCATCTGAAGCCCACTGGCACCTGCTCAGAGGCCAGCTGGGTCCTAGTGGGTCCCCCCCCCCCCGCCCCCAAGGCTCTGAGGCTGGGACCAGGGTGAGATGGCCAGCAGGGGAGCCTGGGCCGGGGCGGCTTGGGGGCCTGTGTGGAGACAACCGAGCAACGCCCCACACCCTCTAGCAGGCCGGGCTGCTGTTCAGTGATCGCTTCACTGATGTGCAGTCACATGTCATAAAAGTCACCAACTTAAAGTGTATAATTAACGATTTTCAGCCAATTTACAGAGCTGTGCAACCATCATCACAACCCAATTTTAGGACATCTGTCAGTCAGGGTTCCCCAGAGGAACAGAACCAAGAGGATATACGTATAATAAATAATCAAAGATTTATTTTAAGGAATTGGCACATGATTGTGATCATCCCCATCCACAGGGCAGGCGGCAGGGCTGACTTGCAGGCAGGGTGAGTACAGCCCCCTGGAGGCAGAATGTCCTCTTTCACAGTTTGCTCTCAAGACCTTCGACCTATGGGGTGAGGCCCATCCCCCCATAAAGGGGGTGATCTGCACGCGAAGTCAGCTGACCGTGGAGGTCAGCCCCACCCACAAAACACCTTCACGGCAGCCCCCGGACCAGTGTCTGACGAAACTGACCAGGGCAGGATGTGTCCAGCATCCCAGAACATTCCCTGCTCCCTCCCCAGGCCCTGCCAACCACTGATCTGCGTCCTTTCTGCAGAGTTGCCAGGCGACTCCGCAGGCCTGGCGGGCCTCAGAGCTGCCAGGGCTGGCGGCCGCCCCTGGGTCTGAGATGTCCACACAGGCCCCGGGCAGGGAGGGCCCCGTCGTGGTCACAAGATGAGAGAGCTTGGCTAAGAACCCTCCACCTCGGGCTGCTGGGGGTTGGGGGTCGCCGAGCTGGCCGGGTCTGTCCCTCTCGGGCTCTGGGGTCCCTGCATGACTGCCCCAGGCTCCTGGGGACACGGGGCAGCGGGCCCTGCTGGGGGGAGATTGTTGGATGAAACGTGATGTTTCCCTTCCCATTCCTGTGTCGTGCAGGGAACTTTTTTTAATGCTCAGTATGTGTTTGAGAAGAACACCCAACCTGGTGAACTCTGGTGGGGAGCCTGCTGGCTGCAGCAAGGCTCCTGTCCACCCTCCGCCTCCCCCAGGGCTATGGGCAGGGCCGAGCTCTGGCTCCCTGTGTACCCCAGCATGGGCTGTCGTGACAGTGGCAGTGAGGGCAGTGGACCAAGAGGGACAGAGCCAGAGAGACCACGCTGTCCCAAGGTGGGAGGGCCGTTAGCTGGCCTGGACCCTCATGAAGCCCTTGGGGGATGCTGGGTGGACACGTGGGCAGTATTCTGCCTGAGAAGCTGAGGTCAGCAGGTGGCTGTCAGCTTGGCACTCACCTGCACGTCACACCAGTGGGGCAGTCTCGGTTTCAAAGGAGCCTCTGGTCCCACCTCAGGCCACATCTCAGGGTCTCAATCCCCCAAAAGCTCAAGGCCTGTCCGGGCATCAGGGCACCAAAGAGGGCAGGCGTGGGGGCCAGGAGGTGTTCCATGGTACGGGACCAGCGCGGTATTCAGGGAGGGCGTGAGCAGGCGGGCCAGCGGCCTTGGGATGGGGTGGCCAGCAGACCAGCCAGGGGCCATGGGTCCAGAATGTTCCCGGAGAGAAGCCAGGGCAATGGGGAAGGTCCGGCTGGCTTGGGCCACAAGCCCAGGCCTGGGCTGACCAATTGTCTTGATTTGCTGGGACTGAAGAGTTTCCCAGTATTTGGGCCTTTTGGTGCTAAAACCCAGGCCACCTGGGAAGAGCTTACCTCAGGCTGCTGGGATTGGCCCTCAAGCCAGTGTCAGGGAGGAGGCAGGAAACGTGGGTGGCCATGGGCTGGAGTCCGGTGGGGAGATGGCTGTCAGCTATCTGGGGCCCCTGGGAGAAATTTGGGGAAAGCTAGGAGATGGAGAGCACCTGTGCACTGACTGGGCCACCTTGGCATCCTTGACTGAGCAAGAGGACTTCAAGGACAGAGGCCAAGGCTCCCCCAGAGCCCCCTCCCCCGCAGGCCCTGGGGACAGAGAAAAGGAGGCCCTGGAGCCCGGCCTGCCTCCTAGGTCCCCCCTGAGCAGCCCTGAGTCCCCTGTGTCCTGCGAGCCTGATTTGACATCTTGCCTCCAAACACAGGACCCACACCAGAGCCCTGGGGCAGCGTGGACATGGTGGGTGGGGCAGGCTGTGGGTACCTGGGCCTGGGACACTCAGCCCCGATGCCAGGTCCTTCCCGGAAGACGGGGAAGCCCAGCCATGGGCAGACTGTGGTCGGCTTCCGGGCCCAGGGTTCACGTGGGAGCTGAGCTGGGGGCCTCGCCTGCCCTGGGCAGCCAGACCTTCCCCACATGCCCCAGAATCTCAGCCCACAGGAGACGTGGGCCAGGACCCCTGCCCAGGTGGGCAGTGGCCCCAGAGCTGACAGCCTGCACAGGGCACCCTGCTGCTTGGAGCAAGCTGAGTCCCACGTCCAGGTGCAGCAGGAGGGCAGCAGGGGTGTCGGCGTCACGTCTGGGAGGGCCGCAGCTCTGCATAGAGCCAGCTGCTTCCCGCGGAGCCAGGGAGGGAGGGTCACAGGCTGTTCCTGTAGGAAGTGTGTCCTTGTCACCGGCTCCACCATCGCTGTCAGCTCTGAGGTGTCAGACCCCAGTGGGGTTCCCACAGCCTGGAGGCCTCATTCCTGGGGAGAGGGGCCATTGGCCTCCCTGACAGGAGCACGCAGAGCCCAGGGATGCTCAGGGAGATGGGCAAGGTCCCTTGGCCTTTAAGCGTCGTCCGCCCAGCACCCAGACTCTCGGAGGAAGAAGCAAACCACGTGGGAGATGTGTGTTTAGTGCTGCGGTGGCTGCAGGGCACGATTGCTGCACTGTCAGAGTTGCCTGTGGGAGGGTGGAGCTCGCTCCTGACCATGGCCCCAGGACCCCACAGCCCATCCATCGTGGGGGCTTTGGGCTGTTCCTGGCTCTCTGGAGCTTCCCGGACAGTTTGCAGGATTCATTTTTCTTCAGGATGCGCTGACCCACCCCACATTGGCTCTTGGAGGGCTCCACCTGGGTCCTCCCTTGGAGGGAGGGTCTCGGTCCAGCCCTTTGGCTTGGGCTCGGGCTCTGTTGTCGGTCAGCCCTGGGGAGCAGCAGCAGGATGGTCCTGCCAGAGCCAAAGCCCAAGACCTCTGATCAGGACCTCAGGCTTGGCTGGGCTCTGGGTGCTTGTACTCTGGGGCCACAGGATTTGGGGAAAGAACTGGAAAAAAAACGCTAGAGTTCATCTAGAAAAACAGTTGTGACATTAGTCAGAAAAGCTAAGGAACAAAGGCATTAGTATGACTTTCCTCTGGTGAGTTAAAACATCCTCTGAAGCCCTAAGCAGGGTGGCCTGGGCCCAGAAATGAGAGGCTGGAGCCTGGGGTCGGCCTGGGGGGGTGAGGGACTTAGCACAGGTGCAGGTGCCGTCCCAGCCCGGGAAAGTGTGCTGAATCCCTATGTCAGAGTAAATCTCAGATGGAATTTTATATGTAAATGCGACATATAAAATCGTAAAAGTATGAAGAGAAAATACCAGTAAATATATTTCTAAAATAAGAGATGGGAAGGCTGTTGAAAGTATGACCTAGAACCTAGAACCCTCAAGGAAAAGAGTGAGCAATTTGATGACGTAAGTCGTGTAGAACTGCGATGCAGAAGAAACTCACAGCCAAAACAGAAACGGTGCACTAGGGAGCAAAGCAGCACCACTTCTCAATAGCCACATAAATGCTCTAATTCTTGCTCCAGCAATTCCACTTCTAGGATTTTATCCGAAATTTAAAAATCAGACGTGGATGAAGACTTATGTATGAAGGTGCTCATCTCAGCATTACTTTGAAAACCAAAGCGACCATGGAATTTTCCACAGGTGTTAAAGAGATTATGGCACGGTCATGAGAGGCAAAGGATCGCGTTTCAGAGACTAGCGTGATGTATTCTGAAGGGTCACTGATGGGGTAAATCTCAGGCATAACTGTAAACGGAGAAAAGCTGGAATGTAAAATTGCAAAACGTAATTCTAAGTTTTATTCAAAACAAACAAGAATATGCGTGTGTGTGTGAGAGAGAGAAAGAGAGAGAGTAGGTGTGTACTTGAGTATGTGTGCACGCACAGTGGATGTTGTGGGCATGTGCGTGTGCAAGCGTGTGCACGCGTGCATAAAAGCCTGACAGAGATGCTCTGAAACATCAACAACGACAGCTCTTGATGGGAACATTTTAGGTAGGTTTTTTTTTTTACTTTATACTTCTGAGTCTTTTCCAAATTTCTCCCAAAGGGCGTACAGAGCTTTAAAATCAGAATTGTTATTACAATGTTTAAGTGTCTGAGGTCGCCACTGTTGCCCCAAAACTTAGCTGGGTCCAAGGCTGGTGATTGCTGTGCATTTCTGGAATAACGGGTCTCCCCATCCCTGCACGCTGGGCTGTCAGCACCTGCCCCAGGGAGGAGAAAGTGGGGTACGTGAGGGGTGCACGATGCTGGCAACTGGTATCGTCAGAACTGGGGCCCAGGCCGGCACTGCCTGTGCTGCCTCTGGAGGGGAGGGAGGACATTGTCTTGGGCAGGCTTGGGTCCCCAAGAATGGAGCCGTGGGGCCCAGTGTCCAGTGGGTGAATGGATGAACGAGTGGATGGACTAGGTCCCTCGCCGATGACCGGTGGCAGATGATTGGTTTACCAGGCACCTCACGTTCCTGCACAGCAGGCCGGTCTGTCTGCAGGAGGCTCTGGCTTGGCTGGGTTGCTGTAGGGTAGTGGGAGTGGAAGCCACGTCTCCCAGGCTGGCCTCAAGGCCCGCTGGGGCTTTTTCAGACACTGGTGGCCGGAGGAGAGTGGCCTGGCCCAGTCCAGGGACCTGCAGAGCCCAGGCTGTGGCCGCCCTGGACCCCACCCTCCCCCTCCCAACAGTGAGAGTGGAGGACATGGTTCTCCTGGGTCCATGCAGGGAGGGTGGGGAGGGCCCAGCTTGCTGCTCCGAGATGCACCAGCGCATGGACACACAGACGCATGGATCTCGCGGCACTGAGCTGTGCATCTTGTAAGTTATTTATCAACAAAGAAAGTTCCAAAGTTCCCTGTACGCCCAGTCTTTCCAGGAACAACGTTCTTTGGGAAGTGAGTCACACCTACAACCAGCAGACACCATTGTTTACCTCTTCTCTGCTTTTGGAGACCAGCCCCACCAAAGGGAGCTCGAGAGGGCACGCCCGGGCTGGGGGGCAACAGTGATGGTGTTTGTGGTGTGAGAGGTGGCCCTGGCTAGGGAGGATGCCCTGGAACTGGTTTGCAAAGACCTGAGCTCTTCCTGCCCAGCACTGCACAGCCTGGCAGGTTCCTGCCTGGCCACCTGGAGGGCCAACCCAGGGGGAGGCGGGCACCTGGGCTCCATTATCCCCGGGGAAGCGCTCCCAGCTCATCCCAAGCTGTCTGGGCGCCTTCCCTCACCACGCGCAAGGGCAGGTTTTTCCATCTGAATTCCAGACAGATGACAGTCTGAGCAGGAAGCCAGGCTGCCAACAGCCCATGGCCAATGGCCAATGGCAGCTCCAGGCTCGGGCTTTGTCCAGGCCCCATGCAGGCCCCAGAGGAGCCCCGTGCCCCCGGCCGCTCCAGGTGGGCCACAGGCTGGTGCTGGCCCAAGGCTGGACAGCTCTGTCCCATTGTTTTTCCCCACCTGCAGCCAGGGAGGCCAAGGCTGGGAGGGCCTGGGCGGTGGGTGAGGTTAGAGCGAGATGCAGCCTCAGCGGTCAGCGGCCTGGGGACTCTGGTCTAGCACCCCAGACCCCTCACTGCCCTCCCTCTGCATGGGGTCCCCCCTGCAGATCCCACTGCCAGCTCTGCCTGGGACGCCCCCGTCATCTTGGGCCAGCCCAGGGGTCACCTCCCCACCTCCACCCTGTGGCCCGCAGTGGCGCATGGTGGCCCCTTGGCAGAGCCTGCCACGAGGCTGTCTCTTTGACTGAGTTCTCTCATTCCTGTTTCATAGCGGAGGACCAGGGGCTCAAGGGACTGCCCAGCCCACACTGGGCTCTGCAGGTGGGAATCCGGGGTGGGGATGAGCCAGCAAAGCGCCAGACCCACGCAGGGTCCTTGCAGGGCTGTGCTGCCGTCTGTCCAGGTGGGCCGGGAACATCAGCCCCTCTGCCCGGCCGGACACCCCACAGTGGGATTGAAAACACAGAGCTGTGTCTCATCCCAGAACCATGTGTTGGTGGGAAGTACAGAGGCACCACGGCCACTCAGGGCGTCACTGCTCTGCTCTGGCGGTCAGAGCCGGCCACCCCAAGCCAAGACTCCTCCTGGGGGCTGGGGGCCAGGTCGGGGCGGGGGCTGGGGGCTGATGGGGGAGGGGCACCTCTGTTTCTGCCCTTACCCCAGCCCGCCCCCGTCCTGCCCCTCCCACCCCATGCCCGGGCCGCTGGGCAGAGCCAAGGTGGACAGTGTGTGGCCTGCTGCATGCCAGCATCACCCTAGCCCACTCCCCTGTCCCCCAGGCAGGGCTGGGAGTGGATGGAAGGACAGAGAAGCAAGGGCAGGTGTCCAGAACTGGTCAGAGGACCAGGAGAGGGAGACATGGCTGGCTCGAGGGACACTAAACAGGAGCCACCAGGTCCCCTTCCTGGGGGAGCGTGGGGCCCACACAAGGTGAGTTCAGTGTGAGCGATTTGCCTGCATGTTCTTCCCCTGAAACGCTGGTGGGCAATGCGTGTCGGCATCCCAGGAAAAGAAGGGATGGGCTTGGATCGTGCCTGGTGCCATGGCCCTGTGACAGGTGCGGCCTGGGCCTTCTCCCTGTGTGTTCCCTCTGCCCTTCCTACCACATCTGTCTTACTGCTTTGCCTTTTGTTGACGCTCCCAGGCTATTTTTTTGAAAGTGGTATGTAAACAGGTAAGTGAAAAACAGTTTGGGGAGTTAACTCTTAATGCTCCCACCTGCCTAGCCCATCCCTGACCTCCTGCCTCAGGGGCCAGGGTGCTGGACAGGGGACAGAAGGGGACAGAGGGGGACAGAGGGAGACAGAGGCAGGACACAGGGGGGCTTCATGGGCTAGGTGGGGCGAGAGGTGCTGCTCAGGCCCCCCCCCCACGGCCACTGTCTTGGGCAATGAGGTGGATGAACCCCAAGGGTGTGATGTGCAGCAGGTCTGGGACTAGGTCTGTGTGGACAGAGCCTTCCTCAGTGTCTGGTCACACCTGAGCCTGCCTGATACCTCAGACCTCACCTGAGCTCAGGGGGCCACCCTCAGGCCCTGGATCCCCCAGCTCCCCAGCCTGGGGGCCTTTCCAGCAGACAGCACTGTCCCTGGGCACCTGAGTGAGGTGTGACTCACTTTGCTGTTGTCTGAGGCCCTTGGTCCCTGTCTTGGTGACAAAAAGTGCCCTCACCTCCCTGTCCTGGCGAGACCCTGTGGAAGGCGTGGGAATGAGCCAGCACCCAAGGTGGTGGCAGGCGGGGTGTCCTGTGACTGTGGGAGAGTAGAGCCTGGTGCAGGCGTGGCCCACCCCTACCCCTGAGCCAGCTCCGTGCCGGGTGTGGAGGTGAACCTGGAGTGAAGGTGCCAACGTGCCCAGTGTGAGCTGTTCTCCTCCAAGCTCTTCCTCCTGGCTTTTTGTGTGACATGTTCCAGGGGGAGAATGTTGAAACAAGCAACTCTGGAATTAGGAGAATGGGACCCTGGGGAGACCCTGGCATTGGCCGAGGATGGCAGTGGATCAGGATGGCTGTTCAACTGGGTTCAGTTCCAGTGCCTAAAGGGGAGGAGATCAGATGACCTTGTTTTGCATCTAGTCCTGCCCAGGGAAGGGGAAGGCTGGCAAGTTGGTATAAAACTGGCTGGAATCATGTCTAAAGTGTCACCCCACTGTGGCCCGAAGGCACCACCGCCCTCTCAGACTGCCCTTCCTTCCTAGGATGCCCTGCAGTTCCCCTCCCGCCCAGCCCCAGACCCCAGCTTTGGCCACCATTGAGGAGGTAGAAATTCACTCTCTGTTGCTGGCCAAGAGGCCCCTTCAGAAACCTCCCCGTGGCTCAACTGCTCAACTGCTCCCCCTCCACCGTGCCTGACCGGACTTCCCCATCAGGCAGAGGGAGGCAGAGGCCAGCTGCTCTGGACTGTGGCCCAGGAGGAGGCGCGGGACTGGCATGGCAGAGGCCAGCTCTAAGCCACTGCGGTGATGGCTCTCCCCTGGCAGGGCCAAGGATGGGAGGACCACGCCCACCTTCTCTCCTTTGAAAACGAGTCATATGCAGAAGAGGATGCCTCTCCTCTTATCCCCAGCCACGTCCCACCAAGGTGTACAAAGCCAGTGCTGCCACTGTCAATGGCCTCAGCTCTGGCCTCTGGGCAGGGAAGCAGAGCCTGCCCGGGACCCACCTCACTCAGTCTCACTGCTGTGGTTTTCCTGCCTTTTCTCATGAGAGCTGGACAAGACTATGGACCTTTTAACATGACTAAAGAAAGGCGGCTCCTGAGTGCTCTGTGTCCCACTGACCCAGGAGTCACAGCCACACGCGTAGCCCTGGCTCCAGTGGCTGGCAGGTCTTGGGGACCTGTCCACTCAGGGGGCGTGGCTGGGCTGCGGCCAGGCTGGGGGACAGGAGCAGGTGAACCTCGCTGGACACTCCTTTTTCCCAGCAGTGAGACTCACACTCATCATAGTCTTTAATTTTAAATGTAATAATCAGCTTTGATTTAAACAAATCACTTTTATTTTAAAAATAAATTTCAAAGATAAATCATTCATCAGAGAACCCTCCTGACTCCAATTTCTCCCTGGGACAAACTGTCACCCAAACTTTGTCTGAACTTTCCAGCAGAACCGATGACCCTGAGTGACTCCTGGAACAATTTCGCGCCTGCCCACACCAGGCAGGCAGGTCCTCAGGGTTCACACGCACTTCCTGGGCGGAGCCTGGGGTGTGAGGGTTCGCTTTGGTGGCTACATATTTTCCCACTTTAGGAGAGGGAAATTCTTGCTTTTGCCCAAATACATTTATGTCTTTGTCCAAGTACCTCTGTGATTATCATGAATAGCATAAGTAGCAAAGAATGAAAATCAAACAAATGATTTACTACTTTCAAAAGCATTTAACCCATAACCAAACTCACGCCTGCTTTCCTGAATGTGTCTGTCCCTTAGATGCAGTGAAGTGCCCGTGAAGGGATGTGGGCATTCAGGTGACTCCAAGGTTACAGAACAAAATCTGGTTGCATGCAGCTTTTTCTGTCCGTACCCACCACGATCACAGCAAGGGGCCCTTTGGCAGCCAAAACTGGAAGAAGCAGAAGGACAACCCAAGTCGGGGGACGGGCAGCTCCCCGACACAAGGCGGAGGACCCCTGCCTGAGCCAGAGGGCATCTACGAAGCAGCACCCCGAGAGGAGCCGCGTCGTCCACCAGATCTGCCAAAGTCCTCTTTTAAAAACACGACCCTCCCCCCAGCGTCCCACCCAGGAGGATGTAGGAGAACGTGGGGCCTCAGGGCTCCTGCCCCGCCTGTCCAGAGCCCACGGCCCTGACCGAGAAGGGCTTCCGTCCGACGGTGGAGCCTGCCAGAAACAGGGAGCGGATTCCACACCGGCTCCTGCATGTGGAAGCACAGCCTGCATGGCCCCTGCAGCCCTGGGACCAGCACCCGCTATAGGAGGGGCCTGGACAGACCAAGGTGCAGCCCCAGGGTCCTCATCGAGCCTCAGCCGTCCTCAAGTCTGCTTGTTCCCAGGGGCCAGGAATTTTCCCCCTTTCTTTATGAGCCCCAGTGTGGCTCTGTGGCCACAGGGCCCCTGGCCCCCAGCCCAGGAACTCAGGGGTCTGAGGGTGGCCAAGGGTGGCAGCCTCCTGCAGCGTCAGAGGCACCTGCGTCAGGGCTCAGGTCCCCACATCCCCAGCAGGGGACAGAGCCCAGGCAGCCTGGATCAGGGCAGCCAGCAGAATCTGGCTCTGACTTCTCCAGGGAAGGTGCCCCAACCCCAGGACAGTCACCTCTGGGGTGGCCGTGAGACCACACCAGACCCTGGCAGAAGCCAGGCTGATGGACATGTCCCCTGCCCTCCAGCCCAGGCCTCCCCCCACCACACAGACAGACAGTGCCACAGCTGGGCAGGAGGCCTGTGGGAGCTAGGGACAGTGACACTGAGGATCTCCTTGGTGGGGACACACTTGGCCTCTGATCGTCAGGGACTCTGGCCAGTGGTGGGGCAGAGAGCAGCCTGGCGTGCCCATCTGCCCAGGGAATTCTCAGGCTGGCTGGGGGCACAGACTCAGAGCCGTGAGGACATTAGACGTCCAACTCCACCTGGAACCCAGCAGGCCACCCCTACCCCAGAAGGACCCTGTTGCTGCCCCCGGAGCCGCCTGTTCACTGGAACTGTCTCCAGGGCTGTTGCGATTTGCTGACTCCGCACCCTGGAGTGGAAGCTGCTGTCCCCACACCTGCACCATCCCCACTGAGTCAGTCTTTGCTGGGCCAGGGTGGTTTCTAGACTTGGACAAGGCCCAGCCACGTCCTTTGTCTGTCCACAGATGGGAATCTCTGCCCAGGTCTTTCCTCTCTTGACGAAGGAGGGGCAGGGCAGGGCTCGCGTGGCTCCCACGTCAACAGCATGGCAAAGCAAATACACGGCGCAGGTGAAACGAAAGGATGGCTCCCTTAATTTACTCACAGATGAAAAGATTAAAACACTAGCAAATCAAAATTCCAGATTATCCATAAGGCACTCTGTGCAGTGGAAACGGGTGAAACAGGAGGATGCAGGGCACGTGTTCAGCATGGTCCAGGAGCACCCGTAAACACGACGGTGCCGGGAACAGGGTCCTCGGGACCCCGGCCCAGCCGGCTATGGGAACGCTGGGTCCGCAATGCCGTGGTCGGGGTTGCAGCTGAAGGCGATGGTGATGGCGTAGCGGGTGCCCCAGTGGACCTTCTCCACCCGGTGCAGGTTTTCAGACCCCGAGGTGAAGAAGGAGACCCGACCTGGGAAAGAAGGAGGAGAGAGGTGACTATGGGGGCCACACCCACGCCGGGCCTCCAGAGGCCTGCTGGGGTTCTGCCAGCAATTGCAAGCAATCACCACGACACACCTGGAGACTCGGAGAAACCCACCCCGCCAGGAACTGCCCTAGAGGAGCCTGGAAGACAAACCCAGCAGAGCTGGGGACCAGCGCCTTGTGGCCACCAGGGGCTCTGTGCCGGGAGGTGGAGAAGGAGCCACAGACCCGCTTGCTCTGGCCCCCATGAGCCATTTGCTCTCCAGGGACCTCTGGGCCGACCTCCTACCGACCCTCCAGGTCAGACATTTTAGGATCTTGTTTCTAATCACATGTCGAGAAGAAAAACCAAACCCTGGAGGGGTTCTGACAAAGAATCAGGAACGGCAAGTCAAGGCAAGCGCCCGGCCAGCTCCCTGCCGGTGGGACGAGAGAGGAAGACGGGAGCAGGCAGCTCACACAGCGGCGAGGCGCTGAGGCTCTGAGAAGTCCTGGGAGTAGAGTCCTTCCGAGCGTCTGTTTCAACAGAATTCCACGTTTATTTGCTTCAATATTTAACCACCCTGCCTACACTGCTGTAGGTCTTTCACAGTAAGTGTTCACCGTGGAACGCCCCAGTCGACCGTTACCAGGCCCTGAGCGCGGCACACGGAGAGATCCTGAAGGCTGCGCCCTGCCAAGCCTCCTGGCGCCAGACGCCCGTGACAGTTTCCTTTCCCCTCAAAGGTTACTGCGGAAACTGGACTTCCTCCTCTCACATCTGTAACCTGACTCTGAATCTTTGACAAGGGAGAAAACTCCATCCCAGAGGCACACAGCATTCTAGTTGCCAACAGAGAGGTGTACTCTGCCTAGAAATATAAGAGCAAAAGAAATCATGTGAACACAGTGGACAACCTCCGAAGACCGTCCTCCTTGGGACCAGCCTGGCCACTTCCAGCTGCGAAGGAGACAGTCTTTTCTGGGGTAATTTGCAGTCATAACACTTTCTGAGCCTCTTTTTTTTTTCTTCTTTTTTTAGACAGGTCTGGCTCCATCTCCCAAGCTAGAGTGCAGTGGCGTCATCACAGCTCACTGCAGCCTCCAACTCCTGGGCTCGAGTGATCCTCCTGCCTCGGCCTCCCAGAGTGTGGGATTACAGGTGCGAGCCACAGCGCCCGGCCTGAGCTTACATCTTTTAAGGACATATTGTCCTTGGTTTCTCCCAGCGTCAGCCAAACCTGAGACATGGAACAAGCAGGCAGGCCTGTCAGCACAGCAGGGCCTGTGGCTCGGGGAGCTCAGGACCTTCAGCCTCCCTGCTGCCCACTGCACAGACACAGCTCTTGAGCATCTGCCAACATTCGATAAGAGTAGGGGTCTCTACGGGCCCTCCAGCATTTCTGCACATCTTGCAAACAGAGGCACCAAAGAATAGGGGAAGGACTGAGGCCGACTGAGCCTCCTGAACTGTGGGACAATAAGAAGCCGCCCACCACCGTGCGACTGAAGTCTCAGAGGGACACGAACCTGGCTTCGGGACAGAAAAAGACAACTTAGAGAAGTAAGGACCCAAACTTTCCCCAATGTGATGAAAAACTCTCGACTCTCACATCCAATAAGCTTAGCAAACTCCAAGCAGGATGAATACAAACAGATCCACACCTGGGCACATCACAGTCAAACCAACGAAATGAAAGATCAGACGGAATCCTGAACGCAGCGAGAAGGACCCATCGCACACGAGGCGGCAGCACAAGCGGCAGCTGACTTCCCACCGCAAACCGCAGAAATGGGAATAAAGAAGGGACGTTTTTAAAGCGCTGAAAGGAAAAATCCTATCAACCCAGAATTTCATATGTAGTGACAATATCTTTTCTAAGAAAGGTGAAATAAGGGCGTTTTCAGAAAAATCGTTGCCAGCAGACACCTGCACTATGAGAAATGCTAAACACCGACAGGAAACGCTTCCAGCGGGAAACCTGGGTCTGGAGGAAGGAACAGGGAGTCTGCAAACGATAAATAAATGGGAAACACAACACTCATGCGTACTTTCCTGTTAATTTCCATAAGATAATAAATCGTTTAAGGAAAAACGATAACATCACACCACAAGGCGGGGCTTACAACATACCTAGAAGTAAAATATATGAAAATAAAACCACCAAGGTTGGGGGAGACAGGCGGACTTGTACCACTCCAGGGGTTCCACTCGCGACGGGAGAAGTGGGTGAACCAAACCCTGTGGTTTTCACTCTGACCACTCCGTACATGCAACGCAACCAAAAACAAAGTTTCTGCAGGCATTTTATAGAAATTAATCAGCTGATTGTAAAATTTATATGGAAATGCAGCCAAAACAATTCTGAAAAACAAGGAAGACTGACTTCACCTATTTTCCAGACTTTTTATAAAGCTACAGTCACTGAGACAGTGTGGTGCCCCTAAGGAGACACGCAGAGCAATGTGTGTCCACACAGAAATCAGTGTCCAGAAATGGAACCACACAGACATGGTCTGTGGATTTTAGACAAAGGCATCAAGGGTCCCCTTGGCAGGGAGAACGCTGGCACCAAGGGGCCGGTCAGCAGGTGAGGGCAGTGCCGTGGGGGCAGGAGAGACACCCCAGCAGGCGAACGGCGTTGGTGCAGAGGCCGCCTGGGCCAGAGCGCAGTGGCTGGTCTCTGTCTGTGAGTCTTGGTGGAGCCTGGGCCGGGGTGTGGGCTGTATCTCAGGAAGCCCCCGGCAGGGATCCCTCCCCAACCCCACACCCACCCCCCAGGACCTGGGCTTACAGGGAGGGGAGGATTTATCTGCTCAGCAAACGCTCACTGGGCACTGCTGTGCCAGCGCTGTGGTCGGGACAACTGCAAAGTCCAGGGAGACAGGCACCAAAGCTGGCACCGCGGAGCCACCACAGAGCCGCACGGCACGCGGTTCTTGTCCTCAGTTCGATGAGGGTGCTCAGGCACCGACGTTATGTTGGGACCATTATCTAATCTTAATTGGCTGGGTCCCTCTGAGGAGGGGACAGGGTATGGGTGCACTCCAGAGCGGATGGAGGGACTCCTGCACCTCCAGGGTGACACGCTCCCAGGCAGGGGGCGGGCGCTGGGGCCGGCGGCAGCACGGGAACCTGGCTCTGCCGCTGGCCGGCAGTGACCTCGGACGCGTGGGTCCATAGACGCAGCCTCCTGGGTGCCGGGACCAGCTGCGGACCCGGCAGACACTCAGCCCTGAGCCGACACCAGGCAGGCACCCGCGCTGCAGCGGTGCTCTGAGTGAGACCGCCCCACGCCACAGTGGCCACGGCCTGCGCTCCTACCAGCTCTGGGCTCCACCGTCGTGTTGGCCCCCTCCTCCATGAACACGAACCGCCCTCCGCCAAAGTCCTCCAGGTAGTCGGAGAGGTACAGCAGCGAGGTGTAGTCGAAGGAGCCGTAGGTCACCTGCGGGGCAAAGCCGGGAGGGAGTGGGTCAGATGTCCCGACGCCTGAGAGGAACAAGGAACACTCATGTTCCTTATTTTCCAGAAGGTAGATAAGAAAAACGCGTAGGGGTTGCTCCTTCACGGCTTTTGAGAAACCTGTTAAGCCCACAACCCCGCGCATCTCCGCCTGGGATTCCCCGGTGGCGGCAGCGAATGTTCCAGAGAGGCTGCCTGGGAAGCGCCACGAAGGGGAGGGCGCTGGGCCGACTCCTGTGCTGGTGGCCGCGGTGAGATGCACTTTAGCTTATTTCTTCACATGTGCGGTGATCTGACACTTTTAAAAGTTGTGATAAAATATATACAACATAAAATCTGCCATCTTGGTCATTTTTAAGTACAGGTCAGGGGCATTAAGCACATCCACATTGCTGTGCAGCCATCACCACCATCCAGCTCCAGAACTTTCTCATCTTCCCAAACGGAAATGGTCCCCACTGAACACTCACCCCCTCCCCAGCCACCCCCACTGTCCCTGTCTCCATGCAGTGGGCTCACACGGCACTTTCCCCCGCGACTGCTGGCCACGCTGAGTGGTGTTTGGGGTCCCCCCCAGCCCTCACATTCTCTTGGCAAAGACCTGGCTCATGGCCAAAGCCTGGGGCCGGGGATGTGGCCGCCTGGGGGGAGCCTTCCAGGTGAGGTGACTGCCCCGCGGGAGGGAGGGTGGGTCTCTGCCGGCTCCACTGTCAGGAGTGAATCAGGGCGTGGAGGGAGGAGAGGGAGGCGGGGAAGGGAGCACGCCAGCGCTGATTGAGCGCCCGCCTGTGCCCGGCGCTGGGCTTGGAACCAGCCACGTGGCAGCAGAAAGAGCCCGGCCTTGAAGGCAGACCCCAGGCTGCAGGCGTGGGCGAGTCAGTGATCCTCCATGGAAGGGGCCCACACCCGCCTCCAGGATGGGGGACAATGGGCAGCAGAGACGTGGCAGGGCCCCGGCATGCGGTCAGGCTCTGCTGTCACTCCCCTCACATCATGGGACTGAAGGGAACCCAAGCTCTGAAGGGCAGGTCGAGCCACCCCCACCCCCAGCTGCCTGTGTGGGCTTCGCCCCTCCCTGCCTCAGCACTGAGCCCCTTGGCCCCCCGAAAGCTGCCAAACACGAGTCCTTGCCCAGGCTCTGCCTTGGGGAGCCCAGAGCAAGACAGACAGGAAGTGAGCGGAGCAGGGCGCAGAACACGCTGTGAAAAGGGGAACCCGTACCATGTTTCATGATCTAACCTGCCATTAGTTGCCTGATTTTATACAATAGGAGGAAAAAACAATTGCAGAAATTTAAAAACATGTGATTGTTTACAGTTGATAGAACATGGTACTTGTACACATTTGTTTTGATACAGGTGGAGAAATTCGAGAAGCAGCTCTAAAACCTCAGACGGTGGCTACCTGGTAGGTGAAGGTCACCGGGAAGGGTGGAAGACGTACAGCGCTGTTCGCCTTTTTATATTTTCTTCGCTTTTCAGCCTTGTAGGATGCACTTACTTCTTCAAAACAACTAAATTTAAAATAAGGTACACTCGCTAGACAACATGAAAATCACCCAGGTTTTTAAATAGTTCTGTTTCACTGAAGCAAATGTCTTTGCTGATTAGAAAAACACAGATCTTCAGACACTACTCTGGTTTCTGACAAACAAACAGAATTTAGTCAAGGGCCGGATAAGAAGTTAGGAGAGACGTGGACCCAGGAGAAGCTGCTTCCCTCGTGCCCTCCAAGGAGGCTGTTTGTGCTGGTGAAACGCCAATGAGCGTAAACACAGAGAGGAGGAGGGGACATCATTCCCAACATGGCCCCTGTGGTTGTTAAAAAGGAGGCGGCTCTACAGCAAAGTGCCGGCACCCAGGCTGCCCGCCGCCCACAAAGGACAGATGGCGTTTGAAAGTAATCCCAAACCTTTGGATTCCTTTATTTTCCTTGTTCCCTGTTTTAATGCCATATACCAAGGTAGGTGAGCTGCCTACAAAGTTCTCTCCCTCTCCCACTGACAACTACAAACTGCACAGGGTGCAAAAAGCAACAACCGGAGGTATAGAAAATATGTTTAATTTAATTCTAATTTAATTTAATGATGTTTAATTTAATGATAATGAAAGTACGATACAAAAACTTGCATGCAGCTAAAGCTGTGCTTAGAGGCATACTTATGGCCTTGCTCAGGGAAACTCTGGGGGAGATGCAGGCCTTCTCCACGGCCCTCAGACCACACACGATCCCTGGAAATGTCCCATTTAGAAACCATATCCTTACCAACTGCCAATGCCAAGGGTGTGGGGCCTGTGGCTCCAACATCCATCCTCCTGACCACACAACACAGTGAGCGCTGCATGCTGTTGATGACCGAGGCCCCTGCACGTCACACAGACTTGCAGAGAACAAGGCACTCCGGGGTCTGCCCACTACTCAGGGGAGCTGAGATGGTCACAATTAAGTAAACATCTTCTGAATGACCAGATTTCAGATAAGCCCAATGTGCAAATCTCTCTGGTTATTTCTCACTTTAAGTGCTCTTGTTCTAGCTTTAGGAGACACGCAGGATGAAGCCGTGCTGAGGCTCAGGTGGCCGCCAACAGCCCGCAGACATGTCCCTTGGGCCACGGCTCCCAGAAGCCCCCTCCCCATCTCCCAAGATCCTTGCCAGGCCGCCTGGCACCACGCTGGGAGCACATCGCAGGGACGCCTTCCCCTCCTGCCCACAGTTCGGGTTGGGGGAGAGAGTTTAAACCGAAAATGATCAAGAACATTGATTAGTATGACTGGGGCCCTGACAAGTGGAGAAAACTTCCTGGGGCAGAAGCTGCTCCAGCTTCAGGGGAGGAGGCAAAGACAAGGTGGAGATGTACAGTGGGGCGGAGGGAGGGCCCCCAGGGGCAGCACAGAGACCTGGGCCAGGAGGTCAGGAGAGGCCGCAGCAGGGCGACAGCCCCATCTGCTCACACAGGCCCCGGAAGAGTCATCAACGCCGTGCGTGCATCTGCGACCAAACACACGACGGGGACACCCACCAGGCTTTCTGTCATGTAAGGGGAGTCCCGCCACCTTCCTCCTCACTGTCACCTGAGGAACAAATTCCTCAACTGCATCAACTAGATTCAGAATGTTCCTTAAAGCCTCAGCAAGGAAGACGCCTAAAATACCAACAACACAAACACTGCAGACAGAGGCCTGCAAATCCACAAAGTGCGCCCGTAGCCGTGGACCATGCGAGAACGAGAAAGAAATGTGCCCTCGCTGGCGCTCACCTTGTCCACGTGCGCGTGCCAGTACTCGTCGTGCGCCGTCCGCGCTGCCGTGCTGTTTATGCGGGAGAAGAACGTGGGCTTTGTCAGGTACAGTGAGGACGAGCTGATGCCAAAAGCCTCAGCGATCGTGAGCTGCACCTTCTGCCGCACATCCCTGCAGAGGACACGGCGCATCACTGGGAGCCGCTTGTCCCCAGAGGGGAGGACAGAGTTCCCTGGGGGTCCCTGAGCACCTGCAGAAAGTCACAGGCCAGGGAAAGGCAGGAAGATGAACAGGCAGGCGCGCAGCACCTGTGACGGGGCGTCACACCCACGACCACGACCCTGACGCCCAGGGAACGATCAGAGCTCCTTCAGCTCTGCGCCCAGGCAGCGGAGGGCCCTGGAGGAAAGATGATGTACATGACTGGGGCAAGCTGGGCACAGCAGAAGGAAGGGTGGTACCACGGGGACCCCCGCTGTGGACGCTAATGTGGTGAATCAAGCCCCAGATGCCCCAGGTGCACGGCTGCATGGACACAGCTTGGAGCCCCTGGTTGGCAAGAAAAGGGCTGCTGTCACATGGCATGTGGACACGGAGGGCGTGTGGGTGTGGGTGGGGCGCGGGGGGGCGCAGGTGGAGCATGTGAATGAGGGTGGGGTGTATGGGTACAGGTGGTGATGTGTGGGCCCAGGCGGCAGGCATGTGAGCATGGGTGGGGCATGGGGGGTGCGGGTAGTGGGTGTGGGCGTGGGTGGGGGCATGTGGGCATGGGGGGTGCGGGTAGTGGGTGTGGGCGTGGGTGGGGGCATGTGGGCATGGGTGGGGCATGGGGGGTGCGGGTAGTGGGTGTGGGCGCGGGTGGGGGCATGTGAGCATGGGTGGGGCATGGGGGGGTGCGGGTGGGGGTGTGTGGGCGCACGTGGTGGGTGTGTGGGTGTGGGTGGCAAGTGTGGGGGCATGGAGGGCAGTGGGTGTGGATGGTCCATCTGTGTTGGGGTCAAGGGGACCCCTCACCCTGGGAACCGCAATGCCCTGGAGCAGTGGGCCTGGTGTGGATGGTCTGGGCAGGTCAGGCCGAGGAGCGCAGGGGCCGCCTGTGCTGTGTGATCACCCTGGACACTCGGCTCATTATCCTCATCTGAACATGGGCTTGTCCAGCAGAATTTTTAAAACTACTGCCTTTATGAAAACAACTAAAACATTCAAAAATATTTTATCCTGTGACAAAGGCTGAAAAAATAGACTGTCAGTGTTTCCTCTGGCCTGACTTTACATGTATGTGAAATGAGAAGTCTCCTCGTGTAGAGTGTGCCAGCGACCAGAGGCGGGTCCCAACGTTTGGGTTCACAAACCAGCCTGGCAGCACTTTGGTCAACGAGAAGTCGCCTGGTCTGGCCTGGAAAGCAGCCCCTCCCCCACCACAGACCAGGCCACCCCACCCCACCCCCACCCCAGACCAGGCCACCCCACCCCCACTCCCTCCCCACCCCAGGCCACCCCCACCCCCACCCCCACCGGTCTCTCTCCTCCCTTTGCCTCCCCACCTGTATAACTGGAAGTCCTCTTCTGAGAAAATATTTTGAATTTGATCCCCAAAGTATCTGTGAAAAAATGAAGAGTATTAACACATGTAACATTTTATTAATCTTTTCCTCGTTTCCTCTAAATTTAGTTGTTCCTCAAGCTAACCAGGAAGTCCCTGAAAATCACCTTGTCCCCATTATCTCAGAGCTACTCCGCTTCTGCGATGGCAACTGTTATGAAAAGGGAAGGCAGGCGGCAGGAATCAGGGGCTGAGGAGGTGAGAACATTGATCAAGGCTGGGAAAAGCTCTTTGCTTCTCTGGGCCCCACACAAGCATCATCGGAGCATCAGCATCGGAGCATCGAGGCTCACAGGGCTGCACCCAACCCGCAGCCCGGGGCCCCGCCTGCCTCCGGCCTCTGCCACCTCTTCTCCAGCCCCATCCCTCGGCCTCGGGCAGGTCCCGTTGCTGGAGAAGCCCCAGGACATAACACCAGACTCTCCCGAAGCTTCACAAACAAGGGTCCTGCCCCTGGAACAGGCGGGGAGGGATGACAGCGCCTCCTGTTCTCTGTCCTGACAATGAGCCCAGAGCAGGGGCTTGGGCAGCCTCCCGGGCGTCCGCAGCTGAGATGCTCACTCAGCCTTCATGAGCAGCCTTGGGGGTTCTGCTCTCCGGGCTCTTACCTGTACAGGTTCACAAAGTGCTTCCCGACAGACAGGGCCCCTGAGTGCAAGTCCAGAATGGATGCCTGGAAGAGACGTTTGTTGCGTAAAATTGTGAGGCCGCGGCAGTGGGCAATGGTCTCTTTAAAAGTCGCTGAAGTTAAACACAAATCACCAAGGTTGTGCTGCACACACCCTGGGCCCAATTTCCTGCCCTGCATGCACCACCTCCTGCCCTGACACTCTTGCCCTGTTTGAAGACCTCACTCTGTAGTCGAACGTGCGAGGACGGCCCACAGACCCATTTCCCCAAGTGCATCTGTGGTCTCCGCAGCAGAGCCACAGCCTGTCGCTCCCTCCCTCCCTCCCGTCTTCGGCTCTGCCGAGGCAAAACCAACACGTGATAAACTGCAGACGTCCGAGTGTCCACACCCGTGGGGTCACCATCACACAGAGGCAATAATGTGCCCACTACCCCCATTTCCTCCCCGCCCCATGACCCCCGCCCCTGGGATCTGTCTCTGCCACAAGAGACCAGTTTACATCGTCTGGAATTTTAGGCAAATGGGACCTAAAGAGCAGGATGTGCCTTTTTGGCCTGGAGTCTCACTCGGCGTGACTGCTCTGAGGCCCATTCGTGTTGCTGCCTGCGCCGATTCCACTCGCCACCAAGACGCGTCTGGTGCGGCTGTGCTGCGTGTGCCTGTTCTGCGCCTGCGGATGGGCGTCGGCAGTGGAGCTCTGAGGACACTGGCTGCCAGTCCGTGCAGATGAGGCTTATTTCCCTGGGCCGACACCGTCAGCGGAATTGCTGGGAAATGACCTCTTCTTTCTCTCTTCTTTTGTTTTTTTGAGACAGGGTCTCGCTCTGTCGCCCAGACGGCAGTGCAGTGGCTCCATCGGCAGTGCGGTGGCTCGATCGCAGCCCCCCGCGGCCTCCAGCTCCTGGGTCATAGCTCCTCAGGGAACTGCCAGAGTGTTTTCTGCCCCTAACCGCCTTGCCTCTAAGTCCTTCCCCACGTCCTGGGGGAAGTGGCCACCAGTGTGGACCATGTTCACGCCGTCTGTGACCCCTCAGGAGCCACCACTCCTGTCCTTTCCTCAGTGCCCAGGGGTACAATCCTAATTGGGCTCAAAAAATGTTAACTGAACGTAAAGTCATTAAACCAGCTAATTCAGTGCTAGACAACTTCCCAAGTGAGTGCTGGGGAAGGGGCAAAAGACAAATCCACACACTAAGAGGTTTTTAATAAATAGTCCCCCCAAACCAAACTGAAATAAAAGAAGAAACTTCATTTTCAGAACTCAAGAGAAAAGAAGTTGCAGAATAATGTCATGCAGATAATCATAGAAATACTTTGAAATTCTGGAAAAGTTTGTAAATTAATCTTCCTAGAAGTTTCAAATATGCAGAATGACTCGGGTCTGTACAGTGACTATAATTCAAAGTGATCATCAAAATATGCAGAGAGGAACAGACCTTCAAAGAATTCTACATAGGCTGGGTGCAGCGGCTCATGCCTGTAGTCCCAGCACTTTGAGAGGCCGAGGTGGGAGGATCACTTGAGCCCAAGAGTTCAAGACCAACCTGGACAACATAGCAAGACCCCATCTCTACTAAAAATAGAAAAATTGGTTGGGCATTGCAGCATGTGCCTGTAGTCCCAGCTACTCGGGAGGCTGAGGCAGGAGGATTGCTGGAGCCCAGGAGTTGGAGGCTGCAGTGAGCTATGACGATACCACTGCACTCTAGCCTGGGTGACAGAGGGAGACCTTGTCTTAAAAAAAGAAAATTCCACACACTAAGCAAGAAAACAGTCCTGAGGAAACCACAGAGGTGCAGCTGGCTTGGTGTTATGTGGCTGCTGTGACACAACTGGGGGCTAAAACAACAGAAGTCCATTCTCTCACAGCTCTGGAAGCCAGGGCCCAAAGCCAAGCACTGCAGCGCCATGCTCCCTCTGGAGGCTCCAGGGGAGGCTCCTTCCTGCCTCCTCCACTCCTGAGGGTCCAGGCGTCCCTTGACTTGTGGCGGCACGGCCCCGATCTCTGCCTCCCATGTTTCCCCTGCTGTGTCTTACAAGGACACTTAAGGGACTCAGGGCCCCCCGGCAACCGGAGTGATCGCCTCTCAAGAGCCTTCACCGTGTCTGCAAAGACCCTTTTCCCAAATCAGAGCAAGTTCACAGGGTGGACACGTCCTCTGGGGCCACCACTGAATCCCGCAGTCCCACAGGGCGTGTGCAGAGGCCTCCGGCTCAGGGTCTCGGCTCCACTGGGGCCTGTCTGCCCCTCACTCAGCTCCTGGTCTTCCGCCTCCTCCACCCCCCACATGACCCAAAGCCATGGAAGAGACACCTTGCACGTCTAAGGACACTTTCTTCCTAACAAGGGAATATCTCAGGGCTGCTGTGGTCGGTGCTGAGAAACGCCATGGCTGGCCCACAGCCCAGGGGGCCTTCTCCTCTCCCAACCCCCAGTAAGAGCAAAGTTAAAGGGTAAGAGGAAAACAGAGGCAGGAACCACATCAACTCACCCCTCCGTCAGATCCTCCCAGGGAGAGCCCTTTCTCAGCTATGCTGTGGGGGGAAATAATAGAAAGTCAGAATTTAGTTACTAGAATTATCTGTAATGTGTCTAGACAAAATATCAATCAGCATGATTAAGGTAATGTAATAGATTCTGCTTGTTTAATGTTCATGATACAAACAAACGCTTAGACCAAAGGACTCAACTCTCAAAGTTAAGCGGGTGACAAACCGTCATTGCTGTCTTGTTAATAATACTCGACTCAGCTTAGAAACAACCAGGCTTAACTTCTCATCTTTTCACCAAGAGCCAACAGTGCCCCATACCATGTGAGGCCGGAAGCCTCAGGAGTATTCCTGAAATAGGCTGAACTGCTCCGAGTCTCTCCCGGGACTACAGAGGACCCTGTAGAGGGGACAGGCTCCCTGCTGGGAGTCTCAGGGACATGGCACGGATGCCGCTGCACATGCTTCGAGTCTAAATAACTGGTCCAAAAATCAAACCTTTCTTTTAAGACCTTGTTTTTAAAATCTCAACAAGGAAAAATCCAGGGCCAGCTGCTTCTGAGTAAGCATCTTGTGCTGCCACGTGTCACAGCTAGGTTGGCTGAGGGGCTGACACCATGACCAGCTTCAGAGCAGATACTGAAATATTACGTAGGAAATGTCCACCCAAGGCTTGGTGAGCATTGTCTCCACAGCAGGCAGCCGTGTGGGGCTCCTGCAATAGCTGTGGGGACAGCGTCTTCCCCAGAGAGGCAGCCAGGCCTTGGGAAGGTTCTGCCAGCCACCACATCCTTGAGGGCCACAGCCTTTCCTCCTAGAAATTGGAAAATCCGACCTTTGCCTTTGAAAGCACAGAAGGAAATTCTTAAGGAATTGTAATGAAATCTTTTAAATCTTTTTTTCAGTAGTAAATTCTCTTCTTCCTGCCCCAGGCCCACTTTCCCATTTGTTTGTTTAAATCTGCCCAATGAACACCCTGAGGCGAGGTTCTCAGAGATGGGTGGTTACCTTCGAATCCGCTCTGCTTCCTGCCTGGTGATGACAATGTCGGTGACGCCTCTGCCACACTTCCTTGGGGTGCAGCCTAGAGACAGGACAGTCAGTGAAAGGCTGACTCCCAAAGCCACCTGTGGACGGTCTATCCCAGGGACAGCGGGATTTGGTGAGGTGGGGCTGGCAAGGCCCCTCCACAGGATTAGGGTGGCCAGATCTGGCTAATATACCCGGTTAAGAATGAATTTCAGACAAGCAACGATAACCACTCAGCGGATGTGCGCCCAAGCAGGATCTCTGGAGTCCACGTCTCACTGGGCGTCCTGTGCTCCCAGAGGCCTCAGCTGACAGGTTAATCCAGAAGCACCTGTCACTGCCCCCAAGCCCTGGGAAGCCCATGGAAGCACCCCCAGAGAGGGTGTTGACAACATTCTTGAACCATCGACTGCAGGTCCATGCGCTCACCAGAGTTGGCAGGAAATCCCCCGAGAATGAGCAAAGCCCAGCTGGTAATTCCAGTCTCAGCCCTAATACCGTCATGGTGGAGAGTCTATCTCCCCTTTCAGTAACTGATGGGTGAAGGAGACAGAATTGGTGAGGACAGAGGGTCTGTGCCTGTGAGGCTGGATTAGCAGAAGTACATGGAACTCCACACGCAACCAACAGGACACATGCATTCTTCCCAGATACACGGGGAACACAAACAAAGACAGGCTATATATTAGGCCACGAAGAAAGCCTGAACCAATCTCAAAGAATCTACGTCATCCGGATTATATTAGCTAACTACAATACGAGGTCAGAGATCAGTTTTTAAAAAGAGAGAATCGGCAGAGCACAGTGGCTCATGCCTGTAATCCTAGCACTTTGGGAGGCTGAGATGGGAGGATGACTTGAGGCCAGGAGTTCAAGACCAGCCTGGGCAACATAGTGAGATCCCTGTCTCTACAAAAAACAAGAAAAATTAGCCAAGTGTCTGGCCAAGCACGGTGGCTCACGCCTGTAACCCCAGCACTATCAGGGGCCAAGGCAGGAGGATCACTTGAGCTCAGGAGTTCGAGACCAGGCTGGGCAAGAGTGAGACCCCGCCTCTACTACAAATAGAAAAATTAGCCAGGCATCGTGGCATTGCCTGTAGTATCAGCTACTTGGGAGGCTGGGGCGGGAGGATCACTTAAGCCCAGGAGTTTGAGGCTGTAGTGAGCTGTGATGACACCACTGCACTCCAGCCTGGGTGACACAGTGAGACCCTGTCTCAAAAAAGAAAAAAAAAGTTTCCATATAACTCATGGGTTAAAAAATAATAATAGAAATTAGAAAATACTTATAAAATGATAATGAAAACACCATATGTCAAGATGTCAGGGATCTGAGACTTCCATGTATGGTCAAGGCAGAGTAGTAACCAGGACTGGATGCAGCCTCTTGCCTAAAACAACTAAAGACTGGACAAAATACATGAAACTTTGGTTCCTAAGGCCCTGGACATTAGGCAAGGAAGGACAGAGAACCTGAGAGATGGGAGACAAGTGAGCTGAGCCTTATGGCTGACCCAGCCAGGGAGGGGACACGGACAGAAAGGAGCACGCGGCAGACAGCGACTCGGGGTCCCCCTCGAGTCTGCAGTAGAACACACGGGCCAAGACCAGGGGTTGAGAAAAGAGCTGTGACAAAGGATCAGAGTGGACAGGCAGACGCTCACAGAGCAGGAACTGACCTGTTCTCACCAGCCAGACGGCCAATCAGGACAGAGTGCTCGGAAGGGTCTTACCTCTGTGGGGGAAACCATCCCTACATGCGGCTCTGGTCGCCCATGACAAAGCTTAAAAGCAAGACCCAAAGGGTCTCACTGGTCCCAAGCGACACCCCTGCGGCCCAGATCAAAGTTCAAGGACACTCGTGGGGATACAAAACACCCACACCCAGTGAGGTGGAGCGTCCAATCCACGGCGTCCTGTTGAAATTACCAGAGATATGGGAAGCGGGAAAGCAGGGCTCGGCTTGAGGGAAGTGCTCCGCCAAAGGCAGGAGGTGGCATCAGTGGGGCTCTGCCCAAGCCACACAGCATGCGGCACAGTGGAGAGCCAAGAGCACGATTCTGGGCGAGGAAATGAGCTGTGAGCAGCTGGCAGCGTCAGTGTGCATGGGGCACACTCTGCGGCAGGCAGTCCCTTGCCTCACAACCAGCCACGGACCACCGGAGGCCTGTGAGGCAGGACCAGCACCAGCCAGAACCCAGCTCAGTCCTCACCGAGGCTTTAAATGCATTCCAACTACTTTTATTTTTAGTTTTTTTAGAGACAGGGTCTTGCTCTGTCGCCCAGGCTGGAGTGCAGTGGTGTCATCACAGCTCACTGCAGCCTCCAACTCCTGGGCTCAGGTGATCCTCCTGCCTCAGCCTCCCGAGTAGCTGGGACTACAGGTGTGCGCCACTGTGCCCAGCCCCCAGCTATTTTTTATTGTAAAATATATATAACATGAAATTTACCATTTCAACAATTTTTAAGTGTATGGTTCTGGGCATTAAGCAAATTCACGTTGTTGTGCAACCGCCACCACCACCACCATGTCCAGAACTTTTCCATCTTCCCCAAGTGAAATCTTAAACTCATTAAACACGAGCTCCCATTACCCTCCTTCCTCATTTCACCTATTTTTAAGGTTGATAAGTTATTAAAAGGATAAGAAGAAAAATTTCTCTTCTGTGCTAACCACTAAAAAATATCTTTTGAAAGCTGGGATGTTAGAGGGAAAAAGTCTACTAAGACAGAGAGAGCATCCACACAACAGAAACACGTTCATTCTCCTCGCCACTGACAGAAGAATGCTGCCCTCCCGCACACGCCCGCCAGGTCAAGCACCTCCTGCCTTCAGCCTCAGCCGCGTCCAGAGCTCTGTGTTCATGTGCATCGCGACGACGCCCCTTTGTGGAAGATCTTGGTAATCTTTTCTTGGTTCAAATGCAAAGTATTCAATTGAGTTTAAAAAATAAACCAAATTCTGTCACAAAATCCCAGTTGTGTATGCTAGGTTTTTAAAACTGAGAATGCATCAAGATGGCATGGAATGTTCAGGAAAATACAGCAGCCAGAAAAGGCCTGCAGGGTCCCCAGCCCCATCAGCAGGCCATGGGGTGTGCGCTCTCCAGGGTGCTGAATCCCCGCACCCAGCCCAGCGACCCCGACACTGCAGCTCCAGTCTCCTGGATCCTCTGGGGCCAGCACCACCCCCTGCTAGCCTCTAACCTGGCTGCGGCCCGCTCTTTCCTCCTGCCCAAGGCAGAGCTGCAGAGCCGGCCCAGCCAGGATGGGAACCGTGGGAGCTGGGACATGTGATGGCGGAAGGGCTTCTGGCAGTTCCTTGTCACATTTTCTCCAACATTCTCTGACACTCTATGACATTCTCCACAGTTGGTGCCTTTTCTGGCTTCAACTTTCTCATCCCCACCTTTCTAATCCTGTTACCTCCCTGCAGGCAAGCCATCTCCTCCACTGGACAGTGCAGCTTACTAAAACACTGCCCACAGCCGGGCAGTGACGGGCAGGCCCAGAAACACCTTCCGTCCCCAGCCAGGTGTGGGCTGGCCCCCTAGGGGAAGAGAAAGGTCGTCTGCCTCCATCCCCCACCTGCCACACACCACATTCAACCTGACTCCCGCCAATTCTTCGCAGCAAAAGGCAGACATAGTTTAAACATGTTGCATTCATTTTAATGCGCTGCCTTTTCTTGGATCACCATGGAACCCGTGCCACCGTACCTTCAAACCTTCGATGACTGTCATAGTCCTCGGAGCAGGGCACCTCAATGAATCTGCCTGCCAAGACCTCGCCACGGTGGGCCAGGACCTCAGCGACACCATCATCAGCCCCCAAACTGCTCCAGAGCAGGAACACAGAAAGCGCCAAGCTGACCCCCAGGCCCGCAGTCCTCAGCCACATCCTCTGCGCCTCCCGTGGCACCCGATCCTTCTTGGTGCTGAAAACAAGACACACCCATCGTCACTCAAAAGCAGCTGTATGTGCTGAAAACACAGACCAAGACTGGAGAAAACGTTCACACTTGATTATAACTGGCCTCTGGCCGTGCCTGTGCTAACCTTTGGTCAAGATGATTCCCAATCAACCCAGTAGCTGCTGTCACACTTACCAGCCACTCAAGACAGCTGCCAGTGAAGGAGGTGGTGAGAAATAGCCAGCCCCGGCTCATCATGATGCCCCCTATGTCCCCCATGGGAGAGGAGTGGCAGGGCAGTGTGTGTGCTGGCCCATCTGATCTGGCAGGGACGACCATATCCCACAATGGGCAACAAAATGAGCTGCCCTCAGAGCTCCCGTGGCTGCCCCAGCCCGGCCCAGAGGATTCTTGTGGGAGTCTGTGTCTCTAATCACACTGTCTGCACCTGCAAATGGCTGCCCCATCCCCATGCAGGTGCTCCTGGCACACACACGTGAACACATGCAGGACTTGAGCCAACTCCTGTGAGTCAAACCCACTTAACTAAAACCACAAGGCAGCCAGGAAGAGAACATGAGCACACCAGAAATGATTTGCAAATAAGATGCTTTCTGTACAACCCAGGGCTAACTGTGGCCATGCTGAAGTTGCATGTGTGTCTCTGTGTGTCTCTTTGTGTCTCTTTGTGTGTTTGTAATTGGGACAGCCATGTGCTCTGTGGTCCAGGAAAGACTTGTGGGCTGCAGGTCTTGAAGGACAGGAAGAAACTGAGAGAAGAGATCAGGGCGTCCTTTCATGGAGGCGCACTTTGTTTCTTCAAGTCTATAATTAATTCCTGAAAACAAGGAGCCTGCCTTCTATTTTTATGACCCTCAACACTTCACAGAGATGTATAAATAATACACAAATTCCATTTAAATAAATTCCAAGGTAGGAATGGCATAGCCAGGCCACGTTGGGGTAAGTTGACTTGAGGTGCACCCCAAGAATCTTGTGAAAAACAGAAAGGGGCTGCTTTCCGGTTCCTGGCACAAGTTCCTATGGCCCGTGGGGCAAGCACTGAGTGGTGATTTGTCCTGGAGTGATTAAAACACATCCTACTGTGAAAGCTGTGGGCAGAATGGCTCCCAAGGCTATGTGGTGAGATGGATATTTACTCATGTATCCAGCCACCCAACAGGAGGTCCTCACACGCAGCCCTAAGCAAAGCAGGCAGATGAGAGGCAAGGGCCTGTCCAGAGTGGCAGACCGCAGCAGCACCGAGCAGAGGGTGTCAGGGAAGCTTTCCTCATGGGGACACACCCTGGGGGATGTCTGGGCAGAGGAGGGGACTGTTGCCAGGGTGTGGAGATGGGAAACGGCTCAGCACTGCTGGGGAGCAAAGTGTTGCCAGGGGAGTGGGCAGGGGCACGTCCCAAAGGGGGCCAGGCATCCTAACAAAGGGCTCGGCACAGTGCACTGTGATTCAGCCCTCATTCCCACATCATCCCTGAAATAAGGGCCTCCTACCAGGGGATGGCCCTGCCCACTCAGGATGCATGGACACGTCCCACCCTATTCCACCTCGGTCGTTTCCAATACACACTGATCACGTCCTGATCGACCAGGTTTGAAAACCACTGTAACAGACCCACTCGCGGGCTTCAGGTTGGGGGAAAAAAAGAAAAAAGACCAGACATGCTCTTTATAAAGGCCATTTTGGTATTAGATATTTTACAACAAAAGAGGATTTTTCAAAAAGAGTTTGCTTAGCAAAATGGGACAGGATGGGGGGGCCGTGGGGTACTGCCACTCTAGGCCAGCCTGGTAATGATGGAAGCCTCGACCCAGGGGTGGCCCCTGAAGACCAGACCACTGGGGGAAGGCCATTTCCAGGGCAGGGTGTTGGTGGGCTGTGTTCAGAGCTCTGTTGTTCTATCGGAGCCCTTACTCTTTTCCTGTGAAATAATATGAGTCTGTGTCATAAGAAGGCATTAGACCTGCCCCACCACTGACAGTAGAGGGGCTTCAGGACACACATATTTCCAAAACTTGAATAAATACCCTTTTAAAGTATATTAGGACAATATTTCTTTTTTAACACATAGAGATTTATTTATTTTTCTCCAAGGAAAACAGTAAATAATGAAAGAGTTTGTGTTTCCCACTCAGACCTGGGAAACACCTGTCTGCTTTTGACCACTATTGGCAAACTGAGGTGCACAGATCAGCCATTTGAGTGTTAGCTTAAAGTCCAAGGGTGCATTTTTCACTGGGTGGGGTATTGTTTTTCTGGGAATCATTGGGGCAAAGTTCCGAGTAATACCCTACACTACATTTCAAGATGCTTTTCTATCTGGATAAATACAACATTCTATATTAACCATTCATTACTGACAAAAGCTGTTACTTAGTATTTCAAAAAAATTTTTTAATTTATTAATTGAATATTTTCAATATTATTATTGAAGAAAACACATGGAAGTTTATATTTGAAATATTCTTTTGGGGAGATTTGTTTTTGGGGGAAAGGAGGAATATTTATAGATAATCTGTAGGTTATTCAAACTTAATAAAATTGTAGTTGCAAGCCAGCATGAGGCATTTGAGATCTTATCCAACAGAATCCAAGAGTAGCTGAGACAAAGCAGGGATAAAAATCTCAAGAACAAACTATTAGGCTTAAAAATTACTGTAAGCTGGGCACACACCTGTAATCCCAGCTACTCAGGAGGCCTAGGCAGGAGGATCGCTTGAGCCCAGGAGTTTAAGACCAGCCTGGGCAACATAGTGAGACCCTGTCTCTAAAAACATTTTTTAAAGTTATTGTAGCCTTTCTATGCCTAAGGTGTCTTCCCGATATTTTTTAAACTGATGGTTTCTCAATATGTAACTTGTCAATAGAATGGAATCAGGCAATCCCCAAAAGAACAAAACATAAAGCAAGCAAATAGGTTTTTTGCATGCTAAAAGATATTTCAGCAATAATTACAAACCAACCATCTCCTGTAAGATTCAAAAATTCTAAAACTAAGCCACTCCTCCGTAGCCCTCTAAAACCTGCACAATTCTAGGCAAAGTAGGCTTTGTAGTTTAAAAGTGAATGTGGATATTAGCTGGGCGTGGTGGCCCCCATCTGTAGTCACAACCACTCGGGAGGCTGAGGCAGGAGGATCGCTTGAATCCAGGAGTCCGAGGCTGCGGTGAGCTGTGACTCCTAACCCTAACCCTAACCCTAACCTGTCTCAAAAAAAAAACCAGTGAAGGTGGATTAAAGCTCTGAGGCTGCTGGCGGGTTACTGTAGTTTAAGGTCAGTGTCCACCCGGATGCCACAACACAGCAGGTTCCGCTGGGCAGCAGCAGCTTAGCAGGGTGCATCAAAGCTCCCCCCCTCTTCCTCGCACCTCTCCAGAGTCCAGGTGAGCACGTGTGATCTGCCCCAACCCGAGCCAACTCTGCTCCGAAACGGAGGCCGCAGGCCCCGCCCTCCCCGACGGCCACGCCCCGCCCCGCCAGCCCAGGCCACGCCCGCCACGCGGCCCCGCCGGGTCAGTCTCCGCCCACACCTCTGCCCCGCGCCTCAGGCCCCGCCCTTTGCACGGCCCCGCCCTGTCAGGCCCCGCCCCCACCACGGTCCTGCCTCTTTCCTACCTGGCCCCGCCCCCGCCCTCTCCACCCGCCCCGGCCTGGCCCCGCCCCCACCCCCCGCCTCGCCCCGCCCGCCTGGCCCGAGCCCTTCCGAGCTCTCCGCTACCTGCTCGGGCGCCGGCGCGCGGCCGCCGCGCTGCCCTCGGGCGCCTTGGGTGCGCCCCTCCGCTGAGGCGCCATTTGCCCAGGCCGTCGCGGAGCCGCGCGGGACGCGGGAGCCGCCCGGCCGGAGGACGAGCGCCGCGACAGAGAGCGCGAGGAGGGCGCTGCGCGGGGACGCGGGAGCGACGCGCTCGGCCATCGGCCCCGGGGCTGGCGGCCAGGCCCGAGCAATCGGCGGCCGAGCGGGGTGGGCGGGCCCTCCTCGGAACGGAGCCCGGCGCGGGGCTCGGCCCAGGCGGTCTCCCGGGGCCTGCGGCCTGGCCTGGGTCGCGGAGCTGAGTGGCGTGAGGGCCGCCGGCGCCCGCCCCTGCCGCACGCGCGCCTGTCAGACCCGCACCTGCCGAGCCCCGCACCTGCCGCAGCCGGCGCCTCCCGCGAGCCCCGAGGGCAGCGCCTGGACCCGCGGGCGCCGGGGCTCCCCGCACAGCCCCGCGGCCTCGTCGGCGCAGGTGAGGCCTCCCCGCCGCTCCGGCCGGAGACTTTCGCTCTGAATCTGTCCTCTAGGAGGTGGCTTTGGTGTGTAAGACTCCGACAGTTAAGCTTTAAAGCCAACGCACTTTCTCAGTGCTTTTTCACAAAACCTGTTCATCCTGCAGCTGGTATTAATGCTTTGGTAACTGCCTTGAGAACTCCGGCATGGACATTGTTAGTAAAAATTGCATATGATTTTTTTTTTAATCAGAATGATTGGTTTCTGTGTGCACCCACTTCGTCGCCTCTGCTGTATTACGGATCGCTTAAGGCCGGGAATTTATCCTTGTGCAGAAGCAGTAGGTTGAATTATTGAACTGCATATGTGGCGAACATACAAAGATTTTCTTTCCTTTTCCCGTCTTATCCTTTTGTGCTTTTATAATAGATGGAAAAGAAAATAAATTTTACTGTTTCTCAGCTGCTTCCTTATCATCCAGATACTTCATTTATTTTAGTACAACAGAACTGAGAACTGAAGGTGTAAGGGGAAGTGCTGGAGAAGCTTCTGCCCCTGTTTGTGACTTGGGTTTTCTCCACTAGGACGAAGCACCCAGACAAGAGATTTTGCTGTAGGAATTCACAAAAAATATTGAAATGTCAGACTCCGTACCATTTGAGATGAGACTGGTTCATCTGGACCTCAAAGGAGCGCCACCAAAGGTCTCGTACCTCTCAAAGGTGAGGACTCCCTGGTACCTGTAGAGAATCACCTTTTGCCTTGTGTTCAGTCTTTAAAGTTGTGAGCGGTATTCTGTGGGAAAGGTGCTTAGAACACAACCATGAGGCTCTAGGTGGGGGCAAAATGGTGGCAGCAGCATCGGTTTTGAATTTACCCCACATCCTCTCACAAAAACGGAACAGTGAGAAAGGACGAAAGAAGCACACAGCTTCTTTGTTGTGGGTTGGATGGTGTCCCCCCTAAAAGATATGTTCAAACCTTAACCCCTGGTACCTGTGAATGTAAACAGGGTTTATCTGGAAATAAGCTCTGTGCAGATGGAATCAAGATAAGATGAAGTCATACTGGAGTAGAGTGAGCCCTAATCCAGTGACTGGTGCCCTTATAAGAGGGAGATGTAGACACAGAGACCCGCACAGAGGGAAGTCAGTATGCAGACACCTGGAGGACACATGTGATGAGGGAGGCAGAGGCTGGGATGATGCCTTCACAAGTCAAGGAAGGCTGCCAGCTGCCAGAAGCTAGAAGGAAGCAAGGAAGGACCCTCTTCTAGAGCCTTCAGAGAGCGCAGCCCTGCCAACTCCTGGATTTGGCGCTTCTGGTCTCCAGAACTGTGAAAAAATAAGTTTCTGTTGTTTCAAGCCATCCAGTTTGTGGTCATTTATTACAGCAGCCCTAGAAAACTACAATACTCTTCAACAAAACTAGGTGTCAGGGTATCCCCATGGACCCCAAAATATAAGTAGGTGGGGCCAAACCACAGACAGCATAATACCCATGTGGGCTTAGCAGCCAAGCGAAAGGTGGTAGAGGAAAGAGGGGTGTTCCAACAGTGCTGTGACCAGAGCACCCAGAATATAGCCCCAGAAGTGAAGGTCTCCCATAGTGAGAAACTGCAGAAAGCTTCTACTGGCTCCAGTTTGAAGGTGAGTACAAAAAGGCCCAAAAGACGGTACAGGGGAGCCCCAAGGCCACAAGGCTCTTGGGAATACCTAATGGAACTTCCTCCCAGAAGGACAGAGCCCCACACTAGACAAAATGTTGGGAAAAGAATCCACATTGAACTTGGCAAGAACACCAAAGATAAAAGAGAGAGAATGTTCAGATACTGGGAGAAAGGGGGCCAGAGGAGGCAGAGATCAGAAAGTCTAAAATGCAAAAGAAGCTACACAGGGCCTATAATTTCTAATTCCTTATGGCAACGGTAGAGGAGGGACCCTGGGGCTGGCCTGTTCCCATCCTGAACACAAGAACGTGTTCTTAAAAATGAGCACCAGAGAAGGAGTGTTGTTCAATGCCACACAAAGACATGTAAGAGAAAAGATAAGGATCTGACTAGCACTGCACCACAAAGCAGATGACATAGAACCATAATATTTCAAAATGAGATGAAAGGTACTAAGAAAACAACAGAAGCTATGAAAAAACAGCATAAGTCAGAAATAGAAAAGCCCAGAAACGTGATAGCAAGACAAAAGGAGGATCTGAAAAGACTGCCTGTGGAGCTCGGGAATGAACTACAAAGAACAATTTTTTTTAGAAATGAATGCTAAACTAGCACAAAATTGAATACACACCATGGAAAGTACGGTATTTGAATATAAATGACAGAAAAGAAAAAAAATCAAACGTGAAGAGATGAAAAACCGTCATGACAGATCGATAGGGGAGGAGTGTAGGCAAAGAAGACCCAGCTAGCACGTAAGTGGAGTCCCTGTTTCAGTTACCTGTTGCTGCGTGGCAGATGCCCCAAACTTAGAGGCTTAGGGCAGCCAGTCATTACCCCACGTTCCTGTGGGTTGGCTGGCTGGTCCTGCTTCTTTGACCTGAGTTCCCTCCTGTGGTCGTAGTCCCACGACAACTGGAAACAGCTGATGGTCCCAGGTGGCTGTCGGCAGGGGCACCTTGGTTCTCCTCTCCGTGTGCCCTCCAGGAGCCAGCCCAGCTTTCTTCCAGCACCGTGATCTCAGGTCAGTGCTGCAGGAGCCACGAGGATTCCTGAGGCCGCTGGTGTCCCTGCTGCCCTTACCATTGGGAAGGCAGACACAGGCCAGCCTAGATTCCAGGTGGTGAGAGACTCTGCCTCTTGACAGGAGAGCTGCATGATGCTGTGACCATGTTTTTCCATTTTCTTTATCTTTTTCTTTTCTTTTTTTTTTTTTTTGAGACAGGGTCTCTCTCTCACCCAGGCTGGAGTGCAGTGGCGTCATCACAGTCCACTGCAGCCTTGAGCTGTTGGGCTCCAGTGATCCTCCTGCTTCAGCCTCCCAAGTGTCTGGGACTACAGGTGCCACCACACCCAGCTAATTTTTTTTTTTTTTTTTTAGAGACAGGGTCTCACTATGTTGCCCAGGCTGGTCTTGAACTCCTGGCCTGAAGCGCTCCTCCCACCTCAGCCTCCCAACGTGCTGGGATGACAGGCTGAGCCACCGCCCCCTGCCTTGTTTTCCCATTTTCAACAGTCCCCAGAGAAAAGAATCAAAACAGTGGTACAGGACAAATGCTAAGAAACAGCAACTCAAGAACACATTTCTGAAATAAGAGAACACTTGAATCTGCATATTGAAAGTGCATACCATACAACCGGAAAATTATATCTAGACTGATACACACCAAGACATCTTTAGTAAACTTAGACTTTAAAGAAAATGAAAATGATTAAAAAAATCTTTTGGGGATACAGGAAAAAGCCCCAAGCCATTTATGAGGGGAAGAAAAATCAGATTGGCATCAGACATTATGACAGCAATATTTTAGGATAGAGGATAGGGAATAACAGGAGCTCTTGGCTGAGCAAGTGGGAGTGAGCTGGCGTGGTCAGCAGCGTGGGAGGGTTGCTGGGTGAGATGGGAAGTTAACGAACATCACATCTGGCAGCGTGTGCCGTCTGCCCCTGTCGCTTTACAGATGGGTCAGTTGAGGCCTGCAGCAGGCAAGGGAATGAAAGACTCCCCCACCCCGACACATACAGCCCGATTCCGGGTTTCCCTTAATAGCCCCCATCCATAAAGCCCTGTCCCTGGGCAGGGGTCACGTGCTAACCGTCTGGCCACCTCTCTCGCTCCCTCTCCCGTGTGGGCTGCCCTCACCCCTTCTCTGCCAAGCTACCTCTGTCCTTGTGTATTCCTTCTGAGAGTCTGCATTGTAGCAGGAAGCCGTAGTGAGGTCTGGTACCAAGAGTCACTATCTTTGTGCAACTGGACAGGTCAGCTATCCTCTCTGTGCCTTGTTGCAGTCATTTATTCTTTCAACAAATACTTACTGAGGGCCTGTTTTGTGCCAGGCACTGTTCTATGTGAACAAAGCAAAGTCCTTGGTTAAATTATAGTTGGGGAAAGAGAAAAAGAAAAAGAAAATGCCAGGCACAGTAGTCACAGCTGCTCGGGAGGCTGAGGCAGGAGGATCCCCTGAGCCCAGGGGTTGGAGGCTGCAGCGAGCTGTGATGACGCCACTGCACCCCAGCCTGGGCGACAGCGCGAGATGTAGTCTTTTAAAAAACAGAATAAGACAGCTTTGTGCAGTGGCAGTGTCATAGCCAATGAGGTTTATCTGAGGCATGATTATTGCTAATTGAAAACTTTTCCCAGTACCCTGCTGTGACGACTTGCAATGTGGTTGGCAATGGCAATTTTTGACAGTCTCTACAGAGACCGAATAAAAAAAAGAAGAAGAAAATAAGGGAATAACAGACTTAAAACACTCAAGGTAATGGAATATGAATCAAGGATGTTGTTCCGAGCCAAATCGACCTTCAAGTATAAAAGCCACAGAGCAACTATTACAAACGTCCAAGAACTGAGTGAATTTACTTCAGATCACCAAGATACGACTGGAGAAGCTTTCGGCATCAGGCCTGGGTCGGCCAGTGATTGCAGAGAGGAAAGTCCTCCAAGAAGGATTCCGGCTGACGGACACAGGAGTGGCAGTTTGAAAGCCAGCACCTTGCACCTCCCAGTGAAACACTCCTAGGCAGTAGTGGTCAAGGTCAAAGGTCAAAGGTCATCACAGCTCTGGGAGGAAGGGGCCATGGGGCGGTTCTGGGTGACGAGCCTCCTGAGCAGACTCTCAAAGTCGCCTATGCAGTGCTCTTGCCAAAAGAGTGAAACTTGAATCCAGTCACACCTTCGTGTCTAACTAGGAGCATGCAGGAACATGGGCAGACGTGCTGATGGACATCTTGAGAATGCGGTCGGATCCCTAATTTTGGAAACCATACAAAACAAATGACAAGTTCTTCAATAAATAAATTTCAGATTAAAAAGAAAAAGCAGAGGGGTCTGTTGAAAATTTTTAAAAACCCTAGAAGATCCACTCCCCCCAAAATGCAATCTATGGATCTGATTCAAAAAAGCCACAGGTAAAAAGATTTTGAAATGAGAAAATTTGAACATGAATGATATTAAGGAATTATTGATAATTTGGTTTGGTGGGACATTGCATTGTGGTTATGGTTTTTTAATTCTTAGTTAGAGATATATATCAATACATCACAGTACATATAGGTGAAGAGAGATGTTATCTGGGCTTTGCTTTAAAGTACTCAAACCAAAAAGGAAAAGTGGAAATTAGGCAAAGCAAAACTGGCAAAATGTTGACAGTGGTGGAATCGCAGTACACAGGGGCTTGTTATGTAATTTCTCTGTATGCGTATGTTTGTGCAGTTTTATAATGAAAATCGTTTCTGCCCAGTCTGGTGCTGAATGCAGGCAGTTGGCTAAGAGCCTGTGGGTCAGCTGCCTCTCAGACACACAGCACGGGGGACGATGCCACCCACGATGGCAGAACTGCCAAATGGGCCGCGAAGGGGGCAGGTGGCTGGGGAGGCTGAAGAGGAAACCGGAGGCCAGAACACTGAGGAAGACAGGAAAATGCTGCCACTGTTACGGCGTTTAGCCAGCCGTGCCCAGCCTGGGTCAGATCACTTCTCCCCACAGCCACTCTGCCTCTTTGTGATTGGCAGTCAATTGTCGATTGCCCGTTTCGTGAATTATCCACAGCTAATTTTTAATCCCAAACGGACATCCTCCTCCCATTCAGCATGTTCCAGAACTTTCCCATTTGGGGGGAAAATAAAACTTTGACAGTAACATCAACAAGAGAATGTTACAAATCATAGGAAACGTGTCAACAACCAGTATTTGGAGATTGGCACAGCCCAGCAACAGGCAATCCTGCCCCTTCCCGCCCCTCCCCACTGCCGCGCCCAGCCCTTCGCAGCTCTGCTGACCTGCCCGGCTCCCTGTGTCTCGGGGTGCCCGCTGGCCTAGCCGTGCTGCCTCAGGTGGGTGTGAGGGGCTGCTCTGCGGGTGCACCGTGCGCCCACTGGCCTGTGCCCCGCAGCTAGGCACCAGAGGGAACTGCTGTTAGCAGCCGCTCTGTTGTGTAGCCTGTTACCCATCCTGGGCAAAGCAGACATGTCGATGGATTAGAAAGTTTGATTTGGCATAACATAAAGTACACATTTTCCAGATTTAAAGTTTCCAGGGAAATGTGAAATCAACTACCTTCAGCCCCCATAGGCTGAAAGGAAAGTGTCTCTTCTGCTTCTGTGTCAGTTTGTGTTCAAACCATCACTTCTTCCTGATATCCCCGTTTCCACCCCCAGGTTTTTCCTCTGTTCCGCGCTCTAGGTGCAAACGGCCTCCTCATTGAGTACGAAGACATGTTTCCCTACGAGGGCCCCCTGAGGCAGCTGCGGGCCAAGCACTCCTACAGGTAACGGGGGCTCCACGGGCTGGGGGGCACCTGGAGGTGAGGGTGGGGCCGTCAGGAACTTAAAGTGGGGCCTGCATTCCTTGTGTCTTTTTAAATGTGTCCCTTTAACTATAAAATTAAAATGTGTTGTTAAAATAAAGCGCGCTCACTGAAGAGAATTTGGAAACTTTAGAAGAGGAAGTAGAAGAGCTGCGATTCCTGCCTCGGTCTCTGACGGGCGCCATGTGGGGAGGCGGCTGCTCCTTAAGGCCACAGCTGGGTCTTGGGTTGAAATCAGAAGTGGTGTAGCTGGGAGGCACCCGCTCAGCTTTAAAATTACAGGTCTCTGTGTAAGTCAATATGAATATCCCAAAAGAAAAGTGGGCGGAGGATGTTAACTGGCAGATCCCATAGGAAGAAACAAAAATGGCCAATAAGCGTATGGAAAACATTGAACCTCATAATAATCGAGGAAGTTAAAACAACAATGCGGTGCCATCCCAGCTACCCAACTGGGATGTAGCTACCATCCTGTGGAGTACAGAGAGGCTTTTTGAGAACTGTAATGTTCTGTGTTCAGGAGGAGAAAAAGCAAACCTCCTGCTGGTGGACGTAAAGTGACCAGCGTTCTTGAAGGCGTTTGGCCTCATGTGTCAAAGCTCCAGAGTGCCTGTGCCCCAGGGACCCCACAAGCAGGAGGGGGAGACAGGGCGTTAGCCTGCAGCGAGATTACCAGGGGTTTGCGTCGTCTTCGTACCCTTCTATTTTTCTTCCTACAAAATGAACGTGTTTTGTTTGTTTGTTTGTTTTCAAAGTGAAAAAGTACCGGGGTTCCTTTGAAGCTTGAAAAGATATATTTAGAGTACAGACAACTTTATCTAATTAATTTATAGAACTGATTAACCTAAGAAATGGGTCAAACACATATAAAAATGAGAAGTAGCTTTCTTTTTTAGATAAATTCATCAATGGCAACTCAGGATGGAGCTTGTGAAAAATGAAAAAGTCGACACAGGGCCGTGCGCCCTTCCCAGGATGTGGCCCTCACGTAGGAGGACTTTGGCCTGCAGGTCAAGGGCTGTGCAGAAACAGGCGGCAGGTGGATTTGCCCCCGGCCAGTCGCCAGCTCCTGCTCTGGAGTGGGGCTCCTTGCCTAGCCCAGTTTCTTGTAAATGCAGATGACTTCACCCTCTGTGGAGTTCAGTTAAGAACAGCTGGTGAAAAGCAAACTCTTACTTGAGGATGTAATGGAGCATCATTTCCCCAAATTCCAGAGTGGGTGCCTTCCCTGAAACCTTCAGAGTATCTGTCAAACTTTGCAGAATTAGCAGCCTCACGGTTTTCCAGGAGAGCCCTCCAGGGTCTGGCCGGGAAGGGCTGGGCGAGTGTGGAGTAGCTGGCTGACCACCCTGGTGTGACCCTCTCTCTAGCCCCTCTGAAGTCAAAGAGATCCTGCGTCTGGCCAGCCTGAGTGAGCTGGAGGTGGTTCCCTTGGTCCAGACATTCGGACACATGGAGGTGAGTGGCAAGAACAGGGTGGGGTCTGGGGCCCGCAGGCTGGCCGGGCTTGTGCCAGGTGTAGGCGCAGCGGGGCCTGCCGCACGGAGGGGCCTGTGCCCTGGGAAGCCCCTGCCCTGCCAATGGCAGAGATGGCACAGCCGTAGGTCCTGGTACCTCCGCCTGAGGCCGGAAAGGGGGGCCTGGGCCCAGATGGGTTTTCCTTTCTAATTTGTATTCATAAAAATACTGTTGTGTGAGGTGAAAGGCAGCATGAGGGATTGAAACCTTGCTTCCCATTTTCTCTTTGGGTGTTTTTCACTTTAATATTGAAAATGTTTTCCCAAGCCCCTACATGATCTTCAAAAATATTTTTCATGTCTGCATCAAACAAATGGGAAACAAACACAACGTTGATCGAATGCTCTTCGGTTCCATTTATTTCTCTAACAAACGCGCTGAGTAGATTATGCACAGCCCTTCCCTTCTCGTGTACGCTCCTGCGCCGCGGCGGCGAAGCGGGTCCTCACCTGGCGCGCGGGGCTGCGGCTCGCGCTTGTGTGTAGCTTCCGGCACCGTTTGTGGAAAAGACTCCCCTTTCTTCATGGAATTGCCTTTGTACCTTTGTCAAAAGTCAGTGACTGTATTCGTGAGGGTCGACTTCTAGACTCTGTCCTGCTCCGTCGATCTGCGTCCTCCCTTGGCTAATACCACATCTGTAGCTTCCTCCTAAGTCCTGAAATTTCTTCTTTTCCAAAATTGGTTGGACTGGTCTAGTTCCTTTGCCTCTCCATACATATTTTAGATTTGGTCTGTCTATATATCTGTAAAAACCTTGCTGGTATTTTGATAGGAATTGCGTTAAACCTGTAAACCAGTTTGTTTCCAGTCCGTGAACACGGTGCCGTCAGCCGTTAACTGTGCGTAGTGCCCTGAACGTGTTTTCTTTTTGGTGCTTTCAAGATCTCTCGTTGCGTTTGCCTTGTAGCCATTTGATTACACGTGTCTGGATGTGGGTTTCTTTGCGTTTATCCTACCTGAGGTTTGTTGATCGTAGAGCTGTAGATTGTTTTCACCACTTGTGTGAAGTTTGTGGCCTTTCCTGAGGGATTTTCTCTGTGCCCTCGTCACGTGCCGCTGCAAGTGTTTGCTCCCCGGGGTCCCACAGGCCCTGAGGCTCTGTTCACTTCTTTCTTTCTGTTATTCAGATTGAGTAATTTCTGTTGCTATATTGTCACAATCACTGAATCTTCTGACGTTTCAGATCTGCTGCTCAGCCCACCAAATGGACAAATACCTTCCTTTAATTCTTGGAACGCATCTTTGGGACATTTGTCTGGTGAATCCCACCTGTGGCCCGCTAAGAGTCGGTGTCCACTGGCCGGGTTCCTCCTGAGGCTGGGGTCCACTTTCCAGTTTATTCGCATGTCTCATAATTTTTGGTTGAGAACTGGACACTTCACATAAAACATTCTAGCAAATCTGAATTTTTATATTTATCGCTAGTGGGCGGTGGTAGTGGCTTTGCTGTTTTCTGCAAGTTGCCTGGATTCATCTGCAGGGCCTGTGTCCCCAGCCATGGGGGCACCGACGTCTCTGACAGCTCTGCTTAGCTTTTGTTCTTATTTTTGTTTCAGCCTCCCAGGGTCACCCCTTTGCCTCCACAGCTAGTGGTCGGGCGGGTTTGGCAGAGGCTGTGCTCAAACACCTGACACCTGGAGCCCATGAGGCCTCCACCCTCTGCCCTACCCGGCTCAGTGGCTCCGTGTCTGCCTCTGCTGCCACCCAGCCAGGTCCCCCTGCGCGTGGCCCCCGCAGCCACGGATGTGAGGAGAGCGTGGCCACCCTCTGATTCTCTTTCCAGGGTCACCCCCGGGGGGTGCACCCTCTGGCCAGCAGAGGACAGAGCATTTTCTCCCTTGGTTTCTACCGAGCCCCAAGTCAAGCAAGTCCCTCCAGCACCATTCTTGCCCGAGTTAGAGCCGTCTTTCATGAATAAACATTTTTCAATTTGTTGTTTACCTTTGGTTGATTTCCAGAGCCCTGAATGGCTGTTCTGGTCAAACTGTTCCGTTTTTGTACTTACTTTGCTGGAGAGGAGTTGCCAGGCCCCTGCACACCGCGTGGCCGGGAGCGCCACGCTCAGCCTCGATTCCAGAAGTGGGTGGAGCCCGGCTTTGCACGGCTCCGTCCCTTCCCCGGGTAGAATCGGAAGGGAAAGCAGGGCCACTGAGAACCAGCTGGTCAGAGCCCAGTGGGGAACAGGTCCCAGCAGGTGCCCTTTGGGGGCCTGGAGCCCTGCTTCGCTGAAGACTTCCTGGGGAGTCGGGAATGAGTGGCTCGGCCACCCCGCTGGCCCCCTGGGCTGACTCTGAGCAGAGTTGAGGCAAAGAAGCCCACGGCGGGTGGAAGGAGCCGGGTACCAGCCTCTCCCTGACCCCAGCCTCACGAGCCCCTCCTGTGTCTCCACAGTTTGTGCTGAAGCACACGGCCTTCGCCCACCTCCGGGAAGTGGCGCCCTTCCCCAACACCCTGAACCCCCACGAGGCAGAGTCCCTGGCGCTGGTGGGCGCCATGATCGACCAGGTCCTGGAGCAGCACCCGGGCGCCCGGTGGCTCCACATCGGGTGTGACGAGGTGGGTGCCCTCGTCCCCAAATCCTGCCGCCGTCCTCTTCCCTTGACTACTGGGTCACCTTCTCCCATGTCATGGTCTCTCTTCTGAAATAGAAAATAGTCCAAGTGCCTAAGAATAAAGACAGGGCTTGCCGAGGAGACAGTCCCTGTCAGGGAGCCCCTTCTGCGCCTTCTCCAGGAGGACGGGGGGAGGCACCCCCGTGTGTCAGCTGAGACCGCCCAGAGGTGGCTGTGCTGCCCCCAGCAGTGCAGAGCCAGCCCTGGCTATGGGCACGTCCACGCCCTTGGCACGGGCAGTTGCGGGATATGACTTTGTTCCAACTAAAGAAACGTAGCTTTCGTCGGGGAGAGGAAGGAAGTATTAATACTATTTCTGGACCCTAAATTCCTGCTGGGAAGGGGGTCCCTGGGGTGCCTGGTGACGCACCCCCAGCCCCGCGAGCCCCCACCCTCACCCCTGCTACTCCACTCCTTGGACTCCGCGTGGACGGGCCTGAGGAGGACCCGGGCGTGAGGCTGGCTGGCGGCGCGGTGCCCGGAGCCTCCAAAGGCCGCAGCTGGGGCCAGCCTGGGCCGGGACTGTGGTTTGCAAACATCTTAGCCCCAGAGGTTTCCTTTGTGAGGGAATATCTGTGTCTGTGTGTGTGTGATAAAATACACATAACGTAAAATTCACCATTGTGACCATTTAAAGTATATACTTCAGTACTTTTTGGTACATTGGTGATGTTGTGCAGCTGCCGCCACTGTGCGGTCCCAGAGCCCTTCCAGCACCCCCGGCAGGAGCCCCATGTCCACCCCGGCCAGCCCCGGCAACCACCAGTTCTGGGCGCTTTGTGTAAACGGAATGGCGCAGTGTGTGGCCTGTGTGTCTGGCTTCTTTCTCTCACGTGATGTTTTCAGGCTTCGCCTGTGTTGCCGCCTGTGTCAGAGCTTCATTCCCTCTTAAGGCTGAATAATGTCCCATTGCGCGGTGGGCCACGTCGTGTGTGTCCACTCGCCAGCTGATGGACACCAGTTGTTTCTGCCTCTTGCTGGCTGTGAGCAGAGGCAGCCCTGCGTGGAGGTTCAGGTCCCTGTGAAGAGGCCCCGAGCTCCTCCCTTCGCCTGGTCCTCACATGCAGCTGCCGCGAGACTTGAGACGCAGCGTGAAGCCCTGGACCCCGGTGTCCCCGGGTGCCGGTGGCCGGTGCGGAGGCGACCTCGTCCCGCTCCCCCTTCCAGGTGTATTACCTCGGAGAGGGGGAGGCCTCGAGACAGTGGCTGCAGCAGGAGCAGAACAGCAAAGTGAAGCTGTGTCTGTCCCACATGAGGGCGGTGGCCAGCCATGTGCTGGCCCGGCACCCCTGCACGACGCCCCTGGTGTGGGACGACATGCTGCGGGACATGCCTGAGGACCAGCTCACAGGTCTGCCACGCAGGGTGGGGCAGGGGTCCCGTTAGCTGCCCCAAGACCTCCGACCCCAGAGACAAAACACACTGTAGGAAATGGGCCCTGAAGTGAGCTCCTAACTCTGCACAGACCTGCGTTTATACATCTCATGGCCCCCTCTGAGTCCTTCCCCTAAAAGTCATAGAGTCTAGCGAGAGTGATAGGTTTGGGCTGGAGAACAGCCACAGGCCTGCCAGCGGGGCTGGATGGTTGGGGAGTGTCCTCCGTGACCAGCCCTGCAGGGGCCACAGGCGAGGATCCAGGACCAGGCTGTTGCTGTACACAGGTCCATGAGGCTCATGCGTCCCAGGGCTGCACTGTCCTGGCAGCCACTACCCACGTGTAGCTTCTTACATTAATTGAGCTAAATTAGAATTAACCCCATTTAGCAGTGTGTTCCGGGTGCACCTGGGTGAGTGGTCCCCATAGAGTGGTTGGCAGGTGGGACCGTCCACTCCGCAGGGCTGTGGTGCTGTCATTCCTACGCCAGGCTGGCTGGGAGAGGGTGTTACATGTGGTTGTGGCATTTTGTCACCAAAAACATAGCACGGTGCTGAGTCTGTCCTTAAAAGGATGGGTTATGCTCCCATTTTAATGCAAAACAAGTGCATCCAAGGGGCTGGGGCCATGGTCTGGATGGGTCTCCTGGGCACTCACAGCCCACTCCGTCCGCAGTGTCGGGGGTGCCGCAGCTGGTGGAGCCGGTGCTCTGGGACTACGCGGCCGACCTGGATGTGCACGGCAAGGGTCAGTGCCAAGTTGGGGGGATACACCGGGCACGGCCATGTGCCCAGGGAGGGCCCCCCACCCCCGTGACCCTGCAGCCCCGGCTGCCCAGCTTGCAGGGGCTGGTCACTGCCCCAGCCTCACCACAGACCCACCCTGGGGGGCCTGGCGGCCCCTGGACAGCCACCCTCAGCGGTTGCCTTCCTGCTCCCCTGTTGTCCGAGGTGTTTTCCTGATGAGCAGGTGAAGCTAGAGTCTCCCTTCCACTGGGATCTAAGCCCGGCAGTCACGGCTCTCCTGTCCTGGGGTCTGGACAGGCACACGGCCCAGGGGTGCGTGTCCAGGGCCCTGGCAGCCGCTGGCTCTGCAGGAGCCGCTCGCCCACTTGCTTTCTCCCCCAGTCCTCCTCATGCACAAATACCGGGAGTGCGGCTTCCGGCGGCTGTGGGCTGCCAGCGCCTTCAAGGGCGCCACGGGGCCCAGCCAGGCCCTGCCCCCGCTGGAGCATCACCTCAGGAACCACGAGCGCTGGCTGCAGGTGGCGGGCAGCGGGCCAGCGGGCTCGCTGCAGGGCATCGTCCTGACCGGCTGGCAGAGGTAAACTCTCGGGCCGGCCATCCGGGGAGGCCAAAGGCAGCTCGAGGGGGAAGCAGCCATGTGGGGTTGAGGCCCTCATGCCCCCGTGCTGCTGAGGGGACACTTCTCGGTACTCAGAGTCACAAGCGTGTGGCCCCTGCCCGTGTGCTCCTCACGGAAGGCTGTTTGTGCCTCATGGACGGAGGCAGGAGGAGGGATTTGGGCGGGTTGTGGGGGAGGCCAGGTGGGCAGGACCAGGTGTGACTGGCCAACCTGCTGCAGGTAGGGGCCGGCTCACAGCTTGCCCCACACATCCAGAGGCAGCAGCCGGGTCTGCAGACGCATCTAAAGGGCTCCCAGTGTCCTGCCGTGGTCTGGATTAAACCAGGCTGCCCCACGAGAGCAGAGCCTCCTCCGCTCAGGGTGGGCGGGATTTACTGAGGGCCTCTCTGGGCTGTGCCTTCACCTGTGTTCACGCCTACAGGCAGTGCCTGTCTCCACCCAACTTATAGCTGCAGAAACTGAGGCACGGGCAGGGGGAGGTGCCCAGCCCAGCAGTGGGGGGCCCTAGACCCTACCCTGGGGCCAGGCCAAGCCTCTATCCCAGACCGACACTGCCCTGACCTGCTGCCGCTTGGCCCCACCTGTCCTCCTCGTGGGGCCTTGGGGAGAAGCCGCTGCCCCAGCCGGTGGGGGGGAGGAGGGCCCAGAGACCCTAGATGGGGCAGAGGGGACAGTGACAGGGGCACCCAGGTCAGGGCACCGCCAGCAGCAGAGCGGAGTGCACCCCCCCATGGACGCAGGCATGACCACTTCTCTGTGCTGTGCGAGCTGCTTCCTGTGGGCGTCCCATCACTGGCAGCCTGTCTGCAGTTGCTCCTCCATGGTACGTCCCATCCAGCCGCCCCAGCCCCGCTGACTCCTCCCAGAAAGACCGGGAGGGAGGGTGGGAGGCCAAGCACCTGGTGCCCCCTACCATGCAGGCTGCACTGAGGCCCTCCCCATGGGAGGACAGGGTCACGGCCCCCGCTCTGCCACCGCCCGCCCTTGGCACCGCTGGACCCATACCCAGGTCCTTGAGTGGACCCACAGAGAGGTGTGTGCCGCGATGGGGAGGTGGGCAGTGGCTCGGCCTCTGCTGCATGGATGTACTGAACGCCTCGTCACGCGGGCAGAGACAGGAGCGGGGGATGCCCCTCAGAGCAGGGAGGGCTGGGCGCAATGAACCGTGCCACTTTCACCAGGAGACTGCACAGGAATTTAAGGCAACGTCTGAGGAAAGCAGGGTGACAAACACTGTGGCTTACAAGGGCCGGTGTCGTGCAGAGAAGTGAAAGGACATGGAATACCGTTTTTTCTTAGCCTTTTTGAATTGTTAATACTGAACTGTTTAGAATATACAGAAAGGATAAAAAGAGACACCTGTTTATCCCACACTGAAGAGATCGTGTGAATATTAGTGGTACCTGCTTCAGCGCTTCCTGTTTTTAAGAAGGGACCTTCCCCTCCTGCCATCCTGGGGTCAGCCTTTTGCAGCGAGTGTTTTTCTTGCACACTAACGTGGCAGTTTGTCCACATCTGTCCACGTCGGTACCTGCAGGAGCCCTGGACTCTGGTGCATCCGGGCTCCACCCAGCAGGAAGGGCCACGTGCTGTCCAGGTGGTGGTGCTGCTGGCGACACATTATTTGTTTTTTGACTTTTAAAATAACAAACATATTTCACATGTTTAGTGAGAAGCAGCAGGGCTCATGTGCCCCCAGGCCTCTTCGGGCCCAGAGGTGCCGACAGTGCATCCCCCCCACCCCCCCGCTCCCCCACCCCACAGGCTCCTGCTCCCCCCAGAGCCCCTCCCACTGCTCCAACTGCGGTTGATTTCAGGACGATTCACTGAAGATGTCAGATTGAGAGTGGAGAACATTCTCGGGGTTTCAAGCCTGGACATAACCGATCCTGTAAGGTAAGCCCCCACCCCCCCGCCCCCCCCAGCTCTCCCCTACTCTGTGGGCAGCCGAGTTCAGCACGGCTCTCCCGCACCACAGTGAGGGGGCCGGCTCCTTCCCTGGCAGCGACATCCTCAGCCTCGTCACGCACTTCAGCCTGCACCTACGCAGCTCCGTGGACGCACTGCTGGAGAGAAACAGGTGGGTGGTAGGCGCGCCACAGGAGCCCCAGCTCAGGGAGCATCCTCTTCCCTTGCAAAGACTTTCTGGGGGGAAAAGACTTTTAGAAATGTCTACCAGATTCTTAACAGTTTTCCCAGAGGTATTACTGTATCGGGCAGCCCACCCCAGGGATGCCCGATAGCCACTGTCTGCCCAGCGGGTGTGCCTGCCTGTGGGTCTGCCCAGCGTGTACACCTGCCTGTGGGTCTGCCCAGGTACGTGACCGGCTGGTTCAGCCCCTACCATCGCAGGCGGAAGCTCATCCACCCCGTCATGATCCAGCACATCCAGCCCGAGGCTGTCAGGTAACCCCCAGGCAGCCTGTCCCCCACAATGGTGGCACCGCCACAGTGCTAGGCGTTGAACTAAGACAAGCTTTCTAGGAGTTGCAGCCATGGGTTCTTAGATAAATTAATTCCCTTCCTTACTGGGTAAGCTGTGCCTTTGTTTGCTAACGCTTCCCTTAGCATTAGAGTGAGGTGCCGGGTCTTAGCTGTGGGCCTTCTTTCTGGACTCAGACCACCTGGGGTGAGTGCCCCCCTGCATCCTCCCCAGCACCTCCTGGTTAGGGCTGTGGGCTGAGACTGACAGACTGTCCCCTAGGGAGCGCAGATGCTGCCAACTGTATGATAGATTCACAGACCACCACCGAAAACTCTGCCAACTCCCTGTAAAGCGCATTCCAGTCTCAGATGTCCAACTGTGACAAATTTGCTCTTATTCGTTCCAGCAACCTAATGGGGTAGGAGCCAGTAGTCCCACTTTATGGATGAGTAAGCTGAGGCACAGAGCAGCGCTGACCCATGGGGTTGAGGACACAAGTGCAGAGTGCACAGACGTGGGCAGTCCCCAGGGTCCCCCAGGTGTGCTCATGGCCATCCCCTTCTCAGCCTCCTGGCCCGGTGGAGCGCCCTCCTGCAAAAGCTAGAGGCCGCCCTGCAGCTGGCCTTCTACCCTGACGCCGTGGGGGAGTGGCTGGAGGAGAACGTGCACCCGAGCTTGTGGCGGCTGCAGGCTCTGCTACAGGACCTCAGCGAAGCGGCTGCTCCCCGGCCCCCACCTGCCAGTCAGGGCCCCTGAGGGGAGTGGTGCGTGCATGGGCCGGGTGGCTGTGCAGCATGTGGCAGCACCGGCCCGTGGGCCTCCAGCCCTGGCCCAGCTCACTACCTGCTAAGCCTCAGGCAGCAGTGTAGGGCCAGGCAGCCCCCACAGTACAATAATCTCTGGGGGAAAAAGAAAATATTGAAGGAAAAAGCACATGGGACCTATTTTATAATCTGTGTGTAGAACTTTATTCTTTCAAAATAAAAAGAGTGGAAGCCAGAGGTCATGCTAACATAAGGCTGAAATAGGCAGGGCGCGGTGGCTCGAGCCTGTAACCCCAGCACTCTGGGAGGCTGAGGTGGGAGGATCGCTTGAGGCCAGGAGTTTGAGACCAGCCTGAGCAACAGGGAGACCCCGTCTCTACTAAAAATAGAAAAATTAGCTGGGCATGGTGGTGGCACCTGTAGTCGCAGCTACTCAGGAGGCTGAGGCAGGAGGATCACTTGAGGCCAGGGGTTGGAGGCTGCAGTGAGCTGTGATGACACCTCTGCACTCCAGCCTGGGTGACAGAGTAAGACTCTGTCTCAAAAAAAAAAAAAAAAAACTGAAACAGATTTTCTATCACCCGGCTGTATAGTTGGCTTCAGTACAGCCCAGCTCCTGGGCAGTGCAGAGAGGGCACCTGGCCCAGAGCAGCTTCTTCCCCCTTCACCTAAAGCATCTTCTTACAACCCACAGGGGCGAACAGAGCAGAAACCAATTACTGCATTTTACACTTTTACTTTAGGAAGAAAAACCGAACTCTGGCATGTGTACAACCATGTCCCCAGCCAGGGGCTGGCTGGCAGCCCCTGCAGAGGAGAGTCTGTTGTGTCCTGCTCTCCCTGAGGTGGCCTGACCCGGGGCTGAGGTGTCATCACCTGTGTGCAGCACAGGTTTGAAAGCCCTGAGGCAACCCCAGAGCCCCGTGCCTGGGCAGCCCTGCACCATTCCAGTGCTGTGTGGCCATTCTTAGGTGGGCAGCCTTGTGGGGGCTGGCCAGGGAGCAGGAGTCCCCAGTGCACAGGCCTGGGGGCTGGGCTGCATGTGCTCAGTGCACACTGCACCTTAGAGGAACCTGGATCCACTTGGCACACTGGCGCTCAGCTCCTGTAGGGATGGCACAGCCAGGAGCCCGGCCCCTCCCACCAGGTCTTCCCAGGGTTCGAGAGAGGCTGGAACTCCATTTCTGCAGTGGTGCTCCCAGTTTTTAAGTGCTGCAGAGTATTAGAAGAGTTGACTTTTTCTCGACTAGTGGCTTCTGCCCAGGCTGAGGGTGGGGAGCAGAGGGATCCTGCGGGGATGGCCTGAGCAGGGCAGTCTGTGTGCCGAGAGCCCTGGCGTCAGTGAGGGGGAGGCAGGATCCTCAGTAGCTGTGGCACAGGTGGACAGGTGGTTCTGGGCATTAGCCCCGTGCCCCAGGAGCTGCAGCATCCACAGGGGCCTGGCCCCGAGCTCACCCTCCCCACATGCACTTGGAAGGCTCCCTGAGACCTGCAGGCTGAACTCCTGCAGGAATCCAGGGCTGACAAAACCTCGGGCTTCAGGAAGGCCAGGCCCAGGCCCAGGCCCCGGACTGTGGAAAGCTGGGGCGTCCTTTTCGTTTCAAGACACTGCAGATGGGTCTGTCCAGACCAGGCCACATCACCTGTTACCCTCACACCCCAAACTGCCCCAGCCAAAGCCACTGTCTGACTCCAGGGGAGGCGCTGATCTCTGAGCCCATGGCCCATGCCCTCCCGTGGACACAGCACCCCCTTTCCTGCGTCCTCTGACAGACGCCCCGCTCAGCCCTTCCTGGCCCTCAGAGAAGGGCCAGCCTGTGGTTTAGCGTAGAGAGTAGAAGCTGCGGTTTGAAGGGGCAGGCGGTAGACTCGGCTGGAGGTGCCGTCAGAAGACAAGGCCAAGGGCACGCTCTGTGAGCAGCTCATCTGCAGCCACGCCTGCGCGGTCAGCTCTGACTCCCAGGGTCACCCGCCTCGCTGTCGCTGCTCTGAGACAGCTCTGCAGGGCTCTCAAGGCGGTGCAGCTCCAGGAAGCTTGTGATGAGCTTGGCAATGGCTTCCACGTCACTGGGTGAGGCCGGCACGGGGGGAAGTCAAGTCACCCAGAGCAGACAGCATGACCCCGTGCCAGTCTTATCCCCGACCACCCGCCTCCAGCAGCCCCCAGGGCTCCTAAACCAGACTCAGCACTTCCCATCCTGGTCCCACCCTCCCCAGACCCCAGTCCAATCCTGCCTGCAGCCCACACAGGCCTCCCGAGCCCCACACCGTGTCAGGGCGGGCAGCCCTGGCCAGGTCACAACCCCAGGGGTCTCACCTACGGTGGCCCAGGACTGCGCTCTGGGTGAGGGGGTGGGAGAAGCCCGTCGCAAACCGCAGCACGACCGAGTAGCCCCTCCCAAAGTACCGGACCTTCTCCTCTTCCACGTTCACGTCTCGGATGTCACTCAGCAGGACCACCACTGTGGGGATACGGGTCAGCGGCCCAGTCGGCCCCCCGCCTGCTTGCGCTGCTGGGCGGTTGCTTCAGGGCCACTGGCTCTGCCGAAACGAGTCACATTTGCATTGGTGGCAAAACCATTTGCTATTTTACGTCCAAGGCTGGGCCCCAGGGGACCGCTGTGACGCTGACCGCAGCGTGAGGGGGTCTGGGCGAGCAGATCGTGCTCAGTGGACCCGTCACAGCGTCGGCGTCACAGCCTGGCAGGTCACCATGCACAAGCTTGCTCCTGTGAGTTCCAACATGCCAGGGACCCGCTAAGCACACGGCTGCCCCACCTTATTTCATTCCCCCTCCCTTTTCCCCAAGGCTGAAAAAATGTCTCTCTGGCCCCCAGCTTGGTAACCGGCCCCCAGGTGGGGGCCACCTGGCCATTTCCTGTGGCCATTCAGGGAAACCACCTCCTCAGGTACCAGGCGGCTGACAGTTGTCAGAAAACTCAGCACAGCCGCTCCCCACTGCCACAGGTGACCTGGGGTTGGTCCCCTGGCCAGGTCTCCGTGAGGATCTGTCCTCAGCCCTACAGGGGATCCCCACAAGCAGCCCAGCAGGAAGCACAGCAATGTGTTGCTAAATCCAAGACCACTAAGCAATTCTGTCCCACCATAGAGGCTGTGCACTGGCTGGCGGTCCCCCAGGGGCCTGGCCCCTCACGAGATACCCCCACCCCAGTTAAAAGCCCACCTCAGGGGCCTCTCTGCATCTGCACACGACTGCTGCGCGCCCACAGCAGACAGGGTGGGAGCAGACGCTGGGGCAGCAGTGTCTCTGGGAAGTCTCCTGACCACAGCTGGACTTGGAGACACTCAGGCAGGGCTTCCTCTGACCACCAGCCTTTCACCACAGGCCCCGCAGAGCCGACAGGCGCAGGGCTGAGGTCTGGGAGAAGTGGGTGGCTCTGCTCCAGAGCTGCCTGCAGCCACCCTGACTCTGCCTGCCTGGCCGGTGCTCCAGCCCCACTCCCAAGTCCCCCCAGGAAGGATGGGGATAAGGATGGGGATGGGGGTGGGGGTGGGGGTGGGGGTGGGGAGGGAGAACACCATCCGAACAGTCGGGCCTGAAGCCAGACCCTGCTCCTCCCACCCTCCCAGGCCAAACCTCCGTAGAAACCTGGAGTCTCCAGGACTCAGGGTGCCTGCCTGGCCTGCACTGGGTAAGCCGGGCTTGTCTGTGGGACTCCACGGGTAGGACACAACCTGGTCACCCAGCAGGTGAGCTTAGACCTGAGGCACTTCCAGGCCTTCCTGGGCCCCACGGTCTCCCACAAACACCTGCTGCACCCAGCCCACGCCCCCGAACTCCCCACACCTCACCTTGGTCAGGGCCTGCTCTGAACAGAGTCAGCAGCTTCTTGTAGAGGCTGAACGTCTTCAGAACGACCTTCCCAGTGCTCTTGTTGAAAATGGCTTCCTGGAAACCGACACTCACTGACCACACGCAAACCGCAGGGAGTGGGCTGAGTGGACGCTGGGGTGTCGCCCCACCCTCACCAGGGCACATGCTGGAGAAGGGGCCCTCCCAGGAGTCCAGAGCCTGGAGCTCCACGTGCTGCTCTGCCAGGGCTGACGCCTACAGAGCGACCCGAGACTCTTGCCAGAGCTGCAGGGGCTCATCCTGCTGCAGTGAGACACAAGTGCGGGACAGTGGCCCAGCCGTCCAACAAGGAGGCAGAGGGCAGAGGGTCTCATGGGGGTGCCAAGAGTGGGGTGGGGTGGCAGACACACCCCCTCTGCACCCAGCAGCTCCAGGAATGAAGAATTCTGGTGAAAAACAGTCATGAGGAGTTTCTAGGAGAAAAACACCTTCAGGAGATGCCTTGGCCCGAGAATAGTCACAGGCAGTGTCTGAGGCCAAATCCCACTAAACAGAAACCACGAAGCTAGGACCAACATTTCAGAGTGGGGAGGAGGCCTTAAGCTGCCTGGAGCCTCTCTTCCTGCTTTGATTCCCCACTGCAGGGAGCCCAGGGACCCAGCAGCCCCGAGCGCCGCACTGCACCTCCCCCCCCCCCGCCTTACCTCCCAGTCCTCCAAGTTCTGCACAGCCACGAACACACAGCCTGTGACGTAGAAAAGCTTCCAGCCCAGACTGTCTGGAGACAAACACAGGGCGCCAGCCCATGAGTGAGTACGGCAGGGGCCCAGGCAATGTGTCCACGAGGGGGCCCCACCCGGCACAGCCCTCCCCAGATGCTGTTGTGAGGCCAGGAGAGATGCTGCCTCTGCCATGCCTGCAGGCACCCCGGGTAGCCGCCTGTGCTGCTGGCCCTGCCTTGGTCCCTCAGGACCCCCATGGGACACGCCCTGTCCAGTTCTGCCCCCAGGAGCCCACCTGAGGCAGGCAGGGGCACACACGGCCTCTGCCCATCTCAGCAGGACTTGTGACGGTGGAAAGATGGGCAGCATGGCTCATCCCTGCAGCAGGACCTCAGGCCTATACTAAGGAGCATCTTTCAAGGAATATTTTACAACATGTGAAAACGCTTGAGACATAAGTGAAACACAGGCTGGGTGGGAAGGTACGCTGGGAAGAGCACACTTGCGTGGGGAGGTGGCTCCCTGCCCACCAACAATCGCAAGGCAGAGCTGCCAGCGACCCAGAGGTCATGCCATGACCCATCACAAACGGCGGTTTTTCCAAACAGCTAAGGAAGTTGGGGTGGGGGGTTACCTCCACTGTAGTAGGCAGCAGCCAGGCCAATGGACAGGATTCCTACAAAGAGAAAGAAAGTGCCTTCCTATTGAGCCCAAGAATCCCACGTCCTCGCCGGTGCAGTGGGCTCCCAAGAGCTGCAGCCCCTTCCCATTGCAGGGATGGCTGTGGACTGGGGGCTCAGGGTAGAGACCACCAGCTTCTGAGTGGGGGAAATAGCCAAAAAGTTGGTTCAAAAACACAGTATAGCCAGGCGCAATGGCTACTCAGGGAGGCTGAGGTGGGAGAATCCATCACAGGAGTTTGAGTCGAGCCTGAGCAACAGAGCAAGACCCCATCTCTTAAACACACACACAGAATATACACAATTCACAGTATTCACTGGACATGTGAGGCTCTGGAGCTGCCTAGGGAGTCCAGGAAGGAGCCTGATGTGGTGATGCCCGGACAGCCCACGGACAGGAATGAAAACAAGACTGTACACACAGACTCACAGCACAGTACACAAAGCAAAACGTGCAGAAGGCCACACGGGTGTCAGGAGAACGATGGGTCACAGAGACGCAGCTGCTGAGGGCACGGCCAGCACCGCTCCTCACACAGCGACCAGCCCAGTCGACACAAGTGCAGCTGCCCCGAGGGCACAGGACCGCCCAAACGGGAAGGGAAAGGGGACGGAGGGGAGAAAAAAGGGGAAGTCCCAATGGCCCAACACACGGGTCAAAGCAAGTACAAAGGAAAATACAGTGACTCAGAAAAGCACCTTTGGGGTGCTTAGTTAGTGAAAGGATGTTAGTGACAAAAAAAGACAAAATAGACATGCGTTATCTGTAAAACCACATATGCAGGATGAAATCTAGAAGGACACAGACACACAATTGCTTTACTTTAGGACAACAGAACAAAAGAGGAAATAGTTTGTGTCACTTTCATCTGTTTTCACAGTTAGGCTTCCCATGTTTTTTTATTTTTTATTTTTTTGGAGACGGGGTCTCGGTCTGTCACTGGGCCGGAGTGCCGTGGCATCGTCACAGCCCACTGCAGCCTGGACTCCTGGGCTCCAGCCACCTCCTGCCTCGGCCTCCCGAGTAGCGGGGGAACGCAGGCGCCACCTCGCCCGGCCAGGCTTTCTGTTTTAAGACAAACGTGGAAAGCCTCACCAGCCAGCAGGGACCAGGACCGGATGCCGGGAGCCCTCTTCAGATGGAGGCAGGAGCTCGTGCGCATCTCCACCTGCATGTACATCCCTGGAGCGTGCAGACACCACTCTCAACAGGGGACGGGGCCTGGGGAAGGGCAGACAAGACATCTGGACGCCTCGAGCCACTGCCCACAGGCCAGCGCCCAGCTTGTCAGGCCCAGACAGGAGGCCAGGAGCAGGCCCACCAGCCAAGGCGCCTGTGGGCCCAGACACCGGCAGCCCGCCTGACCTTGTCTCTGTGGTCAGGCAAGTCACTTAATCCCCCAGGGACTCCATTTCCTCTGCAAGGAAGATCCTCTTCTGCTCACATTACACTAACTGCACCGGGGCTACCTCCCCCACAAAGACTGGAAAAGCGCCAGCCTGATCGTCACGGGCCATTGCGCCTGGAAACTAAGTCTCACGGAGCCGTTCGCCCAGCAGCCCTCAAGCTTCCGGCGCCCTACCAGAACCCCGCGTCCCCCGCGCTGCGCCGGGGAACCGAAAGTCTCGTCGTAGCTGAGTCCGTCACGGACCGAGAAGTCAGCTGTCCTTGTGTCCTCCGCCTGCTCAAACTGCAGACGGCTCAGCGAGGGTCCAAACGCGTGGCTGCAGTCACAGTCGCCCGGGGCTAACCTCACCCAGCACCGGCGGGCCCGCAGCAGCCCTGCAGACTGTCGGCGCTCCCCAAACGCTGGCTCCGGGACCCAGTCCTGGGCAGCGTCCCAGACACTCCCCTGCAGAGTCAAATCAAATTCCTCACGTTAAACAGCGATTCAAATCACACAAACGAATCCCCGATGTTGGTACACGACTCACCCCCCTCCTGGCCTCCGTTACCGACAAGGCTCCAAACACATCCCGCCCCACAAACACGCCTGCAAGCACGCGCGCGCACCGAGCACTCGCCTCCGCCGGGTCCGGGGCGCCCCCGCCGGCCACACGGCAGCCGGGGCGGAAGACGGGCCACGGCGGCGGCGCCCACCTGCGGCCCACGCCCGCCGGTTCCCCGCAGCTGCACGGCGCCTGGTCACCGCGGCGGAACTGCGGGACCCGCGCGGCCGGCGGACGGGCCGAGAGGCGCGGCACGGGCGCGGGAGGGAAGCGCGAGCCCGCCCCGCCTACCGAGAGACGAGCCCGCGCCGCGGCCAAGGGACGCGAACCGGCAGACACCAGGCAGCGCGGACTTCCGGAACCCGGACGGCGCCAGGCGGACTTCCGGGATCCAGGCGGACTTCCGGGATCGGGCCGGACTTCCGGGGCCGGGCGGGGCCGGGCGGACGCCGGATCTGTCGGTACTAGCAATTTCTCCTTCCCCCGTGGGAGAGTTCGCACGGCCGGTGGGACCCGGATCGCGGCGCGGTGCGAAAGTCACACCTCAAACGGCTGCGAACCATGGTCTGAAAGACACGGAGCGCCTCGAATTAACCTAACAAAACACCAACTTCATGGTAAAAAATTGTAAATTTGGGGGGTTTCTTCGAGACGGGGTCTCACTCTGCGGCCCAGGCTGGGCTCAGGCGAGCCTCCCGCCTCGGCCTCCCGGAGTGCTGGGGCTACGGGCGCGCGCCGCCGTCCCTGGCCCCTGTTTTTGTGGTTAGTAGAGTTAGCACTGTTAGTCTGAGACAATGTAAGTGTAACATGAGATAATGCAAATGACTAATTACATAGGTGCCTCTGGGAACCAGGAATTTCAGCAGGGGAGAAAGGAGTTTCAATGGCAAAGAACCCAAATTCTGTAAAATAATTTTAAGCGGTATATTGCAAGCCACGCCCAAGAAGCCCTAAGCAAGTGGTTTCACTGTGCTTGGGTTACAGTTTGGTTTTACACATTTCAGGGAGACAGGAATTACAGGTAAAATCATAAATCAGTACATGTAAGGCATACATTGGTTTGGCCCAAAATGGCAGGACATCTCGAAGCAAGGGATTACAGGTTATGGGTGAGTCTAAAGATTCTTTGATTTGTAACTGGTTAAAGAAATGAAGCTTTATCTAAAGGCTTAGAATGTATCAAGTTAACATAAGGAAGCCTGTTAATCAGAGACAAGCCACTGAAGGTATATGCCCAGACTCAAGTGATGTGTTAAGTAAGTTGATAACCTGAAGGTGTAGTTTAACTTTTGTCTTACATGGTCTTAGTCTTATTAATGATTTTGGTGCCTTATTCTTACAAAAAATAACTCCAAAAGGGATAGAGCATAACTGGGCATGTCTGACCTCCCTTCTCATGGCCAGCAACTCAACTTTAAGGCTTTTTTTGGTGGGGGGGGGTCCCCATTGGCCAAGAGGGGAGTCCATTCAGTTGGCTTGGGGGGCTTAAGATTTTATTTTAGTTCACAAGAGTCACATATGTAAGATCAACAAGGTTAAATAAAACCCTATAATCCTGGATTTTAATTAGAAATACAAGTGTAAGTTCACAATGTATTTTGTCTTTTCAAAATTTCGCTTTATAAAATTAATAAAGTGTCACAGGTGGGAACTGTGGTATGGGCCTGAACTCTGCAAAGGTATAGGCATAGTTAAAATATATATATAACCAGCCATTGCCCCCTAGTTTGCTTTCCTATAATTGCTACTCAGGAGTCACACAGCTGATGGTCATAAAGAATCTGAACTTTCTTAATTATGGCCATAGATAACATCACCCTTGTGAAACCTAAGTCTAATTTTTGAGATATCTTCCAGGCCCTGCATTCCAGTAGGTTGGGTGACCCACCCAGACCAGTGGCCCATACCAAGGAACTGATTCAACTGGTCTTGAGACCCCCTCCCACCCAGGAACTGACTCAGCACAAAAAGACAATTTCTACACTCCTGTGGTTCTACCTCGAATGCAGCCTATCAGCAGACCCAATTGCTTAGCCCTTTGCCTGCCAAACTATCTTTAAAAACCTTTTCGCCCAAATTCTCAGGGAGACAGATTTGAGAACTTCCTCCCATCTCCTCACATGGCATCTGGGGTATTAAACTCTTTCTCTGCTGTAACTCTTGCTATCTCAATGTATTGGCTTCTTCTTGAGCAGTGAACAAGGACCTGATATGGCTGTAACATTTTTAAAAGTATGTTTTCCAGTACCATCCATTGAAAAGTCTTAGCAACAATGACCCACCCAATAGCAATGTGCAAGTCCAATACCCATTTGTGGTTTTTAAATACCAATTCCTACAAAAGGAACCAGGTGTCTTGGAGAAAAATCTGATTTAGGTCTGGAGCAAGAAAAGTACGGGGAAGTGTATCAGAAAGCAAAGAAGCTCCCAAGATTATTAGCACCTTGTCAAAAGAAATTAGAAGCATAACTGAAGCGATTCTCATGGTCAAAAAAGAAAAAGGGACTTGGGCTCAGGAGTTCAAGACAAGCCTGGGCAACATAGTAAGACCCCATCTCTAAAAAAATTAGAAATAGAAATAGTTTGCGGAGCAGAACATGAAAGAGCAGGATTAGCAGAGCTCGGTCCCTGTGAGGCTTGGAGCCCAGCGAGAGGGGCGGGTGGAGCAGCTTATTTCTCCCTCCCCCACATCTGTGGCAGTCAGTGGGCTGGAGAGCTCTTCCACCCTCACAAGCCCAAAAGCTACCACCACCAGTGAGCTGGGAGCTTCTTGAGGACGAAGCACCAGGCTACCAGCGCCCTCGGGGTCACTTCCTAAAGCTGCAGACCTGAGCTGAGAAGACAAGTGCCACATTACTTCTACACCCACTGTGCACGTTTGTCCTCCCCAGGGGGCTTCAGCCCCTCAGTTTTTGTCTTGCTTGTTCCCACACACTTCCCAACTCCAGTCCACACTGCAGGAGCCACAGGAACAGGTGGGTTCTGGGGGATCTGTGTGACCCCAGAGCCTGGACATTCTGGGTGGTCTGCCTTCCATAGGGGGACAGAGACAAACAGAGTGCTAGCTTTTTCCCACTCAGACTCTTTCCTCCCACTCCCCTGCCCGGCCTGTGGTTGCTGAGAGACGATTGAGCCAGGTCTTGCAGGAACTGCTTTTTCTCTTGGTTGGCACATCCACCACACTGGGGCTACCACAGGGTGTGGGGCTCAAGCCTTTCCAGACTGTTTTTTTCTCCTCTTCTCCTCCCCTACCTGCAGCTGCTGAGAGAGACAATGGAGCCACCACACTGAGGCTTCCACAGAGAATGGGCTCAGACCTTTCCTCAAGGGGTAATATACCAGACTGAGGGCTGCTTGGACTGTGAGCTCCCTGCTCGCCACCCTTCCTGGGTGCTGCTTGCCCAGTGACTCCATCAGGGTGGGGCACGCCCCAAGGCGGAGGGACATCAAACCTGCTTGGGCACCCTGTGGGCAACTTGGGACCAGTGCACTTCTCCCTGACATGGTCAGAGATTGATCTTTGGGGACCTGGAGATGGGCCCGCATGCCAGATCCCATATCTCCAGGTCTTAATCAATTGCATTATTTGGGGGTAAGGAGGGAAGATTTGTCGCTGGGTGAGGCTACTACAGCGCCTTCTTGTCAGCTTTGCCTAGAAGCTGGGGGCAGACCCTTGACCCCTGCTGAAGCAGATCCCTTGCCAGCATTTGTGGAGCTTGAGGGCAGCTCACCCAGGCAGCCCCACCCAGCTGCACCCCCCACCCGCCTCTGCTGAGGTGGAGAATAAGGTCTCACCTGGGAGTTCCAGGGCCCCTCCCACCACCTGGGGCATTGGAGTGCTTCTGAAGGGCTAGAGCTGGTCACAGGACCCAAAAACAATGTTGCAGCTTGTTCTTTCCGGCAAGTGCCACCTAATAACGAGGTCAATTTGCAGCATTTACTGACATCATAGAGGGTGTGATTGATTCTCACCCAGAGAGATTACACTGGGCGTGCCATTATCTAAACAAAAGAAAATCCAAAAGTAAGAAGCAAAGGCTGCTCCAGATGAGAAGAAATCAACAAAAGATCTCCAGATACATGAAAAATCAGAGTGAAAGGACACCCCCAAAAGAAAACCATAACTCCATACCAATGGAAACCAACCAAAATGAGAATATTGAAATGACCAATAAAGAATTTTGAATATGGATTGTAAGGAAGCTCAATGAAATATAAGAGAAAATGGAAACCCAACACAAGGAAACTACAAAAACAATACAGAAAATGAATGAAAAATTCACTAAAGAAATTGAATTATTTTAAAAAATTCAAGCAGAGCTTCTGGAAATGAAAAACGCATTTAAGGAAATACAAAACACAGTGGAAAACCTTAAGAATAGGCTAGATCAGGCAGAAGAAAGACTCTCAGAGATAGAAGACAACACCTTTGAATTAAACAACTCAGTCAAAGAGAAAGAACACAGAAATAAGAGGAACAAAAAAAGCCTACAAGAAATATGAGATTATGTATAGAGGCCTAACATAAGAATCACAGGCATCCCTGAGGGTGATGAAGAAAATACACAAGTGCTGGAAAACCTATTTGAGGGAATACTTGTGGAAAATTTCCCAGGTCTTGATAGAAATCTGGTCATCCACGTACTAGAAGATCAATTCATTGCCAAGAGGCAATCACCACAACATACGGTCATCAGACTGGCCAAAGTTAAAATGAAAGAGGAACTCCTACAAATCATAGGTGAAAGCATCAGGTAACTTACAAAGGAAAACCCATCAGACTAACTGCAGACTTCTCAACTGAGACCTTACAAGCCAGAAGGGACTGGGGCCCCATTCTCAATCTTCTAAAACAGAATAATGGCCAGCCTGGAATTTTGTATCCTACAAAACTAAGTTTCTTATATGAGGGAGAAATAAAGACTTTCTCAGACAAGCAAACATGAGGGAGTTTGTCAAGACCAGACCTGCCCTACAGGAAGTGCTCAGCTCTGCATTATACACTGATCAGCAGAACAGACACCCACCAGTGTAAAGCCATCCAAATGCTAAAATTCAGAGCCCAGTTACCACAATGGTTCAAGAGGTAAAACAAACCAATAAAGTTATATGCAACAGGGTGAACAGAAATCCACCCCACTTATCAATTCTTTCAATGAATGTGAATGGCTTAAACTCCCCACTGAAGAGACATAGGCTGGCTGAATGGATAAAAAAATACAAGCCTAGTATCTGCTATCTCCAGGAAACACATCTAACGAACAAGGACTCATTCAGACTCAAGATAAAGTAATGGGAAACAATATTCCATGCAAAAGAAAGCTGGTGTAGCCATTCTCATATCAAATAATATAGACTTCAAATCAATAAAAGTAAAGAATGACAAAGACAGTCATTATATAAAGGTAAAGGGAACAATTCAACAAGAAGACATAACAATCCCAAATATCTATGCACCTAACACAGGTGCACCCAGATTCATAAAGCAAATCCTACTTGATCTAAACAAAATGATAAACAACAGCATTGTAATAGCCAAGGACTTTGACACCCCACTGACAGAATGGGACAGATCCTCCAAGCAGAAAATAAACTAAGAAAAAATGGCCATAAACAGGATTCTAGAACAAATGGGTCTAACATACATTTACAGACCATTCTACCCCAAAACCACTGCATATATGTTCTTATCAGCTCACAGAACATTCTCTAAAATTGGTCACATCCTAGGCCACAAAACATGTCTCAAAAAGTTTTTAAAAATAGAAATTATACCATGTCTCTTCTCAGACCACAGTGGAATAAAATTAGAAGTCAATTCCAACAGAAACACTCAACTCTACACAAAGTCATGGGAATTAAACAACCTACTGCTGAACAATTATTGGGTCAAGGAGGAAATTAAGATGGAAATCAAAAGATTCTTCAAAGTAAATGACAAAGGGGACACAAGTTACCAAAATCTGTGGGATTCTGCAAAAACAGTCCTAAGAGGAAAATTCATAGCCTTAAATGCCTGTGTCCAAAAGACAGAAAGGTCACAAATCAATAATCTAATGAATAATCTCTAGGAATTGGAAAATGAAGAGCAAACTAATCCCAAACCCAGCTGAAGAAAAGAAATAACTAAGGTCAGAAGAGAGCTAAATGAAATTGATCTCAAAAGAATTATATAGAAGATTAATAAAACAAACAGTTTTATTAATAAAGAAGATTAATAAAACAAACAGTTGGTTCTTTGGAAAGATAAAATCAACAGGCCTCTCACTAGATTAACCAGAAACAGAAAAGAAAGGATCCTAGAAAGCTCAATCAGAAATGAAAAAGGAGACATTACAAATGATACCACAGAAATACAAAATATCATCTCTGAATAGGATAAAAATATCTATGCACATAAACTTGAAAACGTGGAGGAAATGGACAAATTCTTGGAAACACAGAGCCTCCCTAGGCTTAATCAGGAAGAAATAGAATTCCTTAACAGACCAATATCAAGTAACAAAATTGAAGCAGCAATAAAAAATCTCCCCACAAAAAAAAGTCCCAGACCAGATGGTTTCACAGTTGAATTTTACCAAACATACAAAGAAGAACTGGTACCTATACTGCAGATATTATTTCATAATATTGAGAAGGAGGGAATCCTCCCCAACTCATTCTATGAAGCAATATCACCTTGATACCAAAGCTAGGAAAGGACACAACAAAAAAAGAAAACTGCAGACGAGTATCCCTTATGAATATAGATGCAAAAATTCTCAATAAAGTTCTAGCAAACCGAATTCAGCTGCACATCAGAAAAATAACCCACCACGACCAAGTGGGCTTCATCCCAGAGATGCAAGGATGGTTCAATATATGCAAATCTATAAATGTGATTCACCATGTATAGAAGCAAAAACAAAGACCATATGATTCTCTTAATAGGCACAGAAAAAGCATTTGATAAAATTCAGCACCCTTTTATGGTAAGAACTGTTAACAAAATAAGTGTAGATGGAACATGCCTCAAAATTACAAAAGCCATATATGACAAACCCACAGCCAACATCATACTGCATGGGGAAAAATTGAGAGCATTCTTGCTTAGAACTGGAATCAGACAAGGTTGCCCACTGTCACCACTTCTATTCAACATAGTGCTGGAAGTCCTAGCCAGAGCAATCAGACAAAAGAAGGAAATCAAGGGTATCCACATTGGGAAAGCAGAGGTTAAATTATCGCTCTTTGCTGATGATATGATCTTATATCTCGAAAACCCCAAAGATTCTGCCAAGAGACTCCTGGAATTGATAAATAAATTCAGCAAAATCTCAGGTTACAAAATCAATATACACAAATGAGTAGTATTCCCATATACTAACAACAGTCAAGCTGAGAATCAAATCAAAGACTCCATACCTTTCACAATAACAACAAAGAAAATAAACCACCTAGGAATATATTTAACCAGGGAGGTGAAAGACCTCTGCAGGGAGAACTACAAAACATTGAGGAAGGAAATCGCAGAGGATATAAACAAATGGAGAAACATATCATGCTCATGGATCAGCAGAATCAACATTGTTACAATGTCTATACTACTTAAAGTGATTTATAGATTTATTGCAATCCCTACCAAAATACCAACATTATAGTTCACAGATCTAGAAAAAATAATTCTATGCTTTGTGTGGAACCAGAAAAGACCCTGTATAGCCAAAACAACCTTAAGCAAAAAGTACAAATTGGGAGGCATCAATTTACCAGATTTCAGTCTATACTACAAGGCTATAGTAACCAAAACAGCATAGTACTGGCACAAGAACAGAGACCTAGACCAATGGATCAGAACAGAGAACCCAGGTTTAAAACCATCCTCATATTAACATCTGATCTTTGACAAAGCAGACAAAAACACACTGGGGGAAAGAATCCTATTCAATAAACTGTGCTGGGAAAATTGGATAGCCACATGTAGAAGACTGAAACAGGATCCACACCTCTCACCACTCACAAAAATTAACTCACTATGGCTAACTGATTTAAAACTAAGGCATGAAACTATAAGAATTCTAGAAGAAAATGTTGAAAAAACTCTTATTGGCCTAGGCAGAGAATTTATGAAGAAGACCCCAAAAGCAATCACAGCAACAACAGAAATAAATAAATGGGACCTGAGCAAACTAAAAAGTGTCTGCACAGCCAAGGAGACAATCAATAGAGCAAACAGACAACCTACAGAATGGGAGAAAATATTTGAATGCTATACATCCAATAAAGGGCTGATAACCAGAATCTACAAAGAACTCAAGCAATTCCACAAGAAAAAAAATCAACCCCATTTAAAAGTGGGCAAAAGACATGAAAAGAAACTTTTCAAAAGAAGATAGACTAATGGCCAAAGAACATGAAAAAATGCTCAACATCTCTAATCATCAGGGAGATGGAAATCAAAACCACAATGAGATATCACCTAACTCCAGTGAGAATGGCTTTTATCAAAAAGTCACAAAACAACAAATGCTGGCATGGATGCGGAGAGATAGGAACACTCATACATTGTTGGTGGGACTAGTACAAACTAGTACAACCTCTATGGAAAGTAATATGGAGATACCTTAAAGAACTGAAAGTAGACCTACCATTTAATCCAGCAATTCCACTACTGGGTATTTACCGAAATGAAAAAAAGAACATTTTATAAAAAAGACACCTGCACCCAAATGTTTATTGCAGCAGAATTCACAATTGCAAAGATGTGGAAACAACCCAAGTGCCCATTAACACATGAGTGTATTAATGTGGTATATGTATACCATGGAGTACTACTCAGCCATAAAAACAATGGTGAACTAACACCTCTTGTATTAACCTGGATGGAACTGGAGCCCATTCTTCTATGTGAAGTATCACAAGAATGGAAAAATAAACACCATATGTACTCACCATTAAATTGGAACTAATCGATCAACATTTATGTGCACATATGGAAATAACACTTATCGGAAATCTTGCAGGTGGGGAAGGTAGAGATGGGTAAATTCACACCTAATGGATACAATAACATTGACTCAAACTGTACAAAAGCAATTTATGTAACCAAAACATTTGTACCCCCATAATATTCTGAAATTAAAAAAAGAAAAAAAGAAAAAGGTTTCCACATCAATAAGGACAATAATTCAGTGAATTGAAAATCATATGGTGTTTCAACCCATAATTCATAATGATATAATTTTAACTCTTTGTTAAGTTTTAAAGGATGGTGACAAACCAAACTCGAGTTTTTTGACTGGTTAATAAAGGGAAAGAATCAAGCATTTATCTTGCCTTTCGTTATAAAATTTACAACAGAGTAACCAAATGGTGAGGGGAGTTTCTCATTATACAAGTACTCTCAATAATAAGTGAAGAAGAAATTGTAGGACTAAAATATCACTCTAATGAGCTGGGCTACAGGGCTTGCACTGGTAATTCTAGCAACTTGGGAGGCTGAGGTGGGAGGATGGCTTGAGCCTAGGAGTTGGAGACTTTGTAGTGAGCTGTGATGTTGCCACTGCACTCCAGCCTGGGCAACAGAGCAAGACCCCATTTCTTTTTTTAAAAAATCACCCTAATGAATTAATGGAATGCAATTACATTAATGTCTGCTAATTAGCATTACAAAAAGGACAGTTAGATATTGGAAGTACTCAACACCATCTATGAAGTAATCTTGCCAGAAAAAATTTAACCTGAATGTGATCAAGCTTCCAGAATGATCTAACAACCCATTTACTGGAAATTCAGAAGACAGGGATGTCTAAAGGATTCCCCAAGGATATAGGTAGAATTGTGGGAAAACCTCCAGGCAAATACAAGGAGAAACAGGGAGAGATGTGGATGGAACCTACACATTGAAAAACAACAAAAACCTTACTTCCAGGAACTCTCTTTGGAACTTCTGAGTCTCAAGTTATATCAAAATCAAAAGTTTTTTTTTTTTAAGAAAGACTTAAACATATAAACCAATTGTAATATAGACTAATAGAATATGTTGGACTTTATTTAGTTCGTGGTTTAAACAAACTGAAAAATTATAACACAATTGGGGAAATCTGGACCACCCAGTGGATATTTGATAAAATTAAGTGATTGTAATTTGTTCTTTTTTTCCAAGCATGATGATAATACTGCAGTTATGCTTTAAAAACATTAACAAAAAATATATGCAAATGACCACCTAAAATTATCCTTTTATTCATGCTGGAAGTTGAAGGGAGATGTTTTTCTGAGAGGTGCTGACATGAATTTGAGTAATCTAGAGTAGCAGTCCCCAACCTTTTTGGCACCAGAGACCAGTTTCATGGAAGACAATTTTTCTTGTCTTCCACGGGGGGGACTCAGGCGGTGATGCCAGTGATGGGGAGCGGCTGTAAACACAGCTGACACTCCCCCCTTCCTAAGTTTCATGCAAGACAAGTTTTCCACTGACGGGGGAGGGCGGGGGAGCCGTGTGGCCCAGGCCCTGGGGTTGGGGGCCACAGATCTGGAGGGTGAAGGCCTCCTGGATTGAATTGGTGCATTTGTAAAAAGCTGTATGAAAACTCTATCAATAAAAAAAATTTCAATAGAAAAATATTAAAAGATTCCAGTGGGCTTTCTGGGACTAGAGTAGCCCTAACACTTCCTTGCCGCCGACGTCCCCAGAGCAGAGGAGGCCGTTTGCTTCCGCTTTGGAGAGAAGAAAGGCTGGAGCGGACGGCCGGCGTCTGCCGGAGTCGCCTCCCAGTTGTTTTTCTTACATCGCGCTGCGCTCCTGCCGGCGTGCTCTTCTTTCTGAACTTCCTACAACCAGCATGCGGACGTGGTAAGATGTTTAAATTAGCAGAGGCCCACAGTTCCACTATAGCCCCGCACGTGACAACAGTACGTTTTCAGTAGCAGAAACCAATGTCTGGGCGGAACAATCATTATTGCCCGGTCAAGTGGAAAACCCTCCGAGAGCGCATGCGCGTCCCGCCCCCCGCGGAGGCCGCGTTTGCGCTTCCGGGCTCCGTCCGCGTGGTCGCGCAGGCGCGCTGCCGCCTCTCCGGGCCTACGTGATGCGCCGTGAGGAGGCAATGGCGGCTCTGCCTGCCGGGACGAGCGCCCAGAACCGCCCAGGCTCGGCCCCTCGGGACAGCCCGCGCGCTCCCCTGCTCCATCGTTAGTCGTCGCCGCCTGACCCGCGCAAAGCAAAAACCGGCGAGAGGACCGGCCGCGGACCCTCGCGGCGCGAGACGGGAGCGCCGGGCCGGGCCGCGCTCCGCCCCGCGCACTTTGATTGGCTCCGGTGCCGGGCTGGCCTCTTCCCGGCGCTCTCATTGGCTTAGACAGAGCTGGGGTGGCCGTACCGCCCTCTGCCCGCTCCTATTGGCCTGGGGGTGGGGCTTGCTCTACTCCTGCGCCCTCATTGGCCGATCTCCGCAGTTGGGGGTGGGTCCGCGCCGGGGGCGGGGGAGGACAACAAAGGGCGGTGGGCGGCCGGCCGCGGCGTCCGCGTCTTCCGCTGGTCTCGTCGGGCCCGGCGCCGGCCTGGCGCCCGCCGGCTCCAGATGAAGTGTGAGCGCTGCACGCGGAAGGTGGGCGCCGCGCCTCGGCGGGCCCGGGCCGGGCCGAGCGGGGTGGGGCAGGGCCGCTGCCCGGGCGAACGCGGCCCGCGCGGCGTTCGGGCCGGGTCGCCGTCGCGCTTCGCAGTTGTCGCTGCGCGTGTCGTGCTTCCCCGCGCCCTCGGGAATGCGCCGGCACCGGAGAACTTGGAAGGGCGCAAAGCAGCGGGTTACCGCTCCGCGCGGGCGCGAGACTGTGAGGCCTCGGCGCGCCGGCCTCAGTGAGACGCGGCCGCGGTGCGCGGCGCCGGCCTCCCACGCCCGCCCCGGGCCGCCGCAGCGGGGCCGCGCGGGGCCCGCGTAGCGGTTTTGTGATTGCGAAAATCGGGCGATGCCGTGAATGCCACGGTGTACCTTGCTCGTTTTTGCGTGACGCTCTACGGGAGACCTCTTTTCAGAGCCTTTCCCGTTGTCCTGGCTCGTTCTTTGCGGTGGCTGCGTGCGGGTAGGCCGGCTGCGTTCGGTGTCCGGCGACCGCAGGCGGTGCGGTTGTAGACGTGCCTGTGTCCCCAGGACCTGTGCTTTCGCTTCTGTGGGGAAGTTTCCAGACCTGTGGTCCATTGGTCCGAGCATGTACATTTTTAGATGGGGGGGGTCAGATTAAAAATTGTTCTTTAATAACGTTTCCTTGTATTTTTAAGGAATGTATTAAGAAAACAAAAACCGATGACCAGCAGAGTGTGTCGGATGAGGCGCCGAGCCTGGCCGAGGGCAGTGGAGAGGCAAGTAGACGCGCGAGCTTGGTGCCCCTGCGGTCTTCCTCTCTGCCGCGGCCCGGGACGCACCGCGCCGGGAGCAAAGAATGGGGGTGCAGTGTTCAAGCTTTGGGTGTTGAGCGGAAGTCCCGCTCTGAAAGGGCGGTTGAGATGGGTTAGCTTTATGATTCTGTAGGTTCAGTTTTCTGATTGTTTCTGTTCTAGTTCAGTTCTTGCTTTTAAATTCTGCTTAGCTAGTGGTGATGGTTTATGCGTATTGGGTATGTACTCTGAGTCTGGCACTGAGGGAGGTGCAGTCTCGTTTCATGCTCAGAATGAGCATTTTAGGTAAGTCCTCCCGTTACCCCTGTTTTTCCAAGAGAAGGGTGTGGTGGGGAAGGTTAAGGTCACTTCGTGCCTTAGGAAGTACTGGTACCAATTTTACAAATGGAGAGTCGCAACACGGGAGAGGCAGGTGACAGGTTTTCTCTTCAAGTTGAGTGGTGCTCATGTGGCGTTTGATCCGACCGGTGCCCCTGTGTGCCAGCACTGCGCCGTGGAGACTGGGGCTTAGGGGGCAGCGGGGCCGGAGGCACGCACCCCGCGCTGGCCGCAGGCAGAGAGGCCGAGAGCCCCGGAGCAGTCAGGCCCGGGCCCCTCCCACACTTGCCCTCTGGTTGCGTCACCTTGGACAGATGTCTGACCCCTGTGAGCCCCTGTTTCCTTACCAGTGACGTGGGGAGTTGAGTTACTTCCCTCCCAGGGCTGTGGAGAGGGTGAGGGAACGGGTGTGCACAGCCTAAGTGGGCTTCCCGCCAGGCCAGTGGTTAGGATGAGAGGAGGTGGGAAGGGTTAGGGTGGTGGGCCCTGAAGGGTGGTGGGAGTGCAGGGCTGGGGCGCTGGCACACCAGGTACGGGGAGGGCGTGGACAGACGTGATCTGAGGGGGGCAGCGGCTCTTGCCAGGTCGATGGTAGTGAGGAGCTAGGAGGCTCTCTGGGCATCGGGAAAGACTCAGGTGTGTGCGTTAGGGCAGGTGACAGAGGCCACAGATTTTAGCTGGCCGGAGTAGGGGAGAATCGAAGGAAGCTACTTGGGAGGCAGCTTTGAGAGCCTGGGCAGAGGGTGACAGGGCCTGGGTGAGTTAGCCAGAGTGGTAGAAGCAGAAAAGAGGACACGACACAGGTGCGTGTAGTTTTAGCTCCGTGGACACTGAGCTTTCTGTAGGATGTTGGTGTGGAGTTTGGGGGAGGAGAGCTGGAAGCACAGAAAGCGGGGGTGGCAGGTGCTGCTCTGGGAACAGCGAGGCTGACGGGCTGGATAAAAGGGAAGTGGGTTTTTGCAGAAAGCGTGAGTTTGGGAGGCAGGAGGAAGGAACGTGAGGGGCAGGGACGGAACTGGACCTGAACCGTGAAGACTTGCAGAAGGACTGGGTTGTGCACAGCATGCCCTGCAGCGAGGCCGGCAGGAGGCACTGCTAGGTGAGGTGGTGCAGGGTGGTTGTGGGCCCCTCGACAGGGACAGGCTGGCGGCAGTAGAGGCAGAGTCCTCAGTGCAGCTACACAGTCTGTTAGGCACCAGACCGAGGAGTGGTAGCTCCATCCCCACCTGGGAGCTTGTTGGAAATGCCAACTCGTGGGCCTCGTGCAGACCTTCTGTATCCCTACCTGTAACAGAACAAGATCTCAGGGTAAGCAGGCTGCACAGGGACACTGGGTCATGTCTGGGGGTTGGGGGGAGGCAGAGGTGACAGCCTGAGCTCCTGTTCTGAGTGTGCTGTGGAAGGAGGGGCATGTCCAGAGCTGTCTCCTGTCAAACCATGTTCTAAAGAAAAACAAACACATAGACTATCTGAGGAGCCTTCATAAATTTGTTGAAATACTCCAGTAAACTTCAGAATATTCATAGGTTCATCCACCAGGTGTTTATTGAACATCTTCTGTGTGCAATACCTCCTAGAGGTGCTGGGGAGCAGATGGGAAGAAGACAAAGTTCACAGCCTCATGGTACTTGTGCCGGGAGGGAGGGAAGAGACAGGTAAGGGTGGTGCTGCTTTGGCAGGTGTTGGGACATCTCTGCTGAGGGGCACTCGAGGGGTGAGCCTGGGGCCCTCGGGGGTGGCAAGAACAGCAAGGACTGGTATGGCTGGACGTGTGGGAGCCAAGGAGGCAGTGAGGGGCGGGGGCAGACGGGGCCACTGGCCGGGTCAAGGCCCTTGTGCTAGGGGCTGCCATAGAGGGCTCCGAGCAGAACAGAGATGTGGTGTGTGTGTTAGTGGATATCTCTAGGGGTGCAGGCCGGGCATGAAGGAGAGGGTGGTGGGGTTTGAGGCTGGATGCCAAGGTTCTGTGGTCTGCGGGTCCAGGTGAGCAGAGTCACTCTTGTTGAGATGAATAGGCCAGGGGCAGATTTGATTATTGACACTTCATTCGGGTGGTTTGAGGATCCGGTTGCACATCCGGGTGGAAACTTAGAGCCAGCAGTGGGCTGTAAAGTTCTGAGCCTCGAGGGAGAGGCCGGGGCTGTGGGGGCTGTGGGGCTGGGTGGGCTCCGGGAGTGGGAGCTGGAGGGACAGTCAGGGGCTGAGTCACAGGCTTCAAAGAGGAGGGGTCCTGGCGGGGAGGGGAGGGCCAGAGGGCCAGCTCCCGCAACACAGGAATATTGTTTTCTTCCTACCCCGTGACCTCGCTAGAGCCAGGTTCCACCCTTGATTGTTATCTGCATGACTCCCTGGTGTCGTCATGGGCTGGGTCCCATGCTTTGGGTTCCTTTGTCACCTAGAGCTGCTCAGAGGCAGATACAGTCTCCCTCCAGCCCCTTGAGCATCAGGCCTGGCCCCTGGTATTGTCTCCAGTGTTTAGTGTGAGTTTTGTATTGGTGTCACCTCCCTACAGAAGCACATTGAAGAGTGTTTGTGGAAGAGTCACACCTGTCATCTTTCTTTTGTAGAAGGGAGAATTCCATAAGTTGGCTGATGCCAAGATATTTCTGAGCGACTGCCTGGCGTGTGACAGCTGCGTGACCGCAGAGGAAAGAGTCCAGCTTTCCCAGCAGAATGCCAAGGACTTCTTCCATGTTCTGAACCTTAATAAGGTATGGTGTCCAGGGCATTTGCTGATATTGGGGATCTGAACTGGGGGAGGCAGGAGGAGCCTCTGCTCAGACATCAATACATTTTGCCCTTTCCCCTGTGTCAGGACATCCTGTACAGTAGTTAACCTTCAACCAAGCCCCTCCGTCAAGAATAAAATCCCTGCAAAGATTCATACTCCCTTGCCGACACTTGGGCAGTGGTGGGGGCTGGCACCACCCATCAGGCTCTCCTGGTTTAGGGGGAGGCCTCAGCCTGGTGAGGGCAGGTAGCGTGGCCCAGGTCATGTGGGTGGCTTGGTGCCTGAGCTGTGCTGTTCTGCCTCTGGAGCACGTTTTCAGAGATAGGGGTTGTGTTCTAATGGGCAGGCAAAGACTCTTCAGGAAAGTATCATCCCAACCTCTTTCTTCCAGCTCGTTCCCTACAGGCCTTCTGCATGGAACTACCTGGTGTCACTTGTCTCTCAGTGAGACCGGGGAGAGGGAAAGAAAGGAAGACAGAGAAGGCAGATGAGGCTGAAAAGCACTTGGTTTGTGGGGCTCTCCCCCCAGCCCTGCAGGAAGCACGTGCATCCTGCTTTGCCCAGGTGTCGGTGCCCTGACCCACATGACAGGGTAGATTCCGCAGTAGTTGGTGTGGGCACCTCAAGACATTGACTGAGGGGAACATCACAGGGCATGGAGCCAGGCGGACTTCATGGTGTTTACCACTCACCCCATGACATCTTCCTGGACAAGTTGTCCGGCACCATTTGGGTTGTGATTTCAGATAGAAATATGTGTCTTTCTGCTGTTAGCCTTGGTTGTGTCTGGGGGTGCCCTTCCTGGTATGCGGATACCTGGGAGCCTGTGAGCTAGCAGCAGGCTGCCTGGTTAGGGTGATCTGGACCAGGAGACACCCCCCACCCCCGTCGGCCATGTTCCCCAAGCACCCTGTCCCACATGCTCACCCTCGGCCCTTCAGGGAACAGAATGGCCTTAGCCATTTTATTATGTTGAACAGACTCGAGTCGATTGGGATACAGCTTAGTTTCCTCTGGTGCACTCTGCAGGACTACTAGAGACTTTAAATTCTGTAGCATCAATAGTTTTTGCCAAAATGCCCTTAAAAGTGCCTATGTCACTTTATATTCCCGTGAGTGATGTAGGCAGGTCACTATGTTTAGCAGTCCTGACCACACTCAATATCAGATTCACAATTTTTTCCCAATCTAATGGGTAGAAAATTATCTCATTTGCATTTTCCTGCTCATTAGAGAGCTGGAGGTCTTAGATTATGTTTATTGACAATTTATATCTTACGCTCTTTGTCCAATCTACAATTTATATTTCAGTGTGGTGTGAGACTTGAGTACAGTCCTTTCCATTTGAACAAGCCAGTTGTTCCAGCATCTTCCATTCTTTCTTCATTGTTACATACAACAGTTTGAGGATGGGAATTATTCACTCCTTAAAAACTTGCCACTAAAATGTTTTGGGCATGATGACTTTTAGGAGGTATATCTTTGGACATTACTTTAGAGTATATTTTTATCATTACTGGGTCATTTCAGTTATTTGTGGACTAATGTTGTATATTTTCCTTTAAAATTTCTCATTTCCTCCAGATATTTGAATTTATTAATGTAATATTGTTCTTAAAATTGACAAAATTTTCTTAGATCTACAGTCATGTCTCTTTTGAGGTGGAGTCTCTCTATATAGCCCAGGTTGGAGTGCAGTGACTATTCACAGGCATGATCGTAGCTCACTGCAGCCTTGAACTCCTGGGCATGTTGTTCCGAATTTCTCATTAAGGTGTCTAACTCTCACTCCATGTATAATCAGCATATATATAACATTATTCTGTTTCTCCTTTTAGAAATGTGATACCTCAAAGCACAAAGTGCTGGTAGTGTCTGTGTGTCCTCAATCTTTGCCTTATTTTGCTGCTAAATTCAATCTCAGTGTAACTGATGCATCCAGAAGGCTCTGTGGCTTCCTCAAAAGTCTTGGTGAGTTGCCTTTTGATAAATTTGTGAATTTATAACTTGAGTTTATAAGTGCCCTTTTTATCTCTAAAGTTCAATTTTCAAGTGCTCAGGATAGATAAACTCCCACGAGAGTCTCATGGAATGTAAAAGGATCTTGTCCCTTGTGTCATGAAACCCAGCCTCTGATTGATGATAGGCAAATGTCACTTTCCCCTTTGCTGTGCATAGACGTGTGTTTTGTTACAGCGGGGGCTAACCCCTTGACCCCTTTGGGAGTAGGAAGTGACCACCTGCTGACAGTGTGGACAGGGACACTGGGAGGCTCCCACACTGGCCCAGCAGCCTCTGAGTGGTGCCCAGCTCACAGGGCATTTACCTGATAGAGAATTACTTTTGAAATAATTGACGTTCAGTTTCCCAAGAAGCTTTCTGGAGAACAGAGCAGGAAAGGAATGGTTTGTGTTCCTGATGTGAGGAATAAAAGGTAGTGATTTCAGAATACAATCAAAGAACTCAAATGTCAATGTTGGAATACTGCCTAAAATATTGGTGAAAAATGCTACTGTACCGTCTGCTTTTGTCAGATGGGAACTGCCGCCCTAGTTTGGTAAAGATGCCCGTTTGCTCGTGGTGGTGTTTGTATAGCCCTTGGGCACCCTCCTAGCATGGCAGTCAACATGCGTGTTCAAAAAAGGGGAACTTAAGTGATTTGCCAAATAAGAGTTTTTATTATTCCATGATGCATTTTTAAAGATGTTAATTTACTGGGAATTACTAATAAAATGACACTTGGAAAATAAGCATCATCAGGATGGTCTCGAAGTCTGAGAAACAGCCTGTGGGGCTTGTTGCTCCTTGGCACTCTTGGTGAGTAGCATTTTCTCAGGGCCTGGTCATTTAGTGCATAATGTGCTACAACCAAAACTAAGTTGCAGCTACGAATGTGATCTTGTTAAATCATTCCTCCTGCTTTTAAACTTAAAAAGCCTCAGGTAAGGTTAATTTTGCCAAAGATCAAAGTTATTGAATGATATACTTTCTCATGGTGAAAGGCCTTATTTGGGGGAAGTTTTTTTAATACATACACAACTGAATGTTGCATATTAATGTAAATAAAATATATCCACATTGAAACTTAATCTTAAGGTAATACTTTAAATTTTATGATATTTCTTTTTAAAAATTAACTGGCTGCTTTTAAGACTTTTACCAGCTGTGGATTTTAAAGTTACTTGTTTAATTTATTTTATTATAATTTTTTTCATAAGTAGAAGCAAGGAAACTATTAAAGGTCCTAGTGAAGGGTGATGGGGTTTGGAATCAGAGTGGTAGCAATGAGGAAGAAGATAAGTGGGTTAATTCTAGATGTAGCTTGGATTCAGAAACAGTAGAACTTGCTGATTAGGTAGGAGAGATGGAGAGGATTCAAGGTTGTGGTTTGTGAAACTGTTTACTTAGATGAAGAAAATTAGAGGAAGAACAGATTTCGTTTTTTTTGAATATGTTAAGTTTGAGGTGCAAAGCTAGGTGGGAATGTTGACTTTCAATTTAGTGAAGTTCCCTATAAGCTTTAGGGAAGAAGAGGAATCATGTCCCTTATCTTTGTTCCTCCAAAGCCTAATACCATGCCCAATACCTGTTATGTACATAGTAAATGTTTTTGAGTGGGAGGATGGCTATTTGTTTCCAAGTCGAAACTGCTTGAAGACAGCAACTCCGTATCTACTTGATAACTAAAAATGGCTTTGGCACCTTCTGGGATTTTGCTAATGCCTGGGTGAATGAGTTCTATGTGATGGTAATATTTAGTTATATCAGACTTTAGTTGTGAAAAATTAGTTGTGCAGTGTTGAGACTCTCAAGTGAAGGTCACTTTGTAAGTATAATTTTAAGTTGAAGGTGGGCTCGAAGACGTGTTAATAAAACAAACCAACCACATGTGTGGTCTAACATGAAGGGCGAGGACTCCAGGTACATTTATAGCCACAGGCATGAGACTGTATCAAGAGTGGTCCGCACCCGGACAGTGGAGGCATCGCACACCTCAGCAGCAAATGGAGCAACTCTTTCTAAAAGCAATGGAGAAAAAGAGGACCTAGAGTCGAAGGAGGAAAAACATTTTTATTTAATGAACATCTTTCAAAGATTTGACACCATAGTAGAGCTAAGTCATTTAATTGTTACAATGCTGAGAAAGGTACTGTTCATATTCACCACCTATGTCAGGGGTGGTAAAAGCTCAGAGTATCTCTTTTGCTTTACTTTATCCACCTAGTGGAGCTAGAGCTAGCTGTATAGCTCAGGTCTGAGTCCTTGCCTCTCCGACTGTCCCCATGCAAAAATATTTATACTTAATTGCAAGTAACAAGTACAGAAAAACTGAAAGGCACAGAGGAGTGGAAGAAGACACCAAAACCTTAGGTCAGAACACATCTGTGAACTCTTCCAGAGCCCAGGCCTTGGATCTGCAACGTTCTCCCCTGCTGCTCATCCCACTCGTCAGCAAAGCAGGGGACTCTGACTGCAGCAACGGAACAGGCCTGGGTTTGCGGGGAGAGAGAATCGTGAGCCACCCCACACTCCTGTCTAGGTGGAAGTGAGAACCAAGGATGTAAGGAGCCAGGGCAGGATGGATGGCAGTTCCCGACAGCAGAGCTTCTTCAGCTAGCTGTTTCCTCCTTCTGGGGGAATTGTGCTCACTGGGACCTCACCTTCCTGAGACACGCTTTCGTCAAAGAGCACACCGGGTCCAGCCCAGCCCGGAAGCTCTCATTCTCTGCAGCCCTTGTGAGCTCTCCACCAGCTTTACTATAATTATTGAAAGTATGTTTGTCTCAGGCTTATTTACCAATATTAAGAAAATTATGTTAAGACAAAGCTAGTTGAAAGGCAACATAAAAATTAAGACCGTCATAAAGCTACGCCTTTCTGCTGTACCCTTTTATTTTGAAGATGTCAAGGACCATCACAGACTGAAATTTAATTTGCCAGTGAATTGGAAAGGAACACTGTGGGCACCTTTATCATTGTCCATTAATTTATATATGGAGTATTATAAGGAGTGTATATTAACAGATGTAGAGAGAAAGAGAAACAAGAGAACATACATACTTTATTGTGAAAAATGATACATGCTTTTTTTTTTTTTTTTTTAAAAAGGGCTGAGCACAGCCACTCACGCCTGCGATCCTAGCACTCTAGGAGGCAGAGGCAGGAGGATCTCTTGAGCTCAGGAGTTCGAGATCAGCCTGAGCAAGAGCGAGACCCCGTCTCTACTAAAAATATAAAAAATTAGCTGGGCGTGGAGGTGACACCTGAAGTCCCAGCTACTGGGGAGGCTGAGGCAGGAGGATCGCTGGAGCCCAGGAGTTTGAGGTTGCTGTGAGCTAGGCTGACACCACAGCACTCTAGCGTGTCTCAAAAAAAAAAAATTAAAGTTAAAATTAAAAATTATTTAAATTAAAAAAGAAAATGAAACACACTGGCCTGAACTTATGCCATTAATGATAGAAAAGAACCAAGACTGATTTTAGTATCTCAAGGAGAAATGCCTGTAGAACCTGTTTTTTAAGTTTGTCCCTTAAACATAAGAAAGCAAAAATGACTAAGAGTGAGGAAGTAGATCTAGATTCTGGTAGGGTCTAGAAGTAGATCTCATAATGTGGCAAGAAGCTGAGCGTGCCCCTCTCTCCCGCAGGGGTACACTACGTATTTGATACGACAATAGCTGCGGATTTTAGTATCCTCGAGAGTCAAAAAGAATTTGTTCGTCGCTATCACCAGCACAGCGAGGAGGAGCGAGCGCTACCCATGCTGACCTCCGCCTGTCCTGGTGAGCCCCCCAACGGCATCTCCATTGCCCTGGGCACCAGTCACAAGAGGGCCTGTCACTGCTGCATGAGGTCGGAGGTCGGCAGACCTGTCCCATTCAGCCTCCATAGACTAAGAGGAAAGATTTCGGCCTGATGCACGGTTTTATGTCAGCCAATATATTTATTAAATGTGGGTAGTTTGGGGGGACCTGACAGCTGGGTGTTAATTTCTTACTTTTGTTTATCCATATTTTTAAAGTTTCTGAGATGAACATATTATATATTAAAAGAAATGTGTTCTCAAAAATATGACCTATTTTAGACATCCAAATAATTACAGATAATATGGCAAACATTTGTGTATCCTTTGCCAGTTTAACTAAAAATTACAGAATGAAAATTTTTTTACGTTGATACTCAGATTCTATCAGGGAGCCCTTATTAAACCACTCTTTAATTAGTTTTAGGATAACAAGTTGGTGCCTAAGGTATAGAAAAGATTTGTCATAGACTTTTCAATTCTGGAAAAGATTAAGAAATTTTTGAAGACAACGCAGAAGGAAGGAATTGCTTCCTATATTGGCAAACAACATTCAGTCAGAAATTATTCTGAGTACATCAGGTCTATGAAAGGATAGGAGAGCTACACTGTCTAGGGTATGTAATTTTTAGGGTTTGGTTCACATTTCAGTTCTGTTTATCCCCCTGCCCATCATGGTTTCAAATTTTTCTAGCATTTTACATGTCAGCCTTCAATCATTAGGATTATAATTTAATAAAATACAATGTTGACATTATGGTTGATTAGAATTTGGAAATACTCTCTACCCATTTGTAAAATTATAAAGAGGAAATTCACCGTCTGCTCAATAGTCTGTGTTGGCTGACATTACCTGAGCCGTGTCTTTCACTGACAACCCACAACCTGCTGTGATTTGCTCAGCTGCAGGTTGGGGGAGGGTGTTAGTGACTTGCTTCAGGTGTATGGTTTGTCCTAGAATAGTGATTCACAGATTCTGTATCAAAGGGCTAAGTATAAACCATCGGACTGTAAATACGGACTTTGGCTAGGTTGTGGCTATCAGATTCAGCTCTTCTGTCATTCTAGGTGTTTTTGCAGGAGTAGAGAGTTCCCTTCCATGGCCAAGGGCTGTGAATGACCTGCCCCTGGGCCCCCCAGTGCCCTCCTTTGGGGCTGTCATGTGATGCCACACGTGGCTTCTTAGCACCAGTCACTGTTGCTTAGTTCCACCCCCACACAAGGAAGAGGAAGCATAAGATGACCCAGAACTAAGACCTGTGCCCCTGGAACAGCAGTTTCCAAATTTTGTGCCCACAATCCCATCATCAGGGCAGAACAAGAATTCCTGTTCTCTCCCAACCCCAACAGATAGGAACATTTGTTGATTTCTTTATTGGGAGGCCCTACTGTGGTGGAACCTAGAATGAAGCTCTCAACTCATTGCAAAGCACTAACACTGCAGATGATTGATTTGTGTGGGAGCAGGGGGCCCTCTGCCCTTGGCAGCGAGGCTGGGGACCCAGGCATTTCTGAGGAGAGGGGAGTGTGTCCCAGAACCCTTTCTCCTCCCCAGCCCTCTGCTGTGTACCGGCCTCTTGCTTTCTATCTTAGCTTGAGATTTGCCACATTTAATGGTTTCGTTTAGCTGTTTAGGGCTGTAGTTTTGGAGTTTCTAGAATGTTCTTAATGATGCATTTTCCTCCTGGAGCTCTTTATACTTAAGTGTGTCAAAACTGTAACTATTGTTCAGATTTATGCCAACTCCCAAATTTAGGGAGATGATTCAGTGAGATCTTGTTTACAACTAAATCTTTTCTATAATTTAGCATGGACAATTTAAGGAAATTGAAGCAACACCAAGATCAGCTGACTTCACTTGGTACATAGAGTTGGGGCTTGGGTGGTCATGTGCTGGCTCTCTGAAAATGGCTTCCTGACGTGGGGTCCCCTGGCAGCCACAGTGGGCCAGAGTGCCCACCTCCCGGGGTGCAGGGCATGTGTGGGGCAGGAAGCAGTGAGTAGGGCCACCATCACCTGCAGCTGCCTCCTTGAAACTAATCAAAGGGGCTGGCCTAGAACATTCAGTCTGGAGCTGTCTGACCTGGGCCCTGTTCCCACAAGGCAGTGAGATGCCATCCTGCCAGGCTTAACTTGCACAGTGCCCCGCAGAGGAACAGGAAGATGCTTAAGTTTCTTGACTTCTGGACACAGCTCTCAGACCTTGTGCAGCTGAGGTCCTGTGGTTGTCTCCTGCCCGCGCCAAGAGCGCTAGTTAAGCAGAACCATGGGAAGTAACCTCTTTGATCCCAGGGCAGTATCTGGAGAGAAACTGACCACCTCGGTCCAGTCCATTTACTCTGTTCTTCTCATGACTTCATTAAAGGTCACTCTGAGAAGAGGTGGGCAAGTGCTTTCTGACAGAGGGAAAGCACCACAACCCACCATGGGAAATGGGTGCTCTTGTCAGCACGTCTCCATCATTTTGAATGGCAGGGTCTCTGTGGGAGCCAGCAGGGGCTGACCAGGGCCCAGGACCAGCATCTCTGTCCACGGCAGGTGCTCAGAATGAAATCTTACCAAAGGCATCCTCAGGAAAAGCTAACCTCTCTAGCTGTAGGTATGCTTCAAACATGAGGGGCACCGTGAGCCGTGAGGATCCAGGCTACCTTTTGCTGCCCGGCCCTCTACCATAGCAGCCATGGTGGCCAGGAGGCATCCTCCTTGGGTCCCAGCTCTTACCTCCCTGGTGTCTCACCTGGTCTTATGCAGTGTCTGAGGCTTGCAAAGCCTTCACCTCAGCACACAGCGAGCTCTTCCGTGACATGCCTGCGAGCCATGTCCTGGTGTTGCTGGTGTGTGTGCTGTGAGATCAGGGTGGGTGTGGCCCTTGGGCCTGCCAAATGCTCTGTTTTATAAGATAGTTTTATCTTTTTTGATGAAAGCTATAGCATGTATTTGGCAGGAGGTTTGAAGTGTGCAGAGGCTGGGGATTAGGGGAGCCCTCCTCCCTGCAGCACATCTCTTAGTGCTTTCTGTGTCTCTGTAGCTGTTTCCTGGGTGCACATGGGCATGCATACAGGTGATGCCTGTTTGAAATTTCGATTGTTCAGATGTGATTGTCCATTCTGACTGTGGTGCCCACTGCTCAGAGCTTGTTCTTGCTTTTTGGGCACCTGTTACCCTGACTCTTACCTTTCTCCCCTCTGGTTCTTTTCTGTCTGGGTCCAGCAGGGATGCTCCCATCTGCAGCAGCTCCCATCCTAACCCTAGCCTTAACCTGTGACCCAGCCCGAGCCACAGGCTGGGTGGAGGAGGAGGTTTGGGGGAGGCCGTCTGCTGCTAGTTCTAAAGAAGAGGTGACCTGGCTTCACTCTGGGGTGTGGGGCTGCAAGCACTCAGAGCCACCAGCACGTGGCAGGAAGGAGCTGACCTCACAAGTCCCTTCTCTCCCCAGGCTGGGTCCGGTACGCGGAGCGGGTCCTGGGCCGGCCCGTCACCCCCCACCTGTGTACTGCCAAGTCCCCCCAGCAGGTCATGGGCTCTTTAGTGAAGGATTATTTCGCCCGACAGCAGGTAAGCCAACCTCTTCCTGGAGGGCAGCGTATGTCAGGAGGAGATGAGCTTCTGGTGGACTGTGGGGGACTGAGTGGGGCAAGCAAGGGGCGCCATGGCACAGCAGTTCCACCACACACCCAGGGTGGTCACAGCCCCCAAGGCGAGCACGAGGGAAGCTGTGGCTTCGGGACTCATCTGCCGCACCATTAACCTTCTCTGTGGCATCTGGGGGTTCCCCTGGACCGACTCTGGGTTGAGGAGAAAGACTGCCCACCCTGCAGAGAGGCTGTCCACCTGCTTCTCGGACGCCTCACCAAGTGAGGCCACGTGGCCTGTGCCCAGAGGCTGAGGGCCACTGTCACTCAGGGAGCCAGACCTGGCCTTTCCCTCGGACCTTCAGCAGAACTCCCTGCTGCCCTTGAAGAGACCCTTGTCCTGTGGTTTGTTCTTCAGCGTGCCCTGCCCTTCTCCATCAGACTTTAAGCTCCTTCAGGGGACAGCCGAGTCAGGCACTGTGGAAAGAGAGAAGACTGCAAATTCGGGATCTTTCAAACACTTGAAGCCAGCCTAGAGAGGCACACACTTGCAGCGTTGTTATTTTAGCAATAGGGAGTGTTTTCTTTCTACTTGGTTTGCTCATAAAATCACCATAGTTGGCAAATTATAAACATGATGTTAGGTGTATGTGTTCAGTATAAGTGGGACAAAAATGCGAGCTGTGGGACTTTGTCTCCCCTACTCACCTGTTGGGGGAAATCCATGTCTCTCAGTCTTCTAAATGCTGCCGGCCCTCCCTTGGCTCGAGCCCAAAGCCACGGGTCCTCCTGCAGGTGCTGCCAAGGGGCAGCTGAGCCACAGAGCCCTGGCCTCCGGCCACCTCTTGCCTGACCACCTGGCAAGGGCTGCAACCAGGGGGCATTTCCTCTTCTGCTCTGCCCCTGCCTGAGTAGGGCCTTTCCACCTAGACTTCATCCCAAGGGTTACTCAGCAGTCACCAGCTCCTGGCTTTGCTGCCAGTTCTGGCTCAGCTGTGGGCAGGCCCCAAGAGAGGGGCAGCCTGGGAAGGTAACACTCAGGAAAGTCTGTGGATAAACCAGGTGTCCACGACGGTTCCACACTGGGCTTGCTCTCACCTGTTTTGTCCTTGGGTGCACGGGTTCAGGAGGAAACAGGCTCAGCTTTCCTGGTTCTCCCAGGGAGGCTACGCAGGCTGCTGGGCCTTGGGATTGGTCAGATTCTGTCTGGGGTGAGGCAGCAGATGGTGGGCTGGGTGCTGGTGCTTCGTGGAGGTGGGGAGGCACAGGAGCCAGCCGTGGCTACAGGACCTCAGTCTGTGGGGGGTGGGCAGCAGCAGGCGACATCTCCATCCCTTGTCCTCTGGGCACTAACTGTAAGCTGCATGGTCACCTCTCCACAAGCACTAAACACGGGATGCCCTTCCTCCACAGAACCTGTCTCCAGAGAAGATTTTCCATGTCATGGTGGCCCCTTGCTATGACAGGAAGCTGGAGGCTCTCCAAGAAGGCTCTTCCTCTGCTCTACACAGTTTCCCGGGTGCTGACTGTGTGTTAACATCAGGTGAGAGGAGGGCAGGGCAGGTCTGCACCACTGAGCCATCTTAGTGCCTGTCACTGTGGTCACCATGGTCACCGTCTGAAGTCACTGACCACTGGGCGTCCTTGGGGTTTAAGTGCATGAAAGAGAAGGGCAATGTTTGATCCAGTGTCCTGTCTCCTCTCTGCATCTCCCTCCGGATAAGTCAGGTCTCCGGGAGAACCACCCAGGCAGCATGGCCTGTTGTTTTACTGCACAGTCCACTTAACGTACTTACCACTTGGTAGGAAAAGTCGTGTATAAGCATAGAAGGTCTCCTTCTAACACTTTGCAGATGTTATGTTAAGATTCTGCAGTAGGTTCTGTGTGTGCTGCAGATGGAAATCATCCCCTGGAGTCATCCAGGGAGCTTAAAAACTTTGTTAAAATTCTGTTGGATCTGTTTAAACTGGGCTCTGAAAACAGGTCTCCCCCCAGGTGTTTGGATCAGTGGTAGGTTAGGCAGAGTGGCTGGCTCTCAGGGGACAACCTTTAAGGGCTCTGATTCCCTTCACGGGCCCCCTGACCTCAAATCATAGCGTGAGGATGCCCCAGGAAAGGTCTCTGCTCCGCAGGTGCAGGCCCCCTGTGGGTGGTGTGGAAGAGGGTGAGAGGGACAGTGGGCCCTCAGGAGTCCAATCCTTCACTTCCTGCGAAGGGCTGGGGGCCGTCTGCTTATGTGAGAACTATATCCAGCCATCTTTTTTCTGAGTGTAGGTTCATAGTAATAAACTCTTCTCACACGTGCTCCAGCCGTCTCATGGCATCTGACGCCACAGCCGTTGTTTAAGAGACCCACTTTTTCTATCAAGGGTTTTTTCAGGAACACTTGGGTAAAAGGAAATACAGAATTAGTTCTGGTTTGCAGTTGATACCATTGCAGAATAACTGTATATTATATAAATGCAACCAGTGTATTTTTGGCCGTCCTATCCATGTGAACTTACTATACACAAAAGTTTTCCACTTGGTTCATGCAAAGTGGACAAGAAAAAAATTTTCCCCTTGGGAAACAAAATCAAGGTAAGATTGATCATTTGTATAAATCCCTCAGTTCAGGGGCAGAAAGAGGAATTAGAATTAGTATCATCTTATATTTTATTAGTGTTTTTTATTTTATTAATGTTGTTTTTCCCTTGAGATGGGCTTCTGTTGTCTGTGATGGAGATTTTATAGCAGGGAGGGCATCTGAGATCACTAGTGTCGAATTTCCTATGGGGGAAGGAAAGTGTGGTGTTCCAGTGGCATGGGCCATCTGTGTCTTTTGACGGTGCCTCATATTACTTGTTTGCCTGTAGGTGAAGTTGTTCAAATAATGGAGCAAAGTGACCTCTCAGTGCAAGATGCAACTGTCGACACTCTGTAAGTGGCTTCTGCGGAGAGGGTCTGCTGCTGGGCAGGGCCACTTCCCATCCCGGGGCTGTCCTGCTTTATGACAAGGCCACATGGAGCACTGAGGCATGGTCTCCCCACAGCCCCCAGCCATTTTTCCAGCTATTGAGTTGGATGTGAGCAGAACCCTGGAATGCCGTTCTCCAGGGCTGCCAGGGAGTCAGGGGGCTTGGTGGGCTTTCAAGACCCTGAACCCTCAAGGAGGAGGAGAAGCACAAACCACTGTGTTCTCACTGAGGCAGAGCTGCGGGTTTGTGCACCAACACCCTCCCTTCTGGATGTCACCTGCTCCTGACATTCTGCGTTGCCACTGGGGAAATGGAGCAGCTCCCTGAGGTCCCTTTGCACCAAGAGCAGCAGGATGGATTCTGCTATGGGTGGTGACCCTGATACCCAGCAAGACTTGTGGCTCCTGCTGTGTCTCAGGCGGTGGGCAGAGAGTGCTGCAAAGGCCAGTGGCACGTGTCCTCCCCAAAGCTCCCTGACCCAGTTGCTACATTTGTGCCCCTTTGTGGAAGGTGGAACTGAAGTTTATAGAATTTAAGGAACTCTGCTCAGGCCTGGGGTGGCCCAGGGTCCTCTTGGTGGCCCGGGTGTGGACAGGCAAGCCTTCCCTGGTCGCCCTGAGGTTCCCAGTTCTTGGGGCGGCCCTGGGTCACATGCTCTTCTGCAGTCTGGTTTCACTCTTACTGTCCCTTTGCATCAGCACTACTGAAGGACTCTTCTTTTCTCTGCCTGGTGAGGTTTGGAGACTTGAAGGAGGAAAAGGTGATGCGCCACGATGGAGCCAGCTCGGATGGGCACCTGGCACATGTCTTCAGACACGCGGCCAAGGAGCTGTTCAATGAGGATGTGGAGGAAGTCACTTACCGAGCCCTGAGGTGTGGGCGGGGAGCAGAGGCAGCACCACAGCCCGTCTGCGCCTGTGGCAGCACCAGGCAGACTGCCTGAAACCAGCCTCGCGTGGGGTGTGCGTGCCATGTGTGTAGCTGTTTATGTAGAGTTTACAAGGGTCAAAATCAGAAGGCCTTGTTTGAGTTTATTTAGACTTTTTTATTTTGCTGAAATTCCAAACTTAGAATAGAAAATGATCCTTAAGTCACAGATAAAGGACTTGACAGACCAAAACCCATTTTGTTCATTTTATAGAAACAAAGACTTCCAAGAGGTCACCCTTGAAAAGAACGGGGAGGTTTTGCTACGCTTTGCTGCTGCATACGGCTTTCGGAACATCCAGAACATGATCTTGAAGCTTAAGAAAGGCACGTTCCCGTACCACTTTGTGGAGGTCCTCGCATGCCCCGGAGGTAAGACACCAAGAGCAGCCACCAGGGCAGGTGGTCCTTGCTGGCCACCCAGAGCCTCACTCTCGGCTCTGACAGCTTTGCAGGGGCGTGGATGTGCCCCTGCAGCGTATGCTGGGATCTTCTGGGCCCTGTTGGTCCCACTCTTTCCCACACACCCATGTAGCGTGAAGAATGGGCAGTTAGGAGTTCTCTTGGGGCGTGACCCACGGGAGGACCCACGTGGCACCAGGTGAGCGAGTCAGTTCCCATGGCAGCTGGTGCAGAGAACACACTACAGGGCGAGGCCCATGGGAGCCGAGGGTGAGCTGGGCCCGTCCTTGAGTGAGAGGTGCCTGGAGTGTGAGGTGGAAGGAGGAGGGGCCCCCAGGCAAGAAGAAGAGGGCAGGGACGGCAGAGAGGCCAGCTTTGGCTCTTGGGAAGGGTGGGTCCTGCAGCTGGGCTGAGGGACAGCAGGAGGAGGCAGTCGGCCTGGGGCTCGGGCTCCGGGAGGACAGAACATGGTTGATGGCGATCGTCCAGGCAGATGAGGCAGGTATCCCGGATTGGGGGAGAGGAGTGAGGGGCCCATGAGAGGGGGCCAGAGCCAGGACAGGGTGGGGGGCAGCTATGGTGGTCCGTCTGCACCCCAGCGGGGACTGGAGTGTCTGCTGTCCTGACTGTGGATGCCATGGGATACTCAAGGGGAAATGCCAGGTGCAAGTCCAGATGCCCCTCAGTGGGCAGACAGACAAGTTGTGAAGCCACAGCAGGAGAAGAAACAGCCGTGAAGGGCATGAGCATGGCTGGAGGCCCCGCCCTGGCATCCTGTGACTCGTGGGGGAGGAGGGGCCCCCAGGCAAGAAGAAGAGGGCAGGCACGGCAGAGAGGCCAGCTTTGGCTCTTGGGAAGGGTGGGTCCTGCAGCTGGGCTGAGGGACAGCAGGAGGTGGGGCTGGAGGTCTGGAGACAGAGAAGGTGAGTGCCAGCTCCTGAGAGGGTGGAGGTCAGAAAGTCAAATTCTGGTGCCATTCTGGAACCAGTGGATAGCGAGGTTTAACCAGGGTGGAAATTTGCTCAAAATCTTCTTTTTGTTGTTTGTGGTTTTTGTTTTATTTTGTATTGTTTGTTTTTTAAAGAGACAGGGTCTACAGGGTTTCACTCTGTTGCCCGGGATGGAGTACAGTGGTGTCATCATAGCTCACTGCAGCCTCGAACTCCTGGGCTCAAAAGATCCTCCTGCCTCAGCCTCCTGAGTAGTTGGGACTATAGGCGTGTACCACCATGCCTATTTAGTTTTTAAATTTTTTTGTAGAGATGGGGTCTTGCTATCTTGTCCAGGCTGGTTTCAAACTCCTGGTCTCAGGGAATCCTCCCACCTGTGCCTCCCAAAGTGCTGGGATTTCAGGCATGAGCCACCACACCTGGCCAGTCCAAATTCCTTCAGATGAATTTTTTTTTTTAATTTCAAAATATTACTGGGGTATAAATGTTTCTGGTTACATGTATCAATTTTGTTATGCTTGAGCCATGGTTATAAATGTGCCCTTTACCCAGGTAGTGTTCATTGTACCCATTAGGTAGGTTTTCGCCCAGCCCCTCCTCCCTCCACCCTCCTCCTTGATTTCCACTGAGTTTTACTTCCCTCTGTGCACATGTGTGCTCATCGGTTAGTTCCAGTTTAATAGCGAGTACATGTGGTGTTTGTTTTCCATTCTTCAGATACTTCACTTAGGATAATGATCTCTAATTCCATCCGCATTGTTGCAAAAGGCCTTAATTCATCTTTCTTCATGGCTGAGTAGTATTCCATACTACACGTACACCATGTTTTGTTACTCCACTCATGAATTGGTGGGCACTTGGGTTGATTCCACATCTTTGCAATTGTGAATTGTGCTGCTGTAAACATTCGGGTACAGGTGTCTTTTTAATAAAATGATTTCTTTTCCTTTGGGTAAATACCCAGTAGTGGGATTGCTGGATCAAATGGTACTTTTAGTTCCATGAGGAATCTCCATACTGTTTTCCATAGAGGAATTGTAATAATCTGCAGTCCCACCAACAGTGTATAAGTCTTCCTTTCTCTCTGCATCCATGCCAGCATCTATTGTATTTGGACATTTTAATAAAAGCCATTCTGACTGGGGTAAAGTGATATCTCACTGTGGTTTTGATTTGCATTTCCCTAATGATTAGTGACATTGAGCATTTTTTCGTAAGTTTATTGGCCATTTGTTTTCTTTTGAAAAGCTGCTTCTGTTCATGTCTTTTGCCCACTTTTTAATGGGGTTGTTTGTTTTTTCCTTGCTGATTTGCTTGAGTTCTTTTTTATTAGCCTTTTATTGGATATATAGCTTGGGAATATTTTCTCCCATTCTGTAGGTTGTCTCTTTGCTCTGTTGATTATTTCCTTGGCTGTGCAGAAGCTTTTTAATTTAATCAAGTCCCATTTATTTATTTTTGTTGTTGATGTGATTGCCATTGGGGTCTTCATAAATTCCTTGCCTAGCCTGATATCTAGAACAGTTTTTCCTACATTTTCTTCCAGAATTCTTATGGTTTCATGTCTTACATGTAAGTCGTTTATCCATCTTGAATTAGTGTTTGTGAGAGGTGAGAGGTGTGGATTCTGTTTCAGTCTTCTGCATGTGACTATCCAGTTTTCCCAGCACCATTTATTGAGTAGGGATTCTTTTCCCCAGTGTATATTGTTGTCTGCTTTATCAAAGATGAGTTGGCTGTATGAGGATGGTTTTATATCTGGGTTCTCTGTTCTATTCCATTGGTCTGTGTCTCTGTTCTTGTGGCAGTACCATGCTGTTGCGGTGACTGTGGCCTCGCAGTATAGTTTGAAGTCAGGTAATGTGATGCTCCCGATTTGTTCTTTTTGCTTAAGGTTGCTTGGACTTTTTGGGCTCTTTCTGGTTCCAAGCGAAGCATAGAATTATTTTTTCTAGATCTGTGAACTGTGATGTTGGTATTTTGATAGGGATTACATGGAATCTAAATCAGTGGTCCCCAACCTTTTTGCCACCAGGGACCGGTTTCATGGAAGACAGTTTTTCCATGGATAGGGGGGCAGCTCGGTCCCTAACAGGCCATGGACCAGGGGTTGGGGACCACAGTTGTAGATCACTTTGGGTGCTATGAACATTTTAACAATGTTGATTCTACCAATCCACGTGCATGGCATGTTTTTCCATTTGTATCATCTGTGATTTCTTTCCTCAGTGTTTCGTAGTTCTGTTTGTGGAGATCTTTCACCTCCTTGGTTAAGTATACTCGTAGGTATTTTATTTTTTTTGTAGCTATTGTGAATGGTATTGAGTCTTTGCTTCAACTCTCAGCTTGACTGTTATTGGTGTACAGGAATGCTACTGATTTGTGTACATTGATTTTGTAACCTGAGACTTTGCTGAATTTACTTATCAATTCTAGGAGTCTCTTGGTGGAGTCTTTGGGGTTTTATAAGATCATATCGTCAGCTCAGTGAACTTTTATACTAGTAATCATGACATCATCTAACACATTTGAGAGTAAGTAGCTCCCGTATGCAGGAGACAGGGTTTTATTCGGACTGTTGGGTATGTGGGCTCAGCAATGAGCACAGCCCGCTTGTCCCCGGGTGCAGCCCCATCTGGGGCCAGCACACCAGCACTAACGCACAGCGCAGGTGGGAGTGGGCGAACTGCTGTTCACAATCCCCGTGCTTTCCTGGTATTGATACGTTCCAAGAGAGGTTGGAAATCTGGATTTGCACGCAAAGCCACCCAGTTCTAAAGAGTGGCAGCTTATTTAGGTTTTAGGTAAAACCATCTCATGGGTGAAAATGAGGCACACGGAGCTGTGAGCAGGTTGGGACCCCGCTCGGGCTTGGGCCCTGCAAGGCTGCACCTCCTTTTCATTCCTCTCCTGCTCCCAAACTGTTTCCTCTAAGGTGAAAGCTTCCTTAAAACTGAATATCCCGAGGGAAAGAATAAGCTTACCTGTGTATGTCTTTCAGGATGCTTAAATGGCAGAGGCCAAGCCCAGACCCAGGATGGATGTGCGGACAAGGCCCTGCTGCGGCAGATGGAAGGCATCTACTCTGACATCCCCGTGCGTCCCCCGGCGACCAGTGCACACGTGCAGGAGCTGTACCAGCAGTGGCTCGAGGGGGTCGACTCCCCCAAAGCCCAGGAGACACTGCATACCACGTTCCAGAGCCCCGAGCACTGCGCACACAGCCTGGACATCAGGTGGTAAAAGAGCATGGGGCAGGCTGACCAGCTGTCTGGCCTGGGCTGCTCTGTATAGGAGGAGGGTGCTGCTCTGGGTGTGGAGTATTAAAGACACTTAAAGAAAACAACTCAATGGGTTACTTTGGTTTCTCAGAGATCTGTGCTACACCGTTTATTGGAGGCCCCTCGTGCAGTTTCATGTGGTGCCATCTTTGTGATGTGTGTGGGATTGGAATGTTTTAATGTGAGAGGAGTTCCCCAACCTAAGTATCCTTTTGTCCTAAGATTGTGGAAAAAAATCCCAAAGAGTGAGAGCACAGATAGATTACTGTTTTTTAGGTTTAAAAAAAATCCAAAGTGTCCTGTGAGGAGCTACGACCCCCAGAGGTCCTGGTTCACATGCCTGAGAGGTCACATGACCTGGAAATAAGGGCAGAGGCTGGGGCTGGGCCCAAGGACACTGTCAGCCTCCGGCCACTAGGGCACAGTCCCAGCTTCCCTGCCCATTTTGGGTCTTATTTTTACACACTTGTGTTACCCTTATAAAGGTTTTTGCCAGAATGTGAGTAAATGGCCAACTTCTAAAATCAGGAGACTCATATTCAAATCTGGATTTCCAGCTTTTCTTGTAAAAAATTGTAAGTTCTGACAGCAGTAGGCCACATTCCTCACAGTCAGTCACCAGTGTGCAGTAGCCGCCACCCCCTGGGACCACACCTAGGATCCTGGGGGCACGGGTGACTTAGGCCCCAACTGCAACGTGCATGTCTGTCTGAGCTGGACTCATCTCAGGGAAAGGCCTAACAAGGGTGACAGATGTCACAACAGTGCAGACTCGAGAGCACTGCCCACACAGGCTTCTCATCAGTGCTAGGACGGCAAGGCCCTGCTGGCTCTGGGGTGGGAGAGAGCTTTCCAAGGGTCAGCCTCCCGTGAACACTTTGTCCTCAGACAGGATCTTCTTGCACAAGTGGACCTGCTCAGTCCACTCCACCAGGCCTCTGCTCAGTGACGGGGTTCCAACCCTGCACCGTGCTGCTGTGAGTTCGCCTTAACAAAGGAGGAGAAGGCGGTTTATCCACAAAGGGCTGGCAACCCACTGGAAATCCACGGAATGGTACAACTGCACACTAGGGTTCTCCCGGGAAAGGGATGAAGTGAGGAGGCGTGACAGGCCAGGGGGCGGCTTTATGAAGCCCTTGGATTTGGTTAACATGAGTGGGGACCTCCTTGACTCTCAGTGCTACAAAGCCCTGCACAGTAGATGGCCTTCCCCTTACTCGTGTGTCGTACCTGTGTACCTGTCTCGTGGAAAACTGGATATGTTGTGTTAAATTGTATATGTTTTTTTGCTTTCAATCTATACACAATTGGGTTTCCATCCTCAAGTGACTGATTACAGAATAAACAGTTTAGTGTCTGAGTGTGGAGCGTTGAGTGACCAGATGTTGTTCTCCCCAGCTATGCACATCCTCTCCACTCCCAAGCCCAGGTGGCCTCGCCTTGTACTTCCTGAGTCAGGGCAGCTGGCCTGTCTCCCGCTAGGACGCAGGAGGAAGGTATGGGCTGCCCTCTTCCAGCCACAGTGAAGAAAGCACTCTCCTGGAAAGCCATCACAGCACGTCCACTAACGCCAGCCTGCCACAAGGCCTCCTGCAGGTCGCAAGGGAGGCCAGGCTGAGGGAGTGGACGTTAAAATGTGAGATGGGGTCTTGTGGCTGAGCATGGGTTATGGCCGTGTGTGCTTTTTCTCTGCATGAGAGGAAAGTGGAAAGGTTTCCTTCCCTTCATTATAGCCCAAACTATACAAGCTGTGAGGGGCAGCACAGAGGGCAGGCTGGGTGTGGCAGTGGATAGTCTGCTGGTGAGTCTTGCTGGTCCTGGTGTGAGGAGGACAGGTAAGCCCAGGCTCCCATCCTGCTGAAGCCACTGCTGCGCAGGAACTTTCTGCCTCTGCTGGAGTTCTGGTGCTGCCATCGACTGCAGCGGACCTGACCACATCTGATCAGATAAATGTGTGCGCTGCTGTCCTGGTGACTAGATCTCCTTTTCAGTGCTTGTGGTCTGGTTGGCCAAGCCCAGATTCTTCAGTCCTGTTTCCACCTGGCCTGAGAGCTGATGCTTTTCCAGCCCCAGGGTACACTGTCCACGTGGGTCCGTCCTTAGTACATCCGCTGTGCCTGCTCCATCGTCGGCTTGATGTTGGCCCAGGGTGTGTTCCACGGCTTCATCTGCTGGCCTAAGCTGAGCAACGGAGGCTTCTGGGCCCAGGAGCTGCCATGGTCGTGTAACCTCCTACTGCATCCAGGCCAGATGAGGGAACTGTGGCTAACTTGCCCAAGCCCACTCAGCTGCCAGATGGGCCCCAACATTTATATTTCCACTTCACCTCTTTCCACACGAGCATTTGGCTTTTGCATAGCATTTGTATAAAGCAAATAAACTCTCAACTCTGATGGTCAGGAAATGTGTGTCCACCACTGCAGAGGGTGTGCTGTCATTTTTGGATACAGGCTGGACTTTCTGAATGAGAACGAGCTGTGTGTCTTGAAAACAAGGAGAGCAAGTGCCAGGGCTGAACACTTACTTTTAAATTGAAAATTTGCATGGTGGTGCACACCTGTAGTCCCAGCTACTACTTGGGAAGCTGAGGCAGGTGGATCACTTGAACCCAGGAGTTCAAGGCTGCAGTGAGCTATGATTGTGCCACTGCACTCCAGCCTGGGCAACAGAGCAAGACCCTGTCTCTAAAAGATAAATAGAAATGAAAATTATTTTTATTTCTGCCCAATAGGCAAATGATTTTTATAAAGTATTGAGCTTGGTAAGAAGAGTAGGTGTTCACATGCTGTTGGCTGGAATACAATTTGACAGTAATGCCCTGGCTTAGGACAAAAGTCCCTGAAGTTTGACTCGTAGGAGCCTTCCCTAAAGTAGTACCACCTGAAGGCACTCATTACTGTGTTGAGTGAACAATCCGCAACCTAACTAAAAGTTCATCAAATACCTGGTCAGGTATTTGCCAGTATGTCCGGAAGCAGGTGAAGCATGAAATGGCACAGGACGGCCCCACAACAGAATTATCTGATCTCAAATGTCAGCAATGCCGAGGTGGAGAAACTTTGCCCTATGGTGAGCACTCGGTTAATGTTAGCTCATCATCACTAACTCCTCCAAGGGGTCACATCTTAGTGGCCGTAGTCTAGGATGACAACCTGTGTGGTGCTGTCCCCAGATGGTTACAGCCCAGCGGAGGTGACAGTCTCCTGTCGTCGGCAGGACAGTGCTTCTGGCTGCTGGCCAGGCTGCTGAGCTACTCAGTAATTGTGTTACTCTCAACAAGTTGTTTTAACTTGTCCATGCCTCAGTGTCCTCACCTGTAAAATGTATATAAACCCACGATGGGGTGAGGATTAAGCAAGATACCAGGAGAGTGCTCAGAACAGCTCCCGGCACATAGTAAGTGCTCAATAAACATTGGATGTTACTTTCCTAAAGAAAAAAAGGTATGAAATAGACTTTTATGTACTGACGTGGAAGTCTCAGAACAATCCATACAGTATGAGCTCCTTTTGGTCTTTTTCTAAGCAAAACGGGAGGGGGAAAAAATGGATTTTGCAAAAAAAATCAGGAACTCCCCAAGGCCGGCTCCTTCTAGGGAGGGAGGGAGGAAAGGATCAGGAGCAAGTTCCTGAGTACACTCGCTGAATTCCGGACCTGGTGGGGTCCCAGGTGAGTCAGGTCCCAGGCTCGCTGAGGAGGAGGGGACCGGCAGGGGAGGGGACAAAAGGGCTGCTGGGTGTGGTACCGATTTGAACTCAGGTTGCTAGATTCAGAGTCCAGAGTGCTGAGCATTACACTGTGGAGCTGGCTGCTGCTGTGAGCCCTTGACATTGATGGGATCAGGGATGCAAGTGGAGCCACAGGGCAGGAAAACGGAACCCATAGCAGAGGATGGTTTCGATCCATCGACCTCTGGGTTATGGGCCCAGCACGCTTCCGCTGCGCCACTCTGCTGGCTCTAGCTGCCTGTGTTGACTGAGATGGTGACCATTCTAGCAGCCCCCCTGCTGCAGCGGCTCCTGCTGGCTGGAGGGACTAACCCATGACTAACTGGTGACCAGCTGGGCAAGGCAGTGCCCAATTATAAATAAACTGTACTTTTGTTTTCCCTCCCTCAACTTCTCAGGAAGAAAATCTGTGAATTCACGTCCTTTTCTGCTGTTAGAGAAAAATGTTGGCCGGGTGTGGTGGTCATGCCTGTAATTCCAGCAATTTGGGAGGCTGAGACAGATTTGAGCCCAGAAGTTCAAGTCCAGCCTGAGCAAAATAGCAAGACCTTATCTCTACAAAGAATTTTAAAAGTTAGCCAGGCATGGTGGTGCATGACAGCAGTCCTAGCTACTCGGGAGACTGAGGCAGGAGGATCCCTTGAGCCCAGGAGTTCAAGGCTGTTATGACTGCACCACTGCACTCCAGCCTGGGCAACAGAGTGGAAACCCTGTCTCAAAAAAATAAAAAACGTTGCCTGAAATAAATCAGGAGGATCACTTGAGGTCTGGAGTTTGAGGCCATAGTGCAGCATGATCGCACCCATGAATAGTTACTGTGCTCCAGCCTGGGCAACACAGCGAGACCCCATCTCCAAAAAAAGAAAAAAAAGTCAAGAAACAACCTGCATAGCTCAAAGTGTCCATGTCCCTGGACAATGGTGACAGTTCTGTATTTTGGTGGTGGTGGTGGTGGTGGTGGTGGTTGGATTTTGGAAAGGAACAAAAACAGCATTTCTCCCATCATTTGAAAATGACTTCTAATTTAATTATGAACAAACCATCCTTTTAATTCTGCTTCTCTTGACCTACTTCTTCCCAGTGGCCAAGGAAGCCATTTCTTGCATTAAAAAACTGCTTAAAATTAATGGTTCAAGAAATCTTGCAATTCAGTTTTACAAGAAACTGATTTGAAGAATAACGTAAATAAAAGCCTACATTTTCAAAGAGGTATAAACTTCCCCCAAGAACATTTTGGACATAAATCCTTTGGGGGGAAAATCTTTGAATTAACGCTGAATTTACTCATGTGAAAAGTCAGTGAAACTTGCAGTTGCAGATAGCAGAGTATCTCCTCTCTTGAACTAACAGAAGCATCAGGAAAAAGAAAGAATGAAACTTCTGGGATCAAACTGTAAGTACCAGCCAGGATATTCAAAGAAGGTGGCTGCAGCTAGTTCAATGACTTATTTTTATGAGCAGGGTTGAGGGAGGCCAACAGGGGTCGTGACCACCCCATCACTGGCCACAGCAGTGAACTGTCAGTACCCAAAGGCCCGACAGGTAAGGGTGCGGTGCCCTCTCACCTGGACCCTGGACCGGTGCCTGGACCCTAGGAGAGGTGGAGCTGCGGCTTTCCTTAGAGGAGTTATCAATCCACCACCAAGCAGAGAAAGGGCGGAGGAACACCCCCATCTCCCTCCCCTCTGCCCTCCCATCTCCTTGCCAGTGCCTCCCGCTGGCTGCAGCCACTGAGCTCTCTTGCTCCCTGGCTTCCAGGTAAAAGAAAGGTGGAGGTGGCTCTGGGTGACAAACAGACGTCCTGAAGCACTATGGGAAAGTACAACTCTGGATATATGACCACCCCTGCCAAGAGCACTGGAGGAGGAAGATGAGGCAAAGCCAAGGGGCAGGGACTTCTGCAGCATTGATGACATGCCCAACCAGGGCGTGGGGGCGACAGACTGGTGGGTGCCAAGAGGTGAGTCTCCCTCTACGGCACGCACAGGACTGCACTGTGAACAGGACTGAACTTCACCTCAGGGGTCCAAAGGATATTGCCCGAGTCCGACAAGGCCAGACGTACAGGCGCGGGAACAGTCAGAGGCGAAAGGGCGTCCACTGGGAGAAGACAGTAGGAGCCTTAACTGCCCCCAGGGCAGTGGCTCCCGGCGTGGCTGAGCTGCCGGACTCGATAAAGCCGGATCGGAGCACTGACGTCAAGCGCTCGCTGGTGAGGGGTGCGCGGGATTCTCAGAACAGGCGCAGAGTTTGAGAAGAGAAGGTCCTCCCTGTGGAAAACCCTCAATCAGGTGGGGAAGGAAATACACAGATGCCGGTCACACTCTTTCCCCAGCCACCTTAGTGATGTTGTTTAATGGCCTCAGACCAAAACTGTCGCGGGTACACGGAAGGAGACCGTGCTCGGGCTGACCACGTGGCCTTCCTTGATCCTCACCAAGCCTGCCCCGCCACGACTCCTGCTAAGGTGTGTGACTGAACAACACCACCACCGGCTGAGGGCGGGGAAGCCAACACCTGGCCACAGGTGGCGTCACTACCCCTCTTTCTGCGGGCGACGCAGAAGCCGCGATTCTGGGCCTGGGCGGAGACCGCGGCCCACGCAGCACCGCGCCGGCCACTGCCGCGCTCCGAGCGCCAAGGGCACCGGGCCCGCGCGGGAGGACGTCTCCCTTCCGCGTCTCCCACGCGGGGCAGCGGCCCAGGGTGCCGGCGCCGTCCCCTGGCACGAGCCCTGCGCACGCTCCGGCCGGGTCTGCGCCCGCCAGCCGCGGTGGGTCTCCACGCGGGCGCCGCTTCACTGGCGGCGCGGGGCCCTGGGCACCCGCGAGCGCGGGCGGGTCGGGCAGAGGGGGCCGCGGAGGCAAGGCCGGCCTGGAGCCGCAGCGCCGCGGCGGGCAGCGGGAGTCCGGCCCCCCTGAGCGGCCGCCGGTCACGTGAGCGGACGGTCACGTGAGGGATCATGACGCGCTCGCGCGTACCACCGCCGCTGGATGGCCGCGCACGTCTGCGCCTGCGCACCGGGCAGTCGTCCGTACGCTGCGCTGGGGCTTCCCAGGCGTCGGCGGCGGAGGTTGGGGGCAGTCGCGTTACGGAGAAACCCGGGACGGAGTCCGCGGTCATCTGCCGTTGTTACCCATGATTGTGTGTGTGTGTGTGTGTGTGTGTGTCTGTGTGTGTGTGTGATGGTGTCCCGTGTCCGTCCTGTGTGTGTGTGTGTGAGATGGTGTCCCGTGTCCGTCCTGTGTGTGTGTGTGTGTGATGGTGTCCCGTGTCCGTCCTGTGTGTGTGTGTGTGTGATGGTGTCCCGTGTCCGTCCTGTGTGTGTGTGTGATGGTGTCCCGTGTCCGTCCTGTGTGTGTGTGTGTGTGATGGTGTCCCGTGTCTGTCCTGTGTGTGTGTGTGATGGTGTCCCGTGTCCGTCCTGTGTGTGTGTGTGTGTGATGGTGTCCCGTGTCCGTCCTGTGTGTGTGTGTGTGATGGTGTCCCGTGTCCGTCCTGTGTGTGTGAGATGGTGTCCTGTGTCTGTCCTGTGTGTGTGTGTGTGATGGTGTCCTGTGTCTGTCCTGTGTGTGTGTGTGATGGTGTCCTGTGTCTGTCCTCTGTGTGTGTGTGTGATGGTGTCCTGTGTCTGTCCTGGGGAAGGGCCCGGCCGTGTGTGTGTGAGATTTGTGTGTCCTGTGTGGACACTAGCGTGGTGTGCTCCCTGGGGTCTCACAACTCTGGAGGGTTCTCAGGATTTCTGTGGACTCACAGTCCACCGGTGTGAGGACGGTTGCTCTCGTGTAAAACCTGTGCCGGCTAAAGTACCCGCACAGTGGTTAACCTTAGAATGGGCTGTGCGATGGCAGTTTCACTGTTAAAAAAGTTCTTTCGAAATGTTTTGAGAAGCGTCTGTTTTGTTTGTGTCTAGCGGAGTCTCTGTAAGTTCTGGGATCATAATTTGGAACAGCAGCTCTTGCCCTGAGCAGCGTCAGGTGGAATTGCTGCTGGCCGCTGCGGGCGCGGTGCGGCGTCGTGTCCCTAGCCAAGCGTCCTGCCCGCTGGGCGCACCGTGGTTTTCCTTCCTGTTGCCCTCGGCTTCCTTCTGCTTGCTGCTTCCGTGTGGGAGTTGGTGCTGCTCGTACGCCCCCGTGTTGTCGTTTCCGTTCCCGCTTTGTCTTGGCTGTGTGCTGCTTTTCCTCCGCGATTTTGACCATGAGTGGTTTTATTTTCCGTTGGGCTACAACACTTCGTATTGAGTAATTATGTAATAAAATAACTGCACCACACACGTTCAAGGGCTGCTGTCACTGGAACGCACATTTCTTCAGCTCCTTTTGCTGTGTCATTCGTGATGTGAGTGTTAGTTCTTCTGGAACCTACAGGATTTGTCAAGACAAGGTGCTTCGCATATGCTTAGCCTTGGTCTGAACTGTCAGGATGCACAAGGTGTGGCCCTCCCACGCCACAGGCTTCCTGTGGGTGCTGCTGCAGGTGTGGGCCCCACTAGCACAGGCGTCCTGAGAAACTCTTTAATAAGGGGAGGAAGTTTGCTGCAACAGTGTGGCTAGTTCTGTGGAGTGTGTTCCTCCAGGAGGGAGCTCCCGTCCTGACCAGCATTCAAGGGGACGGGGCTCTGCTCACGTTAGTCTGATGCTGGGAGGATGCACCACGGACTGTGCGCTGGCCCGGAGTATTTCAAAGCTTGTTCTCCCCGATTCCTGCGTGCTCCTATCGTCCAGGGCTGGAGGGCAGGAGCCCCGTGGGTGAGCACCAGGTGAGCACCCAAGCAGCTGGGTCAAAGGGACTGCAGAACCCAACAAGCACCCCCCATCCTCCTCCCTGTATCACCCCAACTCCGGCACTGCCCCCAGGGAGGGGGCCCTGTGGCTGAGCCTCAGACCTTCCCGGCCAGCCTGCCTTGGCCAGGGCCCAGCCCTTGGCCCCAGCTCCAGTGTGCAAGGGTCATGATGGCCACCAAGTGGTTGGGGGATCAGTGAAGTCAGCACGTGGGAAGTGCCCACCCAAGCATCAGGTTCTGGAAGAAGTTAAAAGTGAGGGCCGGCTGGGTGCATGGTTCTCAGCTGCTCCAGAGGCTGAGGTGGGAGGATCGCCTGAGCCCAGGAGTTTGAGTCCAGCCTGGGCAACACAGTGAGACCCCATCTTCGTAAATGAATGAGTGAGTGATGGCATGGTCGTGCAGAGTCACTGGTAGCAGCAGCAGCTGTGAGGGCCACGGACTTGATCTTGCAATCTCGGCACTGGAGAGGGGGTCCCAGGTCCTCCCTCCCCAACCTCCCCCTCCCCCCACCCAGTGGGAGGCAGGGACTGTGACTCTCACATCACAAGTTCCCTCCCTCCACCAAGTTCTCAGCTCAGACACACACGTTTTTCTGATCCTGAAAACACCAGTGACCGAGAGACCCTTGCTGTGATCATGGCTGGTCAGCCCATGTAAACATGTCCAGCGGCATTAGTCATTAGGGAAATGCAAATTAACCCCACAGTGAGATGCCCCCACATACCCACTAGAGTGGCTAGAAAAAGGCTGACCATGCCAAGAGTTGGGAAGATGTGAAGCAACTGGAAGCCTCCTACATGGCTGGGGGAATGAAGGATGGCACTGCCACTTTGGAAAACAGTTGGGCCGTTTCTTAACATATCTCCGAGGAGTCCTGGTCCTTTTAGCAGAAAATGGTATTAGAAACCAAGATCTGGGTGTTGGGTGCGGTGGCTCATGGCTGTAGCCCCAGCACTCTGGGAGACTGAGGCAGGAGGATGGCTTGAGCCCAGGAGTTGGAGACCAGTCTGATCAAGAGCAAGACCCCCGTCTCTACAAAAAATAGGAAAGTTAACTGGGTGTTGTGGCTCAAGCCTATAGTCCCAGCTACTCAGGAGGCTGAGGCAGGAGGCTGAGGCAGGAGGATGGCTTGAGCCCAGGAGTTAGAGGCTGCAGTGAGCTGTGATGATGCCACTGCACTCCAGCCTGGGCCACAGAGCAAGACCCTCTCTCTAAAAAAAGTAAGAAACCAAGATCTGGGTGCCGAGTGTGCTCATTGCTACTGGGGTGTCCCTGCTCCTAGGCCATCTCAGGGGATGGAGCTAGGAGACACGTGTGTGTGTGCAGGCATGTTTCCGTATCTACACTGAGGTAAAGATGAGTTCATACCGAAGTCTCCAACGCTAGCCTGGCACTGCATGGTCTCTTTTAGCCTTCTTTACTTGCTTGTGTGTAACTCGCTCTCCAACATGAGAAATCTTTGCCCATTTAAAAAAATGTGGTATTTGGCTTTTTATTACTCATTTGTTTGAGGCAGGATCCATGTCTCATCATCTTTTTATTTCTTGCATGATCCACATACGTTGGATTGAAATGGATTTAAATAGAATAAAGGTTTGCTTGAAGCTCATTTTGGATTGTTTCTATCAGCTTGGTTCCCACATGTTAACTGGGGGGTTAAAGGCTGTTCACATTTTTATGGTTCTGATGCTGTCATGTTCACACTGTCAGAATTCTGTCCAAAAGTTGCCTCACCTTTCTGCTCGAGTGCCTGTTTTCCCATCTATGTCCCTGATCCATGAGCCTTCAGGACACAGAGGGGTTTTCATCTTGATCCTGTACTTCACAGAGGCTCAGAGTAAAGTTTTTTTGTTTGTTTTTAAGACAGGGTCTCACTCTGTTACTCATGCTGGAGTGCAGCGGCGTCATCATAGCTCACTGCAGCCTCGAACTCCTGGGCTCAAGCCATCCTCCTGCCTCAGCCTCCCAAGTAGCTGGGACTACAGGCACATGCCACCATGCCTGGTTAATTTTTCTTATTTTTTTGTAGAGACAGGGTCTCGCTATGGTTCTTAGGCTGGTCTTGAACTCCTGAGGTCAAGCGATCCTCCCAAAGTGTTGGGATTACAGGTGTGAGCCACTGCACACACACTCCTGCCTCCCGCATAGTAGGTTTTTGCATGAGTCAATGAGTAATAACTGATTGGAATATTCATTCATTGTGAAATTTTTGGAACTTACTCTGCATAGGATAAGTGCTGCCTGTGGCCTGCACTTATCCTGTGGGCTCAGGGGCCTGTGGGGGAGAACGTGTATCAGTAAACAATTGTCCCAGACACTGAGCTGCAGGGGTGAGGTGGGTGCCCCGCAGGGCAGTGCTGGGAGGAAGGAGTAATTCTTGCTGCATGGCAGGTGGTTGGGTGGTTGACAGAGGTGCCATGGGAGCCGGATCTTGCCACCTGGAGGGGTTGTGAACTGGGACATGCATGCTAGTCGGGGGTCCTGGGGTACATCGTGGGAATTTGGGCTGCTGGTCCAGGCAAGGGGTGATGATGACCTGAGTCACAGCTGCCCCTATCCCAGCCTCACAAAGGCAGGGGCCAAGCCCCTCCCTGTGCTCACAGCAGGCCCTTGGCATCCAGCACGGGATGGAGGCAGAAAATATTTGCCGTGTGGATGAGCAAATGAATGAACACCAGCCCCAAGGCTTAGAGCCCAGGAGCTGCAAGGAGCAGGGACACCCTGACAAGCACCCAGAAGCTGCAGGGGGCACCCAGGAGGCACTGGGGAGCAGAGCGACCCTGGGCTAAGGTGACACAGGCACCTGTTTAGAAATGGCTTTTGGCTGTTGAATTTGAGTCTGTCCTACTGTCTACATGTTGCACGTAGATGTGTTTTCCTGTGTCAGCCTGGGGGACACTAGTGTCAGCACAGAGATTCAGAAATGCAGCCTAAGGAGGAGATGCAGCTGGACCACCACAGCGAGGCAAGGAGATGTCTGCATGTGGCCGCCACAGGATGCCTCATGTGCATGTGTCTTCGCCGCCCCACCAGGCTGTCCCTTCTGCTCTTGCCAAATGTAGACGCACGTGGCTCAAGACACAGGACTCACGGGGCGGCTCTGAGGGCTGCCTTTCCAGACACACTACATTCAGAGGGTGCATGTGCGTAGCCACACATTACTGTTCATCTCTGTGCCTCCCAGGTCGTGTCTGAAAGATGCAAATTGGGACGCACGGGTTGGCCTCCTCCCCGTCACCCGGGAGGCATGAGTTGGGAACAGGCCTCTCCAGACCCAGGAGCTCCTCAGGGAGGCCTGTGGCAAAGTTTCCACGGAGGAGGTCTTGGAGTCACGTTCCCACTCAGATCCACTTCATTATCAGTAAATTTAAACATTTTCTTGGTATATTCTTTTAAAAATAGGTATGCTAAGAATTCTCTCTGAAGCTGTCATTTGCTTAGAATGAAATTAAATTAGGAACATATGTATTATCTATAAAACTCACTTGTTCCTAAAATCAGATGAGGTTTAAAACATTTTACTAATTTTTAACTTTTAAGAGCTACAATTATGTTTTCTAACTTTAATTAAAATGTACTTTAAAATTGAAATTACAAAAATAACATATGCTTAGTTTTTGAATGGAAAAGGGTAGAATCCAGTCTGGTGGTGGTGTTCCTGACTGTCTTAGTCCATTTTGTGTTGATATAGCAGAATAACTGAGACTGGGTGATTTATAAAGAAAATAGGTTTATTTAGCTCATGGTTCTGCAAGCTGGGCAGTTCAAGGGCACAGCCTTGGCTTCTGGTGAGGGCTTCCATGCTGCGTCATGACATGGCTGAGAAGGTCAAAGGGGGAGCTGAGAGAGAACCTAAGCAGCATCCTGGCCTTATAACAACCCACTCTGCCAGGAACTAATTCATTCTGGGAGAACTCACTCACGATCATTTATGAGGAACCTGCCCCCATGACCCAAACACCTCCCACCAGGCCCCACCTCCCAACACCACCACATTGGGAATCAAATTTCAACAGGAGTTTTGGTAGGGACAGAAAAACCACAACCAACCATAGCACTGATCTTTCTTGGGACCCTAGCCATAGATTGGCTGTGTCTTCCTTGTGCATACCATACCTGGCGGCCACTGCTACACCTGGGCAGATTTGCCCCTTTCTTTAAAAAAAAAAGACATATCTGAATGTGTGGACGTACTATTAAATATTCAACTGGCCACCACTGATGTACATTAAAGTCATGTGTAGATTTTCTGCTTTTAAACAATTAAGTTATGAGCATCCTTGTACAGTTGTACTAGTATACAGTACTTCTCAATTCCTAGAACTGTAATTGTTGGATCAAAAGACACACACACTTTAAATTTTGCTAGATTACAATGACCCTTACACGGTAGCTCAAAACACTCACCACAGAATGCCTGTAAGAAAGCACAAAAGGTGTACGTGGCAAGACCTGCTTCAGTTGCCTTGGGAGGTGACCCTGTGCCCACTGTGCCCATGCCACTGTGTGGATACACCAGAACTGATTTATTTATGCACTTCTTGAAGACATTTGGGTCATTTCAGTTTCAGGTTATTATGAATAAAGCTGCTACGAACATTCTTGTATAAGCTACTTTGCAGACATATGTTTTCTTTTCTCTTGGTAAATACCTAGGAGTGGAATGGCTGGATCATGTGGTAGATAGGGGTGTGTGTGTGTGTGTATGTGACTTTGTCTAAGTAACTACCAAGCTATTTCCCAAAGTGGTCACACCGTTTTATATTCCCATCAACAATGTATGAGAGTTCCAGTTGCTCCACATCATTGCCAACACTTGGTCACGTAAGTTTTTTTAGAGATGGGATCTTACTATGTTGCCCAGGCTGGAGTGCAGTTGCTATTCATAGGTGTGATCATAGCATGCTGCAGCCTCAAACACCTGGCCTAAAGTGATTGTCCCACCTCAGCCTCCTAAGTAGCTGGGACTACAGGATGGTGCCACTGCACCTGGCCTCCCTTGCAGTTTTGTTTTTGTTTTTTGGGTTTTTTTAAGAAACTGATGTTTATTTTCCATCAGCCTTATTTCCGTCTTGCTCAAGAACCTGTGGAAGGATAGCTGAAGACCAGTCAGTGGTTGTTCGCACCCACTCCATGGCCTGAGCAGTGGGCGCTGCAGACCCGCCTTCAGTGGGGACCTGCTGAGCAGTCGCAGAGGGCACCAGCACACCTCAGACCAGTCTGCAACCTCAGGCTGAGCAGCAGAGAACTCAGGGGCTGGAACAGTCCATTCACCTCCGCAGCCACCGTTGTTTTAGCAGCGGCCCACTGTTTATCACATAGGCCTCAGGTCAGTTCAATGATTTGACAAACATGCGAAATCCCACCAGTACTGTGCTGGTGTTGAGGCAGGGACACAGGCATGACCGTGTCCCTGCCTCAGAGCCTGTAACGTTTGATCAAACAGAACATTTCATTCTCAAAATTCTGGGTAATAGAGTTTTATAGTAATATAATTTTCATTTTTTTTTAGAGATAGGCTCTCCATCTGTCACCCCGGCTGGGGAGCAGTGGCCCAATCACAGCTCACTGATCCTCAAACTCCTGGGCTCAAGTGATTCTCCCACCTCAGCTTCCTGAGTAGCTGGGACTACAGGCTTGTGCTACCACCACATCTGGCTGTTTAAAAAAATTTTTTTTGTAGAGACAGGGTCTCGCTTTGTTGCCCAGGCTGGCTTTGAACTCTTGGGTTCAAGCGATCCTCCTGCCTTGGACTCCCAGGGTGCTAGGATTACAAGTATGACTCACCATGCCTGGCAGTAATATGATTTTTTACACTGGTATTTGTGTTTCTGTAAATAGAAGAACCAGAAATATTAAGTTAATAACTTATTTAATATAGTGCTTACATCCATGATAATACTTTTTGAATTTATGGTACTGCTACCAGCAGGACATATTTTAATGACTATACCTTATATTTTCTATGAAAGCTTGGCCAACATAAGAATATCTGTCTTCTCTCTATATAGTGTATTTCTTCCATGCAGTTCAAAGTGCTACTTCTGGCTGGGTGCGGTGGCTCACACCTGTAATCCCAGCACTTTGGGAGGCCGAGGCAGGAGGATTGCTTAAAGCCGGGAGTTTGAGACCAGCCTGGGCAACATAGCCAGGCCACATCTCTAAAAAAAATTAGCTGGGCATGGTGGTGCACACCTGTAGTCCCAGCTACTCAGGAGGCTGAGGCAGGAGAATCATCTGAGCCCAGGAGTTGGAGGCTGCAGTGAGCTGTGATCACACCACTGCACTCCAGCCTGGGCAACAGAGCAAAAGACCCTGTCAAACAAAAACCAAAACCAAAAAGTGCTACTTCCATGTCTTCTATGTGCAGGGGGTTTACCCACAGCCAAAGGACAGAACTGAAACTAGTGCCCAGCTGCCCTGAGTCAGATGAGTGAGTTATATAATTTCACAAGACAGATATTTACTGATATTTACAGATATTTATGGCAGGGCATTGTAAGTGATTCAGAGGTATAACTCAACTAACAGTATTTATTCATAATGGAGCTGGGGAGATAAGACATACACAAGTGAGAAGTAACAGTAAAAAAGTAAATAATGCAAGGAAGGCAACAAGAAGCATCCCAAGGCATAAGTTACTAAGTGTTAAATAACTGCTACATGCACAAGCATAGTGCCGGCCGGGACAGAGGAGCATGGAGCTGCGGCAGTGAAGGGATGCTCTGTGCAAAGGGGGAGCCGGACAGAAGGGAGGAGGGCACCTGGGTGCAGGCAGCATGCAGGAATAAGCGGGGCATGGGCGAGTATGGGCAGAGCCCAGTGGCTGGGCCCAGGTTGTACATACCACTCAGGAACAGGGGAAGGCAAGGGGGACACTGGCGGGAGCTGGACAGGGAGGGCCCCTGTTTGCAAGAAACGCAGACTGCTTAGTCTGGTTTTCATCTGGTGTATAATGATGAGCCTCTGAAGGTGTTTTAGTGGGAAAATTATAAAACATGTTATTAATATAACATTCTTAAGACTACAGGACTTTTAATCACAAGTTGTTTATATTATTTTGTTAAATGAAACCAGTTGGAATGCTGTGTTTGCTCTGAAGTTTTGTTTCTTAACAGTATCAAAAGTCCAGTTACTATTATATAATGTTAATAAGCACCACTTTTTATTGTGAGTGGTACACAAAGGAAGCCTTATTTTTGCTTCTTCTAGCATAGTGGTAAAGAGCAGTACTTGCCATGCCCGCTTTGAGCAAGTTAGTTAACTTCTCTGTGCCTCTCACTACTATCTGTAATATGGGGGCAACAAGAGCATCTATCGAACAGAAGGATAGACTGAGGATTGCTGGAGTTAATGTCTAGAAAGTCATCCTCAAAGCAGTGCCTGGGACTCCCTGAAGTCTCCTTGTCTGATGTTAGTACAGCCAACTCAGCTTCTTATGATCATTGTTTAGATGATGTATCTCTTTCTATCCTGTATGTTCAGCTTGTCTTGGTCTTTAGATTTAAAGTGTGTGTTTTGTAAACTCATCAGTTAGGTGCTGGGGGGGTGGGGAACCTGCGGCCTATGGCCACATGTGGCCTTCTAGGTCCTTAAGTACAGCCTTTCGACTGAATCCAAATTTTACAGAACAAATCCTTTTATTAAGAGGGGTGCAGCAGAGAAAGATGAAGCTTTTCTTGCTTCCTTTGGTGCTTAAAAAAGAACAATCTTGAAATCAGAGGCTGCAGGTTCCCCATGCCTAATTCCATTTTATCACCTCTGTTGTATTTTTGGAGATGTGTGTGTGTGTACACATACATACATTTAGTGGTTGATCTAGAAACTGTAGTGTGTGCCCTTCACTTATCACAGCGCACCATGAAGTAACATTATGCCACTCCATTAACCACGTGAGAGCCTTACCCCTCTCCTACCCTTGGTTCTCTTTTTGTCACATTTTTTATTTCTTCAGGCTGCACTGTCCAATATGGTAGCCAGTACCCATGTATGCATATTTAAATATAAAATTAAATTAAAATTAAATACAATTTAAGAATTCAGTTCCTCAGTCACACTAGCCACATTTGAAGTACATAAGAGCCCCACAAGAGTAGTGGTTTCTGTATTGGACAGGAGCTGTTAATAAAGAACATTTCCATTATTGCAGAATGTCATATTGGACAATGCTGCTTTAAAACCCACAACCCATTAATTTAAAATTTGCTTGAAGCATTTATTCAATAATCTTTTGTTGTTGTTGTTGAGACAGAGTCTTGCTCTGTTGCCCCAGCTGGAATGCAGTGACATCATCACAGCTCACTGCAGCCTCAAACTCCTGGGCTCAAGCCATCCTCCTGCCTCAGCCTCCCCAGTAGCTGGGACTACGGGAGCCACCACCACACCTGGCTAATTTTTTCTATTTTTGGTAGAGACGGGGTCTTGCTCTTGCTCAGGCTGGTCTTGAACTCCTGACCTCAAGCCATCCTCCTGCCTCAGCCTCCCAGAGTGCTGGGATCACAGGCCTGAGCCACTGCACCCTGCCAATCTTTTAAAGAAATTATTTTAAATGGCTTTTATACCTACCCACATAACCACCGTTTCAGGTGTTCTGCACTCACTAGTGCAGAACTGGGATTCCATCTCAGATCATTTTCCTCCGGCCAGAGTTTCCTTCAGTATTTTTCGAAGGCTAGGTCTTCTGGTGACAGTCCCAGTTTTTGTTTATCTGAAAACGTCTTTCATTGCCTATAATTTTTTAAGGACATTTTTGTTAGATATTGAATTCTGATCTCAATGACTTTTGTTTTCCTTCTAGCATTTCACAGGCGTCACATCCTCATCTCCCAGCTCCCGCTGCTTCTGACAGGGGTCAGCTGTCATTCTTGTTGCAGTGTCCATGAACAAATGTATCTTTTTTATTTATCTCCTTTTAGAACCTTCCTCTTTATTGTTGGTTTTCAGCGGCTGAACTATGATATGCCTCCATGTGATTTCCTTTGAATTTACATATTTTTTGAGGGTTTTCTGAATGGTTTGGATGTGTGGGTTGGTATTATGTATTTTCAACAATTTGTAACCCGGAATATTATCTCTTTAAATATTTCTTCTGCTACATTTACTTTCTTACCTCCTTTTGGGAGTCCAACTTTGCCTACACTTGACCATTTGATCGTGTCCCATCTCTAACATCCCTTTCTGTTTTCTCCCTTATTTTTCTTCTTTTTTTCCTCTGCATTTTGATTTAGATCATTTCTATTGAAGGGACTTTGAGTTGAAAAATCCTGTCTTCAGCTGTATCCAGTCTGGTGTTCAGCCAATTCCATGAGTCCTCCATTTCCAATATTTTAGTTTTTCCTCCACTCCACACCAGTAAGGTTTACACACCCTGCTCCTAAAGCCCTTACTCCTAGGGCATCACCTTTCTGGGGCCTCAACTGAGCTCCTAGGTTGCACCAAGATCTTTTGCCTCTGCTACAACATCTCCCAGTCCTGTGAAACCTCTGCCACCTCCTTTCAGCTCTCATGTAACACCTACAATCAGAAGAGCTTCAAAGAAGTTAGGTTGCTGTAATAAAACGTCCTCTAGTTCTATTCATTTATACATACACATTTATGAAAAAAAAGGGATACTATTGATTCTGTACCCTGCCTCATTATAGCAGTAATTACTTCTCATCAGTGGACACATGAACTAATTGCCAGTGGAAAAAAGCCCCACACATGCTATTAAAAGACAGATCTCCAATATAATTTAACTTTTTAGTCTTGATCAAAATTTACATGTATTTATGTTGCTTTGGTCAATTATGAGCTAATAATAGTGGTAATACTAACTCAATCTAGGAGAAATGTTAACATGAGACATGACAGGAAATTATAAATTAAATGTATGTATGTGTATACATGTATTTTATGTATCTGTATCTCATCTTTATCTCCAGGAGTAAATAATAGGGTCATCAATACATTATGTTCAAGCATAAACACTTACTGCATTTAGAATAAAATTTGTGTGGGAATTCGAATGGAAATGAGTTCAGGAGGAAAAGATTTAATGTAAAATTCCTGTTAACCAAGAGATTGTATATTTATAAAACAGGATGATGAGTTTCAGATAATCTGGGTCATTTGATACATTTAAGAAACGATATCATGGTTTTATTCTAAAAGTCAATACTTACAGTATTTGGGAAATTACATCCATTGCAACTGTTTAAACATGACAAATGTTTGCTATTATCTTAAATGTGGGGCTTATGGATTTTCACAGTATTAGTTCATTGAGTACTCGTGCAGAAAACTCTGAGGACAGTGGGTCTGTAGCCCGAATCATTATGACAGACACAGAAGGGATTTCCTTGTTTTCAATTCAATTTTGTCCCCCAAAGCACACACAGCAAACAGGTGGATCTTTTTTAAAAGTTAAATCGGAGCATGTCACTTCGGTGCTCCAAATGCCCAGTGGTTTCCCACTTCACGCAGCACAGAGCGGTGAGGAGCGTGGGGACGCTGGGCCTCCGACACCCCAAGCTCACTCCGGCCTCGGGCCCTGCCCACCGCTCAGGCCTCGACCGACCACCTAGTCCCATCCCTTGCTGCCCGCTTCCTCCTCTTCCCAGCACCTTCTGCTCCCTGCTGTGTGCACCGCGGCCCAGCCACTCGCCAGGCACGCACGGTGCCCCCGCGACACTCCCGGGCCACGGTGACCCCCACCCCGCGACACGCCGGGGCCCACGGTGACCCCCGCCCCGCGACACGCCCGGCCCACGGTGACCCCCCCACCCCGCGACCCGCCCGGCCCACGGTGACCCCCCCACCCCGCGACACGCCTGGCCCACGGTGACCGCCCCCACGACAGGCCCGGCCCACGGTCGCCCCCGCCCCCACGGCACGCCCGGGCCTTCCCGTGCGTCTGAGCCGACTCCCGCGGTCCCGGCCCGAGGCAGCACGTCCGAGGACGCCGGGTGCTGCCGCAGCGTTTGGGGGGAGCCCCAGTGACTCGCAAACATCTAGACTATTTTTCGTCTCGACTGGGGGGTCTCACAACTATTTCGTACTGTGGAAAACACTAACTTTTTAAACCGTCGGTATCGAACTGCGTAAGACCCTAACTACCCCCAGGAGCGGGGCCTAGTGCGCTTCAACACCGCGCGGGCGACGCCGTCTCGGCGGCCCGCAGCCCGCTGTTCCCGGGAGGCCGCGGGCCTGAAGCTCGGCCGCCGCCCCGCGTCCGGGCTGGGGCCCGCCCGCCTGCCGCCACCTCGGCCCCAGCCCCGGCCCCGGCCCCGCCGACGCCCCGATCCCGCGCGGGCCCGGGCCTTCCGCCCCGGGTTTTCGCGCCGCCCGGCGCCCGGCCTGCGTCGGGGCGACGCCGCCGACGTGCTGGCGCTCGGCGCGGCGTGGCTCGCCATTGGCCGGCCGCGGTAGCCCCACTGCCGTGCGCCGTCCCCATTGGCCGGCGCGGCCGTCCGTCGGCGCGGGGCGGGCCCAGCGTGCCGGTCCGGTGGCGCGGCCGCGCGTGCTCCCGCCCCTCGCGCCGCTCGCTCGCTCGCCGGCCGGCGGCCTCCGCTGGGCCTCGCTCGGAGCGCGGCGGCCGACTTCCCGCCTGGGCCTCGGCCCGCGCCACCGCCGAGCGGCCGGCGGGCCCTCACGCAGGCCGATGGCGGCGGCCGCGGCGGCGCTCTCGGGCGCCGGCCCCCCACCCGCGGGCGGCGCTGCCGGGGGCGGCGGGGCGGGGGGCGGCGGGTCCCCGCCGGGCGGCTGGGCCGTGGCGCGGCTCGAGGGCCGCGAGTTCGAGTACCTGATGAAGAAGCGCTCGGTGACCATCGGGCGCAACTCGTCGCAGGGCTCGGTGGACGTGAGCATGGGCCACTCGAGCTTCATCTCCCGGCGCCACCTCGAGATCTTCACGCCCCCGGGCGGCGGCGGCGGCCATGGCGGGGCGGCCCCCGAGCCGCCGGCCGCGCAGCCCAGGCCGGACGCGGGCGGCGACTTCTACCTGCGCTGCCTCGGCAAGAACGGCGTGTTCGTGGACGGCGTGTTCCAGAGGCGCGGGGCGCCGCCGCTGCAGCTGCCGCGCGTGTGAGTGGCCGCGGGCGGCGGGGCGGGGGCCGGGCGGGACCCCAGACCCGCGCCCACACTGCGGGGGCGTCGGACCCGGGGCGGGACACACTCGGAGGAGTTGGGCCGCGTCCCGCGACCGGGACCGGCGCCGCAAGGCCCCCGCGGACCCGCAGTCGGGACCCGCACCACGACCCCCCACCCCATGACCAGAACGCAGATCCACACCCGCGCACCCAGCTGGATCCCAACCCTCGACCCTTGCCCGGACCCAGACCCCCGCCCCCAGCGAGGACGTAGACCCCGGGACCCTCCAGTCCTCCGCCCCCGCCCGGCAGGTGCAGCCTCCTAGGCCTTCGCCTTTAAAGCTGGAGCTGCGGGCGCCCGGGTCGAGGGTTTTCGGGTGCTCTGTGCGTTCTGGGAGTCTGCATGTGTCGTTCCTAACCGGCAGGTGGGTCGTAGTGAGCAGAAACGTTAAACTGTGTGTATTTGGAAGAACTGCCCCAAGCTAAAATCTGTGTCTTCTTAACTGATACAGGGTTGTCTGTTACTTCTTTTCGTTCATGTCTTCAGTAGTGAAATACTGCAAGAGTACGGTGTTTTGACCCCTTCGCCACTCTGCTTTTGGCAGCCTGAAAGTTGAAGAGTCTTCAGGCATAATAGATTTTAAATCCATGCCCTGAACCTTAAAACTTTGCAAAAATAGGTATTTGTAAAACTTTTTTTAAGAAGATAGATGATTATTTAGAAGTTATTATAAGGTCAGGTGGAGCTAAGTGATCCTCAAAGGGAACTATCAGTCCTGCTACAAAACAAATGAGCTTCTATGATTTTTATGAAGTTATTTAGTCTGCTTGAAAAACAAACTTGCTTTCTAGGAAATGCTAATTACTCTAGGGGCTCATTTCTAGGTCATTGCAAGTACAGCCTTTGTCCACAAACTGGAATTTTTAACTGCATTCAGTTGTTGGGAGATGCTGGTGAGAGCTGTGTTGCTTTTCTTAATTCCTTGATTTGTGTGTGTGTGTGTGTACACGCGCGCGCACACACACAGGCTGTGCTGTTGTGTAGACAGCCATGGAAATGTGTACCAGCTTATTCCTTAAACCTTGATAGCGTTTTAAAGAATGTTATTTTCATACCAAAACGCTAAAATCAATGGTAGGGGCCTAACGGTTGCCCTTTAATCTGATAGTTTGTTGTTTACAAAAACCTCAGTGTCACAACAAAGGAAATTATACATTTAACTCTGAAGATTTTGAGTTTTTAAAGAAAACTCTTTTATTATTGTTCAGCCAGAATTACCTGTGTTGAATTGAATTCTGCACATGCCAACATGGTAAACATGGAAATAAATTGACCTTTTAGTGAGTGAGGGAGCGGAACTCAGACTTTTGAAGGGTAGAGTGAGCAGGAGAGAGGAGCAAGTAAGGAGGGTGAGATGGGGCCCGGCCTCTGACCTTCAGCTCCAGCTCATGTACAGGGAACAGTCCAGTGGCCTCTGAGCCCAACACAAGTCCTGGACTTCTTAGGGGCCTGGTAACTTCACACAGTGGGATGGCATTTTTCACAGAAGGGATTTTGGGTTTGTGAATTCAATGAATTCAATGATTAACTCATAGGCTATTTCAGCACTTCCCTTTCTGTAAGGCCTCATTTCCAAGTTTTTGGTGTAGGATAGTAACACATACAGGTTAATGGAATGAGCTCTAAAGGCAATTGGTATTAGTGAAAGGGGGATAAATTGTTTTAAAAATTTAAGCTCAGTGTTCAAGTTGATGTTACAAGTTCTTTTTTTAAGTTTAAAAATCAAATCAAGTATATAAGCTTAAAAGCACATGTAATTTAGAGTAATTATACAGAGGCTGAAATATTCTTAATGCTTATTTCAGATCAATGATTTTTTTATTTTTATTTTTTTAGAGATAGGGTCTTGCTGTGTTGTCCAGGCTGGTCTCGAATTCCCGGCCTCAAGCAGTCTTCTCGCCTCGGCCTCCTGAAGTGCTGGGATTACAGGCCCAGGCATGAGCCACTGTGCCCGGCATTGCCTACTGAATTCAAACTCACCGTAGAGTTAAAAAATATGACAACCAATGGTCGTCTCTTATTTGAACCACAATGATTTTATTTCGATTACAACTTTAAAATGAATTTACATTTTGAATTTGTATTGAGAATTCACAGAGAATTTGGAAGAGTGCATAAGAAGTATAGGTTTAAGGTGTGGTTTATCATTTCACTGAAATACTAAATAATGTATTACTTTGAGAGGAAGAGAGAAAGATGAGGACTGTGGTCCTGTTCTTGGCTGTCATGAGTATTTTAAATAATGTTGGTAAGATGTGAATACAAGTGCCTTTTCCATATTGGTTGGTGACCCCATGGCCAGTGTGAATGGGTGTGTATGGGGGCTCAGTGTGCACAGGAGCGTCAGGGTGTGTGGTTTTCCAGAAAACAAGCGGTTTCTGCAGGTCCTTGATTTTTTTGCCAATTATGTAGGGCTGTGTGTAAAGAAGTGCAATGTTTTCCTTTCTGGGAGCCTCTGACTCACTGGAGGCACAGATGTTACTGGGACCATAGGGTGGGCTCCGTGGGGGCACCTGGGCCACCTGGGCAGGGCTCCTGGAGGTGGGCAGGTGGAGGTGGCTTCACAGGTGTGGCTGGGCCTGTAGCCTGGCTCTAGAGAAGGGGCAGTTTAGGCTGGAAGGGACCTTAGGGCAGGTTGTGGAACAGCTGGAGCTTGAGGTTTGCCTGGGCCTGGAGGGGGGCATTTTTACTTTGATCAGTGACAGAATGAAGAATGTCCTCTTTGAGGACATAGTCCTTGTTTGTCCAAGGGCCTGGTCTGGCATCTGAGAGTAGTAAAGTGTTTTAGGAAGATCAGTTGGTTAGAAAGGTGTGGGTTTGTTGTTGTTGCTTTTGCCGTTGCCATGGTAGCCAACTAAGTATAATTTATAAATAAAAATAAGCAACTCTTTATTGGTAGTTTATATCTTGAAAATGTCAAATGAATTTGACAGTTTTTTGATCAGTAAGATCCTAGACTATCTAATAGCCAAACATAAATAGAACAAGTTGAATTTACTGTTGCCCCAGGCTATTTAATGTGCAAAACTAAAATTGTGTTTATTTATAAAAACGACCCCTGTTCCTGTGCCAAATTAACTGCCTGTCCGTTCTACCTAGTGGTAATTCAATACTTCGTTTCTTACGTGGCGTGTTGTAACCTGCAGGTTATGTTTGGTAGTGTATTTGAAGACTTGTTCGTTGATCAGAGATAGCATCCTTTCAGGTGAGGACTGGAGAGGGGTGAGTAGACAGCAGTCGGAGGCTTCTGGCGCTTCCCAGGTAGAGACTCCAGGAAATGAATTGAAAGAACTCACAGCGACTTGTACTCACAAAGGGTTTGGGTTCCCAGAGAATATGGCACCAGAAAGAGGGAAGTAAGGAGGTGCCCGGGCAGTCTGGGAAGCTTTGGGCAGCCTTTGAGAAGGTTGTCTCCAGGATGAGGAAGGAGGCTGCTTGCGTGTAGGGCTGGAGGAGCAGGAAGGGGGCGGGGGTGTCGGGAGTGTTGGGGGGGGGTTGGAAGGAGGGGGGAGGTGAGGTTAGGGTTAGGAGGAGTGGAAACCTGCTAACTACCAGGGTGAGTGGCTGAAGGAGCCACCATGGGAGCCCTGGTGGGCCTGAAGAGACACGTGAAGGAGGACAGAGTTCCTAGTGGGCAAAGATTTTGAAATGAGATCGTCTTGTTTGAAGGCCTGAGCAGAGCTGGTTGGAGCAGAGCCACTGGTGAGGTCTGGCGCGTTTCCTTATTTGTGGGCTGCAAGGTTGGCTGAAATGCCTTGGTTTTATGACCTGACATTCTTTTCTTGACAGGCTTGTAAGTAGAACTGAGAGCCGCGTTCAGGACCCAGGAATTGGCAATGTGTCGGTATAAACGGCAGATTCTTAGCAGGGGGGCAAATGCCGCTTTGCACTTGGAAAAGTGCTCTGTATACAAATTAATTGCCTTTACTGACTACTATGTATTTTTTCTTTAAAAGCTATAATATGCATTCATTTGGCAAATCAAGATACATTTTTATCACTGATTTGTAGACATTGGGAACACAGTGCAGCCATTTTAGCATAATCGTTGCTTTAAGTTAAAAACCCAACAACCAGGTTGCTTCTGCTTCACCCACTGTTCAGTTCTTCTGGTGGTAAAACTCAGCATGCTCATTTTAATTAATAATGTTTACTTAATGAGTAGTTAAGGACGTTTTAGATTTAAAATAATTTCAATTTTTAACATTTTGAGAAAGAAGCCTTTGTGAATAGTCACCTGTAGTGGTCATTTGTGCACCAGCTGACTTTGTCAGGAGATGGTGAGCGCAGGCTTCTGGACAGACTGGGGCCAAATTCCAGCTTGCACTTCACCTGAGTTTTAGTTCCCTCACATCGTGTGACATGGCGTTGTGTCTGTGCCCCTGGTAGACCTCAGGGGCTGCATCTGTTCTGTCCATCACAGTGTCCTTAGCACGTTGCCTGGGGCCTGGTACAGAGGGGCCCCTGGGAATCTAAGGCATGACTGTTGCCAGCAGGGTGGCAGAAAACGTGATACAAGGGTGGAAATGTTCCAAAGGGCAAGCCTTCAGCTTGCTCACATCACTCACATGCACCTGAAGACGTGTGTGCAGTAAATTGATTGAGGGCTTCTTGGAAGTAGTAAGGACAGTTTGAAGTTTCTTCAGGGCCCAAGGATAAAGACAGGCTGTTGGGCATGGCTGGCCAGGGTCCTGGGAGAGGTCCATCTGCTGGTGCCCACAGTCTCCCTTCTCACCTTCCTTACAAACCTTCCCTGGTTACCAGGGAAAAAGGAAAGTGCCTCTGCCTTGGGCAGGAGGCAGGAAAGGACACTGGTTTAAATTTAGTGTTCTGTTGTAGTCTGATTTGAAGGTTACTTGTTCATTAATGCTGTACACCTTTGACTATGTTGCTGTTTTGGAATTGAAGATTTCCAATGGGAGAACTTAGCAATTCAAAATATTCTGTTTTTCTTTTTTTTGAAATTAAGAAAAAAATTTTTTTGAAGAGATAAGGTCTTGCTATGTTGCCCAGGCTGGTCTTGAACTCCTTGGCTTCAAACAGTCCACCCGTCTCAGCATCCAGAGTAGTTGGGGTTATAGACATGAGCCACTGTGCCTGGCTGTTTTTCTTCTTGTCTTTTTCTTTTTTCTTTTAAAAAATTCTTTTTTTAAATTTATATTTTTAGACACAAGGTTCCACTGTGTTGCCCAGGCCAGAGTACAGTGGCGTCATCATAGCTCATTGCAGCCTCAAACTCCTGGGCTCAAGTGATCCTCTCACCTCAGCCTCCCGAGTAGCTGGAACTACAGGTGCCACCACACCCAGCTAGTTGTTTCTTGTAGAGACAGGGTCTCACTAGGTTGCCCAGGCTGGTCCTGAACTCCTCCCACCTCAGCCTCCCAAGTAGCTGGGATTATAGGCGCAAGCCACGGTACTTTTTTATTGAAGTCTAACAAACCATATGTACTTTGAAACTCTGGCCACAGTATCTTTCTGGGAGGCAGAGAGGACCTGAAGGTTAGCTCCCCTGCAAGCCTTGAGTGTCACCCAGCTGCTTTCCAGGGTGACACAGGGCTTGGGACCCCCTGAGAGTGGGAGATAATGTGCCTTTCTTGGAACTATCAGGCTCAGGGACACAAAAAGGGGCTTCTCAGTGTCCACAACACTTTCTAATCTGTTTCCTCATCATCGGGGCTGTAATTCACCTTCTCACACAACTTTCTCCCCTGATCTTGGTCTCCCTCTTCCTTCTCTTAGTATTCCAAGGTGGGGACCACGTCCCATACATGTGTGGACCCCTTGGGACATGTTGGAAACACGTGTGCCCCTTAACTCATGATTCAGCATTACTGTTACACATGGTTTTCAGGTGCTGATCGTGGAGTGAAGGGATTCTAGCGGATGTGGCTTCCCTATTTAGCAGCAGATCTGTCCACTGGTGCAAAAGCACAGTACAGCTTTGTGCATAATTGGTGGAAATATTCCAGAAGATGATGCTGTTATAGTAACAGGTTTTTCCATTGTGAAAATGCAACTACTATTTCTTGGCTAAGGAGGAGAAAGTTTCTTGTTTTTTTTCTTGTTTTTTTTTTTTGAAAATGAGGAAAAGAGGGTTTCTAAATTAGGGGAGCTTTTAATGAAAGCAGTTAGTATTTTGGATAGTATTCTTATCTGTTTAACATTTTTGTGTGGCTCTTATTTTCTTTTATGTTGGTGTTTGGAGCAATTTGTGATATCTTAAGTAATGACAGTGTAGTAAGTCAGCTTCCACACTTTTTCATGAGGGATTTTTGAATTTGGTAATGAAATACAGTACATGAGGGCATGTTTAAGGCAAGCATTACAATCTCTACGACTTGAAGCAGGCTTTGAGCAGACGTTACCTCTGTCATCCCAGGAAGTGGTGGCACAGGGAGACTAGGAAGCACCTAGCCTGAGAGCCACAGCCCGAGAGGTGCTGCCTTTCTTAGTGGATATCAGTTTAGAGTGTGTTGGATTATGTACACCTCAGCTGATTTGCTAGAAACAGGGAAAGTGCTCTGCTGAGAATTCCACAGGGTTTTTAGATAGTATTTGGTTTTTGTTGCAGTTTGTCATTTGAGATGGAATGCTCATGTTCTTTGTCCATTGATAGATATTGGAATACAATAGTGGTTCTCAACAGGTGAGTCTGCCCCCTCCTTCCCCTCCCTGGGACACGTGGCAATGTCTGCAGACACATTTGCTTGGCACAAACTGGGAGGGCTGGTGCTTCTGTGTACTGGGCAGAGGCCAGGGATGCTGCTAAAAATCCTGTGATGCATAGGACATCCCCACCACAAAGTATAATCCAGCCCCAGATGTCAGTAGTGGGGAAGTGGAGACCCCCTGTTGGACAGTAATCTAGCAATTGATAATAGTTGAGTATCACTCTTGGCCCTATTGGTGGTGAGTTTGGTAATGGTACCTGCTTGGCCAGGAGTGGTGGCTCACACCTGTAATCCTAGACCTCTGGGAGGCCGAAGTTAGAGGATCGCTTGAGCTCAGGAGTTCGAGACCAGCCTGAGCAAGAGCGAGACCCCATCTGTACAAAAAATAGAAAAAAAAAAAATTAGCCGGGAGTGGTATCTTGCGCCTGTGTTCCCACCTACCCAGGAGGCTGAGGCAGGAGGATGGCTTGAACCCAGGAGTTGGAGGTTGCAGTGAGCTGTGATGACACCACTATACTCTAGCCAGGGTGACAGAGCGAGAGACTGTCTCAAAAAGAAAAAGAAAAAAACAAAAACAAATGGTACGTGCTTAAAACCTTTATGCTACCAAAGCATTTGTTGAAATTAAACTGAAAGAGCCTTTTTTTTTTTTTTTTTTTTGGAGACAGAGTCTTGCTCTGTTGCCCTGGGTAGAGTACAGTGGCATCATCACAGCTCACTGCAGCCTCCAACTCCTGGGCTCAAGCGATCCTCCTGCCTCAGCCTCCTGAGTAGCTGGGACTACAGGTGCATGCCACCACGCCCTGCTAACTTTTCTATTTTTTGTAGGGACGGGGTCTCGCTCTTGCTCAGGCTGTTCTCAAACTCCTGAGCTCAAGTGATTCTCCTGCCTCGGCCTCCTGCAGTGCTGGGATTACAGGCGTGAGCCACCGTGGCTCACAGGCCTGAAAGTGCCTTTTCTAAATCGCTGGAGCCTGGGGGTAGAGGAACCTACCTAGAATCACTAGATAATTCCTCTCCCTTTGCAGCTTTGGAAAGACACTCACAAAATGCCATCCTGAAGTCTTATCTCTGGTTGTGAGAAGATTCATCTCAGTTCTTTAAGGCAGTGGTAGCCTAATATTCTTCCACCTGTATATTCTTAGCCATATTAATTGACTTTAGTTAGGTCGGTACAAATATTCTGGAGACATTTATAGTTAATGGGGAAAAAAAATGTTGAGTTACGGCTGAGTTGTTGCAGCTTTTTGTGTTCCTGGTCCCACTGGAGAATGCGTTGATGACATCATGTCAGTGTCACCAAAGCCCCACTGTCCATGTCGCTGTTCCTTAGTGTTTAATTACCAGTCACAGGCAGTAAGAAAACTTCATCTTTTTAATTTTTTTCTTTTTTTTAAGAGACGGAGTCTGGCTCTGTCGCCCCAGCTAGAGTGCAGTGGTATCGTCACAGCTCACTGCAGCAGCCTCCAACTCCTGGGTTCCAGCATCCTCCTGCCTCACTCTCCCCGAATGCCGGGATTACAGGCACCACCACCACGCCTGGCCAGATGTTAGGCTTTGGGGCATCATTTTTACAGCTGTTTGAGCTGGATAGAGGAAGATTTGGTTAAATGTAAACTGTCCATTCTGTTTCCTCCTTGAATCTTTCTGTTCCCACTTTACCCAGTCCCCTCTGGATTTGAGCACATGTGGTCAAACACCTCTTAAATCCTGTACACTTGAGTGTGTGGCACTTAAGTGTTCTGTGGGCTGGGCTGGTTCATCTTCAGGTTGTACCCTTCCTGGGGCTGTGGCGCTTGACCCCTTGGTGACCTTGAGTAGTGCCACTTACTTGGTAGGACTCAAATATTTGTTGGTGAATTTTTTTGATGTAGACTTCTAAATTTGGATTTGGTAAATACTGTACCATAGGAATAGTTTCAAACAGTTTTGTAAATGCTATAAGCCAAAAAAGTCAGATTAAATTCTCTTTGATTTTACAATTCCCCCTACTTTTCTTCTTGTTTTTATTGATGGTGGACTATCCAAAGTGGCTTTTTTGTTTTTGTACAGTCATTGGTTGCTTAATGATGGGGATCATTCTGAAAAATGCATTGTTGGGTTGGTTTTGTCATGTGAACATCACAGAGTGCTTACACAAACTTAGATGGTGTAGCCTATGACACACCTAGGCTATGTGGTATAGCCTATTGTATCTAGGTTATAAACCTATACAGCATCTTACTGTACAGAATATTGTAGGCAGTATTTTTTAGATACACAAATATTTATGTATCTGAACATGACTAAACATAGAAAAGGTACAGTAGGCCGGGTGCGGTGGCTCACACCGGTAATCCCAGCTCTCTGGGAGGCTGAGGCGGGTGGATTGCTTGAGCTCAGGAGTTCGAAACCAGCCCGAGCAAGAGCAAGACCCCGTCTCAGGGGAAAAAAAATTCAGCTGGGTGTTGTGGTGCGCGCCTGTAGTCCCAGCTACTCGGGAGGCTGAGGCAAGAGGATCACTCGAGCCCAGCAGTTGGTGGTTGCAGTGGGCTGCAATGACGCCACTGCACTCCAGTCTGGGTGACAGAGCGAGACTCTGTCTCCACAAAAAAAAAAATAATGCAACTACACGACTCTCCTCACAACCCCCCCAATATAAAAAAAAAGAAAAGAAAAGAAAGGGTACAGTAAAAATGAGGTATAAAAGATTTTTTGAAAAGGTACACCTGTCTATGGTACTTACCATGAATGGAGCTTGCAGGACTGGAAGTTGCCCTGGGTGAGTCAGGGAGTGAGTGGTGAGTGAATGTGAAGGCCTCGGGTGTTCCTGTACACTGCTGTAGACTTTACTGTAAACTTAGGCTACACTACATTTATAAAACAATTTTTCTTTCTTGAATAATAAATTACTCTTAGCTTACTATGATTTTTTTACTTTAGAAACTTAATTTTTTTAATTTTTTGACTGTTTAAATAACGCTTAGCTTAAAACACAAACATGTACAGCTGTACAAAAATATTTTCTTTTTTAATATCCTTATTCTATAAACTTTTTTGTTTAAAAAAATTTTTTTTTTTTTTACTTTTTAAGCTTTTTTTTGTTAAAAATGAAGACAAAAAAACACACGTTAGCCCAGGCTTACTCAGGGTCAGGATCATCAATGTCACTGTCTTCTACCTCCACATCTTGTCCCACTGGAAGGTCTTCAGGGGCAGTAACACTCATGGAGCTGTCATCTCCTATGACAGCAGTGCCTTCTAGATTCCTCCTGAAGGACTTGGCCTGAGGCTGTTTACAGTTAACTTTTTTTTTAATAAGTAGAAGGAGTATACTCTAAAATAACAATAAAAAGTATAGTACAGTAAACACATAAACCAGTAACATAGTAATTTATTATCATTATCAAGTATTATATACTGTATGTAATTGTATGTGCTATACTTTCATATGACTGGCAGCACAGTAAGTTTACACCAGCATCACCATAAATATGTGAGTAATACATTGTACTGTGATGTCACTATCAGACAGGAATTTTTCAGCTCTGTTATAATCTTATGGGACCATCACCAAATTATATGTGGTCTGTCGTTGACAAAAATATCATTATGAGGCGCATGGGTGTACTTTGTGTTTTTTAAAGATGGCTGATAGAGGGGTGACCTGTGGAAGCCTGGGATGGAATCTCCTTTAGTTGATTACGAATGTCCCAATAATGTGCATCAGGGCACATAACTTGTGTGGCTGCTTGGTAATTGCTATAGATCTGTTACAGGAACGGTCCCCCCAACCTTTTTGGCACCAGGGACCAGTTTCATGGAAGATGGTTTCAGGATGATTCAAGCACATTGCACTTATTGTGCAATTGATTTCTATTATTATTACATTGTCACTTGCTACTCACTGATAGGGTTTTGATATGAGTCTGCACACAGTTGATTTATTATGGCCTCTGTGCAGTCAAACCTCTCTGCTAATGACAATCTGTATTTGCAGCTGCTCCCCAGCACTAGCATCACCACCTCAGCTCTACCTCAGATCATCAGGCGTTAGATTCCCATAAGGAGCCACAACCTAGATCCCTCCTGTGCGCAGTTTACAGTAGGGTTCTCGCCCCTAGGAGACTCTAATGCTGCAGCTGATCTGACAGGAGGCAGAGCTCAGGTGGTGATGCCAGGGATGGGGAGTGGCTGTAAATACAGATGAAGCTTAGCTGGCTCACCCACTGCTCACCTCCTGCTGTGGCCCAGTTCCTACAGGCCATGGACCAGCACTGGTCCTTGGGCTGGGGATTGGGGACCACAGTGTTACAGGAACAAGTTAGACCAGGGGATTCCTCTTTACTTTTTTTTCCCTTTTCTATACCAAATTTAGCAGTAGACGTTTCTCTTTACTTGCTGATGATGGATGCTAGGCAAGAGTGGGCCTGGTCTTTCTTGAGTCTTTGCCTGTGCACAGACCCTGGCTCCTGTACCTCCATGCCTTGGGCTGGAGCAGGGGGCTGGGTTCCTGGTCATCCTTCTTGCTGAGAACTTTTGCAGAGCTCCGGGGGAGACCCTCCTGGGATTGCTCAAACTGGAGCATATCCTTGTCCCAAATGAGGTGATCTCCACCTCTACCCCTTCCCACCACACCCCACACCCCCATCCTGCTTTGACTTGAGTGACTTGGTGCTCGACAACATGAATTTCCCCTTCCTGTCTCCTCTTATAGATGCTACCACACTAGTTGGAAATAGCCCCCCAAAAGTAATATTTTATTTTCCATTGATCTTTTATCTTGCCTTCTCTTGAAAATTGTTTTTCAGAGTGTGCATTTTCTTATTGAGGCAAATTTATCTGTAATCACAGTCCTGAAATATTTACTTCTCTGTAACATTTGTGGATTCACTAGTAACCAGGCATTTAGTGTTTAGGGTTTCTTTTACTGTGTATCTCTAATGAGAAGAGCTTTGTTTTTGTAAATAATTTTTACAAAATGATTTTAGTGTTTTGAAGATGGCAACTAATTGACCACTTTTATTTGCTGAAAAGCATAAGCTTCTATACTTACGCCATTATTTGTTAAATATAGTGCTCCAGGCGCTGGTTATGGTTGTAAGGGGCAGGTCAGGCGCTGGAACGCATCCCAACCTGGCAGCTGATTAGCACTCTGACTCTGAGTGGCCAACCAAGCCTCTGTGAGTCATGTCGTCTGTAGGTTGTGGTGGAGACCAACTGATCAGGCTGGTTGAGCATCTCTCACTTCCTAGCATCCAGTAGGCAGTAGGTCTTCCTTTCTGTGGAGGGTGACACTCTAGGGGCTTTGGTCAAGAACCATATCCCAGAAGATACTTCTCACCTCCCCTCTGTGTGCTGCTCTCCACAAACCACACATCGGCCAGGTGGGGGGTGGGCTGAGCACGAGTAGTGCAGGTGCTGTGTGCTTGTCAAGCTACTGGGACAGTGTTGTTACACTACTTGGGCTGAGGGGAGGCCAGAGCCCCTCCCATGACCATGTTGTGATCTCTTAACCTCAGGGTCCTCTCTATAAACATAAATACTACTAAATCTACTTTGTGGGATTATAGTGTGGATTGCCTTGGCCTACTAAAGGAAAGTTGCTTTTTTTGTTTTTTGTTTTTTGTTTTTTTGAGATGTGGTCTCACTATTGCCCAGGCTGGTCTTGAACTCCTGGACTCCAGGTGATCCTCCCGCTTTGGCTTCCCAAAGTGCTGGGATTACAGATGTGAGCCACTGCGCCTGGATGAGAATTGCTTAATAAATATTAATATATTTAAATTTCTTGTCTCAAGTATTTTGATTGGAGAGTTTAACCCATTTGCATTTAAAGTAATGACTGATAAGGAAGGACTTCTGACATTTTACTATTTGTTTTCTTTCTTTTCTTTTCTTTTCTTTTTTTTCTGAGACAGGGTTCTTGTTCTGCCATCCAGGCTGGAGTGGCATGATCATAGTACACTGTAACCTCTCACCTCAACTTCCCAAGTAACTAGGACTACAGGTGTGCATCACCACATCCAGCTAATTAAAAAACTTTTTTTATAGAGACAGGGTCTTGCTATGTTGCCCAGCCTGGTCTCGAACTCTTGGCCTTAAACGATCCTCCCATCTCCATCTGTCAAAACACTGGGATTACAGGCATGAGCTTTTTTTTTTTTTTTTTTTTTTTTTTAAATTAAAGAGATGAGGTTTTGCTGTGTTGCCCAGGCTGGAGTGCAGTGGCTATTCACAGGTGTGATCATGACGCACTATAGCCGTGAACTGCTGGGCTCAAGTGATCCTGCTGCCTCAGCCTTCTGAGTAGCTGGGACTACAGGTGCCACCATGCCTGGCTTCTGCTTCATTTTTGAAGGACAGCTTTGCTGGATATAATACTTGGTTGACAGGGTTTTGTTTCTTTCAGCACTTTGAACATGTCATCCTGCTGTCCTCTGGCCTCATGGTTTCTGGTGAGAGATCAGCTGTCAACCTTGTTGAGACCAGTTGCTTCTCTCTTGCTGCTGTTCACATTCTCTCTTTGTCTTTGTCTTTCAACAGTTTGATTAAAATATGTCTCAGTTTGGGTCATGTGAGTTCATCTTCCTTTGAGTTTGTTGAACTTCTTGGATTTGTAGGTTCATATCTTTCATCAAATTTGGAAAGTTTTGACCATTATATTTTCAAATATTCTTTCTGCCCCTTTCTCTCTTCTCCTTTTGGAACTTATGTTGTGTGTATGTTGATCTGCTAGATGATGTCCCATAAGTCCTGTAGGCTCTGTTCATTCTACTTCAGTTTGTTTTCTTTCTTTCTGTTCCTCAGACTTGATAATTTCAATTGTGCTATCTTCAAATTTGCTGGTTCTTTCTTCTGCCTGCTCAAATATGCTGTTGAACTCCTCTAGTGAATTTTTCATTTTGGTTTGGTTATTGTACTTTTCAGCTCCAGGATTTCTGTTTGATTCCTTTTTTTTTTTTTTTTTTTTTTTTAAAAGAGATGAGATCTTGTTCTGTTGCCCAGGCTGGAGTGCAGTGGCCTGGTCATAACTCACTGTAACCTTGAACTGCTGAGTGCCTGTGACTATAAGTGCACACCACCAAGCCCAGCTAATTAAAAAATTTTCTTTGTGGAGATGGGGTCTCTCCATGTTGCCCAGGCTGGTCTCGAACCCCTGGCCTCAAGCTACCCTCCCATCTTAGCCTCCCAGAGTGCTGGGATTACAGTTGTGAGCCACCGCGCCTGGCCAAGACAATCGTTTTAAAGTCTTTGTCTAGTAAGTTGGATATCTGGCCTTCCTCAGGGATGGTTTCTGTCACCTTTTTTTAAATACCTAAAGATCATTGAGTAGGTTTCTGTCAATTTTTTTTTTGTTGTTTCTTTGACTGAGTCATACGTTCCTATTTCTTTGTGTGCCTTTTGATTTTTTTTTGTTGAAAACTGGACATTTGACTATTATAATTCTGTAGCTCTGGAAATCAGATTCTCCTCTGTCCCCAGGATTTGCTACGATTTTGTTGTTTGTTGAAAGCTATAGGAGTCCTTTTGTTTAGTGACTTTCCTAAACCGTTATTGCAAAGACTGTATTCCTTGATTATGTGGTCACTGAAGTCCTTGTTCCTTAGCTTGTGTTTAGCTGGTGTTTTGACAGATTTCCTTGAATGCCAGCAGCTCTCCCAGTCTTTGCAAACTGTCTCTGTGCCTGGGCCCTCCTCAACTCTTGGTCAGGCTTGCACTTCGCCTAGGGACCAGCCCAAGTTGAAAGCTCAGGTTTTCTCAGGCCTTGTCTGAGGGTACATTTTACCCTGGGCATGTGCATGGCTTTCTGAATTTTCCATAATACACTGTTGCTTTTGAATGTCCTAATTTCCCAGAAACTCTCCCCAGTTTTTGCCTTAGGCCATCTATTGTATGTTTGGTACTGTAATCTTTGGCTCAGGCATCTGAGGGTTGTTAAATCAGCTTGAGGTGTTTTCAAGCTCTGTTGGCCTGAGTTCCGAGTTAGACAGAAGAGGAGAGTGCCTTTTGTCAGTCAAACCCCTGGACAGGTTAGAACAGACATACACTGTAAACAGTGAGTTTGGTGCCCAGCAGCTTCTGGTAGGCACTTGAGGTTAGAAAACATTGTTTAGGAAAAAGAATGTAAAGCTTAGCAGTTAGTTGTGGAAGATGATTCTTGCTGGATCGAATTGGACCCTGGGCACATGGTGGAGGGTGGTCCACCCCTGACTGGTGAGGGGGCTGTGGGCTGGAGCTTTTGTATTGTGTTACGAAAGTTACTTCTGTGAAATCAGATACTTGCTGATTGAATTGGTACGATGCTGTTAATCTTTTTTAAATAATCAAAGTTTATTTGAAAACATTATAAAATAGTATTTGTTATAGAACATTTGGAACTGTAAAAATGCATGGGAAAAATTATCCACAATCCCACTATCCAGAGAAAACACTGTTAACATAAAACATATGCATTATTCTATGAATATTTTTAAATGTTTTTAAATAGTAGAGACCCTATTAGAGATAGGATTTTGTATCCCGAATGTTTTTCACACTGCTAACTCTTTTTAAGCATCCTCTGTAATTTGCTGCGTGACTTTCCATCTGTTGGACATGCTGTGGATTACTTTACCACTCCCATATTGTTTGACACTGAGATTAACCGTTTGCTGTTGTAAACAATACTGACTGAATTTTGAATAGTTAGATTCTTAGAAATGATGTTCCTGTGTCAAATGTATATTTCCACTTTTGAATGTTTTTTGCTTCTTTTTAGAAACACTATTAGAAGACATGTAACACCATTAAGTTGATTTTGCAAAAGGAAAAATGACCCCAAGCCTGTCGTCCTTGCAGTTGTCTTCATTCTTGCAGAATCCTGTTGTCCTCTGCGTGCGGACACAGTGTCCACAGTGCCTCTGGGATGGTAGCTGCACGGGAGTTTCTCTGTGTATCATGTCATGGTGTAGAAGTAAAAGAGCAAAATATTCTACCCCATGTTTTATGTGGAGTAAAAAAGAACCCCCACCAAACTCAGGATGCTTTTTTCCAGCCAGGCTTCCCTGAAGTCCCAGACGATTACCTCCAGCCCTGGGACAGGCCTGAGGCTCACTCTGTGGACAGCACTGAGGCCCAGCCAGTGAGGGGACCTGTCCCCCGCACCACACCCACAGAAGGAACTCACAGCCCACCCAGGCCAGCGTGGCCGCCCCAGCCGACCTCCTTCCCGAGCAGCTGGGAGAGTAATGATGAGGAATCCTTCAGAGTTTTCATTCTTTTTTCCTTTCCTGGTCTCTCTCCTGGTAGAGAGAGAAAACACTTCTGGAATTTTTAAACTGAGAGGCCACAGGATTTCTTTTCAAGGTAGAAAACCGGGTGTGAGAGGATGGGAAGGAGGAATACTGACAGACGGGTACTGAAGCCTTTACAACTGTGAGTTTACCTACTTTTGTATCAAATATCTATATTTAAATTTGGTTTGACATTATTAGTATTTTAAATTTGCAACTATAGCTCGTGCAAGTTATTAATTGGATAGAAATTGTTAAATTTTAAAATTTAGTTACATTCTATTGATTTGCAAGGAATTGTATATTAACTTTTTTTTGCTTGGATATAAAGGTGAAGAAAAGACAACAACAGTACTTCAGTAAAATAAAGCATAATTTTGGATTTAATGCCATTGACTTTATTGTGCGTGTCATTTGTCATATTCAGACAAGGTTTAGAGGAGAAATGTTATGGATCTTATTTGGATGCACTTTTGAAGATACTTATATTCTGAGACCTCCTAGCAGTCTTGGCTTTTTTTTTTTTTTGAGACAGAGTCTTGCTCTGTAGCCCTGGGTAGCGTGCAGTGGTAAGATCACAGCTTGCTGCAGCCTCAAACTCCTGGGCTTAATGGATCCTCCTGCTTCAGCCTCCCGAGCAGCTGGGACTGTGAGCATGTGCCACCTTGCCCAGCTAATTGTTCAATTTTTAGTAAAGACGGGGGTCTCGCTCTTGCTCAGGCTGGTCTGGAACTCCTGAGCTCAGGTGATCCTCCCGCCTCGCCCTCCCAGAGTGCTGGGATTACAGGTGTGAGCCACCAAAACCCAGCTAGTCTTGGCTTTTAATCATACTGCCTTTTTAACCTAGTCATGGATTACTAAAGACTTAAGTTTGCCCATAGTGAGACATTTTGCCTTTTGTGTTTTTTTTCTGTTCCTTTATAGTTAATAATATCAGATATAGTTCTTCCACCTCACACTGTCCCAAGCAGAATTAGAAAAAAATCATTAGAAAAGCAAGGACTTTTATGGGAAAATGTACTTGGTGGGATCCAACTTCTGCATCTCTAGCCCAGACTCCTTCAAATGGTTTATATTATGTAATTGTAAAAAATAAGTAAAGTTTATTTCTGATTATAGAAGTGACCAGTGTTTATTATAGGAAATTTAGAAGGGATAGAAGAAAAAAACTGTCTATGTGTAGTTGGTAAAATTATAATTAATATTTTCTTTTCTTTTTTTTCTTTTTTCATATCCCCATTTAACTCAATATAATTAATATTTTCTAAATACATCTTTTTTAGTATTTATATTATTAAAATTTATTTCAAAATAATAAAACTTACCTAGAAGCTTCAAGAATAATACAGAGATTTCCTATATACCCTTTACTCATTAAACTTTTCATTTCTCCTTTTATGTTTATCATTATGTTTTTCTGAACCCTTTGAGAGGAGGTAGCATGCATTAGGCCATTTTATTCCCCTTAATAGGATTGAGTGTATTTTCTAAACCAAGGCTATCCTTTTACGTAGCTACAGTCCAGTTATAAAATTCAAGGAAAGCAGTGCTGCCGTGCCACTTGTGTTCGTCTGCACTCCATGTCCCAGTGTTTCCGACTGTCCCCAGTGCTGTCCCTCCTGGGCCTGTGTTTCCTCCAGGGTGAGAGTCAGCCTGCCTGTCTGTGTTGATGTTGTTGAAGGATACAGGTGAGTTATTTTATAGACTGTGCCTCAGTTTGTGTTTGTGTGGAGTTTCTCTGTGATCCATTGATGGCCGTGCTCCGGGTGGCCCGAGGCTCGGTGGTCTGTGCAGGTCCTTTCAGGGCCCTGTGTCCCAGGCACATGTGCCCTCATTGTGATGTCGATCTGGCCGGGGTCAGCAACCCGTCCTCCACTGTGTGCTTCCCCTGCAGGCGTCAGATGCTGTCAGACGTGTGCTCCATCTAAGATGGTCACCGTGTAATGCGCTTGCCTTGGAAGATCCACAGCACCTGACCAGGCCCAGGACACAGGCCTTGGTTCTTAACAGTCACTCTTGTGAATGGCCTGCCAGGATATTACCGACCGGGCAGGGACTGCCTGCCCTTCAAGACTTGAAAGTCTGATTTTATTGTGGGTAGCTGTACATAAATCTTCCATTTTATAAGTTATTTATGGTAAATAAAAGATAAAGAGACATGTGAACATCTAAATGTGTTTGTTATTTTAAAAGAAAAGACTAATAGCTTTTTTGGTTTGGGGACCAGGAACGCTAGCCAGACAGGCCACAAAGTACCAACAAAACGTTTGAGGCCTTTGTTGCTCTTCATGGTTCAGAAATGGACAGTCTGCGAGCTGGGGCTGCCTTGGGTTTTGTGCTCAGTGCTGTAGAAAATGAGCACAATAAAGCCTTGGGTAACTGGGACCTCGTCTCGGCCTTGGACTTCCTCTGGACACTTGACTTCAGGAAAAGGAGACGCATAGTTAGAAAATAAACTCATTCGGAAGCTGGATTTACTTGCAGAGTTTGTGCTGGGTGCAGGTCAAATTCAGCAAGATTACCAGCCTTTTTGTGTCTAGAACTATGGAAATTCATGATTTCTCTGAGGCACTTGCGATTTTAAATCCTACGCACAAATCCCTGTGGCCTGCACAGGGTAGGGAAAGGCCAGTGTGCTTTGAGCTCCAGCAGGTTATATATTCATGATTTCCACCAAGGTGGAAAAATATGCTGTGTTTTGTTGATTTGGTTTGTTTTGGTGTAACTCTGAGTTGACCAGAGTGTTTAACTTCATGTGTTATGCCGGTTTCTCCAGGTTTTACTGTGTTGCTGTTTTCACTTTGCAGATGAGAAAAACTGATTGGCTGAATATATTTTAAGCCCATCTGTCGCTTGGTAGAAGGATCTGGAAACTGATGTCTGTTTACTTTTAGAAAAATCACTACTTGGGCATCAGCAATGCACATTAGCCCACGTGCATCTTGTCTTTTTTTTTTTCCTCTTTAGAGACGGGGTCTCGCTCTGTTGCCCAGGCTGGAGTGCAGTGGCGCGATCACAGCTCACTGCAGCCTGGACTCCTGGGCTCAAGTGACCCTCCTGCCTCAGCCTCCTAAAGCGCTGGCATTACAGGTGTGAGCCACCGTGCCAGCTGTGCTGTCTAATCTGCCGGTTTTTTTTTTTTTGACCCCCTATCTGTACAGTAGTATAATCTGACTCTTCTTTTACTCTGAGTGACTGTTTTGAGGTGAGTGGATAATTCAAGTTCCTTACAAATTCAGTTTTACATGTGGGAGGTGAAGATGTGGCTGAGCCAGTGTAATTATTTATACACTAAATTATAGCAAATGGATTGAACATGTAACAACCACCTGAACAGATGTAAGATTTTTTGTCCATTTATGGCCTTTGAATCTGTACCCTTTCTTCCTACACTAAGGTATTGGGAGACCTGTTTTTTAAAAATCTATGTTCATTGTCTGTTATCTTTCTTGAGCTGGATGGATTTCCTTAAGAAGTGCAACAAATTAGCCTAATACATTTTCTGAAAGAGCTAATTTGTGATTGTGGAGATTTTATAAAATTACTTCCTGTGACAGTATTTTCTATCAGGATCTGAATTTTAAAAATAATTTAAGATTAAATTTGCTGGGTACAAACTAGTAAATATTCATATTAAAAAATAAAATAGGGGAAAAAAATAGGCTGGGTGCAGTGGCTTGTGCCTATAATCCTAGCACTTTGGGAGGCCAAAGTGGGAGGATTGCTTGATGCCAGGAGTTCAAGATAAGCCTGGGCAACATAGCAAGACCCATCTCAATGAAAAATTAGCCGGGCATGGTGGCACGAGGCTGCAGGGACCTGTGATGGTGCCACTGCACTCCAGCCTGGGCCACAGAGCAAGACCCTGTCTCAACAAAAGAGTGAATGACTATGAGAGATGATCTGCTTCCTGAGTCTGCCTCTTACCTCTTGGGAAGTGCTAGGTGGGTGTGTCTGTCTCAGGCCAGCAGAGGCTCTGGCTCCTGTCGTGCTGACTTGTGATTTCTCTTGAATTTAAGGTGAAATTGTGAGGGGTGGTTCTTAACTTGCAGTGGAAAGTGAGGGGATTTCAGTGCCATCCTCCGGTGGAGGAAACCAGAGACTCAGGCTCACCATCCCATGGGCTGGATTTGGGTGCTCATGTGTTATCGGTGGATTTTCTGCACAGAGAGGCCCTGCTGCTGCTTCTGGCAGCCGTGTACTTAGACGAGGGTGTTAGTGTGGGTTTGGGTGATACAAACGGAGGAACCACTGGGTGGAGGGCTCTTGGCTGGCTGACTCCATGAGAAGGTTCTGGAAGATCCTGCTGTGGAATTTGCCTGTGGGGCAGTGCTCTGGGCCCACCAGCCTGCCCCTGTGCCTTGTGTGCCACAGGTGTGGGAGAAGCCTCCAGCGACCGGGATTGGGGTCAGTGGGCAGCAGGAGAGAGCATTTGCACCCCTGCTTCTTGGTGGGAGATGGACCCTGACACCTCTTACCCTGGGGACTCCCTCACACGGGAAATTTAGTTTGTGTCATGTACATGGAATCATACAGATGGACTTTGTGGAGGTGGGTTGTGAGCTTAGTCTGTATTTTTGCAAATAGCTGTGGATCATTCATTCTTGCTGTAGAGTTATTTAGTAATGTGAATATACCACAATTTGATATTCTGCTGTAGATGGACATTTAAAGTAGTTTTATTTGGGGTTGTTATGGATAATGCTGCTATGAATATTCATGTAGCTTTTTTTATGTTGGAAGACTTTTTTAATTGAAATTTTATTGAAATTCTTGTACATGTTTTTTGGTGAGCACATGCACAATTCTGTTGGATGTGCTCCTTGGCTACATGGCGTCTGGCTCGAGGATGTGCGTATGTTCAGCTTTCATAGGTACCACGTGCTGGAAATCGCTTCGTGAAGTTTGCGCCTGTTGACACTGAGGTCGAGTTCATGGGGCTTCACTGCTCCATCAGCGCTGGGCATTTTCTCTCTTTTTCATCTTTGGTATTTTAGCAGGGCTTGTGGTCTCAGTGTGCATTTCCCTAATGCGTAATGATGCTGAAGATCTTTTCGTGTGCCTCTTGGTCATTCAGCGTGGTATTTAAGAAGGCTTTGCTGCCTGTTCAACAAATGCTCCCTCTGTTGTGCAGCTCACCTTGTGAGTGTCGTGGGGAGTGAGTGGTCTAGGTGCACGCGAGGGTGTCCATCACTGCGGGTACTAGAGTGCAGCGGAGGCAGTCTTTTTACAGAGTGCCCCAAGAATGAAATGCTGTCCCCCAATGTCAAATGTACATAAAAACCCACCTTTTAATAAGAAACTCAATGCAGTGATCTTTCTTACTACTATATAATTGTCAGTCTTATTAATGATTAAAAAAAATACAGTCCTAAACATTGTATTTCTTTTGTTTACAGTCTTAGATGTAGAATAATAGTCTCCAAAGTGGGTGTGTGCGCCAAAAAGTGATCAAGATGATATTTTAGAGTTTAGGAAGAAAATATACTTCTGGTTATCTTTCTCATCCTGCTAAGTTGCTATTTTTGTGTTTTGTAGTGTGCAATACACTATAAATACAGTAATAATTTATACATCTATTAATGTATTGTTGCCACCTTAATTTTTTATGTGTTTTAAGTAAACTTTTCTTGAGGTATACCTTACAAAGGATAAAACAAACCTATTTTAAGGGCACCTTTCATAGAGTTCTGACAGCTGTGTGCATCTGTGCTGCCCAAGCTCTGATCAAGGGCACACCCCTCGCCCCAGAACCCCCTCTTGTGCCTGCAGTCAGCCTCATCGCCCCTCAGAGCTCCAGGCCGTCAGCCACTGCTGTGCTCCCGTGTGGCTGTTCCAGCATCTCCTATAATGAAGTCATGCAGAGTACACTCTTGTGTTGGGTGTCTTTTGATTAACATGGTGTCCTTGTGATTCACCCATGTTACTTGTGGGGGTGGTTTTTCCTTTGTGATTGTTGAGTGGCATTTGAGTAGTGTTCTTTTGCATGGACGTACTGCCATGTGTGGATCCGTTCACCTGTTGCTGGACGTCTGGGCAGTTTGCAGTCTGGGCTGTTGGGTGGCATGCTGCTGTAAACAGTCGTGTATGAGTCTGTGTGAACAGACAGGCATGCTCGTTTCTTTTGGCAGATACCTGAGTGTAGAGTGATGGGGTCAGGTGGTCAGTGTGTGTTTGCTTTACAAAGAAGCTGACAGACCTGTCCAAAGCTGTTGCCCCAGTTTGTATTCTTGCTAGCAGTGTGTGAGTTCTAGTTGCTCTATATCTTTGTTAGCACTTGGTTTTGTCAGTCTTTTTATATTAGCCATTCTGTGGGTGTATAGTAGTACCTTGTTGTGGTTTTAGTTTGCATTTCACTGACGACTAATGGTGTTGATAATCTTTGCATGTACTTTTTGGCCATCTGTATGTCGTCTTTAGTGAAGGTTTTTAATGGGTTATCTTATTATTATTGAATTTTAAGAACTGTTTTTATATCCTAAACACAGATCCTTTGTGAGATATATATGTTGTGAATATTTTCTCCCATTCCCTCCTTTGCCTTTTTGTTTCTTTTTTTCCCCCCTTAGAGATAGGGTCTCGCTCTGTGGCCCAGGCTGGAGTGCAGTGGTGCGATCACAGCTCACTGCAGCCTCGAACTCCCAGGCTCAAGTGATCCTCCTGCCTCAGCCTCCTGAGTAGCTGGGACTACAGGTGTGCACCACCGCGCCCAGCTAATTTTTCTATTTTTGTAGAGATGGGGTCTTGCTCTGTTGCTCAGGCTGGTGTCAACTCCTGACCTCAAGCAGTCCTCCTGCTTCAGCCTCCCAAAGTGCTGGGATTACAGGCGTGAGCCACCGTGCCCAGCCCAGAAGTTTTCATCAGTTTAGAACATATCCTGAATGACTGAAAATCAAAGGAGAATGTGTGCCATATTTATGAGGCTGCTTGAAGTGCAGGCGTCACAGGTGGACCTCACTCATCATCTGGGGGCACCCTCGCCCCCAGCTCTCAGTGTGAGAATCTTAAATGGGTTTTCGCCTCTGGAGCTGGCCTTTCCCCCAGTAGTAAATTGCCACACAGAATAGCAGATAAGGCAGCTCTTTGCAGCACCTTCATTAATAGAACTGCAGTGCAGCGAATGAAGGTGGGAGATAGGGAATGGGGGGGCAAAAAAACCAAACAAAATTCTTCTCCAAGCCACAGAAAAACTCAGAAGTGTGAGGCAGCCACTCATGGAGCTGCTCATCACATGTGTTGCTGGAAGTCAGGTCGTGAATGTTTCTGGAGTCGAGGCTCCCTGGCCTGTGCCTACGGAAGCAGGTCTGCCTAAGGAAATGCACCATTTCCTAGTACTCAGTATCTTGGATATAGGGCCAGCTACATAAGACATGGGGTCCAGTGCAGAGTGAAAATGTGGGGCTTCTTGTTAAGAAAGCAAGAAAGGAGCTTTTTCATGTCTTCTGTAGACTCTTTCTCAGCCTGCCATGGTGTTTTTAATTTGCTATTTGATATCAAGCTTTCCTAGGAATAGGGCTACATGTCTGAAGTAAGGTACCCTTTTCATCCCCTCTGGGGACAGAGGACAGTCGTAGGGGGAGGGCATGCAGCCCTCGTCCTGTTGGACCCCACTTAGAAAACACACATTTCAGGATAAAATGATTAGGAATTTCAGGATGGTGGCAGAATAGCATTAAACCTCTGAGCATGGGCTCTGTACAGCTGTGCTGGCCACGCACGCCTGAAGCCAGCCCTGTCTGTGTGTCGTGAGCTATGTGGTTTCTGTCATTTGGAAGCAAAACGTGCAGTAAAAGTGCTTCACTTAGAGATTAGACTTCTGGCCAGCACCTGAGCCTGAGTTGTGAGGTGTCTTGTTAAAACAGGCTTTTGAGCTTGGGTCAGAGATCCATGCTAAACCTAACAAAAACTAAAATGGCATGGCTTGCTTTAATAAACATCATTGTATTTCATGAGTTTTCTTAGAAAACTAGTGTTTCAGCATTTTGCAGGATAAGAAGTTGAAGCTGAGGTGATAGGTGTTGCTTGAGATTTATTGCTGATAAGTGACAGAGAGAAGTATGGACTATTTACGGTTTCTAGTATATTTTCCACTGTCCTAAATGGTCTTAAACTTTGTCAGGCTGTCTACTTGTAGTTTGTGTGCCTTAAACAGTGCTCGCCTCTCAGATCCTCAGCCCCTCAGAGGGGTGGTGAGGCCGCACCTGAGCCAGGTGCAGTGCTATCTCTTGTAGCCCTTGCTGGGGCGAGCCCTTGACTGCAAGGAGGCACCACGGCACTCCGGGTGGTGGCAGCCACAGGCTCCTTGGCTCCCCTCTTGTGGTGTCCTAGGATGTGGGGTGTGGAGCACACACCTGAGAAGGCAAGGTGGGGTGCTTACAGGTTGCTAATGGGGAAAGATTGTGTTATCAAGCTTCAGTATTGGGGAGCCCTCCCTGTGAGCCCTCCCTGCCCATTTGGCCACAGGCTTGCTTGGGGGCTTCCATCTTCTGTCTTTTCCCTCTGACTGGGGACCGGCATGTCCTCAAGGGGCCACAGCATCAGCCTGGGTCACCGAGTGAAGGAAATGCGGAGCAGCTGCCCATGAGGATGTGCATGTGACGGGAGCTGGATCTGAACATTTGTTGTGAGCCACAGAGATTGGGGGCCACCTGTTACTGCAGCAGGACCCAGTCTGGCTGACTGGTGGACACTGCGTGTCGGGAAATATCACTACATATAGGAGTGGCACAAATATTCGTCCAAGGGAAGAAGAAATTTGGAAGGTATAGTGTGGCATTACCAGAAACTTTGAGCTTCATGGGCTATGATTTGGAAGCCCACCGATGGCATGCCGTGTAGATTTAGTGGACATAATTGTGCTGGGTGAACAGCAGTGCCCAGGAGTCAGAGAAGGTCACTTAGCGTGAATGTTGCCATGACGCAGTCCTGTGTTTCCCAGAACTGGGGTCACACTTCGCAGGCTTAGCCAGAGGCTGACCGTCAGGAGCACATATTCCCTCCAGGAACACCCTGGAGGGGTTCAGGAATCAGTGAGGAGCTGTTTTGTGACTGGGTCAGTGTCTATACATTTGTCCTTGGAAAACTCCAGACTTTGATGTGACTCTGCCCACAGGCAATGGGGATAATCGAGGGTGTGTCCCAGAGCAGGACTCTCAGACTGTGTGGCCACATCCAGTCCATCATGGGCCAGTACTTCGATAAAATATTATAAAGTGAATTACTCAAAAAATGAAATGGGCTGGGCATAGTGTTGCACATCTGTAGTCCCATCACTTGAGCCCAGGAGTTCGAGTCCAGCCTGGGCAACATAGTGAGACCCTATCTCTAAAAAATAAATAAATAAATAAATAAATTTTTTAAAGGCAGAGTCCCCCCCGTCTCCCCACCTAGAGTGCAGTGGTGTCGTCACAGCTCACTCCAACCTCAAACTCCTGGGCTCAAGCATCCTCCTGCCTCAGCCTCCTGGGTAGCTGGGACTACAGGCGCGAGATACCACTCCCAGCTAAGTTTTTTTTCTATTTCTTGTAGAGACCAGGTCTTGCTCTTGCTCAGGCTGGTTTCCAACTCCTGAGCTTAAGCGATCCTCCCGCCTCGGCCTCCCGGAGTGCTAAGGTTACAGGCATGAGCCACCTCACCCAGCCTAAAAATTTTTTTAAAAAAAGAAAAAACAAATACTGAAAATAAATAGATTGATTGATAGGTATTTTTAAAAAGAAAGAAAGAAAAATGAAATGGTTCCCAAACACTCTCCGTGTCTGTGCTTACCTCGTGGACCGAGATACACGGTTACCAGCCAGGTATAAACCTAGGTCGTTGAACTTTGCATCAGACGTTTTGAAGGTTTACGAAACTTTTTCTTTTTCTTTTGAAATTACTTCAGAAAAGTTACTAATATAGTGCAGAAAGTTTCTCTTTTTCCAGATTCCCACACTATTAATGTTTCACCAAACTTGTGTGCATGTGCTCTCTCTCTCTCTCTCTCTCCTGAAACATTTGAGGGGAAGTTGGAAATATGATGCTTTTTTACCTCAAATATTTCAGTGTGTATTTCCTGCAAACATTCTCGTCCATAGCCACAGCACAGGCACCAGCACAGCAGTTAACACTGGCACAGTGTTGCGATCTAACTGCTGACCTTCTCCAGAGTTCGCTTTTCTTTACTGATGGCCGTCACCACAGAGGAAGAACAAGGCCTTTTTCTTGAGTAGGGTCACACGTGGCATGAACTCTCTGATCTCTTTAATCTCCTTGAATTTGTAACCATTCCTCAGCCTTTCTGTGTCTTCTGACATTGACATTTTTGAAGAGCACAGGTCAGTTATTTTGTAGAACATCCCTCAATTCGTATTTGTCTGATGTTTCCTCTTGATTAGATCCAGGTTAGTTATTTTTAGCAGGAACCGCAGAGGTGAAGTCATGTCTTCTCAGGGTACCACGGCAGGGACCCTGCTGTCCCTTTGTGCCGTGGCTGGTGATGCTGGCTGAGTGGTGTCTCCAGGCCTCTCCTGCACCAGTGCAGTTACTCTGCTTCCCTCCAGTGTTGTGCACGCAGTCTGCAAAGCACCAAAGCCAGCAGGTGCCATGTAGCTCACTGCATTATGCAGGATGACCAATTGCAAAGAGTTCATTGAATTCTCTGAAATACTCTTAAAAGCTGAGTGACTTCAGAGTTACCCTCGCATTGTTTGTTCGATGCACATTTGGACGTGTTTCTTGAGTAGGTAGAGAGGAGCTCGCTCGCGAGAAGTTCCTTCCATCTCAGTCTGAGCTGTCTGGGCCACAGCGGGAAAGAATGGCGGAGTCTGGGGGAAGCAGAGGTGGGCCTCCTGGGGCTGCGGCCCGCAGGTGCCAAGGCTGACGGAGGTTCTGCACTCGCCATTCGTGGTGGCACTGCCTGGGACCAGACCCTGTCGCCCTCAAGAGGAGCCCTGCCAGTCCCGGCCTGTCTCTGCGTGTCAGGGATACGAGCCCGATTTGAAGGCAGTGGCTTTGTCATCCAGCTACAGCCTCGCTCCACAGAAGCACAAACATGGTTTTCAAGGACTTCCGATGTTCCTGGAGGGGTCTGACTCCAGGTCTGCATTCATGAGATCCAAATTCAGGGTTGTGGGTGTGAAGAGGCGAGCGATTCCTTGGTCTCTAGACCTCAGAATGTGTAATGAGCTCTTAAGAAACACAAAGGCCATTGGAATCATTTAAAGAAACTCCAAGAGGCCAAGAGTGGTGGCTCACGCCTATAATCTTAGCACTCTGGGAGGCCGAGGCAGGAGGATCACTTGAGCTCAGGAGTTTGAGACCAGTCTGAGCAAGAGTAAGACCCCATCTCTACCAAATATAGAAAAATTCGCCAAAATTAGCCAGGAGTCTTGGTGTGCACCTGTGGTCCCAGCTACTCGGGAGGCTGAGGCAGGAGGATTGCTTGAGCCCAGGAGTTTGAGGCTGCAGTGAGCTGTGATGACGCCACTGCACTCTACCTGGGTGACAGAGTGAGACTCTATCTCAAAAAAATAAAAATAAATAAAAAAGAAACTCCAAGAACAGAGCATCCTGTTGAAGAGATCGTCTCCTTGGAAAGGGACATTTGTCCTGTTGCTGTGGGGCATGAGGGAGACGTTGGTAGGTTGTAGGGGACTGCTTTGAAGTACTTTTTTGAAAACTGGTTGCAGGGAATAATTTGACAAATTGGTTAGTTGGTTGAACTAGCTTTGCATAGAAATGTCACTGAATTTAACTCTCCTTTTAGTTGGAGATTTACTTAAGTCTGACTCATTTCTGCAGGGCTGTATGATGTTAGCTAATATTGAAGTATTGCAGCAAGGTCTGACTTCATACCTAAAGAACAAGTCTTTGGAGTCCTTAGAGCTTCTTCGTGATTCTGTTAATTTATAACTCTCGACCATGTTGTGCGCATCTCATTTGTAGTGATTTCCATTCCAACAAGACACAGTGAATACAGAAAGAGAAGAGAAGGAGGCTGGGAGAAGGGTATTTACAACACTGAATCCAGTTAAAATTGTTAATATTTGTTCAAGTAAAGAAAATTTCATTTTTACTAAGGCCCTCCAGATAAGTTTGAAACTATCAACTGTTGCATTGTTGCCACACAGTTTTTCCTGGTTTGAGATGCACAACTTCTCAGAGGTGCTCAATACCCAAGGCTGTTTTCCTGGGATTCACGTTTCTGGTCATTTTTTACTTAGGGATTTGCCATCCTGCTTTCTGCTATCTGGCTTGCTTTTCATATGGCACATTTCTTAATATGTCCCTTTCCTCCCTAATTTGGCATATGTCCCAGGCTGTGAACAGAGCCATATTCTATACTGAACTTCATTTCAGTTCTTGCAGAATCAACTAAAGTACTTCTAAGAACTCACTGTGTTAGGTACTGTGACAGCATGAGATGGTCCCCATGTGCGTCTGTTGTCTTCCACGCACTTGAAACTCTTGCTGTGACCTTGAGTGCCTCTCTAGGGGGAGCTGGCAAGGTCGGGAGGGTAGGGCACTGCCCGGGCAGCACTCACTGCCCAGGCAACACTCACTGCCCAGGCAATGTGGGAAGACCCGGATCCCACGAGGAACCCCCGTGGCTCTCACTCATCTGTGTGTTTGTCTTCACCTTCCTTCTGTTATAATGTTTTGCAGCTCTTTTTAGTTTTGTGAGGCAACTAATCCAACACTATTTCACAATTTAAAATTTCTAGCTTAGAAAAGGGGAACAAGGACTTAAAAGGCAATTGAACTCCATAAAGAACTTGGAAACAGTTTTACTATATTTTGTTTTGAATGTAACCTACATAGAAAAGTAAATTAGAGTGATAATGTGAGTACTCCATAATCCCAACCCAGGTAAAGATATAGGTCATTGTTAGCATAAAAGTAAGGGCAATGGCACAGTGAACCCCTGTGTGCCTGTCATATTATCCACAGTCTGCTAATTTCTACATTCATCTACACGGATGGCGTTTAGATATGTATATATTTTTAAAAACCCTGTCTGTGAAGCATACTATCCTGTACAGAAAAGTGCACATGTCATACATGTGTAACTGATGAATTTTTACAAACAGGAACTCTCAAGTAGTATGGAGATATCTCAAAGAACTAAAAGTAGACCTACCATTTGATCCATCAATCCTGCTACTGCGTAATTACCCAAAGGAAAAAAGGACATTTTATAAAAAAGATACCTGCACCCGAATGTTTATAGCAGCACAATTCACAATTGCAAAGATGTGGAAACAACCCAAGGGCCCATCAATATGAGTAGATGAATAAAATGTGATGTATGTATACTATGGAGTACGATTCAGCCATAGAAACAATGGTGAACTAATTCTTGTATTATCCTGGATGGAGCTGGAGCCCATTCTTCTAAGTGAAGTATCACAAGAATGGAAAAACAAACACTGCATGTACTCACCATTAAATTGGAACTAATTGATCAACACTTCTGTGCACATATGGAAATAAATGGAAATAAGTCATTGTAAATCAAGCAGGTGGGGAGGGCGGAGGAGGGGATGAGTAAACTCACACCTAATGGGTACAGTGCATCCTGTCTGGGGGGTGGGCACACTTATAACTTTGACACAAACTATGCAAAAGCAATTAATGTAATCAAAACGTTTGTACCCCTATAATACTCTGAAATAAATTAAAAAAAAATTCCAATGTACCCTTCACCCAGATTCCCCACGTTTTAACATGGCACCACATTTGCTTTCATATCCTCTCTCTCAACTCTGAGAATGCGTCAAGTTTATTCTCTCTCATAATCACAGTGTAACTACTTAAATCAGAAATACTGATACAAAGGATGTTGGTACTTTGAGATAGGAGTCTGCCAACCTCCTCATTTGCTGGCAAATTAATGAACTCCTCTTTCCTTCTCAAAAACAACAAAAAAAGAACAAAACAGGAACTCTCACCCATGCAGTCAGAACCCAGATAAGGAAATAAAAAGTTACTAGGATACTTGGGTAGCTTTTAAATGTATTTCATGGCTCGTAAACAGAAGAGATTCACTCTTAGGTTAAAACACAGAGACACCATTTTCACCTGTCCAGGGGCTAGGGCTGGGGCCATGGTGTCTGGTGGTGGCCAGGATGGAGGGCAGATGGCACATCCCCATGCCGTTGGTCAGAGGCTGTCGGCAGGTGGCCGGACAGTGCCTTTCCTCCTCTTAGACGCCTGTGTGCCTGGGATCCTGTGCCGTGGAGATGGCCTTGCCACGGCCAGCGCATTTGCTGTTGTCTTCAATTGGAAACACTGGGAATCGGATGCAAAAGCAGGATGTCCTCAGTGTGGCAGTGCCCTGGCCCGCTGGCAGCACTGTCAGGACACTGCATGTGACCCTCTGTGGGCGAGGCCAGCCGACTGGCAGCATGGGGGTGTGGTCCTGTTGTGAGAAAAGCAAAAATAAACTCCGAGAAGATGTAGAGGTTGCCTGTTGCCCCACGGCTACCCTTAAAGGGAGGGAAAGAGCTTGCCTTTCTCCCTTTCCTGTTAGAACCTTGCCCGCTGCTGCTTCCTCTCTCCTGGGAGGACAGGCCGGGAGCGTGTTCTCCTGGTCAAGGGGCTTTCTGCAAAACCTCAGGATGGACTTGAACAGACAGTATGGTGGATGACAGATGCCCAACGGTGGGGGGAAGTCAGTATTAACATCTTTTTTAAAAATTTATTTTTTTAATTTCAAGATATTAATTAAGGAGGCACAAGTACTTTTGTTACATGGGTATCTTTAGTCAGGGCTTTGGTGTGCCCATCACCAGAATGATGTTCATTGTACCCAGTTGGTAAGTTTTTATCCCACACCCCCTCCACCCTCCCCCCGTCTTGGTTTCTCGTGTCCGTTATGTTGCTTTCTGCCCGTTTGTGCCATCGTTCAGCTCCCACTGATTAGTGAGGACATGTGGTGTTTGGTTTCCATTCCTGAGATACTTCACTTAGGATAACGGTGTCCAGTTCCCTCCACATTGCTGCAAATCACATGATTTCACTCCTTTTTATGGCTGAGTAGTGCCCCATGGTGTGTGCGCACCACATTCCCTTCATCCTCTCGTGAATTGACGGTTACTCAGGTTGATTCCACATCTTTGCAGTTGTGCATTGTGCTGCGATAAACATTCAAGTGAGTAAATGACTCCACTTCCTGCGGGTAGATACCCAGCAGCGGGATCGTAGGTCTGCGTTTAGTTCTTTGAGGAATTGCCGCACTGTTTTCCGTAGGGGTTGTACCAGTTTGCAGTCCCACCGCAGTGTGTAAGCGTTCCTTTCTCTCTGTGTCCATGCCAGTATCTGTTGTGTTTTTGTTCTTTCTGGGCAATGGAATGGCATTTTATCTATTGTTTTTTGACTTTTTGTAATGGCTGTTCAGACAGGGGTGAGGTGATATCTCATTGTGGTTTTAATTTGGTGATTAGTGATGTTGAGCATTTTAGTATTTTTTTCTTTTTTTTAAATAAATAATTCTTTTTTATTTTTTTATTTTTATTTTTTTTGTTGTTGAGACAGGGTCCTCACTGTTGCCCTCGGTAGAGTGCAGCAGTGTCGTCGTAGCTCACTGCAGCCTCCAACTCCTGGGCTCATGCAGTCCTCCTGCCTCAGCCTCCTGAGTAGCTGGGCCTACAGGCTTGTGCCACCACACCCGGCTAATTTTTTGTTCCTATTTTTGGTAGAGACAGGGTCTCAGTCTTGCTTAGGCTGGTTTCGAACTCCTGAGCTCAAGTGATCCTCCTGCCTTGGCCTCCCAGAGTGCTAGGATTACAGGTGTGAGACACTGCGCTTGGCCGAGCGTTTTAGTATTAACATCTTGAAGTAGGGCTGCAGATGGTTTTTTCTCTTATTTTAATAAACATCTCAGTTTGATAAATGTCAGCTGAATTAATCCTCACGACACTGATACTATCATCTCTGTTTTAGAGAGGAAGAAACCGAGGCATAGAGAGGTAATGGTGAGGGAGCTTGCTCTGGCAGCCTGGTCTCTTGGGGAAGTAGGAATAATGACTGATATGGGTGTCGGAGAGACGTGGACCAGCTGCTGGGGCCCAGAGGAGGCTGGGGGCCTGCGGGATTCTCAGTTTCCTGGCAGGTTCACGCTCGCCCGGCGTCTCCAACTGCAGCATGGTCCGCCAGCTCACTTCAGGGAGCACAGGTCTCCCTGTGGTCCAGGTGACCTGTATACACCTGTGCAGGTGACCAGACTCCCCTCTCAGTCCCCCCTTGCTTCCTTCATACTGTCTTCTGATTAGGACAAAGCTGGGGTTTATTAAAAGACACCCCAAACATGTTTACATACATTCCTTGCCTAGCTTTTTGCACCACAAAGTATATATGCACTCAGGTATAGCAAGGTTTAGCCTATGTCAGTCTTGCCATTTTGGTACATCTAACTGGCCAGGGCTTCATTTCACCCTCTGGATCAGAGAGAAAGTTAGGGCCACTTGCAGAACTTTTGTCAATTGCCTCCAATTCACCTGTTCTTTACATGAACATGTCCTGGCCGGAATCTCCCGTTTTAAACTAGATGTGGTGGTGGCAGTGGTGATGGTGGCCACGATTGTGGTCTGTTTCTGAGAGCTGGTCCTCTAACAATTACTGCTTCAGTTGGAATTTGGTAAACATAGTTTGTCCCAAATTGCTTGTATTTGGTTTAAAAAAAATCATTGCCAAGAGTGTTACAAATAATCTGAATTCCCAGTTCTTTGGTTTCGCTTTATTCTTTTCTTTTACTTTCGTTTTCACGCATTGCAGGTAAAGTAGTACAGTGTCTGATGGAACGTAGTAAGTATCTTTAGTGTCGATCTCGATGAGCTCCATCCTCTAAGCCATGCCGTGGTTGCCCCCCGTCCCGTGACCAGCCTGGAGCTGGTGTTGTGAGAGGAGCCCTGCGGGGGCGGGGGTGCTGCTTGGGGCCCACGAGCCTTGCCCCACGTGCACCCACATGGTTGCTGCCAATGAGGACCCCCGGTCGCTGGCCGCTCGGCTGGTGTGAGAGGTTGGGTGGTCTCAGGACCTTCCCCTGGTGGGTGGGCATCCTGGGGTGGCTCGCAGGTCCTGGTGGAACCTCGGGCCAGGCCAGTCTTCTGTGGCCCTTGGGGTGATGGCTGCACACACGTCGGCTGTTTGTCCCTTGATGCAGTGAATGGAATCTGGAGTCAGATTGGGTAGACCTGAAGCACAGGACAGGTGGTAAGTTTCCTTTTAACACACAGCAACAAGTGGGCATTTGAATTTGGGACATACAAAGCAAACAGTGAACGCCACTGCACACGACGTGTTTCTGACCTTTTGACCTTGGCCTTGTGTTTCAGTGTTTAATTAAGCTTCTTGGGGGCAGTGTTTGTGGTGCAGCTTGACGCACTTGGCATCTTCTGTTGCATCGGTTCTTTTTCTTGGCTCCTGCCTTTGATCCCTTCGGTTTAGATACCAGTGAAGGTCTGTTTTCTTCTCTTGGTCTTACTTGATTCACTTAATAATTTGCAAGGATATAAAATAGACCTTATTACACACAAAAGGATCAGTGTCTTAAATATATTACTTTCAAACCCAAGAAGGTAGAAGGTGCTGATGCTGCGTGGGTTTCTCTGTGTCCCTCCTCCGTGTGAGCTGCTGTGCCGCAGCTCCCTCCAGGCCTTCTCAGGAACGGCCGAGTCCCCACTGAGCGCGGAAGCTTGCTCAGGAACACACTCTGCTAAGTTGAACTTCAGTGGGCGTATCACACGGGACGACCCAAACCCAGACTGTCTTCTACGTGTGTGGGGGAAAGGAAGAAAGTTTATCCTTACTGAGTGCTTGTCCTACTTCTTGTGCTGAAAGCTGAGTGGCTGGTGAGGGCTGATCACCTTCTTTTCCAGGCCCAGAGGTGATTATTCAGATCCCACACTGGTGATACAGAGGCAATTGCAAGGTGCTCAGGCATGTTTGTTTTAGACATGTGATTTGCTTATTCCAATTCCTTTTTTAATATATGAAATTGGGTATTTTTTTCATTAATTCAACCAATATGTGCTGAGGGCCTAGTATGTATATAGTGGGGGGTCTCCTAGGCCCTGGGTTACAGCAGTGAGTTGAACATGCTGTTGGGGGAGCAGCCCACCTCGCCCGTGGAAGGACCCACAGAGAGGTGAGGCTGGAAGTCAGGAGAAGAGGCATGGGGTTGGGTGGGGGAGGGCAGTTGGGGGAGGCCCTCAGGGAGGCAGTGGCACAGGGCAGGGTGGGGGCCACGGAGGGTAGGGGTCTCTGCCAGAGGGTGAGAGGAGCAGAGGCCAGTTTTTCCTTCTGTGCCCTTTTGAGTCAGACCCTGTGCTGGTAGAACTGTTCCAGAGACTTGCTGTGGGTGCTGGATGCAGACGGACTCTAGGGTGTGAACCTGAGAGAGCTGGGCATAGGGTGTCAGGAGAGGCCCTCGTGCTGTGGGCAGGTCACTCTGTGGCGGCTGTCCTGTGCACTGCACTGCAGGATGCAGCAGCATCCCTGCCTGGCCTCCCCGAGTCATGGCAGCCACTCTTGTCTGCTGAGAATCCCCCCATGCAGGTGGAGGTGGAGGGGAAGTGTGGCAGCTGGTGAGTGTGGGTTGTAGTAGGTGGGTTCTCACTCTTTGCACGTGTGCTTTGTTTGGGTGTGTCTATAACTGGACGCATCGTCCCCTGTACAGGTGCAGAGGCCTCTCTGGGGCTGCAAGTCCACCCTCCCCCAACCCTGACCACCAGCGTGTGCCCTTCCTGTCTGTGATGTTGTCATTTTGAGAATGTTGTACAGATGGAATCATACAGGGTGTAACTTTTGGGGCCTGGATTTTTCCACTCAGCATATGCCCTTAAGATCCACACAAGTCGCTGTGTATGAGCCAGTGTTTAACTGCTCGCCTGTTGAAGGACACTTGAGTGGTTTCCAGTTTGGTGCTGTTATGAATAAAGTTGCTGTGTACATTTGTGTACGGGTTTCCGTGTGAACAGAGGTTTTCACTTCTCCAGGATGAATGCCCAGGAGTACACTTGCTTGGTCATATGATACGTGTATGCTTAACTTTACGAGAAACTGCCAAACTGATTTTCCAGGTGCTGCACCAGTTTGCATTCCCATCGGCAACAGAGGAGAGGTCTGTTTCTCCACATCCTCGCCAACGCTTGGTGTCGTCAGTCTTTTACATTTTACCTGTGTCATAGGTGTTCAGTGGTATCCCATGGGGGTCTTAATTTGCATGGCCCTCATGGTTAGTGATGCTGGACACCTTTTATCTGTTTATTTGCCACCTGTATATCTTCTTTGGTGACGTGTCTGTGGGACTCTTTTGCCCATTTTCTAATTGGATTGTTTTTTTGTTGTTGACTTTGGATAATTCCGTATGTCATCTGGGTGAGAGTCCTTTGTTGGGTATGTGATTTGCAAACATTTTCTCTTAGGTGGTGAACAGGACAAGAAGGTGGATTGGTTTTTCAGTCTCTTAAAAGGGACTTTGGCAGAGCAAACATTTTTGGTTTTGAAGATGAGTATGTTTTGGAGGTGAGAGCTGACACACTAGTAGATGGATTGGGCAGCTCCATGCTCCCCTGCAAAGGGAGCCCGGGTTGGGGGTCTTATTTGCGACTCCCAGTGTTGGTGCCGATGGAGGCATTGGCAGGCGATTGGAGATGGGGGTCCAGAGTGCAGGGAGACACTTAGGCTGGAAGTGGGGCTTTGGGAGTCATTTGGGTGTGTGTGGAGCTCGCAGTCACAGTCCTGGAAGGGCTTGCCCCGGAGCAGGCATGGCGGGAGCAGCTGGGTCTAGGCCCGGGGCGTTGAACACTGGGGGGTGTAAAAGAGGAGCCTCCTTAAGGTAGGAACAGGAAAGACTGTGGTGTCCTGGGCACAACGAAGGAGGCGGTCATTCTGTTAGGTTCTCCTCCGTCCACTGAGTTTTCGGGGAGGACTGACCATCCCGGTGGGAGAGGGACCCTGATGGCTGGAAGTTCACATGGACGTGAGCACTGAACAGCACTGGCTGGTTGTTTGAGCCGTTCATAGATAAACAGAGTGTGTTTAACTGGGTGCAAAATTGAGACTTAGAGATTCTGAGCGTCTGTGGGGCTATTTTTAAATTTTATTCTTTGAAGGTATTTAGCTTGCATTACCTTTTTTTTTTTTTTTCTTTAAATATACTTGAGTCATGTCAAGGAAGCTACATAAACGTGACCCAGAGTATTACACTGCAAACCTCCCCCGTGATTTAATGTCTCTGGCTCTTGTTTGCTCAGTGAAAAATGGTGATAGGATTTTTTTTTAAAGACAGAGTGATTTTTCTTTCTTATGTAAGAAAACTGTCACAACATTGTCTCTTCTTAATGACCCAGATATATTTGTATGTTTATTTTGAAAGGAATAATACAAAGTGTTATTTGAGTTTGTTTTAAATCTACTATAAGACCTACGTCATATTTGTACATTTATTTTAAAAGGAGTAATGCAGATTAAGTGGTATTAGGGTGTTTTCTGAGCCTATACTTTTTATGTTCCTATTTGGCTGGTTGAAATAGTGTTTTGTTTATTTGTGTTTTAAAGTCACGAAACACCTTATTTGTGGTTTTATTAATTAAGCAACTTGTAATAACCTGGTGAGCTGAGCGTTGCAGTGTCACGTGAGTGTCCTCGCCTGCTGCCGTGGGGGACGGTCAGGGGACGGTCAGGGGCTCTGCCTCCTGCCCTGCCGAGCAGTGGAAGGGCGATGACCGTGGGCTTTTCTTTTCCAGGTGCACGTTCAGGTTTCCGAGCACAAACATCAAGATAACATTCACTGCCTTGTCCAGCGAGAAGAAGGAGAAGCAGGAGGCGCCCGAGTCCCCGGTGAAGGCTGTGCAGCCGCACATCTCGCCCCTGACCATCAGCATTCCAGACACAATGGCCCACCTCATCAGCCCCCTCCCCTCCCCCACGGGGACCATCAGGTATGGCAAGGGAGGGGCCCTGGTGCGTCCTGCCACTGTCAGGGGCCCCAGGTGACACTGTCCCTTCCCTGGGGCTGATTCTGGAGAGAGGGGTATCAGGGGTGCTGAGGATGCCACTGAGTTTCTGAAGACTGTGTGCTCTGAACTTCTGCATTGTGAATGCATTTCCCAAATGTTCCTGGTTTTTACTGATGGATTCTTTTTATTGGAGTATAAATTGAAGGGGCAGATGATTTGTAATACTGGCTAAAGCATGAGATAGATTTTAATTTTAATTCTGAATTTTTTTAGTTTGCTACAATTTCATATAAATTCTGAAAACTTGCCATTTGGTTTGATCACATTGAAGTAAACAACTTTTGTTCCTCATGATGTCCAAAGAGAGACTGGGTGCCTTCCAAGCACACCAGGCTGGCCCTCCTCGGGCAGAACCTGGAACCCAGCACAATATGGTTAGGTTCGTGTGGTGCTCCCAGAGGAGAGGAACTTAGGGTGAGAAACAGCCACAGAACCGTAGGTGTGTGTTTTTGGTGCTGTTCTTAGAGCGCGTACGTTGCAATGTGTGGTCAGTAGGAAGCCCTGCTCTGGCCGTGGGGGGCGGCCCTTGGGCTCAGCCCAGCCCCAGTCTGTTGAGTTCTGTTGGGTCCTGGGTAGACTGGTGGCGCAGATAATGTGGGCATCTTCTTAGTTGTAAGTGACGTTGGACTTTGGTGCGAAATGAACACATTAAACAGATGTGAGTCAGGGTCCTGCCATCTCGGCCTGTTCACAGAGCAGGTCTGGGAGGCAGAGAAGGGCCCCCCTTGGTCTCCTGGAGCTGCCCTTATAAGTGGCTGGCCTAGGGCACTCAGACAGCTGTGGGTTGTACCTTTATGTCGCATGCTTATGTTTTTTATCTTAAAAACCAGCATCAATAATAGGCCTTCTGGAAATTAAATAGACATAAATAGATGGAAACACATCCCATGTTTACGGATAAGAAAGACTTAATATTGTTAAGATGTTAATACTACCCAGAGCAATCTACAGATTCAGCGTGATCCCTGTCACAATCCCAGTAACATTTTTTTTCCTGTAAAGTTAAATTCTTTGTCATCAATGACAGTTTTTGCAAAAATGAAAAACCTGGTTGGGCACGGTGGCTCACACCCATAATCCTAGTACTTTGGGAGGCTGAGACAGGAGGGTCGTTTGTGACCAGCCTGGGCAACATAGCAAGACCCCGTCTCTACAAAAAATTTAAAAATTAGCTGGGCATGGTGGTGGCAGTGCCTGTTAGCCCCAGCTAATGAGACTGAGGCAGGCGGATCACTTGAGCCCAGGAGTTGGAGGCTGCAGTGAGCTGTGATTGCATAACTGCACTCCAGCCTGGGCAACAGCGTGAGACCCTGTCTCTAAAAAAAAAAAAAAAAAAAAAGAAAAGAAAAGAAAAGAAAGAAAGAAAAGAAACAGAAAAACCATTCTAAAATTCATATGGAATCTCAAGGAACCCCAAACAGTCAAAACAATCTTAAAAAAGAAGATCAAAGCTGGAGGACTCGTGCTTCCTGTTTTCAGAATTTACTGCAAAGCTCCAGTAATCAAAACAGTGTGGGCCTGGTATAAAGACAGACATGGAGACCAGTGGAATAGAATACAGAGCCCAGAAATAAACCCACACATGGGTGGCCAAGTGATCATTGACAAGGGCACCAAGACCATACAGTGGGGCAAGGACAGACTGTTCCACAGACGGTGCTGGGAAGACTGGATGCCCACATGCAAAAGAATGAATTGGACCCTTATCTGATACCATGTGCAAAAATTAACTCAAAATGGATCAAAGACCTAATTGTAAGACCTAAAACTGTAAAACTCTAAGAAGAAAACATAGGACAAAAGCATCATGACATTTGGATTTGGTGATGATTTCTTGGATTTGACACCAAAGGCACAGGCAACAAAAGAAAAAGACAAGTTGGACTTCATCAAAATTTTAAAATTTTGTGTATCAAAAGACAATATAAACAGAGTAAAAAGGCAGTCCATGGAATGGGAGAGAGTATTTGCAAATCATATATCTGTCAAAAGATTGACATCCCGAATATATAGAGAACTTCCTAAAACTCAACAACAAAAAGACAAAAGACTCAGCTTATTTATTTATTTTTAAAAACATGTGTATATATTTTAGACTCGTCAAGTGCAGTAGTGAGAAGGGGAAGGGAGTAGAACAGGAGTTTAATCTGGACTGACCGTGAGCAATCACGTGCGACCACTCACCACCTTCAGACCAGCCAAGACCCAGTTTAAAAATGCAAAAGGCATTTCTCCAGAGAAGACACACAGATGACCAATAAACACATGACAAGATGCTCAACATCACCAGTCATGAGGGAATGCAAAGCAAAGCCACAGTGAGATGCCACCTCACACCCATTAGGATGATTAGGGTGGCCACTGTAAAAAACACAGAAAGCAAATGTTGGTGAGGATATGGAGAAATCAGAGCCCTTGTGCACATAAAACGTGTGGGAACGTAAAACAGTGCAGCTGCTGTGGAAAATAGTATGGTCGTTCCTCAAAAGATTAGAAGTAGGAATACCATATGACCCAGCAGTTCCCCTTCCAGGTACACGCGCAGAAGAACTAGAAGCAGGGTCTTGAGGAGACACTTGCACACCCATGGTCACAGCAGCACTGTGCACAACAGCCACGAGGTGGAAGCAGCCCAGTGTGCGATGGAGGAATAGACAAACAAAATGTAGTGTCTACTCAGTGGAATATTATTCAGCCTTAAAAAGGAAGAAACCGTTGACACATGCTAGTAAGTAAAACAGGGATTAACCCTGAGGACATCATGCTCAGTGAAGTCAGCGAGTTGCTGCGGGACAGAGCCGTCTGATTTCACTCACGGAGAAGAAAACAGAAGGGACTGGCAGGGCCTGGGGAGGGCATGGAGAGTTAGTGTTTAATAGGGGCAGAGTTCAGTCGTACGAGATGGAAAAGTTCTGGAGGTGGACGGTGGTGATGGTTGCACAACAGTGGGAATGTACTCAGTGCCACTGAACTAGACACTGGAAAATGGTTTAAATGGTAAATTTTATATCGTGTATTTTACCACAATAAAAATTTTGAACAAAAATAGGCCTTCTGGAAAAGTATCTTTGGTGCATTTATTTATTTGTTAAATGGAGGGAGTGGCCAGGTGGACTCAAGCCACTGCCCTGTGCCAGGTGCTGTCTAGGGGCAGCTGCTGTTGGTGTCAGGCATCCTCTTTCCTTTGTCTCCCCCTATGGCTACTTTGCTGAGGAAGCCCCTTCTCTGTTGCCCACTTTGGTTGAATTTGCCTGTATATGACTAAGTAGACTAAATATTAAATGTGTGATTGGGTCCTGCTGCCAGGTATTTATTAAGCATTATGTAAAAAGTATGCACAGTTCATTGAGGTGGAGAGAAAGCCCACATTTATCTCTGTCAGATACAGCTCAAGGCAGGCAGCAGCCTTGTTAACCCCAGGCTGAGCGGTACTGACCGGCAGCTGTGGGTGCTCAGGGACGCAGGACGCTGGTTGGAGGTGGAGTGAGCCTGCCTTTCCAAACCCGCCCTCCAGCCACTAGGTTGCTTGCCTTCCCCAAGTCCACGCTTGCCTGCATCCTGGACTTCTTACAAGCTGGCTAGTTTTTAAGCTCATACATGTAGCAGCCCTGAGTCTGTCTTGTTGCTGTTTTCTCTCCAGTACTTTAAGGATCCTTAACCGGTGTTCAGTAAGTGCTTGTTGGGTGAGTGAGTGTGCCGTGGTGTGCAGTCACGGCAGAGCGCAGCAGTGCTGCACAGGTGCGGGGCTGGCGGCGCGTTGCCCTCCCCACCCGCATGTCCCTGGCCTCCGTTGCAATTCCTCAGGGGTAACTACTGGTAGGCTTCTTGGTTACTTTTTCCAGTAATTTTCTATGTATTTGCAATATTTCCTTCCCCCCCCCCACCAGACACCTCTATAACTTATTGGATTTTTTAAATAATCTTGATATCAACGGCTCATTCTTTTTATTGAAGTATACTGTGCAGAAAATGGAGTGTAAACCAAATACACAGCTCCTCGACTTATCACAGATGTGATTGGCACCGAGACCAAGAATCAGAACACTCCCTTTGCCCCAGCCCAACCCTGTGGGGGGAAAGTGCGTGTTTAGGAACAGGTGTCGGCTTCTGCTTTCTGGGTATGCTCTAACTGACCTACCAAGTGCTGGCGTCAGCGTCCACAGCTGCAGTCCTCCAGGCAGATCCACCCCGATCCACTCGTGTGTCCTCGGCTGGCTGTCCTCCTGCGCTCCCTAGACTCCCCTGTCCTTTCTAGTGCCCCGTTGCAGCCTTTCCCAGCTCTGCTGAGAGCTCCATGTGCTCTGTGCCCCTCTGCCAGGCTCAAGCCCTGGACCCGTATTGTGTCACTTTGTGTCTTTGGTATATTCTGGAACATCCGGAGCCTCATTTTCCTCACTGGTGAGTGGGCTGCTGGCTCCTGTGAGAGTTTGTTTACAGTGTCGTGAGATGACATGTATGGATGCAAATACCCTATGTCCACATTGCTTCTTGGGGTGATCTGAAATTTCAGAGACTTGGTAAGAGTCCGTTTTTCCATAGGAAATGCTGATAGTCTCTTTTTAAAATTTTTGTATTTGTTTTCCCTGAAGTAACAGCCAGTTGTTAAAGTACAGTATGACGTATGTTCTGTGATAGACTGATAGGAATAACCTCTTCTCCCCACAGTGCTGCCAACTCCTGCCCATCCAGCCCCCGGGGAGCGGGGTCTTCAGGGTACAAAATGGGCCGAGTGATGCCATCTGACCTCAATTTAATGGCTGAAAACTCACAGCCAGAAAATGAGAAGGAAGCTTCCGGTGGAGATAGCCCAAAGGTAAATGTTCTGTGATCTTGAAACAGTGTGGATACCCTGTCCTCAGTGTGTCTAGCAATAGTCCCTCCAGGGCCTTTGGAGAAATGCAGGTTGTCATGGTTCAGTGAGGTGGGCATCCGTGTGGAAGCAGGTTGGTCCTGGTGTTGCTGTTGAGTATGTTCTTGGTGTTGGGGTTGTGCCCGTGCATGCTTTCAGTCATTCAGCACATATCCGAAGCTTCCCCAGCAGCAGCCGTAGGTCCAGGTGCTGAGAGCCGAGGTGACAGCGGAGTCACAAGAGAACGCCTTGGTCCTCAGGGAGCTCACGTGCATTTGTGTCCCAGGAGACCATCGATGGAGTTTAACGTCACTGTCCTGAGCTCTGAAGATTGTGCAGATGCACACACACCTTTTGGGAGGGGACCTCCATCCTGTTTGCACAGCAGGTGTTGATGGTTGCACTACGGCCCCCCGTGTTTTTATTCTTTGACCTGGTAATTTCCCATCAGGACTTGGTCTGAGGGAAATGGATAAGAGTTTATATAAAACAGAGGTTTGAAAGTCTGCATGCCCCACAGGGAACAGTGATTAAGATAATGGTGGGGAATAGTGTACAAAATGTTGACTGATACAAAAGTGCCCTTGATATAATGCTAAGTGGAAAAAAGAGAATAAAAACTATTCGTAGTATTACTTTGCATATTTATAGAATGTGGTATATCCACATCGAACATAGCACAGCCATGGGAACAACGTGCCGCAGCCCAGCAGCACCTGTGTAGAGCGGCGGGAGGAGCCCTGTGCTGCTGGGCCAGAGGGAGAGCAAAAGGGGTGAATTCTGTGCGATTCCTTTTTTATCAGGTTTAAAATTGGGCAAATCTAAATTGTATTGTTTGAGAGTGCAATTCAGGTGGTAAAACTTTTAATAAATTATAGCAAAATGGTGATTACTGTAAAAAGTTAGGAATAATGGTAGCCCTTCTGAGAGGCAGAGGCAGTGAGCTGAGAGCTTTTGGGATGCAGGCTGTGTTCTGTCTCTTGGCCTACTGTGCTGATGTTCACTTTACAAAAATGTGTTCAGCTGGCATGAATGTATTTTGAACTTTTCTGTCATACATTTTTCTTTTTAGAAAGTTTTTAGATACACATAGAAAAAAGACAACCAGGAAATACACCAGCAGCGTAAACACAGTGACAAAGGCCTTGTTAGCTATTTAAAAGTAGGGATGAAACCGGGCGTGATGTGTGCACCTGTCGTCCCAGCTACTTGGGAGGCCGAGTCAGGAAGGTCGCTTGAGCCCAGGAGCTGGAGGCTGCAGTGAGCTGTGATCGCACCACTGCACTCCAGCCTGGGTAACAGAGCGAGACCCTGTCACTTTAAAAAAAAAAATTAAAAGTGGGGATGTGGGGGGGTTTTCTGGGTGCTGGGATTATAGGCAATTGAATTTTTCTGTTTAAAGAATAACAACAAACATCCCCATGCCCACTGCTAGCTTTCAGCACTCGGCATATGGCCCATGCTGTGGAAGCTCTTCCCTGCTTGACACCCTGGATGCAGCCAACCTCCTTGCCTTTTGTCTGTCAGCCTGCCTGTTCTTTTACTTTTTTTTTTTTTTTTTTTTTTTGGAGACAGGGTCTCACTCTCACCTGAGCTGGAGTGCAGTGGCCTGAGAAATCGTAGGTCACTGCAGCCTTGAACTCCTGGGCTCAAGCGATCCTCCTGCCTCGGCCTCCCAAAGTGCTGGGACTACAGGCGTGAGCCGCCATGCCTGGCCTTTTACTTCTATAATTGTTCATTTAAAGAATTGCTATAAATAGTATCATTTTAAATGTATTCTTTTACAAATTACTCTTTTCAGTCAATATCATGTTTGCTGTTCATCCATGTTCATATGTATATTTCCCAGAAGTTCACAAGCAGGGGTGACACCCTCCCTGCCCAGTGGGTTGGTTGTGCTGATGTGTGTGGGTTTTGAGCTGTTGCAGGGGGTCAAAACCACCCATGGCCTTGAATAAGCTGGGAGCAGGACTCCAGCTGCTCCGGGGGTGCACGGCAGCCCTGCACGCTAGAACAGCCTCAGACTTGTTCACACTCACAGGTGTGTGATGAGCCACCACCTGAGGGCTCCTCAGCGGGCGGGCGCTGGGGGGGTCCTATGGCTTGGGCACTCCGGCTGGCCACCTCCCGGTGCCCGTGGAGCACTCCACTGGGCTGGGTGCCCGGGAGGAGGTGCTGCTCGCTCTGCTCCCCGACAGCCCCGGCTGTGCCCCGCCCTCCCCCTTTACCCACGAGGGGCGCGATGGGGCCGGGCCCTGGTTCAGTGTGTGTTGCCCTGGGCTCCACTCAGGTCGAGCAGCTTTTCTTGGTTTTTCTTAGTTTTTCATTTTTGGCATTTGGATTTTCTCCTTATGTGATTTTTTAGTGTTTTTTTAAAATACTGCTCTATACTTTTCCATTTGTTTCCTTCAGATTTTCAAATTATATTACTTTTGTAAAAAAGTGAAGTATTATCAGAGGAACACTTAAAAACACCAAGAATCCTTAATTTTAGTAAATTTAGTAAAAAATTATAATAACTTCAATACTGTCATTTTTTTTTAAATACAGGATGATTCAAAGCCACCTTATTCCTATGCACAATTAATAGTACAAGCAATTACGATGGCTCCTGATAAACAGCTCACCCTAAATGGAATTTATACGCATATTACTAAGAATTACCCGTACTACAGGACTGCGGACAAGGGCTGGCAGGTAAATCCATCTTGGCTGGTTATTGAATATTTCTGTTGCGTGTGTGACGGAGGCAGATTGATACTGAGAGGAAGATCAAGTGCTGCTCTGGGCCGGGCACAGGCCCTCCAGCAGGTGGAGGGAGGGGAGTGAGGCTCCCTGTTGCTGGGAGAAGGGGTGCTGTGCGGGGCCCGCTGCCGTCGCACTGTCTGGCCTCTGTGCAGAGCACGAGGAACAGTGGTTCTAGAAGAACATCTACACTTATGTTTTTTATGTTCCATATATTCATGGAAATTCGTGTGTCTGCATGGGATTTTTAAAGTTTGGATTGTTTATATTTCTCTTTGACCAATGCGGTTTATTTCACAAGTCTGAAATGTAGGAGCATTTAAACATCTAGCCCATCCTTTACTTTGGCGTTCTCCTGTCTGCCTCGTCCACTCCAGCTGATGTACAGAAGTTCTGAAGTTGCACAGAGACAGTTTTCAAACTGTGTTTTACCCAGGAACACTTTTTTCAAAAGACATCTTCTCCACTTGGCCAGTATGTAAAACAGGTGGTTGTGGTGTAACCCCTGGGCTGCCCCAGAGGTCACTTTGAAATCAGTGTAAAATATTCTTTCCTGTTGGTCAGCTTGAGCACCAATAATATTTAAACTTTCACATTGTGTAGGTTTTTTCTGTTTCTGCATATCTGTGTTGTATATGGCCATTTACTTGATATACAGTAGAACCTCACTAATTGAGACAATTTGGGAAAGGGTAAGTTTGAAATATAGAATATTAAAAATGTAACGAAAGAGAAAAGAAATGTATGTATGCTTATGATATTTGAATTCATTAAGTAACCAGGAATGGCTACAGAATTCCTTTGAGGCTTTGGTTTAATGAGTAAATGATCCTTTTAAAAATATGTCTGTTGAACACTATAGCCTAGTGATGTGGGTGGAGGAGGGGGTAACTGTTTCCTGTTCATTGAAGTAAAAAAACTCTTCTAACTGCAGGTGTGTAAACATGCTATAATAAGAGTAGTCAACCAAATCCTCAATATTTCCTCTGTAAGGAGATTGGGGTCTTTAGTCATGGAAGGTACAAAGTAAGACCCAGCCTCCACTCTTGCCCATCTGGTCCCCTACCCTGCCCACCTCCCTGTTCACAGCAAGAGGGCATTTCTTAGTTGACCATTAGGAAAACACTGGATTTGGAGAATAGTTCCATATCCAGCTACATGTCAGGGTCTCTTAACACATTGCATAGTAAATTCTGGCCATATTTACCATATTTTAATCTTTGAAAGTGAGGTTGTGCTTAAAATATAAAATGAAAAAAAAAAAAAACAGAACTGGACAATAACTTCTCCACGTTCTGGTGACCACAGCTTTGTCAAGGAGAGAAGCCCCACGTGGAGTACGGCTCACTGTGCAGGCCCGTGAGGGTCTCTGAGAGTTGATCTGAGATACCAGTTACTCGGGGAGTTTTGGGAGTGAGTGTTTCTAAAAAGCTTGATTAGACTTTAATCTATTTCTCTTAGGTTGTATTTCTGTGTGTTTTTCTAATGTGCATTTACGTGAGAACTACGTGCAAGCATCACAAGGTTTTCTTGCTGAAGAGGGTGGAAGGACAAAGGCCGGCCCTGGCTCGGTCTCCTGGGGCCTGAGCCAGGAAGTCAGAATGGGCCTTTTGGGGAGTGGAGCTCTCTGGGCCAGGCTTCCTCGGACCACGGGCAGGGAGGCAAGGACCTCGACCCCCCTCCCCGTGCACACACCGATTCCTGCCAGCTGTTAGAATTGACTTCACAGCCCACTTAGGGCAGAGAATTACAAACGTAACTACAAATTAAGTATCCTCTCACTTGAACGGTTATTATACTTGTTTTTATTGAAACATTTTCTTTTCTGTCTCGATGAAGGTCCTTAAGGATGACTATGCATGTCTTGCCTGAGTAAGGCTGCGCCTGGGACATTTCACGCCTCCTGGCTCCAGCTAATTTAGCAGGAGAGGGATTACCTGCTCCAGACCCCCTGTAGTTCACGCACATGCACCCTCAACCTCTGTGTCCTTAGCTGTGTCCTTAGCTGTTGGGATACTGACCCCTGTGGGCTCTTTCTGCCAGGAGATTCTCTGCACTGCCCTTCCCAGTGACTGCACTTAAAGTCCCTGTGTGTGTCAGACCATATCCTGACCTCTTTCCTCCTGACTTAAAACAAAAAGCCTTTCCATTTTATAACCTTGTTTCTTAAAAGAGCCACAGTCCTTTTCTTTTGAGAGAGAAATAAAAACTGTGAGCAAAATAGCCCATTTAAAAATTGTGAATTTCCAGGTTGCACCTGCTCTCCCCAGTGGGCTGTGGGCAGGTCACAGCACATACTTTTCGGGGCAGGGGTGCTCGAGCCTTGTGCCGCATACCAGTTCCCAAGAGGATGCGTGTTCAGACTTTCCCCTGTGCCCATTTGAAACCCTCACTGGAGTCTACAGCTGCCTTTCAGACTTAGTTTTTGGGTAGTTTGCATTGTTGACCCACGGCAGACCTTTTTGGTTAACCTATAGAGGACATTCTGGGATAAGATGAGGTGGTCTCAGTAACCCTATTGATAAGATGGCATGTTTCTTTCCTTTGGTTGCATTTTTCTGCTAGATGATTTTTTATGATTTTACAATTTTATCCAGCCCAGAATTAATTGTTGTGACTATGAAACATTTGAAAAGACTGGGCTCTCAGCCTCCAAAGGGACCAGAGCTGGTTTCTTTTTACAGCAGGGAACAGGCTGCACACTCACCCTCAGCCCAATCTTCCGGAAGCATTTGATTTGCCCTTTATAAGTCCTTGCTGTGCAGATAACACCCTGTGGAGTGTGCATTCCTAGGTGGGATCAGACAGAAACGGAAACCCAAGAGAGTGAGGGTCCGGTCAGAAAGGCTGGACGCACTCAGGGAAGCTGGCGGCAGGGGGAGGGTGGGGACTGTGCTCCAAAAGGAGGGCTCTGGGGGAAACAGGGGTTGCTCAGTGCTGCAGATCCTTTTCTTCATATTTAGCATGAAAGAAAAACAACCCACTTTTTTAAATACTTTATAGTGATTTCTGAATCACTGGAGTCCAGTCAATATGGTTTTAATATATGTAGCAGCACAACGAAGGAACATCCATCCTGCATTTGATCAAATTACAAGGGCCTTAAATTACCTTAGAAATACAGTTACTTTATTCTGTTTGTGTCCACATTAACTATTTCATTACTTTCATGGTTTTGGACGATGCAACAAAAGAATCTCCTTCCTCGTATTTTCTAGAGTCTTGTCGGGAAAACCACAAGTAACGGTTTGTAAATTCTACCTCATTTGCCCATAGGATTGTTGTTAAGGGGCATGGCTTAGAGCAGAGAGGAGGTTAGAACCTGTTACGATGGGGCAGACTGGGTTCGGTTACATGGACGGGGGAGGCCTAGTTTCCTCAAGTAGCACGTTCTGCTTGCAGATCCCCACTTTCCCAACATCACGCACGCCAGTCAGCACAGCTGCCGCCTTCATCTGGGGGCTGAGTTCCCGCGTGCGGGGACGGGGCTCTGACAGTACATCGGGGGGACGTTGGCCCTCGGAAGGATCTGTAAGGACCATCCCTTCCACAGTTGGAGTGTTCCGTGTTACCCTGGCTGGGTTTGCTTTTCTTAACCAGTCTTGGGATCTGCCTTCTCCTCTATACTTTAAAAAGCTTGAGAGCAGTTGCCAAAGGTTCACCTTCTCCTCTGTCTTCGACGGGGGTAGCAGTGACAGCCATAGCTGATTTTCTGGAGCAACTGATGGAAAGGTTGGTTATCAGGTAAACCCAGTGATAAAATACCATAGCAACTATCTGTAGTTACTAAAATATCCTAAATCTCACCTCATACACTTATTTGTAAACAGTGTCACAAATCACAGCCTAGCCCGCTCCTTCATGTGGCCTATGAAGTAACCCCCGTTCCCAGGGGTCAGAGGCGCTGAATTGTGGCCTGTGACTAGTGCGGTCCCTAAATAGCCCCTGAGATTGGTTGTGAAGTATTATTTATATGTTTGGTTTCTTTGCCGCCTTTGACAATTTGGAATTTCAAGCGTGTCTTGCAATTCTGTGAGAAGCTTACTTGGGGAATTTAGAAATGATTTTTGGATAGCCTCAAATTTTATTTTGAGTTATTACTTTAATAGTTTAATTTTAAATTTATACATTAATGTAAATGCATGAGAGATGTCAATATGAGTCCATGACTTTCATCCAGCTGTGCCCTGAATGCTGCAGCCCGAATCAGGTCACGGTGGGGCTTTTCCTCAGACGTCTGTAAACCCAGGAAAGAGTGGTGGACGAGGACTCGAGAGAGTTGTTTTCTCTATATTCCTTATGAAACTATCGTGGGGATCAAATATAAAAACGTACATGAAAGTACTCAGCAAGGTACTCTATTACCGAAGATGGTATTGATAATAATTCTCAACCTTTTGCTCATTTTTCTCATTTCCTGGTTTGCCACATACTTTATACTGGATTAATTTACTTTAAATGGCTTGACAGATTCTGTAAGCTAATTTTGTGGGAAAAAAGTATTTTAAAGGAGTGGCTTCTATCAGCTCTGTCTGTCTGCACACGGGGAGAGGTGGGCAGTCAGGCCGTAGACCCCGCCTGGAAGAGTTCAAGTGGCAGCAGTTGGGGTCCCTGGTCTCCTGCCTTGAGAGGAGCAGGAGTTGGAAGAGGCCTCTGTGCCGATTCCCCGCCTCCCTCCCAGGGCCGCTCCACTGTGCATCCACTGTGCTGTGTCCTTTCCCCCAGAACCTCCGGCCCCTTCCGACTGAAGGGCTCAAACCTCGGGCTGCTGCTTCCCTCTGAGAGTCGCTTGCCACGGGGAGGGGCTGCTCCTTCCCGCCAGTGCTACTCTTGAACTTTACTCTCGTGCTCTGCAGGAGCTGAACATTTAGGTTTCTGCTTTGTAGGGCACGTTTTTATTTCTCAGCAAAGAAATATATGAATTCTACGTATTTTTTTATGTTTCATAGAATTCAATTCGCCACAATCTCTCTCTGAATCGTTATTTCATCAAAGTACCGCGTTCCCAGGAAGAACCAGGCAAAGGCTCATTCTGGAGGATAGATCCTGCTTCTGAAAGCAAATTAATAGAGCAGGCTTTTAGGAAAAGACGGCCTAGGGGCGTGCCTTGCTTTAGAACCCCTCTGGGACCGCTCTCCTCTAGGTAAGGAAAAAGGAGGAACAAAAAGGCCTCACGTAATGGTCAGTAAACTTACCTTCAATGTTGTGGTAAATTTCCCTTTTGAAAATGAAGGAGCTACCAAATGCATTCTGATTAAGTACTGCGATGGGCATGTGAAAACGTGCTGGGTGCCACCCGTGTGTTCTTGTTGCCAGTGTCCGGGACATGTGGACTGTTGGCAGTTTACTTGCGCCCATTCCCACGTGGTGGTGGTTGCGCCACTGAATTCACGGCATGTTGTTAACATGACCAGATACCTCTTACTTGAGTCGGCAGTATAACGATGCCGCGGTGATGTTTTTTTCATTTCCCTTGGTATGCAAAAAGTTCTTTGAAACTACCTTTTAGCTGCTTTAACTCAAGATGGGCTTACATATGGTGTTAATTTGCCTGACTTTAAAATGACACATTTTTAGCTTCATTAATACTGTGTTTTTAACCAAAGAAAGAAATGAGCATGACATAAGTCTGAAGCCCCCTTCAGCTCTCCCACCACTGTGGCCTGTGGTCTGTGCTGGTCAAGGGGCACCTGTGGCTCTGCCACAGCCATGCAAGTCTCACCGAGTGCCCAGCTCAGCTGCAGGCCTACACAAAGTAGGACTTGCGCAACCACGGCAGGTTGGCAGGACACAAATGACATCCCCTTTGCAAAGTACACTTATTAGAACAAGAAGCACTTTTGGAGCATGTTGCCTGTAAAACTACAATGTTGTCTTTTTGGTGCTACAGGAGTGCCCCGGCCTCTCCCAATCATGCGGGAGTGCTGTCTGCCCACTCCAGCGGCGCCCAGACCCCCGAGAGCCTGTCTAGGGAAGGTTCGCCAGCACCCCTGGAGCCTGAGCCCAGCGTCTCACAACCCAAACTAGCCGTCATCCAGGAAGCCCGGTTTGCCCAGAGTGCGCCAGGTGAGACACACAACAGGAGAGAAAGCACAGGTGTAACGGCAAGAGTAGGACGCAGACACTGGGGCTCAGTACAGAAGTAGCTGAACCTCCAGAAAAGGCCTTTGTGTCTTTGTACCTTGTACCTGATACTTTCTTTATAGACCTGAATGTTACCGTGTAAGCCTTGGAAAACTAATAGCACTGTGAGTGTTCTTTAAATGACACTGTGTGTAGATGCCTGAAATAATTTAGAATTAACCTGTTTCTCAGTTGCTTTGTCATACAAAAATCCATGAAAACGATCCGTCTCTCAAAAAAAACCCCATAAATTAGACAAACTAGACACTGATTAGAAGCAGAAACATGTCCATTTAATGAATAGGTGAACACTTTGCAGTTTTACAAAGTTATAATATGGAATAAAAATGTGTGCCCTGAGGAATTTTTAAAAAAAATATATAGTGTGGAAATATGTCCAAACTAATTCTGTTATGGTTGAGAAAAATGTGCATTTTGATCATTTGGGATCCCAGCCGTGCTGACCCAGAGAACACCCCACCCCCCACCCCATCAGCAGCACCTGGTGTCCTTGTGTCTCTCTCTCTAGTCTAAGCCCCCAAGCCAAACGGGCAGAGGTTGGGGGCATGGGCTCTACAACAGCCCAACTCTGAATGGTCTGCTTCCTCCCACCCAGTACAAGATGGAGGTGTTGGTCCTTGGTGGGTGTGGTGGCCCTTGTCTTTTGGGCCCACAGGGGCAGTTTCTTCTTATATTGTGTATTGACATTTCTCCCCTCCCCTCCCCTCCCCTCCCCTCCCCTCCCCTCCCCTCCTGACACAAGGATAACTTTATTAAAGCAAAGAATTGAACATGATTTTAAAGGATTGCACCTCCATCATCTCTCCTGTCTTAACGTCTTCACTAAGAAATCATGCGAGACATTTTCTTTTTCATGAAGAACAAACTGGGGGAAGAGGTGTTATCAGAAATCTAAAGAGAACAGAAATTGTATTAATAGCAGTTAGACACAGGATGGGAATTAAATATGTTTCTTAAATACGACAGTTCTCTCATTTGTAACTTTACCCTTATGAGGTTAAATGGGGCCACATCCTACATTTTAAATTAAAATTTAACCTTGTGTTTAAGTGCATATGTGGGGGAACTTGTAGAAGTAGAGGACCCGTGAGCCTCAGTCCTGCTTGTCTTCCTGTCCACAGGGTCACCTCTGTCCAGCCAGCCAGTCTTAATCGCTGTCCAGCGACAGCTGCCGCAGGCGGTTAAGCCTGTCACCTACACTGTTGCAACCCCGGTGACCACCACCACCTCCCAGCCGCCTGTTGTGCAGACAGTTCACGTTGTCCACCAGATACCAGCGGTGTCGGTCACCAGTGTGGCTGGACTGGCCCCAGCAAACACTTACACTGTCGCGGGACAAGCCGTGGTCACTCAGGCAACTGTGCTGGCCGCCCCCAAGGCCGAACCACGAGAGAACGGAGACCACAGAGAAGTGAAAGGTGGGCACAAGAGATGCAGCTTCCGCCAGCTTCAGTCTTAGCGACCCACGGGGCCTGCTCATCTCGGCCCCTTTTCTAATTTGTTGTTAGTTTTAAAGACATTTTGGCCAGGCTCTGTGGTGACACCTGTAGTCCCAGCTACTTGGGAGGCTGAGGCGGGAGGATCGCTTGACCCAGGAGTTGGAGGCTGCAGCGAGCTACGATGATGCCACCGCACTCCAGCCTGGGTGACAGAGCGAGACCTGCTTCAAAAAAAAAAAAAAGACATTTTATAGCAGGGATGATAGCATCTGAGTATTTTATTTTAAACTGGTGAGATTTTTACTAGCTTTTAAGTAATACTAATTGGTGTTGTTTCTTTTCTTTTCCTTTTCTTATAATTTCAGTGAAAGTAGAACCTATTCCTGCAATTAGCCATGCCACATTAGGCACTGCTAGCCGGATCATTCAGCCGTCACAGACCACCCCTGTCCAGACGGTCACCATAGTACAACAGGCACCTCTAGGTCAACACCAGCTACCAATAAAAACTGTAACGCAAAACGGGACTCACGTGGTACCGATCCCCACTGCAGTCCACGGCCAGGTGAACAATGGTAAGAAACTGCTGTTACTGTGTCCTGCACTGGCTGACTGCAGATGCTGGTACCGAAAGCAAAGATCCTTTACTCCATGAAAGGAGGTGCTCAGTGTTTTGGTTCTGACTGTTAGTTTTAATTTTCTCTCTGAGGAAATGTTTGTATTTCTAAGTTGTAGGAAATCTAATACTGCTGCTATTATTAGGAGAACTAGGAAGTGTTTATGGGAGTCGGCTGTCATGGATTCCCACTGGAGGAGCCATCGGAAAAGAGACACAAGTTTCTAATACCTTGAGATAAATATAGATACCTGGGTGTGGCCTAGAAGCAACATGAAATGCAGGTGGTAGAACACAGCTGATAAAGTCCCTTGTGTTGTGCCTGACGCATGGAATGGCATTGTTCTCCCCATGGGAATGTCTTTGTTTGCGAGTGTTTCTGGTGCTGGGAGTAGAGAATACCACTCTTGTGCTCTTTGCTCTGGAAGCCCTTTGGAGACCCACGCAGTTAAACTCCACGAATATCCCAACGTAGATAAGTGGAGAATACAGCCTGCCCGTCAGCACGGGTTGTCTGCCTTCACCTTGCCTTGCAGAGCTGTGGGAAGGGTTGGGGTCCCGGCTGGTGGAATCCTAAGTTGACTGAGGAGTTTAGGGCCCTGAGCTGGTGCTAACAAAGGTTTCAGCAGCGGGGCCTGGTCCAGGTGTGGCGTGCCTGTGACATCGTGTGGGAGGTGTGGGCCATCATGGTGCCACGCTGGCTGATCCTGGCACCTGCAGAACCTCAAGCAGTAGAATCAGAGGCGCCCAACCCAAACTGACACTCTGTGCCCACAAGGTGCTTTCTTTGAAAGAGGGTAGCAGTCACTTACCCATTTAAAATGCCTTCTTCCTCAGCCCTGTGTCTCCGCAGTAATTAAGGGCTATTGAGGCCTTGTTCTGCTTTTCTCTGAATCACTCTGTAACCCTGGATGGTCTAACATGACAAACCTGGTAGCCCTGCGGGCAGCTGGAAGTAGATTGAGGGGACAGATGGGTGGTCAATTTCCTGGTCTTGGTCATTCTTCCCAGTCTTGAGATGTGATGCAGGCAGGCCAGTGACTCCCAGACGTCACCTGGGGAGCTTGCTGGGGCCCAGAGCGCTGGCTTCCCCGGAGTTTCCAACTAGACAGCCTGGCAGGGGCCTGAGAATGTGTATTTCTAACACATGCCAGGCCTGTCGAGAACCACTGGTGCAGGTCAGAGGCCTCTCTCTTAGAAGGAGTTTGAAAAACTGTATTCCTGTCACATATTTAAGTTGGTAACTAAGATTTTTCATTATATTAACTTAAGCAAGGGTTTTAATTTTCCACTATTGAAAGTATTGGCGTTCTAAAATAAAACTTTTACATCATTATTTCAAATGTACTGGACTCTAAATACAGCCATGATTAGATCCCCACCCGCCACCTGTATGTAAATGTGCAAACAGAAGCCTCACAGCTCCTCCTGTTGCCCTTGGGCTTGTCACTTCCAACTCATTCCCACAGACTACATACGACTCCTGCATTTACTTCATGCTCAGATGTCACTAATCCTGTCTTTTGGCTACAACAATAAAATACAGATAAAAATATTTTTACAGCTAGAGAGAAAAAATAGATATAAATATTAAGATGTATTTGTGAATAAAAGGATTGATTTCTCTATTATTACTACAGAACTGATCAGAACAAAAAATAAATTCTTACAAAACCAGAAATTAAAATTTTTCTAAAGATGCATTTCTTTTTATATCAAGACTTTAAAGAAAATGCTTGGAATCCCTGCACTTTGGGAGGCCAAGCTGAGAGGATCACTTGAGCCCAGGAGTTCAAAACCAGCCTGGGCAATATAGTGAGACCCCATCTCTAAAAAATTTTTTTTTAATTTTTAAAAATAGCCCTTTGTGGTGGTGGCACCTGTAGTCCCAGCTACTCGGGAGGCTGAGGCAGGAGGATCACTTGAGCCCAGGAGTTGGAGGCTGCAGTGAGCTGTGATGACGCCACTGTACTCCAGCCTTGGCGACAGAGCGAGACCCTGTCTCTTTGAAAAAAAAAAAAAAAAACAGAAGAGATGTGGAAACTCCTTGCAGTTATATGTGACAGTCAGTTAGTGATCTTTGAACTCATTTTAACTGCTGTCTTACTGGGGAATCCTATTGGTTCTTTAATTTGGTTGAAATCTTTGACTTAGAAACCACTTGGTTTGAAAAAGGATTTATTTCCAGGAAATAATAATTCAGGTTCAAAACACGAGTATATTCAATTATTCCTTTGTTTCATGCTCCATCCCAAAGTTTTCATCCCCAAAGGCAGTAAGAGGGGGGCTGTGGAGGAAGAGGAGGTGGCAGGTCAGCTTTAAGGAAGACTCCATGACCAAGCAGAGAATCTGGGAGTGGCGTTCCTGAAAACAGTGTCGGGTGTAGCTTAGATGTTGAATACCTGGTGTGAAGGCCACTACTTAGGTGGCCCTAATTTTGTCCTCCTTCACCCTCGAGAATCACTCTTGAGAAGGGAAAGCAGTATCTTGTTAATGCATTTTGATGATCAGAAGCTTTGCTGTTTTTCTTTTTCTTTTTGAGACAGAGTCTCGCTCTGTCACCCAGGCTGGAGTGCTGTGGTGTCATCACAGCTCACTGCAGCCTCCAACTCCTGGGCTCAAGGAGGATCCTGCCTCAGCCTCCCCGAGTGCTGGGATTACAGGCATGCGCCACCGCACCCGGCCAGGATTCTCCTTTAATAGATAAGCACATGCTGTTATTATACTTTTAAAAATTAATAGTAGTTCCTTTATACCCAGTATCTCCTTAGGGTTCAAATTACTGGGTTTTTTTTCAATTGTGGTAAAACATACATAAAATTTACCATTTTAACTATTTTAAAGTATAAAATTCATTGGTATTAAGTACATTTACAATGTTTTGAAACCATCATACCTATCTAGTTCAAAAACATCTTCATCACCCCAGAAGGAAACCCACACCCATTAAGCAGCCACTCTCCAATTCCCTCCTCCCCAAGGCCTTTGGTAACCCCTAGTCTGCCTTCTGTCTGTCTGGATTTACCTGTCCTGGACCTTTCATATAAATGGAGTCATGTGATCTGTGGCTTTTCCTATCTGGCTTAACTCTGCATAATGTATTTGATGGGTCCACCCTGTAGGTGTGTCCACTCTGGAGTGTCTGTGACAGCTTGAAGGAGTGCAGTTCTACAGCTGGGTCAAGGGGCCATCCCAGGGGAGTGTGTCCAGGTTCCCTCCCTGGGTGTTGTGAGTCGGCCCACCTACAAAGCCTCCCGGAGGGTCTGAGGCTGGAGAAGGCGGCTTAGAGGGTGTGTGCTCAGTCTGGGTCCGTGCAGATTGTCAGAGCGTCACAGGGCCAGCAAGTGCCCTCTGCTGAGATGGTGGCGTGTTCCAGAAAGTCACCACCCATGAGGAGGACCAGTCTGTGCGTGGAACTGGAGATGGCGTATCCCATGGGCACCTCGTGCGTCAGGGGTCTCCAGAGTGTGTGGGGTGGAGAGAGGGAGGAAGACAGTGACAGACTGTCGAGACAGAGAGATTTTAAGGAATCTGCTCACTTGATTGTGGGGCTGCCGTGTTCAGAACCTACAGGGTGGGCGGAGACCCCCGGGGACGCACCAGTGCTGCGGTGTCTGGGGAAGGAAAGCTTTCCCCCAGGGGATCTCAGTCTTTTCTCTTATTCCTTTAACTGATTGGATGAGGCCCACCTAAGTATGGCCAGGAATCTGCTTTACTCAAGAGTTTACTGATTTAAATATTAATGTCATCTAAAAAAATACCTTCACAGAAACATCCAGAATAACGTTTGACCAAACATTTGCTGTCGCTTTAAGTCCAGGTTGACACATAATACACCCGTCACATCTTAGTTGGCAACTTGGCCTTTAAGATTAAGCCCAGTTAGCGGTGCACAGCGAGCCAGTTCTTTCCCTTCCGTCCTTGCTCCGCACACCTCTGTGTACTGACCTGGCATGTGCAGGTGGGCAGCACCTGTGAGAAATGTGCTGCTGCTGTCCTATGAAGGAGAACAAGCCCTCCCCTGCTCCTGTGTGGGATGATCCAGAAGCGTTTCACCTGGGTGGGTGTTGAGTGACCTCTGCCTGGGGGAGAACATCTGCAGCCCCCTGTTGCTGCGAGAGCAAAGCCACTTCCTGTCCGTCCCAGTCCCTCCCAGACCCTGCGCCCGTAACCGTCAGCACTGACTTCAGAACAACTGTTTGAAGTAACAAGAAAGATGCCAGTTGTTAATTAAAATGTCCACTTATCAGGCAGTTAACCTGCCGCAGTGTGTTTTGGCCCCCGGGGAGTCATGGCAGGCTCCGCAGGCCTGGGGTGCCGGGGTTCCTTATGGGGTTGTGGCTTTATCCCAGAGTGTGGGGTCCTGACTCGCTCGTCTCTTTTCAGCAGCGGCGAGTCCTTTGCACATGCTGGCGACCCACGCGTCAGCATCAGCCTCCCTGCCCACAAAGCGCCAGAATGGCGACCAGCCGGAGCAGCCAGAGCTGAAGCGGATCAAAACGGAGGACGGCGAGAGCATTGTCATTGCCCTGAGTGTGGACGCACCGCCGGCAGCTGTGAGGGAAAAGGGTGTCCAAAACTAGCAACTGGGAGAGCTTTTCTTACTTTAAAAATATCAACTTCGTGGTGCCAAAAGGAGACGTTGCCTCTCACCGATGCTCAGAGCGCATCCTCTCGGTGGGTAAAGGGCCCTGCGGTTGAACTTCACCTCTCAGCACTGAAAATATAAAACCCAGGTGGCCTTAAAACTCCTTAATTTAAAGACAGAAGTCACACTTGAACAAAAACCACATACGACAAAAACTGGTTCTGGAGATGGTGTCTCCGCTGCCGAGCACTCGCCGTGCTGCTGCCTTTGGGCACAGCTTTTAACGACAAGTAAAAAAAACTCACGTCCCTTCGGGACGACCGAGCATCTCCGTGGGAGGAAGGCGCAGCACAGCCGGCGCCTGGTGCGAGCAAACCCCTGGGACTGGGCCTCCTGCAGAGGCCAGGCAGGACCCCCCGCCCCCCCCAAGACCCACCGGCTGGCACTGGGAGACCAGGCAGTATTTTGTTGTTCTCATGTGGAATTAGAATATTTTGAGGTGTACTTTCTTTACAAAATAATGGGGTCTTTGACATTTCACATCACTCCATTCTGCTCTGGAAATTCTGGAATCACACAGAACTTCTCATGTGGATTTCATTTGGGGAAAAGAAACAGCATAGCTTTGTGTTTTTGTTGTTTGTTTTCAGCCTATGGAATGATTTACTTTTGTCTGTCTTGTTAAAGTTCAGACGGAGCTGCTTTAGGACAGCTGCAGATTTCCGCGTTAGAGCAGTTGCCTGATGAATTTACTCCACCTCCACCCCGGTGCGTGGGACGGACGAGTGGCGCTGTGGCTGCATGTGACTGAGAACCCAGGGACGAGCCTGTGACAGGAGGAGCTGCCGGGGCTCATCCCAGCTGCGCTTACTGTTACCTTTCTTGCTACTTTTTGTTGTTTGTTTCTTTGTGTTGACTTTGTCCCTGGCAAAATATTTTCACTCTAAGTAAAACCAGTCTCCTAAGTATTGTGTATGTTTAAAATGACAGAGCCATTACTACAACATTTGGAAAAAGAGATTGTCTTTTGTCACATGCCCTTTTCAAACAACAAAGATCACAGCTCTCTCCGTGGCATGTTTGATGTTGCAGGTGTCCTCGCCAGCTCTGGCATCGTCTGACCAGCTGTCTGCTCAACTACGTTGCAGTTTTCCCCACTCGTGCCGTGGCGGGGTGGCGGGGTGGGAGCTGCATGTTAACCCCAGGGTCTGAGCAAGGAAACGTGTAGGCCATTTTCTGATTTGCAGTAGGAAACATCCCTGACCTCCCAGAACTGAATCCAGTACTAGGGCTGACTTCTCCTACAGACGCCAAAAGGAAGAGGGAAGGAAACAGGTGAGCGAGGGGGCGTGGGAGGCCCTGCACGGCCTCAGCCCAGCTCCTCAGAAGGAAACACTCGCCTTCCCAGACTGCTCCTGGGGCTGGGGCCAAGCAGAGCGCGAACAGAAAGGGCTCCAGCCTTATTGTGAATTTTTAATGTCATCACCATAACATTATTTATTTAAATGTAGTTATTTTGGTATTTAATTTTTTTTAAAGAGGAAAAAAAACCCCTGTATTTTCCTGGTGGAATGAAACGGCTCAGAATGGTATATTTAGGCGATTTAAAAACATTTATTATTTACATAAAGACCAAATATGATAAATCTGTTCTAAAAGTATTGTGTGTCAATCCACAGTATGGGGCTGTCACAATGTCACTGCAGATGATGCATATTAAAAAGTATGGAATTACTGCACACTAGCTGGATTATAACTCAGCCATTTAAAAAATAAAAGTGAAACCATCATGCGAATGAGACCATGTGTGTGACAGTAGCAGACCACAGCGTGCGCAGTGGGTCGGCCCCTCCGTGCAGCGGTCTGCATCTTCCAAGCACTTCACAGATACCTTGGCATGTATATTTTTGTCTTCTTACTCAGAAGGTTTGCCTTTGCAAAATAATTTGGATTGTGCTATTTCCCGTGTGTGGGGTCAGGCCGCTCCACAGAGCAGGTCCAGGCCTGTCAGTCACAGCTAAGGGGTCTTGACGGGAGACGGGCTTGTGCGACACTAAGCAAGCGGATTGTCATCTTTCTGGAGATGCATTTACATGGCAGTGTACATCACCATCCAGGAAGACTCGGGTAGATGCTCCCTACGTAAACTCAGTCCATAAACTGGTTACTTCTAAGGCCAAAACAGACTTTATAGGTCTGGAGGAGTTTCTGTTGGGATCACAGGTAAGGAAAATATCCAACGCTCAAATGTTAAAGAAGGGAGGAGGCTGTGTGGTGTTTGCTGTAAGGCGCATTCTCCACCTCGCACCCAGACCAAGAGTGCCTTTTCGGGGTGAGGCACGCCCTGCTGTCCGCTCCTCTGCCGTACTCACCCTGCTTCTGCCTTGGGACGTGGGAACTAAGACATCCAGGAGAGGGCAGAAACAAAACCGTGGATCAGCAAACTACCACCCCCCAGGCTTTCTGGCCACTCTTTAAGGCGCTGTTTTTCATTCTTGGATTTAGCTCTGACTTCCCGAGAGCCCTCCACACCATGGGCTGCTGAGCTGCCGTCAGCGCAGCCCTGGCGTCGCTGCCTGGCACTCACCGGGCTGTCAGGAGATGTCCCGTCTCGCGTCCACTGCGTGTTGCAGTGCACTCCAGCTCTCCACTGTGGTTCCTCAGTGTCTTATTTTCAGGAAGTCTCTGCTTTGACCTTTGCCAAACTTCTGAGCTCCTCAGGGACTAGAAACTTAATTTCAGCAGCTTTGTCCTGAGCCAAACAAGTATACAAAAGGATCACATATGATCCAGATTATGTAGTGCATTCCAAAGTGTGTGTGGCATTTCTGGCTTGGTCTCTCTGCTTCAGTGTAGCATGCTCTGGACAGCTGACCCGGCACACGCTACCACTGCCGTCACTGTCCTCTGCTAGAGTAAGAGTAGCTGCTAGTCTCGGTCAGAGGGGGTGGGGGGCAGTGTCAGGACTTGGGGTTTCTGTGCTGTGGGACACAAGGGGAGAAGTGACAATCCTGAAGCCCTAACTTCCACTACTCCAGAAAGTATAGTGGGTATTTGTGTACAGAGATTTGAAGTTTTTAAAAAGTACCAAGTTCCTGAAATTCAATAAAATATTTTTATTAATTTTAATTGAATACAGAGTATCATTGTCATTTTGATAACCTCAGAGATTTCTGTTTAGTGTTTTAACTTCCTGCTCTCTTCTGAGCACACCATAGGCCTCAAGCACTGGAGAGAGTTTACCAAGGAGCTGCCTGATTACTAGTCGCGTGGACTCTGCCAGTAGAAAGAGGAATTGTTTGCCTGGGAAAAGTCACTGAGTCAGAGGCGGTGGTAACAAAGTCTGGCTGATTTTATCTACGATGTAGTTTTGAAAGTTATTTCGAATAGTGAGAGCTTGTCTCTACAAAAAATCTGAAAGTTAGCTGGGTGCGGTGGCTCACACCTGTGATCCCAGCTACTTGGGAGGCTGAGCAGGGAGGATCGCTTGGGCCCAGGAGTTTGAGACCAGCCTGGCCGCCAAAGTAACACCCCATTTCTTCTTAACAAAATTATTTTGAAATTTTGGTTGTCAATACCATTTCTTCTGCAGACTTGCCCTTCATCCTAAGGACCAAGATCATTGCAAACACCTTGAGATATATTAATATTTTCTCATGAGATGAAAAAGAAACGCTTCTGAAGAGGTATGTGGGTATTCAAGTTCCCAAACAGCAGCACTTTGGTATCCCAGCTACTGGGAGCCTGCGATACAGTCTGCTGATACCCCAAAGCCAGGACATCGGGACGGGCCCCACGGTAGCAGGGGAGAAGTAGCGCCAGAAACAATGACACAAAGGTCCTTTGGGATCTAAATGAACCTAAATTTAGTGTTTACAGATGGAGAGTTCATAATGGAGTGTTTCATTCTCTATACTGATGCCTTAATTTAAAAATAGTTCATATTAGCATAAAGGAACTGTTTAATACCAAGAGACTGTCCCTTCTGACAAAAGGAAGCAGTCACTCGTAATACTTGTCAGGTCTGTTCATGCCTTAACAGGTGCTTAGAAATGCACTGTACTAACATCCCCCTCTCTCTGGAAAAGCTACTCTGTTAACTCATTAGGTTCACTTTGCTGAAGCTAAACTGAGTCAAAGAAGAGATGACAGCTACCCTAGAGGATAACCTAGCTCTATCCAAGAAAAAGAGAAGGCGATGGGAGGAGGCCTGCAGGCACACGGCAAGCTGGTAACTCTGCTAAGAGGTCTTCAATGTGGCCAAGCCTGTCCCCGTAGGGAGGCCACACTGAGAGGGCCACGCTTCATTTACAAGGAAGACATCACGGTGCACCATGAACCTACATGCAGTTACCACACGGTAAGTTCAGGCTGGAATAGAGATGAAGGGAACCACAGTGTGAATGACTTAAACTTTGCTTCACCTGCCAGAGCCCACCGGGGGCGTCCGCAGACACTGTGCTAGATCAACATGCTGTGTTCCCTTTCTGCGCTTAGGTCCACAGCAATACAAAATCAGAATTTAAAATGGGTCCCAGGTGACTGATGAGTTAACAGTGTCCTTCAGAGGTGCCAGGGGTGGACTCCACTCTCTCCCCCAGCAGCTACAACTATCTCCATCCAATGGGAAGTAAATAATATACAAAGAAATAATAGGCAGATCGCGGCAGGGAGATTAAAACCAGAAGAACCACCGATGTGGTGATGAGTTTCCCTGAGTTTTTTCCTCTCACGCTGCCTGGCAGACACCAGGACAGCCTGGGTATCAACTGCACGTTAGGATGAGTGTCAAAGTACCCAAGAGAAGCCCTCTCCCCTCATTCCGTGCAGAGTTCTGGGAAGGGGCGCCCGTGGGGCAGACAGTGGTAGGAAGTCATGGAGCAGCACTCCCGCAGACACTGAGGACGCGGGAAACCCTTTACTCTGACAAAAAATCGGAAAACGGAGCACCTGTAGTCCACAGAGGGCAGAGAGAACCTCTGTTTCACTGTGAGCCGAAGCTGGACCCGGTCACAGCAGCGAGGACAGCACAGGCAGGCTAGAACCTGACACGGGAGTCGGGCGGAGAACAGCAAACAGGAGGTTGCCCCAAAGACACATGCATGGAACTCACCTGCCGAAGCAGAGCAAAGGCTTTACGAGCTGCAGGACTGGCCCGGGGTGCCGCACACAGGTGCAGACCTGAATTGCGCTGCACAGACTGGAAAACTAAACTGACACCAAAACCACAGCTGCAGAGGGCGGGTTGGCACCTGCAGTCTGAGCAGGACCAGGTTATCTGCCTGCTGAACAAAACTAGCAACATTGTCCAGAGGGTTTTAACAGATCTCAGACTCTTACAGTATACAAAGTGTCCAGGATAAAATAAAAATTAACATACAAGAGCCAGAAAAATCTCAACCCTGAAGGGAAAAGACAACTGATGTCAACTCCAACAAGACCCAAATGTTGGGACTATCAGAAAAAGGCCTTAAAGAAAGAACACTTATCTTAACCATGGTCATGAAATAAGGGTAAATTCTCTCAAAATGAACCAAAAGTTATAGAACTTAAAGATAACTGAAATGAAAAATTCAGTGGAGGGACTTCAGAAGAACATTTGGAAATAAAAATGAACCAAGCCTCAGGTAAGACAGCATCAGAGGGTCCAATGTATGTGTCACTTGGGTCCCAGAAAGGGGAGAGAGACGGTGTAAAACAATTTTTGAGACATGATATTTTAAGTAAATACCTTGACTATTTTAATAATATGTCAAAGACATAAATTTAAAGATTCACAAAGCTCAGTGAACTCCAAACAAGAGAAACTTAGAACCGTGTTGAGACAATCAACTACAGAAAAGTGAAAACATTTTTTATCTTGAAAGTAGCCAAAGAAAATTGACTTACACAGGTTGACAAATCAAAAATCTGACAAATCAGAAATCAAAAATGCTCCAAAATCCAAAACTTTTTGGGTGTCAACATGCTCAAAGAAAATGCTCATTGGAGCACTTTGGATTTCAGATTTTTGGATTAGGGATGCTGAACTGGTAAGTAAAATGCAAATATTCCAAAATCCAAAAAAATCCAAATTTTTCTAAAACACTTCTGGCCCCAAGCATTTCAGATAAGAGACACTCCACCTGTATACATGGAGGATAACAACAACTCAGATAACTATAGATTTTTTATCAGAAACCATGAAGGCCAGATGACTGGAAAAATTTTTTTAAAGGGCTGAAAGAAAATTGTTAATCTAGAGTAGTATATCCATCAAAAATACCAGAAATGTAGGCTAAAAAAGATATTCTTAGATGAATAAAAACAGCAACTTCTTCACCTATAGAGCTGCTAAACGAGAAATGCTAAAGGAAGCTCTTCAGGCAAAAGCAGAATAAACTCACAACTTTAGGAAAAAAGAAAAGAGCAACAGGAATGGGAAATATCTGGGTAAATAGAATAAACTAATTTTCCCTGTTAAGTTCTTTAAGATATATATGACTTTTCAAAGCAAAAATTATAACTTGCCCTTCAGGGTTTTCAGTATGTAAATACATCAACAAAATTATAAAAGAGGAAGCAAAGGTTTGTAAGGTCTCTACATTTCGCAAGAAGAGGTAAAACTCTGTCTGAAGTAGACAGAAGAGTTAGCTTTGTGTATTGTAATCTCTAGCGCAGTCACTAGTGATACCCGTCAAAGATAAAAAGTCAGAAGGTAAATTGGAATGCTAAACAGAATTTCAAATAATACGAAAGAAGGAAACCTATCTTGGGGAGGGAGAGGAAACAAGCAAAAAACAACATGAGAGAACATCTTCAGTAATGACATTAAAAACAAATGGTTTGAACACACCAGTTAAAAGAGGCCATTAGATTGGATCAAAAATATAATACCCAACTTACTTTAAAAATAATGATACAGAGGCTGGGTGTGGTGCCTCACGCCTGTAATCCTAGCTACTCGGGAGGCCGAGCTGGGAGGATCGCTTGAGGTCAGGACTTCCAGACCTGCCTGAGCAAGAGCCAGACCCCGTCTCTACTAAAAATAGAAAAATTATCCCGACGTGGTGGCGCGTGCCTGTAGTCCCAGGTACTCAGGAGGCTAAGACAGGAGGATCGTCTGAGCTCAGGAGTTTGAGGTTGCAGTGAACTAAGATGACACCACTGCACTCTACCTGGGGCGACAAAGCGAGACTCTGTCTCCAAACAAACAAACAAAAAAAAGATACAGAGCCAGGTGCAGTGTCACACACCTGTAGTCCCCAACTGCCAAGTAAGAGGATCGCTTGAGCCCAGGAGTTCAAGTCCAGCCTGGGAAACATAGTGAGATCCCATCTCTAAAACTTTTTTTTAAAAATGATAATAGATAGGTTAAAAGTAAAACAATAGCAAAAGATATATCATGCAAACACATCAAAAGAAAGCTGGAATGGCTATATTAATATCAGACAAGGCCAATTTCAGAATAAGGAAAATTACCAAGCAGAAAGAAGGACATTACATGAAGATAGAGGGTGAACTCCCAAAGAAGACATCGTCGTCCTAAATACGCAAGCACCTGACAACAGAGCCTCAAAATACATGAAGCAAAACCTGATAGAACAAAAAGGAGAAACAGATAAATCCGCATTACATTTGGATACCTCAACACTCCTCTCTAGGTAATGGAACAACAAATAGACAGAAAGTCAGCAAGGATACAGAAACATTGAGCAATACCATCAGGGAACTTGACCTAACGCTCATTAAGACATTCTGCCCAGCAATAGCAGAATACACATTCTTTTTAAGTGTACATGGAACATTCATCGGTATAGACAAAGTCCAAGGTCATAAAATAAACCTTACAAGTTTGAAAGAATTAAAATCATACACAGTACGTTCTCTGACAATAAGAGAATTAAACTAGAAATTAATAACAAAGTTTCTTGGTTTTTTTTTGTTAGAGACAGGGTCTCGGTTCCATCGCCCAGGCTGGAGTGCAGTAGCATCATCACAGCTCACTGCAGCCTCAAACTCCTGGGATCAAGGATCCTCCTGCCTCAGCCTCCTGAGTAGCTGGGACTACAGGCATGTGCCATTGTGCCTAGCCCAGAGATATTTTTTAATTCTGCAAATGTTTGGAAATTAGACAATACGTTTTGAAATAACCCATGATTCAAAGAGGAAGTCTCAAAGAAAATTAGAAAATACACTTGACCCCCCATATTTGTGGGTTCTACATCCACAGACTCAACCAACTGCAGATCAAAAACATTCAGCAAAAACCAAAATAACACTACAACAAAAAATAATATAAAAGTTGAAAATACAATGTAACAATTACACAGCATTTACATTACATTAGGCATTATAACTAATCTAGAAATGATTTAAAATATATGGGAAGAGGCCAGAGTGGTGGCTCACGCCTATAATACCTATAATACCAGCACGTTGGGAGGCTGAGGCAGAAGGATCACTTGAGCCCCAGGAGTTCGAGACCAGCCTGGGCAATAGCGAGACCCTATCCCTACCAAAAAAAAAAAAAAAATTAGCCGGGTGTCATGGCACCTGCAGTCCCAGCTACTCGGGAGGCTGAGGCAGGAGGATCGCTTGAGCCCAGGAGTTTGAGGCTGCAGTGAGCTAGGATGACACCACTGCACTCCAGCCTGGGTGACAGAGCAAGACCTGTCTCTAAAGAAAGAAAGAATATGGGAAGATTGCACAGGTTAGATGCAAATACTTCCCAAATTTGATGAAGACATGCATGAATCAACACATTCAATAAGCTCAACAAAATCCAAGCAGGAAAAACACAAAGATCCAGAGCCAACATCATACTCACTGACAAAAGACTGAAAGCTCTTCCTCTAGGATCAGGAACAAGACAAGAATGCCCATTTTCACTACTGCTATTCAACACTGTAGTAATATTAGAAATCTTAGAGCAATTAAGCAAGAAAAGAAAGAAAGGCATCTAAGTTGGAAAGGAATAATTTAAACTATCTCTAATTGCAGATGCCATGATTATAAATAAATATATATACATATAAAATTCCATAGAATACACACACAAAGGTACTAGAGCTAATAAATGAATTCAGTAAGGTTGCAGTATACAAGATCAAGTAAAAAATCAGTTGTATTTATATATACTAGCAATGAATAATCCAAAAGGAAATTATGAAAACAATTTCATTTACAAGAGCAGCCAGAAGAATAAAATACCTAGCAATAAATTTAACTAAGGAGGAAAATTTATAGACTCAAAACTACAAACTACTGCTGAAAGAAACCAAAGATGACCTAAATGGAAAAATACCACATGTTCATTGATAAGAAGAGTTAATCTACCTATCAGGTACCATGTATGCTGTTCAGGTGATGGGTACACTGAAAGCCCTGACTTCACCACTGTACAATTCATCCATGTAACCAAAAACCACTTGTACCATTTAAACTACTATAATGGTAATAATAATTCAAAAGAAGAAGAGTTACTAATAAGATGGCAGTAATCCCCAAAGCAAACTACAGATTCAATATAGTCCCTATCAGAATTCCAATGGTCTTTTTTGCAGAAATGGAAAAGCCAGTCCTCAAGTTTATAATGGGACCTAAATAGCTAGAACAATGTTGAAAAAAAAAAGAAGACTCACACTTCCTAATTTCAAAACTTACTATAAAAATACAGTACTCAAAAGTGTGGTATTGCCATAGGATACACATATATACCAATGCAACAGAATTGACAGTCCAGAAATAAACCTGTGAACATCTGTGGCCAACTGATTTTCAACAAGGTGCCAAAGCTTTTCACTGGGGAAAGAATAGTCTCTTCAACAAACAGTGCGGAAGCAACTGGATAACCACATGCAAAATGAAGTTGGACCTGTACCTCATTTCATAAATAAAAATTAATTCAAAATGGATCAATGACCTAACTACAAGAGCTAAAACTATAAAACTATTAGAAGAAAATATAAGAGTAAATCTTCATGCCCTCAAGTCTGGCAATGGATTCTTAGATTTGACATCAAAAGTATGATCAGGCCGGGCACAGGGCTCACACCTGTCATCCTAGCACTTCGGGAGGCTGCAGTGGGAGGATCACTTGAGCTCAGGAGTTCAAGGCCAGCCTGAGCAAGAGTGAGACCCATCTCTGCCAAAAATAGAAAAATTAAGCCAGGCATGGTGGTGCCTGTAGTCCCAGCTACTCAGGAGGCTGAGGCAGGAGGATCACTTGAGCCCAGGAGTTGGAGGCTGCAGCGAGCTATGACACGACGGGACTCTAGCCAGGGCAACAGAGCGAGACTGTATTTTAGAGGGGAAAAAAAAAAAAAAAAAGAGTTAACCTAATCAGTGGCTCTTATTTTTGCCTACAGGATAAGATGGCCTTGGTTGTCAAGGGCTGTGGTTGGCAATAAACTCCTGCCTGCTGGGCAATCACACGGTCAAGATGACAGCTATAAATGACGTTAGACGTCAAATTCAGCCGCTGTGCAAATGTCGAAGTAGGAAAGTGCTGTGACTTTCTGGAGTCACACATGTGCTGTGAAGGTCACCAAGACACCCTTTTCCCACCCGCCCATGAGAAACTCTGAGGTAATCAGTCCTCATCAACTCACATAACTCAGAAGAGTCAAACTCACCGTCAGAGATCTTACCCAGATGGCAGAATTTTGTCCGGCTGGTAGCCAGGATGGAAATTAAGATGGTGTTGCAAACACCTGTGAAGGCTCAGCCAGAGCGAATGTTTGGGTGAGGATTCATGGCCTCTACAGAAGGTGGTGTTTCTCTTGGTCAGAGCTAAAAAAAAAAAAAAAAATCACATTTCACTAGTTGTTACCTCAGTCCCTCAAGTCTACTTTTGCTTTTGTTAAAGTCCATTATATGTCTACATTTTGGTGGCTGATGCATAAGGCAAATCATTTTAAAATTAATGCCAAACCCATAAAATTACTGACCTGAAAGGCATAATACCAGCATGTGGCATGGACATTACAAGAAAATAAAAATACAAATTAACATCCCTTATAAATATACATACAAAAAAATCCCCAGGCTGGGCGCGGAGGCTCACGCCTGTAATCCCAGCACTCTGGGAGGCCAAGGCAGGAGGATCGTTTGAGGTCAGGAGTTGGAGACCAGCCTGAGCAAGAGCGAGACCCGTCTCTACTAAAAATAGAAAAAATTATCCAGGTGTGGTGGTGGCACCTGTAGTCCCAGCTACTTGGGAGGCTGAGGCAGGAGGATCGCTTGAGGCTGCAGTGAGCTACAATGATGCCACGGCATTCCAGCCCGGGAGACTCTGTTTCATAAAAACGAAACAAACAAAAACATCCTCAAATGTTCAAGTCAAATTCAGCAACATATTAGGATAACATACTATGACCAAATTGAGGTCTCTCTCAGGATAGCCAAGTTGGTGGAATATTCAAAAATCAATGTGATTCACATTAACAGTAAAAGATAAATGTGATCATCTTAATACATGCAGAAAAGTAACCACCCGTTCTCAGCAGCAGTTGTGAGCGCCTCGCTAGATGCCAAGCCCTAAGCACCGCGTCTGCTTCACTCTTGTCCTGCCACAGGGAGACCGAGCATGCAGTGACGTCAGCCTGGTCAGCCGCCTCAAACAAAAAGTCTACATTCTTCAGACCAATGTCATAGAATCCATAACATCTACAGTGTACCTCCTGCAGTGTCACAATACAACCCACAGTTACTAGACATATAAGGAGACACTCTCAGAATTAAGGAAAATCAGTGGAGACAAACTCTGAGAAGACCCAGTTGTTGGATTTAGCAGATGAGGATTTTAACGCATGTACTATAAACAAGCACAGTGATGCAAAGAAATACACACATGAGCCGGCAAATAAAAATCCTTAGCCAACAACGAGAAACTAATTTTAGAACTGACATTAAAGATGCACAGTGTGGTCTTGCAAGCAGGGTGGGCGTGAGAGTGACAGGGCCAGCATCAGGGACAGTCAGCAATCGACAAGTCACGCTGCTTGAAAGGAACAGAAAAGTATTTCTGAAAATGTATGCACAGCCTCACCGACCAGCGGGACATTATAAGAGGTGTTACTTCTATGAGCCTGACATCCCACAAGCACAGTGACAAGGTCAGAAAACCTGTTTTATGAAATAATGGCTGAAATTTTCATAAATTTGAGGAAAGCCATAAATTCACAGAGCCTCAGCAAGCCCCACACGACGTACACAAAGGGAACCACGTGGGGACAGAGCGGTTTTCCCAACTGTGACTTTGTGAAATAGTTCTCTCTCATTTTGAAACAATACAGCAAGAACAAAAAGAAGGTTTACAGTTTCTCTCCACACAAATTGAATAATGTCATTTAAAAACAAGCAACTGCGGAGGGCAGTGTATTCACTGTGTAGAGGTGGGGAAGGAGCGTCCTCGAAATCCTCACAGGCCAATTCCTCCCCCTCCCCCTTGGCACGTGGGATCAGTCACTTTTACATCTCTGAAATTCCAAGTTGTTTGTTTTTAGCTATTATTTCAGATGAAAGTTCATCTGGATGGAAAAAATGCTTAAGATAGGCAGAACCACATACCAGAATTTAGGTACTTTCACAACAAATTCTTTCTAGAGACAGGATCTGGCTCTGTGGCCTGGGCTGGAGGCAGTGGTGCGATCACAGCTCACTGCAGCCTCCAACCCCTGGGCTCAGCGACCCTCCCGCCTCGGCCCCCCGGGTAGCTGGGACCGTATACACCACCTGTCACACCTCACCTGCCTGGCTAATTTCTTTTTTTTTTTAGAAATGGGGTCTTGCTATATGTTGCTCAAGCTGCAGACCCCGGCCTCCCAGCATTTGTGCCCGCTTCAGAATTTAGTTTTTCATAGAGGAGTATTGCAAGTCAGTGAGCAAACAATGAGTCAGTTCATAAATGGCATTAAAAGAGGGAAACTGCATAATTTACTAATCGAACCAGAACACTTTGAGCAAGCTGGAGTGCTGCACTGTACAGACAGCCACATCCCTGCCCAGGCTGAGAGGACAGCATGGGGTGGACTGTCAGGGGAGGGGAAGGGCAGGTGAGGAATCAGCGCCCACGGATGCAGTAGCTGGGAAAATACACCACCAAGCAGGGACTTCTGCAGTCCCTGGAAGGACGGCCTCTGACAGGAGGAGGTGGAGGAGGAAGCAGCAGCCCTGCTTTGTTTTCTGTATGTGATGTTTCAGGTCAGCAATGACCACTTGGGAGAGTAATCTCTACTCAGCTTGGGGGACCACGCAGTGTCACAAGAGTCCACTGGCAGCAGGGACAGCGCGTTCTTCCCCACAGACGCTCTTCAGGGTGGTGGAGAAAGCACAAGCCCAGGGAGGGGAGGTGGTGCCTGGTGACATGAGACAAGCTGCAGTCCCCGTCCTGACCCAGTGGCTAGGAGCAAATACTAAAGGAAGACCAGAGCCCCTGGCAACACGGGCCGGGGCTGCCTTTGTGGGCCGAGGCCACCACCAGGGAGGCCGGCATGAGGCGCGCCCAGCTCCTGCTGGTGGGCAGGGCTCTCGTGCCCCGATGCCAATGGGATATGCTGGAAGCCCCCACATCCAGGCCTGGCCCGTCACTCAGGGGCTCTGCATTCCTGCTGAACTGGCCTCACCAGCTCAGAAGCTGTTTGTGTGTGCCCGAGAAAACCCACTCTTCATCTACACGTTTTCCCTAGAGTTTGATGTTTACAAACTGGCAATTATGTAAATGTGCAGGACCCTCCTGCTCCCCCACCCAAGAAGTCAGGTCTAAGGTGTCAGAGGAAGCAGGGGATGCCAGCTCAGGGCACACCACAGGCAGCTCTCACAGCGGTGGCCGAGGCCAGCCCGACGATGGATAAAGACTCGGGGAAACTGCCAGTGAGCATTTCTCCTCCTCTGTTATCCAAGCACAGCCTCCCACCCTCCTAGAGCCACACGCAACCCCTGTGGATTTCCTGCTCACCTTCTTGAGAAGCACTGAGGCTGTCTGCAGAGGGGCATGCACCCTCCCAGGCCAGGCTGTCACCTATGCAGGCTGAGGGGTCATGAAGCTCTGGGCTCAGCGCTCTTTAGCCGCAGCTTCCACCCTGGCCGGCCACACCCACCCCCGCCCCCGAAAATTCCGTCTCGCAGGTGCCCAGAGGCTGACAGTCCAACCAGATTCTCGACAAGGGAAAGAGCACTTGGTTTCATAACACACAATTCTTATTTCCCTTTATAGGCACAGAGTACAACAAAATTAGTCACTTTTATTTAAAAGAAACATTACAAATAAGTGTGCAAAATTAAACTTCATGATTAAATACACATAAAAGTAACATGCATACTTTACATCAAAATCCACATACAAAGTTAGTTGATTAAATGACAGTAAAGGAACTGGCAAAGCAGAGAACTTGCTGCTATGCAGATTTTAAATGTTTGCAACCTGAAATCAAAACCATAAAATTAAGTTGCTTTTTTAAAGGTAATTTAAGAAAATTAAATATATACCTTAAGTAGTTGAGAATGTAGAGTCCATAACCTACTTTAGTTTCCGAATGTTAAAACGTTAGTGTACAGCTATTCTTATAAATGTCGGGGACAGAAGAGGGCGAGGAAGGGAAGTGGCTGGCTGAGGCATTTCCCGCCACACTGACAGGGACTGCCAGAGGACGCTCTGGGCACTGCTTTAGGGAAATGTCCCGTTAAATTAAGTGGTGCTTTCTTCTGTGATGAATTTCTAAAGTCTATGCATCACTTTGTTCCCTACAAGTAACAGGGAAACTCAGTTTTCACCCAGAATTTAACCAGGAGACCCAGCTGTCCCCCCCACACCCCTCAAGCCCGAGGCCTGGCTGCTCTGTCTCCTGGGTGGGTCTGGTGTTTGCCGCATTCTAACGGCTCCAACAGAGAGTGTGACGCCCACACGTGGGCACACATAACCACGTCACAGGCAAAGAGCGATACTGGGCTGAGCAAGGGGACACATCCACACTGTGTTCTCTTAACAGGGCACTGTTGTTTTTCTCCACGTTCAGATGGGAGAAGGAATTCCTTTCTCCTTTTCTAAGGCAAGCTGCTGGTGTTCTATTTAAATCTGCTTATAACGTAAAAACTACATTTACACACTTGTTCATTTCCTCACTGTAGACGTAGTAAAAATTATGCAATCTGTTGCAAAAACAAACCTCAGTGAGTCCATCCTCTCAACCCAGCCCCCATCTGCCCGGAGCCCCCATCAGTGTGCGGGTGCAGTGGAGCCACTGAAGCCAATGCCTTGGGTGAGCAAACGGGTGACAGCCGGAGGTCGGCAGGAGCGCTGAGCATCGATGGTGCCTCGATGACAATTCTTTCTATAATACTGGAAATGGGAAGTCTTTCTAAAGAAAGCAGACAACCATATATGGCTTCGAGACCAAGGTCCCTGGGAGCCCCTCCAGCCAGTGGCCCGTGAGGCCTACGGGGCACGGGCACCAGCCCCAGGAGCCTGAGGGGCGGCAGCTGGCGATGTTGTTGCGCTCACTGGCGAGGAGTCACAGCTTGTCATCGGTCATTTCCAGGAACTGTGCATAGACATCCCGGACACATTCCCCCTTGGGGTTGAAGAGGAATTTGTAGTAGCTGCCATCTGCACAGATCGCTGGGACAGAAGGAGACCATTTTACTCACGTTTCTTCCCCCAAAGTTACACGCTAACAGTCCTCACTGAACTGAAGTGCAAATGGCCTCTGGGAGCTGAGCAGCTACTTTGCGAGTCACCGAGAGGCCCCTCCCTTCCTGAGCACATGCGTTCTGGGGAGTACATTTGCTCAACCAGTGCTGGCCATAGGAAAAAAACATCCTTTGGTTATCTGTACAAAAACGAAAAGATCTGTCCCCATGATTTCCCAGGGAAACCCTGGAGGAGTGGGGGCTGATAACACCCCAAAGGGCCGTGCAGACGGGACACGGGTGTACACAGGAGAATGGAAGGACAGCCCCAACTGCACCTGGGGAGCCTGCGGGGTGAATGGACCCCAGGTGAGGGGCTAGAGGAGGGTAGTTCTCCCCGGGAAGGGCAACTCACCAATGACAGCGTTGGGCTCTGTTCCAAAGGCACAAATGCACGGAGAGCCTGAGGGAACCTGAAACTTGGAAAAACTCCATTTGGAGCTGAAGTATTTTGGAAGGAAACTGGCTGATGCCAAGCTGCAATGACAAAGAAAGGTGCCATATTCACAAAACTAAGTTTAAAGATGGAGAAAAGCCACCTGTTTAAACCTAGAATGCTACTAAAAATTTTAAAAGTTCTCCTTAACATAGTTTTAGCCTTAATGACTTTTTAAAAAAATTCTATTTTAGCTTTTAATCTTTTATTTCTTACCCCCCAAAATTGAGTCCTTAGAATGGTTTTGTAATAAAACCAGACTATCAACACTAAAAGCAGCATAGGTTTCTCGGGCCACCCAATTAATCTTCTGAATGCAGTAAATAATGGAAACTCATCTGTGTTCAGGACTAAGTTCTAAATCATCTGAAACATGCCTGAATCTTCACCAGACGTTTCTGCAGGAGCCAATGACAGGGGAAGTAATGATGCCACTGTTTTAGTAGCAAACAATCTGCACTGATTTTCAAACCTCAATAAAAATCAAATTAATGTTAGATGAAAAGATTCCAGCTTGACTTAATGTTAAGTTTGTCCACGCTGAAGCAATCGTTAATCCTTGTAACTTTGGGCTTTTCCCCACCACCAGACTTCCTAAAACCTACCTAGACTGTTTGTTCCTTTTTGGATCTTCAGCTGCAAAAATGTGCACTGTGCCGTGATCACTGGACACACAGATGAGGGAGGCATCCTGATTGAAGTTAATGCTGCAGAGAAAACCAGACAAAGATCAGTTTTGTGCGGACACAGGAGTCCAGACACATGATCCACACAACTGTGCCTCAGCTTAGAAGACTTCAACCTTCTCATATTCAAGGCACCAAATTAAAAACCACCCTTTCCAAGCCAGGCATGGTGGCGAGCACCTGTAGTCCCAGCAGGAGGATTGCCTGAGCCCAGGAGTTCGAGGCTGCAGTGAGCTGTGATGGTGCCACTGCACTCCAGCCTGGGTGACAGAGCAGGACCCTATTTCATTAAAAACAAAACAAAACAAAAAAACCCACCCTTTCTTTAACAAGCTGACAGCCGTCACCACAGAGCCAGAGGGTCAAACCACTAAGCCAGCAGGCACGATCCATTGTGCAGCAGCAAGACTCTCATGGGGAGCCCCAGAAATGGGCCTATGGGCTCTGTGCCCAGGGAGAGGGAAGGGGCTTCCTGCACACCACCCCTCACATGCCTCTAAGGGCTGCTCTCCAGAGACTCCGGTGAGAAAGACTCACCCTCTCCCTGACCCCTGGAGGTGAAGACTGCCCCTGGGGGGGGTCACCTGGGCTAGGGCAGGCCCGGCCACGTGCAGCCTCCATCCTGGGAGCAAACAGCATGCTGCACACCCCAAGGCCCAGACCCCCCAGGTAAGCCCCTAAATGCATAAATTAATTACACTGTCATCCCACAGACCCAAATGCTGCTCAACACCTACAAAGGCACCAGATGCAAAGACAGCGGCACCAGGTCTGTGGCCGTGGCTGTGGCTATGACCACTGCTGAGGAAGCAGTGCGGTCTCTCACACTGCAGCAGACTGGAGCAGTCTCAAACTAGCAGGGTCTCTAGCAATTGCTTTAACATACTACAGAAAGGTGAGCTGGGATGCTGGTGAAGAGATGAAATAGAACTGGCAAATCCTGACAAATGCTGAAGCTGGGTGATAGTTAATGACAGTATAATCTTCCTTCTACTTTTGTATGTATTTCCCATAATAAAAAATTAAAATTAGTCACACTAGGGGCCGGGCACGGTGGCTCACGCCTGTAATCCTAGCACTCTGGGAGGCCGAGGCGGGAGGATAGCTTAAGCTCAAGAGCTCAGGACCAGCCTGAGCAAGAGCGAGACCCCATCTCTAAAAAAAAAAAAAAAAAAAATTAAAAAAAAAAAAATTAGTCACACTAGAAAGAGCTGAAAGCCAGGTGCTGTGGCTCATGCCTGTAATCCTAGTATTTTGGGAGGCTAATGTGGGAGGATCGCTTGAGGCCAGGAGTACAAGACCAGCTTGAACATGGCAAGACCCCATCTCTACAAAAAATAGAAGTATTAGCATGGCACGGTGGCGTGCACCTGCAGTCCCAGCTACAAGGGAGGCTGAGGCAGGAGGATCACCTGAGCCCCTGACAGCCCGGCCCCTCCCCCGCCTCCTGGGATGGGGTAGCTGCTGACTCCCCATCCCACAGACCCATTTCTGTGCCATCAACCCAAAGCAAAGGCTCTCCTCTGGATGAAATTAGTTATATCCTTACCAGTAAATATTAGCTGCTTGAGATCCTCTCCGTAGTTCCTGGATTAAATGCCCTGATGAAGTATCAAATATTCTTATAAGGGTCCCCTTTGAAAAACAGTGAAGTGTTTCATTATCAAAGATTCACAACGTTTCAGCTGGTTTCTGACATGATGTACATTCACAGACTCACCCCACCATCTACTCAACTTTTCCCTCTGTCTGCCGACTTAGAGCTGTACCCCCGAGAATGGGCTGGCAGCCCCTAGTCCCACGGCACTGGGCAGCGGTCAAGAGGGGTTCAGGAGACAGTCTCCTGGCAGGGCGGCCTCGACTGACCCAGAGCATCTGTTCCCCTGACCAACACCCCAGAGAAACACCCAGGCCCAGGCTGGCTCCCTGTTCCTAGCAGACACGGTCCTGGTCTAGAGAAATACCACCTGAATTATAGCTCTCACAGGCAGTTACAAGCAGCACTCTGATCCTGCCGTCACAAACATGAGGCAAGACAAAATAAAGTGACTGACTTTAGACTGTCCCTGTTGACTACGCTGACTTTCCCAAGAAAGAAGAGGTGCCCACTGTTTTTAACATTTCCCCCAACATGAAGAGGATTCCTTAGCTGATTCTGACAACTGGGGAAAAAGTGAATTGTTAAATCTTTCGTGGAAAGCTATTTGAGCACATACGTGAAAACAGGAAACTCTTACATCCTCAACCCAGCAGCTCCCCTCCTGGGAATGCAGCAGGGAGCCCAGCTCGTGGGCGACGAGGAGGGAAATTCACTCACGGCTGTGGGATTTACAGACACGGCAAAGTCTGCTGTTACACCACTTACACTGATTGTTGTGGAGGACACTGCTGAGTTGAGAAAAGCAAGTGGAAAAGTACACAATCCACATTCATAATTGGGATATTTTTAAAAAGGTTGGGGGGAAGTGAGGATGGAGAATCTAAAGGTAAAAAGGATAAGAAAAAAACATACTAAAAATACTGAAGAATCATATTTATGAACTTATATAAAATTGTATTTGTTGCTAATATCACAATTCTAAAGAATAACATCTAAAAATAACTAAACCTCTTCTTAGCAGACTCCCAGGAGGAAGGACTTGCCACTCTATGCCACTCGTCCCCCATGTACTGAGAAATGACCCCCAGGGGGCTGACGCTGACCTCTCTAGCAGCCTCCATGGTGCCCGGCAGAGTGGCCTGAGCCAAGTCCCACCTGCTGTCCACACTAGGTGGGGAGTAGAGCTTACCCCGCTTAACTTCAACGGAATGTGTCCACAAATGGACACAATTGCTGGCTTGTGGCCTCACCCCAGTTAACAGTTTATAATTTCCTACAAAGTGACAGCAGGCTTGCAGTTTTAAACCACAACTATGGTAAAAGATAAATTTTTTTTTTTTTTTGGTAGAAGTCTGAATTCAGGCTAAAGAAGGTAAAAGAACCCCAGATTTTAAATTATTTTTAAAAAATACTGAGTTTTTTACATCTGGCAAACTAAACTATACCTAGGCAGATGGGTTTTGAGGTGTTACCAGGCTGCGAAGACAAGCACAGAAATTGAGCGGTTCTGAAATGTTTATGACAGAGTGATTTTACATCTGCTGATTCAAATGATAAGAAACTGGAGTATGTACTTTTAGCTTCTTTTTTTAAAAAGTAGTTTATTTTTATCACATTTTACAATGTATTGGTTTGCAAAAAATTGGAAATAAAACTGGTTCTTTGGCACAGATGACCTGTGAAGACCTCGCCCAGACCCCCAGATGACAGGACTAGCCAGGACCACGGGCCACGCCCAGGCAAGGCAGGTTCCTGCAGAGAACGCAGCTACACTCACTTTTTCAGAGGCAGTTGCCATTCTTGTTCCCTGCAGGTTGAGTGCGATGCAGCTCAGGACGCCCTCGTGCGCAGGGATGTCTACAGGCGGCTTCTCTGTGCTGGCCAGGTCCACGAGCTGCACGTGGCCTGTGTGTGTGCCAGGGAAGGCCAGGAGGGAATTGTTGCTATTGGGACACAGGACACAGAGGCCTAAACAGACAGAGAAAACCTATCAGGAAATGACAACTGATTCAAAGCCTCTGACTTCCCACCATCAAAACCTACTCTCTGCCCTCAAGTGCTCAGAAAAAATAGTAATAATTATTCATGTGTTTTCATTTATATCAGAATCACAGAATCAATTTAAAGATTTTTCATTGTAAAGGATATCAAAGGGCCAAACAGAGCTACCTCCCATGAGTTCCCCTCATAATAAAAAACATTTGCAGAACAACTGTGTCAACTGCCTGTCCCTCATGGTGCTGGCTACCTTAAATACAATGCAAAATTATAAAACTTAGAAACTACTCCATTAACAATAGCATAAAAAAACAAAATACTTAGGAATAAATTTAACAACAGATGTGTAAGACCAATGCATGAGGCTACAACACACCACAAACTAAAACCAAAGACGACCTGATAGATGGGGAGCTGTCCCACGGTCATGGGCAGAAGGTTTGATATTGTTAATACCTAATCCATCTATAGATGCGGTGCAATCACAATTAAAATCTCAGTGAGCTTTTCGAATAAACAAGCTGATACTAAGAGTTATAAGAAAAACAAAGGTCCTAGAGTAGCCAAAAAAAACTTTTGTAAAGTAAGAACAAGATTACATTAAGACTTGCGTTACCCAATTTCAAGATTTATTTTACTGCTCCAGAAACCAAGACAGTATGGTATTGGCATAAAAACAGAAACACAGATCAATGGAACAGAATAAACAGTCTCTGAAAAAATGTACTTATTCGAACAAAACTAAGGTAAGTCAATGCAGAAAAAATAGTCTTTTCAACAAATGGTACTCAAAACTAGATATAAACATAGAAAAAAAAAGACCCTGGGCCTTTACCTCACACCATTCTGCAAATTAACTGAAATGGACCAAAGATTTAACTGAGATCTAAAGTTACTAAACTTCTAAAAGAAAACATCAAAGAAGTATGTTGTAAAGAATGCTACCAGCTTAAATATTTGCAAAAGTATGCCAAAGGGCTGTATCTACAATATATAAAGAACTCGCTCAACACAGTATTCCTGGCAAAAAAAAGAAAAAAGAAAAAAAATAGAATATATAAAGAACTCTTACATCTCAGTTATAGGACAAACCAATTAAATAATGGGCAAAAAATTTGGAGACTCTTCACAAACAATACAAGACTGGCAATAAGCACGTGAAAACACGTTCATCATAACCAGCCAGTCCTCAGAGAGATGCAAAGTCACACCACAAGGAGCAACTATCACCGGCATGGTGTTGTCACACATCCACAAGGATGGCTACCGTTAAAAAGACGGACAATACTGGCGCTCCCACAAGTCACTGCTGGGAACGCAAGAGGATACAGCCACTCCGACGTCCAATTACAGTATGACCCAGCAACTGTGCTCCTCAGTGTCTACCCAAGAGAAATAGAAAACTATGTCCTCGAAAAGGCTGGCACATGAACATTCGTGGAACCCTTTATTCATAATGGCAGAAAAATTGGTGAATAAACAGTTGTGATGTATCCACACTATAAAATATTACTCAGCAATAAAAAGGAGCAAAATAATAATACACACAAAAAACATGGAGGAACGTCAAAAATATTACACTGAGGGAAAGACACCAAATACATCTGAAAAGGCAAAACCTGAGGGTCAGGTGGGGGAGGGGACTGCCTGAGGAAACATTTTCGGGTTGACGGGACTATTCCATGTCTTGAACTGTAATGGTGGTTACATAACTATTTACAATGACTAAAACTTATCAAATGATATTCTTAAAATGAGTTTCATGTAAATTATACGCCAATAAAGCTGGGGAAAAACCCTGAAAATCTAAAGAGATATGAAGATGGTACAATGAACAACAAAGTCAGCCACCAGCAGTCCTCCAATACAGAAGACAACGGAAGGAAATGCCCGAGGCCAGAACTCAGTGGCTCCCAATGTGGTGGACGACTTGAGAGTTAGTGAAATCATGTGTCCCTGGTCCACCACAGTGGGAAGGAGCAGAGGAAGGGATTTCTGCCTTGGGCACGGCCCCCATCAACTCTCGTAAGGGGTCAGTTTCAGAACCACTAGGACAGGGAACTGAGCTGCAGGGACTCCAGGGAAGTGTGGGGACGGTGCAAGCTGGCGTCTCCTCCACGTGCCCCAGTGTGCTCAGGACCTCTGGCTGCAGCGAGGAGGGGCACCCAGGGCAGCTCTGCATCCCCGAATGGACATATCTCCCATCATCATTTATTTCCTGAATTTCTCACCTTTAGGGTTATAACAGGTTTCAAAGACGTGCAACTGATGGGGATTGTGTGTGAATGTAAACACCTTAATCATGGAGTCCAAAACAACCACAATTCTGGAAAGAAAAACATGATCAAAAGTCAAAATTCAAACATTCCATGATTTCTGTTATCATTTTGAAACACCAGAAATACCACATACAAAAAAGATCATTTTTAAACCACGGCCTGTGCAAGAGAGGCCTTTGGAAGCTGGTCAGCAGCATGCTGCCCCGAGGTAAGTGCACGTGGACCGTGCACAGCTAGTGAGCTCTTCTCACCCGGGTAGAGGTTGGTCTAAGAGAACTCTCTGAGGTTCAAAGAGACATCAACAAACATTTCATCTAGATTAAGAACCAAGTAAAACACATAGGGCGGAAGTTATATGTTTATACTATGATAGATGTCTGGATAAATAAGAAAAGCATGAAAGTAGGTCTTTGATAAGGCTCAAGCATTTGCATTATCAAGGGACTTGGAGGATCACTTGAACCCAGGAGTTTGAGGTTGCAGTGAGCTATGATGACGCCACTGCAGTCTACCCAGGTCAACAGAGTGAGACACTATCTCAAAAAAAAAAAAAAAAAAAAGAATATTGACGTGACTAGAAATGACAAACCTACGTAAGAATGCAGGGTGTGACAGAACCCCTACTTACATTAAGGTGCTTAGCCTGTTCTCCCACAGTGGACAGAAATGGAAAACTTAGAGTATGATATGTAAATCTTGTCAAATTACAATCCAAATGAAGCTCAGTGTACTAGGATAATCTTCCATATTCTCCTAAACACCGCTAAGGCAGTGGCTGACAGAAACCTGCTACTTTCAACAGATAAGAGTCCATGACACTGTCTCAATTTCCTTCACCCTCACGGTAATTCAAGGTTCAAAACTCATGCCCTCGGCTCTTGACCTGCTGGGTGGGGACAGCACTCACCTCCAATGCAGCCCTGGAAGCCAAAAAAATTCACTTTCTTGTGGCAATAGGAATAATCCTTACATCCTTTGGGTCATACTCAACTACAGTCATCAACATTTAATACATCATTTCCTAAACATTTTTTTTCCTTCAACAGAAAAGTATTTCAGCCATCTTTAGAGAAAGTAAAATTCCACTTTTTAAAAAAACTACCAATACCAAACCTACCTATCTCGCCGCAATTTGACTGCCTTGACTTCTGTAGAAAATTCTATTTCAATAACAGTCTTCTTTTTCAGGTCGTCCCAGATCATCACTGAAATGTCAGAAAGAATTCAAGAATGAAATCACCAAGAGGCCCCAGTGCTGGGCTGCACAGGTGCCACCTTGACCCATCCTTCCCCGCTCGCTCCTCTCCTCGGCAGCGGGTGCTCACCTGCTCCCGCTGTCCCTTGCCCTCTCAGGAAGCACCAGGCCCTGTCAGGTCTCAGGCAACCCACCTGTGTTGCACACACAGATGCCTCCATCTCCCGGGTCGCCCTGCCCAGTTACTTCACTCAAGCATCTCCCTCTCTCCACCCCTTCCTTGATTCCACTTGACTGAGCCAAAAAGCAACCCTAACACAGCTGCTAAGTGTTGAAGTGCTAGCGATAAACCTGCGTCAAGAAAAGAAAGGTTTTCATTTCAAAGTGAAATCAGATGGATGAAAACCAGGCTGGGCAATGCCTTAACTCCACCCACCCTCCTGGGTTGTTCCTGCTCTTCTTCAAGTTCTGAAACTTCTCCTGTCTCATTTGCCTGCTAACACTGAAATATTCTATTACAATGGATTAGAAGTTTGCACTCTAAGGGCTAACGGCAGATGGGCTTTAAGGATGAGAATGCCAACCGGCACTGTGCTTCTGAAGAACCACAGGGAGCAGAGAACCCAGACATTTTCTATCTTCTCTACTTGAAAAGCCACCTAGGAAGGGCATGAGGTGAGAGAAAATGAGTTTTCCTCAACAGTCAGGTCACGGGCAAAGATGGAAGGGGATGAGCATTCTCCCCTAAAGGTCAATGACACTACAACTAACATGTGTCCCTGAGGCCAAATTTAGGTGTGAGTTTTGCCATAAGGGACTAAGTGACCTAAATTTCAAATCAAGAGATAATTTGATACCAGCATACAAAAACTACCAAATTCATATTAAATAACATCAAATTTATTTATTATTCAAGATTAATTATAATTTATAACCATTCAAAAATAAAAATGAGGATTTTGTTCTTATTCCATTAAAATACCATCTGTTTGATAAATTTCTTCATTACACAAATTCTGGAAGTCTGCGCCTCCTTAAAGGATACTAATACACTAATACACCAGCAAGTGGAGCCATTACCTCAGCCAGGGAGGTTACCTTGCTTGAAAACAACCACCTCCCAGAGAAAAGACATTTCTACTTTTGAACTTTTAATTCAAAATTAAACTTTCTCTGGCTCCTCCACCTAACACCAAAAAACCTGCAATTCAAAATAAATGCAAACGGGCCCTAAACCAGACAGAATCCTGTAGACAAGAGACGTCAAGAGTGTTACAATGCCAGGCACTGGCTTTTAATCCAGGTGAACTCCACTTTCAGAAATTTCTGAGAAGAGTGTGGTGAAGCCCCAGAACCAGCAGCACTAATTCCTGTTTACAAAAGAAACAGGCCTAGGTGTGATGCCCAGGGCTCATCACCATTTCCCCACTTGCAAACAGCAGAAAATTCTACCTCCTCGCAGGGCTGTGAGCCACTGCTACTGCAAAGTGCACCGAAAATTTTATTTTTTTGAGACAGGGTCTTGCTGTGTTGCCTAGGCTGGAGTGCAGTGGCGCCATCACGGCATACTGCAGCCTCGAACTCTTGGGCTCAAGCAATCCTCCTGCCTCAATCTCTCGAGTACCTGGTACTACAGGCGTGTGCCACCACACTGGGCTAATTTTTCTATTTTTTGTAGAGACGGGGTCTCACTATGTTGCCCAGGCTAGTCTCAAACTCCTGAGCTCAAATGATCCTCCCACTTCAGCTTCCCAAAATGCTGGGATTATAGGTGTGAGCCATTGCACCAGGCCTGAAAATTTTAAATGTATTGTGCCACAAGATTCTATTTTTGTTTACAATATTAAAACATATGTTAGCAAAAATAAGTAGATTTTCAAATAAAATGCAGCTTCCACAAAAACAACAAAAACGTGCTATGCCAGTATTTCATGTGTTTATCTTTTAATATAGTTCCTAATATAAAAAATTATAATCAGGCCAGGCATGGTGGCTCACGCCTGCAATCCCAGCACTTTGGGAAGCCAAGGCAGGAGGATCGCATGAAGCCAGGAGTTGGAGACCAGCCTGGGCAACACAGCAAGACTTTGTCTCTATAAAAGAAAAAAAAATTATAATCAATAAATTCTGGAATTCTCTTTCCTTCATCCTCTCAGTTCCTTACTAGAGAAAAAAGGGCCTTTCTGGTATGCCAAGCACAATGTCACTTACGACTCCCAGTCTCACTATGACACCATGTTTCCTCCAATCTTGTTTCATCCTTTTTTTCACAAACCAAAGATGCTAGAATCTTACAATTTTATTTTTAATCTCACAAATGCTAATCAGACCACATTCTTTTTTAAAATTTGTCTTTAGCAATAACAATCTGAATAGTCCTATATCTATTAAAGAAATTAAACCAATAATTACCTCCCAAAACAGAAAGTACCAGGCCCAGATGGGGTCACTGGTAAGTTCTAACCAAATATGTAGGAAAGATATTATACCAATTCTCTACAATCTCTTTCAGAGGACAGAAACAGGGAGTATTTCTTAATTCATTCTATGAAGTCAGCATTACCCTAATACCAAATCCAGATAAAGACATTTCAAGAAGAAGAAAAACCACATGATCATATCAACAGATACAGAAAAAGCATCTGACAAAATCTAACAGCTATTCATGATTTAAAAAAAAAAAAAACCCTCAGCAAACTAGGAAAAAAGGGAAATTCCTCAACTTGATAAAGAACATCTACAAAAGCCTACAGCTACCATCATACTTAAGGATGAGAAACATGAAGCTTTCCCGCTAAGACCAGGAGTAAGGCAAGGCTGTCCCCTCTCACGAGAGGGGACTCAGCATCATACAGGACGTCCCAGCAAAGGCAACAAGACACGGAAAGGACATCCTCTTACCATACAATCCAGCAATCAAACATTCCTTGATATTTAACTACCGAATCATAAACATGTCCACACAAAAACCTGCACAAAACAAAAACTTCATAGCAGCTTTATCCATAACTGCTGAATCTTGGAAGCAACCAAGACATCCTTTGGTAGGTGAGTAAATAAACAAACTGTGGTACATCTAGACAATGGAGTATTATTCAGCACCAAAAAGAAACAAGCCATCAAGCCACGCAAAGACATGGAGGAAGCGTAAATGCACATTACTAACTGAAAGAAGCCGATGCGAAAAGGCTGCCTACTGCACGACTCCAACCACGACATTCCAGAAAAGGCAAAATGATGGAGACGGTCAAAAGACAACGGTTGCCAGGGGCAGGGGGAGGGAGAGATGAACAGGCAAAGAGGATTTTTAGGGCAAAGAAACTCTTCTGTAGAATACTATTAATATATAATGGTGGATATATGCCATTACACATCTGTCCAAACCCACAGAAGGTACACCAGCAAGCGTAAGCTGTGTACACTATGGACTTTGGGTGAGAATGTGTCAGGGTAGGCTCACTGATTTAAACAGAAGTTATACCTTGGTGCTGGATCCCGACAACAGGAGAGGCTACGCACGTGCGGGGACAGGGAGTATGTGGGAACTCTGTACTTTCCACTCAATTTTGCTGTGAACCTAAAACTGCTCTAAAAAATAAACTTTATTAATTAAGAAAAACTGCCTTTAGATTCTATAAAGTATATTTACTCAAACACCCATTGAAAAACTGCTTTCTTCTAAGTCTATAAAATTTCTAAGAGTTTTTCACTTCTTGGACAACTAGATAACCTGAGATTATCTAACACACGCCACTCCCTTGATAGCACCCAGGAGGTAACGTGACACCCCTCCCCCATGTCGCCAAGGGAAGCAGCACCCCAGGCCTCCTGACTTGCCATGTGCAAGCTCCTTTTTCTCACTAATGGCTGATGAAATTCTTCATGACAAGACAAGGACTCACAAGCCACAGGCCACTGCTCCCCTGAGCTGTGCCAGCAGACACTCTCCACTCTGCTCGAAAGCCCAAACCCTAGACCTGCGAGCCTGCAGAACTGCTCCAAGGCCAAGATCTCAAGCCCAGTCTTCTACTGCTTTTCCTGCCAACAATCTCTTTCCATTTCATTTCTCTGCTCCTAATTCCAAAACATAAACAAATGTATCACGGCTAGCCCTCCCCTGAGCGTGGATGCTATTCCTTATATTGCCGTTCATGCCATTCACGGGACTGCGCGGAGACCTGTGAGCCTGGGGCCCCAGAGCGCCTCGCGAGTGACCTGGAGCCCTCTGAAGCAGGCCTGGGCCACTCCCAACTGCACAGCCTTGCCCAGACCCAAGCTCACCTCGTCCTCCCTACCCTCAGCTCGCGGCACCCTCAGCCCTGTCCTCTCTCCACTCTGCCCCTCCTCCTCTCCCACCATCCACCCCTCTGGAATCTGTCACCACTGAGCTGCCACATCACCAGTCCCAGAGGTCTCCTCTCAGGCCTCAGCGTCCTCCCACTCTCCAGCGTCTGCCTCTGTCCCCTCTTCCTGCGAACAATGGCTTCCCGCCGGCCTCCAGCCTCTGGCGCCTCTTCACTCCCTCTTAGGCTTCCAGACTGCAACTTCCCTGAAACACATGTCTGGTCACGCCCTCGCCTGGCTGTCCAGTCTCCTTCCATCTCCTCCCTGGGTCCTACCCTCCTTCCCTCGGTTTCTTTCTCCTCAAGCCTCTTCCCTCAGCCAAAGCCAGTTTAAGCTGGCATGAAGTGCATGGGCGCGGTCAGTAGAGCTTTCTATTCCTCCCATTACTTTAAAAGGTCCAGGCCTTTTACACTGCAATCCCTTCAACATACAGACACACACACACCCCCCAAACCAAAAACAACATCCCTAAACCCACAGCCAAACTGGTATTTTGTTCAGTGTGGCTATGAAATTAATGTTTCTGTAAGTCAATGGCTCACAGTAGGAAAAAACAAATCCCCCATACCTTGCTTCAAAATGAATTCTTGACATTGATGATACCCACCTACAGATGTGGCAGGCCCTCTATTCCCCATTTACCAGCACACGCTCTATGACAATGGGAACCAGTAATCCTCTCCACACACTCCTTCTGGGAACAGTGCAGAGACTAGACACTCCTGGAAGCTTCTTCCCAGTGACTAGCATAGGACTAGCATAGGACTAGCAGGGGAGACCTGATGTGGTCACAGACGTAAACATATTCTTAAAAAGACTACACATGAGGCATGATTCTTAAATGCATGACTACTGTACCTTTGTTGGGAGGGTATTTCGGCTTTTTTCCACCACCAACTAAAGCTAAATAGTTGCAGCGAAATAACATTTCAACATGGCCAACTCCTCCTTCTAGAAATTCTGAAATGACAATTTCAAAAAGACAATTTTAAAAAGTTAACATGTATATTTTACAATAAAAAAAGAAGAAAAAGTCAAGACACATAACACATTTCTTTCTTTTTTAAGAAAGAAAGCATTTCTTTCTTTTTTAAAGAGACGGGGTCTCACTATGTTGCCCAGGCTGGAGTACAGTGGCTACTCACGGATGCAATCATGGCACGAACACTACAGCCTCGAACTCCTGAGCTCAAGTGATCCTCCTGCCTTAGTCTCCTGAGTAGCTGGGACTATAGGTGCACACCAACACGCCAGGCTCATTTTCAGTCAGCAATTTATATCCAATTACCATCAGAAATGAGAATGGTAACCAGACTTCAGACGTCTCTCAGCATACTGTCATCATGAACCATGTTTCATAAACACTGAGCACACAGCACCCTAAGAAGCCAATTTGGCAAAATGCATGAATTATCTAAATTTGTGTTTTAAGATGTAGCAAAATCTATAAACTCTGAGAAAGCATACTCATACTGAAGCTTTCAAGCAAAAGCTGAGTTTTCTTCACTTTAAATACACCTTCTACTGAAGTCTGAAATGCTCAAAAATATTCATGAATTATTGAAGACGAAAATGTCCACAGAATTTCAGATGTCCTCCATGACAAAGGATGGCCAGTGCACTCTCAGGCAAATTACATGGGAATACTGTTGAAACCCACGTTCCACATCGATTGTGTGCCACAGCAGGGCTCCCCTTCCCCCCACCCTGGTCTGTAATGACCTCGAGCTCTTGGGATAGTGAGCACACAGGAAAGAACAAGTGAGGAACCCAACCCTCTGAAAATTAGGACATTAACCTAAGAATTGCCATCTACCTCTCCAGTCACAGCTGCACAAATAACTCAAAAGTTCATCAGCTTGCTCTGTGAGATATTTAAAATTCAAGGCCTAATAGCAACCCTTGAAAGGAATGAATATTTAATATTATCCACAATGAAAACTACTTTTCTTAAGACAATTTAACAGTCCTCTTACACATAGGCTACCTCAAAGTAATTATGGCTTTAATAGGACGTGGCCTGGGTCCAAATCCAAATGATTGCAATGGCTCACCTTGAACAGCTCCTCTGGTCTGGGTGTGTGGCCTCTGATCTGTAAAAGCCCACAGCTTCTCTACCCTGCAGCAAAGGACACCACCCTCCAGCAGCTGAGGATATTACTTTTGCTTCCATAAACTCACCCACCATGCAATAGGAAATTTAACTGCCAGTTAACCTAAAAGTCTTTAACCTTAACACTCTTGAAGAGATGACTGGATTGTAATAGACCACAGCTGAAAGAGAACTAATACCCTATCAAACAAACGCTGACCACTCACTGGGGGAAAGGACAGTCTCTTCAACAAATGGTGCTAGGGAAATTGGATATCCATACACAAAGAATAATGTTGCGCCTTTATCTTACATCATATAAAAAAAATTAACTCAAAATGGATTAAAGACCTAAAAGTAAGACCCCAAACTATAAAAATCCTAGAACAAAACACAGGGGAAAAGCTCCATGACACTAGACTTGGCTGGGATCTCTCAGCTATGACACCAAAAGCACAGGCAACAAAAGCAAAATGGGACTACACCAAGCTTAAAAACTGTACATCAAAGGACACAATCAACAGAGGGAAAACACAACGTATGGAATGGGAGAAAACATCTGCAAATCATATATCTGACAGGTGGTTAATACCCAGAATATGCAAAGAACTTTTACAGCTCAAAGACAAAAAATTAAATAACCTGATGAAAAAATTGGCAAATGACTTGAATAAACATTTCTCCAAAGACGATTTACAAGTGCAAACAAGCACATGAAAAGATGCTCAGTGTCATCAGTCATCAGAGAAACGCAAATCAAAACCGCAAGATCCCACGTCATACCCACTGGGATGGCTACCATCAAAAAATCCAGAAAATAACAAGCACAACTGGCAAGGATGTGAAGAAACTGGAACTCTTACGTACTGTTTGGTGCAGCCACTATGGAAAACAGTATGGTAGGTCCTCAAAAAATTAAAAATAGAAGTGCCACATGATCCAGCAATCCCACTTCTGAGTATATATCCAAAAGAACTGAAAGCAGGGTCACAAATAGATTATCTACACACTCATGTTCACAGCAGCATTATTCATAACAGCCAAGGGGTATTAATAGAAGCAACCCAAGTGTCCATGAATGAAGTGTCCATGGATGCATGAACAAGCAAAATGTGATATATACATGCAATGGAATATTATTCACCCTTAAACAGGAAGGAAATTCTAATACATGCTACAACATAGATAAACCTAGAGGACATTATGCTAAGTGAAATAAGCCAGTCACAAAAAGACAAATACTGCATGAATGCATTCACAAGGTCCCTAAAGTAGTCAAATTCACAGAGACAGAAAGTTGAACGGTGGTTGCCAGAGGACAGGGGAGAGAAACAGGGAATTATTTAATGGATACAGTTTTTGGTTTCACAAGATGAAAACGTTCTAGAGGTCTGCTTAACAACAATGTGAATATAATTAACATTACTGATCTGTACACTTAAAAATGGTTAAGATGGTAAATTTTATGTTATATACTTTTTACCACAATTGAAAAAAAAAGCTGCCACTCAAGAACTTCTTTGCCCCCAAAGCATTAGAAACATAACTATTTCCTTCATGCAGGTTCAGTAAGTTTTAGAAACAAATCTGAGTGATCTGAGAACTGTCATGAGGTATCTAATATATTCTTTAAATACTATTCAACTGAGAAAGAATGTTTAACCTTTTATAAACATCATGTGTCCTTAAAAACTTATTAGTAAAGTTAGTTAATAAAGCTCAATTTGTCAGTCATAAGTCTCTTCAAATTCTAAAAGCAACAAATCATTCCCTCAGTGAGATGTGATTCTGGATAACGGTAAAATGAAGAAATGTCCAACAAGGCTGCAAACCCCTGAGCTGTGCCTCAGATATAGAGAACCAATTACATGAGACCATTAAAAAAATTAAAACTGAAGTACTTCCATGAAGAAATCAGCATAGAGTTTTGCTAGGATCTGTTTAAAAGTATTTTTAACATTTTAATTTAAATGATACAGGCTGTAACTTTTCTCTAGGCCTTTTATAAAAAAACAGTACTTTATAAAAAGCATAAATAATATCTTGGTTTACTTTTATGCCTACTTCTGGCTAACTCTGATGCAATTTAGAAAAATATCCATGTTAAGTCACAAAGATTTGAGAATTAAGAATTAAGACAAATAAGCACAGTTAGACACCAGCATAACTAGCTACATGGCCCCTTGACTTTAACTGTGGGAAGAAAAAGAGAAAAGAGCATTTTGGATGAGTCATCAAAGAGGAGATTCCCAAATTCCCCAGGGACAGCAGGTCCAAGCCTTCCCAGGAGTCTTCCTCCGACCTGACCTCCACCTCCTGTGGCTGCAGACTGGCAGGCAGGCCTCATGTGCTCCAGGCCCCAAGGGCTGGTACTGGAATATTACAAAAGGTGTTGCTTGTTTACAGAGAAAGCAAAAGAGGCCGGGCTCAGTGGCTCCCGCCTGTAATCCTAGCACTCTGGGAGGCTGAGGTGGGAGGATCACTTGAGGCCAGGAGCCCAAGACCAGCTCGAGCAACAGCGAGACCCCGCCTCTACAAAAAATAGAAAAATTAGCCAGGCGTGCTGATGCACACCTGTCGTCCCAGCTACTCAGGAGGCTGAGGCAGGAAGATCACTTGAGCCCAAGAGTTGGAGGTTGCAGTGAGCTATGACGATGCCACTGCACTCTAGCCCAGTCAACAGTGTGAGACCCTGTCTCCAAAAAAGAAAAAGGAAAGGTATGCCCGAAGATGTCAGTGTCCATGTCTCTAAAAGCCACTGTGGCCTGGGCCTGTCTGTGACACCAGACTGAAACTGCAGAAATAGATTGAGTAGGACATAAAACAGCCTCCCATTAAACATCAAATGATTAGAACTTAAGGCACATCCCAATACTTGACTGGTCCAAACTCTCCCAAAAAAACCTACCTCAAAAGACAAGAAACTAAAAATGGGGAAGGGGGATGTCTGAATATTGGTATAACTTCATTCCACTAAGAGATGCTTGAAAAAGTAATCACTTTATACAAATGGGTGAAACTCAACCATTCTAGCGCTTGAGGGCAATGATAATGCAACTACCAGTTTCCCTACCTTGTTAGCTCTGCCTGTCCTGCAACCGACTCCTCCTTTCCTATTTCTGTGGAAGTTTTTTTAATGGAAATATCTTAATTATTTCTCATTATAAAAATCATACATCATCACTATAAAAATAAAACATAGAAAAGCATAAAGTAGAAAGCACTGGTAAACAACATCATATATGTACTTCTAAACTCTGTGCATAATGTTACAGATCTTTAGAATTTGCCTAGCAGGTTTTCACCAGTAAACCCCAGAAAAAAATTTTAAAATAAATAAACTTCGTGCACAAACACTTACTTTGTTCCTACTCAAATGAAATAGCACTATCTATATTATTCTGAGTTCTTTTTCCCTCCACGTCCGGATTCACAGATTGATCTCAGTATTTTTACTGCATGAGCACACCATTTTAAGGATGCACCTTAACCAAGTTAATCAATGTTCTAATGATGGTCATTTAGGTTTTGCCCCCAATTTTTCACTGCTAGAAACAGTGCTGCAAGTAATATCTTTTTTTTTTTTTTTTTTTTAAAAAAAAGAGATAGGGTCTCACTCTGTTGCCCAGGCTGGAGGGCAGTGGCTCAATCACTGCTCACTGTAACCTCACACTCCTGGGCTCAAGCAATCCTCCCGCCTCAGCCTCCCAAAGTGCTGGGAATACAGGCGTGAGCCACCACGCTCAGCCACAAGTAATAATATATAAGCACCTAGTGTCTTTTCTTCCTCAGATAAAATCCTTTAAGCATAATTGTTGTATCAAACAGTGTATTTATCTAAAATGAACACATCTTGCCAAATTACTCTACAAAAAGGTTCTACCAATTTAAACTCCTACCTTCAGGCTATGAAGAGTTCTCCTTCTCCACATCCTTACCAAAGCTACAGGCCACCTCTTTATCATCCTCCCTGCAGTGGTCACCCACTGCCCGCCACCTCGCAGACCTCCCCTTTCTCCAGTACCTTCACTCAACATGGGGGGCCATCACACAGAGCACAGAACCCACTGGACCTGCTGTGCAGTGAGGCACGATGAGGATGCTGTGCTGTGTGGGTGGGGCTGGGCAGGTTGTTGGACAGGACACGGGCAGGCTTCGCACAGATGCGTCTCATCAAGGCCCTGCCTGTCTCAGTCACCGCTGCCTCTCCAGCCCTCGGTGCAGCACTTTCACCAGATAACCACCCAGGGGACACAGGATGTAGAGTTGTCACAGGCTGCTCAACCCAGCCACGTGGCAGTCCCTCTAGGTCTCTGAGTCCCCCATACTTTCCCATATGTGACTGTCAGTGTCACAACGTGAGTGCTGGCCACATCAAAGGAAAAGAGGGCAGTGCACTGTAGACAGCAGAACACCTCTGAGCACCTCTGCCCACCCTGCAGACTGCGCAAGCTCCCTGGGCCAGGCCCAAGTTATATACAAGTTCTGTTCAACTTTGTAATATGGGAGATTCGTGTTTTTAAGTGAAGCAGAGTTGACTTTTTACACACTCTCATATATTCCTACAACCACTGGATATAAAACTTCATCCAAACGTATCATTCTTGAAGCATTTTTATTTATTCAAATTATGATTGTTGGATTTTTTTCTAGTATACTCTCAGAAATGTGTGATACATTTGAATCTGAGTCCTTTACTGTGATAGCATCACCATGAGGACCACGACAGGCGCATTATCAACTCCAGGCAGCCCTGGGGCCCAGAGCCCTTCCTGAAGTAAAGCAGTGCTGCTCTGAAGGCCAAGCCCTCCCTGGCGAGAAGGAAACCAGGTGTGCAGCAGACGCAGGACCTGTGTTTAGGTGCAAAGTGGTAGAACACCCTCCCCCTGAGTGGAGGACCAGGGATCCCTGCACTACCAGGTTCCTGTTCCTGCCAAGTGGCAGCAGGTGTGCCAGGAAGAAGCGCTCTGCTCACAGCCCAATCACACAGCCTGTTCACTCAATGCCACAGTCACACTGAGACAGCAAGGCCCACAGCCCAGGCCTAGGACAGACCGCCACAATGCAGGCACACTCCTCACCATTTAGGAAAGCAAACTGCAAAAATAAAAAAGGAACAAGGGCAAGTCTTCCTCTGTTCTACTCTGAAGTTGCCAGAAACCTATCAGCATACTAACCTGCAAGTGCCATATAGGTGAATTTCTTAAAATGTGCCATCAAAAAGGACAGCACATGACCTTTTCATGGTAAAGCCTATCTGCTCACCTAAGCTGGAAACACGAGCATACCACAAGTGCACATGTGTTAACTAACCACAAATTAAGCTCAAGGGCAGCCTGCCCTAGACACAGCAGAGGTAAGCAGCGGCATATGAACAAATGTGCATATGATGTGCTACATTGTGACAATGGTATACTTTTATGGAACTTACAAGTTTCAGATGCTCCTTGTCTAATTTATTTTAATAAGAAATTCTGAATTTATTGTAAACATTTCATTAATTAGGAAAAAGTTGTTAAAATACTGCTAATGATTTAACTTTGACACCAATACCTATAACTCCTCTTTAAGCTTCTGGGTCAATTTAGTAAAAAGTATCCTGAGATTTGCAAGTCAAACTGTTTTGAAATGTTTTGCAACTACTTATCTACACAAAGCATAACTGTCTCAAATCACTACGCAACCAAAACAAAATAACTATAAATTAGATGCCTGCAAGACTGATAGGAGACTCCCATCGTCACCCTCAACACTCACTGACCCCACTGACTCCCTCTGCGAGTGACAGCGCACACTGACACAGCACCAGCCATGGGCAGGCGCTACCCCACGCGCCTTCCGTGCTCTCACTCACCCCTCTTTACGGTAATCTCATGAGGCAGGCAGTCGGCATCCTTGTTTTACACACGAAGAAAGTGAAGCCCAGAGAAACTGAGAAGCTTGCCCAAGGTCACACAGCAACTGGACAGAGTCAGGATTCAAAGATACACTATGTGGGTCCAATCTGCGTTCTTAGCCACCCGTCTATGCTGCTGTCTTTCTATAACAAAGTAAGGCTACAGACCTCAGCCTACAAAATAAACTCCCAGACATAAAGCACCACTTACTGCTTTACATTCCAGGATCATACATAAGATTTCACTTGAAAAGGGGTTTCCACTGCCAAAAAAAAAAAAAAAACTCTCTGAAAATCCTGGGCATATGCTGTTAGTTGCTGAAACAGAAGGGCTGCTCAGTGGAGCACTAGGATGCCACAATGCTACGGCAGCAAAGTCCTCTTTCAGATGAGAAACAGTTCCAGCATCAGAAATTTAACACGTGCATTGAATAAAAACCAAAACCACAACTGCAGGAAGAAAAAGGACATTTCTCACTTTCTATGATTTATCTGCAGTGCTTCATCCCCCAGCAGGTAAAGAGGACCAGGAGATGCCAAAAGTTTAAGAAAAATATGTAGGAGGAAAAACCAAATTGAAAAAATTCTACCCATAAACTTCGACCCAGATAGGAAAAGGACCACCATTATTTTATTTACCAATAGAATCCCTGATTCCAGCTTTTGAAAACTTGTATTTCATGAAAACACAGATTGAGACACTGAAATAAGCAAACAGAAGAAACTATAATTTATTACTACAAATAATATCTTCTAAGTGTTGTTCATTTGCCAAGAGTTAAGAGGCCTACATGCTGTAATTAAACCTATCACCTGAGTTCTCCACAGTTTTACATTCAACAAGAAAAAAGTGAAAATGGCCTCCATTAAATACACCTTGTCCTACCAAACAGAGCTAGCAAGGACTGAAGACATGGGGGAAAGACACAAGCAGCTCACACTGGCTGATAATTCACTGTGGAAATCAGAGCTGGGCCAACGCCCCCACCTGCTGATCACACCCCTCCACCCGGCACTCTACGAGCCAGGCACTCACACAAGCTCAAGGAGAAGACAGTTCCACCCAAGTTTATGCAGGGCCGTGAACCCTGTTTACTTCTCAAAAACAGCCGTTCTCTCCCCCTCCATCTGAAAGATAAAATTTAGGCTTTTTGGGGGTCGGAAAGGGGAGAAACCAGGAAATGTCAATTCCTCCTTACCTTGTTTCTCTTTTTCTTTTAGTGGATCGGTGTTATAGACTCGGAATCCATTTTCCATTCCACATGCAAAGCATCCTGAAGCAGGGAGTGTGAAAGAGACATATTAATCCCCAGGCCTGGAGTGGGCAAAAGCAAGGGGTCTGGAGAAACCGGCATCTACTAAGAACTCTTGCAGATGCTCAAACCACATGGACATGACGTGTGCTACGTCACAACTACTTTCCTTGTAGAAATGTTATTAAGTGGTATATATGCACATCCTAGCAAGACATTTGCAGTTTGTTGTTTAGCATGCAAACGAACCTTTGGAGTTGCTCACACTAACTTCCCCACTGCAGGGTCCTTCTCTGGCACCTGTGGGCCTGCTTCCGCTTGACCACTCAATTCTAGTGAGAGGAGCTCACTGGCCACTTTGACAAGCCACTCCACCACCTAGCAGTTCCCTCAACACCTCCCTCTCGCTAATGCTCACCATCAGCCTCCCATTCCAAACACACTTCTTGACAGTGCTGAGTGTCAGGTATTATGCCAGGTCCTGGAGAGTCCATATCTAGTGGAGGACAGCTGCAAAGCAGGCAATCCTGCCCAGTGTGGACACAACAGGTTAGGGGAAGGCCAGGGTGCAGGAGAGATGGGAGGGTAGTCCTAGACTCCCAGAACAGGGAAGAGGAGGAAAGAGCTGCTCTTTCCCAGCTGCTCGTTATTAGAAGGCAGCTCTGAGGTCTCCCATGACTTTACTCCCACCTATAAATCATCCCAACTCCTTAGACACGGTCACAATAACACTCATTCTGGTCACCATCTCTAAGTCACACACCAGGTTGTTAATGGTCCAAATAAAAGGCACTGCTAGGAACTGAACGAAGCACTCAAGTTTGAAGATGATGATGTGTTAGTTCCTGGACTCCATTTACCAGAAGTGTGACCCAAGGACTACATTACTCTCCTTAAATGCCACGCCCAGTGTTAGTTCATATGAAGCTGTGGCTGGAATGAGAAAAACCAAACCCTCCAATTCCTTTTCACATGAAATGCTGCAAAGTCTGGTTCCTCACAGTGACTGCACAACTGGTTTGAAAGCCAATGCAAGGGCCCTCTTACAATACCATTCTACTGATTTTGATCCACCTTTCCAATTTCCAGAACCACATTATTCTTTCCTATCAGCCACCCTTCCAAATGTGAAAAGCATGCCTATATTCTTTGTCCCAGTCACTTATAAAATGATAGGTCCAAGGACCCATGACAGCTACCCTAGTGAAACGGAGTCCACATTTTGCAATCAACTCTAGCACTCTGAAATGTAATGTATCTGGGCTTGGAACCTGAGACTCACTTGAAAGTGCTATGTTACCATCTCTTAAATTATTCTGGGTTATAACTCCATCTTTAAGTTATTGGAATCATATAATCCAAATAGAGGAATCAGAGCTTTCCTTGCCAGAAAGTATGAGAACAGTGGAGGAGTAAAATCTTTTCCCTCTCAACTAGTTACATCTTCCCCAAGTTGTAAGCCTATACCTATCTATTTGTCTTCATCACAATACATATATTTCTGACAAGACTTGTATAAAAATATATAAATCACCTCTATAAATCCACAAGAAAAAGGCAGACAACCCAATAGAAAAATGGGCAAAAGACTTGCACATTTCATACAAGAGGATTCCAGATAGACAATAAACATACAGAACCAGGAAAATGCAAATAAAACCAGTCAATGAGATCTACTACACATCCACCAAAATGGCCAAAATGATGGAAAACACCAAAGGTAAGTGGATGTAGAGCCACGGGAACTCTCAGACCTGCTGGTGGAGGGTAAACTGGGACAACCACTTTTGAAAGCTGTTTGTACTACCCACTACAGCTGTCAGTTCTAGTCCCGGGCACACAGGGACTATGTAGAAATGTGAACAAATAGTTACCAGAAGACATGTTCTAGAATAATCACAGTGGCACTCTTATGTTCATGGTAACCCAAAACTGGAACCTACCCAAATGCCCACCAATGGGAGGGTGGATCAATGAATTTTTATATTTTTTCACAAAGGAACATTATACATTAGTGAGAATGATCTACAACTATGCTCAACAACGTGGGGGAAAAAAAGCTCACAAACGTGACGTTGAATAAGAAAGCCAAAAACAAAAATAAGTACAAAAATACAGTACAGAAGTAGGCAAAACTAATCTATGATGTTAGAAGTACAGGTTGGTAGGGACAGTTACTGGAAGTAGCACAAGGTGCCCAGGTATATTCAATTTCTTAATTGCTAGCAATAAGTATGTTCAGTTCGGAAAATTCATCAAGTTGAATGCTTATGATATGTGCACTTTCCTATATGTACAGAAGTGGGCCAAGGAACTCAGCAGCTCAAGCCAGTATACAGAGTTGGGATATATACTCAAACACTTCTGCTTCCCATGGGAATTGAAAGAAAACAGGTGGACATGTTATAGAAATGTACATATCAACACTTTTGAGTCTTGAAGCCTATAGTGCAAACAACTTAAAATTATGGACAAATATCCTTTTAAAAATGATTTCTAAACCTGAATTTGCAATAATTTGTGATTAAAAACACTGAGAGTAAAAATTTTAAATCTGTGTAAGTAAAAATAAAATGTAATAAACAATCTGGCATACATTTACATTATAGGGTATTAACCTAACTGTAACCAGAAGCTTAAGCATTAAAGCATATTTCTTAGGGATATGTTGTATTACTGTTAATTCCTTAAAGGGTTCTCAATTATTATCAAAACCTATTCAAAAAGCTACTGGCCCTCCTCTGCTAATGCAAATCCAAAATGTTCAAATAGTGCCCAGTGTCCAACATTTGGCCCCAAACACAAACCTCACTAACCATAAACGTGCTCCTTCACAATCCCTACTGTGGGGCCAAACCAAAACCACTTGCAAGTCACTACGGAGACCCACTCAGCCTCAACCTTCCCCATGGCTACTACTGCTTGAGTCTAATTCTGTGGCTTTAAAGGCCAGAAGTAAACTTGCCCTCCCAATTTTTTTTTTTTTGAGACAGAGTCTCGCTCTGTCACTCCGGCTAGAATGCAGTGGCATCATGATAGCTCCCTACAACCTCAAACTCCTGGGCTCACGTGATCCTCCTGCCTCAGCCCCCCAAGTGGCTGGGACTACAGGCCTGCGCCACTGCACCCGGCTAATTTTTCTATTTTTAGTAGAGCTGGGGTCTCGCTCTTGCTCAGGCTGGTCTTGAACTCCTGAGCTCAAGCAATCCTCCCACCTCAGCCTCCCAGAGCCCCCCTCAAATTTAATGAAAAACTTCCTGTACCTCTCTTGCGGCATGCATATTTTCCACCTCTTACCTTTTCCTTAGACATATTTTATTAATATTTCTCCTACTGCACCACTAGCAACACAGGGGACAGGTTTTGATTATATTCAATGTATCCTTCAAACCCCAAGAAGTGTCTAGCACACCAAGCACAAAGTACATACATGCCAAGTAAGAGACAGGCAGTCATTGTATTATCTATTTAAAATTATCTTCACAAATACGGGACTGTATAGCACTCGCTTTATGTTCAAAAACAAAACTTCCAAAGCCAACAGGTAAAAATTCTTAGAAGTCTGTCCCTGAATAACAGCCATTATTCCTTTTCTTCCCAATTATGAAATTCAGTAATGGGCACTTAAAATCTGAGGTGGAGAGGTATCCGCCCAAATTCCCGTTCCCTGCCCAGCAAACAAGGGCTTTAGGAGACCCTCCCAGTCCCACCTCGGGCAGGAATCTGGTCACTCACACCTGCGTCCCAGGGCGCTCCCAGAGCAGCTCTTTCAGCACACCCTGTGTAAAGAGCTTACTCTCTGCCAGTGCTTTAACCCATCCGATGACTACAGCTGGATTCCAACATGCAAAAATACATGAAATTTCCCTCAAAGGTATACCTTAAAAGTCCTTCTATTCCACCAAAAAAACACACAAAAATAAAAAAAACCCGGGGGCAGAGGGGGAGAGGGTGACATTTTCTGACTGAAACCAACAGAAAAGGTAAGAACCATACCCAACCTAGGTCACGTGGCCTACAAAAATCCTCAATGAAGTGTAGTCCTGTGGCTGGAAAGAACTTCAACGATTTTCAACTCAACTACACCTTATTTGCTCAAGAACCTAAAAGGGGTACAAAACACCCGGAGTTTGGAGACACACCATACATTACGCCATGGGGAAAAGCCGCGGGGAGCCAGCGGGGACCCCGGGGGGTGTGGCGGGGTGGGGGCACGCCCGGCGAAAGCGCGGCCCCACCTCTGCCGGGTCTCCGGCCAACCTCCGCCGGGACAGCCGCGGGCGACCGGCGCAGCCCGGGGGTCCCGAAAGGCTGCGGGGAGGGCTCAGTCCCGACCCCTGAGGGCGGACGCGAGAGGGCGGGGGCCCTTGGGAGGCGCGGCCCGGCCAGGGCAAGGGTCTCCAGGGCGGAGGTCTCCGTGTGGGGAGGCCGGAGGCGGGGGGTCTCGGGGGTGTGGGGAGACCGGGGGGGGTAATCCGGGTGGGGAGGCGGGGGGTTCTGGGGGTGTGGGGAGACCGGGGGGGGGTAATCCGGGGGGGGAGGCGGGGGGTCTCGGGGGTGTGGGGAGACCGGGGGGGGTAATCCGGGTGGGGAGGCGGGGGGTCTCGGGGGTGTGGGGAGACCGGGGGGGGGTAATCCGGGTGGGGAGGCGGGGGGTCTCGGGGGTGTGGGGAGACCGGGGGGGGTAATCCGGGTGGGGAGGCGGGGGGTCTCGGGGGTGTGGGGAGACCGGGGGGGGTAATCCGGGTGGGAGGCCGGGGGTGAGGGGCGTCTCCGGGTGGGAGGCCGGGCGGAGCGCGTCCGGGCGGGGCCCGCCTCACCGTGGTCCTGGTTGAAGCCGGCGTAGAGCAGCCCGTTGCCGTGGGGGTTGCACGGCAGGAGGTTCATGACGCCGCCCAGGTGTCCGCGCGCCTCAGCGCCGCATGCCGCTGGGGGAGGCCGGGCGCTCTGGTCCCGTCGGGCCGGCGCTGAGGCCGGCGCGGCCGGAAGTGCTGAGCGTGCGTGCGTGCGGGGCCCCGCCCCGAGCACATCCGACCGAGGCAGGGCGGCGAGGGAGCGCCGAGCGCGCCGGCGCCGGGGCGGACGGCGGGGGGGACCGGGGGGGGCGGACGCGGGGGGCGGACGCCCGGTTGGCCCTGCGGGCCTGGCCTGACTGCCCGAGGTCAGAGAGGCGGACGCGGTGACCGAGGCTCACCCAACGCGGGACGGCGCGGCGCCCCTTAAGCGCAGGCAGGCCCAGAGCCGCGACGACGCTGGAGCCCCGCCGGGACACAGCCCGCGGGACACAAATCTTCGCCCCCTTTGAGGGGCAGTCGACTGGCATCCGGGCAGGGGCACGGCAGCCTGGCCGTGGGCCGCGTGCGGGGGCGAGCTCTGCGCTCTCCCTCCGCGCGCCCTGGTCGCCCTGCCGGCCACCCGCCTCTCACCGCCGCTGCTCATCGTCGTCCCACCCTCACCGCGTGCATGAGCCGCTCTGGGCCGCCGGCGGCAGCGGGGCGCAGACCCTTGTGCCCCGCGGCTTAGCCGACGCCGCGTTCCGGGCACTGGCCCTGACTCTGCACGCAGCATTCAGGAGCCGGCCAGGCCGACCCGTGCCCGGTGTACTAAATAACGTGACTTCCGTGCAAGAGGCTCCTGTGTCTCATGTGAGGTGAACAGTGGCTTCTCCCTGAGGGGTGCCAAGAGCCTAGTGGACCCGGACGGGCAGCCTAGCCCGTGATTATGGGACAGGGGCCCAGGATCGCTAACTGCAGACTCGGCACCCTGCTCCCTGGGGGGACATAGGGTGCTCATCTGCTGGCTGGTCTGGTCTTTACTGCCACGTGCACATGTATGGGTACCTGTTATGACTGACGTGTCACATGACAGACGTAGAGACGTCACGTGGGGCATTTCCCTTGATTTCTCTGAGTGCCGCCTTTGGGGCACTCAGTTCATATCTCATTCAATGTCTTCCCGTGGCTGTAACGGGTTGCGGTATTAGGACATCCACTCACCGTGTCAGTTGTATCTCAGCCTGGACGTTCAAAGCTGCGCTGCCCACTGTAGTGGGCTGAGTAGTGGCTCCCAGAAGATACGTCCACCCAGACCCTGTGAGTATGACCTTAGAGTCTTTGCAGATGTAATTAAGGATCTGAAGGTGAGATCATCCTGGGTTAGGGTGGGCCCTAAACCCAATGGCAAGCGTCCTTAGACAAGAAGGGGAGGGGAGAGGATACTCGGGAAGGCAGACTGCACAACGTGTTATTTGGGGGTACATACGTGTAAAGAAAACCCAGGGCGTGGTTTACACAGAATTGGAGATGGTGGTTACCCCTGGGGGCAGGAGAATAATCTGTAACGGGGCAAGGGCACGTGTGGTCAACCGAATAACAACCCACAGCAAGGACCCTGAGATGGGGAGATGAACCTGGACTATCTGGGTGGGGCCCTAAAATCCTGGCCTCCAGCGATCCTTCCATCTCAGCCTCCCAAAGCTCTGGAGTTACAGGCATGAGCCACCATGCCCAGCCTCTGGAACCTTTAAATACAGGATTAGCTTATTTTGGAAAAAGAATAGCTGCAGATGTGGTTAAGTGAAGGATTTGAGATGTGGAGATTATCCTGGATTATCCAGATGTGCCTTGAATGCCACACATCTATCTTTATAAGAGAAGGCAGAGGGAGAATTGACACACGAAGAACTCTATGTGACAGAGATCAGATATGGCCACAGCCATGGAACGCCTGGAGTCCCCAGAAGCTGGAAGAAGCAGGAAGGATCCTCTTCCCCGAGAGCCCCCTGATTTCAGCCCAGTGATACTGATTTGGTTTTGTGGCCTCCAGAACTGTGACAGAATACATTTCTGTTGTTTTAGGCCGCTAAGTTGTGGTCATTTGTTACAGCAGCCACAGGGAACTAAAACAACATGCAGGGGGCTTTGTAGGTTCTACTTCCTACTCCTGCTTCTTAAACTGCTTTGTGGTGTTGGGTACACAGATATTTATATTCATAATAGTAATATCATTCATTAAGATATACATGTTATGTGAACTCTGTTATATATATAATGATATGTTTCACAGAAAAAACAATTAGAGAACCTTAAGAAAAAAAAAGCCACCATCCATTATCCTCATTTCTGAAGTGGAACACGGAACATTGATAAGACTTCAGGGTAAGGGATCAAGAAACCAATAGATAGGCCTGGCGCGGTGCTCACGCCTGTAATCCTAGCACTCTGGGAGGCCGAGGCAGGAGGATTGCTTGACCTCAGTAGTTGGAGAGGAGCCTGAGAAAGAGCAAGACCCCGTCTCTACTAAAAATAGAAAAATTAGCCAGATGTGGTGTTGCACACCTGTAGTCCCAGCTACTCGGGAGGCTGAGGCGGGAGGATGGCTTAAGCCCAGGAGTTGGAGGCTGCAGTGAGCTGTGATGACACCACTGCACTTCAGCCTGGGCGACAGAGCGAGAATCTGTCTCCGAAAAAAAGAAACCAACAGATTGTGGTGATTGGCTTTGAGTAACACAGGGTACTTTCCTCCGGAAGCAGAAGGTTGGCCTCTGCCAGATCAAAGACAGGCATCTTCTAGACTCCAAGGTGCCTGCATCTCACCCTTGGCCTAAACGCAGTCATCTTGTCATCTCGAAGGGCACCCAGAAAGAGCCAAGCGGGCCCTGGGGACTGGGAGTGGCCGCACGCACAGCGAGGCATCAGCAGGCTCCTGTTGGGCACGGCAGTCCCACGGACAAGCCACTCTGTGACTCACAGAGGCGGAGGAAGGCAAGACCCCATCTGAACATGGCCGGGAACGGTGCCCAAGGCACCCACACGGCCAAACACCGTCCCCCGTGAATGCGTGTGACTGCCACTTCTTACCAGCGACAGTTTTAACCTTGTTCCATCCTCCCCATTATCAAGCGGGAAGTCTCACAATCACCCCTGCCTCCTGACAGCATCACACACAGTGAAGTACGGTCACGCCAAATGCTCCCCCAAAGGCACCTCACAACACCCCAGATCCTGCACAACCTTTCTAGCTCCCTCCTAATGAGATGCCCCTGGTTTCTCGCTGGGGTGAGGTCTCCCTCATGTAACAAGGCAGGGATGTTTGCAGTGGTCTTTGGCTAATAGCACTGGCAGCACCTCTGGTCTGCTAGGAGGCAGCAGAATGCCTCATCTAGAAGGCGTGAAGGCTGGAGCAACAGCAGCTGCTTTGAGACGGGGTGGAATTTGGAATGCTTTTTTTTCACCTCCATCTTCCTCTCCACAGTGTCTCAGAGGCCCTGTGCCCAGGCAGGGTTCAATTGTTATCATGGGAAAGTAGAGTAAAGGAAATAATATCCAGCTCTTGAGTTCTAGACTGAGGCAGGGAACAGGGAAGGGACAGTAGTCCCCCACCTCCGTTTACTGGTTTATTATGTAAAGGCTGTTACAAAGGCTACAGATGAAGAGATGCATGGCCAGGTTGGGGGCAGGACCTCCACATGTTCAGCTATCCCGAAGCTCACCGAAGCCAGTCCTCTTGGGTTTTCACGACCAACCTTGTCAAAATGTGATTAGCCTGCAGGATGTGGGGTGGGACCCTCTCTGGAATAAGGGTCTCAGGGCCTACAGTCAGAAAGGAGGGGAGATTGGAGTCCTGCCCCGAGGCAGGTGAAGGTCAGAGAGCCCGCTTTCCTGAGCTGTGGCAGAGGCTGGATACAGCCGACATCACAACAAAAGGCCGTGACCAGGGCTACGGGCGTCATGAGTCAGGAACTAGGGACGGAAACCTACGTATATATCTTAACACCACAGGCCACCCCCTGGTTTTGGAACACAGAGCCTCCACATCAAAAGAATATGCACAATAATTAGTCCAGTCCGTCACATGGCATGAACGTCTCCCGGGGCGAGGTCACTCAGGCGTGCCAGCTTCCATGCGATCCTGGGATGTTCCAGAAGCAGGAATGGTCTCGGCCAACACAGGGCTTCACCCTGTCGGGCATCTGGCATAACTGAGCTCAGAGACGATGTCGTCTCTGTGATACTGGATCCCCTCAGTTCACAGCCCATTTCCTCGTGTCTTTGCCCCCACCTGTCATTCCTCCTTTTCTCCGTGCGTCATTCACTCTGCAACAGACTTCCACCTTTGGAAGGGACTTTCAGCGCGGCCACTGTGCTGGTCCAGCTTGCTGCTAGCAGCACTGGCCTAGCAAGGGCTCCCCCCCACTCCCGTCCGCACGGGGGCTTACCCACGTGCAGGCCCGGCGGGCCCCCTCGCCCAGCGCGCAGCACAGCCACGCTCACTGGTAAGTTTTGCACGGCCCACCTCCATCACAGCCTTAGAGACTGACGTGAGGTTTGAAGACAGTTACAGTTTCCTGCTTAGGAACAGCCCCTGCTTCTAGCACTCGGCCCCAGGTCCCAGGACCACTGCATCAGGAAGGGGAGAAAGAAAAAATTACAGTCATCACCAGTGTCCTTCCCCTTGGCAAGAACCGCAGCGTCACACCACTCCACCAGAAAAACAGGAACATCGCGTGGGGACGCTGCTTTAGTCCCCTGGTGCTGAGTGTGAGCGCACACTCGAGGCGTGGTAAGCCCCCGTGTTTTCACCTCCCGGTGTTAGACGACCAGTGTTCCGGTTGCCCGTTGCTCTTCTCTGCCAAACTATGACTCTGAGGAGGACACCACTCTTTCCAGTGCTGGACGTGACGGGCTGCACGGTGTGTTCCTCGGTCTGAGGAAATGATGGTGGGCCGCCCAAGCCCCTGCACTATCTCCCGTTCTGTTTTTTCTACAGCACTCTGAGCATTCGTACCTTCCACAGGGTAAGCAGCGCCCACTCCGGAGTCGGTGACCATCCGTAGCCCCCAGGGCCACCAGCATCAGTCCCGCTTCCAGGCCTGTGCAGGGCCTTGGCGCCAGGTCTGCGCCACAGCAGACAGCCTCTGTCTCTCCCGCGGGCACACAGAATGCTTCTCACGGGCGCTTTGTGCCTGGGAGGGTGCCTGAGGAGTGTGTCCAGGTTCCGCACTGCCGCAGGCCCCCATAGCCACTCATTCTGTGGACCCAGCTGGCCACAGTCAGGGTGGGAGCGCAGCGCGGCTGAGAAAGAATTCTTGACACAAAGATTAGAACAGAGTTAAGGAAAGAAAGTTTGTTTCACTTCCCAAAGGGAGGGATGAGCGCAGCTCGAGAGAAAGAAAGGAGAGGTGCCGGCTGGGGAGGTAGGGGGCTCTCGGTTTTATTAGGATAAAGGGAGAAAAGTTACTGCTGTCAGCTGTGTTTGTTTTTCTTTTTTTTCTCTTCTCTGTGAGGCTGTCTTATCAGTCTCCGGAATGTGGTTCTGGCGATATGGGGGAGGGGTTTGGGGGAGGGGATATGGGGGGATATGGGGGGATATGAGGGAGGGATAGGGGAGGGATATGGGAGGGGATATGGGGGAGGGATATTGGGGAGGGGATATGTGAGGGAGGGATGGGGAGGGGATATGGGGGAGGGGATATGGGGGGATATGGGGAGGGATATGGGGGAGGGATATGGGGAGGGATATGGGGGAGCGTCAGACTCATTCTCCCTGCTCAGTTCTTTTCAAATGCTGTAAAAACAAATTCTTAGAGACAATGAGTTAAGCCACAGGTGGTTAGTCAAACAAAGGGGCAGTTGTGTGTTGTGATCTCTCTCTTCAAAGGGGCAATCATGTGCTTCGAGTTTACTCCTTTCTTTTTTCTTTCTGTTAGTTTATTTTTCTCTGTTGGACAGTTTCTTAACAAGGCTGTCCTCTCAGGTATCTGTCTGCTGACTCCAGTCTCCTTTGGAACCTGGAAGGCAGTTCTTCTGATGGGCGTTGACTTGTTCTGCTCTAATGAGCCCCTCCAGTCTCCCCAGGGCCGTGCTCCACGTGGGCGTCCCTTTTGTAGGCCAGGTTTCCACTGCCCTCCAGCCTGAGTGTATGGCCAGGCCCCTGGTCACTGCCCATCGGTCAGGAAAAACCCAAACACAGGGGCTGCTGCCATTGTTCAGTTCCTCCCTTACTGTTAGGAAACAGGATGCAATTCGGCCCACCAGGCTGACTTGTTTGTACATTCTTTGCTCAATAGGGTAACACCCATTCACTGCCATCCACAAACCCAGCAGCACTCCAGCTCCTGCTCTGCTCTGTGGGCTCCGGCACCCTCACTGGCTCCCGCTGAGCATGTCCAATTAACACGCTGGAAGGGCGGGTTTCTTCTGTTTTACAGTGCCAGGTAGGGGAACATTCCCAGTCAGACGCAATGTCCACTCCCACACTACAGTCAGCACAAGAGACCAGCCACTTCACATACAGCTGGTTCAAATCTACCAACTTGCACAACGCTATCAACCCTGATGATTTCATGTTCCAGTCCGGGGAGTGTCTCTTCACCCCAGACCATTTTACCCTCTCTTGTACAAAAGGCTCTGGGTCCCCAGCCAGGGATTGAGCCAGGGACCTTGCCCCTTTTGTCTGTATCTTGATTAATCTGCCCGACCATTGTCCCAGGCAATTTCAGATGAGATTTCTCATTTTAATCTCTGCCTCTGGCTTTAATTTAAAGTTAAATTTAACTTTCTCTAAACTGGGGGAAATACAGCAAACTGGTTTGTGGCTCTTTAATTTGGGGGCTCAGCAAGGGCTCCATTTGTTGTATTAAGACTTTGTTTTTTGAGACAGAGTCTTGCTCTGTCGCCCAGGCTGGAGGGCAGTGGTGCCATCACAGCTCCTGCAGCCTCCAACTGCTGGGCTCAAGCCATCCTCCCACCTCAGCCTCCCGAGTAGCTGGGACTACAGGCACCACCACACCCGGCTAATTTTAAAATTTTTTATAGAGATCAGGTCTCACTGTGTTGCCCAGGCTGGTCTCAAACTCCTGGCCTCAAGCGATCCTCCTGCTTTGGCCTTCCTCCCAAAGTGCTGGGATGGCAGGCACGAGCCACTGCGCCCGGCCAAGGCCTTTGTTTTAAGCCCAGCAAGTCCCACTGTACTCACTCCCTTCTTTAATGACCATCTAAGACCCCACGCTGCTGGGACGAGTCCCTTGACTCTCCTCCTTCTTTTTCCTTTTAGTTTCACCCAATCTACGTTTTCTTTATTTACTTTATTTCTCAATAACCACTTAAAAATTTCCATCTTCCTGGGATGAGTCCTTTGTCCGTTTTGCCTTTCTCCCATTCTCTTGTTAATTAACCTGCTTTTTTTAAACAATTTTTTTTGTTTGTTTGTTCAGAGACAGGATCTTGCTATATCGCCCAGGCTGGTCTTGAACTCCTGGCCTGAAGTGATGCTCCGACCGCAGCCTCTGAAAGTGCTGGGATTACAGGCATGAGCCACTGCACCCAGCCAAACTGATGTTTTTATTAGTATTTGTAAGACCCATGAGGGGAAGTTGTGACAGCAAATTTGACAAGGCTTCTCTGACTACAGCTGGATTTTGTAGCAGTGGTGTCACAGGGGGTACCCATGTAGAAGGGGCCCCTTAACCACAGCATTTACCACGACCTGGGAAATGGGCGTATTTAGGTAATGGGCAGATATCTCAGTCATCCTAAAGCCAGTCCCGCACAACTTGCACATGAAGCATGTCAGCTGCTGCATCTGGGGTGCTCCACTTGGCATTTATAGGGGAAGTTGGGCAGTTCCCTTTCTCAGGGTAAACAGATCTTACAGTTCCTCCAGGAATAACCTCCTGTGTGTCTGGATCATATATACCCATCTGCAATTATTCCATGTTGAGCTGTGGGGCCTGCATCAACCCAAACATACCCTTCCACTCTGCAGCATTTAAAACCAAAGACACTGCCCTAAATTAATTACTCTCATAATCCATTTTAGTAAAGGTTCCTCGGGGAGCTGGTGATACCAATATCCGAAACAGAAGAGTTCCCTCACACTGCGCCCTCCCATTTCAGTAGTCGCCTGGTTTTGCCCAACTGGCTACTTTCTTGGTGACCACAGGTCTCAGAGGTACTTTCTGTTGTCCCTGCATCATTCTGCCCATGGGGTGGCTTTGAGGCCGGTGGCCCAAGCTCAGACTCAGCGAGGTCCGAGCTTGGTCCAGCATCAAGGTCTGGCCCAGCACTCTCTTTTAATGTCATTTTCGCTGTTACAGAAAACAATGACCAAGGGATTGAACATTTTGCTTTTCTCTTATGAATTTGCACTTCCTCATGTGTCCAGTGGACTTCCCAGGCGTTGGATCCACCTCTAAATTCCACTGGTAGCTTTCACCTCTAGTAACTGAGCGCAGCACAACCGCGGCTCCATTCCACAGGTGACCACGAGGTCACCCAGGACTCAATGGGTCCTCAGCCCCCCTGTTCTCTTCCCAAACCACGTTTCCTGAGCCAGGGCCGTCCTCGTGAGTTCCACCGCTGCCACCAATTGCTTTGGAAAAACTCTCAAAGTGAGCTTTCCTGGAAACTCCACAACAACCCACACAGAAGAAGACGTCTGTGACCAAATGTGGGCTGTTGCCCACGTACCAAGCAGCGAGTGAACCTCTCGGGGTGCCCTCTAATTCAAGTCCGGCACTACCCACCTGGAGGTGGGGTCAGATCCCAGGGGTGAGGGCTCAGTCCCCAGAACAGCTCAGGACTTTGAAGAGCATCTCCGGCAGGTCCCCAGGGGCTGCGCACGGTGGGAAGTGATGGGAATGAGCATGTGAGCCGCGGTCCGAGTTGTCCCTCCAAAACGCCTGCGTTGAAACTCAGTCGCCAGTGGGACGGCATTAGACGCTGGAGCCCTGGGAGAGGGTAAGTCAGGGCAGAGCCCCATGGAGGGGTGCCCTTTGGCCCCTTCTGCCACATGAGGACACGTCTGGGCAGCAGAGACCTGCGCTCGGCAGGCCCCGCACCTGCTGGCGCCTTGATCCCGGCCCTCCCAGCCTCCAGAGCTGTGAGCAATGACTTTCTCTTGTTTGCACATCACCCGGGCTCAGGGCTCAGGAATTTCGTCACAGCAGCACGAGAGGACTAAGAACCTCCCACTCCCTCCAGCCCCCAGTCCCAAGTACTGCCCCACCCTCCAGCTGGGATGAGGCGAGTCCCACCGTAACACTGGGACACCCCCACCCCTAACACTGGGACACCCTGTCTCTGTAACGGCTGGGACATCCCTCCTGTCCTCCTGCCTTCTCAGGTGAAATGAAACCTTGTTTCAGTCCCCCTAGTACAAGCAGCTTCGATTTTGCCTCTGAAATGCACATTTAATTTGATGAAGCTCTTCTCCAGCAAAGAGAAGCCCCAGCATTTCTGTCTCTTTGTCAAAAACAAATATTATGAAGCCTGTAATCGACATTTTTTATAAATCCTATATTTTGCCTAAATAATTCCTCACCAAAGTTGCAAGCTAAGAAATTATTCTGCATTGCAGTAATTTTCACAGGGCAATCGAAGACACAATTGTGCATAATATATTTTGAATTTTGACATTTGAATAGAGGATGCTCAGGTTTATACTTGGGATAGATTTTGCCAAGCAGTAAAGGCCATGGAAGAAAATGACAAATGACAAGGTTTAAGAAAATGACAAAGTTTCTCTAGGGTTTAATTTACACTTCGATTATATTTTCTGTATATTCACCACCCAAACACACACTCTTCTACTTAATACATTCCGTATTAGGGTTTATTTGTTTTTATTTCACAGAAATGCCACTTTGATTTGCCACAGCACTTTCTACTGTGAAGTATAACTTATTTCCTTGTTGTATTAGTTTCCTGGGGCTGTCGTAACAAATTACCACGAACTTGGCGGCTTAATAAAACAGGTATTTATTTTCTCATAGTTCTGGAAGCCAGAAGTCCCAAATCAATACATTGGCAGGCCTGTGCCCCCTCCAAAGGGTCTTGGGGAGGATCCCGCCTGCCTCCACCAGCTTATGTGGCTCCTGGTGTCTCCGGAGGGCCACAGCCTCTGGGAAGCCCCTGTGCTCTGTAACACTCTCCAAGGGGCCGGGGTCATAGGGGCGGGGGACCTTTCTTTTATTCCTCATAGGACATCAATGGTAGTCCTGAGGAGTCCCTCAATTAAAAAGCAAACAAGAAACGGAAGGACAGAAAGACACCTGTCTGGCCTGGTTTAATCCCCCAGGGGGTCCTTGCCCACACTGTCCACTTGCAACCCAGGCGAGGAACTGAGCGGCCGCTCAGCAAAGGGGAGGAGAAGCAGCCGCTGCGGAGGGTTCCCCTTCAATTCGGACCTCTCCTTACAGCTCCCCTGTTTGCAAACGCAGCGAAGACATGCCCCACCTGGGCTGCCCGTGGGCTCAGCGGTTCCCTAGGCGCGTGGCTGGCGGCTGGCCACAGCCTCCCACTCATCTCTTTACCCATGGCACAGCCAAGGGGGGCATGCAAAGGCCCCAGCAGCACATCCTCCAAGGCTGGTTGCCCCTGGTGGAGGTACTGTCCCCTCAGGGGCTACCTTCTGTCCGCAGGGTGCCCAGCCTGGCTCCAGGCCTTCAGGGACAAGGGCTCCTCCCCTCTGGGCCTGGGCTCGGTCATCTCTGAACACAGGCGCTGCCCCTGATTCCACCTGAGTCACTGACAGAGACTGAAGACATCTGGGCATTTTCTCTTTTCAAGATTTTCTTGTTTAATCCTCATCGTAATTTCCAGTTGCCACAGAGAAACGCTGAACAGTGCGATCAGGAAAGACACCCACGCCCGGGGTCTCTGCCACGTCAGCACTCTGTGGCACGTAACTGGTGACAAGGATTTCGCCTCCTGGGAATGCCTGCTGACATCTCCGAGCTCGCCGGGGAGGCCCAGGAGCACCTCTCTGATACTTTACCAGACAGGCACATGCTTGAGTATCATTTTTAACACTTCCCACTTTCTTCCTCTACATTTCTTTTCAGAAAAGGAATCTTTTTCAACCAGTGCTAATATGTGAAGTCTGCACCAGGCCCCAAAAAAGCAAGTGAAGTTAAGGGCTATGATAAATACACAAAATTAGGAAGAACCGGCTGACAACTCTGCCAAGAGAAAAACAAGTATATGTTTTATTGTTGAGAAACATTTTCTTAAATAAGTGTGTTTACTTCATTCTTTACTGAAATGGGTCTTTCCTCGCTGATCTGTTGAAACTATGTTGGCTATGTCCAACATAACTAGGGATATCTTTGGCATTTTCTTCCCTTAGCTTCATAACTTGTAGAACATCTTGTACAAAAAAATGTAGATTTACAGAAAAATATGCATATAAATCACTTATTAATCCCCAAATGTAGTAAATAACATAGCAAAAACTTTATCAAATCCATTTCATACACAAACTGGACAGACCTGGTGTACACAATCTCTATATGCGTCTGCAGCGTTTATAAATTGGTGCTTAAACATTGAAAAGGAGGTTTACAAACAGACCCTTTGTGACATCAGTGACTCAGAATTATCTCCCTGTCACTGCTTCTCAAATTCCCTTGAGTTTGTACTCGCCGCTTGCGCGCCACCATTCTTACAACAGCAGCCATTCTGAGGAAAAGGTTGCAGTGCAATCATGATATAAGTAACATTCAAAATTTCATGTTATCAAGAGTTGAGCAGAGCACTAATTTTCCCTTTATAAATACACGTCTAAAACACGAGCTTCATGCACATCCACGTAGAAATTCAAAGTCAAACCATGTCATGTGTTTTCATTGCACAGAAGGCGTCACATGCATTCCTAAGCAGCACTGTTACCAGGAGAAATTGAAAACGTGTTTCTTGGATCTACAATGAGTTTCTCATCGAGAGAGTCTAGTGTGTTTCTTTTTAGTGCTTTCCTTAAGAAATTTTGCAGCTGTTTCTGGTGCAGTTTTTGGGTGGACTCTGGGGTGGGTGGATGACCTTCACCTTGCGGAAGCTGCTCCTTTTGAGGGTGGCGCTGGTGGTGAGGGAATAGGAGCCGCCATGCATCATCCTGGCATTGAGGCCGTTGGCCACAGAGAACGACTTGAGGTGGCTCCTTAAGGCGATGGGCAGCGGGAGCTTGTCCACCAGGTGCACGGGCGTGCAGGACACGACCGCGCGGCAGCACAGGTCTTGCAAGCTCAGCACTTGGGAAAGAAAAGACCAGGCTTAGTGTAGGTTGTCCCTGCGAGGGGCTGCCACAAGGGGTGGCACCCACACCTGGCTTCCCTCCTTGTGGGGTTGCTGGGGACACCTGTTATAAATGCAGCAAACCCTGCATGACGTCACCTCGGCCCAAGTGCAGATTCAGAAGTTCCCCTCATGAGCTTTCTGACAAAGCTGTGAATTTCGGAGATGTATTGTACTTCTCTCAGTGGCCTTGGGACGGGTCCTGGGAGGCTGCAGGACAACCCTGACGTCTGGCGGGGCAGACTCGGGCCCTGGAACAGCCTCTGGCCTACCTTTGCTTGGCCTCCAGAGCCGGTCCATCCCGTGCCGCAGCAGCACGGTCCTGGCCAGCTCCGTGAAGGACTCCGTGATGTTGAAATTGCAGAGAGGGCTGACCTCGAAGAAAGTCACGCCCAGGCGCTCCGCGTAGGCCTGGGCCTGCTCCGTGGGCACCTGCCGCTTGAATGCCAGGTGGAGGCGATTCCCCACCAGGATTTTAGGGACCCCAGGGGCATGCTGAAAGCGAGAGAAAGGCAAGGAAAATGCGTCACTTGGGTGAGAGTTTCTGGTAGGGACGTGGGTACACTAGGTTTAATGGTGTCCCCCAAATTCATCTCCACCCAGAACCTCAGACTAGGATCTTATCTGACACGAGGCGCACAGAGTGGTGTGATGGACACTGGAGACTCAAAGGGGGGAGGTGTGAACAAGTACCTGCAGGAGGGCATAATGGACACCACTCGGTGACGGTACACCACAGCCCAGACTCTACCACTGTACTAAGTACACATGTAACAGAATTCAGCTTGTACCCCCTAAATCTATTAAAATAAAGTAAAATAATAAAATTTAAAAATAAATATAAAAAATGAGATCTTATTTGGAAATACGGTCTTTACAGATGTAATTAGTTAAGATGAGGTCACACTGAATTAGGGTGGGCCCTAATCTAATGACTGGTGTCCTTATAAGAGGAGGAGACACAGAGACACACAGGGGAAGGCCACGTGACAACAGAGGCAGAGGCTGCAGTGATGCAGCCACAGGCCAAGGAACACCAAGGATTGCCGGCCACCAGCAGCAGCTAGGAGAGACAAACAGGGAACCTCTCCTACAGCTCTTGGAGGGATGTGGCCCTGCCAACACCTTGGTTTTGGACTTCTGGCCTCTATAACTGTGGGAATAAATTCCTGTCATTTTAAGACACCCAGTTTGTGGTCATTTGTCACAGCAGCCAAAGGACACTGATACAGTAGACTTGTACTGACCACTACAGGTCCCCATTGCTGCTGGTCAGTGTACCAGCAAGGAACAGCCCAGTCACTGCCCAGCAGCCACACCCCTGCCCACAGCAGGGACTGAAGCCAAACCACGGTGCCTGACTGCAGGTGCAGCCAAGGTACCTCACAGGCCTCTCGTGCCACCGGCACCCAGATCCCTCGGCTCTGGAGCTTCTCTGCGGTTACACTCATGGCCCAGCCCAGCCCAGTGCTGTGCTGTGACACATCCTCCTTGTGCTGAAGCCCTTGCTTTGTGCCCTGGCCCACGTGTACCCATGGGCCCCGGTGGGCCTGGCCTGAATCCCCTGCCCACACACAACTGGGGCAACAGCATTGCCATATCGCACCTCATCAATCTCCTTGATCCATCGATTGATGCCATCAAAAGACCAGCGGTTTGCAATGTCATAGACCAGGATCACACCCTGGAGGGGAGAGGTCACAGGCTTAATATACAGCACACAGAAGCAGGCACGGCTCAGGGTCCTGCAGGCATGGTCACTGTGGACGAGCCAGCTAGCATGCAGGCTATTCAGTCAGAGACACACAATTAACTAAACAACCATTTTACTTATTTTAACATGAAGTATGTAATTTTGATTTATCAACCAAATGTGCAGTTTTATGATTATTTTCAATGATATTTCATAAGCTCATTGATAAACCCTCAAATGTCGGGGTGAGTTGGGGACTAGAACTCACATCCATGAGCTACTCCAGAGACACGGAATGCAGGGGCACTGCAGGAATCACCACCTCCTGTGGAGCGAGGCCCACTTACCTGCATGGAGTGCACACACACATGTGCATACAATGCAGTTCATGTGTGCACGTGCACACACATGTATAGACATGCAGGTGCATGCTCCCATAGCTCACATGCATACATGTGCATGTATACATGCACTCATACACATATATGCACATATGCAGGCACTCATGCAGACACCATGCATACACAGTGCATGTATCTGTACATGTGTTTCATACATGCACATACACACATGCATGCACACATCCCTGAGGCTAAAGGAGGCTTTTGAGCAAACAAACACTCTACAGCTGCGGTCCCCAACCCCCAGGCCTCAGATCAGTACCAGTCTGTGGCCTGTTAGGAACCGGGCTGCAAGCAGGAGGTGAGTGGTGGGCAAGTGAAGCTTCATCTGTATTTACAGCCACTCCCCATCACTGGCATCACCAGCTGAGCTCCACCTCCTGTCAGATCAGCTGCAGCATTAGAGTCTCCTAGGGGCGAGAACCCTACTGTAAACTGCGCACAGGACGGATCTAGGTTGTGGCTCCTTATGGGAATCTAACGCCTGATGATCTGAGGTGGAGCTGAGGTGGTGATGCTAGTGCTGGGGAGCGGCTGCAAATACAGATTAGCATTAGCAGAAGGTTTGGCTGCACAATAAATGTAATGTGCTCGAATCATCCCAAAACCATCCCCCCACTCCCGTCCGTGGAAAAATTGTCTTCCATGAAACCGGTCCCTGGTGCCAAAAAGGTTGGGGGACCACTGCTCTACAGCACATTTTTAGACTCTGGCATCAATTTGTATATAAGCTTAATTGCCTTATCCTCCAATTACCCATTAAAGAGGATGGTTAGTTAAGGATTGTAAAAGTTGTTATTCAAAGTCAGTTTGATCTCCCAGCTCAGGGGACACTGTTACCTGTGCACCCCGGGAGTAGGAGCGGAATATGGTACAAAATCTTCCCTGCCCCGACGTATCCCTGGAAAAGACATTGGACACCATTAAGAAGAAATCAGTGCTTCTTCCTGACAACAAGGTTCTCGAACTTCAGAGCCACAGCAAATGCATTTTACAATCATCTGTGACCCCAGCAAAGCTGTCACGTGTCCCTTGGGTGGTCTGGGTGTTGTTGGGATGTCCTTCCAGGCTCATTCTATTTTTTTCTTTCTCTCTTTCTTTTTCTTTTTTTTTTTAGAGACAGGGTCTTGCTCTCTTGCCCAGGCTGGAGTGCACTGGCGTCATCACAGCTCACTGCAGCCTCCAACTCCTGGGCTCAAGTGATCCTCCTGCCTCAGCCTCCCAAAGTCCTGGGATTACAGGCATGAGCCACCGCGTCTGGCCTTATTCTCTTTTCTATTAATAATTGTTATTTAAGAAGCGAAGTGTCACAAGAATGGAAAAACAAGCACCACTGGTACTCACCATCAAACTGGTACTAACTGATCAACACCTACATCACACAGGGCAATAATATTCATCAGGGGGTGGCCAGGCGGGAGGGGGGTGGCGGGGATGGGACAACTCTCACTGAATGGATGTGGGGAGCACAGTTTGGGGGATGGCCACGACTGTAGCTCTGACACCGGCAGTGCATGGGCAATAGATATAGCCAAAGTGTTGTACCCCCATGATATTCTGAAATAAAAAAAAAATAATTGTTATTTAAAAAGTCAAACTAGAAAAAATAGTGATGAGTTTTAACATAATTCTCACACATTCAAATTAATATAGGCTTTAAAAAATATGTTTAATTTGGAGAAAAGGTTGTGTAGTGAGGAATGTGCGTCTACACTGAGGGAGAAATAGGCCAGTGGGTCCCTCTGCTTCCCATTAAACTGCAAGCAAATCACGTACATCAGCCCTTCAGCAATGGCCCTAAGTTTACCAACACAAGGAACTGACCAGGCTGAGTCGAAGGAAGGGCCTTAATTCTACAGATGGTGGCACATGCAGGGGTGCCAATACCTAGAAAGACAAGGACAGAGCTCCAGGAGACATAACTCAGGATAATGAAGGTGCTCCGCGGGATCGACTCCCAGTGGCCTGCGCAGAGGCAGCTCTCTGCACAGTGGGCGTTGTCGCCCAGAGTCTACACATTCTCATGTGCAATCCACACGCCACTTCAATGGGTGCCCCCCGGGGGCCTGTGGGCCAGTCCCACACACGAGGCACTTCTGGGCGGCAGGACACGGCACACCTTTGCTGTTTCTGTTGCGTGCCACCTCTGGCTGGTGACCACCCTGACCCCGGAGGGAGGCCAGGGGCACTGGCCATCACCAAAGACGTGGGAATAACCACTTCATTTTCTGAGGAGCAAATCGGTCAAGAATTCAAGAACTGGCCTCAACAGAACCTCGGGAGTTCAGGCTCTGCCTGCAGTGGGAGCTGCCCAAAAGCTTGTGGGTGTGGAGACATGCAGGTGAGGCCCACCTGCGGCTCACAAAGGGGCTGGGGGACCAGCAGATGCTGCCAGGCACGGCAGGGCACGTGGTGAAGCAGGAGTGCTCCTGCACGGCCTGGGACAACCCTGGCAGATTTGGGAAGTGAGGCAAGGTGGGTGGGGACAGGGAGAGTACCCGCCTTGGGCGTTGGGAGGACCACGTCCCCAGGTCCGCGTGCGAGTGTGACCGTGCAAAGAGGTCAGTGTGGACAGCCAGAGGCTGACGCCACACGGGAGGGGTCTTGAGGTCCTGCAGGGACTCGGGGTGAGGGAGGAAAGTTTCGAGGACCACTCTGGGGTCTGGCCGGTGCAGCCGGGGATCATGCAGGCGTTTGCTACGATGGGCAGCCTGGATCCCAGGCAGAACTGGGGGAGAGGTGAGTTCGTACCAGCTGTCAAGTGGGTGTCCAGGGGACTAGGAAGGTACCCAGAGCAGCTGGCAGGTACAGCCTCTGATGGGGCACTCACAGCAGAGTGGGGCGGGCAGATGGCTTTTACACCACAGGACAGAGTGGTCTGGGGGGCAGGAGAGAAGGGACTTGAGCATAACATGGTCTGGGAGGACAAGGAGAGACACAGCAGGTGGCAGAGGAGGGCAGGGGCTGACAGTGAGCCTGGGGCAATGCCGATGTCCCCAGGCAGGAAAGCCCAACGCTGGGCAGCAGGAAGGGCCAGAGCACCCAGGGGACACTGTGGAGAGAGGCTCCCTTGGCTGGCCTCAGGGACTGGAAGCTCCTGGGGATGGGATGGGGTGGGGTGGGGAGAGAGAAGGGGACCTGGCATGTGGCTGGGAAGTGGGCCAGCATGGCCAGGTGGAGAAAGTGCCATGGGGCCCCGAAGACTGGCCCCAGTGGTCGGGAAACACCCAGACCCGGGCTTAGTCACAGCAGGAGCCCCTGGTCCCCCCCTGGAGCTGGAGGGCAGAGGGGGGACGTGACCAGAACCTCAGAGCCAGGAGACCCAGCCCAGAGCCTGGGGGTGAGAGGAGTGCCCTGGGCAGGCCTGGGGTGGGCTGGTAAGGCTTGCCCCCCACCTGCAGGTGAGACTGCAGCCCCTGCGCTACCCCCAGAATGCTCTGAGTTCCTGCTGGGCGCTCAGCGGCCTGGCCCTCTTGGCCACACTGCACTGGTCCCCTCCTGGCACCGGGAGGCATCTTCCCAGACACCAGGCCACATGTTCTGAACCCGGAAGCCTGTCACCGGCACAGTGCTGTGTTGGTCCTGGAGTCCCCACCCCTAGGTGATGGGCCTATGGGCTCCAGTAGCCACCGCCTTTCTTCAGGGAAGCCACTGGCCAAAGCTGGTCCTGCAGGGCTAAGTCTCCCTTGGGGTGCTGTGCCATCCAGAGTGAGGCTGGGGGGTTCCTCTTCTGCCCAGCGAGTCCCTCTTGGGAGCCCAGGACAGGCCCCCACACTCACCAGAGCTGCAGCTTCACCCGCCGGCCGTCCAGCAGGATGGTGGTGGTCTTGTAGTCGATCCCTGCGGAAGGGCAGAGACAGCCTAAGTGTGGCTACAAAGGGTTTCCCCAAAGTCACTCTCTCTTCAGAGAATGCAGGAGGATAAGAAACTCTTTCACATTTGGGGAGAAAAGGGTTTCTCATCAGTGCAGACTCCAAGTTTACAAGGCAAGTAGGCAGGACCCTATTGTGTGTCTCCCCAGATTCACTGGCCACCACCCACCACCCACCTGCTGAGGGAGCCTCCAGCCATCCCCTGCTCTCGCCACAGGGGTCCAGGCATCCACTGGCCACCATCAGCCAGGTGCTCACGTGGCACCTGCAGGCCGGTGTGGCCGGGGGGCAGCAGGTTTGCTGTGGGGCAGTGGCCAGCTGGGTGTGTGCCCCGTCTGGGCTGGTCCCGTCCCTGCCCCTCCCACCCCCCAAGGCTGCAGGCACAAAAGCTGCCATTCAGCTCTTTTTCCAAAATAGCAAGTCTGGAAACACTGAGATCGCTTCCCCCAAAGTATCACACTAGCAAAGTAAAGTAAAAGTACAAAGCGTATGAAATTAGGAAGGAAGTGTGCTCTCAGCCATGTAAACACGTGTGTGTGTGAAGCTGCATGTGTGCATGCACAGGGAGAAAGAACCGTGAGGAATAGCTCTATGCCCCCGTCATTAGTGATCTCTGGGTCGTAGATTGTGGGTCGGTTTCAACCTTCTGTTTCAATGTTGCTCTCTTTTCAAGTATTTTTTAAATGAGTATGCATTTCTTCTGAAACTATAAAGAATGCAATAAATATTTTTAAAAAGGAAAATATCTTTTCCTATCCGCCCAGAAACCAATTTTTTGCTTCTTCAAGAAACCAACTCCTGCGTTCACTTCTGGCGCCTCTGGGCGAGCGCCAGTCCCGCAGAGAACACAAGTTTGGCAGCTGACAGAACAAGCAATCGGAAAAGAGCGTTTCTATTAAGCGACCAGAGAACGCCAGAGAGGGGTACTCCCTTCCTGAAAATAGATACAACGAAATTTATAATCACAAGAGTCCAAACTGCTTAGGAACCAGACATCCCGAGGCCTTGCAGTATGCGCTTGACTTACTTCACTGATAGGGCTTACTCAAGCATGTTTCTAAAGCACTTTCAGCTAGAAAAGACGACCCTTGAAAACATTGTAGGGTGTGACCAGACTCTGAATGTCTTCAGTAAGGCTGAATTAAGAATTATAATTCTAAGGGAAAAAGTGCTGACCGAGAGGCAGAAGGGAAAAGAAAAACGAAGTCTTGTCTAAGAGCCTCGCCCCAGAGGAAGGTGTGGGGTAGGTGTCAGGCCTCAGCAGCTCTCCTTCAAAAGAAAAAACTCCAATGCAACCAGTAAATGCTCAGAAAACAAGCTCCTCTAAAATGAAGTTGGACACAGTGGCTCATGCCTGTAATCCCAGCATTTCAGGAGGCCAAAGCAGGAGGATCACTTGAGGCCAGGACTTTGAGAGCAGCCTGGGCAACACAGCAAGACCCCAATCTCTGTAAAATGTGATGCTTACAGAAGGTTTTCAAGTAGCTTAGTGTGTGCTCTCTTGAAGGATGTGGACCACTTAGACTTGGCTATAAGGCCCCACAAGTCCCAGGAGAAAGTATGCTGTGTTCATGCAGTCTCCTAAGAGGTCAAGGCAGAACAATGTGCCACAGATGAGCTTCCCATTCTGATAGCTGGTCGCCCACGTCCCTGGGGCCGAGCCTGGACCTTCCAGATGCATCTAGGTCCCCATCCTCTGCTTTATACCACCACAGCAGGGAGCTTGGGTGGGAAGGGGTGGTGCTGGTCCTCAGCTGGGGCACCCCTCGCCCCTCCTCCCCTCAAGGCCTCCCACTGTGCCCAGCCTGTGCAAGGCTCAGCCTTGACCCCCAGGCCAACCCCTCTGGCCTCTGACCCGCCGTCCAGCCTCTGCTTCCTCGTCCAGGCCTCTGACCCCCCACCCCCACAGGCCGAGTCCCGTGGAGTCAAGGTTTCCTGTGCATTCATCTCTCCCATTAACTGCACACACCGTCCACGGGAGGCTGTCCATCACACCAGCCGGACACATCAAATCAATCAACGGAAGAGCAAAATTCTACTCCCTCATGGGGAGCCATCTGCTTGTTCCTTCCTTCAGGAGATTCAGAGGACAGAAAATGCAACTTGAGTTAAGAAAGTCAGAAGCACCCGAGTCTGCACAGACGGCACGACCAGGACACCTCTGACCAGCCCCGGATGAGATACTCTCTGGGCCCGGCACGTTTGCCACCTGCTGGCCGGGACTTTCCGAGCCCGCCAGCACCAGGAGGCTGCACTCACTGCTGTGACAGACGGGAGTAGCCCCATCCGGTATGTCTCCGTTTCTCTCAGGCCAAAGCAATGTTGATGTGGTTTCCCCGCGTGACCCAGTACACTGTGGAAAGAATCCTTTCACAGAAAGAATACTCGTCTAGAGTCCTACGACGAGAAGCGTCTATTAGTCTCAGCACAGCAGCTTCAGGCCCTGTTAAATTATGCTTTGGGGTGACTACAAAGAACCTCTTCACAATCCTTTAAAATCCCACTAAACTCTCCAGAAGGTACCATCAAATGTCTGCGTCCTCTGCAGGGAACAAAACACACACAACAAATAAATAGGATATATATATATGTTTGTTCTAGCAACCTTAAAGTTAATTTTGGAAATACTTATTTTTTCCTTAGAATGCTATGAGTAAAGACACTTGGGAATGCATTTTTGGGTCTGGAGATAACTTCAGCCTGATGTGTCTGTCTGCAGCAGGGAGAAGGGACATCTCAACGTTCCACAGCCAGGAGGGACATTCCGCTTTTGTCCTTCGGAGATTAACCCACTGCCTGAGCTGGGTTGGCTCCTCTGACTTAGAAAGTGTCCTCTTGTACTTGTTCTGTTTAGGGCCAAACAATTTTTAAAAGTTTTCATAAATAGAATTAATTCCCACTGGTCTTTCTAAGCCCCGTATGAGTCCACACAACATACTCAGTTTTTGTTTCCATCGAGTCGCAGATGCACATGGTTCCCAGGATCAAGTCCTGCTCTGGGACTTGGTGTGGAGAGTGGCAGGCCCCGGCCCACCCCACCCCCAGTGTTCCACTCCCCATTTTAATCATTTAAAATAATTTCTTTTGCTATGTATCTCCAAATTTATAAACAACATTTATATTCCCACTTCCTGACTTTTCAGATTTAGGCATCCACTGTCCACCGCAGAAGGCGCAAGTATAGTTCTCGTTCACTGACACACTCGCCCCAACTCTCTCTCACGCACACACATCCCCTTGTACGATTTTGTTGCTATTTTCGCTAGATCAATATTCAATTTTACATCACTGTGACCAGGTGCTATGACTTGAATGTGTCCCCCAGATTTCAGGTGTTGGGAAAACTTAATCCTCAATTTCATGTTAATTGGAGGCGAGATCTTTGGGAGGTAATCAGGACTAGGTGAGTCATCAGAGTGGGCCCCATGCTGGGACTGGTGGCTTTATGAGGAAGGAAGACAGGCCTGAGCTGACACGCCTGCCCTGACCACGTGACGCCCTCGCCCTGTGATGACGCAGCTCACCAGATGCGGCCTCTCAACCTTGCTCTGCCCAGACTCCAGAACTGTAAGAAATAAATGTATTTCCTTCGTAAGTTACCCAGTCTGTGGTGTTCTTTTATAACAACAGAAAACAGAGTAAGACACCAGGTAAACACCGTCCGTGGCTGAACCGTGTGATATCCTTCATTTATTTTTCCTCCACGTACAACTTTTTGTTTTTACTGGAGTTAAAAATCGCCTCATTTATTTACTTAGTTTTCTCTGCATTTATTACTAATTCATCCCTATAATTTCTCCCAACTATCTAAATCTCCTCTCAGTACTTCCAAACACTGAATTATTTTACCTTCTTTAGGGGCATCTTTCCAGAGCTGCTGTCCTGCTCGCAGCTGGACTAGGAGGACGGCTGCCTGCGGGGACCCGGCCGCCCCACTGCCGGCTTCCGTGTCTCCCTCTCCCGGTTTGCTTCCCGCTTCGTTTCCTGAGGAGAATGTGTGGGAGATAGTTTTTGGAACTGTGCATGTCTGAAAGCGTCCCTAGCGCTCCCTAGTCCTCGCTGAGTCTGGGTGGGCGCATGACCAAGGGGGGAAATGCCTCTCCTTCGGAAATGTGCAGGCACTGTTCCGGCGTTCCTGTTGATGGCAGGTGACAAACCGATTCTTGATCCTCTGAACGCAATCTGGGTTCCTCTTGGCAGGCAGGGAGGGTCTTCTATCGCCCTGGCAGCCGGGGCTACACGCCTCGCTGTGCCTGCACGTGGCATCTTCGTTCCTGACCTCACCACTTGGCGGCCCTCTAATCTGGAGACACAAGTCTCTCAATTTTTGGAAACTTTCTTGAATTATGTATTTGTTTTCCCCTTCTGAGATGTTACTAATAAAATGTTGGGCCTCCTGAGCCTGTTCCTTAGTTTTCTTTTTCTTTTCTTTTTTTCCCCTTGAGACAGGGTCTCGCTCTGTCGCCCAGGCTGGGGTGCAGTGGCATCATCACAGCTCACTGCAGCCTCGAACTCCTGGGCTCAAGCATCCTCCTGCCTCAGCCTCCCTCGTGGCTGGGACTGCAGGCGCCACCACCACACCTGGCCTGAATTAATTTTTTACACCAAAAGTGTCCTGTCTGGTAGAAAACCCTCATAGCACAATGACTAGGGAGAGAAAGACAGAAAGTCTGACCCCCTCAACCTGGGAAAAGCTACAAAAGATGCATCTTAATATCTTCCCAAAGCAAAGTACAATGACCTCCACATCCCAGAATTTCACTAACAATAAACAAGAATTTAAAAGAAAATCTAACCCAATAATGATGTAATTATTAACCATCACAACCAAAACTGAACTCAATGACTTCTTCAGGTGGCAGCTCCCATTAGAACAGCCCTGATGAATAACTTACCCCCAGATGACCAGCTTTAAAAGGACGATGACAGGCCAGGCGTGGTGGCTCACGCCTATAGTCCCAACACTTTGGGAGGCCAAGGCAGGAGGATTGTTTGAGGCCATGAGTTCAAGGCCAGCCTGGGCAAAAATAGTGAGACTCTGTCTCTACAAAACATTTAAAAAATTAGCCAGATGTGTTGGCACCTGTAGTCCCAGCTACTCAGGAGGCTGAGGCAGGACGATGGTTTGATCCCAGGAGTTCGAGGCTGCAGTGAGCTGTGATTGTGCCACTGCAGTCCAGCCTGGGCGAAAGAGTGACACCCTGTCTTTTAGAAAAAAAAAAAAAAAAGGTATAATTTGAGTCCACTACACTTAAATGATTGACTCAATAAGTACTCTGTCCATCAAAATATGGTAAAAATACACAAAAGCTTCTGGACCAGAGCCAGAATGTTCACTGTTGGAATGCTCACTGAGTGAGTCAGAGTAACAGGGGCAAAAAGAGATACAATTTTAATCTTCTAAAGAAAAAAGGAAAAGTCAAGTGCTGAGCTGTTCTCTACACCTGCAGCCCCACACAGGAGTAAATACTTCAGGGATCTGTTTCGACTCACCCACCACCTGCCTGATTCTATTTTGGGGAGTGAGCTGACATCAATGTGCGTGCCCACGTGCGAGGAGCTCTCTCGTGCAAGTGCTGATTGAATGTAATTTACGTCTTACAGATGAAACACATTTGTCTTTGAGTGTCTGACTTTTGAGAAATGGGTCTTGTTGAGTTAAACACAAGAAAGCAGACTGGTGGTCGCCAGGGGCAGAGGGGAGGGGGAGGGGAGCAGCTGCTGGAGGGTGCAGGGTTTCCTGGGGGTGAGGAAAACGTTTTGGAAGCACAGGGCTACAACGTTGGAAGGTGTCAAACGCCATGTCACCCTGATCGCTTTAAAACGCTCATCTTTGATTTTAAAGTGTGAAGCTTTTATGATGTCAGCTCCCTTTCTCAACAGCCAGGCGCAGCACGTGCCAGTGTTCCCAGCCCGGCCCGGGCACTGCAGCCCAGCCTCATGCCTCCCCTGAGCGCAGGTGGTGAGGACCCCGTGTGTTATTTTTAGTAGCACTCCTGTTCTAAATATACCAGCCCACATGTCTTCAGAAGGAGCCCCTGAGTCCTTGCTGGGCTCCATCTCACATTTTCACCCGAGTCTGGGGTGGAAGGAAAGGGCCCTATGGGAACCGGTTCACAAGGCCGAGCTGCAGCCCAAGGGCAGACAGGGCCCTGCCCAAGCTCCCAGATGGTGCAGTGTGAACCACCCCAGCTTCAGGGCTGCCTTCCCCGTGAGCGTGAAAGGTGCTGGAAACTCACTTTAGGTCCCGTAACTTGGTCTCAGGACAACAAACCTCCCAAAAGGGCTGGCCCAGAATCAGAGGCTAGATGAGCAGCTACAGTCACTGCAGACAGGGCGGGCTCACATGGGCCACTTTGCTGAGCGATCGCCCCCTGGACAGCTGCAAACATAAGGCACTAGGTCCCCTCAGGGACATGGAGGGGAGGCCACGGGGGTGCTGTGGGGCCAGAGCAGCCAGAGCCCAGGGCTGCCTCCTTGGCTCACGCTTGGCTGGTGCCTCGTGGCCCATTAGAATGGTAGACGCCTTGTGGCTGGCTGCCAGGCCAGACACCTTGTGACCAAAACTCCCTGGGCCTAAGAGAAGCGGACAGCCATCCTCGGGCTGGACTGTCCTGCTTAAGACAGGAGGCTGGCTTGGCATGAGGGGCTCGGCTGAGCTCTGGGCAACAGCATGACCATTTTAGGGCTGGGGTGACCTCTCTGATGGAGGCCTCAGGGGCCCCAACCCCACACCAGGGCCTGGGCGTCTCCCAGGTTCCCCCACACCCGGGGAGTGTCCTTTGGGCCAGGTGTGATGAGAACACAAGGCCAGTTCCCACCCCTGTTCCAACGCCACACAACAGCCACAGGTGTCCACTCAGAGAGCACGTTGGCCAGAGGCTGCAAGGGAGGCTTCCAACAGGTGGCCACCCCCAAAGCCATCGACACCCTTCCCTTCTGATGTTGAAAAAATAATGCATGTGGAAAAGTGTATTTAAAATCAAGTAATTCGTGCCTAGTTTTAAGTATTTTGAAAGTATAGTAAAATCACCCACAACCACCCACAGGCAACCACTGTTAATATTTCAGTGCACCTCATTTCACGTTCCGCATATATATGGTTTTCTTCCTCCTTAGTGGTAATACTACAATATATGTCATTTTAAACATTATTCATATGAAATTGATATAATCTTTTAGTTCTAAAATATAATTTCTTTCAATTTTTGGTAACGTTCTTTAATTTTTCAGGGGAACGAAGAATGACACAATTGTAATTAACAAGTAACATGCATCTACGCATGCATGTGTGATTGCACGTCTTTACACGTGATTTGGGTTTCCTATGAATCCATGCAGGATGCCGAATAAGCAATTATGTTGATTATTAGAGATAACAGGTAAACTACTTTCCATATATTTCTCTTTTCTCCTTTGCAATTTGGAAAATGATGTTTGAGAACAAATTAGCTAAAAATAAAAGCGAATATAGCTGCTTCTATATACATTGGGAAGGGTTGCCAAAACACTACAGGTGGTGACATACTAATGAAAGAAACATGTTTTCTTGGTAGGTAAGCGGTAAATGAGCTTCCCCATCCGCTTAAGGAAAATTTGGCTAAAAGTCACTTTATACAACTAGAAGATTACTGGCTCTCCTAGAATACACAACTGACTAAGGTAAGAAAAATTACACTTACAGACAAAAAGGTAAAATCGAGGAATGCCTCTGAAACGTTAGGAGCGGCCACGTGGGAGCAGCCTCCCAGCGCGGAGAGCAGCAGCCAACGCGGTGCGGTTGGACAGCTGCTGTCAGGAAAGGAGCCCCTGTGGCGGGCAAACAGAGCCTCTCCCAGCATCCCAGGCCCTGGCAGGGATCGAGGGAGCCCGGAGTACAGCACCACGGTGCACGCAGAGGCTTTGGAGCCATCAGAACCGGGTGCAGTTGGGGAATTTCTCTAGTACTGTGATTCCAATCATTAAAAGAACTTACTATACAATAAATTAAAAGTAAAAATATAAAGTAAAAGAGAATCCATCAATAAAAAAATATATCAAATTCAGCAATATATAAAAAGGATAACACACCTTGACCAAGTAAGGTTTATCCTAGGAATGCAAGGTTGGTTCAACATTTGAAAATCTATCAACGCAATTTATCATATCAACAAACCAAAAAAGGAAAATCCGTATGATCATCTCAGTGAGGCAGCGCTTGACAAAATCCAGTGCCTCGCCCTGATAAAAAGCACTCATCAAACTAGGAATGTGAAGGACCATCCCTAACCTGATAGGGGCATCTTAAAAAAAATTCCCAAAGCTAACATTTTACTTAATGGTAAAAACAGAATGCTTTCCCCATGAAAATAAGAACAAGGGAAGGACATCCACTCGGACCACTGACACTCAACACCATCTTGGAAGTCCCAACCAGGGCAATAAGGAAACAAAAAGAAAGAAAAGGTATCCAGATTCAAAGGAAAGAAGTAAAACTATCGCTATCGCCAGACAACATTACTGTACACACACACACAACTCCAAAAACCAATAAGAAAGCTACTAGAACTAATAAGAGAATTTAGTAAAATCACAATATGCAAAGCCAACATACAAAAATCAATTAGATTTTTATATACTAGCAATAAACAATTAGAAATTGAAATTAAATAGTACTAGGTACAATAGCTCCCAAACCATGAAATACTTGGGTATAAATCTAACAAAATATGTGCAAGATCTGTATGCCAAAGGCTACAAACCACTAATAAAAGGAATCAAAGAAGATCTAAATAAAATGGAGAAAAATACCATGTTCATGCACTGACAGATTCAGTATTGTTAAGATGGCAAGTCTCCCCAAATTGATCTATAGATTCAGTTCCAATCAAAAATCCTAGCAAGACTTTTTTTTTTAATGATAGAAATCAACAAATCTAAAATTTACATGGAAAAACAAAGGAATTGGAGTGGTCAAAACAATTCTCCACAAAAGAGTGAAGCTGGAAGACTCACACTCCCTAATCTCAAGATTTACTGTAAATTTAAAGTAACCAAGACAGTATGGTACTGGCATAAAAACACACAAATAGAAAAATGGAACAGAACTGAGAGTCCAGAGAGAAACCCACACAAGTACGGCCAGTGAGTGTTCAAAAGGTGCAAGGGCAGTGCAAGAGGAGGAACAGCCTTTTCAACAAACGGAGCTGGACGGCTGGATATCTAGTGGATCTCAACCTAGACCTCATGCTGTACAAAAAGTTAATTGAAATTGAACATAGTCATAAATGTAAAACCCAAAATGACAAAACTTCTAAAAGAAAACAGATGAAAACCTTCGTGGCTTTGGGTTAGGGAAATATTCCTTAGATATGACACCAAAAGCATGGTCCGTAAAAGAAAAAAATTGATATATTGGACTTCTTCAAAATTAAATACTTCTTTTATTCTTTAAAAGATACTGAATAAAATGGAAAGAAAATGCACAGACTGGGTGAAAATATAATACAGCAAGATATGACTACACATCTACTAGTGGCTAATACTTAAAAGAAAGAAAGGACATTGGCAACTGCAAGTGTGCAGAGGGTGCAGAGCACCTGTCACCTCGCACACTGCTGGTGGGACACAGTCTGGCAGTCTCTCACAAGGTTAAAAATGCATGCACTTATCACATGGCCCAGCAACTCCACCCCTCAATATTTACCCAAGTGGAACAAAAACAAGTTCACACAGAACCATGTACATGAATGTTTATAGCGGCTTTCTTCATAGATTGCCCCAAACTGAAATCGCCCAAATACCCCTCGAAGGGTGAATGGATGAGAAACTAGCCTGTCGACATAATTCTGCAATAAAAGGCATGAGCTGCTGACACACATGACGACTTGGATGAGGGTCAAAGCCATCCACACTCGAGGCTACAAACTGAGTGAAGCTGCAGAGATGTGAACACAGGGGTGGCTACCATCGGGCTGGGGAAATTCTTGCTGAGAGGGGCTGTTCCACATACTGACTGTGATGGTGCCCACACAACTGTAGGCCTCTGTCGAAACTCCAGAGGGTGTAAATTTACTGTGAGTAAATTACCTCTCAGTATACCTGGCGAAGAAGGGGGTGGTTCTTGAATGTCGCTGTGGAGTTATAATGTGGATTCCTGGGCCCCCACCACACGCAGGGGTGACGCTTCCATGCCCCAACCGTGAGCATGGGTGATGGGCGCAGGAGCTCAGCGCTGCCCATGGGGTCCTGTGGAGACAGCGGCAAGGAGACCCTGAGACGTGGGGTGGGGGGACATGCAGCCCGCCTCTGGCAGGTCAGGGCCCCCCCAGGTCCCCAGCCAACAGGCACCAATGAGGGCAAGGGGCTCCAGCGCTGAAGCTGCAAGAGGATGGGGTTGCGTGGGCCCCAGGTCTTCCTCCACGAAGAGACCCTGAATCTTGGTGTGTCACCATCTGTACTGGGTTGAGTACTGTCCCCCCAAAATTCTGTCTACTGGAACTTCAGAATGTGACCTTATTTGGAAATAGGGTCTTTTCAGATATAATCAAGTTAACATGAGGTCACACTGAATTAAAGTGGGCCCTAAACCCACTGGCTGGTGTCCTTATGAGGCCAGGAGATCTGGAGACACGCAGGGAGGAGGGCCATGTGACAACAGCAGCACAGACTGCAGTGATGCAGCCACAGACCAAGGACTGCTGGCAACACCACCAGAGCTGGGGTGCCAAGGAAGCACCTGCCCTGGGAGCCTCAAAGGGGGTGTGGCCCAGCCAACACCTCAATTCTGGACCTCTGGCCTCTAGAACTGTGAGAGAATACATTTCTGTTATTTTAAGCCACACAGTTTGTGGTCATTTGTCACAGCAGCCCTAGGAAATAAATACACCATCAAAAGCCATTTCACTCGGCAGCTCTTAAAACACTCACCTCCCTGCACCCCACCCAGCACTCCTGAGAGGAGGCTCAGAGGTCCAGGGAGTTGAAAACCCGTTTGCAGGCTTCTCCCACATGCGACAGTAACTCCCCAAGTCTGACATGCTGGCTTTTGTGCTCGCTAATGTCAAACCAACATAACGCCATTTAAACCCACAACTGTGCTGCAGTGGACTCTTCTTAAATGTGCACAGCATTCTACACTGGAAGAAACAGATTTTATTTTCAGATGGACTACATTGATCTAAGAGAGAATTTCATATTCATACTGTTTCCTATTAAGATAATAACATCTAACCCTATGTATTAGGGTCATCTGGAGTTTAATATGGATATTTCTGATTCTACCTCTGTAAAATTGTATTTGCTTTTATTTTTAATCAAACAAAATGCCAGTCCTGTCACGAGTCACGGTATAAATAACACACCCGTTGATTCAAATTCATGAGCAAACTTGGTTGAGTCACATTAGGGGAGGGTAATTAATTAATTGTTAGCTGCCAGAGGCTGTAATCCACAACCCACACAAACTAAAAGCAGCTTGAGGCTCATTTTTAGCTGAGAACCCCCAGGACCATTTATGATGGCCTAGGTCACTCTCTCTAAGACATGACCTTTAGCAGCTAGCTTCAGGCGGGAACACCGGCATCCGCGGAGAGACAGACAAGCCAACCAAGGGCCCCAGGGCCGGAACCTGCTGTGCCCGAGCTCCCCCCACCGTCCCACTCGGCATCTGGCTCTGGCTCTGGCTCTGGCTCTGGCACCAAACGAGCAGAGCAGACACCTCCAAGGCTTTGGGCCCCTGAATGTGTTCATGACACAGAGCTAGAAGCACATCAGTTTGTCGTTCTCTCTGCCAGCTGAGGCTCAGGACACATCGAGTCACGTGGATGCTTCCCCTTCAGCAAAGGAGTGATTTCAGAGATGTGTACTGGGTGGGGCCTGAATGCTGGATTCTAAACTACACAGTACACTGAAAAGAGTTTGAGACCACGGAATGTCAAATCCACTTAAGAAAAAACTAACCATAAAGCCAAACGCTTGGAAATGGGATAGATTATGAATGTGAAGTTCACGAAAGAAACAGCACTTTGCCACAAAGATTAACCATTGAACCATCTGAAGAACCACACGGGAGCTCCGTGTGCAATGGGTCTCTGTGACCATGGACGATGGAGATCCTTGCGTCTCCATTGTGGAAGAAGCCTGGGAATAAAGTTTGAAATAAAGGTTAAAAACCTCTTGGCTCACTAATCCAGCACTCTGGGAGGCCGAAGCAGGAGGATTGTTTAACCTCAAGAGTTTGAGACCAACCTGAGCAAGAGTGAGACCCCGTCTCTACTAAAAAAAAAAAAAAAATAGAAAAATTAGCCTGGTGTCGTGGTGACACCTGCAGTCCCAGCTACTCAGGAGGCTGAGGCAGGAGGATGGCTGAGCCCAGGAGTGCAAGGTTGCAGTGGGCTGTGATGATGCCACTGCACTCTATCTGGGGCAACCAAGTGAGCCTCTGCCTAAAAAAATAAAATATAAATTTAAAAAATTTTTTTAATTTAAAAAACCTTCTTATCATAAAGGGCACCCACAGCCTTCAAACGCCTGTCGATACAGGCCATTGTCTCCAGAGGCAGCCAGCACCATGCAGCCTGCGCTCCTGGCAGGAGGAGGACTTTGCAGATGTGGCCAGGCAGGATGAAGGCAAGGCCATGAATTTGTGTCTGCTCCAGCTGTGTCCACTCTGGCCACGGCAGTGGCTGGTGCTGGGCTGGTGGCCAGGGACACGGGGGGCATTGGGTGGGCCTCCAGACCCCGGAGCCAACCCTCTGCCAGGAGAAACCTGGGCAGGCCTGTTGTGACCCTCCGACCCCTGCCTGTCACCTGAGATCAGGTTGGCATGGGGCTGGGGGGCTGTGGATGCTAGAGGTCAAGCCACAGCATGGTCACCTCACAGGAGACCTCATAGGACACAGGCTGAGTGAGACTAAATTAAGGGCTGTTAAAGGGAACACTTGATATAAATGCAAGTGTATTATTTTCAGATATGTGGAAGCACATGACACAATTTTTAAAACTCAATGTATTTTAAAAATTTACTGTTTGCTCACAAGTGTACCACGGGAGGTAAAGAAGTATGAAACCATCTCCTCCCTATGAGGTTACACAATAGGAAGCACAGTAAAATACTCTTTTACTTTTTGGCCAAATGTGAAAGTGATGATGTTATAAATTGTGTTTTAAATCTTAAGGTGGTTGCCAAGGGAAACTGGCAGTATTGCTGTAGAAATCAGCAACTCCACCACTGTCTGCAGAATGGGCAGGGCATAGGGAGGGTGTGCACGTATCCCCTGGTGGGACATTTGTCGAAGAGAAAGGAGAAAGCCCCAACAACTGGGCCACTTTAAGTAAAGCAGCTTAGGTGCTCCTTACAGGGAAGAAAGGCTGCTTCTCTCTGGAGCCTTTTCCGAACATTGTACCTGCAAGACCAGAGGGCCTGGAGGGTGGTGACCCAGCGCACAGCCTGGGCCCACCTCTCCACCTGCAGCCTGGCTCTTCCACGCACACTGTGTGGTCTTGAGGGAGTTACTCACCCTCTCTGGTCCTAATAATATAACGTATCTCATGAGATGATTCTTCCACACTCTCAATAAGTGGGAGTTATTATTATGAGCTCTTAGGAAAGATGAAACAGAGAAAGAAAGGTGGGATGTTCCCACTGGGAAAAGAAAGCTGAGGGAACAGCAAGGAGAAAGTAGTTGGAGAAATGGTGAGTCTCTTATCATGGGAAAAAACCGGGAGACAAAAGACTGTGGCATTTACTTTAATCCACCTCCCTTCTCCAAGGCTAATAAAATGCACAAAATGTAGACAACTCAGCAATCAGAGAAGGAAAGGGTCACAACCTGATGCTGGAAACATCACCAGCTGGAGATGACAGGAAGGCGGAGCCCAGCTGCTGCCCAGTCCTACCCTGCACCCCCACCCCAGGGCCAGACTGGTGATGCCTTTTTCGTTCCCCTTCTGCCTGGGGAGAAACAGAACTTCCAAGGGAAGAAAAGGTTGAACCGGTGGACCCACCAGACAGAAGTGAGGTCTCGAGACCCCGGGGACCAGTGTGCAGGAGGTGTCACCACAGAAGGGAGGCCACCTCCCCCGGGGTCCTTGGCACCACGGTAGGGGTCCACACAGCCCAAACACATCCTTCTGCTCCTCCCCATGGGTTCAGGCCGCAGGACAGCATCCAGAATCCAAGACCCCTGTCCTCCAACTTCAGGCCAAGAGGAAAACAAACATACAGGCTGGAGCATCCAGGCCTCACCAGACTGTATCAGAGCAAAGAGAATGTCCAGGTAGAGCTGCCTAAGCATGAGCAAGGTGTAGCAAAATGCAGCACAACCGTACAAGCCCAACACAGGATGACCCCATCAACAGAAGATAAAGAGCCTGCCCTGAATGGTGCACCCATGAGAGACAAACTGGCAACGGCACCAACAAACCCACATGCCATCCCAGGCTGTCACAAGGTGGCCATGCAATGCAGGGATGGGCGGTGTCTCTCCAACTGCATATCCAACTGCAAAAAAAAATGCATCTTGATCCCAGCTGGAAGGCAGCCATCCACGTCAAAGGTAAGACAATAACGCTTTCAGAGGAGAACATCTTCATTATCTTGGAGCAGCAAAGATTTGCTAAACAGGACCCAAAGTCCTAACCATAAAACATTGATAATGTTTAAAATTTTTAAATTAAAGAGCTCTGTTCATCCAAAAATACTATGAAAAGAGGGACAAGGGCTGGTCCTATGGTAGCGGGTTATCAAAACTTATTAACATCAGTGTCACTAAAGTTGGTATACAACCCCCCACTGCTGAATTTGACTGGCTAAAAAAATAATAAATAAATAAATAAATAAAAGAGGGACAAGGTAATGCACAGATGTGAGTAGATATCCATAATATGTATATTTGACAAAGGACTCATAGCCAGGATATATTTCTTAAACACTCCTACCAATCATTAAAAAAAAATTCAACCTAAATGAAAAATAGATGAAAGATTAGGGCATTTTCCAAAAGAGGAAATTCAAATAAACGTATGAAAAGGTGCTCAATTAGTCATCAGAGAAATGCAAATTCAAACTACACACTTTCCAGAATGACTAAAATGCAAAGAGAGAAAGTACCAAGTATTGGTGAGGGTATAAGCAGCTAGAACTCTCATACTCTGCTAGTAGGAGTGTAAATTAGAAAATGTTTTGCGAGTATCTCCTAAAGTTAAACCTATGCAGACGTATGCATCTCTAATACTCAGCAATTCCATGCTTAGGTAAATTTCAACAGAAATACAAAAGACATGTCCTAGGAATGTTCACAGCAGAACAAATCAAAATAGTCAGAAACTGGAAACCACCCAAATGCCCATCACCAGTAGGGTAGATAGATAAATCATGGTATAGTAACACAAGGGATATTACACGCCATGAGAATAAACAACCCACAGCTTTACACAACAAGGGAGAAACTTACACACATACTGAGAACAAGAGAAGCAGTCACAAAAGAGCACACACAATTCCACTTTTCCACAGTACAGATACAGGCAAAACTGACCCGTGCTGTCACAAATCAGGATAACAGTCACCTGACAGGTGCAAAGTGACCAGAAGAGGACAGGCTGCAGGAGGCTGTTAGTGTCTGGCCCTTACTTTGGATGCTGGTTACATGGGTGTGTCAGGTTTGTGAAAATTCATTGAGCTGTGCAATTAGATGATGTATGCCTTCCTATATGCATATCATACTTCAATAAAAATGTTAAAAGGAAAAGGAAAACAAGACAAAGAACTCAATCTAAAAAAAAACATAACCCAAGAAACAGAAGGAAGTCCATTCTGATTACTTCATGCAATAGAACAAATTAATAAAAACAGTAAGTTGGTAAAATACAAATTCAAAGAAGAAATTTTTTTAATGAAACAAATTTTAATAAGAAATTTTTTAAAATTGAAAAAAAGGAAAATTCCAAAACTAAGGAAAAATTAGTTTTCCAAACATCATTATTGAACTAATAAATAGATTAGAAATAGCTACAAACAGTTTACTAAAATCAAAATTAACAACAAATAGAAAAGGCTTGAGATAAATCACAGCAATTCAGAAGAGAAAGATAAAAAGATAAAAGCAATCAGAGACATGAATCGAGAAGGAAGACAGATAAAAACGGTCTAACATAAGGATAATTGGTGAGGTAGGCAGAGTAACGGCCCCTCAAAGATGCCCTTGTCCTAATTCCCAGAATCTGTGAATATGTTAGGTTACATGGCAAAGGGGAATTGAATTAAGGTTGCTAATCAGGTGACTTTAAGATAGTGACATTATCCCGGTTTATCTGAGCAGGCACAATGTAATTGCAGGGTCCTAAAAGTGGAGGAAGGAAGCAGAAGAGTCTATGTCAGAGTGATGTGACATAAGAAAGACTCAACCAGCCACTGCAGGTTTTGAAGATGGAAGAAGGGGCCAAGAGCCAAGGAACGCAGGTGGATTCTAGAAGCTGAAAAAGGAAAGAAAACAGACCCTCCCCTGGACCTCTAGAAAGGAAGGCAGCCCTGGCAACACCTCGATTTTAGCCCAGTGGACCTGTGTTGGACTTCTGACCCCAAGAACTGTAAGATAATAAATTTGTGTTGTTTTAAGCCACTAAATTTGTGGTAATTTGTCATAGCTGCAATAGGAAACTAATACAACTGGTGTTCCTGAAGTAGAGATACCAACAAATGTAACAGAAGACATTTTAAGAACATAAAGTAAATTCCCCTGAAATTTAAAATATATACATGTGGAAATTCAAAGAGTACACAGTGTAACAGAGGTTTAACACAAAACATTCAACTCTGAGACATGGTCTGGTTAAGCTAACAAACTATAAGGCAAAAAGAAAGAATTCCTCAGAAATTTATGAAGAAAGGGCAAATCACCTAACATGGGGAAAAAAAATCAGCTGACCTTAGGCTTCACCACAGCAACATTCAGTGCCAGGGGAAGTGCAACAATAGTTACAAAGTGTCAGGGGGAAGAAAATATAACCTAAGAATATTATACCCAGCCAAGATACTGTTTAAAGATAAAGACAACAGGTAGACATTCCCAGACCCGAAAACACCCATGAGTCCTTCCTGAAAGGACCGGTAATGACATATAGCTAATTAGGAGGGACAGCATTGGTGGAAGGACTTCAGTGAGCACTGAATCCATTTAAATGTGAATTAATCCGAAGCAATACGGGTGCTACACCTACAGTACAGCAGCAAGGGTTATAAGCCTGAGCAACGTATAATAAAAACAGCAGCATGGGATACGTAACTCAGGGTGGTTAGAGGGCAAATGGCATGTGAAGCTGCAAATGCCCTTACCTTTCAATACGAGAAGCACAGTTTCTCAGTGAAACGTTGTTTTTTATAAAAACATAATGATCCCAACTTCTTACTATTTTCATAGTATCTTTTCTTTACCCTAGAACAAATATTTGGTAAATCAAAAACCAACAAGGGGAGCATCCATGATACTGGCTCTTTTCTGCAGTGTCTCAAGCCAAGTTGACAACAAAACCTTTTTTGGAAGGTGTCTGTTTAGCCTAAACCCTCTATGTCAAGGGAAAAACTTGAGAAGAAAGCATAACTAGTTGTTTTTGGTCGTCCTCAGCTCAGCATATAGCAACAGTAATAACAGTAGAGAGAAAGTGATACAACGGCAGCAACCCCGAGCCTTGGCTCAGGCCAACCAGAAGGGAGTTTTACATTTTGTCTACACCCTCCTCAAATTTGCCCCACATCACTCACCTACTACGGAACTCAAAACATTCAGCAGTCTGTTCCCCCCAAACACAGTTTTTAAAGTACCACACCCTTTCTGGGCTTGCATTTGTTGAGTGTTTTATTCCTGTACCTCTTCTGTGGTTCAACCTTCACTGAGCCCCAGACCCCAAGGACATGGCTCTGGACAAAGCTCCTGCCCTCCGAGAGCTTAACCCCCAGGGCAGCACCGTCCAGAACTTTGCCACAGTGGAAAAGCTTACATCTGTGCTGTCCACTGTGGGAGCACTTGAAATATGGATAATGCAAACTTTTAATTTTATTTCATTTTAATTACTTTATACTTGAGTAGCCACATGTGGCTCATGGCATCACCTTGGACAACACAGCCCTAGAGCCTTGCTACCCAGCGTGAGGGCCGCACCCAGGCGCGGTTAGAAACGCAACACTCAGGGCCCACCCAGCCCCACAGAAGCCGAAGCTCATTTTCACAGGGCGGCAGGTGACTCCGCCGCGTGCTACAGTTTAAGGACGAGTCCCGGTTCTCATCCTGAGCTCCAGCCCGTCATCTCAGCGGCTCTCCCAAACTCGCCCACTCCCCCAGCCTCCAGGACCCGCTGCCAGGCCGCTCTGCTACGACGCTGGTGTGTCCGGGGTACCCTCCTCAGCAGCCTCAGGCCTCCTCCCCCAGACACTCTAAGACCACCCTTTTCTCCTCACGTCACCCCTTGGTCCCTGCACAGCCTGCCCCTTGGGCAGAGTCAAATCCTCTCCCTTGCTCCTGAGCTCTCTGACAAAGTTCATCCCCCTGTTAGGCCTCTGCATCTTCTCAGGTGAGCCGCGCTTGCCCCAGAGCTGACAGGTCATCGACACCAAGACTCCCCTCCCTGGGCCACCTCCTCTGCTCTGGGAACCAAACTGCGCGGCCAGGAGGCAGGGAGCGAGGCAGACTCAGCAACGCGGCCTCCGGGATGACGGCTGGCAGGTGGTCACAGCGGCGGTCTGCACGGCCCGGGGTCGTGCGCAGCCCGGCCGGGTGAGGACCCAGCCTGCCTCCTCTCCGCTGGGTTCCCACAGCCCGGTCCTCACCTGCTGCCTTTCCTTCCTTCGGGCCTTGTCCGGTCCATCTGCTCTCGGGTGCCAGCTCTCAAAACCCAAACTGAGGAGACCCCCTTGCCGGCTGCCCTAGACCGCTGGGTGCTCTGGCCTCCCCTCGCCCTGTCCTGTCGCTTTCTTTGGTGGTTCCTTCCCCCAGCCAGGCCGGACTCTCGGGGGTCACCTGGGCTCCACTCCCTCCCAGGCCTGGCCACCAGGGCGAGGAGCCCCTCAGACACACTGGGAACCCTGGCCTCGGGGCTAGGCCGCCCGCGTCTTCCCCGCGCTTCCGTCGACCCACGCGCGGAGCCACCACCTGGGAGCCTGCGCTCACAGCGCTCTGCTCCAAACGCTCCCGAGCTGCTGCGCCGCCCGCCCCTCCTGCCCCCCCCCTGGCCCCCGCGAGGCCCACCCCGCAGCCGCGCGGACTCCTCTCCCCAAATCCCCGCAACGGCGTCCCCACCCAGGTCGGGAGGACCCCAGCGCTCTGCCCAGCAGCTCGCCCCTGCCCGCGCGCAGACCTCGGCGAAAGGATGGAGGACGCGCCGCCCGAGCCCCCCGCGAGCCGAACAGGGCGTGCGCCAGGGCCGCCTGCGGGGCGCGGGACAGATCCCGGCGGAGAGAGGCGGGCCCGCCCCCCCACCCCTCCAGACGCCTCCCGGTCCTCTGCCTGGCCCCTCTCCAGCCTGGCGCCAGGACCCGTCCCCGGCCCCTCCCCCGCCCCTCCGGGCCCCGCGCTCACCCGCCGGGTGGCCGTACGGGGACTCGGCCGCGCCGTCCTGCAGGCTCGCCAGGATCTCGCCCTTGCCCACGTCGCTGTCGCCCACGAGCAGGAACTTGAGCAGGAAGTCGTAGGCCCGGACCGGGCTGCCCAGGGCGCTCATCGTGCCGGCCCGGCGCCCCCGCCCATGCCCGGCCGCGGGGCTGCGCGCGGAGGCGGCGACCGGGCTCTGGAGGCGCCGCGCGGGCCCCTGGTCCCCGCTCGCCCCCCGCCCCGCCGCCGCGCTGACAGCGCGCGGCCCCGCCCCGCCCCGCCATTGGTGGGCCGCCGTTGCTGGGGCGGCTGCGCGCGCTCACTGGCTGGGCCGCACATCCATCTCGTCTCGTCACCGCCCCCGGGCGGACGCCCTCCGCCCCTCCCGCGAGGGCGCCGCGGCCGCAGCCAATAGAGGCCCGGAGACGGGACGGGGGCGGAGCCAGAAGGAGCGGGCGGGGCGGGGCGGGGCGGGGCGGGGCGCGGCCGGTGTTACCCACGGCGTGCGCCTGTCGGTGCTCGTGCTCGCACCTGCGCCGGGTTTGCGCGCCCCGGGCCGGGCGGCGGGCGGCGGCTTGGGCCCTACCTGCCCACCAGGGAGACCTCGGGAGCCAGGTTGGGGCGCAGCAGGTCGCTTCGGTTCTCGGACGCGCGGCCGGAAGGCCCCAGCAGGTCGCCTGGCCGCGGGGCTCCCGGTCCGGCTTGAGTCCCTCATCCTTGTCCCAAGAGCCACGCGGCGTGCGTCTGTGTACGTGTGCACGTGTTGGTGTGTGCACGTGTGCCTCTGCAGGTGTCTGCGCGAGCGCGCGTGTGTGCATCTGGTGCCTCTGCAGGTGTCTGCATGTACGTGTGTGTGCACGTGTGCCTCTGTAGGTGTCTGCACGAGCGCGCATGTGGGCATCTGGTGCCTCTGCAGGTGTCTGCTCGTGTATGTGTCTTTGTGATGGGGAGATCCAACTGCGCTTGTGTAGGGAACTGCTTTTTTTTTTTGTGAGACAGGGTCTCGCTTTGTTGCCCCGCTTAGAGTGCAGTGGTGTCATCATAGCTCACTGCAACCTCAAACTCCTGGGCTCAATCGATCCTCCTGCCTCAGCCTCCTAAGTAGCTGGGACTACAGGCATGAGCCACCATGCCCAGCTAATTTTTTTGTCTATTTTTTTTAGAGATGGGGTCTTGCTCATACTGGTCTCGAACTCCTGGCCTCAAGCTATCCTCCTGCCTCAGCCTCCCAGAGTGCTAGGATTACAGGAATGAGCCACTGTGCCCTGCCTCTACTTTTTCTTTTTTTAACATTTAAAACAATGTCTTTAATCTTCATTTTAAGGATAGGGTAGGGGAGAAATGTGCTTTAATTAGATATACATCATACCAGTGATGCTGACTTTTTTTTTCATGTGCATCTGGGATTGATATTTGTTTTCAAATGCCAATTTAGCTTACAACACCTATTGTTTATTGATTAATTAGTTGATTTAGGCACTAGTGGAGCCACTATAAAAATGGAAATAAAAAGGAAGGTGGAATTTCGACCCCACTCTCACCCCAAAAAGCTAAAAATACTCAGGGGACTTTCTCTTCTCTTCTCTGACCCTCAGTCCCAATGTTCCAATCAGCTGTGAATCACTTGGCAATTTCCTAGCTAGGGCAGGATACCTCCTTCTGCTGGCTGGCCACCCTGCATGTCAGTCCTTTCTGTAGGGTAGGGGTGGGAAGTCCTCAGCCCACCTTCAGGGATTACACCCAACAGCGTGGAGGTCTTCTGGCCCAGGAGTGTTCCCAGTGGTGGGTGGGGAGGAACGGCCAGACCACTTCCTAGGGAGGAGGATCAGGGAGACCCTTCCTGCTCTTCTCCTGCCCCTGTGGTCCTCATCACCTCCTGGCCATCACCCCCAAGCTGGCCTTGGCTGGGCCAGAACATGGCAAACTACCTCCTGGAGGGCCAGATAAAAATAACCCCATGGCCAGGGGTAGTGGCTGATACCTGTGATCCCAGCACTCTCAGAGGCTGAGGCAGGAGGATGGCTTGAGCCCGGGAGTTTGAGGCTGCTGTGAGCTGCGATGATGCCACTGCACTCCAGCCTGGGTGACAGAGAGAGACAATGTCTCCAAAAAAAGGAGTGTTACTTGCAAACAGCGGACACGCAATTTGAACTAGCTTAAGCAAGAAGTTGATTTTATAGAAGGATGGTTGGGGTGTCTCCTGTGACCCAGAAAGGACTGACTGGCTGTTGGTGGGAAAGGCCAGGATGCAGCTGGGCGAAGAAGCACCAGAGCCGGACATGCAGTGCCAGCGAGGTTGGCCGGCCCATCTTTGCTTCTCCCTTGGTGTCCATCTGCTTTGTTGTTACTGCAGACTGGCTTCTGACCCAGAGGAGAAGACATGGCTGCCAGGCTGTGCTCCTCAGACAGAGATGGGCTGACTCAATCTCGGGCCCAATCCCTGAGCTCCCATGGGAATCTGTGTTCACCTCTGGGCCAATCAGTTGTACTGGGGGGGTCTCTGGCCAGCAACTGACAGGAAGGACCTTGACATACTCGGTGACCCTGTGTCCCTGACCTCTGTATGTCCTCCGAGTCCCTGTAAACAAAATCCCCACCAGAGGACACCACTCCAAGTTGGACAGGCTGGGTCTGGGGCGGAGAAGGGTCCCAGGCTGGACCAGACTGGGCAACGCCTGCTGTGTCCCCTCACAAAAGCCTAATTGGTCTCTTCCCTTCAGAATCAAGGCTCAGCTGTCAGTGAGTGAAACACCTGCTCTGGGTGTGGTTCTCATGCTGGAGCTGGCACAGCGGGCACACCCAGACATTCTGGTTCTGCACTGGAGGCCCAGGAACCTGCATTTCCAATAAGGTCCCAGGTGCTGCTAAAGCTGCAGGTCAGGGGACCCCACTTTGAGAACCTGGGCCTATCTGCAAACACTGCTGCCTCAGCCCCACCCCAATGGGCGAGTGTTTGTGCCTTCTGGAACACTCAGGGTGGAAGCTGGATTCCTGCTGCTCAGCCTTGGACTCAGCAGAGATGGTTTGGAACCGCTGCTGCCCACAGCTGGAACTCCAAAGAGCCAGGGTGAATGCGCGGGGGGCTTCTGCATCCATCCAACAGACCCTCACGCTCCACCTTGTTGCCTCGCCCGTCCCCCACCTGCCGGCTTGCACATCTGCCACCTCCAGGTGCAGGGCTGACTGCACACATGGCCATGCCACTGCACTTCCAGAGAGGCTGCACAAGGCCACCTGGACTCCTGGGAATGAGCTTTGACCTGTCGTCCACAGTGACTGCATAACCCCGAAATGTTTGAGTTTAACTTGTAGGAAATGGAAAACACGTGACCTTGTTTTTCTGCCAGGCTCAGCATTCCCTGTCTTGTGGACGTTAGCAGCTTTGTGTCTGACTTAGCAATCCTTGGTCCTGTTGGCCTCCTGTTCCCACTGACTCATGAATGGAGGCTTCTAAATGTTTCTCAAGCCAGCGCTTCAGTCTTTCTGGGCCCCTCATTAGTCAGTTGAGTGACCCCTGACATGTTCTCCCATTTGTGTGAGAATGATGTTTCTAACAATCTGAGAGCATGACCGTACCCAGGGGAGTGTGAGCTCTCAGCAGCAGGCACATTTCCTGATGCAGGGAGAGGCCAAACCCGAGTTCCCTGGCCAGCCACCCAGGCTCTCCTTGCCTGGTTCCCTGGATGCTCTTCACGCTTATTATCCTGTCCCAAGACTCCTCTCTGCGTTCCTATTGTGTGCTGCTTTGTATTTTGCAAATATTTTAATGTAAGGCAGGGGGTGCCCTGCCCCTGAAGATGACACAAACCCCTTTGCTCCTGTCTCTCGCTGGCTGCTATTTAGTCTCTTAATGAGAAATTCCCCAGACCCACACAGGGCATGCTTTGGACAGGGACCAGTGTGCTTTGGCCACAGACAGGGCTGAGCTGGTCTTGCATCCGTTGGGCCCTGAAAGAAGTGGCCCCGTCATTCTGGGCGTCCTGGGCCAGTGAGACCTTGCAAGTGTGGATTCGGGGCAGGGGAGTGCAGGGACAGCCCGCAGCCCTCACGGAGTCCCTAGGGACTGCCAAGCCCCTCGGCCCCAGGAGAAGAGCAGCCTCCAGCTCCTGCCCTGAGCACCAGTCACGGCAAGAAGCACTAGGACGCTGCAGAAATGCCAGGAAAGTGCCCCTCTCCAGGAAAAAAAAGTGCTGTTTATTGAAAGACAACATTCTCATCCTGTACCAAACCCACCACTTCTTCCCCGATTTGGTTAGAGAAAATAACTCCCCCAAACCCCAAAGACCCAAAAACGTTTCCTTTCAGAGCAAATCCATTGGGTCCAGAACACCAGAGGAAGAAATTGAATGGCTTCTTATGTGTGAAATTTAATCCTTGACCTTGGACTTTTAATTGCTGCTGCACATTTTTGTTTCATTGAGGCTTCAATGAGTCATCTCCAGTTTTTGCATTAAAATCTCCACATGACACAAAAAGGAATTTTTTTTTTTTTGAGACAGGTTCTCGCTCTGTTGCCCAGGCTGGAGTGCAGTGGCACAATCACAGCTCACCGTAACCTCGAACTCCTGGGCTCAAGCGATCCTCCTGCCTTGGCCTCCTGAGTTACTGCGACTACAGCCGTGAGCCACTGTGGCCAGCCGCTACATCTATATTTATTGTTTGTCTGCATAACCTGTGATTACCTGTTTGTGTGAGGGTTTTGCAATATTTTCTTGAGAGAAAAGAGAGATTTTTATTGTGCCATTTTTTCTGGAATGGCCAGACTCCATCAGAACATAGAATGTCAGATCCCAAGACAAGATCCGGTAGGTCAGATTTGTGCCCCACAAACCCAGGCATTCTGATGAGGTGCTGGTTCCCGTGAGATGTGTGGTGTGTCTGTAACTGCATATGTGAGAGCTTCCTGCTCACAGGAGCCACAGGGAGCCACATCCCATGGTGGCAGGAAGAATTTTCCATAGCTGTCTACCTGCATTTCTGACCTCGTTTCTGACACAATTCCAGAGCCGAGCCCCCAGAGTGCATCCTATCAGGGGCAGGCCTGGCCCTGTGTCACCATGTGACTGTGGCAGGTTTCAGCACAGCCACGGTGGGTGTCCCTGAAGCCAAGCCAGGGCAGACGGTGACTCCCTGTACCCAGAGGTGACTTGAGAACCCTATAATTATCCCCCAGGAAACCCAGTTCCTTCCCGAGGGCCAGATTCCCTAGCACAAGGAGAAGGTGACAGGACAGAAATTAGAGTGGAAAACAGTGGTGCTCTTAGCCAGTTGTGGGTAAATACATGACTTTGGCAAACTTCATGAAACCACATGACCACAAGAAGCCCCTGCCCAGGCTGCTTATTGTGCAGAATTAGGTGGCTTGGGCTGCCGTAACAAAACGGCACAGGCTGGGAGGCAATAAACAACAGATAGTTATTTCTCACAGTTCTGGAGGCTGGAGGTAGACGGTGCCCTCTTACTGTCCTCACGTGGCTTCTGTCTCTTCCTCTTCTTATAAAGCCACTAATCTTATTGGATTAGGACCCCATCCTCATGACCTAATCTAACCCTAATTTCCTCCCAAAGTCTCCATCTCCAAATATTATCACTTTGCAGTTAGAGCTTCAACGTATGAATTTTGGGGGGACACAAACATTCAGTCCATCACAGGCCACATGGTGGGAGGGCCCTGGCCCACCACGGGCAGGACAAGTTATGGAGCACAGAGCGCAGCCCACCTGGGAGACTGGGCTGGGGTGTCTGTGCTGCTGCCCCCAGCTGGCCCTTCCCAGGGGCGCTGGAATGTCTGCAGGACTAGAGGAGGGTGTCTGAGCCCCAGCCCTATTCACACTTGGGGCCGGATGATTCTCTGTTGTGGGTGTCCTGTGCACTGCAGGATGTGGCGTGCATTCCTGGCCCCCACACATTAGATGCCAGTAGCACCCCTCCCCCCAGCTGCAACAACCAAAATTGTCTCCAGAATTGTCAAATGTCCTGGGGGTGGGGTGAAGACCCCCCCAACAGTTGAGGACCACTGGTTTAGAGAAGTTTGATTTCCATGTGGCAATCTTTCACCCTGAGTGACCCCATCCTGTCCCCAGGCCGCAGGGCACGTTCCCACGTCGGCCTCCACCCTGGTGGCTCCCACGGGCATCTGCTGGGTGGTTGTGACTGTTCTCAGTTTCCACCAGGTTGGAGAGTCCACCATAGCCCAGCATGGGGTGCAGAGGAGGGTCCCAGGGGTCAGCAGGACTGGGGGACAAGGGAGGATCCAGAGTGGTCCAGCCTGAGGTCGGAGGACCATGACCATCTCAGATCATCTGTGTTTTGCCCACTTTAAGCTCACAGCAACCCTGAGGAAACAGGGGCCCAGAGAAACTGCCATGGTCACTGGTCCTGCCACAGCTTCCGTTGCTAGAGCTGGTCAGCGCAGAAGTGCAGCCCAGCTTTGTTTTGTTTTTATTTTTAAATTGTGGTAAAATATATATAACATGAAATTTACCATTTTACCCTTTTTCAGTGTACAGTTCAGTGACATTAAGCGCTTTCACATTGTTGTACAACCATCATCACCGTCCATCTCCAGATCTTTCCATCTTCCCAAACAGAAACTGTGTCCCCATTGAACACTGACTCCCCATTGCCCTCTCCCCCCAAACCCTGGCACCCTCTGTTCTACTCTCTGTCTCTATGAATTTGATGATTCTAGGGACCTCATAGAGTGGAATCATACAATATCTGTCTTTTTGTGACTGGCTTATTTCACTTAGCATAATGTCCTCAAGATTCATCCATGTTGTAGCATGTGTTGGAATTCCATACCTTTCTTATGGCTGAATAATATTCCGTTGCATGTAAATACCACATTGTGTTCATCCTTTTGCCCGTCGATGAACACGAGTTGCTTCCATCGTTTGGCTATTGTAGATTAAACTGTTATGAACATTTTTACACAAGTTTCGAGTGGATGCATGTTTTAATTATTCTTGGAGAGAGAGAGATATATATATGTATATATACACACACACCCCTAGGAGTGGAATTGTTGCATCATGTCTAACTCCGTTAGACTGTCTGAGGCTCTGCCAGACACGGGCTGTGTTTCTGAAGCCAGAACTCACTCTGTAGTTTGCAGTTGGGGTTTTCTGGCACCACCCGGTGGCCTCTGCTCTAGAACACAATTGTGGGGCTGGGGGCAGGGGCCCCCCACTGTGGAAGGTGAAGGGAAGAAGGAATCCTGCTGTCTCCAAGCAATATGCAAGGAATTTCTTCACGTAATGTGAAATTTTTATCCCATCTGACTGTGGAAAAGCATTTCTTTCTTAAGTTTCTTTCTGTGATGCGCAAATAAAAATAGACTGAGGAACTGTAAGAAGGGACTGACTGTATTTCCCTCAAAGGCAGACGCCTGCACACACTAATTAACTCTTCTTTTTTCTCTCCCGGCCGTCAAGAAGTAAATAGAAACTAACAGCTGAGCACTTGGGGTGAATTTGCTGATGACTCACCCAGCATTCACAGCCAAGGTGCCAGTTGCTCTTCTGCTATAGACAGAAAACCTATTTTAAGCAAAACTGCAACCTCGTGGATGCTGCAGAAGTGCCAGAGCCCCCAAAGACAAAATCCATTTTCACGTGGGGCTTCTGTGAGAGCTCTGCCCGGCCCACTGCGCTATGCCCGCCCACCGCAGGGCCCCGCCCACTGCCGGCTCCACCCGCCCACTGCCCGGCTACACCCACGACCCGGTCCCGCCCACGGCCCGGCTCCACCCACCCACCGCCCGGCTCCACCCGCCCACTGCCTGGCTCCACCCACTGCCGCCCCCGCCATGTGCCCCGCCCGCTGCCGGCTCCACCCGCCCACTGCCCGGCCCCGCCCACTGCCGGCTCCACTCGCCCACTGCCCGGCCCCGCCCGCTGCCGGCTCCACCCGCCCACTGCCCGGCTCCACTCACGGCCCAGTCCCGCCCACGGCCCGGCTCCACCCGCCCACTGCCCGGCCCAGCAGCCCCGCCCCGCCCACTGCGCCTTGCTCCGCCCCTCCCGCCCCGCCCAGGGTCCCGAGCCGCTGCACCTGCCCGGCGGGCCGGCAGCTCCCTCGGATGCCGCTGACCGTCCGGGGCCGTCCGGGGTGACCCGGCGGGCGCGAATGAAGGGCAGTTGCGAGCCCCGCGGGTGCGCGTCCGCCGTCCGGGCCCCAGGGACAGGCCCGCGCGCGGGGAGGGGCTGCGCTGGCCACGTGCGCAGAGCGGGCTCGGGACGCCCCAGCACCCTCGTGGCTGCCACCTGCCCTCCACGGCCACCGCCCGCACGGCCTCGCTGGGACCCCGTGGCCGGGTCCAGGCCGGGGTGCTCCGGCCTCCCAGGCTGCGTCCTCGTGTTCTTCTCACCTCACCCCCTGCCAGACTCCTGCGGGCTCCTCCTCCCCGTGGCTCCCCTAGACGGACCTGAGTAGAGACCATGTAACCGAGCTCTGGGGGTCACATGGGTGCGCCTGACACTTCTGTTCTGGAAAGTTCCAGCAGGGAACCTCCCCCTTCTCCCTCCCCAGTTCCCAGCAGCCCCAGCTCCCACTCAGGCTCATTGTGTGGGGGAACTGGACACCCCTTCTCCGTTCTCAGGGAGAGAGATTTAGGATAAAAAATAAAAATTTAGTTGGAGCAGGTGTTGCACTTCTGGGTGGCAGAGGGCGATTCACTTTGTGCCAGTGTGGTAGCTCCTGAGTCTTAAGCCAGATGCCCCTCACAGCAGCTCTGCACCAGCATGTTGTGTGTGTGAGAAACACTGGTTCCTGCTGTTGGGAGACAGCTCAGTGCCTGAAGTGGGTTGACGCAGAACCGCCTCTGGAAGGAGGGTGAGGGGAAACCGCTCTGTCGTCCCTCCCTGGACTCAGCCCTGTGCCCCTGCCTGGGGAGGTCAGCTGCTGAGCCTGAGAGTAGGTAGGGGTCTCTGCGTGCATTTGATGGACACCTGTTGGCAGGTGACAGAGGAGGAGAGACAGGGGACAGGGCTGCAGGAAGGGAGTAGGGTGTTGGAAGGGGGACCTGAAGGAGGATGTGACCAAGGGGACAGCCACTTTTCAAAGGCCAGAGCAGGGGTGGTCATTCCCTGGGGTTCAAGGGAGGACCCATAGATCAAGTCACCCACCTGCTCTTCCAGGTCCACTGCACCTCCATTTGGGATTGTGGTGAGGCCAGCAGGCAGGTGGGATGAGACAGCCCCCAGGCCCCCAGCTGAGGTCCCACTGGCTGTGGGAAGCCACGAGGTGGGTGGCTAGACCCCACACAGGACAGCAGGGGCCACCATGAGGAGAGAAGGCCTCCTGCAGCTCAGTCACTTCAGCTAATGTAGCCCAGCCTTCTCCTGGGAACAGTCATTTCTGCCCCTCTAGTGACCTTCATTCATGCACCCACCTGGTGAGTGCCAGGAGCTTCCTCTGGCATACTTGGTGGACAGAGGGCATGAGGAATTTGCCTGGGGTAGAATCCTGACTCCTCTGTCTCCCAGCCAGGTGGCCAGGTTGCTTGGGCAGCAACGCCCTTGCTGAGCCTCAGTTTACACATCTCTTGGGTGGGAATGGCTCCTGTGGGCAGTGGTGGAGCCTCTAGCTGCCAGCATGCAGGAGCCACTCAGCTGTGTCATAGGTCGACATTGGCCTATTCGGGGAGCCTCAGCTCTGCACCCCTTGGCCCTCCAACACACACTGGGTGCAGCACAGCTTTGACTTTCGGTTGCAGCAGCACAGTAGCCCAGCTCACTATGCAACGTCATCAGCGCACGACGGGCACCTCGGGGAGAGAGGAGATGAAGACTTGTGCCCCGGCCACCCCATGCTGACCCTGAGTGCGCTGCGCACTGGACTCTGTGCAGGTGCTGTGGGCCTGCGGGTAGTGGGGCAGGGTCTGCCCACCAAGGCGGTGGTACCGTGTGTGCACAAGGCACAGCATGGGCAGAGACGTGAGTTGGAGCTGTCTGCAGGAGGACTGGATTGTTGGGGGTGTTGACCTTAGGTCACAGGGAAGACAATCCCATTTGCTGAGGAGGAGGAAGCCTGAGGAGTGGAAAAGCTGAAAGAGACTGGAACAAAGCAGGATGTTTGGCCAAAGGCCTGGGGAGTCCATCCAGAAATGTGTGGAAGTGTTGGGTTAGCAATGCCACGATCACATCCTCAATCACAGAGTAACTATCTCAAGGATGAACTAATAAACACTAATATTAGTCTTTTACCTAATAAATAATGCATATCCTCGTTACAAATAGCACAGGTTTTTAAAATGACATTGACTAAAAAGCACACGATGAAACAAATTTTTATATTTCTTTTGGGAAAATTGGACTCACTGGAAATAATGGTGAGAACACTCATGATGGTGCTTGCACAGTCACCAAAATCTTATGTGGACAAAAACATGGGCTGGAGAGTTAAATTGATATGATGAACATAATTTCATTCAAATGAAAATGAACACTGAAAAAGTCATTTATAAACCATTTGAGTGAACAAAAAAGAAAACTGTCCAGGAATTAAATTGGCTTGATAAAATTCACTCTTGAAAATACTTTCTCAACAAAAACTTAATTAATGGTGCATAGTTCTGATGGCAACTTTCATATTCATGGCACAGAGTTATTAATAAAATGTCCAAATAGTCAAGATCATGCATAAAAACAGGGATATCAACAGGCCTTGACCTGGGTGGAGGGAGGTACTTGGACACTAGGCGCTGAAGCACCAGTATCACCACCTTGGACAGATGTCGATATTCAACTGCTCTGTGGCCTTTAGAACATATTTTGGTTCTCTAAAGTGTTAATTAGTTTATCTACTACCATTTGCAGATTTTTATCTGTTCTTTTTTGCTTTTTAAAATCATGAAATGCAATATACACACGGAAAAGTGCGTGAAAACACACACATGTGCAGCACACTTGGTAAATAATAATAAATAATTAATTATAATATTTACAAAATGAACACTGGGAGTTATAAATCACCTCTCCTTGCCAATTTATAACGAGCAAGGCCAGTACACCGGAAATGTCCCTGTGCCTCCCTGACACCACACACTCCCTGCAGCATGGTGGCAGGGACTGCATAGGGTGGGCTCCCTGGAAGCAGATATGGTTCGAGTGACCCAGGCAGACCCGTGGGGTGGGGAGGTGAGGCAGGAAGCCAGCATAGATGTGAAGGTGACGGGCTTAATCCTGCTAAGGATTCTAGGGGCAGAACTTGCCTCAGAGGTCGTTGCTCCTGGGAGCACCAGTTCTCCCGCACCTTCCCTGCCCTGCGCCCAGCCGGCACCAGAGGCAGAGAAAACCCTCCTGGTGCTCCAGGAGCCAGCGGAAGCTCCAGGTAGGCCTGTGGGGAACCGAGGGCATGTGGGCAGGGCACCAACAGCACCGGTCCAAACCCATCCTGACTTTTGTGAAGGACCACTGTCCTAGACTGAACTGTGTGCCCAAATTCATGTGGCAGCGCTAACCCCCAATGTGACTGCATTTGGAGACAGGGCATTTAGGGAGATCATGAAGGTTAAATAGGTCATAAAGGTGGGGCTCTAATTTGATAGGACTGGTGTTACTCATAAGAAGAGGAAGAGTGACCAGATCTGTCTGCCCCCCCAACCCTGTGCACACAGAGGAAAGGACATGTGAGGTCACAGTTAGATGGTGGCTGTCCACAAGCCAGGAAGAGGCCTTGCTGGACACCACCCCTGACAACTCCTGGAAATTGGACTTCTAGCCTCCAGAACTGTGAGAAATACATTTCTGTTGTTTAAGCCCCAGTCTATGGTACTTTGCTATGGAAGCCCAAGAAGACTAATACAAACACTGGCTGGCTTTGCTTTATTATTTTACTGCCTAAATATGAATTCTTAACTAATAGACTTTGTTTTGTTTACAAAAAATGAAATTACACTGTACGTATTGTGTCTTTCTTTGGTAATTGGCACATATAACCCTTGAATATAACTATTTGTTTTTATCATTGCTGGGTTGTATCCATTTATGAATATACCAAAATTTATTCATTCACTCTATAGTTGATGAATATTTATGTATTGCTTTTTTACTGCTGTGGAAAAAACTACCAAAAATTTAGCAGCTTAAAACAACACACATTTATTGTCTGACAGTTTTCACATGTCAGGAGCTGGGACATGGTTGGCTACAGTCAGGGTGTTGGCTGGGCTGTGTCTCATCCGGAGGCTCCGGGGAAGTATCCACACCCAGGGTTATGCAGACTGTTGACAGAATTCATTTCCTGTGGCTGTAGGACTGAGGGTCCCGACTTCTTACTGGCTGTCAGCTGGATGCATGTCCGGGTTCCTAGAGGCTGCCACAGGGCTGCCCAGCCCTACCTCACAGCACAGCTGTTTCCTGCTTCAAGGCCAGCAGGAAAACTCGTCAGGCTATGAATATGGAGTCTTACCTAACCACAAAGCCACGGGAGTGCATCCCATGCCCTTTGCCACATTCTGTTGGTTAGAGGCAAGTCACAGGTTCTGCCTGGAGGGGAGGCTGCTCTACCGTCCCCTCATTGGAGTGACTTGGGGTATGCTCACCACAGGCTATTTACATTTTGAGGCTATCATAAGCCATGCTGCTCTAAACATTCTTATATGTATCTTTTGGTGCACGTATGTTGGGTTTTATTCCTATTGGGGTGTATTAGGACTTTCCAGTGAGACAGAGGTGCGGGTCTGGAAGAGCCCTGGAGCCTGCCCAGCAACGGATGCCACGTCCTTGACCTTGACCTTGACCGGCACAGGAAGGAGGGCAGCACCATCCAGACGGAGGGTGCAGAGGGGACCAAGGGCATCGAGGGTGCAGACCCGGCCGAGTGTACAGAGGGGACCAGGGGACCGAGGGCGCATAGGGAACCCAGGGCACAGAGGAGCCTGAGGGCGCAGAGGGGGCCGAACTGCGGGGTTCAGAGGGCGCAGTGGGCGCAGTGGGGGCAGAGGGCGCAGTGGGGGGAGAGGGGACCGAGGGCGGCCGGGAGGGAGCAGCGTCTGTGCCTGGGGAGGCGAGGTCGAGGGCGGCGCAGGGGCGGACGGGCCTGCCGAGGAGCCAGGCCAGGAGCCGCCTTCTCAGGGCTGCCGCGGCGCCTCCCTGAATCCCAGAGGCGGCTCCGTCTCCCCCTTCACCCAAGGCCACGCTCCCCCCGGGGAGGACGGAGGCCTGGGCCGGTGAGGCCCCGCGTGGCGGGCGAGTCCGAGAGGACCCGAGGCGCTTTGGGGCCACACGCCCGGTCACCCCTCCCGCCCTGCCCGCCGCTCGCCCAATCCCCGCGCTCGTCTCTGAGGCTCGGGCCCGCCCTGCCCGCCGCTCGCCCAATCCCCGCGCTCGTCTCTGAGGCCCGGGCCCGCCCTGCCCGCCGCTCGCCCAATCCCCGCGCGGGCCCGCGTGCGCCCGCCCAGCCGTCGCGGCGTCTCGGTCCAGGCCTGAGGCGGGTCTGCAGCCCGGCGGGGAGAGATGGAGGCGCTGCTGAGGCGGGAGCTGGGCTGCGGCTCCGTCAAGGCCACGGGTCACTCGGGGGGCGGGTGCATCAGCCAGGGCCAGAGTTACGACACGGACAGAGGGCGAGTGTTCGTGAAAGTGAATTCCAAGGCGGAGGTCAGGGCCGCCGCGGCGGCTGGGGGCTCGGGTCTGGGGTCGGGGTCGTGCTCCGGGTCAGACTCGGGGTCTGGGCTGGACTCGGCGTGTGGGCTCGGGGTCTGGTCTGGGTTCCAGGTCTGGGATCGGGGTCTGGTCTTGGGGTCTGGACTCGGGGTCTGGTCTTGGGGTCTGGACTCGGGGTCTGGGCTGGACTCAGGGTCTGGGCTGGGCTCTGGGTCTGGACTCTGGGTGTGGTCTGGACTCAGGGTCAGGCTCAGGCCTGGGGTCCGTGGGGTCACAGCCCGTGGCCACAGGACACAGCTGGCAGGTGGCACGTGGTGACCCTCTCTGTCGTGCGGGGTCAAGCCTCACAGGCTCGGCCACTTGGGCCCCCGGGGTTGGTGGGCCATGGGCACCCTGTGCCCGTCCCATACAGGACCCACTGCGGACCTGCAGCCCACGAGCGGCCTGGCATCTGCACCGGTTTTCTCCCCAGCTGCAGCGTCTGTGACGGATGCTGTGCGTGGTTTTTCCGTGATTGTTGTGGCCACATTTTGAGAAAATCCTTTATGTTGGGTGAGCTTCGAACAAGTACAGGTAATAGAAGCAGCCTGTCTGCAGAGATCAGAAGCCTTTCTGAATTGTCAGAAATAATGTGGTTACTCCATTCTGTTTGTATATGAACTTTTTCTCAAGTGCTGTGGAAAATAGGGGGAGCCTCACAGCTCACCCCAAGTTGTGCTCCTGGTTGTTCGTGTCCCTCCTCTCCCAGGTTTAGCTGGGTCATTCCAGTACTCGCTGCAGGCACTGGGTGGCTCCGCTAGGTAACGCACCCCAGCGCGGACTGGGCAATCCCTCCTCGAGGAGGACGGAAGGTGCTTAGCCCCGTGCCAAGTGGTACGTGCCACACAACCTGGCTGTGCTGTTATCCTTTCCGCAGAATTCATTCTTGCAGTTATTTTAATTTTCTTCCCAGAAATGAATCCCACCTTCCATGATGTGGGATAATCTCACTCTGAAACACTGCTGTTCTCTCAAGACCAGCCTTCAACCCTTTGTTCTACAGAGATCAGCTACGTGCCATCCTGCACGTTCGTTTTATAGGCATCGGTCGGCTATTTGTCCTTGGAGTTACTCTTAGACTGATTTACCCCAAGCAGTACTTACGTAGCAGTGGTGTACCTCCTCACAGTCTGTGGCAGGGCGTCTCTGTTTGTTTGGGTTTTTCCCCCTTTCAAGTGGTATCTGTCCTTTTCACATCTGCATGTTTCCACCTCCACTGGCATTTGTAATAATTCAAAATTTGGTGTTGATTACAAGGGAAGCAAATATTTTCCATTGGCTAAAATGGAACCACTTAGTGATGCCTTTTAAACATTGTTCTTCCACTGCTATTTCTTTGGGTTCTTATTTACTTATTTCATCATCAAAGTCCTTTTTCTTTTTGCTAATCTTCCTCACATAAGTTCCTCCTAGTCCTTTGGTAAATAATCCCAACCTGTCATTTTCTAGCTTGGTTTGGAATATGCAGTGTGAGTTAGGCACCTGGCCAAACATTTGCCAGTTGGGCTGGAAATAAGACTCTTTTATGCTTTACCTTCCAGGGGGCAAGACTGTCTGCTAGACTTTGTACAGGAGACCCCCCGGTTGCTCTTCTGTTTCTCACCTCTGCTGGAGTTGACCTGGTCTGAGTTGTTGTCCTCTCGGTCATTCTTACCTGCCGTTTGTATACGTCTCCCTTAAGTTCTAGATCTTTCGTACCACTGCACCCCAACTGATGCCGAATTTTGCCTTGGGCCCACTCTAGAGGACTAACGTTCTTAGCTTCAGTTAGAAACTTAGGGCTGTATGGAAGTAGGTATTTCTGTGGAGGAGACTTGGCCTCTGGCTGGGTTCCCAGACCGTCCTCCCCCTCCCTGCACTTTTTTCAGTGCTGCCCATACTTTACTGCCCACAGCCGGGCTCTAGGGAAGGGACACCAGTTCTCCTTTTGTTTTCTAAAGACAATGCTTTGGAAACTCTGTTTAGAACACAGGTCTTATCTTCCTTTTTAGTAACTTTCTCTAAGGTAGTGATAATAATACTATTTGTAAAGTGTTTAGAGTGGCTATATAAGTATTAGCTGCTAACCCGGTTAATCATGATAGCAAGCCTGTGAGATTGGTACTATTATTAACCCAATTTTACAGATGAGGAAACTGAGGCACAGAGAGCTTGAGTAACTTGGCCAGGGTCCCAGAGTTAGTAACTGTGAGAATAAGTGGGAGAATGTCCCTGGTCGCACTGTTCATGATAGCCCCAAACTGGAAGCCAGGCTGTCCATCTACGGCAGAATGGATGAGTATGTTTTAGAACATTCACACAGTGGAGCACTGTGCAGCGGTGAGAATGAACGCGCAGTGTTTATGCACCAACATAACAAATGCAGTGTGGGGTGGAGAAGCCAGACCCCAGAAACTGCATGACGACACAGAATAGTGACAAAGCAAGCATAATAAATCTGTGATGGTGAAAGTCAAGGTAGAGGCTACCTGTGGGGGTTGGGGGACAGCGAACAGCGGGGAGAAAAGGCGTTTGGTGATTGTTGTAATATCCGATCTCTTCATCTGGGCCATGGTTACGCTGTGAGAATTTGTTGAATTGGGCATTATGAGTTGTGCACTTTTCTGCATGTACTTCAGGGACATTTCCTTAAAAAAAAAAAAGATATTTTAAAGGTGAAGAATTACCTAGTACGGGAAATTAGGGAAGATTTCCTTGAGAAATTGAAACTGATACTAAGTTGAGATCTGAAGGCTAGGAAAGAACTGACTTGGCCAAAGATGGGGGAATAGTGTTCCAAGCAGAGGTGACATGGTGTGTGGAGGCTTTGAGGCTGGAGGAGGCAGGCGCCCTTTGAGGAACTAAAAGAAGGCTGGAAGGCAGGAGCACAGGAGTGTGTGTGTGTGTGTGTGTGTGTGTGTAGGGGTGGAGCCTGGGCAGTGGCCCCAGATGAGGGTGGGAAAGTGGGCAGGCTGTCGTTGTGCAGGAAGTGGGAAGGGTTGCTAGCTTGCGGTGTGCCAGGGTCGGGTTTGCCTTCTAAAGGCATGACTGCAGTGTGGTGAGCAGGGAGACCCAGTAGAGGACAGTCACTGTAGTCCAGGGGACTAGGATGGAGATGGTAGTCGAGATGAGATGGTTTCCAGCGCTGGGTAGGAGGTGGCATAGAACTTGGTGGTCCACTGAGGTGAAAAGTGACCCCAGGTTCCTGGCATACGCAGACAGAGGGCCACTTGTACCTGAGGGGCCAGGTGAGCATGTGTCCTGTCTGTGGAACAGGATTATGGTTGAGGTGTTGTCTGGGGATGTTGACAGAGATAACCCATAGACACGGTCCAGCTCTGTGCTGGGCACGTAGTGGGACAGTAGTAGCCTTCTACTTTCCTCTCTCTGGAGAGCCTGTGGATTCAACCATAGCACACAATTATATTCCAGTACTAGAAAGTACAAACCCTCTTATTCCTTTACAGCTTCAGAACTTACAGCCTACTCTGCTGATGAGCACCTTTGAATAAACTGTCCTTGTGTGCGGAGTCCTCAGGCAGGATAGCTTGGTTTGAAATCGTGACGCTAGAGGAAAACGTGGAGCCGTTCCAGATGCAACCCTGCTGTCCTTCTACTCCCCTCTTCTGTTATTTTTCTGACAGGCCAAAAGAATGTTTGAAGGTGAGGTGGCGAGTTTAACTGCCATCCTGAGAACAGGCACGGTGAAAGTGCCCAAGCCCATCAGGGTTCTCGACGCGCCAGGAGGTGGGAGTATGCTGGTGATGGAGCATTTGGACATGCGACATCTGAGCAGGTGTTTCTTGATAATATCCCCTCTTGTTGGCTTTATTTTTTTCACTGAGTGGTGCTTTTATAACTGAAGCTGGGGGGCATAATCTTGAAGGGTGTGATATCAAGAACCCACGACCGCACACATCATGAGCTCTGGAGTGAGCGGACACATTCTCTGCAAACCAAAGGCGAGAGAGGGGAACCTGTCAAAGTCATGTGCTGGCCAAAGATGTGCGTCTGCTATTTGTGTGTCATTTATTCAGTTGCTGACTTTTGCTTTCACAGTTACGCTGCAAAGCTTGGAGCCCAGCTAGCAGATTTACACCTTGACAACAAGAAGCTTGGAGAGACGCTCCTGCAGGAGGCTGGCACAGTGGGTACAGTACTGTGTGGGCCATGGGGGACCCTGCCTAGAGGAGGACATTCAGCCAGTATGGGCTCAAAGGGGGGTTATGCTGCAGCCCTGTGTGGGTCAGACCCGTGTTGATGCCAGTACAAAGGAACGTCAACCCTGAGGCTGCATGTTTGCAGTGCAGTGAACCCGCTGAATGTGATTAGTGTGATGTATTGTAAATGCATTTGAAAGACAGAAAATATGTGCCAGACTTGAAACCCCATAGTATTATACCTCTCACTCCCGAGAAGAGAGTCTAATCAAAGTTTCTGTTGCTTTCTGTTGTCAACGGAAAAGAACCCAAATTCTGTGAAATGGTTTAAAGAGGTTTATTGGGTTATAGTTTGGTTTTATATATTTTAGGGAGCTAGGAATTATACGTAAAGTTATAAATCAGTACATGGAAGGCATATACTGGTCTGGCCTGAAAAGGCAGGACTCTGAGCAGGGGTTTATGGGTTATAGGTAAGTTTAAAAATTTCTTGATTTGTAATTGGTTAAAGAAAGGAAGTTTCATCTAAAGGCTTGGAATGTTTTAAGATAAACCTGCTAATCAGAGACAAGCTACTGGACATATACTGAGACTCAGGTGATCTGTTAAGTAAATTGATGGATGGTTTAACCTTTGTCTTACATGGACTTAGGCTTGCTAATGATTTTGTATCTTATTATTACAAAAAATTACTCCAAAAGGGACAGAGCATAACTAGGTGTGTCTGACCTCCCTTCTCCTCATGGTTGGTGACTCAGCTTTAAGGTTTGTTTTTTTCGGGGGGGATGGGGATCCCCTTGGTCAAGAGGGGGTCTATTCAGTCAGCTAGGGGGGCTTAAGATTTTATTTAAGTTCACAATGGCCAAACATTTATTGTGTCCCATTGTTGCCAGGGGGGTGTGGCCACCTGCCCTGGGTCTGTTAGGCCCTCAGTGGGACCCCTGTGACTAAGAGACTTGGAGCCTAACGGCTTATAGCCAATTAAATGTTTTAGGCCAGATGGGAGTGGAGGTGGACAGGCACTCATCTGCCTCTTTTAACCTTTTTGGCAACATAAGAGCAAAACCCAAAAACCAAAGGTAAGGTTATGAAACTAACTTATCTATAAGCATTGAGCTATTGTAATCTTGTATTTAGTTATAGACTTATAGCAGTTTGTTATATAAAGCATAAGTATTGTCAACCATTTAAGCTAAGGAATTTAGAGACTTTTGTTGTATAGCAATATTTTTTGTCGTCACTTTAGTAGTTTGTCTTAAGGTGGCCAATACATTTTTTATTCTACATCTATTTGTATAAACCAGTAACTGGGAACAACTATACCCAGGAAGCTCTGTCACCAGGTGTTGTGATATCCTCTGTAATTTTAAGTCTATGGGAAGAAGGAAGTTCTTTATGATTGGAATGGATGCCTGGACCACGTGGCCTGAAAAGTTTTTGTCAGTTGTTTAGGCATCTATGTGTCTATCCTTGATCTGGTGGGTCTGAATTAATTCCATCCCTCAAAATTGGCCCTTAGGATCTCACACGCCCCCTCTTCCTCGACAGTCCCTGGGCCTAGAGGGAGGATGTTTATAATTTTAGCAGCAGGGTGTTGACGCTGGAGAACAGATTGGGGCCAGTAGGACTGAATAGTTTTTAAATCCTGGAGATATCAGGTAAACTTTGCTATTTATTTAATACTTATCTTGACTCTGGAAAACAAAGCAAAAAGCATCAGTGATGTTTTAAATAGAAGTCATAAAAATATTTTAGTCCTTTTTATGACTTTTTCCTAAAGAAGCAAATCTTGGACCATAGCTTATTGTAAACTCATTTGAGAAGAATCAAAGTGAAATAATAATTGTCTGTAGATGATAAAAGTCTTAGAATAGCCATGGTTAAAGATGCAAAGGAGATTTGTGGCATATGACAATTTAGCATAATAATTATAATTATTGATAACATATAATAAGATGTATTAGAATTTTAGGAATCTCATAAAATTTTGGAACAGATATTCATAATATATTTATACAAATATAACCTAAAGAAAGTTAAACACTATTTTATATTTGACAGTGTCTCTTGTATGGTTTTAACATACCAAATAAACCTAATATGTCTCTCTTGGACTTCTAATGGCTTTATTATTAATAAGCTAGTTTGAGGTTAAAAGAACTGAATTTAGAATTTTATTTTTGGAAAATTTGTCAAATATTAAAGGTTTAAAACGTTTGCTCAAAATAGAATCGCAAGTCACTATAAAATAATGGTTGTTTATTTGACCAAGAGTGACAGTTATCAAAAGACTTTAAAGGCGATACAGGAAGTTATGTGGGTAAACCTTAACCCTTTTAAAGTTTAGTTATTTTAGTTAGTCAAAAACCTAATAAAGACAACACAGGGGTTATCTTGATAAAGTGTAAAATCTTTGTTTCTCTTAGGCCAATTACCCAAAAGGTAAAGAAAAACCTTCTGTAGTGTGATTACTTTTTAATTTTGTTTGTTTGTTTTTTATGGGAAACCCATTTAGACAACTTGGAAGTTAAACCTGATGAAAAGGTACTTGAATTAATTAGGCACAGCAAGAGCGTGTCCAGGGTCATGAGCGAACAGTGTATTATAGAGGAATGTGAATAAGAAAAACTAGTATCTTGAGTAGGGGGATAAATGACTCTTAGCATGAGAAGTTTTTTGACTATGTTAAATAATTTAGACATATCAAGAAATGTCAAGAGTATAGTATTAAGTTATAGTGGAGGAAAACATTGTTTTTTAAAACCTTTAAGATAAAACATTTTAGTGTCAGGCCATAATAAAACAAGGAAAAAAAAATTATAGGAGCCAATGAAAAGTTGAAGGTGAGAGTTACCGACCCAGCCTTTCTAAGGGGAGAAAAGGCTGAAAACAGTAAGACATAGAAGTTGAACTTTTAAGATATAAGTCTGAGAATTTTTTTAAATTAAAAAAAATAGCTTATAGAATTAAAATTAATGTCATGTAATTTCTTAAAGTTAATATTTTAAGAAAACTTTGTTTAAATCAAAAATTTTTCTTTTTAACTATAGTCAACTTGATTATGTATAAAATTTCTTTATAAATTTTTTTCTATGAACATTATAGACCATCTACAATATGCTTAAGCTTTCTGTTTTGTCTTAAATTTTTCTTTTTTTAAATAACTAGTTATTTTATTTTAGGACAAAAACTTACCATAAAGATCCTTTTTCATACAATAGTATTTTCTTTTCTGTTTAACCTTTCTTACCAAAAATACACTTCTATGTTTATGTTCATAGCTTTTTTGTACGTCTCTCTCTTTTCTATTTATTGGTTTTTCTTTTCTTTTTTGTCTCTTTTTTGGTAAAAAGAGAAGGGAAGGTTAGAGAGACTTTGAGGCTTCTTTAGTCAGTTTAGTGTGTCCAAATGTCATGTTTTGGGGTAAAATATTTCTAATGTTCTTCATTGTTACATATCACTATCTTATAGATGAGAACTATTTTATAATTATTAGATACATGTTTTCTTATAATTTTTTGTTAATTGGAAATATCCCAGTCATTTAATGAGTGTCTTTTATTTAAATTTAATATACTTTTAAGATTTTAAATTATATGAAAATTTTATTTGTAAGTATTTATCTCATTTATATTACCTAATTTATTTATTTATCTTTAGCAGTTGTCATTTTAAGTTATTTCCTGTTAACTATTTTTATACCCTGTGAATTAGTATTTAACACAGACTTAATCAGTTTAATTACTCCTTTTAAATCTCTAAAAATTCCTACCAAGAAAACACGTAAGTATTTCTAGTGGGACTTGCTATTTTGAACAATGTAACATCTTTTCTAAGTTTTATAAATATCGTAGAAGTTTTAGAACACATCCTATTTAAAGGTGCTAACTAATTAGATCTTTCTAAAATACCAACATCTTAAAATCTACTGACATTGTGGGGATCAAAGGTCCCTGGTCCCCCAAAGTTTAGCCAAACTGTAGGGAGCAAAGGCACCTGTCCCCATAAAGGTTTGCTGAAAAATCACTGACATGAGGCAGATTGATTAATGGGAGGAAAAATTACAAATTATGTTAATGTATACATGAAACCCTTGAATGAAAACTCAAAGATATAGGAGAATTGTCCATTGTGTAATGTAAGGTTCATATAACAGTATGGAAGTGTAGAAATACAATTGGACAAAAAGGGTATGGTTTAATGCCAGCAGGCTGAGCGGGGGGAACCCAGCAAGGCCTTTCTGTCTAGATTGTGTTGGCCTCTCTGAGTGTGCATTCCTTCCTTCTGGGTGTGAGGCGGGGCCCTTTCTGGAATGGGGGTCTTATAATTAAACAAGGTAGGTCAGATAATTACTTTATGACCAGTATTTACATAGAATAATTTTAGGTTTTATGGTTGGCTTTTTGGAAAAGAGGTTTTTGCTTTTATGATCCCCCTGGGGGAAGAGGGATTCTGGTTTCTCGGCTAGCCTGAGGGAAGAATGGACCAAGAGGCAGAAGGACAAGGGCAGGTCATAGAACTTTTGCTTCTGAGGCCTTCATTTTAGGGTAGTTTTTTGGGGTTTTTTTGAGCCCCATTAACATGATATCACGTGACTGTAGACTAAACAAACCTTTAACACTAATCCAAAGTTGTAACTTTTTTTTTTTACATGAGGATCAAGATTAAGCTATTTTAAAAACAATCTAAGTAGTCTCAAACATTTCCAACCGGAGTTAAACTGAGTTGGTAATACTTGTAAAGTAGATGTTGTAGAGATTTTTTGGATTTTAAGAACAACCATCTTGTTCATCTTAAAGTAAATTACTATATAAAATTTAATAGTTTAGGGATTTAAAAACATTTTCTTATGTACCGGACTTTGCTATGGCAGTACAGTGTATACATAACTGGCTGCATGTACAGAGTAGAACAAATCAAGAGTGGGGGAAAACTACAGTCTTTGATTTGGTTTAAGCTGTTGGAACTACAGCTCTGAGGCCAGCTTGAAATCCCTAGCAGTACTGTTGTTATCAGAGGATAGAGTGAGTCAGAAACAGATTTTACGTGTGCCTTTCCACAGACAGTGAAATCAGTGGAAGAAATGGCATCTATGGTTAAGATTAAGTTACCAAAACCAAAATATCTTTGTAAACCTTTGACCATAAGTTTCTGTTTTTGTGTTCTTATTTACTTGATGTTTTATTTATTTTAATTTACTGACATTTATTTTTGTTTAGGCATATCTACATTTTTATCTAAGTAAGGACCCTAAAGTTAAACACATGGGTACTTTTGTCAATAATTTGGGAGATTAAGCTATTATCATTAGGCCAACAATATTAAATTAGCCTTATTTATCAGAAATCATACAAACATAGATCATTTTGTTTTTGGCTAGGTTTATAGTTTTATAACCTTTGTGTCAAACCTTGACTCCTTAAAAACGTAAAAATGACCGGTAAATCCAGACAAAAATGTATGTTGACAATTTGAAGACATTTTTATCTTTATTTTACCAATAATAATTTTTTTAATAAACCAACTTATTTGCTAAATTATGTGAGCTCAAAAAATGTTTGGGTTTATTTAATTAATTTATGAGCACTCTCATTTATAAGTCAGTCTGGTACCATGTAGACACAACATATTAATATAATACACATATGTGTAAAAACACATCTAAACACATGCACATGCACACAAAGTTCCAGTAGTTTCACCTCAGACCTCTAGCCATAAGATAGTAATACAAATTCACTGGTTTATAAGACAACTGGATCCAGGTTATTTCTGACAAAACTGGAACTTGTTCACATGGCTAAACTTTAGCTGCCCTGATAGATAATCTAATTACGCTTGTGGATCACAGTTTTGGGTAAAGCAGTTTCCATGGCAGTTGGATTTTAAAAAAACCTCTTCTACCTTTTTTTTCCTTTTTAGTTTAAAATGAGTTTTCAATGTTTACGTTTTAGCTAGAACTGGCTGTAAGATCTGTAAATTACTAATACCATAAATATTGAGTTTATTTCAGCAACAGTAGAAAAAACAGGTTCAGAGTAAGCAGAAAAGAAAATAGAGCTTAAGAGGCTTGACGTTTTAACTCTATAGTGGCAGGTCAACCATCTGAGCTCTGAATTTTCCTTGATGTATTATAATTTGCCTGTCAGTTAAAACACATGCACAAGAATTGGCCATAACCAGCTGGAGCCCTAGGAAACCCGCACGCCCTTGAACTTTCCGTTTATACAGACACTTGCAAGTGGAGGCACCATAAACCAACTGGGGTGTTCAAAGGGGGTAGTTCTCTTTGTCTTTCCTCATTTTCAGAGGATTTGTTTCCCGTTTTTCTCTAAAAGAAGGAACCGAACTGTAGTCTAGGGTTTAGTGTCGTGGGTCAGAGTGTGCTGATTGTCGTTGGGACTCCAGAGTGTTTCACCACTGAGTCGTCCCTCAGTGTCTCGGTTTTTCTCTTTGGGAGTCTAGTGCCTCTAAGGGGCTCAGAACGCTGAGTGATCAGCTCTTGCCTGTGTTTCCTGGGTGAGCCTTCTTTTAATTAATTTTGTTGGGGGGTGTTCCCTGTAGGGCCACTCCAAGTCGTGGGGAGTCACCCCAGACTCTCTCACTTAGGCCCCCGGTCACTCATGGGTGCCTTTTGGCTCAGAGGAGTAAAATGCCCTTTCTCTTCAGAGCTGAGGAACTCAGTCTCTTATTTATCTACAAACAGGAAGTTTGGTTTCTTCTTTCGCAAACGTGTGGAAAAGCCAACTGAGGTTAATTTGGGGAGGAAGAGGCAATGGAGAAGACCCTTTAGAATGCACCTCCAAATCAAAATTAGGATCCTAAACAACAACTTCCTAGGAAAAGAACCAACAGCTCAGAATAAACCAGGACCATCAACCAAGAGTGGGAGGTCCAGGGCTCAGGAGGACTTACTAGTTCTGCCCAAGGAGAAGCTAGGAGTCCAGGGGCCCAAGAAGGCCGTGCCAGTACCTCGTGCCACGTTTCGGCTACTCCTTTGGGGGGTCCTGAGTCTTCTCTGAGCCCCATGTTGGGTGCCATCTTGTCAATGGAAAAGAACCCAAACTCTGTAAAATAATTTGAAGAGGCTTATTCTGAGTCAAATATGTGTGATCATGGCCCGGAGAGCCACACCCAAGAAGCCTTGAGCAAGTGGTCTCACCATGGTTGGGTTACAGTTTGGTTTTATACATTTCAGGGAGACAGGGGTTACGTGTAAAGTCATAAATCAATACATGGAAGGTGTACATTGGTCTGGCCCAAAAAGACAGGACATCTCGAGGGGGTTTATAGGTTATAGGTGGGTTTAAAGATTCTTTGATTTGTAATTGGCTAAAGCAATGAAGCTTTGTCTAAAGGCTTGGAACATTTTAAGTTAAGATAAGGAAGTCTGCTAATCAGAGACAAGCCACTGGACATGTACCAGACTCAACTGGTCTGTTAAGTAAATTGATGACCTGCAGGTGTGGTTTAACCTTTCCTTTACATGGCCTTAGGCTTGTTAATGATTTTGTATCTTATTGTTACAAAGAATAACTCCAAAAGGGACAAGGCATAGCTAGGCATGTCTGACCCCCTTCTCCTCATGCTGGTGACTCAGCTTTCCGGTTTTTTTCTTTCTAGGGGTCCCCTTGTCCAAGAGGGGGTCTGTTCAGTCAGCTGCGGGGGCTTAATATTCTATCTTAGTTCACACTTTAAAAAAGGAAACCTTTAACCACGGTGTCTTTTCTTCTAAGAACAATCATATCTGAGGCTTAAAGTGACAGCCCTCGTGTCTGACCATTATAGAGCTTTGAGGGAATATTCTGCTATTATAACCCTCTGACATTTGATAACCTGCACGTAGGCTGAGTGGTAACTGTTAGGCAAACGAGCTGATGATCAGAAAACAGATAACCGAGAATCTGCTACACAAGGCAGACAGATCCCATCGGACCGCCTGTCCCGTGAGAGTCCACTGGCAGGTCCTGTTGGACTGCCTGTCCTGTCCCTTCCAGGCTACATGGAGGTTATTTTATTTAGATTGTCTTTGAGTTAGGGGTGCTGCAAAGGATGGAGACCATTTCTAAGCACAGCAGTTTATCTGTCACAAATGGCACTCCATTTTCCAGTGAAAACTATCCTTTCTGATGGGTTATGGGCTGGATTTTTTTCTGACATTGCACCTGCCACCCCACCCTCAGCGTTCTGGTGCCACTTCTGGGAAGCAGTTGGTGTCTTTTTTTTCTTTTACTTACCACTGTACTGACGAGGATAGTACCCTTGATTCTTAAGTCTGCTGGAACAGGCTCTGTTCCAGGTATTCTGAGGGCTATTGGAAACCAAGGCCCTGTTTGTCTCTGGTGAGGAAACTGTGTGGTAGGGGCATGCTGAGGTCAGGCCTCAAGGTGACTCTGATGTCCAAGAGCGGGGGCTGCAGTCTCTTAGAGTAAGGGAGCTGACGAGTTGTGTTTCTTTTTTTCCTCTTGCTTACAAGGGAAAGGAGGTGGGCATGCAGAACGGCCCTTTGTGGACCAGTTTGGGTTTGACGTAGTGACATGCTGTGGATACCTTCCCCAGGTGAGTGACACAGTGTCTGCGTCCATCTCACAATCAGGTCAGCTGTTCAGACACAGTGGCGGAGAGCACACCCTCTTCCTTTTCTGTGAGATTTAGTAAAAGTATTTGCACCCTTTTTTCTTTGCTAATTTTTAAGAGGTTGATGTGAGGTTTACCCACCTTATGTGCTAGGTAAGCATGGAGAAACAGAGAAGGACCCACAAGGTAGGATGCTGGATTTCAAGGTAGGTAACAGTTAGAAAATTTTAAAAAGTTTTATTTTAAATATACTAACCTCTCAAAGATAGCATAATGACAAGGATTGTAACTTTCAGTTTTATGATTTTGTGGTCGGCTCCCCTGGGAGTGGCAGCCTGGGGATTCTGCTGGATGCCTAGCAAGCATGGACTGAATAGGGCGGCCGTGCTCTCAGGGGCGGCTCCTTGGGAGGGGATACTGATGAATCTAGAAAACTTTCAGGGTTTCCTGGTGGGCATGGGGGCAGCAGGCACTATTCAGATTTTGAAATGCTGTAGGAAGTTGTCCAGAAACCTGCCTAGGGGCCATGAGTGGCTCTCTCTTGTCCTGCCTGCTCCAGGGGTGTTTCAGCCAGCTCCACCCCTTCTGCCTTTACTCATCGTGTGCGTGTTTGTGTGCACATGTGTGTGTGCATGCGTGTGTGTATCCATGTGTGCACGTGTATGTGCATGCATGTGTATATGTGTGAGACACTCTGTTTTCTGGCATCACTTCCTGCCTGCCCCATGTGCTGTGCTACTCCTGCCTGTCTGTCTTGCTCCCTCCTGGATGGTCCACACCCGTGGCCTGGATGACCTCTCTCAGGGGCCTTTTTGAACGGGGCTCCACATGACTTCTCACTTTATCATTCTCTGGAGAGGGGTTGTTCATGGCCGGACAGGTGGTCAGAAATGAACCATGAGGTCAGGAAAGGTCAGCTAGCTCTGGCCTCTGTGCTCTCATGTGAGTATAAGTGAAAAGAAAATGTCCTAGAATTCTTCATTCTACAGAGGGGATCCTGGAACATCCCTGTGCCTCCCACTGCTCTAGGGGTAGGATCTAGGTCGCAGTGTGTCCATGACACTCTGCAGCATCCTGTCACCACCACCCTTCCACACACTGTCCCAGCAGCCTTTCCACTTTGGGATTCTTTGGGCATTTGAGCCCTCCCTCTGTTCTGGAGTTTCCCAGCCAACTCTGCTTTCTTTGCTGTCACCTGTGCAGGTGAACGACTGGCAAAAGGACTGGGTCACGTTCTATGCCCAGCAGCGCATTCAGCCCCAGATGGACATGGTGGAGAAGGAGTCTGGGGACAGGGAGGCCCTTGAGCTTTGGTCTGCTCTGCAGGTGAGCCAGGCCCCCATGCACCCAGTGCCTACAGCATGTCCCACAAGGCCCTGGTGTGGGGGAGGCACCAAGGCAGGTGGCCACTCCAAGTCTGGTTCTGGGCAGTAAGTGGTGTCCCATCCACCCTGCCTGAGCCCTGGGTGTCAGAGCGCAATGCTGCGGCCAGATCATGGAGCAGCACTTGGAGAAACATCTGCATCCCTCATCATGCGTGGGTCACTTTGCTAAGGTCCATTTTCCTCCCTGCAGTTGAAGATCCCTGACCTGTTCCGGGGTCTAGAGGTTGTCCCAGCCCTACTCCACGGAGACCTCTGGGGAGGAAACGTAGCAGAGGACTCCTCTGGGCCTATCATTTTTGATCCGGCTTCATTCTATGGCCACTCGGAGTATGAACTGGCAATAGCCGGCATGTTTGGGGGCTTCAGCAGCTCCTTTTACAGTGCCTACCACAGCAAAATCCCCAAGGCCCCAGGATTCGAGACGCGCCTTCAGCTATATCAGCTCTTTCACTACTTGAACCACTGGAATCATTTTGGATCAGGGTATAGAGGATCCTCCCTGAACATCATGAGGAATCTCGTCAAATGAGGCTGCCTTCCTCTGGAGGGAGGCCTCTATAGGGAGCGTGCTGGGGCCTCAAGATCAGGCACACCAGGTTCTGACCAGAGTGCGCAGCGGCCCTCCTGTCCCTCCACAGTCCTTATCTTGAACTCTTCCGTGTTTTTTCATGTGGCAGGAATGGCTTAAGACCAACTCAGTCACTTATTTCCAAGCCATGTAAAGTACATAACATCGCACAGGAAAGTGTTGTCATCCTAAAGTTGTACACTTTGTTAGACTTTACAGCTAGATAGAGCCGCAGTAGAGATATGGTGTGAACAGAGAGACCTGTGAAGCGTGGGTGGCATTGAGCCACGCTGCTGTTCCAGAGGTGGAGAAACCATGAGTGATCTCATGTGGGGTGGCGCAGGGTATCTAGTGTGCAGGGAACTGGCCAGTGTGCCCGGGGCACTGTTGCTCTGAGGACACCTTTCTGCCTCCTTCTGCCTGCTCTCATGTGCAGGAACGTCTCTCAGCTGTTCACAGTGATGCTGCTTGATGGGTAAGACTTGGGTCTAGATGTGAAACCACTTTACTGAAAGCTTGTATAATGACCAGTTCCAAACTTGAGCACATTCCCTTTTCTTTCTGCATTGCCTCTGGACCCTGCCACAGGCTGAGCAAGTCTGTGAACTAGTCCTTGGAGTGACCAAGCAAATAGCCTGCGGTGTCCTCGGGTAAATTTAGGAGCCTCGAGTCGCTCCTATTGTTACCCCATTTTGTGTGCTGTTTTCTAAAGCTTGCTGCGTCGTCATTCCTTTGCAATGTATAAAATAAACTAATATTTTTCCCTCCTTCAATATTGTAGTGATGAGACATATTTCATGAATGGCAGTGATGCTAATATATCCTTTTGTATAAAAATTTGAATAAACCTGCAGTGATTTCAATAATGCATGAGACTATATATTTCCCTCATTTATTGTAATTCAGTGTTTATCTTAGTTGTTTGCTGGGAAACCTTAGTGATATATTGTGACGAAAGACAGGTACAACTGTTGTTTCTTAAAAGAGCAATATTTATCTTGTCTTTTGTTCAAATAAGAGAATAGCACATAGTTTCAAAATAAGAGCAGGCTCAGCCTAAGGACTATTTATAATACTTGACTAGAGGTGCAGCTTAACTGCTATTTTATTCCTATGAGATTTGGAAAACATTAAAGGGAGAATGGAAGTAACTGTAGAATTATTATTTGGGGGAAGAAGCCCATGGGTGACTGTGCTGGGCCTGGCTCAGGGCTTGGAAGACACCAGTGTTTGAGGAACCCCAGTGGTGTCCCTGAAGTGGTTTGAAGAGATCGTATTTTTTCTCGTTTGCTTGCTGTTTCTATGTCACAGGTCACAGAATTCAGAGGCAGTACCGAGTTCCTTTAGAGCCTCAGTTTTTGTGGGAGGGGAGAGAGGACTGTGAGTTGTCCAAGTTTCAAACCTAGCGATTCCAGCACTATCATTTGCCAGGATTTTAGCTTGTTTACTCTGACCCTGGGGAAACTGATAACCGTTACCAAGGAAAATGATGCCCTGAAACAGCTTCCTGACGAAGGAACACACGTGTGCTGCCTTACTCCCTGCCAGGCAGTGCTTTACCAAGCAACACAAACTTGGTTTCCAGGATGGTTTTGGTGCTGCCAGACCTGAGGTCTTCCGCAGAGATAATTACTCTACAACCGAAACCATCTGAGAAGCACAGCCCGGGGTCCTTCTTCTCCTCTGTGGTTAGTCAAGTAGGAGCAGAGTGGTCAGCCCGCCAGGACACAGTGGATGGAATGTGTATTTGCTCAGCCTTAGAGGATCTTAAAGAAGAGCCTCCACTTCATAGTCCTGTATTTCACAGGAATCATCAGTGCTTCGCATCCTGTAGCCTCGAGTAGGCAAATGCCTGGACCAGCATTGGGAACCACGAGTCCCTGGTGGGGCACATGGCCTTTCAGCTCCCAACCGAGCTGCTCACAGGCCCTGCTGGGCTTGGAGGGCGCGAGGCAGCCTCCCTGGTGTTGGTCGCTGCCTGAGAAAGGGTGGCCTGGACTCCCTCTTCTGACAGAACCCATTCAGGCCTGTGCCGGCCACAGGAATGGCTGACTCTGCCCCGTGATGGGCCCCTCGATTCTGTGGGATGCTCGGGGCCCTGGATGTCATTCGGTGTCAGCACATTATGGTGATGAGAGCCAAGGCCAGAGCTTTCCCAAAACATTAATAGGAAGGACATGTCAGTCTCCCAGAGGAGCCGGCCTTCTTCTCACAGTGTAGTGCTGTGCGTGTGAGAGGCTGAGAGAGTGCAGCCAGCATGGAAACGCAGGGAGAAAGGGTCACGGACGTGTGGCAGGCACTTAGCTGATAAATAATATTGTGGTGTTTGTCAGCTTTTTAAACTTTGCGATTTGTTGCAATTGCTCATTTTAAAATATCTATTTTTGTACCTAATTTTGTATTCATTAGTGTACCTATTTCATATGTATAATGTATATATTTTTTCATAAAGTTTGCCAAAATCAAATAAGCTTCAGGCCCAAAGGCTCCTGGGTCTACTCAGTTGATTTTATGCATTATTCTGTTCCATGAAAGACCACACACATCTCATCGGCGGATGAGCTTCCTAACGTGAAACGGTGCTGCTTTCTGGGCTGGCTGAGCTGGACGAAGTGGGGGAGGCTCAGTTTCAAGGGGTAGTGTGTGCCGCGTCCTGATGGCGGCCTCTGGTCCTCACAGAGCAGCTTAACATCTGAAATAAAGGGGGGACTTCGCTCTGGACACAGCTCCGAGACTCCGTGGTCAAGGGAAGAGCTGAAGGAGGTTCGTTCCATTCAGGGCAGCTGTGAGCATCACTGGGAAGCCTCGGGCTGGACGTCCAGGGAAGTGGCCGCAGCCTGAGCTCCCATCGAGGGCCCTGCGTTCTCGTCCTGGGATCTCGGGCGTAGGGCGGCTTTGCTTGTTATTTCTCACTGAAAGTGGGAATATTGTATCAAAAGCCCTCATTATCTAATGCTGTTAAGGTATCAGCCTTTCCACAGAAGTGAGTCTTTGGATAACTGAAATCAAGCCTTCCACCCCAAAGTGTTTTATTAATATTTTGCATCCTTTTAATGAAAGTGCACCTAAGACACATGCTTGTCTATCTTCTTAAATAGAAGAACCTGTCCTTCCCGCCCGCTCCTGTCCCAGGAATGGTACCACATCCATCATTTTCCAGGGCTGCCTGCGTGTCTTAGCACAGGGCCTGGCATGGCGGCTGATCAGGCACTCTCAAGTTGGAGCAGTTCAGGGAGGGCTTGGCAGAGCTGTGGCAGAGCATGTGGAAACTGAGGAGCAGTGCGGTGTCCAGCTCCAAGGGGCTGTGGCCACTCAGTCCCGAGGTGTGGCCTTGACGGAGGACGAAGCCCAAGGCCACCTTGCTGGCAGAACGTCAGGGAACAAATGCCCTAACGTCATCTTCCTCCCTTCCTCCTGTCTCCTCTTGGACTCCTCTTTGGCCAAACCCAAGCAGGCCAGCTTGTTAATAGAGTGGTACAGGGCAGTCCCCAGGCAGAGAGGAGTGGACGTGGTGGAAGTTGGATGTGAAAGAGAAGCGGTAGAAACGGGGCACAGGCCTCAGTGGACTATGTTGACCAAACGGTCGTGCTGCTCCCTCTCCCTCAGCACCCTGTCCTGTCCCCTCCTGAGGCTCCTGGGCCTCCCTGCTTCTCGTCACCCAGCTCACCTGCTCGCGGGAAAACCTGCAGCCCTCTCCCTGCCTCCTGGATTTCCCCCTCTAGTTTGCCTTTACACTGCACCCCAAGTCATCTAAGGTACAGATATTTTTAAACAGTGTTATCATTTACATACCATAAAATCTACCCCACTAATCTTTTAAGAAACTTAGGATCACTTCACTGTCCTGCCCCTGAATCTTCAATGGCTCTTGTTAGTAGCTCCATTGCTAAAATAAAGGCCTTCCTATCCTGGTACCTGCATAGCCGTTTCTGCATGCACCTGTTCTCACTGAGTGACCTGAGCACCCATGTGGTTTCTGCATGGCCTTTGATATGTAGTTACAGACCGTATTGAGTTGCAGCAGGAAAGTTACAAGGGGCTATGGGAAGATAGCAGAGAAAACCAACTGTAGACTCAAGAGTTGGAATTCCAAAAGAGACAGCAGAAAACAGCAAGGAAATCTGAGAACTGAAGACAATGTCCCAGGATTGGAGGACCCAGGTTTCCATCCTAAAATGATCCACCAGTCCTGTCCAGAGGATGACAGTAGACTCACTCAAACACCTCTCTAGGGAATTTTCAAACACTGGTGACACAGGGAAGACCCTAAAACCTCCAGAGAGAGAAGAGTTTCCACACAAAGAATAAGAATCAAAATGGGCTCAAAGTTCTCAACATCAAAACTGAGCTGCTAAGCAGTGGAGCCTTCTCAGTTCCCAAAGACCGTGATCTGATCTCCAATGAGGAATTCCATAGCCAGCCAAACTGTCAACCAAGAATAAAGAAATTACAGATGCACAAGGGCTCATCGACCTGTCACGAATCCTTTCTCAAGATGCAATGGCAGGGTGGGCTTCCAGCGGAGAGGGAAAGTTAGGGAGCCGTGGGAGCCCTTCTGGCAGACGGCCGTAGCAATCCTCCCGCACCACCTGCTGCTGGGCAGTGCCTTGCCACTGGCGGTGCGGAGGTGGGTGCTAACCCCCTGCTCTCGATTGTGGCTTCGGAGACTCAGAACCAACAGGAGGAGGTGGAAGGGATGTGCTTGGCTTCTGAGGCCAGGTCAGAAAAGGCCGCTGCCTTTGCTAGTTCTCCTGGAACCCTGGCTCCCGGGGTGCTCCCTCTGGGAACCTGGCCTCTGTGCTCAGGGAAGCTCAGGTCACACCGGAAGGCCACATGGTTGTGTCCTGCTTGACAGGGACTGCTGAACCCAGGTTCTAGTCATCCCAGCCTAGGTGCCAGATGACCCCAGCCCCAGGAGAGCAGGCCAGCCGGCCACAGGGACACCAGCTCCCAGAGGCTTTGCCCCTCTGAATCTGGCTGCTGTCTTGGCAGGACCCTTGAGTCTCTGTGGGGCTCTAGAAAATCAGCTTGCTTGAAACCTCACACAGATGTTGGTCTGACCAAAGTGCTTTTGGCTCTATCTTCCCAGAGGCTGCCTACCTCTTAGAAAAGATGTCTCTAACCTAAGTGGGTCCCTTATGGAGGACAAGAGCTGCAGGGCTGGTGGCTGGGAGGCCCGGAAGGAAAACCCCACAGGCAGCATGGTGTGGGGTGGGCTTCCTGGGACATCTTGGGAAGGCAGTGTTCCGGCCCTGCCCTGGGACCTTCTGGGGTCTCTGTTGCCAGCCGGCTGCCTTTGGAGACTCATGGGCCCTGAAGTCAGAAAGATGCACTTTCAAATCCCATCTGCCACCTTCCGGCACTGGGACCCTGGGCAAGTTAATCTGTGCCTCAGTTTCTTTATCTGGAAGGTGGGAGCTAGGACAGGCCCCCTTCACAGGGTGGTGGTGAGGCTTAGCTGACTTTTCACTTAGGCTGTAGCATAGTAAAAGCTCCAATAAATGGTAGTTAGCACCAAATCTCTCTTCCTAGGCCCTTATTTTGTAAAGGAAACTCATTTTGTAAAGCTATCCCAGAGGTGGGCAGGGGCCTCATGGGTTAATGAGGAGGGAGGCGGTGGTAACTCACTTTAAATTACCCCTGTGCATGTGTCTGTGTGCAGGTGGGCAAGTGTGTGCCTTGAAGCGCCCTTCCCAGTTTGTCTGTAATGGGGCCCCACTCGGGGCGCCCAGTATCGGCCGCCAGCAGCCGCTATCTGCTATCTCCGAGGGCACCTGGTCCCCTGGGGCCTGGCCAGGGGCAGAGAGGCCCCAGCCTTGCCTGGACGGTGGGAGTCCTGCGCCCTGGTCCCAGGGGCAGCCCAGGTCTGGAGCCTGGCCTGTGTGCTGCTGGGTGGGAGGGGATGGCGGGGGCGGGGATCTCAGGGGAGCGGAGGAGAAGGGGGGCCACTGGGCGGGGCGGGGATCACAGGGGAGTCACGGGGCGGGGAGCGCGGGGGGTGGGGGGAGCCACGGGGCGGGGATCTCAGGGGAGCGCGGGGGGACCACGGGCGGGGAGCGCAGGGGAGCGCGGGGGGGGGAGCCACGGGGCGGGGAGCGCGGGGCGAGGGGGAGCCACGGGGCGGGGATCTCAGGGGAGCGCGGGGGGGTGGCCACGGGGCGCGGAGGGCAGGGCGGCCTCTCCCGCAGCCGCGAGTCGCTGCGCGTCCCCGCGTCCCCGCGTCCCCGCGTCCCCATGGAGCAGCTGCTGCGCGCCGAGCTGCGCACCGCGACCCTGCGGGCCTTCGGCAGCCCGGGCGGCGGCTGCATCAGCGAGGGCCGCGCCTACCACACAGACTCGGGCCCCGTGTTCGTCAAGGTCAACCGCAGGGCGCAGGTGCGGACCCGGGCGGGGCGGGGGCTCTGCTGGGTCCCCGCGCGGGGCCTGTGCGGGGCCAGGGCGGCGACGGGCGGTGTCACCGACCGGCGGGCTCTGGCGCCTGCAGGGTCAGCCCCGCTCAAGCGTTCTCTTGGGGGCCAAGGTTTGTGTCTCTGCTGCACGATTAATTTCCTTCCTTTTGCCTCCACGCACAGGCTTTTTGGGTTGTTTTCATTTTTTTACCCGTCAAGCATGGGGGGAGGAGAGGCGAGGGGTTCTGGGCTCAGCTCTGGGCCCAGGGTCCTCCTCGGCAGGTGGGAGAGGCACCCCAAGATCCCTCAGAGTGGTGAGTCCAACCCCGGGAAGCGGTTTTTGGGTCAGGCTTCACGCTGGCCCCGGAGGGAGGCTGCCCGCCTTTCCTGCGCAGGGGCGGTCAGGCGGGGACTAAGCAGTCTGCAGCCGGGTGTTCTCCACCCTGCAAGTTTGGGGGTTGCCGGACACGCTCCCACCCTGCCACCGTTCAGCATTCCAGGTGCAGCCTGGCAAGGAGTGCCGGGCTGGGGATGCAGCCCCTGGTTTTCTCCTCCGGCACTTTGAATTAAAGGGTGGAGTTGTTTTCCTGTTTTGGTAATAGATGCTTTGGTCCGTTCGCAAGTTTTAATTTGTTAAAGCATACAGAGGTATTCACAGACCACATTAATTCACAAACCACTCTAATAAACGAATGTTTTAAATTGAAGTGTATCATACAGAAGGTGAGAGTTCACCTCATTTAAAATTGGGATATGTGTGAGAATGTTTTTGACACAGGAGGGCCCCTGGGTCCCCCTGGAGGCTTTGGGTGTGGGGTACCTTCCTGGCTCTCCAGTCCCTGCTGGAGGCATCTCTAGGGCCCCCACCTTCCCTGCGTCAGATGTGCGCCTGAGACACTTCCATGGCTGCTGCTCCACCGTAAGAAGCAGTGAGCAAGGTGGAAAGCTAGAGGACACCCCAACCCCCCACAGGCCTGTGCTTCCTCACCTCTGGCAGCAAGGGTTGCCTGTAGGGCGACAGCATCCGCACATCCCCAAACCCTCAGGCCCCAGGCTCAGCCTCATCCTTGCAGCTTCCTGTCAGAAAGGGCCCTTTGCACCCCATCCTGGGGGAGTGGATACCTGCTCCCCAGCTGGTTTCCGTGGCTCGAGGTCCTTGTGCCTCCCACGAGCTGGCTTCTGTCGGGCCACACGTCCCGCAGCCTGGTGCAGAGGTCCTGTTGGAACCAAGCTTGCGGAGCTCAGGAGGCCCACATCCGTGTGCCCATGCAGGCCCGGCAGATGTTTGAGGGGGAGATGGCCAGCCTGGAGGCCCTCCGTGGCACCGGCCTGGTGCGGGCACCACGGCCCATGAAGGTGATCGACCTGCCGGGGGGCGGGGCTGCCTTTGTGATGGAGCATTTGAAGATGAAGAGCTTGAGCAGGTGAGTGTGTGTGTGAGACACAAACACACACACACGCAGGGACATACATGCAGGGACACACACAGGGACACACATACCCACAGGGATACATGCACATACACACAAGGACACACACATATGCCCAGGGACACACACATACACACAGGGACACACACACACACACACACAGACACACAGGGACACACACGTACATGTACACAAGGACACACACAGGGTCACACACACATACACAGACAGACAGACAGACAGGGAGACAGAGACAAAGATAGGGACCGAAAGGGAGCAGCCTCTTGCTCTCTTGCTGAGCTGCCCATGTAACTCTCCCCAGTTACCAGAGGCAGGGCCAAGAATCCCACCCTGCCATTTTTAATGGAGACAAAAAGTTATTGCTTTCTGGTATAGGACTGATCTTTTAGGTTAGTTTGGCTATAATGAGGCTGCATAAAATAAGTGTATATGAACTTATCACTTCTATTGTGTTAATACTTTACAGTGCATTAATGCCAGCTCCATTTGGGCAGAATGAGGCTGATGTATTAATTATCTGGAGTCCTTATATTTTTTCCTAATTATTAGTCATACATAGTCATTGTATAAAATTTGGAAAATACAAATTCGCATAAAGACATAAAGCCACCCACTAGCAAAGAATGGCTGCTGTCAACATTTTGGTGTATGATTTATCATCCTGGCCTTTTTTGTATGTGTAATTTACATTAGTTTTTATAAAAACTGGGAACTGAATTTTCACCTAATATTACTTTTTTAGCATTGGTTTCTTAATTCCCAGTACCTAAGACTTCTGCTGAAGCTCATCTGCCTAATGCCTCTTGTTGATTTTACACAATTTTTTTTCTTGGAAAGGGTCATTGCCTGGTGTTCACTTTTTACTTTTCAAAGAATGGAGAGTAGTTTTTAAGGTATTTAAAACATTTCTCAAAATAGTACATATTGGGTGATGCTATTATTTCTTATTTGTTATTTTAATTGGCTGCATTTCTTCTTTCCTTAGTCAGGCATCAAAACTTGGGGACCAGATGGCAGATTTGCACCTTTATAACCAGAAGCTTAGGGAGAAGTTGAAGGAGAAGGAGAACACAGTGGGTATGTTGAGATTGCTTTTGTGTACCCGTGACCCAGCTGCATTGTCTACCGTAGATTGGTGCTCATGGTGCTTCTTGGTGGCATTTCAATAATAGGTTGAATTGCAAACCATCTCCCTTTACACTGCATTATGAAAATGGGATTATTAAATAAGAATTTTGATGGAGCTGATAAGCTAGTGGAATTGGCTCATGGCCCCTTTCGTACCCAGCCCTGCTGTCCAGTGCGCTTGAGGGAGGAGTGGCCCCTTTCGTACCCAGCCCTGCTGTCCAGTGCGCTTGAGGGAGGAGTGGCCCCTTTCGTACCCAGCCCTGCTGTCCAGTGTGCTTGAGGTAGGAGTGTCCTTGAAGATCCATGTGCTGACTAATCACTACCGTATGTAGTATATCCTCAGACCACCTATATTCTAGCGTGTGCAGCCCAGGCCTGTACTGGTGCTATGCTGAGGTCTGACATTTAAGAGAAAGACAAGCAGCTCTTTCAGGCCAAGGATCTCTGTCGACAGGCTGGAGGGCTGAGGGTGCTGAGCGCCAGTATGTGACCAAGTTCGGCTTCCACACAGTGACGTGCTGCGGTTTCATCCCACAGGTGAGTGCATGGGTGAGGATGTGCCTGCTTAGCTGGTAGCCATTTCCCAACACCCCAGTGCTGGTCACCAACCCCTTGTATGTGACCGAGTGCCAGTCACCAGGCACCAGCAGGATTGACCACTTGATTTCTGAAAGCAGAGTCCAGGCTGTGGTACCTGGGCTGGGGAGAGCAGACGCAGGGTTCACTGAGCTGTGCTCAGAGGGAGTGGGACAGGGTGGGGCAGGCAGAACAGCATTCCAAACGGGTGCAAAGGTCACGTGTTGGGAAGGTGCCTGCCCAGGGATGGGGAGGGACTAAAGAGAGTGGCATGTGGCAGCAGAGTGGGCAAGATCAGGGAGTAAGTCCTGGTCACTCACCTCCTCTCCTGGGCCTTTAAAAATCATTGTTGTTATTGAGATACAGTTGAGATGTAATTCACATACCATAAAATCCACCATTTAAAAGTATATAATTCAGTGGTTTTTAGTATACTCACAATGTTGTGCAACCATCACCACCACTTCCAGAACATTCTCATCACCCTAAAGCAGCACCTGTTAGCAGTCACTCCCCATTCTCCCTCCCCCAGCCCTTGGCAATCCCCGGTCTGCGTTCTGTTTCTTAGGGATACGTCTGTTCTGGACGTTTCCCATCAACAGAATCGTACCACATGTGGCCTTTTGTGTCTGGCTCCTTTCACTCAGTGTAATATTTTCAGGGTCCATCCGTGTTGTATTTTCATTCCTTGTTGTGGTCGAATAACACTGGTGCCTCTTGAATCCTCGTCTTTGAAGCCTGTGAAGTTCCAAAGGCGGCTGTCTCCCTGGACGGCCCGACCACCTTGTGTCTACCTGGGCAACGCCATTACTGGAGCATATTCTGCCTGTATTAGGGACGCGATGCCTGTGGCCTAAGAGTCTGTCCAGTTTACAGTCATTGCTTCCTTCAGGGAAATACTTTCAAGTTTGGCTCCTCCTTGAAGCCTTCCTTGACCAGTTGGGTCGCTGTGGACAATGTTAACAGAAAAAAAATGAACTCTGTAAAATAATTCAAAGAGGTTTATTCTGAGCTGGATGTGAGTGACTGTGGCCTGGAGCCACACAATCTCAAGAATTCCTGAGGAAGTGCACCCAAGGGGGTCAGGCTACAGCTTGGTTTTATGTATTCGTGGAGACAGGAATTGCAGGTAAAATCAGAAATCAATACATGGAAGGTATACATTGGTTTGGCCCCAAAAGGTGGGACATCTCAAAGTGGGGGCTTACAGGTTATAGGTGCTTCTTTGATTTGTAATTGGTTAAAGAAATAAAGCTTTGTCTAAAGACTTGGAGTCAGTGGAAAGGAATGCTTGAGTTAAAACAGGGGTCAGCTGTCATGTGATGCCAGACCAGAGTCAGGTTGGAAAAGTAAGCCACATTATACCGGATTAATTAAAAAAAAAAAAAGCCACTGATTAATGAGATTTTATGGTTTATAAGACCTGACCTAACCTTTGTCTTGCATGGCCTTAGGTCCTTTGAAATTTAATATCTTACTGCCATAAAGAGTCTGTTTTGTCTGTCTTACAATCTCTATTTTAACATCAATGCTGGGGAGTTGTAGCTAAATTCCAAAAGGGAGGGGTGTAAGGAGGTGTGTTTGACTTTCCTTCCTTTCATGGCTGGAAACTCAGTTTTAAGGTTTTTCTGGGGTACCCCTGGCCAAGAGGGGGTATGGTCAGTTGGTAGGGGCTTAGGATTTTATTTTTAGTTTATGACAATGACCAGGCTCTCCCTGGCGTGGGTGAAGGGTGATTCTCCCAGTTGGAGGTCACTTGGGGCAAGATCCTTCTTAGGAAGCCCAAGGGAGATTTAGGGCTCCCAGCCAACATGCAGCCCTCATGTTTGGGGTCCCTGGAATGGCATGTGGTGATTTATCAGAGTTGTCAAGACCCCCCAGATCTCAGCCAAAGCCAGCTTCCCTGGGGTTGCACACCTGTCTGGAGCTAGTGACCAGTACAGTCTTTGTTCCAGGTGAGCACAGCTGGGTGTGGCTTGTGGTCCTGCTTTGGATGCTGAGTTTAAGGGCTGCAGGTGATGCTGGGTTCTGCAAAGATTTGGTTGACCTAGCAGAGTGTTTTTTCAAATATTCAAGAACTAAGAAATGGAATCTTATGCAGAACTCCACTGTGTGAAGTGGGTGAGAATGGGGCTGTCCCTTAGGAACACAGATGGCCCCTGAGTGCCCCTTCAGACCCCAGGATCAAGGAACCAACTTAGAGTGACTGCAGCCCAGCCAGGAAGTGGGGCAGGACCTGGGAGGACATGTGGGCCGCCTCCTTTGAGCTATGACAAGATTGTCCTGCATGTAGCACCTTGGACCAGCCCCAAGTTCCAGAGACTTCCTGCTCCTTGGGAGGGTTGAGTGGGTCCCTGGGGGGTGTGTGCTGTAGCCAATGGTGGGCAATGCCAAACGGTGGACTTCTCAGACACCCAGTGCACCAAGCCCTGTCGGGACCACCAACATGGTTGGCTGTGGCAACTGGCACGTTTTGTGCACTGCCGAGTACTGGGCATTGTTCTAAGTGCTTTATTTTACTCAACTCACCCGGTTGCCACAATGGGTGATGAGGCTGGTAACATCATTGATCCATTTTATAGATGACACTGATGCACAGAGAAGCCAAGTAACACCTGAGACCTTGAGTGTAGTAAGTGAAGGGGCCAGGATTTGACCCTCAGTCTGGCTTCAGAGCATGGGCTCTAACCATTGCATGACACTGCCCCTCTGTCAAGTGAGGCCCAGCCATTGGAACCAGCTGTACATCCAGGTGGCAACTGCCCCTAGTAGCTCAGGGGACAGCCATGTCTTTCTGTGGGTTTGGGGATCACAGCCTCTCTGCTGGGCAGGGGGACTAGGCTTGCCAATGCTGGTCTCCTGTTCCCAACACTCACTCTGCATCTTTTATGACGTGGTCATCTTCCAGAGGGAGGACAGAGCTCTGACACCGGGACCTGGGCTAGGCAACTGGGAATGATGGGATGTTGCAGGTGCACCTCAGCGCTGGGCCCCAACAGTCCTCTGTGGGGAGGGGCCTTTCCGTCCTGCTTTCAAGGTGCACCCAGCACCAGGGAGTGGACCCAGGGGCCAAGTGACCACAGCACCTAAGCACAGGGAGAGTCTCGATGGTGAGGACCACTGGCTGGGGAAGTCAGCCTGCTCATCACTGGGGCACGTGCTCTTCAGAACAGTCCTTCCTAGAGGAGTCTCACAAAGTAACCTTTTATAAAATAATCTTTGTATTTTTCTCTATTGAGGTATAGTTGACATAAACTTCACCCACCTGAAATGTACAATTTACTAAGTTTTGACATGTGTTTATACCCACGAACCACTTACCATAATCAAGATAATGAGTATATTGGTCATCCCCAAAAGATTCCTGGTGCCCTTTTGTAACCTCTTCCTTCTGCCCTTCCCTGCTTTTGGGCAACCACTGATTTGCTTTCTGTTGCTGTGGATGAGTTTGCATTTTGTGGAATTTAATACAAATAGAATTGTACGATATGTACTCTTTTTTGTCTGGCTTCTTTCACTCAGCATAATCATTCTGACGTTCATCTATGCCAAAAATTCTCTGCTGTTTATCCATGATACTAATCCATGTTGCATGTGTCAAAAGTCCATTCGATTGTATGGATAAACCATAGTCTGTTTATCTGTTCACCTGTCGATGGACATCTGGGTTGTTTCCAGTTTTTGCTGTTACAAGTAAAGCTGCTATGAACCTTTGAGTACAAGTCTTTTCGTGGACAAATGCTCCCATTTATCTTGGATAAATACCTAGGAGGGGAATGACTGTGTCATATGGTAGGTTCATATTTAACTTTTTGTTTGTTTGTTTTTAGAGACAAGGTCTCCCTTTGTCGCCCAGGCTTGGGTGCAGTGGTGTTATCACAGCTCGCTATACCCTCAAACTCCTGGGCTCAAGCGATCCTCCTGCCTTAGCCTCCCAAGTAGCTGGGACTACAGGCGCGCACCACCATGCCAGCTAATTTTCCTGTTTATTTTTTGTAGAGATGGGGTCTTGCTATTTTGCTCAGGCTGGTCTTGAACCCCTGGTCTCAAGTGATTCTCCTGCCTCGGTCCCCAGAGTGCTGGGATTACAGGTGTCAGCCACCGTGCCTGGCCACATCCCCAAAATTATAAGTTGTGTATTCATTTTCATTCAATCAAAATACTTTCTAATTTCCATTTAGATGTCTTCCTTACATAGATTTTAGAAGTGTCATTTAGTTTTCAAATATTTGGGGATTTCCCAGAGATCTTTCTGTTGATTTATAATTGAATTCCGTTGTGGTCAGAGAATATATAATACTTTGTGTGACTTAAATCCATTTCAACTTACTGAGATTTGTTTTACGGCCCAGGACATGATCTATCTTGGTAAATGCTCCATGTGCACTTGAATATATATAAGGCTGTTGTTGGGTGGAGTGTTTTATGTTCTATAAATGTCAATCTGTTCTAGTTAGATGATAGTGTTGTTGAAACTGTCTATAAACTTTCTGTTTTCTGCCTATTTGTTCTATCAACTATTGAGAAAGGGGTTGAAATCTCTGGCTATGTCTTAGTTTGCTAGGGCTGCCATACAAAATACCATAAACTAGGTGGCTTAAAAGAGAAATTTATTTCTCACAGTTCTGGAGGCTAGAAGTCCCAGATCAAGATGATGGCCCATTTGATTTCTGGTGAGGGCCACTTCCTGTCTTGCAGGATGGCCGCCTTGTTGCTGTGTCCTTGACCGTGCTTGAGAAATAAATCCTTCTCTATTCTTATAAGGTCACTAATCCTATTGGATTAAGAATTCACCCTTATGACTTTATCTAACCCTAATTACCTCCTAAAAGCCCTCTCTGCAAATACAGTCACGTTGGGGGTTAGGGCTTCAACATATGAATGGGGGGGGGCACATTTTAGTCCATAGCAGGCTTTGGAATTTATCTTTTTCTCCTGAAGTTCAGTTTTATTTTCATATATTTTGATGCTCTGTTATTAGAGTTGCAAACATTAGTATTATGTCCTCTTCATCAAGTGAGCCCTTTTTTGTTGTGAAATGACTCACTTTATACTTGGTGATATTCTTTGTGGTAAAATCTGCTTTGTCTGATATTTTTATAGCCACTCTAGCTTTCTTTTGACTAGTGTTAGTGTGGTTTATCTTTTCTATCCAGATCCCCAAGTGCAGCCCCTTGACCGAATCCAAACTTTGGATTCGGTCAAAAGGCTGCTCTCAAGGATCCGGAAGGCCACATGTGGCCCTGAGGCTGCAGGTTCCCCCACCCCTGCAGGGTTTAGGCAGATTCTGTGTATAACAGTCCTTGGCTCCTTGTTGCCCAGGTGAATGAGTGGCAGGAAGACTGGCCGACCTTTTTCACCCGGCACCGGCTCCAAGCACAGCTGGACCTCATTGAGAAGGACTACGCTGACCGGGAGGCACGTGAACTCTGGTCCAGGCTGCAGGTGGGCACAGCAGTACCTCCTCTGGGAAAGAGGCTGTTATCTCAGGATCCCACAACATTTGTGTGGGGTCCTCTGGTAGAACTGAGCCTTGGAACAGAGCTGGCCAAGTCATGGACACTTTAGTGCCTGGCGACTGGCCTGACAGGGACACGGAAAGGGGGTGAGAACGGAAGACATGTTGGCTCCTGAGTGTGGTTCTCATGTGCTGGGTCACTGGGTGTTTAACCGCAGACTTTCCTGAGGGGAGACAGAGGTGCCTGGTTAGTAAAAGGTGGCATTTACTAGGACTCTTCTTATGATTGGTAACACTTGTCCACGCTTACCTTTGCCCCTCCTCTGCCAAAGCACAGATGTGTCATCCCTTGGTGAAGATGTGGGTACCAGATGCCCCAGAGTGACTGGTTTCAAAACACAATTCTCAAAATGTTAAAAATAGAATCCACACATAAATCCAGAGTGAGCATGCCGCAGAGAAGTTTTTTTTAACTCAGTAAAGTAACCAGCAGTATACAAAAGGGGTGCTGATATATACTTGCAGTGAAATAATAGTGGAGAGTTTCCTAATAAGTTAGGTACAAAACTGGCTCATAGTCGACAGAACTCTAAAACTGTAACCTCTAAGGGTCTTTTCTGTAGGGAAAGCATTAGCATTGTAAAGCTTCGGGACCTCAATTAGCAGTGAGTAGTGGGCCGGACAGAGCTGCCTGCCCCGGAGCTGGACGAGCCTGGTCTCCGGCCGGGCCTGGAGGGACGCGGAGTGTCCTTGCCGCATGTCCGGGTGCAGGGCAGTGATCGCCGCGTACCACTACCGCTCTCCTAGGCGAGGATCCCGGACCTGTTCCGTGGCCTGGACATCGTCCCCGCGCTGCTGCACGGGGATCTCTGGTCGGGAAACGTGGCGGAGGATGACGCAGGGCCCGTCGTGTACGACCCCGCTTCCTTCTACGGCCATTCCGAGTTCGAACTGGCGATCGCCTTGATGTTTGGCGGGTTTCCCAGACCCTTCTTCACTGCCTACCACCAGAAGATCCCCAAGGCGCCGGGCTTCGACAGGCGCCTGCTGCTCTACCAGCTGTTTAACTACCTGAACCACTGGAACCACTTCGGGCGGGAGTACCGGAGCCCGTCCCTGGGCACCATGAGGCGGCTTCTCAAGTAGCGGCCCGCACCCTGCCGGCGCCCCTGCCCGCGCCCCTGCCCCGCACCCCTGCCCGCACCCTTCCCCCCACCCCTGCCCCGCGCCCCTGCCCGCACCCTGCCTACACCCTGGCCGCGCCCCTGCCCACACCCTTACCCGCACCCCTGCCTGCGAGCTCCCGGGACTAATAAAGCCAGCAGAGGGGCCCGGGGACCGCGTGTGTGTGTCCTAGTTTGTCCCCGCGTCTCTGCCCGCCATGCAGGTGGGCTAACGCACAGGGGGCCCAGGCTTCTTGCCGGGTCTCCAGCAGGTTCACCGCGTATCGTAATCTGGGGGGAGTTTGGAGTTTGGATATTTTTGTGACGGTTGTGCAGGAATTCGCAGAGCTGGGGTTTGCTTGGGCTGACGTTGGCGCCGCGTTCCCCGCGGACTCAGGCTGCTGTTCCCGGCTCAGGCAGAGCCGGCGGCCCGGAGACCGGCCTGCCCGGGGCGGCACCGCTGGGTGGGGCCTCCCCGCGGTGGGCACCGCGCCAGCACTGCCGGCCCGCGGTGCCGCCGGATAACCCGGAGGTGCGGCGAGGTGGGCCGCGGGGAGTCCCCGACAGCCAGGTGTCTGCGGGTCCGTGTGGTCAGGCTGTCGGATGGCCAGCGTGGCCGGGATGTCCGAGCGGTCACGGTCCAAGGATCGGTCCGGGGACCCGCCCCTCCGGGCCCGCCCCTTCGGACCCGCCCAGGTACCCGGGCCCGCCCCCTCCGGACCCGCCCAGGTGCCCGGACCCGCCCCTCCGGACCTGCCCAGGTGCTCGGGCCCGCCCGCGTGCTCGGACCCCGTCCCTTCCCTTCGCCCGGGACCCGCAGCCTCGGCTCCACCGCGGGGGGTTCAGAACGTGTTCCCTGCGCGCCCTCCCAGGTCCTCCGACCTCACTCGCGCCTGCGCCCTTCAGAGCCTGCGTCGCCTCCGCGCACGGGCTGTTTTGGCGGCTGGCGCGCTCCGTAGCGGCCGGCGAGCGGGGTCGGAGGTCGTGGGGCGGGGCCGGAGTCGGTTGCCGCCTGGGCGGGCGCCTCCTTCCCTCCTCACTCGCGCCTGGTGTCGGCGCCCGAGCGGGGCCGCAGGGATGGCCCTGAGCTACGCGCCGGCCGCGGGCGGCCCGGACGAGGAGGCCGAGGATGACGCGCTGGCCCGCGGCGCCGCCCTGGAGGCCTTCGGCGAGAGCGCGGAGACCCGCGCGCTGCTCGGCGGCCTGCGGGCGGTGCACGGCGACCGCGCGGCCCGGGAGGTGGCGGAGGAGCGGTTCCGCGGTGCGTGCGCGGCAGCTGGCGCGCGCGGAGCCCGCCGGGGCGGTGCTTGGGGGGCCGCGGGCGTCGCGGGGTCACCGCCGCGTGCTGGGGCGGCCTGGGCGGGTGCGGGGAGCCGCCGACCCGGCAGTCTCGCGCCGCGCAGGCGGCGTGGGGACCGGGGTGCGGGGGGCGACGGCGGGACGGGCCCCGCGCCGCTCTGTGCCGAGTAGTCTCCGCGCGAGCCCTGGCGTCCCGCACTTGGGTAGTTAGGCGCGGCTCTGGGGGCCCTTCAGAGGCGTTCCTGCGTGGTTTTGTCTTCCTCGGTTTGAAGGGACGGCGTTGTCATTTTAGAGGGGCAGGCTGTGGCGCGAGGCGCCGCGGGTTTGGGCCCTGGCGCTGTCGTCGGGCTTGCCCCGTGACGGCTGTTCGGGGCCGGGTGAGCCGCGGGCGCGGGGCCGCCAGGGTTCCCTCTGGGGGGGCGCGGGAAGCCAGGTGCTGAGACGAGCGGAATCGCCGAGGAGAGGTGACCGCGGAGGACGTCGGCGGGAGGTGGGCGACGGCCTCAAACGTGCCTCTCGGGCCGACGGGGCCGGGGCTTTTTCTGGGCGTGGAATGAGTAACGTGCGGGCTGAGCGAGCATCGCCGCGCGTTTGGGGCGCAGCGCAGCGGGAGGTCGCGTCGGACTGGCACGACGCCGCGCGTGGCGGCAGGGCGGCCGGCCGGCTCCCGGGTGGGGACTGCAGGGCGACTCGCGGGGCGGCGGGTCCTCGGGCGAGATCTGCGGCGGAATGTGCGTGGCGTAAAGCCTCGTGTATTGTCTCTCTACCGCGAGGGGGTCCACCATTTCTGAAAACCAGCTCCAAAGGAGGGGGAGCAGTGAAACAGAAAATTACACGGTTCTGGTCAGCAGATCTCACTGGCCTGGGAACTTGGGACGGAAGAGAATTGCAAAAGGGCATTTTTGTTCAGGGAACTGGGTACATATCCAGGGACCAGAGAAAGCCCATTTTCCCGTTCCTGGGAAGTGGTGAGATGTGGAGGTGCGTGGCGGGCGAGAACCACGCAGGCAGTCATTGGGTTGGACAGAAGCAGTTTCGGCTGCTGGGAGGAGTAGAGAGCAAGCTGGCCTGGGGTCAAGGAGGTTACAGGGTCATGGGGTCAGGGAGTTGGCAGGGGTATGGAAGGGAATGGTGCTTGGGATTGTTTGGCAGGGGAGCATGCGAGGAGTGGAAGGGATGTGTGTCTAACACGGGGAGTGCTGCGCTGGGCTCCTAACAGGAGGTGGAGGCCTGGAGAGCCAGTAGAGGAAGAGGGCAGGAAGGGTGCAGAGGAAGTGGGAGAACAGGGTCCAAGAGGAAGGTGTGCTGAGCAAGCAGAGAGTGCATGGCTGGGCCGCAGTGGCCCTCAGGAGGCTGGAGGGAGACGGGTGCGGCCCCCCAGGCGTGCCTCTGTCAGCGAGAGGAGAGTGTGCTCTTGGGAGCTGCCCTGTAGAAGTTAGCAAGGGAAAACAGGAGGGTGTCTGAGGCTCACATGTGTGTTTGCTTAGTGAGAATTAACTTTCATGTTCTTTTTCTTTTCAGTAATAATGGACAAGTATCAGGAGCAGCCACACCTGTTGGACCCGCACCTTGGTAAGAAGAGAAGCTGATGATTGTGATCATTCAGTTACAGATGACCATGAACGCCTGGGTATATGGTGCTAGCACATGTGTGTGTTGCCAGCAGAAGGTGTCAGGATAAAGTGCCAGGAAGTGTCTGAGTCTTATTTGCTTGCAGGGCCTGGCCGGTTGGTATCAAACCTGCGATAGTGGCTTGAGTTCCAGAGGTCATTCCAGGCTGTGGGCAGATGTGTGTGGGCTACTTTCTTCCTCTCTGTCATTCAGAGGAATCAACTTGCTCCTCATTTGTATGTTTTAATTTGTTTACATCTGGGCACATGTTGTCTTTCTGACAGTAGTCACACAGGGTTAAGTGCTTTACATGGGTCATCATTTAATCCTCACAGCTGCTAAGGAGTGTGTCTGTGATCGTCTCCATTTTACAGATGGATACGCCGAGGCTTGGTTTTCTTACTTTAGTGTAAAGGGATTGAGTTTTTGTTTTCTCATTGTTTTCTTTATTTTTGACCTGATTAAAATTTTTTTCTTTTCTATCTACAAAAATAACAAGTGCTCCTGCCAGTGAACTTGGGAAGGAGGAAGGCAGCAATATTAACTAAGTTGAGAGGCAGCATGGGTGGGGGTGAGGTACGTGAGCCCTGGGGTCAGACTGCCTGGGTTCACATCCCAGCTCTACCACTCAGTCACTGAGCCGCTCTGTGCCCGAGTTTCCACACCTGTAAAATAAGTGATCAGCAGTGTCTGCCCCACAGGTGTTGAATCCTGTGTGTGAGCTTCTAAGAGTTAGCTTTTGGTGCACACACATGTGCCTCTTAAGTGGGCTGGTGCTGAGCATGCTGTTTCTTTTTTTTCTTCAAGTAGCAGCTTTTGTAGAAGGTGAGCTTTCTTTTTTATTTTTTAAAAATTTTTTGTAGAGATAGGGTCTTGCTATGTTGCCCAGGCTTGTCTCGAACTCCTGGCCTCAAGCAATCCTCTCAAAGTGCTGGGATTACAGGCTTGAGCCACTGCGCCCAGCCTCCTCTTTCTTTATATCCTTGCCAAGACTGGATTTGAATTTTTAAAATCTTTATCAACGTAAACTTGTCTATTAAAGAGGAAAAAAGGCATAACTTTTTTTTTGCATTTTGATGTTTCTTACTGAAGGTGAACTATGATGGTTAAGAAATTTGCCCCAGGTTACACAGCTAGTAAGTGTTCCAGCCAAGATTTAAATCCAGAGTCCACTGCAGACCCTTATGCTTCATGTCTGTGTGATCGTGAAGGTGATGAGAAAATCTACGAGTTCTTAAGGGCTGTATTAAACAAGCAGTGTCAGCCAGGTGTGGTGGTGACGCCTGTAGTCCCAGCTACTCAGGAGGCTGAGGCAGGAGGATCACTTGTGCCCAGGAGTTTGAGGCTGTAGTGAGCTATGATCGAGCCATTGCACTCCAGCCTGGGTGACAGTGGGACCCTGTGTCAAGAGGAAAAAAAGGTGATTTAAAAATTCTCTCAATTCTGGATTCTAGAATTCATTGTAATCAACTTTGTCTTCCCTTCTCCTGGGAAAACTTGTAGGCCCAGTGAGGGGACTAGATGGAGGTCCTTGGGAGAGCCAGCTGGCGAGAAAAGGACTCTGACGTCTGGTGGAAGGGCCAGCGTGCTGGGTGGGAGGCAGGGCTGTAGACTCCCTGGGTAGGGGGCTCCCCAGGCCTCATCTCGTAGTAGGTCCTGGGCTCATGGTGGTCCCCAAGAAACAGATGTGCTCACTGCTCAAGAGAGGGAAGGTGGTGTTTTCATCTCTTTAAGTAACAGCTTGGACCTGTAGTTGTGCCTTATTCTTGCCAGACCTATTTCCATAGTGGGTCGTGGGATAACAGCACTTGCTGTGAGCTGTCTAGAGTGCTTCGAATGATTTTTAGGGTTCATTGTTTTCTGGAAAACAGGTCCCTTTTAGAAAAAGGGAACAACAGTCATTGATTCTGGTCCTTTGTCATATGTTGCGTATATTTTATGCCTTTTGCTTTTGCCTTTTAATATGTGTGGTGTATTTTATCTACCGAAGTTTTAAAAGTATTTAGCTTGTCAAAACTGTCGGTCTCTTTGTGTTTGGCCTTTAGAAAGTATACTTTTCCTGATAAGTTATGTAAGCTTCCTTTGTTGAATGATCCGGCAGCCTCTCCCCCTGCTCGAAATGCCATTTTAAATCTGTATTAAACACTCAAATATGTTAGTCTTGGTCTTTAGGTTTTTTATTCTGTCTCACGAATCTCTTTGTATGCTTTTTTCCGTGTCTGTTTGCTTTATGTAAGTTGCTTTATAATGTATTTGTCTAGCATCTGACCCTCTTATTTTCTTGACTATTTTCTAGCCCTTTTATTAATGCAGGTGAATTTAAGAATTATTTTATTCCCCGCTCCAACAAATCCCTTTTGAATTCTATTATTAGGTTGTTAAATATGGAATGTCTGATTTCTAATCAAAAGTTTAGTTATATCTCAAACAAGAAGCAGTACAATTAATCAAAGTGTGTGCCTAAACTATCAACACAGTTTTCCCATGTTAACCGTAGCTTGTTTATGCCAGCAGCAAAGAAGCCTGGAGAGTGAGTGGCGATGAAATCGCAAAAGACGTTTTCCACTGCTTGTTGAGAGTTGAATATTTTTCCTTGCAAGAAGTGGTCCAAAGCCTGGAAGAAGGGGTGGTCAGTTGTTGCCAGGTCTGGTGAATACGGTGGGTGGCAGAGAGTTTCTAAGTCCGGCTGCTGTAGTTTGAGCAACATCGTTTTTTGCAGCATGTGGTCTTGCAAGAGGACTGGCCTGTCTCCATTGACCAGTCTCAGCTGTTTAATCACAAGCATCCTCATCATTTCGTCCAGTTGGTTGCAGTAGACACCTGCTGAAATCGAGTGACCAGCTTTCATGGAGCTATAGTGGATGATACCAGTGCTGGGCCACCAAATGGACACCATTAGCTTTTTTTGATGAACATTCAGTTTTGGACTGTGTTTCGGCACTTCATCTTTATCCAACCATTGTGCCAAGTGCTTGCGATTGTCAGAAGGAATCCATTTTTCATCACATATAACAATACAGTGTAGAAATGGTTTGCGTTTATGTCGCAACAACAAAGAAAGGCAGGCTTCAAGACGATTTCTCTGCTGACGCTTGTTTAATTCATGCGGAACCCATCTATCCGGCTTCTTTACCTTGCTGATTTGTTTCAAATGGTCCGATATTGTTGGAATAGTAACGTCAAACCTTGCTGCTAATTCACATGTAGGTTGAGATGGATTCGCTTCCGCTACAGCTTTCAGCTCGTCATTATCCACCTTGGTCTCGGGTCACCCGCGTGGCTCATTTTCAAGATAAAAATCACCAGAACGGAACTTCTCAAACCATGGACGTATTGTGTGTTCATTAGCCACATCCTTCCCAAACACTTCATTGATATTTCGAGCTGTCTGCGCTGCACTTGTTCCAAAATGGAACTCATATTCAAAAATAACATGAACTTTTGATTTATCCATGGTTTCACAAAAATTGCTCTAAAAAAAAAACGTGAAAGATAATCACAAGCCAAAACGTGCATTTGAAAGACTGAGGATGTACTTTCACAATAAAAAAAACCCAAAAAACCAAAAGAACAAGAAGTGTCAAAGTGAAATGTCAGAGATATCAATTGTGAAACTTAGTACTTAAGGAAATCGGACATCCATACTTAGTAACCTAATAAATTCACAAATTCATGTAGGGGAGATGTCTTTACAAGATTTAATTTTCCTTTCTAAAAACATGGTTATTAAGTCTCCAATTATTGAAATATTTTGTGTCTGTCAGTAAAGTTTGGTCTTTTTTTTTTTTTTTTTTTTTTTGGAGACAGGGTCTTGCTCTGTCGCCCAGGCTGGAGTGCAGTGGCTCGATCATAGCTCACTGTGGCCTCAAACTCCCAGGCTCAAGTGATCCTCCTGCCTCAGCCTCCCGAGTAGCTGGGACAACAGGTGTGTGCCACCATGCCTGGCTAATTTTTTTTTTTTTTTTTTTTTGGTAGAGATGGGGTCTCGCTGTGTTGCTCAGACTGGTGTCGAACTTCTGGCCTCAAGCTATTCTCTCACCTTGGCCTCCCAGAGTGCTGGGATTATAGGCGTGAGCCATTGCACCCGGCCCTCTGTTTAATTTTTTTAGTTGCTCTCTTTTCTCTTTAGTATAGAAGTTTTTATTCGGTGTCTTCAAGTTCATGGATCTTTTCAGTGTATAATCTACATTAATCTCGTTTAGTTAAATTTTCATTTCAGATCTTGTTTTTTCCAGCCCTTGAAGTTCTGTTTTTCTTTTAATATCTTCCATTTCCTGCCTTATATCATTCATGTTTTCTTTGACATCCTTGAGTATATTTGTAATACTTAACATATTTGTTTTAAAGTTTGTATCTACTAATTGTACCATCTTTGTTATTTCTGGGTCATTTCTGTGGACTGATTTTTCCTCCTGGTAAGGGTCACAGTAATTTTAGACAGTTACGTGTGTAGCAATTTGTTAGTGGATGTTGGACATTGTTATGGTGTTGAGTGTTTTGATTTTTTTGCCTTCCTTTAAAGAGTGTTGAAGTTTGGCAGGTAGTTAAGCTACTTGCAAATCATGTATATCCCTTCCGCCCTTGTAAGAATTTACTTATTCACTTATTTTTTTAGAGACAGGGTGGTCTTGCTCTGTTGCCCAGGCTGCAGTGCAGTGGCGCCATTGCAGCTCACTGCAGCCTCCAATTCCTGGGCTCAAGGGATCTCCTGCTTCAGCCTCCTGAGTGGCTGGGACTACAAGTGTGCACCTCTGTGCCTGGCTATTCCTTTTAGTCCTTTTTAAGCTTTGTTAGGGCAGGTCTAGGCTTTTCCTCTAATTTAACCTTACTGCTAAGAGATGACTTTTCTGGAATATCTACTGGTTGTCCTGGGTGCTTAACAAAGACTCTGCACTCTGGCTTGATGGAATGTGCATGACAGTCTGACGTGAGCTACAGGAGCTATTTGCCTTAGTGCTTCCTGGTGGTGCTTTGCCCAGTCTTTTGGACGACTCCCACACGTGTGAAGATTCAGCCACAGGCTTGAGAACCTCCTTACAGGCTTGTGGAGCACATTCTCTGCTCAGCTCCCTGCAAATCTCGGCTCTCAGTCTCCTTGAGCTCCAGTCTCTCTCTCCTCAATTTAAAGGGGTTGCTGTGCTCTGCTAAAATCCCTCTCATTCTGCATAGAGTTCTTGAAGTCGCCTTCCAGCAGACAGCATGGCAGCTGTAGAGCTTAGTTGGTTTGTTACCCTACTTCAGGGATCAGTGTCTGAAAACAGTTGTTTCATATATTTTGTTCAGTTTAATGATTGTTGATGGTGGTAAGGCAAATTCTGTGTCAGTTATTCCTTTTTAACTGGAAGTGGAAATCCTTTCTTTTCTTGTCTTATTACATTGGTTGGAACCATATCATTGCTGAATCATAGTAGTTGTAGCAAGTATCTTCTGTGAAGTATGGTATTAGATATTGATTTGAGATGGAGTAATTTCTTTATGAGATAAGAGTATTTTTCCCTGCATTTTATTTTATTTTATTTTATTTTATTTTATTTTTGAGGGTTTGTTATAATATTTACTGCTCCTTGTCAAAAGTCCATGGTTAGTGTCATGATTTTTAAAATTGCAAATTCATTTATAACCATCATTAAATCCAATTTTTGACATTATACATTTTTCCATTAATGAAAACCAAAACCAACATCATGGGAGATAAGGAAATTAGTCTCAAAACTACTTTGAAAGATCATATTGAAACATAGTGATTGAAAATAAGTATGAATGGAAATTACATTTAATATATGAAAGTTTGTATAGTAATAGTAATAAGTAATACAATCCCTTTGAAATAAAGCAGGAATTTTAAGATATTGTCACAAAAAGATGCCTTTATGGACTAATTTCTGTCTCCATCAATATGAAGCTACAAATTGATTTGTTTTGTATATCAGAAATAAAATTTACTTTTCGTCACATAGAAATCAAGAAGTTGTTATCCTTTTATGAGAATGCAAGAAGCATCAAATCATGCTAGGGAGAATAAATAAGTGTTTATCGATAAGATAAAGTATATACAAAATATGTGCCAATTTACTTTTTATTTTTAAATATATTTTTCTCAAATATATTGTGTACACCTCCTTAATATCCTCTCAGCCTCTCTTGCCTCCAGGATCTTCATCTCCATTTGCTTCACTGCGTTTGTTCTCATGGTAATCAGATTCCAATCACACTTATACAATTCCTCTAAATTCAATTGACCACAATCTAGGAGCATCCAGCTCTACAAAGACTTCTTGAATCCAGGTGAAACACAAAAACACAGACGATAAGGTCTGGCTTCCCAAGTGGCTGCCAAAGGAGCCCAATAATGCAATCCGGATGTGCAAGGGAATTGACACCTCGGGTGGTGGACTTTGACCAATGGGGACAGGAGACATAAACAAGTCAGGCATGTAAATTCCCTCTCCTGCTTCCCTCCAGTGTTCTACTCCAAGGCACAGTTTCTCTGTAGATCCTTCCTGGAGATATCCTATGAGGCACAGCAGGCCCACCTGCCAAGTAGCCAGCTAAGGCGTTTGCACTACAGCATGAAACAGAATTAAGTAGCATGGTACCACACCACCTTGCACTGTACCTATCCTTCCTGCCTCACTTCCCCTTTGCCCTAACTCCCATTTCCTAGAATTGTATCTCAGCACTCAATCTGTGCATTAGACTATTTTCAGGGGACAACAGGCTAAAAGGAGAACCAGAGTATAAAGCACATACACAGTTGAAATATTCATGCAATCACCACCCAAGCTAAAAATTATAACATTATGTTAGAAGCTTCTTATTGTGCCCTTCACCAAATACATAAAAGGTAATCATTATCCTTAATTTTTCCTTTTTCTTTTTTTATGTCCTCCTAGCGAATCAATGAATCATTATCCTTAATTTTATAGTAAACATTTCCAACTATTTCTTTATAGTTTTACTATTTATATATGCGTATTCCTAAGCAATATCATTTAGTTTTGCCTATTTTGAAATCTATATAGATACAATGACACATAATGTACCCGGGGAGTTTTTTTTCCTCAACAGTTTATTTGTGAGATTCATGCATATTCCTTCATGTAGCTGCGGTTCATTCATTTTTGTTATTGCATAGTACTCTACTTTAATATATAACTACATTAAAGATGATTTACTAATTCTGCTTATGGATAGTTGGGTTTTTCTAGTTTTTGTTTTTTCTGTATGAACATTTTTAGATATGTTTTTCCCTGCATTTTAAAAGGGGGAATGATTGTTATGTAAACTCTTATGCCCTTTTAGAAACTGTTAAGATGAACATATATTTTTTTCTCTTGTTCTCTTGGTATGTGGATCATACAGGTTTACTAACATTGAACCATTCTTACATTGCTAAGTAAACTTTTATTTTGGTAGTTTGATTCAATATCATATTGATGCTTAATCTGATACAAAATGTTTGTGTTTTTCCCTAGAATGGATGATGAACTTGTTATTGGACGTAGTGCGAGATAAGACGTCTCCAACTGCCCTCATACATCTGGCTTTTAAATTTCTTTACATCCTCACCAAGGTAACATTCTGGAGCAGTTGAGAGTTGGCAGACCCTTTCTTGATACACTTGGTCCATAAGCTACTCTCCAAAATGTTGTTTCTCAGGAAAGGTGGTTCTTAGACACTAGTTGTGGGTTTCATTCTCTTTTGACCGTGTCTTGAGAATCAGATCTTAGTGATCCCTGGTGGTCCTTCGGCTGACGCAATGTCCCAGATCCTGAGCATTTTCTGTTTGAATAGGCTGAAGCACCACCTAGCTAGGAAGAGATAGGCGTGACTGAGCCAGAACGGTTTCTTACAGGGAAAGCAGAGCCCTTGGCAGAAATGGAAGTGGTTCTAAGGCTTTCATGCGCAGGCGGATTTCCTGGGGATTCTTGTCACACTATGGATCTTGAGCGCGTGGGGCGGGGCTTTTCTCACAAGCTGCGGTGATGTCTGTGTGCTGCCCACAGACCAAGGGTTTGCATTTTTTTTTTTGAGACTGGGTCTTATCTGTGGCCCTGGCTGGAGTGCCGTGGCGTCATCACAGCTCACTGCAGCCTCCAACTCCTGGGCTCCAGCATCCGCCTGCCTCAGCCTCCCGAGTAGCTGGGACTACGGGTGTCACCACCACGCCCGGCTAATTTTGCTATTTTTTTGTAGAGACGGGGTCTCTCTCTTGCTCAGGCTGGTCTTGAACTCCTGGCCTCAAGCGATCCTCCCACCTCAGCCTCCCAAAGTGCTGGGATGACAGGCGTGAGCCACCAAGTTTGGCCAGTGGTGGTGATTTTTGATGAGAAAGGAAAAAGATAATTTTGCTACTCCCTATATTTTCTAATTATAGAATAATTCCATGTCTCTTAATTTGGTAGGTTCGAGGATATAAAATATTTCTTCGTTTATTTCCTCATGAAGTAGCTGATGTGGAGCCTGTTTTAGACATGTTCGTAGGTCTGAACCCCAAGGACCACGAGGTGAGTGCTACTTCCCCTCTCCACTTCAGCCCCTTCTGGCTCCTCGTTCCTCCCTGTCTGCTCTGCGCCCGCACTGGCACTTTTTCTTCCTCCTGTCCCCTCAGTTTTATCTCATGTTGTTTTGGATCACTCCCCTTCTTTTCTTGTATTCTTTTGGCTTTCTCTTTATGTTTTACACATGGTGCTTCAAATTATTTTCCTTTCACATATGCCCTTTATGAAGAAAAACTGTGCCTAGGTATGGTTTGGTGATAAATTTATCTTTGTCCATATTTTTTCTAACTTGAAGAATAACTGTTAGGGGTTCCCAAGACCATACCCACGTTTGATGGTTCCCTAGGAGGACTCACAGGACTTGGCATATATTTGCCTTCTTGGCTGTGATTTGTTACAGCTAAAAAATACAAAGCAAAATTAGCATAGGGAAAGGCAAGTGGCACAAAGTCTAGTGGAACAAGGCTTCCAGAGTCTTCTCCCAGGGAACCCCCACAGGGCATGTGTAGTTCCCCCAGCTACATGCTGTATGGTACATGTGAAATGTTCCCCAGGGAAGCCCATGTGGGACCCAGTGTCCAAGGCTTTTATTGGGGTCTGGTCCCGTGGACACCTCTGCTTAGTGTGAAACAGGATTGCAGATCCCAGAAGGAAAGCAGGTGCTCGGTGAACCGCATGGTTCATACACAGAGTCTAAGCCCAATGAGGCACCCTCATCAGTTAGGGCTTGGTGGGAACCCTGCCGAAACCCATGTCTCTGGGGCCAGCCAAGGCCCCACCTTGCCAGTAGCCTTTCTGAGTAAGGCGGGGGCTGCTGTCTGGCTCTTGTCTGCACAGCACACATTCAGAGGGGCACACAGCTTGTTGCTAGTGACTTGGAACTGTCTCGATATGAATGTGCCTGGTGAGTGGTGAAGGCTAGTGGGTGCATTTCCCGGCTGTCTGGTACTTCGTGCCCTTCTTTCTGGATTGCAGGGCCAGGTGGGAAGGCCGTTTTTCTAGTTACTGAGAATGAGGCACTCTGTTTTACTGGAGTGGAGAACTTGTTCTTCAGTCTTCTGTTTCTATCTTTTTATCTGCTCTCATTTTCCCAAAAGCCCGATTTGAGAAGTGCCAGTGAAGAGAAACCATGATACTGACATGTTATGATTTTTGCTTGTTCTCTTTGATGTTCCTTTGTCTGACGAGTTAGTCAGCTAAGTGACGACAGTGGGTGTGCATGGTGGGGTCCAGGGGCGTGGGAGGGGTTGACGGGTGGGCTGCACCCCTGGCCCTGAGCCCGATGGCATCTGGAGGGCCTGCAGGGCGTTGAGTAGGCAGGGAGGGTGGCCGGCTGTAAGTGGGGTCTGACAGGTGACCTGTGTCTTTCAGGCAGGACTCATTCTTACTGTGATTTAACTTCCTAGACTTGGGAAACCCGCTATATGCTCTTACTGTGGCTCTCTGTGACCTGCCTGATCCCTTTCGATTTTTCACGCCTTGATGGGAACCTCCTCACCCAACCTGCGCAAACACGAATGTCCATAATGGATCGTATTCTTCAAATAGCAGAGGTAAATATGATTGTGGAAGTAATTAGCAGCTAATCAGTGTTCTCTTCCATGTTCATGCTGTCTTGATATTAGCATTTAATCAGGTAAGCTTTTGATGGTCAAGTATTTCTTCAACTGCTGTTATTATTTCTCAGTGGGTTAAAATCCCGCTCCATAACTTATTCTGGAATTGTGATAATTAGGGGTCAGGATGAATTACTTTAGCAAATCTCATTTCTTTGTAGAGAATAGAAATACTCTGTTAAGCATAACAGTGAGGTGTGAGAGGTTTCAGGGTCTATGGGAAGAGAAAATAAGGACTCATTTTACATTTAGTTCTTAGTAAAACATTATATACTGTAATGATCATTGCAGAAAAATTTGAAAGTACAGATAAGCAAGAAAAATAATAAATTGAAATCTGTCAAATTCTAGAGCCAAGAGATAATAGTTTTATATTTTCTTCAAACTTTGCCTGATACAAATATTATGCAAGTAAACATAGCTTATTGTATTAGTTACCTATTGCTGCATAAAATTACCCCAAACTTGAGTGTTTACCACAACGCACACATATCCTCTCATAGTTTCTGAGAGTCAGGAGTCTGGCGTGGCTTAGCTGGTCCTCTTCCTCAAGGCTGGGCTCAGGCAGGGTCTGCCCCGAGCTCTCGTGGCTGTCGGCAGACATCAGTTCCTTGTGTGCTGCTGGGCTGAGGGCTTCAGTACTTTGCTGGCTGTTGGATTCTTTGCCATGTGGGCGCCTCCACCATGGCAGCTTGCTCTGTCAAAGCCAGCAGGGGGGAAAGTCTGCTAGTGAAGCATAAGCCACGGTAATACGTTGCTGATGCTGAAGTGATGCTCTGCCCCTTTGCCAGGTCCTGTTGTTTGGAAGCAGGTCACTGTGTACCCCATGTTGGGGAGGCTTTGCATGGGGTGTGAACATTGGGGGGGCGGGTCTGCCCACCATCCTCGTGAGAGTGCCCGGCGTTCACCGAGTGCCGCTGGGTGCCGGGCCTGCTCCCGATGCTTCCTGGGTTCTTTCATCAGTCACTTAGAGATTCCGTCTGTGAGCTGATTTGAAGATCATTGATAATGTGCTCAATCATATTAATCTGTGATTAGTAGGTTAGTCATTTAATTCTACTTTATGAGGTAGTTAACGGTTTTTACCTCCATTTAACTGTGGCGGCAACAGGTGTAGAAGTAAGTAACATAGACAGTGCCTTGCTCATAAACCGGGGTCCAAACTAGAGCCCAGATGGTCGGCCCTGGGGCCTGTGCTCCCCGTCAGCGCTCAGCACTGCCCCTCTGGAGAAAGGCCCGTGACAGACTGTTCTGAACGTCCCATTGTGTCAGTAAGTGTCCCCTCACCATCTTTAAGGGCAAAGATGCTCCATTGTGAAGATTTTAGGGAAAAGGTACTCCATTGTGCTGTAATTTTAAAAATATTTTCTTGTAGATGGACATGTGTTTATTGCTAGTTTTGTGGTGTTCACGTTCATGTGGTGATGGAGAGCCTTTTACATTCTTCCTCATTACGTTCTTGTTTAGTTGTCTTCCGAGCGGGATTGCCAGGTCAGAGGGAGTATGATTTCTAGAGACTTGGCATTCTGTGTGTGACTGCCCTCCCGAAAGCCTGCCCCAGAAAAAAGATCTTCCAAGTGTGTCATTTGGGAAAACAAAATTAGTTGAGATGAGAACTGGAGACCTCTTAAGGCGGGCCTCCTAAAAATGTCCAGGCATCCGTATTGAATCTAGGTCCTCTTCTGTTTGAATGGGGCCTACTAACTAGTCTGAATACTAAAATGCTGATGGGCACATGTGCTGGAAGTGCCTGGGGCATGTCTGATGCTCAGTGGATACTCTGATTCCTTGTTGCACTTGGGTATCACTTGTGTGTTTTCTTTTCCTGCTCTGTTTCTGGGTATGTGTGTGTCGAGGGGGGATGACTGTCCTCTGTGTGGATCAGGCACTGACTGGGCTGAGTGTGGCAGTTGGCAGCTGCAGTTCTTGGTTCTGGGTTGAGTGGTTTGTGCAGCTCTGGAATTTGGCCTCTGCCTGTAAGCTTCATGCACCTGGGCTTTTGGGAGGTAGTAAGTGTGGGGCTGGCCGAGTGGGGGGTCCCTGAGGTCTGCCTCTTGTGGTGTGACGGTGCCTGTCCTTTGTACTTTCTTGTAGTCCTACTTGGTCGTCAGCGACAAGGCCCGAGACGCGGCTGCTGTCCTCGTGTCCAGGTAAGTTCCTGTGGCTCCCTGTGGCTGTGCTGGCTAATGCAGGATTGGTACATCTCGAGAGGGCTTGTCTGAGGCACTGTTCTGTGTTATGTGTCTTATCCTCAGACGAAGGACCCAGGGGTGTCTTTGCACTCCTCAGACTCTTGCTTTCATTGAGGGAGTGCACAGCACCTTTGGCACAGGAGACGTCTGAGCCTGGGGGTGCTGGCTGGGTCGCCTGGGGTCTGGCCTCCTGGGGGTGGTAGCAGTCAAGCCCTTGAAAGTCTCCTTGGAAACAGCTCTTACCGTGGTCTGTGGGGATCGTGATGGTGAATGGGTAGTGTGGCTGGGGATAAAAATCCCTGACATCCTGTGTTAGCTGTAGTTGGGGATGATGGTTTTCTCTGGTGAGCCTGGTAGATGATGAACACGGCAGGCCTGGGTTGTCCGAAAGACGCCAGACATGCACGTGTAGGCTGAATCAGCCTGTTTCATGAGACATGAGAGTGGAAGAAAGCAGTTATTCTAAACTAGATTTTATGACATGTGATTTTAAATCTGTATATAGTTAAATACATTAGAAAATTTGGTATTTCCCCCCTCTATGTTGTTGAAAGTTGGTTGTAAAACCTTTTGGTGGTTTTGATTGGGAAAATGGTCCACACCGCGTTCAAGGTCGCCTCATACTTGGGTGTGTAGTCGTGACTTTGCAGGGCTGGGAGCATTGGCTGAGGCGTTTGGAAAGCAGATGCTAAGCTGTGAGGCATGGTCCAGAGGGGAGGAGCTGAGTTTCGGAAGGTGTGAGGAAGAGCACTTGAGTCCCTGGAACAAGTGAGGCCCTTGTCAGTGAGGGAGAAAAGTGCTGGGCAGAGGCTGCTTCCTGTTTTGCCAAGGACTTAAAAAGATTATAGGTTTCTTTCCAGTTATAAAAGTGATCATGTGTATTTTAGAAAATAAATGATGGAGTACAAAATAAAACCACCTGCTTTCATCTGGTGGGGTGTGACTGCCGTGTCCTCCCGTCTGTCTGTGGCTGAGTTGCCGCACGTGCCTGTTTGTATCACAGACCAGTGAACAGGCCTGGAGCTTCATTGTGTTCCTCCGTAATGTGATTGTCTGGTGCGAGTGTGTCATTTTTTACCAGTCCCCTGTTGGACATTCAGACTGCTGCCCTCCCAGTTTGTTATTAAAATTAAGTGTCATGAACAGTCTGCATAAAACTAATGAATTTCTCTGGGTGGAATGAGTGTCTTAGGAGTTTAAATGCAATTACCAAAAGGGTCGAGTGAGTGGAAAGTCCCTTTTTCCCCATGTTTACCAGCTGTATTTCTTCTTTTTTGTGCTGTCGGAACATTGAATGTGCACAGCACAGTTGCATCCAGGCAGCACCTGCTTTTTCACTTGTTTTCACACAACCACAGGTGACATGACTCCATCGTACTCCACTGTGTTCAGATACCGTGATCAGCTTTGTCTTCCTCTGTGAGCAGTGCGTGATGCCCAGCTTTGGGTATTGGGATTGTCTCCTGAGGACAGGCCCTCAGAGCTGGACTTCGGGTCACAGGACGTGAGGGCATTGTGGGGGTCTGCGCACCTGCAGCGCTCAGGAGCAGGCTTGCAGCTGCTCCCTAGTGGGGCCCTGCAGCCCTGGGGGCAGCCTCAGGGACACCCCCACCCCAAGTTGGATTAAACATTGTGCTGTTCATTACAAATATTTAATTGGTATCTCGCTGATTGCTGGTGAGTTTTAACACTTCATCTTCTTTTAGGCGTTACAGTCCCCCTTGTGGCCTGCCTCTTAGTATCTGAGGTTCCTCGGTGCCTTTCCTCGCTACCAGACTGAGTTCCTGCATGTGAAGGACGGTGCTGGGCTGTATCCCCCAGGTGGTGGGCGGCCTTTCACTTTCTTTTTTGTACTAAAGTTTTAATTTTAATGTCAAACCAGTCATTTTTTCCCTTTTAGTTTAGTTATTTTTAAGCTTGAAGTCTTTTGAGAGATTTAACAAGTAAGTAGTCAATTATATTTTTTTCTACCTTTTATTGTTTAACACAGAATTATTAATTTTGGTATAGGGTATACAGTGGATTTCCACCGCCTCCCAAATCTAACTAGCTCTAGCACCATTTTGTGAATATTTCACTTTTCTGTTAATTTGTAACACTCTTTAACACACATACACACACACACAAACACACCTCTTACATGGAGTAGGGTTCTTCACTCACCTGTGCTGTTCTGTTCTGAGATCAAGTTCCTGCAGTAGCTGGACCACAGTGTCATGATGATGGTTCTGATTAGGGTCTGAGGAGCTTCTGTCGCGTGCGATGGTATTTCCTGAAACTGGGAGCCCATGAGTGTTTCATCTGGGTAGGTGTGGTCCTACAGTGAGGGTTCTATAGATCATTCTGACAGCTATAATGGGGCTTACCTTTATGAGATAAGGACAGGGGCACTCTAAACATGCTTGTAAACGTTAGCTGAGATCAATATTTGAAGTAGATACAGCTTGTAGTGTAATTTCTCCTAAGAAAAGAAAGAAGCTTAATGTCAGCTGCTGGGGGGCCGAGGTGGGAGGATCACTGAGCCCGGGGACTGGGGCTGTGGTGAGCTGTGGTGACTCCACTGCCTTCCAGTCTGGGCAACAGAGCAAGACCCTTTTCTCTAAAAAATAAAAAAAGAAAGAAAAGCTTAGCATGCAGAAACTTTTTAGAGTATGTGTAGAATGATTCTGTTGTGTAAGTTTGTTTGTGTATATCTCTGGGGTAGTTATTTTTCCAATTTTGCTTATTTGTATTTTTGCGCTTTTAGCTGTGAACACGTATTCCTATTTTTAGTGAGAAAAATGTTAATATAAACAGTCTACTTGCTTAAATCTTTCAAAGACACCTTAGGTTTCTGCCTTACTTTGGAAACTTGCCTTGTATGATTTTAGTCGAGAAGGGGGTTGAGGGAGACGCATGTGCACAGTGCATCCGTCTTGGCCTCTCTGAGCTGCCTGCTGGGTGTGGGGATGGGGGCGGCAGGTCTTCAGGCTGCACAGTTCTCCAGAGGGGAGAAGGAGGGACGGTGTGGGGGCACAGGCACTGTGGTGGTGTGGCTCAGGGTTCTCGCCCTGCCGCTGTCCAGTGCCGTGTACCACGCCGTCCCGGGGCAGCCTCACCCTGGGTGGCACCTGCATGGGGTGCCTGGAGTCAGGCTGAGGGTCGGGTTGCATCCAGCACTGCCTTTATCCTGTTGGCACCAGAAGTGGCGCCAGGGAAGTGGAAATAGCGTACGTGTGCCATTTCGACTTTCAGGCTGTCACCCTGGAGTGCAGATTTTAAATGGAATCCCTGGGGCCCTTTCACAGATCCACTGACACAGAATTTCCTGGGGAGGGCACATGAGTTTATCTTTTTAACCAGTGTCCGAAAGTCTGACCACAACCCTTGGTGACTGATTGGGATCCGGGCTGCACCCTGATCACAGGAGTGGCAAGAGCAGTCTGAGAGCCTTTGTTTGTTCTGACCACACAACCTCCAGCCTTCCTGGAGTTTAATGGTGGACTCTGCTGACGGGCGGTAAGAGGGATTCTGCGCTGCGAGCCTCGGTGGGGCCGGGGTGCCTGCAGGTGCCGCCCCTTGTGAGCTGCAACCTGGCATGAATGTGAGGACCAACGAGGCCTGGCAGAATGGAGCCAAAACATTTGGAAATAGGGGTTTGTTTCCTGGCATTAATGCCGAGCCACTCCCCGGGTGTGTTCTATGGAAACAGTGGCCTAGCGGGGTAGGGTCCTTACCGTTCATGGGAAGTTGACAAGGGCCAGCCTTCCATCTCAGCTTGGCAGCCTTTCTCTTCTGCGAGTGTTGTGTGAGGGACATGACGCAGGAATATAGTAGTGTGTATGTGCCCTGGGAGAGTTTGCTGCCAAGGGATCCTGGAGCTGGCTCTACTGTGGCCCAACTGGACAGGCTGGACAGAGGGCTGGAAGGTGGACAGACCAAGAGGGCCCTATGGCGAGGGAGCAGGAGGGTGGGAGGGCATCCCAGCCTGGCTCTGATGGCTGGGGTGGGGGGAAGGAGGGCGTCCCAGCCTGGCAGCTCCTGCTCTGGCATCTTGCTGGAGCTCTGAGCTTATGCAGCCTGCTGCCTGGGGGCTCCCTGAGCCTTCTCAGGAGAGGGCCCATCATTCTTGAGGAACCTGGTGTGCCCTAACCCCATCTTCCTCCCACCTGTCTGCAGAAGTGCAGTCAGGACGCACGTCAGGCCTGCTGGCACAGCCTGGCAGACCTTGCTCCTGCCTCCAATGACTCTGCTCCCGGCCACGGCAGCTCCTTTGCCTTCCTCGGATCCCCTGAGCTCCTTTCAGCCCCTGGGCTGTGGCTCTTGCTGCCACCTTGGACAGCAGACCTTTTCCATTGGGTTTTGCAGGCTCCCTCACATGTGCCTTCGGAGGTTGTCCCTGCACCTGCTCTGAGGAAGTGCTCCCACCCCACCCTCACCCTGATGATTCCTTCATTGTTTGCTGTTTCTCCCCTGAGTGTCAGCTGTGGGAGGGCAGGACCTTGCCTGGTCTCTATGTGGTAGGGCCGGGCTCGAGTCACTTGGGCAGAGCTGCTGGTGGAGGAAGGAAGAGGGTGCAGGCTTTTATTTTGGGAGCTCCGTGTGGTCAGCTGAGGCCAGGCCACAAGGGGAACTGGAGGCTGTGTCCAGCAGGGAGGACCATGGGATGCCAGCCAGAGCTCTGCGTGAGGGGCTGGGCTCAGAAACAGGCCTGTGTGGCACAAGGTCACGGGGTCCTGAGGTTAAGGGATGCAGAGCTGGGTCCAGGCAGGAGGTGGGGCAGTGAGGCCTGTGTGACCAGAGAGGCCGTGCTCTGGGCAGGCCTGTGTTTCTTAGGTTGGAGTGGGCAGGGTCTGGGGAGAGCAGCTGTCGGCACAGAGCAGACGTCATGCGTAGGGATATGTCGAATCAGGAGGACATGGCCAGGGGCGTGTGCACTGAGGGGGAGGCTGCTGAGATGGGGGTAGGTTCTTGGTGCCGGAGGCCTCTGTTGGGCTGTGACACGATGCACTGTTTCCTTCCGGCAGGTTTATCACGCGCCCTGATGCCAAGCAGCAGAAGATGGCCGGTTTCCTGGACTGGAGCTTGTGCACCTTGGCCCGTTCCTCCTTCCAGACCCTTGAGGGGGTCATTGCCATGGACGGGACGCTGCAGGCCCTGGTAAGCACTGCCCCATGGCACAGCTGTGGGGTCTGGGGACAGCAGAGCAATGGTGCTTCACTCGGGACTGGGGAATATGGTTCACGTGTGATTCCGTTTTGAAGTAATTGGAACCCGGTAAGATTTGTTTAGCCCTGACAGGGTCGTGGACAGCCTTTTCCACTGCTTTGGGTTCTGCCTCCGTCCCCAAGCTGGCTTGGGTTTTGTGCATTCGTCCCCGTGAATGACACGGAGGCCCCGGGTGTTGCCACCAGAGGGCAGTGGTGCCTGCACAGTGGCAGCCTTTCGAAGCAAGTTTCTCCTGGGGTTTTCTCCTGCTTAATTTTGTTATAAAGCACAATTATTGGAACCAGCTCTAATGAAATGAGGCAGGTGATTTGAAACTTGATTTTGTTCAGATAGTCGGGTTAGGCTGTTTCTAACATCTGTGTTTAACACAGACCCCTGGAGGTGCCGGCAGGTGCCCCGCCTCCAGCCCTTTACTGGCCCTTTCTTTGCTTGTCTGTTGTGTTGCCTTTTCTAGTGCTAAGGAGGAGAAAAGACCTAGTTTAGGCCCCTGGCGTCTGGGGACAGACCTACGTCTTTCTTGAATGGCAGTGGGTGAGACGTTGAGAGCAGTTCCTGTCCTTGTCTCTGATGTGGTGGCCCTCTGAGGGGAGCAGGGCACTTTGGAGTGTGTTTGCGAGGGGCTGGCTGAGCACAGCGTCATCGCGGGTCTTCCTGCCTGCTTCCCTTGCAGGTTCTGACCAGCGGGAAGCTGCCGGGGCTGGGTGGGGAGTGGGGCGATGGTGCAGTATCCCCGGGCATGGGTAAGCCAGGGGTGGGGGGGCCGTGGTGGACCCCCTCGTCTGCTCGCCACAGTCCCTCTCGTGCGTTGCTTCTGGTCGCATCGAGAAATGTCCTGCGTGTCTGTTTCTTCCCAGTCGTGCTGCCATTGTCTTCGGGAAGGTGGTCACTGAAGCGAGGAGAATGTTTCAGAGCATGTGAGAAAGAAACCTGGGAAAGTGAAAGCATTTCCTACCCCGGCTCTGCCGAGGGGCCTCTGCTCTCTCAGGCCTCCTTCCGTCCTCCACGCACGTGTATCTGTTGTGTAGCGGTTTTCAAACCTCGGGATATAGTGCATATACCATGAGCAACTCATCCTTTTAAAGGGAATAATTCAGTGGTTTTCAGTGTGTTCACAGGCTGTGCAACTGTCACCATTATCTAATTCTAGGACACTGTCATCACCCGGAAAGAAACCTTATTACCCACTAAGTGGTCACTCCGCAGCCCCTGGCGACTGCTGACCCGCTTTGGCCTCCGGCTTTGCCTGCTGTGGGCGTTTCACAGACGTGGAATCTTGTGCCGTGGCCTTACGTGCCTGGCTGCCGTCACTCAGCGTGGTGTTCGAGGCTCGTGCTGTAGCAGGTGGCGGGGCTTTGCTCCTTTTTGTAGCCAAATGATGTTCCAGTGTTTGGGTGTTTTTGGCCATTATGAGTGATGCTGCTGTGAACTTTCACGTGCAAGTTTTTTGTTTGAGCTTAGGTTTTCAGTTCCCTTAGGTATGTAATAATAGTTTTTTAAAAACTCTAACAATATTTTGAATCTTTTCCTGTGTTTCTGAATTCTTTTTTAAAAAAAGTTTTTTATGGCTGCATGCTCGGTGTACTGGTGGAATTAAGAGCTCCTGCTGTGCCGTGCATTTTGGGGGCTACAAGTACAGATGACAGCCACACCCTCAAGTGCCCTCGTTCCAGTTGTGTGTGGGGGGTGGTGCCTAAAGAGGATTTTAGTACGATTTTCAGTTTAATTGCTCTAATGGAGCCCAGTGCAGGCTGAGGCTGTCCTTGAGGGTCACTGGGTGTGGGGGGAAGCTGAGGGGTGTCAGTCTGACGTGTCAGATGTGTGCCCACTGTGCCACTGGTCTGTGCGTCCTCAGGGGATGCTGTACATTTATGTTTTAGGTAATTGTGGTGGAGGGGATGGATTGAGATGGTTAATTTTAAGGTTTGGGTGTAATTGGATTCTTAATTTTTGCCATGAGTTTTACTGAAAAGTCTTAGGTCAGGAGAACAAGTGGAAAGTCTGACAAAATGTCACCGGAGCTTGTTGGTCTGTGGTGGCTCTGCAGGGTAAGACGTTTGACTTGCCCCGCACGTGGGTGCTGCTTTGGGAGGGTGAGCAATTCGACCTTGCTCACGTGAGTGTCGTAGACCACCTCTGCCCTGTCAGGAATCTGCATTTTTGACAGGCTTCCAGGGGTCTCCTGTAGCCAGCTCCTTGCCAGCCTGGTCTGGGAGTGTCCCCCCCGTGCCTGCCTTGCCCTCCCCGCCCATGGCTGTGTTCACGTTTGACAGAGGTCAGCCTGGTAGGGTCAGCAGGGTGCCTGGACCGTGGGGCTGCAGCCAGTTGTGGCCACGTGGGGACCTGCATGCAGGCAGGGCCCGAGTGCAGGCTGCCCGAGGGCTGGTGCTGCATCCTGGCAGTGTCCTGGTGTCTGCTGGCTTCCGTGCCTCATCCCCTAGCCTGGCTCCTCGGGGCTCAGAAGCCCTTCTCGGCTTGGGAAGGTTGCGGCGGCTACTTTTTGTCTAGTTTTGCAATCGCTTTGCCCACAGGTTCTTTTTTTTACTTTTTTGATCATCTTGTTGCTTTTTCTAGTTGATCTGAAGTTTTCTGCCCGTCCTTGCCTGGGGGAGGTGCCAACACGGTGCATGGATTGCGTTCAAAGTACCCAGAGGCTGGGCAGACTCGCTGCCCCTGTTCTCCTCCAGCTGTTGGAGTGGATTGAATTTCTTTCAGTGGAATTAAACCAGCCAGGAGTGGGGAAGTGCTTTTTATTCTGACATCTCCAAGTTCCGCATTTTGGGGGAGAGAACTTCTCATTTTTCCCCTTCCTCCTGAGGCGTAGAAAGGTTTTCTCAAAGGCTTAAAGCTGAGCCTGTGCCGCTCAGCTGGGCATGTGTTGGCAAAGGATGAAGAAGACGCGGCTCTCCCTGCTGTTCGGGGCAGAGCACCTAGGCAATTTGGCAGCAGCACCTCAGAACTATTTAGAGATTTGCCCTCAGTGAGAGTGAGCAATTGCCTGACGCAGCCTCTGAAATCCCTGGGAGGTGAATGAATGAAACTGTGAAGCAATGGCCCCCGGCGGGGCCTGGCCCTGGCAGCTCCCGGTGCCAGCACATCCTTTCCAGAGCCTTCTGAAACCCCACGTTTCTTCTGGAAAATCTCAAGTCTGCTGGGGTTGTGCATGTTGTTTCCTTTTCCTTTGTGAAGGGTCGGTTTGGTCTGATCCAGGGTGCCCCAGCCGGAGGAAGTGGTGCCGGGCGCGGAGCAGGCGGGCGGGTTTCGCCCTGGGCTTGTCAGACCTGTGGCGGAGGGCTGGGTGTGCTGCCGCGCAGGATGAGACTTGCAGGTGTATTGTGCTTCGGGATTTCATCTGTTTCCTTTGATGCACTTGGCTTCATTTTCATCCACCTGTTCATTAGTGTGGGCTAGGCGAAACAGGTGAACTCCTAACAAGTACCGTCGAAACCAGGCTTTGGTTTTTATTTCCCTCGAAGCATAGTTCTCTTGCAGTGATGATTTTTAACTCTTGTGAGAGGGAAACAAGTGTTTGGCAACTTAATTTCACTGGAAGGCCCTTGTTCTCTAGCTTTTGAAGACACCCTTTGGTTTAGTCCCACTTTAAGCATTGGGATTAATGCAAATTGAGGAAATTCAAGGCAGGAAAATACCACATTAAAAATTGAAAATGGTTGTCATCTGAACATGTTGTATCTCTGTGCCGTCTTGGTTTTTACCACGCAGGTTTGAAGGCTCTGACGACTGTGCACATGGGTTCTCCTCGGTGCGTTCCCTGGCGTGGCAGGGAAGCAGGCATGAACTTTTACTGCTGATCGTGGGGCTGGTTTGAGCAGTGGCAATAAAATGCCCTTCTGTTTACCAGCTGTTAGGATTGTGTCTCCCCTTCACAATGCAGTTTATTTATCTTTTTTATCATTGATAAAAGCCAAAGTCCTATTAAAGGATAAAACAGTCACAAACAACAGCATTAAAAACCAGGAAAGCCAAATAATGCCAGCGCCTCCAGTCCCACCCCAAGCCTGCTGCTGGGCACTCGTGAGGAGAGATGCCGAAGCTACTCTTGTTTTTTGCACATGGTTTGAACAATAAAAGCAAATGCCCAGGTACTAGTGGCTGTGGGCTGGGTTGCCGCGTGGGCAGATGGGAGGCACCGGGAACCTCAGACTGAGCTGTTATTGTCATGGCTCTGCCCCTGGGCCTTTGCTGACTCCGGCTGTCCTGGTGACCTGAGGCAAGGGTGAAGCACCTTGCTCCATGTGCCCCACCTGGAAGGGAAGTAACAAGCCTCTCTTACCTCAGAGGGTGGTGCGAGGCTAATTAGCGCATGTCGAGCTCTTTGAAGATGAAAAGAAGCCAGTTGATTATCCAAAACATTTCTTATCTAGGCTTTGATTTCTTTCAGGATCCTTTGGAGAATAGCACCCTACTATTCCATTTAGGGTTCAGTGTGACCAGAGGACAGATTATCCAGGTTGTCCTTTTTAGTTGCTTGCTTGGGGCAGGGTTTTGGGTGGAGAAAATATGGTAAGAACCGTTTGGATGTGCTCTCATAGGATTCAGGCGAAATAAGGTACCTAAAATTATGCTTGGTCAATTTCCTCGTCCTTTAAATCGAGACCTTGAGCAGCCAGCTCTGACATTGCCTTAATTCCCCGTAACTCAGTGCTCTACGTGAGGCGGGCAGCACAGGCACGCATCTTGTGGGACCCAGTGTGGTGTGCCACATGCCTTTGCTGGTTCTGATGCTGTAGGTGTATGTTCATAGGCAGCCCACACGGGGTCTCGTGCTGGGGGGAGGGTCCCAGGCCTTGCCCTTGTTTTGTAGATGCAGAAACAAACACGCCTGGGTGGCACTGAGCAGGCTACAGCTTCAGGCACCTGGTCTGCAGGCGGTGACACCTGGCTGCCCACGCCTCCCTGACAGGCGTCCCTCAGGCTGCGGCCATCTCATCTGATTCACCCTTGACCTTTATATCCTGACTTCTGACTGTGGTTCTAGAGCCCTAGTTCTGTGGGCCTGTTGGGTGTACTTGTGCTGCTTCAGAACCCGTGAATCCCAAATCACCTCTGTCTGCCTGTCACTTTTCCCTCCCTGTAAGGCTTTGATTTCTTTTCTTTTAGGATCCTTTGGAGAATAGCACCCTACTATTCCATTTAGGGTTCAGTGTGGCCAGAGGACAAATTATCCGGATTGTCCTTTTTAGTTGTAGTGCTTGCTTGGGGCAGGGTTTTGGGTGGAGAAAATATGGTAAGAACCATTTTTCTTGCCATGAGTGTCTGTGTGATTGAGGACTGTCTGGTAGGCCAGGCAGCCGTGACCCCTGGTGGCTCTTGCTGGCTGGGCAGCACGTCATGGCTGGGTTGTCAGAAGGAGAACCTGTGTCAGCAGCAGGACCGTCTTGTGCACATGCTGTGTGTTCTTTCTGTTGTTGAAGAACAAGAGATCTGGGAATTGACTTTCTTTGGAATTGGTTTTCCTGCTTCTTTCTTGAAGAACTTCTGGGCAGTTAACACTTTGTTCTAAAAATTGGTCCTTGTCACGACTATGTGGAGCTCCATGGCCTGTGTGTGTGCAGAGCCAGTGTTTCTAGGTGGCGATAGCCAGTCCTGGTGGAAGGTGCGAGGCTCCCCTTTGTGGAGAGCCAGGCTCTGCCCGGGCTTCCTCTGTTGTGCCACTCGATCCTGATGGCACACGTGCGGTGCTGCGTCACAGGTCAGCTCGCAAGATCTGGGGCTCGGGCCGAGGCCAGTGAAGTGACCCCAAAGTGGGTCTTAGTCTTTGCTCACTTAGCCGGTGTCTGCGGGGCCTTCTCTGTCCTAGGCCGTGAGGGGTCCACAGGTGGGCAGGAGGTTCTCAGCCACGGTGCTCTTGGTCCTCGTGCTTGTTTCTACCCCTGGAGGCCCCTGTGTGTCCTGCTGCCCCTCAGCGTGTGTCAGCCGTACCGTCCTGGAGACGTGGGCATCGGCACAGCCTTGTCCTTCTCTCTGCCCGTTCTTCCTTCCTTGCCTCTGCGTTTCTTTGTTTTTCTCACGTCCACATGGGGCCGGCATCCCACGTGCCTGAATAGCCAAGTCCACTGGCCTCTTGGCTGGCGGAGCCCCTCCCCTCGCTGGGCTCACGGCTAGAGCACCGCCCACCTGCACGGCAGGGAGGCCCAGGCCCTCTCTGGCTTCGAGCCCTGAGCCTGCACTCCGGCTTCAGGCTGACGTCCCTTCACATTCCTGGGATGTCCCCGTGCTGTGTGGGTCACTCCCTGCCTCTGTAACGAGGCTTGGGAGTTGTGATTATTTCATTTTTCCCATTGCTGCTGGGTTCTCTGTGGCAGGAATCGTGTCGTGTACATCTCTTACACAGCAGTACGTTAGGCACGTGGGGATGCGCAGTCATTGTTTTTTGCTTGGTATTTGTCAGTTGATTGAGAAATGGTTGTTTTTAATCTAAAAATTATTAGGAATTGAAACGTGGATGTGGCAAAGACACGTTTGAGGGGCCTGGAGCTCTGCTAAGTCTGGACCCATCTCTAAGACTGACCCCTCGTTTTCCTACTCTCCACGAGTCCTTCTTCTTCATAGGTTTTCTTTCTGTGTCATGGAGATCGCTGTGTGTGATGTCATTTTTGCTGCTGTTACATATTGATTCTCACTTTTTAAAAGCTCTTTTAGCTTTCCTGTGCTTGCACTTCTTAGAGTAACGAGGAGAGTTAAAAACCCTCTTCCAGTGTCTCACCTCTGTGTGGTGGTTTACAGTTAGTAAAGTGCTTTTGCTTAACCCTAGTAAGGCTCAGGGCCTCTTGTGCCTGGCCGAGGGTCACGTCTGGGCAGGAGTCACACTTGAACTTGGGCCCAGTTATTGGTCCCTGTCCTGAAAAGCTGGACTGCTCAGGATAGTGAGAACTGAGGCAGCCCAGATGCTCAGTGATTTGGGGAGTTATTTAAACTAGAATATCTTAATGCAGTTTGCTGTTTTATGGCTGTTAGATTACTACGTGGGCTGTTTAGAACATTTGAAAAAGCTGGGTGAGTAATAAAATACAGCCACGTGATGCTTAACGATGGGCATATGTCCTGAGAAAGGGGTCCTCAGGCGGTTTGGGCGTTGTGTTTGGCACTCACACAGGCCTAGCGCTGTGGCCTACTGCACAGCCAGGCTGCCTGGCGTAGCCCGTCACTCCGGGCTTCAAACCTGGGCGGCAGGTGACTGTGCTGAATACTGGAGGCAACTGTAACACAGTGGTAAGTGTCCATGTATCTAAACATATCCAGACATAGGAAAAGTATGGTAGAAATAGGACATTATAATCTCATGGGACCGCTGTGGTTGTGTGCAGTCCATTGTTGATAGGAACATCGTTCTGTGGAGCCTGACTGTTACGAACAGATGATTAAGGTGAAAGATGATGTCTGTAAATGACAAGGATAGGAAGTCACAGCCATCTAGTGTTTTCTTTCTTTCTTCTTTTAAAAATTTTTTTAAGAGACAGGGTCTTGCTCTGTGGCCCAGGCTGGGGTACAGTGGCTCAATCACAGCTCACTGCAGCCTCGAACTCCTGGGCTCAAGTGATCCTCCCTCCTCAGCTGGGACTACAGGTGTGCGCCACCGCGCCTGGCCCGTCTAGTGTTTTCTGAGCTCCATTTTGCTGCCTCGCTTTGCAAATGGAGACACGGACCACGTCTGGGATATGCTGGGTCGGGGCTAGGGCCGTGGAGCTGGGCTTCCTGCCTGTGAAGGTAGTTTGTGCTCACCTTACACTCTGAGGTTAGGTAAAAATGTTAATATGTTATGGGAAGATAAAAGCTAGATGTGATTTATTTTGATCATTTAAACATTTTTGTATAAAGTTAATTTTTATGTTTGTATACTTAAAATTATAATTTATTTGTCACAAATTTATTTTTATCAGAAATAGTGTATTTTTCACTCTGGGTTCTAGCTGATTCTAATCAGCTGTTTGCCCCAGCCATTGAAAACTCAGTTCCAACAATTAAGCTTTTCACTTCTGTAAATTCTTCTTTTCCCGTGTAACATATGGTTATCCTGAGGAGGGCAGGTGTTCGCTCGCTTCTGGGGGCAGGTGGTGCCCCTGGGTCTTCGGTGCAGTGTGGCTGAACCCCTCCTTTGGGGCAGTCCTGCTTTGTGTTCCTCAGTGCTCCATCCAACACTGGCTGCTGTTATTTCTTGGTGTGATGATGGGGTCCCTTTAAGATGTCCCTCGTTTTATTTTTGCAAATCAGCAAATGCACTAGAAGTTGTAATTTTTCTAGACTCCAATCATGTTGTGGTAGAAGGGTTCTTTCGCATCATACTGCTGGGAGGAGGAGCCTAGAGTTTATGAGAATTCCTCTACGAAGTACCTTTGCGTGTTCTACATAGGATGCAGTGAAGTTGGGGCTTTGCTTCACTCCATGAAACGTCTGGCCCTGGGTGGGCTCTCGGCGGCCCAGGCGAGGACCGAGGGCCGTGTTCGGAATGGTGTCTGGCCTAGATTGGCTGTGCTGGTGTTGAGGACCCTCCGCTGTGTCAATGCTGTGCCCCCTCTGGTGGCCCGAGTGGCTTTGTAACAGGCCACGCGCAGCTTGCTGAGCCTGTGGGGTGGGGGGTGCGTGCGTTTGGTTGTTCCCCAAGATACTGCCTCTTAGCTCTAGAGCAGGACGCAGGGACAGAGAGAGGGAGAAGCCTTGCTGCATGGTCGGCTTAATCATAACGTCGTGGCTTCCTGAGAGACCAGGAGCAGGGCCGTGGCGTGGGGTGATTGCTGGCGCACAGCAAGCGTGGCCTGAGTGGTCTGCTGTGGTGCCGGCCAGTGCTCACGGCTCGCGGGAGGATAAGCGGACGCTCACAAGCCTTTTGTTGTCAGTGAGAGCCTCGCCAGAGCGGGCTGGCGTGGCGTGGCGTGGGGGCCTTTCTCCTAGGGCCTGGGGTGGAGGTGCTTTTCTTGGCCTCAACTTGGTAGTGCCTGGAGGGAGTCTCAAACCAGCATCTCCTGCTTGGCAGTGGGTAAACTCGCTCCCAAGTAGCTCCACAGCCTGTGATTTACTGGGCTTGGAGAACATGCCCCGGGGAGGGAAGCTGCGATGTGCAATTGCAGAAAAGCAAGCTGGGGTGGATAGCCATCGAAAGGTGCGGTATTTCAGAATGATTACTAAGAAACTCGTTTTGTTTGCACCTTGCACTGTGCTAGTTTCTAGAACAACAAAAACAGACCTGACAGTCATCCCTCATTAGCTGCGCAGTGGTGTTTTCTAATCTGTAAGGTGGTATAATTGTGTCTGTATAGTGTCTGCTTTCCGGCAGGTGGTTTTAAGTTGGTTTCTGTTATGCGTCCATGGGGGGGGGGGCACCTTCTGTGCTGTGGCCTAGCTTGTGAATACTCAAGACCGTCAGATGATTAGAGCGCTTGCACCGTCTTCCCACGCACGCTGAGCGCTGGCCAGCACCACACTTTCTCTGGGGTGAAGTGTGGTGAAGATGGCCTTACTTTTTTGTAAAAAAAACCAGAAACAAAGCCCTGTCTTCATTAACTTATTCCTTCCTTTTCGTTCCTTTTGCCCTCCTAAGCCCGTTCCTGGGACAGCCAGGAACTTCTGTGACTTTTCTCTGTGTGTACTGAGGGCGCATGAGTTACCCTGTGTAATCCAGCTGGAAATTCTCCCCAGAACAGTTTCTCTGTCGTGGGGAAACGTGTAGGGATAAAAAGAATTAATCTTCTACCCACAAGACTGCAGGCGCTGGCTCTCCCTGGCAACACGTGGTGTTGGTGGCTGCGCCTTGGTGCGGGGCTCCTGTGTGTGGGGGCGGCAGGTAGCTGGGCCAGGCGTGTCCAGGCGGGGAGGCCTGTGCCCAGCAGTGGGTGCCCAGCAGTGGGGCGTCCGTGCCAGTTGTAAGAAGTGACACTTACTTTCCTGAGAACTCGTCACTTGTATTATAGCCTCTTATTTAGAATGTTATGCTATGCTTCATGAGGAATTTGGTAAATAATGTTCGTGTGTGCACATTGCTGGCAGTTCATAGTGATTTAAATTCTTTTAGTGAGTGAGACCAAAGAGCGCTTTAACCCATTGCCAAGTGCTGTCAGTTCTATTTCCCAAACCTTTTTTTTTTTTTTTTTTAAAGAGACAGGGTCTTGCTCTGTTGCCCAGCTGTAGTGCAGTGGCATCATCGTAGCTCACTGCAGCCTCGACCTCCTGGGCTCAAGTGATCCTCCTGCCTCAGCCTCCCGAGTTGCTGGGACTACAGGTGCCACCACACCTGGCTATTTCCCAAATCTTTGCTGTCCATCCTTCCATCCCCTGCAGGCCTTCTCTCCTAGTTCAGCTTCTCTTCATGTTATGCCTGGACTTTTACAAGAGCCTCCTCAAAAGTCTGTTGTTTAGTTTTCATCCCCTTCCCCGTATCTTCTGTCCTGCTGCCAGGATGGTGTTTTGTCAGGTTAGAATCTGTGTGCTGCTGCTCACGCTTACGGAGTAGCACCCCTCGCCTATAGGGCAAGATTTCGGTCTCTCACGTGTTTATCTGTGACAGAACGGCCCACCCCAAAGCTGGTGACATAAGGGACAGCCACAGTACTGTGTGGCTGGATTCTGTGGCCTCACAAGGCTGGACATAGGGGTTGGCTTGTCTCTACCCCTTGACACCTGGACCTCGGCTGAGAAAACCGCACAGTGGGCACCTCGATGGGCTGGGCTCAGCAGGGACTGTTGACGTGGCTGGCTCCATGTGGCTTCCTGGAAGGAGTGTCCCAAGGGGCAGTGTCTGGAGAGACCCTGGTGAGGTGCCAGGATTGGAAGTCGCTTCTGCCTGGCTGTCTTGGTTGGAGCAGCCCTCCAAGGTCCTGGGTGTGTGCGTTGACGTGAGGGATGGGCATAGACCCTGCAGACCCCAGCTCTGGATGGGAGGAGTGTCAGAGTATTTGTCACATAGGGTGACCATATAATTTTTATCTGGATATTCGTGAGAGTAAAAGGGAGCTCTGTCAATACTAAGTTGGGCAACAGGCATCCATTGGGGCTGCCCGGACCCACAGGGCTGCCCGGCACCGAGTCGATGCCCTTTCTGACCTGGCCTGGAGGTGCCTGATCCACTGTGGCCTGTGGATCTGGTGCCCAACAGAACCAGCTGCATTTCACGTCTGTTTGCGTCCTGCCCCTTCCTCACTGGTTGTCTGCGGCAAGATCCTGTTCCCCACGAGAGCTGGCTGAAGCGGCTGCTGCTTTGTGAAACTTCTTTTTTCTCAGCTCCCCTGGGTGTGGTCGGGCTCCTCATTGCGCAGTGTGTGCGTGGTCCCAGCCCCCATCCCGGGGGATTGTGAGTGTGTGTGGTGCTTTCCGACCCCCCCCAAACCCCGAGTCCCTTTAGGGGGAACTGCTCGTGTGCGCGCCAGCGTTTCTGCTCAGCAAGTATCTGCTCTGCAAACAGGTGACTGAAGTTTACAGTATGTGAAGTTGGTTATGTATGGTTTTACGTGAAGTCAGTTAACTTTTAATTTTGTGTTTTACATAAACTAAGTCCATGGAAGAGTTCTTAAAGTTAAATAGTTTTGGGGTAAACAAGGAATATATCTATTAATATATTCGCTTGGCAGGAAACATATTAATATCCAGTTCTCTAGAGAGAAAGAAAGGGGATTAAGTCTTCTGATCTCTTTGGTTGAATGTGTTTGATGGACGTTTGCATCTTATTCTCAAAGTGGCTCAGTGAAGTAGGTACTGTCCTTGGCCCATTTTACAGAGACTGAGGAGGAGGAGGCTCAGAGATCCTGCCCGTCCCGCACTGGTTCGTTGCCTCTCAGCCCAACACTCAGAGAGGCCCTCAGCAGGGTCAGTGGGTAGAGTATGAGGACGTTCCTTCTTTTTTTAAAAAGATGTTTTTATTGTACGCTTAATTTAAAAATCAAGCAGTTCAGAGAGTTTGTAATGAAAATAAAAATCACCAGTATTTAGCAAAATCCTCTTCACCTGGGCTGAGCAGCTGCCGGACAGTCGGGACCTGACTTGTACAGTTTGCTGTGTGTGGGGGACAGGGAGCATCCTGGTGGAGGCTGGGGGAAGTGTGCGGTGCAGACGGGCCGTGGCACTGCAGGTTGCCTAAAACAGAAGCAGTTCTCACCTTGCCTGTGAGACACGGTTCTCTGAAGGAAAGGAGATTCACTGGCCATTCCTTAGATGTGCTCAGCTCTAGGTTTCTTGGATACTCAGGTGAGTTATCCCATTTGCCTTCCAGATTTCAAAGCAGAAGGTAAAACTTCAGGTTGAGAATTCAGAGGGCTAGAACCAGTGTTGTAGAGAAAATCTGATATTCTTCTTTGTTCTGATGGACTCCAGATTTATTCATTCGGAGTGCAGCGTGTGGGGTCTGCGTGTCGGCAGGTGGCTGCGGGAAGGTGAGCCAGAGGGCAGCAGGCCCGTGTGGTGACCAGGGCTCAGCGGCTCTGAGGGAGGAAGCAGACACCACCTTTCTCATTTGTTGGCAAAGAATAAATGAGGGTTCCCGATGAAAACTTTGGCTCCTTACCTTTGTGTAACTTTTATCCTTTGTGTCTTTATACGTGGGTAGTTTTAAAATCCCACTGAGATGTCTCCTTTTCATAGGCTGGTGCCCTGAACTTCAGCCTGGGCACATTTCAGTGACGTCATTGATTAGGGACTGAGTCTCTGCCCCAGCAGTGGACTGGACTTCGTCATCGCATCCCTACTCTGACACGACCTTTTGGTCATTTTCTCTCCAGTCTGTTGTAATTCCTTCCTTTATAATGAACAGAAACTATTTTCTTGTTCCTAGGTGGTGAGTGTTTAAAATTAAAATTCTGGAAGATGCAATGAATTGTTTTGATAATTTATGTTTTAAGCTTGTAAATGTATATGCAATATTTTAAAAGTTTTGTTTTTTTTTTAGGCACAAATATTTAAACATGGAAAACGTGAAGACTGTTTACCCTATGGTAAGCTTGATTTTTGGGAGAAGGTATATTTGTGATGTTGAGTTTGCCTAAATATAATCAAGTGTGTCTGTGTAACATTTTATTCATAGGTATAGAAATCTGAAAGTTGGTATATTTGGACACTGTCATATTTCTTTGGTTTTTTTTGTTGTATGTGTGTGTTTTAATAATTTGACTTTGAGTAATCTTTCCTGGTCATATGATGTGGAGGAAATTGCTGAGAGCTTGGGGCTGGGGGTCTGGGTTTCGTAACACCTGTCTGCCTGTGTCTCTGACCTGGGGGGACCTGGTGATGCTGGACGCAGCCCTAAGGCTGCTGCTGGCTTCCTGGGACACTGCAGTGACCATGTCCCTCCTGAGCTGTGGCCGCCACGGCATTTGCTTTCTGCCTCATTCTCGTAGCTTTAGCTTGAGCCTCGATTTATGAAAGTAAGGGCAGTGCTTCTCTGCACAGAGGGCTCGCTGCCTGGAGCAGGAGCCTGCTCAGAGTGCGTGTTTTAGAGGGTGTGTGGTTTTCAGATCTGAATGATAGTCTGTTTTTAAAAAGGTTTTCATTATGGAAGTTCTCCAGTGCGTATCGAGGAGGAGGATGGGACAACAAACTCTGCGTTTCTGTCGCAGGCTTCACAGTTTCAATCTGTGGCCTCTCTCCTCCCAGCCCTGCTCCGCCATCCCCTCTGTGCACGTCTCAGCGCGTGTCTCTACACGTGACCTCCGCGTCCTCACACCTGAGAAATGAGCAGTGATTGCTCAGTGTCATCAAATACCTCAAACCCGTCTCTGAAGCCCCACTGTGTTTCCTGTGTCCCCCTGGAATGCTGTCCTCCCCGCCTCTGGTCCCCCTCAGGGCCCTCTCTGTGGTCCCAGTCCTTGTGCCTCCTCCTCGTTGCCCCCCCTTGAGGCCCCTGTACTCCCTTGTGCCCCTCCTCGAGGCCCCCCAATACCCCTGTGCCCCTTCCTCGAGGCCCCCTTTACCCCCTGTGCCCCAACTTGAGGCCCCCCGTACTCTGCATACCCCCTCCTCCAGGCTCCCCATACTCCTCCTGCCCTGGCAGCACAGGGGTCCTGTCGAGCTATCTCAGCTCATGGGACTCCTCCTGTCATGCTGTGGCCCTTTGTGGTGTCTTGAGCCCCCCCCTTAGGCTCAGCCCCCGTCCTGCTCTTGTCATCATTCCTGCAGGATGCCAAGTGACCCCCCCTCAAAACAACCAGCCTCAGAGGCCCCTTGGGCTTGGGGGTGTCCTGGCCCACAGTGCGTCCCTGGCCTGTCTGGCCTGTGCGTGTCCTGCCCCCTCTTGAGAACGGTTCCCACACCCCAGGGCTCTTATTCTTCCGACCTCCTTGGTTGTTGCTTCCTAGTGAGGAAGTTGAGCAGGTCGACTCTGGCTGCTCTTGGTAAATGATGTGGGATTAGGGTTGGGGACGGGGCAGAAGGGGTTCAGTGTGAGCTCAGGCCATTGCTTGCCTTGGAGTCCCTGGGAGCCATCTGTGGTCTCAGGGCTGCAGGGTCAGACCCAGGGGCACAGTCGGAGGGCCCCATGTGCTTTTTCCCGCTGCTCTGAGGTGAGCGTGTCTTGTTTGCAGCTGCCACTGTCCTCGAGTGCCTCGATGGCTGTAGACTCCCCGAGAGCAACCAGACCCTGCTACGGAAGCTGGGGGTGAAGCTTGTGCAGCGGCTGGGGTTGACCTTCCTGAAGCCGAAGGTGGCGGCGTGGAGGTGGGTACCGTGGAGTTGGGCAGACCTAACTGCGAGTGAGTGCCTGCTGGCATGGCCATTGCTGTGGCTCTTGTGTCATGTAGTGGTGGCAGACAAGGCTGACCATAAAAAGTGTCTTCTGCTTTCATTTTTTCCTTTAATCTCAAAAGTGTTTCTGATTTTGAAAGAAATGGTTTTTCTTAAACTTACTGAAGCTGGAGTGGGGACAGGAAACAGATTGTGTTTGCATTTTATATGACATCTCACTGGCTTGGGCTCGCTGTGGGGAAGGCTCTGTTTTGATGGATGATAAATCTGAGTTACAGGCTTCTTTCAAAGGAAACCGAGCTTACGCTTTAAAGTTTATTCGGGAAACAAAACTGTTTTGCTTGTTTATGGGAATGCTTTAACAGATTTTGAATTACTGGCTCCCATGGATACAGACTTTTCTAGTGTTCTTGGGGTGCTGTGTTTTTAATAACTTTCCGTTTCATTTTGAGTATTAATATGTGTGGTTTGGGAAGGACTTATTTGATTAAGGTCAGCTCAGCCTTTGTCCTGAGTTATAGCAAATTCGAAAGAAGTATGTTGTATTTTAGTGATGTTTTACTGAAATACGTTTTCGTGTTCAGTATACACCGCATTCTATAAGTTATTTATTAGAGAAAATGTTAGTGGCTAGTTTCTGAAATGCCGTGGAAAATGATTCAGTACTGTGATAGGCGGGGCTTTCCAGAGGAGCAGAGCCAATAGGGTGTGTGTGCATATGCATGGGAGGAGGCTTATCATGAGCAATTGGCTTACGCGGTTAGCGGTTACGGAAGCTGCCGGGGCCGAGGTCTGCCTGGTGAGCCGGCCAGCTGGGGGCCCAGGACAGCCAGTGGTGTGGCTCTAGTCTGGAGGCTGCAGGCTTGAGACCCAGGAAGAGCCCACGTTTCAGTTTGAGTCTGAAGACAGGAAACGGCCAATGTTCTGGATCAAAGGTCATCAGGCAGGAGGAATTCTCTCTTATTTGGGGAGAGTTAGCCTTTTTGTTCTGTTCAGGCCTTCGGCTGACTGCATGAGGCCCCCCGCATTAGGGAAGGCGTCTGCTTACTCACCCTGAAACACCCTCACAGACAGACTCAGAATAATGTTTGACCAAATAACTGGGCACCTCATAACCCAGTCAGGTTGACACGTAAATAACCATTGCACGTACTAAAACGTTTATGTGGGAAAGAAAATAGTATCGTAATTGCTTTGTTCAGTCTGTATGGCCACATGAATGTAATTTTTAGCGCGACTGGGTTGAAGTCTGCCATGTCGCTGTTTGTGTCCTCTCTTCCATCATCTTCCTTAATTGCTGCTTTTTCTTATACATGTCTAACGTTTTCCCACTTCTGTCTCCTCTTGGATTTTTGCTGCATCTTTTACTGTCATTGTCATTGGTATCTTCCACTAAAGGGGGTGACGTCTGGTTCTGGCGGGCTGTGAAGTACTGGGACACCCTCCTCTTCCTTGTTGGGGCAGGTTTATCTCCTTCTTCTCCAGGGGTGTAGCTTTTGCTCCTGTGGCATGGCCTGTGCTTTGAGCGTGTGGCCTTTTAGGGGTCTTAAGTAAAAGAGCCTTCAGTCCCCTCCCGCTGGGCCCGGTTCTCAGCGATCCTGACATCACATGACCCCTTTTGGCGCTGCTGTTCCGACACACGTGCTGGGCCTGTCCTCCTGTCCCGTACTCGAGCACTCACTGTGGGGTCCCCGTAGATCAGGGCTTTTGTGTGGACTTTGGAGTTCCTTCTCAGCAGCTCCTTCCCCTCCAAGTACCAGCCGTCTCGGAAGCCCCCACCCAGCAAGGCCACTCACTGCTCCCTGCTTTCCTGCTCCAGTTTAGCGAGGACCCTGGGAGCAGAGGTGAAGGTGAGGCACCTGCTGCTTCCCCTCTGAGGATTACAGCCCTGCCTTGGTGGTCGTCTCCCAGCTGCCCATGGTTGGTTTACTTACTCTGTCCAAGTTTTGTAGTTTATGGCAGACGGGCAAGTCTGGTAGCAGCCAAAACCCTGTCCTCTTCGTGGTTTCAGTCTCTGCTACTGAGCATCGTAGTGGGTGCTTTTCCTGTGAGATAACCGATGTGCGTGCTCACTGAGGACGATGGTAGCCTCGGGGAAGCCACGTGTGAGTGCCTGTTACCCGCTAGGCGTTTTGCTGAGCGCTTGAAGATCCCAGCAGCAGTCCTGGGATGGCTGGTGTGTTAGTTCTGCTGCTACCTAACAGAGAACCCCCCCCAACATTTAGCAGCTTAAAACAACACACCTTTCCCCTCACGGTTTCTATGGGTCAGGAGTCTGGACGTGGCTTAGCTGGCTCCTTTGGGCAGGGTCTCTCCCGAGGCTCCGTGAAGGTGTCGGCTGGGGCTGCTGTCATCTCAAGCTCGACTGGGGGGAATCTGCTTCCAGACCCCTCTCGTGGTTGTTGGCAGGATTCAGTGTCTTGCAGCCTGTTTGCTTGAGGCCTCCCGAAGTTCCCTGACGCGTGGGCGTCTCCGCAGGGCAGCTCAGACATGGCAGCCGGCCTCACGCAGAGAGTGGGAGGGTGACCCGGATGGAGGCCAGTCTTTTTGTAACCTAATCTGGGAAGGGGCTGCCCATCACTTGTGGCATATTCTGGTCATTAGAAGGAAGTCATGAGGCCCAGGTCACACCCAAGGAAGGGGGAGGATTGCAGGAGTGTCAGGAGGCAGAGGAGTCCCAGGGCTACCTTAGAAAGTGCCTGCCACTCTCCTTCTCTCCTTGTTTCCCAGAGTTGGAAACTGAGGCCCAGAGAAATAAGATGAGTTGTTCAAGGCCACAGTTAATGGGTCAGAGCTGGTGTTTGAGTTCTGTGTTCTGCCTCCGGAGCCCAAGTTATTTACATTCTGGGAGTCGGCCTCAAGCTGCAGCCCCCAGCGTCCACTCTGGAGCTCACGCTGGCACCTTGTATGCAGCAGGCCCTGTCTTGGGAGTTAGTCACGCTGCTTGCCTCGTGCTTAGCTTCAGAAGGAGAGACAGCGTGTATGGAGCCCTGCTCTGTGCCAGGCTGGTCTGAGTGCTTAGTGCAGACCTTCCTGTTTATCCTCATAGCATCTTTATGGGTAGGACAGGACTGCATTTCCATTTTACAGAGGGGAAACTGAGGCGGTGAGTGGCTCAAGCTGTGCAGAATCATGCAGCTTAGTGGGCGTGGAGCCAGGTCCTGGTCCCGTGCTGTGGGCCCCTTCATGGCACATCCAGGGGCAGTGGGCGCTGGGGCTCCCACTTGGTCATGGAGGAGGCTGTGGTGTGCAGGCGCTGTTGAGGGGTGTTCAGGAGGCAGAATCTGTAGGTGCTGGTGATGGATAAGATGCAGCACCTGGGTGCTGAGGGGCCAGGATGTGGCCTGGGTGGGTGGCAGTGTTGGTGCCATTTGCCACGGGGGGGGGGGGGCTGCAGAGCACTCAGGGAAGGGTGTGCCCACCTGCTTGTCAGTGAGGATGAGGTGGACCTGCTGTTGGAACGCCCCTCCGTGGTGTTCCTGTCATGTGTGTTCTTACACCATACCCCTCTAGAGTTGGGGCACGTGCTCTGCAGCTCACAGCATGCTTTTCCTGGCAGCTGGTGACAGTACTCCAGGCTTCTTCCTTTGCATCCTGTCTCTGTAGGTGTGTGGAATTTTCACAGGCTCCCTTAAGACTCGAAGTGACACTAAATTGTTGATTACAGTCATCAGGATAGGTGAGTGTTGGGTTCCAGATTGTAACAGCTGACCTGAGAATGCTTTGGTATGTGCAGGTATCAACGCGGCAGCCGGTCTCTGGCAGCTAATCTGCAGCTGTTCACTCAGCACCGGCCTGAACAGAAGACGCTCGTGGTGCCTTCTGACTGCCATGAAGATGACCATGTCCCAGAGGGGGTGGAGAGCGTGATTGGTACGTGGGTCCACAGCGACGGTCCCTCGACCACCTCTGGTCTTGGGTGTCATCTGGGCCATTCCCCTCCCCTCTCCAACTATGCTCCTCTTCCCCTCCTAGTGCTGGTACCACCTGGCCGTGCACCGCCTTCACCAAGCATGTGGCCACTGCCTGTCCTCTGGCTCCTGAGGCCCAGGCTGTCTGTGGACCGTCTCTTCCCGAGCACCCTAGAACCTGGTGCATCTCAGCCCCTTTGCCATGCTGCTCCCCACGCACCTGCCCTGGATGCACTGCTCGCCCTGGGTGGCTGGACAGCCCTGCAAGGAAGTGGGTCAGGGCACTTGGGGCCCAGGTCTCCAGCTCCCTGGCCACTGCACCTGCTTTGTCCCTTACACTTTCCTCAGGAGCCGTTTCAAGCCCCCTTCACCACCTGACACCTCACAGAGCTCTTGACCCACTGCCCTGTTCCTTTCCGTGGTGGCTCCTGTTGCAGAGACGGTCAGCAGAGCCCTTACTGTGGGCACTCTGGGCTAGCTCCTGTCTGCACACCCTCCTGCCCTCCTGCCCTGGGTAGAAAGAGGTCTTCCCTGCCTCAAGGCCACCCCGTTCCCCACCCAGGGCCCCTCCCCCCTTCCTTGTGTACCCACCCTCCCCCTTCTTCCTTCCTCCCCCGCCTTGGGGACCCTGTCCTGGGGGGCCCTTGGCATGGGCCTTCTCCTGGGGGAGGCAGCTGCTCCCTGCTGACTACTTTGATTGGTGAATCTACTTCTTAGGAACAGTGGTAAAAATTGGCTTTATATGATTATTTGGAAACATAGAGAAGGAATGTTTTTCTTTTCTTGCGGTTAAAATTAATATGCTTACTGTAATTCTCTTCAGGGCATTCTTTTGAGTAATGTGAAGGATGGGGTACCTTGAAGCTAGGAAATTAAGGACTTTATCTAGAACAACGGTCCGGTGGTCCTGTGGAGCACGTGGGCCTCACCTTCCTTGTGTCCCCACAGAGCAGCTGCTGGTTGGGCTGAAGGACAAGGACACCGTCGTGCGGTGGTCTGCCGCCAAGGGGTAGGTGCCCGCAGCCGCCTGAGGGTGGTTGGGTGTTGGGTGGGCCCCTCAGCTGCTCTGCAGAGCCTCTTCAATCTTGAAGTACTTCACATGGGATGTGAGAGCTGCAGATCCCACACAGATTTGTAGAAGAATGATTTTTTAAATTTACACTTACTGCTTTATGTCTTAGTTTAAAAGGTAATTACTGAGGTGGAATTTTAGGCTTCTTGATCATCTTGCCTTTCTGGCTAGGGTGTGCAAAATAATGAGCATGCCAAATTTGCCTTTTTAAAAATCTTTTAAATGGTCCCTTCCTTATTTTTCTACATCCTCATCACCGTACCCTCACCTGTGGTCCCCCGACAGATGAGAGAGGTCCCCCGAGAGATGAGACAGTAGCGATGGTGCTGGGAAGAGCCCCTTCTGTGGGGCGAGCAAGGGCCAGCACCTGTCGCACCCCAGGGCACCCGGGAGGGCAGGGCTGCTGTTATCCTCTGTCGTAGCTGTGGGGACTGGCACGCATCTCACCCTGGTCTTCGTGCCTCGGTGGGGGATGTGGGGCTAACCCAGCAGGACCAGGCCTTGAACACAATGGATAGAGCCCTGGCCTTGAGCCAGTGGCCCTGTGGGGGGACCGTCGATCTACACAAAGATGTTCAGACCTCAGGGAGACCCCTGTTGGGGAGGAGATACAGCAGGGTGAAGGGCTGGCAGGTTCTGGGGGGACAGCACCCCACCTGAAGCTCTCCTGGGCTGGGTCAGCCTGGGAAGGTCTCCACAGGCTTGGGGGCTGGTGGGGCTCACGTGGGCCTTTGCAGCGCTATCCCGATGTGCAGCATCTCGGCCTGGCATGTCTGGCTGGGCCAGATGGGCTAGTGCACAGTGAGAGGTGTGGGGAGGGGCCTTCCTGGAGGCCTTTGGCTGGGACCCTTCCCATGGGTCTGTCTCTAGGACTCGGGTGTGAGCCGGCCCTGGGGCTCCCTTGTGTGGAGCCTCGACCCCACATCCCAGGGCTGATGGGGGCTGGCTCAGCCTGTGTCCGGGGGAAGTGTGGCAGCCCGGCCCCACTGTGGTGGGCTCTAGGTTGAAGCCCTCAGCATTCACGTGGCATCTCGGTGCTGTTAACCATGGGTGGATGGCAGTGTCTGTGTTGCTGCGGTGAAAGGTGACTGTGTGGCTTGCCCACTCCCCTGGGTGCCCACTCGCCCCCTTTGCACCTGCCCTCGCTTCAGGGCAGATAGAATCCTCGCCCATCTCCTTATTTTAACACGACGGGTTCCCTGACAGGCAGGTGGCGGTCCCTTGAGCAGAATGGGGGCGGCTGCCTTGGGTCAGCCTCTCCTTTCCCGTGCTCTGGAGGAAAGGAGCCCTGCTCGGGACTGTTCACACGTGTAGCGTGTACCCTCCTTGTTAGGCTGGTGGTGTTGACGGGTTGTTGCTTTTCTTTCTCAGAATTGGTAGGATGGCTGGACGGCTCCCCAAAGAACTGGCGGACGACGTGGTTGGGTCTGTGTTGGATTGTTTCAGGTATGTGAGGTGATCAAAGGGGGAGAGATTTCTGTCTTAACCTTAAGTTTAAAAGCAGCGGCTTTTCTTTCCTTGTATCCTTTTATGTTTTCTTTCAATTGAGCTGTTTGTCAGGACCCCAGAAGCCACCTCCTCTCCCTTTTAAAGTTAAACTTGAGAACTCTATTTCTGGTACTTTGCGTTTATCAACTCCACTATATTTAAAAATCTTAAGGACAAAGAAAAGTCAGTTTTGAACATACACACATGTAGATGTTTATCCTTAGAGAAAAACTCTGGTTGTCTGACTGAGAGTCAGGTCTGCACAGTCTGAGAGAACTTTCTGTGATGATGGAACATTCTGGATCTGTCCTTGGCATGGCCATTAGCCACATGTGTTGCTAAGACCTTAAAATGAGGCTAGTGTGACTGAGGCCTGAATTTGAAATTGCATTGGGTTTTAATGAATTGAAATTTATACTTAGATGGCCACGTATGCTGTGCTGCATCTGTCTCAGCCTCTTGGGGAGTCCTGTGGCCTGCAGAGGTGTGCAGGGCCTGAGCCCGGGCTGCCTCGTGTGCCCACGGGTGGGGGCTCGGTCCCACCCCTCCCTGAGGGTTCTTTGTCTTGCTGGTGTCACTGTCTGCCGGTTTCAGGAGCAGAGGCCTCAGCCCGTTCAGGACCTGTCACGCTATTGCCCTTCGTCGGCCCGGGATGTCTGGGGCTGCCGCTGTGCAGCTGTGGCTGGTGTGGCAAAAGCTGTGCTGTCAGCGCCTTCGGGTGCTGCGGTGCATGTCATCTGCCAGTCACTAGGGCAGCTCTGCGAGCAGCCCTCAGTGTTGTCTTCCTTCTGGAGCAGTTTTCTTCTGGCACTTTGCCTCGAGCCTGCTTAGTGAAAATTTAAGGAGTGCAGGACACAATATGTCAAATATTGGCCATCTTTTTCAGAATAGTGCTGCATGTATGGCAAATATTCTTCTAGTGGAAATATTCCTAGCAGAAAACATACATTCCTTATTGCGCTTGCTTTATGGAATGCATAGGTTAGAGAGTAATAAGCCTTCATCTTCTCTTGACGTGATTCTGCTGGCTTGTTTTAGGGTGTGTCCCTGGAGTTCCTCTCTGGTGGTGGTGGTAGGCGCGCGTGCTCCTGCCGTCTGGCGACACCTGCACTCTTCACAGCAGCGTGGCAGGACCAGGCCAGCTTGCTGTGTCTGTCTTGCTCCTAACTTGGCCTCTCTTCTCTGGCAACTGAGCCTTCTGCTCAGTCAGGCCTAACACGTCCAACTGAGCTCACTGGACATCTTTTCTCCCAAATTTACTGCTTCTTTGGACTGTGTGTTCCTTCTCCCAGCTCACAGTCTTGATCTAGTTTCATTTGTCCTAGCTAGTTTAATCTTCAAATACTTCTTTCCTTTTATTTTTGTTATTTTAGTGTGCTCATGTTTTTAGCTAGGTTCTGGGGGTGGAAATGGTCTTACTCCCTTGATTCCTAAGGGCCGTCAGCCCACAGCAGCAGGCAGGGGAAGGAAGGATTGTCCCCCGAGCCCTCTCGGGATGCTCCTCTGGACTGTACCTGCCCACGTTGGGTGCCCAGCATGTGACTGATGACCGTGGCATAAAACGGCGTAACCATGGACCAGGTGTCTGAAGACACCGAGATGTGGGGAGTAGTTGGGAATGGAGTGGCCGGTGGGCTCTGATCTCGCCCCTCCTTTTGTGTCCTTGTGGGATGTGTGGTGAGCTGCCAGCGTCTTCTGAAATAGGTCAGAAATAGGACATTAATTATATTAATATACTGTGAGAACATCCAGCATCCAGGACTGTTAACTCACTCCCTAATCTGTTCCCGGGCTGGTCATGCAGTGAACGGGTGGCTCCGTCTCAGAGGGGCTTTACAGCGAGACCCATGGGACCCGTCCACGAATGTGTGCGGCTCCTTCAGGACCTGGGGCACTGCAACATTGCCCCAGGACACAGCAGAGGCAGGAGTGTGTGTGCTAAGCCCAGTTGGGGTCTCCAGTGGGCAGACCGACTGTAGCCCCTGCCCCGCATGTCTGTGGGTCCTGCCGAATTTCCCGAGAGTCCCTGGGAGGCACATCATGGCAGTGTCTGGATGCTGTGGCACCATCCTGGCCTCTGGGAGCAGCCCATGTCGGCAGGAGACTCAACCACATGGATTTCTTTCTGTTCCGTTTTTAAAGTTTTATTGATATTTCTAACTGGGTGATGTTTTAGTTCAAAATTCAGAATGAAAGGGAAGGTGACAGACCCCTGGCTGCTTGCGCCTTGGCACCCAGCCCGCCCCTCAGGAAACCTGGGGCACCCACCCTCCTGTGTCCTTTCAGGGAGGTTTGATGCAGATGTGAGCAGATGAGTAGAAATATTTTTTTCTTTCATTTTGCACGGATAGTAGCTTGCCCTTCACACTGTCCCACCAAAGGCATCGTGCCAGTATAGTTCTCTCTCCCCGGCCCCTGCTTACCCTGTTGTGGCCCCCACCGTTTTCTGCCGTGGCCACTCCTCTGAGACCACCTGGGTTTGGATCTGAGGCAGGAGTCCGCTTGGCTGATGCTTCTTCCTGTGGCCTGGTGCCTGGGGACAGGGTCCCCTCTTGGGTGTGAAGTGTGCAGTGGCTGTTGGCAGGTCCTGCTGGACAGCCACTGTCGACTAGCTGCAGTGAGCATGTTTAATTTGGAAATAGACATCGGCCTAACAGACATTTGTTTTAGTGTCATAATTTAGTTTGAGTTGTCATAATATTGGTATTTTATAAAGTTTACTCTAATCTTGTTAAATCTTTATGAAAAGTGTAAAGCACCTCTCTCCAATCAAAATCCTAAAGGATGCAAAGTGCCAATGTTAAATGTTGAAAATGGTCACACAGCCTTTGGGCACTTATAAAACATGTGGGACTTAGAGAACGTTATCCTTGTGGTTGAGTCACTGTGATGGTGAGCTCCGAGGGGCGGCTTGCGTCTGTGTCGGTCACCGTCTCCTCAGGGCTGCGCGTGGGCCTGGCACATGGAAGGCACTTGTTAAAGGACCCGTTGAGTGAACAGATACTCCTTGACTCCCTTGTCTAAATGTTCTTGTTTAAATGCCAGCTAGTAATGCAGTTTAGTTAGTTTTCCTAAATGCTCCTTTGCCATCAACTTAATTTAATCAGAATCACTAAAAGCCCTATTATTTGTTTTGCATTTTGGTGAAGTGTATTTTCATGTTTCTGCTGGCAGTAAAGTATGGAAATTTCAGAATAACCCTCATCAATGTAAGAAACAGTTATTCTCACTAATTATGATGCCAGAGTCGCGCTGTTAGGAGAGCTTCTGAACCACTTCAGGAAAATTTTTATTAAATATAAAATATTACTTATGACTTGATTAATTGGCATTACAATTATTCATTAAAAGTCCATATTTTGACGGGCTGCTCTGTAAAGCCATCTTTGCATGGTTCCCGGGTCCCGCTTCCTGCTGCCCGCAGCCTCCTCCGCCGCCGTGGGCTCCGGCAGCTTTACCACAAAGTCCCTGAACTGTTGCTCTCCTTTCAGTCCCCTGTGTCGGGTCACTGCTGCCCCGCGGTGGCAGACATGCCGTGGACACCAGCTCCGAGATCATCACCAGGGCCTTAAAAGGAGAAGAAGGGAGTTGTGGGGGAGGCAGAGGATGGAAGAGTTGCCCCTGCTTGTGGGAATGCTAGCGAGGAAGATGGGCTGAGGAGGAGGAGGAAGGGGATGGAGATGAAGATGCTGAAGGTGGTGATGATGATGTTGATAACCAAGAAGCAGAAGACTGATGAGGATGACTAGACAGCAAAAAAGGAAAAGTTGAACTTTAAAAAAAAAAAAAAAAGGCCGCTGTGACCTGTTCACCCTTCACTTCCTGTCTCAGCCTAAACGTGGTCACCTTGGAGCAGAGAGGCCCACCCACCCGCCGTGAGAATTTGCAGCAGGGCAGGAAAAGGGAACCCAAACCCCCAAGGCCCTGCTTTTTTTCTTAAAGGTACTTTAAAAAGGAAATTTGTATTTTTAATTCACATTTAACATTTTTGTACACATTGTTAGGGGTCGGCATTTTTAATGATCTCGGGTGACCAAACCAGCCTTTGGAGCGTGCTCTGTCCTACTTCTGACTTGACTTGAGGTGTGACCGTGTTCATTATAATCTCTGAGGAGGAAAAAACCCTTGTTAAAAAAAAAAAAAAAAGTAGAAACAACAACAAAAAAGCAGTCTTCCTCCGAGCGCCCCGTGACTGTTTTTGTGCGTTACTTAGCTGTCCTGCAAGCAGTCGGTTTATGTGAGATGACGGTTAAAAAGGCCAAAGGTAAAAGGTTTCTTTTCTTTTCTCTTTCTGTCTGTGAAATTGCTGTTTATTTTTTTGGCCTGTTTGATGTGTGTGTGAAACAATGTTGTTGAACAATAAAGCAGAATTTGATTTTGCAGAGTTGTCCTAACAAAAAGGCTCGTGTTTTATACAGCACAAAGAATCCCACAGTTTCATTATAACTTTTTGTCTTGAATTTGATACTAAATCGAGCAATGGGGTGTCATTTAGAAGATACCTGCTCCTTTCTTTAACATAATCTTAATTTGATAGAAGTCCTGTTTTAAGGCCCAGACTTTTCTGAAGTGTATTATTACTTCTAATGCGAGTGAGGGTGTTGCTCAGTGAGCACGTGGTTGGAGCCCCCGCCATGGTGGGGACACCCCAGCTAGGACGGTGGCCAGATGACGCAGCCCATGGGCCGTCCCTGTGCTGGGGCTGACTCGGAACTCTCCCTCCTCATCAGGAGATCTGAAGAAGGTACTGATGGACATGGCAGTCATCTTCTTATTAAATTGGAGTGTTTCATTTCTCCAGCTAACTGATGTTTTAAAATTTACCAACAGGTTTCAGTGAGGCTTATGGGTACAGAATACGGACTTACCAGTCTGTATTCCTTGCTACACCATGGGCTTTGATCCAAAAGCTGACGTTAGAACTCTGGGTCGAATGTTTTTCAGGGTCTTTGTTGTGCTCAGTTTTCAGGAGACAGACAAGGCCTGGCACGGTGGATGTCTGGCGCTGGCGGAACTGGGCAGGAGAGGCCTGTTGCTCCCGTCTCGACTTGCAGAGGGTAAGTAGCTAAAGCCCCATCAATCCACATCACTGAGGCGATTTGTGGGATGCTGGGGTCTGAACCCATCTCCCCGGTGTGGCCCAGCCTTGAACACACACAAAGTGTTTGCAGGAAAGGACTTATCAGACCAGTGTCTCTCAGCCTGTTTTCTCATATTGGTCTTTATAATTTCCTAATTGCCCCATCTGCCCATTGTAAAATTTTAGTGCTACAGATACACTGTGTACCTGGTTTTAGAGGGCCTCAGACCATTGTAATGTCTGATCTTCTTACTCCTGGAACCAGTTTTCTTGAGGGGTGGTGTTGCCCATGAAGAGCACCTGCAGTGGTGCTGTACTTGGGCTGTAGATCTGGGCATGCCTGGCAGCGTCTGTCGCTGGAGTGGCAGAGTGCTACCCGGGGTGATGCTTCTGCCAGCATGGGGTCAAGGTGGGAGTCAGGGCGGAGGGCCAGGGGAGCTCCGCTATGGGTGGCAGTGGGTGGGGACAGGGTGCAGCATGGTGGATGCGGGGGCGCCACCCCAGACCAGCGGTCGGGCTGTTGTGTGCAGCCCTGTCTGGTGGGGGGACAGCCCCGGGTATGGGCGGGAGGAAAGGATGTCTGCGAAGGATGGAGAGGGCCCCATCCCAAGTATGTCACCAGACGCTGTGCACCTGGGGGGCATGTCTGCCCGAGTAGACATCTCAGCTGGTGTGGCTGTGCGGCTTCCCAGCTCGAGCCATGGTGGTATCTGAAGTGATGGCTTTGCGCTTGGCATTGGGACATCTTTTAGAGCCTGCAATTTTTATTTAATCTGTCTGCTTATTTTTTTTAACAGCTTTATTAAGATATGATTTATGTACCATAAAGTTCACTCATTTGAAGTGTACAGTTAAGTGGTTTTTAGTATACTTACAGAGTTGCATAAGCATCATCATAATTTAATTTCAGAACATTTTCATTGCCCCAAAAAGAAACCCTGTACTCAAGAGCAGTAATTCTCCATTGCTCCCCAACACCCCCAGCCCTAGCAACTGCTAATGCACTTTCTGTCTCTATGAATTTGCCGTTCCGTATAAATGGAGTCTGTAATACGTGGTCTTTTGTGTGTGGATTCTCTCACTTAGTGTGTGTTTTTGATGTTCATCTGTGGAGTGGCTGTGTCAGTGCGCCATTCCTTTCTGTTGCTGAGTTTCCATCGTATGGCCACACTACACTTGGTCTGTCCTACTCACTGCTTGATGGATGTTTGGTTCTTTCTCCCTTTTGGCTAGTATGAATAATGCTGCTGTGAACATTTGTGTGTGAGTTTTTATGTGGACATACGTTTTTGTTTCTCTTGGGTATAGACCTGGGAGTGGACTTGCTCCATCCTATGGTAACTCTATTTTAACTTTTTAAGAAACTGCCAAACTTCTTCTAAAATGATTGCACTATTTTATATTCCCACTGGCAGTGTATGAGGGTTCCAGTTTCCCCACATCTTCACCAACAGTTGATTTTATGTTTTTTTTTTTTTAAACAGTAGCCATCCTAGTGAGTGTGAAATGTCACTTCGTTGTGGTTTTGATTTGCATTTCCCTAATGACTGATGATGTCGAGCATTTTCTGTGCTCATTGGCTGTCTGTATATCTTTGGAGAAATGTATATTCACGTCCTTTGCTAATTTTAAAAATTGGGTTGTCTTTTTTATTGTTTTAAGAGTTCTTTATTCTGGATAAAAGTCCTTTATTGGATATATGATTTGCAAATATTTTCCCCCATTCTGTGGTTGTCTTTTCACTTTCTTTGGTGGCGTCATTTGACACACCAAAGTTTTAAATTTTGATTAAGTCCAGTGTATCAGTCTTTTATTTCTTACGTTTCTGGTATCCTAGCTAAGAAATCATTGCCTAAGCCAAGGTCATGAAGATTTACTTTTGTAGTTTTATTTAACCTTTTGTTCCATCCTAGTTGACTTGTAATGTTTGTGAGACTAGATGTGTGTGTGAGGGCACGTGTGTGGATGTCGGCATGGATTGAGATGAAATCCCTGCCCGTGTGGTGCCAACTCCAGCTTAACTTGAAGGAGACGAGAGACTCCACTGGCCTGTTTGTGTGTGTGCTGTGTCGTGTCTTGTGACCTTGGGTGGTGTCCACTGATCCCAAGCAGCTGGAGTGAAGGATGTGGGTGTTAGTGTTGAGCTGTTGTTTAAAAACTATGGAAAAAGATGTAGAAGAAATTGGCTTCGACATCAGTGAAAGCTTCGCTGGAGCATGGTAAAGGGAGCAGAAGTCGGGTTGGAAGGCAGAGAGGTCTGCTCCTGACGGCTGCTTGGAAGGCACCCCGGGTCCTCTCGCCACGGCCCTCCAAGAAGGGGACTCCGCCCACTGCACAGAGACACTCACGAAAGAAGCATCTTACTTTCTTTGGATTACTTTTTAGGGAGTTCTGCCAGTTTCTCTGCACACACACAGCAGGTGCACGTGCACACACACTCTGTGTGTGTGGTACCATAAGCCTGTTTCTTGGTCTTTGACCTCAGTGGACAACGAGCGATTTTCTTTTTCTCATCTTCTGTGTGGGCACCTCTACTTGAGGACCATCATTAAAGGGCTACTTGGTCTTCTTTATTTTAGGTTACCCAAATTCCAGGACTTTTCTTGATGAGTCTTGGCTTAGGTGCTTTCATGGTTTTTGTGGCTCCACTTTGAGCCCTCTGGCAGTTGGGACGTGTGAATACACCTCAGGGTGGTCGGCTGGGGGTGCCGACCGTGTGTGGGCTCGTGTAGCGTGTGTGAGCCATCACAGTTTCCTCTGTTGACTATGACAAGAACAGTGAAATGTGTTTGGTTTAACTCTAATATTCTGATAAAACATATACGCGTGCTCCTAATGACGCATTTTTGTGGTTTTGATCAGTGTTTTGTTTTTTTTGAAAAAAGTCAAATGTTCTGATCTCTTTGGACTTTTGGTATGACTCCTTCTTCCTTGCGGTCCTTATTAGATTGAGAATTTGGCACATTGATGTGAGTAATAACTACTAGCATTTGGTGTTTTTGTGAGCTTTTTGTCAGTACAGATTCATGTCTTTCGTCAAATTTGGGAAGTTTTCAGCCATCACGTCCTTAGCTGTTCTTCCTGCCGTGTTGGTGCCTGCCTGTCTGGGGTCCCGCCGCACAGATGTTGGTGCGCTTGTCGGTTCCCTCAGGTCTCGGGCTCTGTCCACCTCTCTTGATTCTCCCCTCTGCCCAGGTTGGATGATTTCCATTGTTCTGTCCTCAAGTTCGCTGACTCTTTCTTTGGCCTGCTTAAATCTGCTGTTGAACCCGCCCCCCCCGCCCCCCAAAAAAGAATTTCTTTTTGGTCTCTTTTTGTCGTTTGTCTCCTTGTCGGTGTTCCATATCTGTTCAGACGCTGTTCTCTTGGCCTCTCCGTTCTTTGTCTGTGGTCTCCTTGGGCTCTTTGAGCACAGGCAAGGCAGGGGGTCGAACTCTTTGTCCAGTGGATCCGGTGTCTGGGCTTCCTCAGGAGGGTTCTTTTTTCCTTGTGAATAGGCCACACTTTTCTGTTTCTTTGTATGCCTTGTAATTTTTTTGTTGAAAACTGGACATTTTGAATATTATAATACAGTAACTCTGGAAGTCAGATTCTGTCTCATCCCTGAGGGTTTGCTTTTGTTGTTTATTGAGGGCTGCAGTCACCCATTTGTTTAGTGACTTTTCAGACTGTTTTTGCAATGACTGTGTTTCTTGCCGTGTTTGGTCACTGCAGTCCCTGTTCCTTTCTCTCAGCAGTTAGCCAGTGACCTAACAGATTTCCCTAAATGCTGCTGTGTAGTAGCTTCTTTCTTCATCAAATGCTCCCCTGATTGCTGTAAGCTTTTAGTTAGAATCCAGACTTCTGGAAAAGTTGATTCTGTCTGTTTTTTCCACCCTAGTTGTTATTGAGTTGGAGGGACAGATTCTTGGAGCTTCCTGCTCTGCCATATCCTATGACGTCGTCCAGTAACTTGTGTTTGAATAGAATTAGTCTGGGCCCTCTAAGATGCAGACACCAGGACAGGATTAAACCTCAACTGAATCCCAACTTCACAGAACAAATCCCTTTATTAAAAGGATTTGTTCTGTAAAATTTGGATTCAGTCAAAAGGCTACACTCAAGAATCCAGAAGGCCACACGTGGCCCTGAGGCTGCGGGTCCCCACCCCTGTAGGGAAATGTCTGTGAGAGAAATAGGCAGGAGCCTGGGAGGCTGGAGGTGTCCTGGAGGGCCACGTGTCTCAGGAGGGGGTTCAGCAAGGCCCTCGGGGGTCCTCTCCCAGGAAGGGCTGTACCAGCCCACTGCCATGCCCCTCCCTGGTGGGGCAGCATGGGGGCCTGTGTGCCTCAGTTCCCATGTGAGCGGATGGGCCAGCTCTGGCTAGTGCTCCTGACACAGCCCCTGTGTCTGGTCCCCTGGTGACCACATGCTGTGTTTGATTGTTAACCTTCATGCAGTTTTGAGCTGTTGGACATCACAGTTTGTAAGAAGAGTGAAGACCATGATGAGACCTCTTTGTGCATGGGCCAGCGGTTCTACTTTCCTGTATGGAAGTGCTTTTCCCTTACGCGCTGCATTTTGCACTCCACGCTCCTCGCTCCTCCCTCCCTCCCTATGGAGTACGGCCTTCTGGTTGAAGGTTAAACCTTAGGGGACAGATAGCAGTGGGCCACTGTTAAGACTGTCCAGAAAGGGTGTTGTCAGTGTTTTTATTAATTTTTATTTTTTTTGAGACAGGGTCTTGCTCTGTTACCGCGCCCTAGAGTGCAGTGGCATCATCACAGCTCACTGCAGCGTCAAACTCCTGGGCTCAAGTGATCCTCCTGCCTCAGCCTCCCAAGTAGCTGGGACTACAGGTGTGCACCACCACGCCAGGATAATTTCTCTGTTTTTTGTAGAGACGGGGTCTTGCTCTTGCTCAGGCTGGTCTCAAATTCCTGAGCTCAATCGATCCGCCTGCCCCGGCCTCCCAGAGTGTTGGGATTATAGGCGTGAGCCACCACTCCTGGCCAAAGTGTTAATCTTTTAAAAGTTTTTCTAGATTGGGTTTAAAAAAAAATTATTAGTACAAAGTTGACCAAAACAACATAAAATAGCATTTTATTAAAATTCAGCTCTTAATAAGATGGATTTCTGTTAATAGTTTAACTTTTGATGAGTCATGCTTTTAGCCAGAATAAGGCACGTTTCTACATCAATACTATTTTTATTTTTATTTTTAGCTCAAAGTACTGAGAAAGCCTTGTTCACATAAAGAAGTAGCGGGAATGGTAGTAATTTTGCTTTAGCTATGCTGGTGGTTTGAACTTTTCCCAGGTTTGCTCTGGATCACTGTGTGCTGTCTTTGGGCAGCTTCACTGGGGCCTCCTCAGTCTTGGGGCAAGTGATGAATTGAGAACTGCCTGCATTGTGGAGGGGTCTCTCAGCCCGTCGCTAGAGTGATTCCTGCCCTCAGCACCCACAGCGCCATTTCCAGTGTGTTGGGTGAGAGGCCACCTCTCTCTCGGAGTGGGAGAAAGGGCTGTTGCGAGAAGGGAGGCGGCGAGGGAGACGGCCCTTTCTCAGGCGGGCGAGGGAGACGGCCCTTCCTCAGGGGGGCGAGGGAGATGGCCCTTCCTCAGGCGGCACTTTAGGGGTTGAGGCTCTGGGAACATACCCTCTAAAGTGCTATGAGGCCTGAGGGCACATGCCCGTACCTGGCCACTAGTTTTTACACATGCACACACGCACACGAAAGCACACATGCGCACCTACACAGACACGCACACAGACTCCCACACACACACACTCTTAACGCACCTTCAATCAGACATGCACACACTCACGTATGCACAAATCTACTCTGTTTAATTGCTGCCTCAGCTGTAAACTCTTTTTCACTGAGTATTATGGCAAAATACTCTAAAGGATAACACAGTTTATTTTGTCTTCATTTTGTGTATCTTTAAGGTTCATATGAGTGTTGGAAAATTAGCAACATATACATCATTTTGGGGAATGGAAAACAAGGCTGAATAAGTCAGAAAGTTGATTGTGACATCATAAGCAAATAGAACAAATTGAAAATACCTTCACCAGTAATACATTTTCCCTAATGGAAATAAATTATTTGTATAAATAGCCTCTTGATGTTTGTGTATTATTTAGTCATAACAAATCACAACAATTTTTTTTACATATAGCATCTTTAATGCTAGTACTGAAAATGATTTTTTCTGCTATTTTTTTCAGTATTTGTTATTTCAAAACATACAGCTAGATCTAATAGAAGAACAGTTAAAACAATTTGTTCTAGTGCTAAAATATTTAGAAGAAAAGTATTTGTGAAAGATCTCCCAAAAGATGGCTTACACCTCAAAGTCACCTTCTGGTTTTACACATTTCATTTGACATTTTACAGAACCGAAAGCTGAAGTTTAATTCATCCGTCTTAGAGAGCATATGAGTCACAGATGTTTTTACAACCAAAAGAAGCATCTTTTAATATTCATGTTTAATATTTACAAAAACCGAATTGCAGCTTGTTTTTGTTTTTTGAGGAAAAGAAACTGCATTGGTCAAGACTGACCAGATAGAAGAAGTGAGGGCAGTCACCTCAGACCAGGCGCCCTTGCTTCCTGCTGTGGCAGGTGCGCTGGGCCTTAGGACACCCGGGCTCTTCTTCGTAGCGTGAGCACTCGCGTGGGGTCATTTGGCTTTGTTTTCTTAGCTCCTTGCTGGGATTTTCCTGTGTCCCTTTGACTTGTCCTCTTTTGTCCTTTGGGTCTGAGGTCACAGGGCGCCTCCTGGCTTTCCGTGGAACTGAGAGCGGGTGCGTCCTGCAGGCAGGTGGCCTCCTGGGCCGTGGCTTCCCCATCGCCCACCCGGACGTTCCCCGGGCTATAGGCTGCCAGCTGGCATAGTGCCACGGCTGCCGTCTGCTTCTGCTCCTCGATGCTGTCCACTGCGCCTGCGTCTGGGGCCTTCCTGCTGGGGCTGGTTGGTGGGGCCTCATCAGCGTCCAGGCCGCCTTGCTTTGTCTCAGTGTGGTGGCTTCCATCTCCGGAACTTTCTGTGTCAGTCTTTTGAGCAGCAGTAGCAGCGGGTTCTGCACCTCGTGGTAGACTGGGGAAGGCAGGCCTGGCAGCCCGGGCGTTGCAGGGGTCCCTCACCGAGAGGTTGAGAGGCAGGTCCTGCAGCTCTGAGAAGCCTGCGGTTTCTGCCGGGGAGCTGCCTGGGTACACGGGTCCCTGAGTGGCTGCCACTTTTGTCTCTAATTTCTTGGAGAGGTTGAGGGGGCCTATCCTGGAGCTGTCCTCTGGGCTGGAAGGCAGGGCCTCGGTGAGGAGAGAGGCGCTGCCTGTCTGAGCGAGAGGTTCTGCATCCACAGCGCCGAGGCTAGAAGAGGCCAAGAGAAAGCTGAGCAGGGGCTTGCTTAGAAAAGCGACCATGTAAAGCAATTTGAGCAAGTACAAATGTGGCTATTTGAGCCCAACCCAAAACATTACCTTGGAGGTTTTAAAAATGAAGTTTTCTTACCTGTTTGGAGACTCCACTCTGTCTGTGGGAGCCTGGACAGCATGTGGGCATTCCATGCTTTTCTTGACCGGCTTGAAGGCTGTGAGGCTTTGTTCAGGCTGGGGGAGTCTCCCCAGGGTGCTTGGGGCTGCTTTGTTGGAGAGGTCGCACAGGCCCTCGCACATCTGGCTTGTCTGTGTGAAGTTGGTGGGACTGGGCCTACCTGGGGAGCCTGTGGCCGCGCTGCCTGCACGGGGGCTCATCTTGGCCCCCTCTGTGTCCTTCTGCCCAACTTTGGGAGGGTCTTTGGCCTCAGGGATTGGACTTTCTTTTTCAAACTCTGTGTGTTTTTTGTGGGAGTTCGAAGGGTTTAACTTGGAAGGACTTGAGGCTGGGTAGACTGGAGGGGCTTCATCAAGTGGGTGGGAGCTTTGATCTCTTGTGGTGCCAGTGGCAGGTGGGAGTCTGAGACCGTAGGAGGAGAATGCAGACTCTGGCCTGTAAAATCCATAAGGAATTGGCAGGTTGGAGTGATACTGCTGGAAAAATCTGTAATGGTCGTACGTGGACAGAGGTGGGTTCAGGTGCTTAGGGGTTGGCCCCGGGGGAGGCAGGAAGTGTCTTTGGTCTTGGGCGCCATAGAGCGACAGCAGGGGCGCTTCACACTCGGGCGCGCTCCCGGCCAGCAGGTAGGGGGAGTAGATGGTGGCCAGCCCATGCTCCGTGTAAAAGTGAGGTGGGTACTCTGGGATTGTGGGGTGCACATAATGGGAAAGGGCCCCAAACCCCTTTGTCGATGAAATTTTAGGTGGAAACTCCGGAGGGAGGAAGGGTGAGCCAGCTTTCCAGGGGTAGCCAGGAGCGTGGAAGGCAGACTTGGCGTGGAAAGAGGTGGCCTTGGCAGTGGGGTTGGTTAGTGCCAGCAGTTCCGGCGCCTCGGCATTTTCTGGCCCCTTGAGTCTGTGCTCTCCGACTGGAACAAATGCCGACGGGCGAACCACGCCTTCCAGGGCGGGCTGGGTGCTGAGGGTGGCTTCTGGAGCTGGGCTCAGGGGTGCTGTTTCCTTATGGAGCGCTGGCTTCTGTCCTGCACACCTGTGGGCCCCCCGGGCTTGCAGCTCCAGGTTTTCCTTGACGTCTTCCTTGGCAAAGCTGTGTTGAAGCTTTGAGTCAAAGGTGGAGAGTCCGTTTGTGACAGACTTGGAGGAGGCGGGCTGAGCTGTGGGGCCTGGCTGGGTGGTTTGCTTAGGGTCTGTTGAGTTAGATTTAGGGCACTTGGGAACTCGATCTTGCTCTGATACTAACGTAATGGAGTTTTTACAGAGACCATACTTCATGTGATTAAAAAGATGTGACTTCTCATTGCAAGTGAAGGGACACTGGAAACATTTATACTTGAAGGGCTTTCCTGGAGGCCTTGGGATGTAATGTGGCTTTTTTGGCTTTCGCTCTTTGAGAAGACTCATTTTACCTCTTTGTATTTCAGACTCTGGTCTTCTACGTGGTATGATCACTGATGACTCCTTCTTAACCCAGATTTGGTTTTTTAGACAAGTATGTCCCAGTTTTTCTGTTCCTCTCTAAGCACTTTTGTTTGGCGCCAGCTCCACGTGCCGAGGGTCTGACAAAGACAGTCTCACGCGTCGGGTGGCCTGAAGCTGCAGTGAGGGTAAATGATGGTTAGTGGGTTGGTGAAAAGCTGGTCTGACCTCACTCACATCACTGCAGAGACGAGGCACATAGCACACTCGTGTCCCCACCCCGCCTGCTCCTGAGGGGACGCAGGAGCAAGACCTCAGAAGCAGCTCTGTTCTTGGGTAGCCCAGCTGGCAAACTTCCCCACGATGGTCTCTCTTTTCTTGAGAAAAGAAAAGACCTGAAAGAATTGCCATGGGCCAAGAGGAGTGTGTTGTGTGTGGTGTTGAGTGTCAGCCCTGAGAATACGTGTTGCTCACTGAGTTTTGGGAACTATGACCCCGTGATCACCTTTCCTCAAGAGTGCCCTCCAGGGGCTGAGGTGGCCGAGCCCCTCCTCTGTGTCCCCGGGCTCTGCTGTCACCACTGTGAAGTCGCACACTTGAAGCAGTGACAGAGTGGCTGTGCCCTTTAGTTAAATGCTTTGTGGAAGTTCTGCCCACATTAACCACGTTGCTGGTGTATTCTGTGTGTAGGTGTTTAAAAATGAAGAATGTTGAAACATGCGAATCTACCCTTCCTGCTTCCAGAACCGCCAGTGAAAAGTCAACTTTATTTCAAGTAGCATTTGTGTTTTCTCAGATAATGTATATAAATGCTGTATCTGTGTCAACACAAACGGCTTGAAATGCTGTCGAGGTGAGTTTATAAGTCCCACAAGTGACCGTGTGTTCCCATCCTCCGCACCCTCTGCCGACATCGTGGGTGAGCTCTCCTGCGCGCCCCAGCCCCGCCATTGGGGAAGCGTGGCCGGCGGCGCCTGCCCTTCCGGGTGCGCCTCCAAATGGCAAAACCACAGCTTTGCAGCCTGGTTTCTTTCCAGGGAGAGCAGAGTTTGAGTGGTGCCTGTTGCACAGGTGGCCGGGTCACGGGAGAACGCTGTCAGGAGGTGGGCCCAGGCCTCTGGCCATGCCTGCCCCGTGCTGGGACCCGCCAGGGCCTGCAGATGTGTCTGGCCTGCCCTTCCCGACACTCCCAGAGGGTGTCCCTCTCTTGCTCCCAGCCCCAGGTTTCCTTTTGAGGCTGCTGTTCACACCCCTGGGCACTCCCTCTGCCTCCGGACCCAGAGCTGAGGGCCAGGGCCCAAGTCTGGGGGGCTCTCAATAGCGCCTGGGTGTGGCTGCTGGTCCTGGGGCCGCTGTGGAGTGACTGTCTGGGAGAGGGCGTGCAGGCAGGGAGGCTGGGCCTGGGTGTCATGGATTGAGGCTGGGCACTTTAATTCGTGTAAAAAATGTAAAAAGAAAAAGGTCTTTAGCTTCCAGATAGTTTCAAACGGTTTAAAAATAAAGTTAAATAGAAATGATTTAAGGAAACTGTTTTCAGCTGCAGTTTTGTTTTTAGGGAATGAGCAAATGTGCTCAGTCCTGAGTCTTTGTGAGATTTTATATATAAGGCACCACCTTTGAGACATTGAGGTGGTTAAAACATTGAACTGAAAAGCAGCCTTTTAAGCAGAGAAATGTGTATGGGGATCTAAGAGGCTTGTTGTCACAAAATAAAATGTTGTCATTGTCACTCACGTCTCCATCCCCTCCCACACACCCTACCCAGATGAGGTCATGCGAAGCAGCTGCAGGAATGGGCCTTGATTTTCACATGGATGCCTTAAATTCTAAGAAAGCTGTCTGGTTATTTCCCAGCAAACTGGTTTCTCTACTCATTTATTCATATTTCTTAAAAGCACAAAGAACCATGCTCTCCCCCACCAACTGCCTCTGTTAACACGTTTTAAGTTCTTTGAGGCATTTATTTACTAAGCAGTTGGTTTGGGTAGAAAAGAGGACTCTGCTGGTATCTACGGCCTTCTGCTGTGGACAGAGTTCCTGCGCAGCAGTAATGGTGAAGCATGCGTTTTGGGTGAGAATAAGATGTTTGGTTGCCCCATAACCTGGGAGGGTGTCAGGTGGACAGAGCTCCACCCGAGAAGTCAGGGCAGGTGACACCCTGGGGCGGGAATCCGTGCCCACAGCACATATTCCCCCCCCACCCCCGTGTGCTGCTGCAGAGGCCACAAGGCACCGGGTCAGAGCCAAGCAGACTAAACATGCAGTAATAGCCTGGTCTTTCTACTTCCCCCTTTTATTAAAAGAAAAAGTGTGAAATAATTCTTTATGGGTTCAGGCCGTACCTGGGGGGCAGATCTGCCCTGGGTGATGACAGCGCAGCTGCTCTGCCTCCCTTCAGGAAGCAAGAGGAGTGGTGCCTGATCCCAGCTGAACGCGGGGCCAGCCAGATAAGTCAGCGGGCCTGTGCGGGCTCGCCTCGTCCTGCTCCCGGTTCTGAAGGCGTGGGAACCTCTGCAAGTTAGGTTCCCAGGATTGTATAGGATATGTTACGGCAGAGATCTGAAAACTGATGATTCCATCACTAGCTGGAAGCATCATGATCAAAATGATGACAGTTGCAAAACGTTTATCAAGTGAGAGCTGCGTCCCAGCGATACCAAGTGTGGACGCAGATGCGCCACCTCCAGCGTCTAAAACACGAGAGCTGGAAGGAACAAAAAATTCCCTCAGGATTTAAGAAAGTGAAGACTTTAGTTTTAGAAGCAGTATTATTTCATACTGCTGATACTTTCAGGCAAAAAAAATAAGTAAACCCATGTTGGTTAAGCTTTCCCAAAAGTCTTACAGGAGGCAAGTTATGTAGAAGTTGGCCGACTGTTACCCTAGAGAATAGTTTGGGAGATAATTGCTTTTATGTTAATATGTATTTTTTTTCAGTCAAATGTTGTAGTCTCTGAAGTTTTGAACTCTCTGCCATTTTGTTCAGTGGTCATTGAGCTCACAGGGGCAGCAGACAGGTTTGCAGAGGGAGGTGTGCCCTCAGCGCCTCCTGGACAGTGAGAGTGTTGTGGGGTTTAATCACTCGAAGGGAATTTGCTTAAAAACGGAGTCTCAGGGCGGTAGTTTTAGTAACCTTGGATAAACTGACTTCTCAGGATTGCACAATTTGCTGATTAAACAGGGAGCACAGCTGCTTCAGATGTGGGCCGTGTAGTTCGCTTGATCTATAAAACTGCAGTAGCGTCAGGGGTAAGTGGGATAAAACTGAGGCTTCTGTAAGCTTTCAAATGGTGATGTCAGCCTGCGAGCACTGTCTCCTGCCTGTGAGGTTTGCGAGGATGAGGAAAGCAAACCTGACCGCCAGGGCCCCAGTTAGTCACATCTGTCGGTGAGCACAAAGGTCTGAATCGTCTTCGTCTGGTCAGTTTATACCTGCTGGACTTTGTACTCTGGCAGCTGCTGGTGTTAAATGTTCCAAAATGAGTGTGTTATTGCCAAAACAGTATAATCCAGAACTTTAAGTGTTTACAGTAAGTTTGGATTTGCATTCAGAGGTAAAGTTTTCTCTAAAGGTGGCAAGAGAGGTGTTTAACATGTTCCTTTCCTGGGGGAGGCATATTTCTGTTTTAGTCAGTACCTGGAGAGCTGAATATTGAGGTGCTGGGGGCATGCTCTCCTCTCCAAAGTTTGGGAACCGTGGCGGTCGCATGTTTAAGGTGAAGATGTGAGCATAACCCTGAAGGAGGCCTCACCTTCCCTCTAGTTTCCTGTATGGGGTTGGCTGGAAGCCTTACGACTCTGGACCACAGGTGGCTGTTACGGAAACACTGCTGGGGGTCCCTTCTCTGCCTGCCCCCGGGAGGAGCTGGTTGGTGTGTGCTCTGTTCTCTAACACACCTCCTCCAGCCTGGCCCTGCATGACGACCTCCCTCTCCAAATCAGGTTGCCGGTGTAGACAGTATCTACACTAAAGGGCATAAGAACAGTGGGGGTGCGGTGACTTGAAAACATGCGCAGGACCCAGCGTGAGCTCTCACCAGCACTTTCCCACTGTGTTTACAAATGCCACCTTTGTGACTTTTTGAGTATCTTAAATGTCTGTGTTCAGCTGATTTACATTGCCTCTGGAAAGTGTCCGGAGCCGAGAGCTCATTCCTCTTCCTGTTCACTGTGCACCCATCTGGGCATAACTGCCCACACAGTGCTTTGAACAGCCTGTGGTTTCGGTTGGCCACAGGGTTTTTGTTTGTCTTGTTTTGAAAGTACTAAATTGCCAAGGCACTCTCTTTCGATAGGTTCCTAAGTGTGGACAATTAATGTAGTTGCCAGTTGTTAGGATAATAGTGAGTGGCTGGCATGTCTAAAAAGTTTCTAAGGAGTTCGAACTTTGAAATATAGTCAAGAGAACGAGTTTTTTTTTTTTTTTTTTTAAAGAACTTTGGTAGGACACAATGGAGGTAATTATAGCTTAACTTTATAGGACATTTCTATGACAGGCTGGGTAACTATGCTTGTCATGTGCATTAGCCTGTGAACTGAAGTAATGCTGCAATATTCCTTTGGTGTCCAGCTGTCTGGCAAGGAACCTCATCAGGTAGAACGTTTTGAAGGGCTTGCTATAATTACAATATTGTGATGTGGCGTTATTGCATAACTCAAGGACACGCCATTGTCGCCTACCCACTGGGGTGTCGCAAGAACGAGATTTGTGAGTTTTTCTCCAATTGAGCTTTTCCAGTGATTGACTGCCACTCCCTCCCAGACTTTCGGTTCTTTAAAATGAAGGATAAACTTCAGGACAACCATGACCTAGGGAGAAAGACGGTTTTCTGGAATATAATTTGGAGGAAAGGATCCAGAAAAACAGCCAGGGGCTCTTTCTCCTTTCAGCAGGAGATCCCGAGTTACAGGCGTAAGCTCTCAACAGTGAACGCACACAGCTTTAAGGAGTCGACGCGTATCACACCAAGCTGAACCTGCCTGCCTCATGTATCTTTAAAAAGCCAGACTGAAACCTTGGAAGGCCTTTGTCAATGTGAAATAAAAATTATGATAACAAAGTAGACAGATTGTGCTTAAATGAAGTCTGACTTCGGTCAGGTTTGGCCAATAATTTGGTCAATAATTGTTCTCATACAGATCAGATTTATGAGAATTTCATAAAAGGAAAACCCCCCCATGTGTGTATATATGTGTGTATATATAAAAAACCTTAACAACCAAACAAAAACTTAACCTCTTTAAAGTTTTTGTTTTTGTAAGCTTATGTCAAAACACTACTTATTTTAAACTTTAAAAGTTCAAAAAATTAGAAATGAAAATCACCTAAGATCCTTGCTGCTTTTATGTTGAAATTCCTTGTAGTTTATTTTTAAGGTAAGGAATAATTAAGCCATAATATAAATTTGTGTTTTGGTTTAACTCTAATGAATTTTATGGCAGAAATGAGGAATTGATTTCTAAATAAACTTGTTCATGTTCTTAGAAGAAAGTGTCAGCCTTATTAGAAGTTTTGTAATCATGATCTGCATCCCAGCAGTGCACCTGCTGAGTCCTGAGTAAGCCTCAGAGCACGGAGCAAGTCAGAGAGACACTGGGCAAGTGATTCATTCAGCCAAATATTTTTAAGATACATCTGAGAGTAGTTTTGAAAGAAAACTTGAATTTGGAAAGAAATAGTGAGTACTTACCAGACGCGGGCAGTGCTGGGATGTGGCCGTCTAGGTGCCGGTAGCTGTGGCTGACAGTGCTGGGAAGCAGTACCTGTTCTCACGCCTGCTCGGTGAAACTGGAGCCGGCTGTTCCAGTGGGAGGGATTTAAGTGTAGGAGTTGAGCCCTCAGGGCGTAGAGATGCACCTGATATTCTTCCTGCCCGCAGCTACGATTCATGTGTTTGCACCCACCGAGCTGCTCTGCTGCACTGGACCCACTGAGCAGGCGCCACTCGGTGCTTCAGGAAGCTCCTGCTTTGGGCTGTGCCATACTGATGCTGCCCAGACGGTTGTGGGTCGGAGTCATTCACGTGTTCCCGGTTAGAGTACAGATTACTGTGGTGTGGGCCATGCTCTGGTACATGTTTGTTGTTATAATAAAGACATGGTGTGTGAGAGTTTCCTTTAGAAACTTGAGCATATGTCCACAGCAGCAGGTAAACTCTTGGATTTGTTCTTAAATACACGGACCCCAGGAGGTACAGCATTCATGGTGTCCTTGCCCTAGAGGGTCCAGTGAGGCTTTTGGTGGTCTGTGTGCCTTTCAGCCTTTCCCATTGCTCCTGAGAATCTTTGTTCATGGTCCTCCTCGAGTGCCGAGCCGGCAGGCAGGGAGCTGACCTCAGCTGCTGTGTCACAGGGACCTGCCGGAGCTTGCCCTAGACCAGGCACCACACAGGCTGTGCCGCAGGGGTGTGGGATGTGTGTGTCAGTTCTGCACAGCCTCGTGCCCCTTTTAAAAAAATGACTAAGACACTTAACTTTTGGGCCAGTTTTTATCTTCCCCCAGCCACTTGCTTAAGCGAGGCTGTCAGCCCAGCTGTAGTGAGGGCTGTAATGTGGTATTGGTTTGGGAACTGGGGAAGGAGATGGCACCAGCTGGTGTCAGGCCATGGTGGCTCCTGAGGTTGCTGGGCAGAGGCTGCAGCGCCATGGCACAGGGATAGGCTTGCCGGGACAGACGCATTGTGTTTCTTTGTTTTTTTTCTTAAGTCTTAAGATTTTACTTGGCTTTTACCTTTATATTTAATCCCTTGAAATTTTTTTTTTTAGTTACTTTTGTCCAAATTAGACACCCATATACTTTATTTAAAATTTTTTTTTTGTTGTTAATAGAGACAGGGTCTTGCTCTGTTGCCCAGGCTGGAGTGCAATAGGGTGATCACAGCTCACTGCAGCCTCAAACTCCTGGGGTCAAGCCATCCTCCCACCTCAGCCTCCTGAGTAGCTGGGACTACAGGTGTGCGCCACCACATTCGGTTAATTTTTTTGTTATTTTGTAGAAATGGAGTCTTGCTATGTTGCTCAAGCTGGTCTTGAACTCCTGGCCTCGAGCGATCCTCCTGCCTCGGCCTCCCAAAGGGCTGAGATTATAGGTGTGAGCCACTGTGCCCAGCCCCTAGACATCCATGTGCTTCAAAGAGTGAAAAATAGTTCTGTAAGTCTTGTCATAATAAATAGTTCTCTGCTGTTCCTCTTTTGCTGGATAACAAACCACCCTCAACTTAGAGGCTTAGAACAACCACCGCTTTATTACGTCTCATGGTTTTGTGGCGTTTGGGCTTATCTGGGCAGTTCTGCTCCCTGGGCATTGACTGGGGTCACTCAGTGGGGTTAAGCTGACGCGTGACTGCTCTGGAGGGCCCAAGGCAGCTTCAGTCACCGGCCTTGTCCTGGAGGGGACAGCCAGACCCCCTTGTCCATTTAGCATCACTTTGAGGCCTCCCCAGGAGGCTGCTCCGTCGCGAGGGCTCAGGACTGCTGCGGGGTGGGTGCGAGGTCCCCGTCCTTGGCAAGGCTTGTCATAGCACCACTTCTCTTGAGCGCCAGCCTGCAGTCGCCTGCCAGCCCAGCTTCCGGGGGGGCTCACAGGCCCCCTTCTTGACGGGAGGAGCATCGGATGTCTGTATGTCTGGAAGCACCACTTGACCTTTTCTCCGCTGAGTAATCTCGTATTTGCCTCCTTGATTCCAAATCATAATCTGTTGTGAGCTCTGCTCCCCCTGCCCTCCCTCCACTGCCAGTCTGGGTGTTGTCTGTTGATGTCCCTTTACGGAAGACGGGAGCATAGCTGTCTGTGCTCCTTCTGTCCCCACACCTGCCTTCCCCGTCCTCTGCATCTCCCCTGCGTTGGGAGCCCTGCTTCGTGGATCCCACGTCATCTTTTCTCCTGCGTTAGTCCCTTATTTTGGTGTGGAGCACGTCCCTGCTGTAGGCACCTGAGAAAGAGTGCAAGAGAGACAAATTTTGGGAGACTTTGAACAATTGAAAATGTCTTTTCTACCCTTTGACCTGATTTGTAGTTTGGCTAGTGTAGAATTCTAGGCCAGAAATGATTCACCCTCAGAATTTTGAAAGTGTTCTCCATTGCCTCTGCCTTCCATGCTGCTGTTGAAAGGCTGGATGCCATGCTGATTCTGGATTCTTTTTCCCCTAATACTTTAATAAGAACATTTTCAAACATACAGGTGGTAAGAATGCTACAGTGAACTCTTACACCCAGCACCTGGATTCTACAATTAACATGCACCTTGGCTGCGTTTCCTTCCCTCCTTCCACTCTTGCGTTCAGCCTGTCGGGTCTGTCCCCTGTGTCAGGTCAGCTGCAGTCGTCAGTGTGCTTTCCCCACACGCTTCAGACCCAGTGTTAACTGTTAGTTTATGATTCTTGTGTTGAAAGTGCCATTTCCATTCAGTGAAGGGCACAGATCTTCAGTGTACCATTCAGTGAGTTTTGACAAACGTGTCCCCTGCCAGGACGCAGAGGAGCAGGGTCAGCCCAGGAGTACGTCATACGCTTCCGTCTTTCCCCACCCAGACTGGGGCAACTACCGGTTGGATGTTTTTCCACCACAGATTAGTTTTCCCTATTCTAGAATTTTATATAATGGTGATTCCTGATTCTATATATGCAATTATTTCCAACCTATAGGTTCTATTCTTTACCCTCAGTATTCTTAGTTTCTTTATCTTCTAACAGTTCTGTTAAGTATTTCATTTCCACTGTTATAATTTTTTGGCTTCCAAGAGTTCTTTTTTGTTCCTTGAGTGTTCTTCTTGAATTTTTATTTTTTTTTTGAGATAAGGTCTTGCTCTGCCACCCAGGCTGGAGTGCAGCGGCGTCATCACAGCACACTGCAGCTTCGAACTCCTGGGCTCAAGCGATGCTCCCGCCTCAGCCTCCGGAGTAGCTGGGGCTGCAGGCGCATGGCCCGGTGGCTGGCTGTCTGCGTTTTCAGGGTGGCCTGTCTGCCTTCCAGGGCCCTCTGTCTCTCGCAGAGCTGGGGAGGCCCGTTGGCCAGGACAGGAGATGGGAGGGGCTTCCTCAGTGCTGCTTGTTTTGGGGCCACCCCCACAGTTCTCTGGTCCAGCAGATCTTGAGCCTTTTAGGGATTCTGTAGTGTAGGTCTGGCAGGGCTGGGCCTCCTCGGGTCTAAGGCACTTAGCGATGGCCCATGCGCCTCAGGCGTCCTAAGTGTGCCAGTTGCTGCCTTCCCTGTCCTCTTTGACCTTGTAGCTTATGCCTTAGAAAAGGAAAAAAGTCCTTTTCACAATACCCAGAGTCTTGTGATTAAGTTTTTGACCAGGGTCAAATCTCAGGACATGTAATGCGGGTGGCCGCTGGCCACACACTTGGTTTGCAGAGTGCGGCATACAGAGAGGCCCAGCCTGGAGCGGGACAGCAGAGCAGTCACACTGAAGGTGGAGCAAATGCAGCCAGGCTCTCAGAGCAGCAGCAGTGGTGCTTGTAGTGGGGTGGGTGCTGCTGGGAGTGGTGCGGGTCAGCCTGCTCTGGGTCCTTCTCCCCAGGCACGTGGGCTGGGAAGCCCTCCGTGGTTGAGCTTTCGAGCTGAGGGTCGCCTTCCTTTCTCCGTATCCTTCCCTGGTGCTGAGTCCCCCGCCCCACCTCCTGGTTGCCCAGCTCTGCTGCAGGAGGTGAGTCTGCTCTAGGATGGATTCTGTCCATAGAGTGTGCTGAGGTGGGGCAGGAGGCTGGGCCCGGCCCCTCCTGCGTGTTCTGCACCCTCCCGCCTCCGTCCCCTCAGCCTGTGTGCCCCTCTGTGACTTGGGGCAGTTACTCGGAATTCACGAGAGGTGCCCTGGTCGATGCACAGTGGGCGGTGTGCATCTTTTCAGAGAACACCTTTGGCGAAGAAAGGGGGTCGCGTTTTTTGACTTTATTATGAGTAAATACAAGATAGCTTTTAATGCTTCGTGTTCCTTTTGGGGAGCTGCGTCTAGAGGAAATGAAAAGGAAGTGAAAACTGCAGACAGTTCAGGGGCGGGTTCAGCTTCCGCATCTGCTTCTTGTTGTTAGAGGAGGTGTGCCCACTTCTCCAGGGGAAAGGCCTCTGACCTCCTGACCCTGGGCCTCGCCGTGGGGGTGTCTCGGGGCTCGGCCCTAGTGTCGGGACTCAGGCCAGTGGGGGTACCGGCTTCCCTTCCTGACCGATTCCTGGGGGGCCGGCAGCTGTGGTCTCTCCCAGAGAAGGAGGAACCCCACAGCCTCCAGCCCCGCCCCCGACTCCTCCCTTCCCACTGAGAAGCTGTTCCTTAGGGTTTCTTGGTTGTCATTTGTTTTGGTTTGGAATTCCCATAGTGAGAGACTGCAGGGAAATGTGTTTTTCCCCAGGCGCCCCCAGTCCTGGTGGCCCTCGCAGTCCTGTCCTCCTCCCCCCGGGCTCCCTCTTCCCCCTTCCCCATTCTCCCTCCCCTGCATCCCAAGCTGTGCTGCAGCCTCTGACTTCTGCTTGTTCTGCAGGAAGTCCCAGTGGGTCCAGAGACGTTCCTGGACTTTGAGGTTGTGCCTCACAAGCCTGTTAGTTGGTTTAGGTCCTAGGCCCTGCCCTTGGAGCGCCCAGAGGCCCCAGCCAGTCCTGCCCTGGAGCCTCTGCAGGCCACGTGCCTCGGGAGGCCGATCTACCTGGACAGGGCGCGGCGTCTGAGAAGGGGTCCTTGGTCTGAGGCCTAGTCCAGCAGCCCTCGGCCCTCCCCTGCCATGTGCCTCAGGAGCCCTGGGGACCCTCTGGCAGCCCTCGCCTGCCTGCCTGGCCCGCCGTCTTCCATCACACGGGTGCGGATGTGTTTGGTTTCTCATTTAAAAAACACCTGGGAGTACTAGCAGGCTTTCGTTTACTGTGTCAAACAGCTAGCAGCACAGACGTGGATGTAGAGTTAATCCGGCCGAGATGGGTTCAAGGTGTGTGAGGAAATTTGGGGAAAGTTTTCCTGTTGGATGCTTATTTTCCTTTAATGAGTGAGTGGCTCTCCTCTCTCTCCTCTCTCTCTCGCTCTCGCTCTCTCCCTTCTCGCCTCGCTCTCTCTCTCTGCTCTCTCGCTCTTTTCCGCTCCTCTCTCTTCCTCCCTCCTCCGCTCTCTCCCGCTCTCTCTCTCGCTCTCTCTCTCCTCTCTCTCTCTCGCGCTCTCTCTCTCGTCCTCGCTCCTCTTCTCTCTCCTCGTCTCCTCGCCTCTCTCTCTCCTTCGCTCTCGCTCTCCTTCTCTCTCGCGCTCTCTCTCCTCTTCTCCTCTCTCTCTTCTCCTCTCCTCTCTCTTCTCTCTCTCGCCTCCTCCCCTTCTCCTCTCTCTCTCTCCCCGCGCTCGCTCCTCTCTCTCGCTCCTCTCGCTCTCTCTCCTCTCGCGCTCTCTCTCTCGCTCTCATGCTCTCGTCTCTCTCTCTTCTCGCTCGCTCCTCTCGTCTCGCCTCTCCTCTCGCTCTCTCTCTCGCTCGCTCTCTCTCTCTCTCTCTCTCTCGCCTTCGCTCTCTCTCTCGCGCTCTTCTCTTCTCTCTCGCCTCTCTCTCGCGCTCTCCCCGCTCTCCTCTCTCTCTGCTCCTCTCTTCCGCTCCGTCTTCTCCTCTGCCTCTCTCGCCTCTCTTCCGCTCTCTCGCTCTTCGCCCTTTCCCTCGCTCTCTCGCTCTCCTCGCTCTCTCTCGCCCTGCTTCGTCTCTCCGCTCGCTCTCAGGGGCGGGGGATGGGCTGCAAGCGGGAACAGAGCCCTGCAGGACAGGATGGTGCCCTGGCAGGTGCCGGGCGGGAGGGCCACAGTTTCTGGGTGTGCGCCTGTAGGCAGCTTTTGTGCCGGCACACGGTCCCCTGGCTCCTCCCTCCTGACACCATCGCCCAAGGGACATGCAAACGAAGAGCAGAGTTGAGGCCGTGGAAATGGGGTTCCCCTGGGAACAGTGGGGTGGGAGGCTGTTTGGCGGTCTGTCCTTCCCCACCCCTCCTGCTGGAGTGGATCGGCTGCAGCTCTGTGTCTGAAGGGAAACTGGAAACCCTGAGCTAAGGCTTGTTTTGTCTTTGATTGGGAAACTCAGTTCAGGTTTGTGAACTCGGGCCAAGTCTGAGGATCCCACAGTTTCTTCGCCTCTTTTGCTCTCCCACCCAACAATAAAGCGTCTTGTGTTTCGGGATTCTTGCTGGTCTTGACTCAGACTTGTTACAGTTTTCCAGGAGCAGCTCATGTGACTCTACCCCTTACAGTGAATTTGTTATTTAAAGATGCTTTTGCGTGTACATCTCTATGTCTGCAGCCGAGTGTAGAAATCATTTTACTTAAATCAGACAAGGACAAAACAATTTAAAAAATTAACACTTAGATTTCCTTTTTTCCTCTCATGTTGCAGATAACATCAGTGAAAAACATAACAATAAAAACAGACATGAATAGACAGAAGGCAGATGGGGAAGATTCTGGAACTTGCCGAGCTGTGCTTCGGTCCCCTGTCTCATCTGTGACTCCTGGTGGCTTTTCCACTCTCCCTGCTGCATCTGGGTTGCCTGCCCAGCTCGGCCTTCAGGGCAGTGTTTTTCTTTGGCTGTGTCCTGGGTCCATCAGATTTCCACCCATAGCAATGAATACCTTTTCAATATTTATTTCCAGACATTGGTTTTGGTTCTTTTCAGAGCTTCCCTGTTCCTTCCTTTTGCTATGGTTTTGATTCCTCCTTTCATATCTTTAATGTTCTAAGCTGTCCTTTTGATAGTCTTTTTAGATTGTCCTGTTAGCTCAAGTTCATTTCAAGTTCTGAAAGTAAGAGTTGCTCTTTGTTGAGCACTTGACTATGGGCTGGACATTGTTCCAAGCACTTGGACAGATGGTCAGTCCTCACGGTAACCCCAGAGGCAGGGGCTGCCTTTGTCCAGAGGGAAGGGAGGCCAGCCCCTCCCTTCCCTCTGGTGACACAAGGCCTCCCTTGTGTCACCTTAGCCAGGCAGGGACCTCTTGCCAGGACCCCCTTCCCTGGTGGTTTTAGGAAAGGGTTGTGCACAATTTGGAGGAGTAAAGCAGCAGCCTTGCTTGTGAGGCAGAGCCTGGCCAGCTGTGCTGCCCTGAGCTGTGTGTGGGTGCTGGACTGCCACCACCCGCCAGCCAGGCTCCTGCTGTGGAGACGAGCTCAGACTGGCCGCTTTGTGTGGCACTTGTGGTGACCCCTGACTGATACAGGTGCCTAAATTATTGCTTCAGACCATGAAAAGCAAAAACTGATAGTGGTACAGAGAAAAATGGACAAACGTGGTATCCTCCTGAGAGCTCAAAACACCTCTCTCAATTATTGATAACTCAATTAGAAAACAAAATATGTAGTGTAGATATGCATATGTATATATACACACATTATTATACATAATGTGTATATATAATACTTGAACAATAGATGTGACAGGCTTAACTCCTTGATTTATATAGAACCTTGCACTAGCAGTTGGAGAATGCACATTCCTAGACACATAAGGAACATTTACAAATACTGTGCATTCATTATGCCATAAAACATGCCTTGAGAAATTTCACAGACTCACGGGCATACTGACTGTATTCTCTGATCACAAAGCAATGAAATTAAAAATTAGATACAGAAAGATAAAGATAAGGCATGAATTTTTAGTTGGAAAACATGGATTTCTAAATAACACAAGTCAAAGAAGAAATCCCAATAGAATTTAAAAATAGGCTGGGTGTGGTGGCTCAGCCTGTAATCCCAGCACTCTGGGAGGCCGAGGCGGGAGGATCGCTTGAGGCCAGGAGTTTGAGACCAGCTGGAGCAAGAGCAAGACCCCGTCTCTACTAAAAATAGAAAAATTAGCTGGGCGTGGTGGCACCTGCTGTCCCAGCTACTCAGGAGGCTGAGGCAGGAGGATCACTTGAGTCCAGGAGTTTGAGGCTGCAGTGAGCTATGATGATGCCACTGCACTCTATCCGAGCAACAGAGCGAGACTCTGTCTCAAAAATAAAATAAAATTTAAAAATAAAAATGAACAGTAACAAAATTATTCATATCTAAAATTTTGGGATGCAGCTAATGGCATACTTTGCTGGAAATTTAAAGCCTTAAGCAGGAGTTGTAAAATTATGGCCTACTGGCCCCATCCGACCTGGGCCTGTTTTTGTGAAGCTTTAGAGCCAAAAATAGTTCTCATAATTTTAAAATGTTATAAGGAAACACCAAAACAAAGAAGAATATGTGGCGTGGACTGCTGTGGCTGCAGAGCCTGAAGCACTCGCTCTCTGGCCCACAAAAATCGTTTGCTGACCCTGCCTTCAAAACTTGTGAGTGGAAAAGAGGAAAGGCTCCAAGTACAAAGGAAGGAGCAAAAAGATGATGGTGAACATAACATTAGGAACGAAGGAAACAGGAAGCAGAGACCCCACAGAGGATGGGTGGGGCCAGGAGTCAGTTCTGGAGAGGCTGGGGAAGTGAAGAGGCAGTGCAGCCAGGCCGCGTGAATGCTTAGGAGGGGCTGTGCTGCAAATGTTGCGGAGATCGAGCATGACACGCTAAGAATGTCTTTTGACAATAAACGTGATAGCTCAGGCAAAATAGACATTCCTAGAAAAATATAGTTCATCAAAATTGACCCAAGTGGAGGTAGAAAAGGAACTCATCTGTGCTTCAGGACCCTTCTTTATAAATTGAGGCAGTTGTGCCTACCTTATAGAGCTTTTAAATAGTTCTATTGAGGTATAATTCACATGCCGTGCAATTCACCCATTTAGAGTGTGCAGTTCAGTGGCTTGGTGGATTTACGGAGTTGCACAGCCATCGCCACAGTCAGTTTTACATTTTTATTACCCCCAAAAGAAACTCCACACTTTTCAGCTGTCCCCCTATACCCCCCCCCATCCTCCTCAGTCCCAGACAACCACTGACCTGTTTTCTGTCTCTATAGATCTGGCTATTCTGGACTTTTCCTGTACACAGAATCACATAACGTGGTCTTTTGTGACTGGCTTCTTTCACTGAGCGATGTCTTTGTGGTTCATCTGTGTTGTATCACGTGTTGGTGGTTCGTTCCTTTTGATTGCTGGAGAATATTCCATTGTATGGTGTTTTAGTTTTGGCTGCCATAACAAAATACCATGGACTGAGGGGTTTAAACAACAGAAATTTATTTCTCACAGTTCTGAAGGCTGGAAGTCCAAGATCAAGGTGCCTGCAGGCTTGGTTTCTCTGAGGCCTCCTTCCTTGACTTGCAGTAGCTGCCTTCCTGCTGTGTCCTCACGTGGTCGCCCCTCGGCCTGTGTGTCTGTGTCCTTACTTCGTCTTGCAAGGACACCAGTGCTATCAGATCAGGGCCTCCTGTATGGCCTCGTTTTACCTTAATCACCTCTTCAAAGACCACATCTCCAAATATAGTCACATCCTGAGGTATGGGGGTTAGGGCTCAACATGAATTGCGGGGCTGTTCGGCCCACAGCGTATGGATAGACCATAAACATTTGGTTTGTCCGTTTAGCAGTTGATGGACATTTGAGTTGTTTCCACCTTTTGGCTGTTATGAATAAAGCTGCTATAAACGTTCATGTGCAGGTTTTTGTATAGATGTAAGTTTTCATTTCTCTTGGGTGTATACCTAGGAATGGAGGAACATAGAGTTATTTTGAAGATTTAAGGAATTAATATATATCAAGAGTTTAGCACAGTGTTTGGCATGTAATAAATTGTGCTTCATTTTTAGTGGTGTGATGTGCAGTGCCTCGTTAAGACAGAAAGCGTTAGGATGGGTCAAGGCTCTTTTTGTCTGATGTTCGTGTAGCTACCCCAGCTTTTCTTTGCTTGGGGTTTTCTCAGTGTATCCTTTTCTGTCCTTTTCATCTTTTTACATTCTTACGTTTTAGATGTATGTTGGGTAAAAATCTGCTCTCTGATTTTGTCCTGGTGAGTTTAGTCCATTTACATTTAATCTAAGTACTGACATGTTTGGATTTGGGCCTCCTGTCTTACTATTTGAATTGTTTTTTCTATTCTTTAAAAAAAAAAAAAGTTTTTCTTGCCTTTTAAAAAATTGTGGTGGTTTCTGTTGTGTCCCAAGCCTCACCCCAATTCATCCTATAAACTCCTCCTCTGTCAGTTTGGAAATTATATATTCTGCTTCTTCTCTTTCTACTTTAGTGGTGGTCTTTAGGCTTATGTCATGAATATCTAAAGCCAACAGTTCTTAGCCTGCCTTCTAATCAATATGTAGCACACTCCCCCCTTGATCACTTCCCACCTGACACTTGTGTCGTTGTTGAGTTTTTAGTTCTTTTTGTTGAATATTGGACGTTACAGGTTGAGCATTCCTAACCCAAAAATCCAAAATCTGAAATGCTCCAAAATCAGAAACTTCTTTGAGTGTAGAAGTTGCCTGGCACCTGATGCCACAAGTGAAAATTCCACATCTGACCTCGTGTAACGGGTTATAGTCAAAACATAGGTGCATAGGCTGGGAGAAGGCCCTCCCAGCCCCCTTCAGCTGTGATATGTCCTCCCCAAGCACGAGCCTCCCCACCCAGGCATGCCACAGAGGGTACCACATGGCATGTGCCCCATGTGGGGCCAAGACCTGCGTGCATTACTCACTGTGTTTTTTGGCTTATTCTCTGCTCTGTGGTGCAGAGATACTGTTGAAAGTGTCAAAAAGGCCTACAGATACCCCTACAGGTAACAGTGATAAGAAAAAGAGGAAGCATTTATGTTTCTCTGTAGCACAGAAAGTCCAGTTGTTGGAGAAGCTGGACTGGATGAGGACTCCAGAGTTTGTTACTCCTTGACCACTGTTCTGCTCATCCTCCAGCTGAAGTTATCACCAAAAATCATATTTATGCCATATACTTTTCCTCAAATGTGACTCCATTAGTTTAGCATGTGACCAGGGTGTCCTTAGATCACTGGAGAGGAAAGACAGAAACACTTTCTTGAGCAGCAGTGTGCCTGGACAGCCTCTCGCCTGTGCCTGCGTTCAGTGAGGATGATGAGCAAGGTGGTGACTTTGAAGGGTTCTGTATGTTAAGTGAGAAAGAAATGGCGTCCGACCACCGTGTGCAGGCATATACCTTTAGGGCCTGTCAGAAGGCTGGAAGAAGTGGGCGGGGGAGTTTTCAACATTGGTGACGAGGTTGCAGTTGTTCACTCATTGATCAACAGTGAAGTAACTGAAGTGGTCCTGGATCAAGGTGGTTGTGACAATAGTGACCGACGAAGATGGCACTGTGAACGTTGCAGAAAAGTACCTGCAGATGATGTGAAAGTGGGCGTGTTGCAGGACAGGGCAGCGTGCGCTCCTAGCGGAACGAGGAATCAGCTGGTTCATGGCATCAAAGAGGCTTCTAAAGAAAAACTGTTGCATTTGAGGCAGACGACTCTGGAGGAAGCATCTGAGAAGCCGACCAGCTGAAGGCCTCCGCACCCCTAGAGGACCCCCTCCCCGGTCCCTCCTCTACTTCTGATCTTCTTCTTGCCTCAAAAAATAAAATACAGTGTAATGTAGCCTTTTACTGACAACACAGCATCATTGTGGAGTCTGAGCCTGCCCTCGTTTGCTGTCGCTGCTGCTCTGCAGCTGGCGCAGGTGTCCGGCCAGGCTGCTGCCCTGAACACGTTGTTACTTCATGGTATTAATGGCACATCATATTTTACTGTTAAGTACGTATGTGTCAATAAGTGTAAGAAAATGATGGCTTATTGGTGGCATGTAACTTCAGAGTCGGGCGTGATGGTGACATCACAGAACCACGGGTCGTCCACATGAGTGGCAGAGTTAGTGACACCTTTGCCTTCTGGCGGTTCAGTGTGCACAAACTTTGTTTCCTACACAAAATTATTAAAGATATTGTATAGAATTACCTTCAGGCTATGTGCGTAAGGTGTACATGAAACATAAATGGATTTTGTGTTTAGACTTGGGTCACATTCCCAAGCTATTTCATTGTGTATACACAAATATTCCAAAGTCCAGAAAAAATCCGAAGCACTTCTGGTCCCAACCATTTTGGATAAGGGATACTTGACCTGTGTTATTTTTTAATAATTAAAAACGTTTTTTAACTCTTAGAAATTTTTTTAGAGATGAAATCTTGCTGCGTTGCCCAGGCTGGACTGGAACCCCCGGGCTCAAGGTATCCTTCTGCCTCAGTCTCCGAGTAGCGGGCACTGCAGGTGCCACCCGCGTACGGCATCAGCCTGCATCATTTTTAGACAGTGCCTGGCCTTTCCTCTGTGGATAGACTCCTTTTGTTCACTTTCCCTTTCCGCATCTCAGAACTCCCCTTTGGGATAATTTTACTTAGCTTTTTAGAATAAGTTCCTTCAATAAAAGTGTTAGTAGCAAACTATCTCAGTTACGGTTTGTCTGAAAACTTCTTTGTGGCTGTCATTCTTGCTGGCACAGCATTCTAGATTGAAAGTCACTTTTTTGCAGTGTGGCTTCTGCCTTTTCTGGATTCGCGTTTGCTCTTGATGAGTGAACTCCTTACGTGAGCTGCCTCTTCTCTTGGCTGCTTTTAGGGTTTTCTTGTTTCTGGTGTTCTACGGTTTCACCATGACGTGATTAGGTACAAATTTCTCTTTATTTATCTTGCTTTATGCAGTTATGTTTTCTGTATCTGACTTACAGCTTTTATTGGTTTTGGAAAATTCCCAGTCATTAATTCTTTGGATTCCTCTTTTTATTTCTATTTTTTCCTTCTGGGACTCTGATTAGACTGTGGCCAACCTCATTCTGTCTTCTGGGTTCCTTCTCTTGCCAGTTTCTCTGTGAATTGTATCGTGGGCACTTTCTTTGGTTCCTCCCTCACCAGCCTCCCTCGTCCACCGGGTCTTTTCCTCTGTCAAAGCCAGATGTGTTTTTAATTTGAATAATTTTATATATGCATATAACATACATGAGATTTGTATGTATGCAATATGCATATTATAGATATCTAAATACCTAAAATTGCCTGGTCTTTTCTGGTATTTGTAACTCATTTTCAATTTTATCTTTTATTAAATATTTTATGCAGAGTTTTACAAAACTATTATTTGAAAGGTCCCATATCTAAGCTCCTTCTTGGTTTAAATCAGGTGTGTGTGAGGGTTCTTTTTTCACGGACACCCCCACCAGTCTGCCTTCTTATGTGGCGCCCTCTGCCTGCGCTTGGCTTCTGACCTCCCATGCCAGGCCCCTCCACGTGATGCCCTCTGACCTGCGGGGGGTGTTTGCTCTTCAGAAACCATTTCCTTGTGTGTGTTTGTGTGTGTGTGTGTGTGTGCGTGTGCGCGCGCGCGCATGCATGCGTGTGTGCTTTAATTGAGGTAAACATTCACAGAACATAAAAGTGAGCATCAGCCGCTGTGAAGTCAGCAGTTGCAGAGTGCTTGGTATGTTCGCAGTGTTGTGCAGCCATCGCTGCTCTCTACTCTAAGGCATTTTTCACTTAAAAAATCCTAAGACGAGCCCTGGTGCCCAGTTACTCCACATCATCCTTCCCAGCCGCTGGCAACCACCAACCTGTTTTCTGTCTCTGGAAACTTAACTTATTCTGGAAATTTCATACAGATGGTCTCCGCAGTATGTGGCCTTTTGTGTCGGGCAACTTTCACTCAGCGTAACGTCCGCAAGATTTGTGGCTGAATCGTATTTGTATAGGTGGCCACGTTGTGTAGACACTTGGGTCATTCCCACCTCTTGGCTCCTGTGAATATTGGTGCTATGAACATTTGTGTACAGGTGTTTGTTTGAATACCTGTTTGTAATCTCTTTTGGGCATATATCTAGGAGTGGAATTGCTGGATCCTGTGGTGATCCTCTGTATAACGTATTGAGGAACCGCCAAACGTTAGAAGCTGCGCTAATTTACATTCCCACCAGCAGTGCACAAGCGTCCCGGTTTCTCCATGCCCTCACCAACACCTGTTATTGTCTGTCTTTTTTGTTTTTTAATTATCACCAACCTAGTAGGTGTGAAGGGGTATCTCGTTGTGGTTTTGATTTGCATTTCCCTTAGTGACTAATGAAATTGAGCGTGTTACAGTGCTTGTTGGCTATTTGTATATTTCTTTGGACAAATGTCTAGTCAAGTTCTTTGCCCGTTTTAAAGTTGGATTGTTTCTCCTTTTGTTGAATTGTAAAAGTTCTTTGTATATTCTGGATGCTAGACCCTTATTAGATAGATGATTTGCAAATATTTCCTCCCATTCTGTGGGTTGTTTTTTTATCCTCCTTGTAATATCTTTGTATTGTGTCATTTTTAATGTAAACATTTCACCATTGTTTTAATTTTCTTTTTAGTTCTTTAAATGTGCAATTTTTGGGTGTGTGTGAGTATGTGGGATATATATACACACATACACACATGCACATATATGGATCTTTAGAGGGTATCTTTAATGTTTTTGATTTGAAATATTTGATACTTCTTTAATTGGAATTGAAATTTTCTATGAAAGAATTTATTGTTTAAGGAAAGGAAAGGAAAGCATGTCAAAATGGTGTTTTAGAACTTACACTTGACACATATCTGTAGGAGCCATGTCAATTATAAAACCTCTCTCCTTGTGTCATGTGATTTTTATCTTTGTTATTTTTAAAAGTTGAAATTCATACTTTGGGTCAAAACTAAGCTATGACATTCATGAATATGAACTGATATAGTCACGTTTGGTTATACAGTGTGCTCAGAAAATAATGTCTTTCCACATAGTTTGCTGTTATTTTAGACACTTTGATGACATTTATGCTATTAAATGAAAAATATTTTTGTGAATCTTTTAATGAAAAATCTTTCTGCCTGGAAAAAACTATTTGCCTACAAAGCTTATGCCCACACCTTCCTAATTTTGTCGCCCTCTGTGATTTTGCCGCCTCCGACACTGGCTCGGCAGTTGGCCTGGGAAGCCACGCAGGTCCAGCAGCTGGGGACCCCTGTTGACTGAGTCTCAGGTTTGCTCGTGAAGGTGGCGCGGTAGACTTTCTCCTGACAGCGCTCCTGTGGGGACTGCCTGGCTTTCGGGGCGTGCCTCGTAGACGCAGAACACCGTCCAGGGTGTGCACTGACACCCTCGTAGATGCAGAACACTGTCCAAGGTGGTTTCTGACGTGCCTGGGATGAGATTACCATGTTTTCTTTGTATTTGTTTTCATACTTCCCGACCCTCCTGTGCATGAAAAATCCACTCGGTGTGTGAAGTGCCTGTCGGTGTGAACAGGCCCCTGTGAAGCCTGGCAAAGGCTCTCTTGGGGCCTCTTTGGGAGCCAGCAGGGCTGTGGCACAGGGTTGGCTGCCCGTGGTCACCTCACGTGGACCTGCTGGGGCCTTGCAGCTGAGAGAAGGAACCGCTTGGCACTGCTTTCTGCCGTGGGCGCCTGCACAGGAGCCAAGAGTCCTTGGGGCCATGCGGCCCGGGCTGTGGGTGGCTCCCAGTCTCCAGCTTCAGGGCATCTGCTGTGGCCCTGAGGCCCGGAGGAGTCTGCCAGGTCTGTGTCTTCCCTGTGGGACCCCACTGGCTTCTGGGGAAACTGAGAGTGTCATGTCCTGCGCGCAGACACACAGGTTATTTTGGGGCCGTGGGAGTTGCATTGTCGTTTGGGTGCAGTGTAGAATCCAAGTGAAAGCCTGTGGTGCACACGAATAAGGGAAATTAGGATTCAGAACTGGGCAGATGAGAATCGTCAGAAACAGACAGCCCAGGCTTGAGCTCCAGCCAGTGGCTGTGGGAAGAGCCTCAGCCCCTGACCTGACTGTGCAGACCCAAGAGGTGTTTCTGTAGAACGACGCGCCCTGCCTGTCCAGGGCAGACCCCCAGGAGAGAGCTGTTAACCAGGGCGAGTTTGGAAAAGAAAACTCTGTGGTACTTGGTTAGAGACGGGGGCAGGCTGTCATTAGCTATGCGCTGATGACACATCACCTCCTCGCACGCCCCTCCCCGGCCATCTGACCTCAGCCTCTGTCCTCCGCCTGCTCTCCGTGTGCCCTTGGCCAACTCAGGTTGAGGAGTCTGGGATGCCGTGGTCCTCCCTGGGCCCTGTCGATTCTGAAGTGCTCACGTGCTGTCAATGTTGTGGGCAGTGCAGACCTGGCACGGGGCCAGGAGTCCACGGCTGTGAGTCAGTGGCAGAACTGGCCCCTGACTTCCTGGTTAAGCCTTTAATTCCCCTGAACGCTTGTTTTTGCTTCTTTCAAGTTGTGCTTGGGCCACTCTGTCATTAGCTGTGGGTGTTTCCTGTACCCTTGCTTCAGGGAAGGCCCCTCACCCCCTGCACCTTGGTCGAGCCACTCACCCCCTGCACCTTGGTCGAGCCGCGCTTACATCCCCTCCCTCTGGTGGCCTTTGGCAGTGCCAGAGGGACAGGAACTGGCTGGCTCTCATCCTGAGGGCGTTTAATTTGCAAAGAACAGTTACTTGGGATTGCTTGGAAAGAGGTAGTTCTAACACAGAACGGGAGCTGGGCAGGGCTGGCCTTGCTGACGCTGGTACCCTGTGACTTTGATGATTGGGCGGTGCTGGAATAATTTTGTCATCCCCTTCCATGCTGTGTTTGCAGGGCCCCTGTGGCGCTGCTGGTCCCCTCGGAGGGGCTTCCATTCCCACCTCAGTGGCCTCGTGTTGTCTTGGCGTTCACGAGTCTGGGCTGTCGTGAGAAGTATGTCCCCTGTTCCTCGTTGAGGGGTCTGTGCTCGCTCCTGTGGGAGAGGCCAGCATGAGCTTGCTGGATGTCTGGCTGGTCCCCCTGGGGCACAAACTCCGGCCCCGGGGGGCATGGGCTTGACCACTGCCCCTGGGTGGGGGCGCAGTGATGTGGGAGGGAAGGCTCTGAAGGAGTGGTCATGTGCACATGAATTTTTCTTATTTGACAGATTTCCCAAGGTGCCTTAGGTGTTTTCTTGTTTAATTTTAGTAAAACCATGACCATTGCAAGGAGAGCTCAGGTGCCGCGGGGCTGCTGAAGGTGACAGGTGCGCAGCACAGCCCTGAGTCAGCGGACGTGCCCATCACAGGCCCCGCTGGGCCATGTAGAGTGAGCTCCTTCGGTCGGGGGTATGTGGGCTGGCTGGTGGCGCGTGAGGGCAGCAGGCCCTCCAGTCCCGGGTGACATCAGGAGCACCGTACCTGATGGTGTCAGAGTGAGTCAGGGCCACACACATGGCGAGCCCCGAATTCCTCAGCACAGTCGGCCCATGGATGTACAGAGATAGGAAAAAAACATCGCAAATGATGTGTGCTTGTGGAGAAAGAATGGAAGAGAAACACCTATTCACTCAAAATAATTTTGTACCTACTGTGCGCAAGGCAGAGCGCTAGAGAGTGACCTCCAGCCTCAGCAGGGGTGTGCAGGGGGTGTCCGTGCTCAGGGAGGAGGGCTTGGGCCCAGCGCCCCGTGGGAGTCCGTGATCCAGTGATCCTGAGCGCAGCACTGGCCACCGGAGGGCTGGGGGCCTCCCCTTGGCTCGGACATGACTCACCTTGAGAAGCAGTGCCGGACCCTCTTCCGGAGGGAAGTGCAGGGCCGCGGCGGGCGCCAGGGCCCAGACTCAGGCCTGGCTCCTCTTCCTGGTATGTGTGGGTGAACGTGTGGCGCTCACTCCTTTTCTGTGTGGTTCACAGTCAGTGACAGCCAAACCTGCAAACGTCCTTGCTGTGTGCGGCCCCTGGAGGGTGGGGCTGGATGTTCGTGGTGGTCTGTGCTCAGGCACCTCACAGGTGGGGGGTGCTGCCTGCTGTCACCTGCCCCCGAGGTTTGTGCTGCACAGTCTCTGACTGCTTTAGGAGAGTGGGTAATAGATGAGTCACCTTTTATGTGCTTTTTAAATTTCACTTTTTCAGGTCTCTTTGGGAAGTCTAACTTCTTGATTTCATTAGGAAACAAACTTAGTCCACAGAGTACAAAGCCTACCGCGTGGTATGATCCTCCCGAGCCCTGTTCTCCTCATTGCTGTCATCCGAGCGGACTGTGCGCTGTGTTCTCTAGGACTTGACCTCTCACAGCGACACACTCTGTGCTCTTGTTCAGTACCTCTGAAGTCCCGAGCTTGTGACAGTTGGGTGGCCTGGCTTCTGCGTCTTCCGTGTTGGCTAACGTGTGTCGTCATAAGGGCCACCCCCCCGCCCCCCGGGCCCGAGGTGCGCCTCCTCTGTGGTGGGAACTCCGGAGATCTCAGGACACCTGCTGAGGGAGGGTCTGCCTGGCCCCTGCGCAGAGGAGCCTTGGCTCTTGGCTGTGTGGGCTCAGTAGGCGGTCGCAGGTGGGGCCTTGGTTCGCAGAGGACAGGTGGGGGGAGGATTTCCCAGACCCGCACAGCCACATGCCTTTCCTGTGGGAAGAGGGTGGGCCTGGGGCTTGCTGGGGTCGCCCCCATGGCTGAGGGAGTGTGCTTGAGGCGTCAGGGAGAGCGGGCAGGCAGTCACGTGCCAGGGACCCACCCACGCACCACAGCAAGGTGCCAAGAGCATCATGGAGACAGCCGAGGCCTGGCGGGGTCTCCCAGTGTCCGTGGGTGGGTCCCTTGCCCTCCAAGGGTAGGCCGCACGCCCGTCTGTGTTTCCCCCGTGTGCAGTTACAGGTGCCGCAGACACAAGGCCAGCTGCCACTACCCGCAGGCCCACCGGGGCCTTGGAGACAGTTTTTCTGAAGTGCCCTGTGGGAACTGAGAACCCAGATGTCTCTCTGTCCATCACTTCCTCTTGCCCCAGCCAACGCAACGTCGGCGTTTTTTTCTGAGCAAGTTGGACCGCATTTTTGAGGAAGGTATGATGGCTGTTTGTGCTGGTGGCTGAGGTGGAGGTTCTGCAGTGGTGGCCACACCCGCTCCTGGGAGCTGGTGCTTTCCTGGCCCAGCCTCTGCACAGATGGGCCTCTGGGTCTGCCTGCGTCCAGGAGACGCCCCCGCCCGCGGCAGTCTCCTCTGGGCTGTGCTGGAGCAGCTCAGGTCTCCGTGCTTCCCTCTGGGAGTGACGTCCCCGTGCCCCCCCCCCCCCCCCCCCCCCCCCCCCGTGTGCTCCCTCAGCTCTCTGCTGCCTTTACCAGCCAGCTTAAAATGAGAAGGTCCAGCAAGGTGTGGTTTGCACCAGGTACACCTGTGGAAATCCAACACAGTCCAGTTTATGCCTAAAGGTGATGTTTGTTTTTAAAATTAGTAAATCTCAATAGTTATCAAAAGATGTACTGTACAATGATTTCTTACGGATGGACGATTTCTGCCTCTGCAGAGAATGCCTGGCTCCCTTCTGTCCCCTGGGGCTGTGCAATCTGTAGACCCTGCAGTGGGGGACTCAGCACTCCGAGGGTTAAGTTGTTTCTCTCACCTGAAGGCTGGTTTTTCCTTAGGCAGTTGGCGTTAAACAAATGACATGCTGTCTAGAGGGAAGGGTATTTAAATTACATTGCTGCACTCTGTGTTGCCAAAAGGAAGCCCTCTGGGGTATGTTATATATTTGACATGCATTTGTAGTGTGTAATTGGAGCCATGAGAAAGGTTTTTGTTCAAAGCCATTGAATAGTTTCCTTATTTTGAACCTGTTGAATCTGGGAAGAGTTGTTTTTAAATTTTTTTCTCTGATAATGACTTTTAAAGTTTAGGGCAAAGAGGAGTCTCTATTCCAAATGCCGCTTCCCCCACCCCTTTTTTGATTGCCCCAAGTACCTGGCGTGGCTACTGAGGCTGGTCTGTCCCTTGTCATGTGGGTCCCTCCCGTCTACACAGAAGGGGCTGGAGAGGGCCCAGAGTCAGGTGGTGCCGTGTGCTGCTCAGGAGCGTCCTTTCGCCCCAATCTTGCGGCTCTTCCTGTCTTGGGATGAAGCAGAGCCCACAGGCTTGTTTTCCATATTCTTGCTAAAGAAATCTCCCATCTCACTCTCTCTCCTTCCGAGCTTTACTTTCTGCAAATCGGATTCCTTTCCTTTCTGTGAGGAGAGCATCACAGGCTCTGTCAGGAGCCAGGCATTGCTGGCAGCTGCCTCTTCACCTGCACTGAGTCTTCGCCAGGGACGTGGGTTGCAGGTGTTACCCAGGGTCGTCTGAGGTTTCCAAGCAGGAGAGTGACAGGGTAGAGACTCGAAGACTCTGTGCTGTGGCCCAGCGTGGAAGGAGGCTGGCGGGGGCTCCGCTGGACAACCGCAGCAGTGCTGTGGGGCGCCCGAGGCCCAGGTGGGCTCTGTCCTCTGCTTCTCTGGCTGAGGCCTGTGGAGGGGCACAGCGGGGCATGGAGAAGCCCAGCACCTGTGTGACATCAGAAGGCCAGGCGCCTGCCCGAGGGCACAGCCTGCAGCCCTCTCGTGAACTGGCCTTTTCTCCTTGAGACAGAGAAGTGGGCCAGGTGGACCTCTGGTTGACCTGCCAGGCTGTCGGCTTTCCCAGCAGTAGCTGCTGATCAAACTGGCAAAGCCTGAGTGGGGGTTGAGGCAGGTGCCCACCGGTGGGCGCGAATCAGTAACTTGTGTGTGTCTCCCCATGGCTGGCTCACCCCACTGGCTGAGGACCCTCTCACTTTGACTCAGGAACAGAAACCCGGGCTCCCCTACCAGGGTCAGGCCCTGTGGGTGCGCCGGGGGTGGGAGTTCTGTGTCCGCACCACGGTGGCTTCTCATGGGTGGCGCCGAGCTGTTTCCAGGAGCAGAAGAGGCCTGGAGTGGACGCTGAGAGTGCTGACTGACGGCTGCCACTCACAGCTGTCCGTTTGGTAATTGATTTTGTCCACTGGACCGATAAATTGGGACTCAGCAGTTACTGTCCAGATTTCCCTGAGGCAGTGGAGTTGCTACATGGCCTTACCTAGGACTGTCTGGGCAGGTGTTAAAGTGGCCTCTCAGGGAACCTGGCCTGGCAGTGATGCTGCATTTAAACGATGCTCTCCTCCTACAGGAGCCACAGCCTATTAGTTTTGACATCTCGTGGCCCACAAGTGGGCTCCCCCACTAGCACAGAAAGTGAATATGAACAGTATTAGACACCGAGGAGTGATTCCAGGTAAACTAGGATTTTTCCAGGTGGACAGCTCAGGACCTTTTAAGGGTTACCAATTTATTTGGTTTTGTTCAAGTTGAGATAATCATTGTAAATTCACTTATCAGATTTAGTGACTTTATCTATAGCAGCCACAGCAGCGTTCTGTTGTTTGCTTTAGTATTTTATATGTGCTCTGTGAGCCTAACTGTAAGCTTCATTTTTAGAAGGTGAGCATTAGACATTTACAAGGAGTGATAGATACTCTTTCAAACCATGGAGCGTGGTTTGTGATTTGCTGATTGATGGAAGCAGACACTTGTCAGCTTCAGGGCCTCTCCTTGGTGAAGTTTGCCTGGTACTGCCAGCTCTGACCTCGAGTGGGACGGGGTAACTTGGGGGGGCTCAGGGCCTGCCAGGTGGGGTGGCCCTGGGAAGTGCTTTGCAGGTGTGGGTCGTGGCAGAGAGAGGGAGTGAGTGTGGGCAGTCCTGGGGCTGGGCGGGGGGCAGTCGGAGAAGGGAGGGGTGGCTGCCGCGCATGGGACAGAAGCAGGGGAGCCCGACTGTACCCAGAGGATGGTGTGGCCGGGGGCAAGAGCAGCCGCCGGGGAGACGGCTCTGTGAACGTGGCACATCCCGGTGGGGTGCCCCTAGGAAATGAGACTTGGCGGGACTGGTCCCTGCTCACGGTCCTCAGCAGAGTGGTGTGGGGGCCAGGACAGGTGTGGGCGGCCTCGGTGGGCCCCTGTGCAGGCAGGTGCCCCCATTGCTTCGGAACCTGTGAAGAGCTGTTCCTGGACGTCCTCACTCCTGGCTGAAGTAGATGTAATTGATAACACACTGTCTCTGAGCTGTTTATTTTGGAGAAAGTTCTTTTTATGTAGTTTTAAGTAAATTCATAAATAAAAATTTTATAATCATTAAAAATAATCACCATATGTATATGAATAAACTGTACAGAATCATGTCCATTTTTTCTTGCTATTATTTTAATGTATAGAATAAGAAATTCTTATGCAAAAAGTTGGAGAGGAAATTTGTAGATAATATTTACAGACCTACAGTTGTTTCTTGTGATTTTTTTTGCCTGAGATTTCTAGGTGCATTTTTCTGGAAGATAATTTGTGTGCTGACAGCGGTGTGTGCACATAATTGGCGCCTTGTATATCCGTACCTGCAGTGTCCTTTCCCCAACTGCGGTGTCTGTGCTAGGCTGGGGGCCGAGTGTGTGGCACCTGGAGGAGGTCCTTGGGGGGCTGGAGCGGAGCTGGCCCTTGGCCCGCCTGTGGGTCGTGCTGTGCCCCTCACGGCTCCATCGTCCCGCTGCTGCCTGTTGAGTTGTGTTCTGCTTTCTTTGCTCGTGGTTGATCCCCCACCTTCAATTTGTCCTGGGCAACCTCCTCCCGCCGTCACCCAGCTTCGTGTGTGTGTGTGTGAGAATCCCGAGGCAGTCTCTGCAGCGGGTGCCTGTCCCTGGGGGGCAGCTGCTGCACCCTAGTTTTGTTCTGCAGACCTCTTGCCGTGTGTGACCTGTGGCGCCAGTGCTGCTGGAACGTGTGCTAGCAGGAGGACATGCCCCCCAGACTTGCTCTGTCCTGTGCTGACTGCTGTGGGCTGTCTCTGTGGCCTGTCCACATCTCAGACGGCATCGTGGGGTCAGACGCCGGCCAGCAGAGGCAATTCTGCCAAGGCGGCTGCGGTACCCAGGAGTGGGGAGACATTTGTTCCACTTACTTCGTGAATAGATACTTCATACATTTTTAATTTTAATAATTTTTTAAACACCAGTGTGAGCTGTTTAGTATGCTTTATAGCAGCATAGTTGGCTATTTTGAGTCAATAAAGTGGAACTTTTAGCATGGTATTTCAGAAAATTTCATTTAGTGTGACTTAAAAACAATGAATATTTTATCTTTGAATTGCAAAATAAAATTTTTTCTTAAGCTTTTTTCTACTACATTTTCCTTTTATCATTTTTAAAAGGCTTTTTTTAGAATTATTTGGTTCATTTATAAAATTAATTTAATTTCCTTAGATATTTTAAACGCTGTGTGTAAGTGTAATATATTTTATTTTGTTTTTAAGTAATGTACGCTTCTCTAATAAGCAAACCCTTCCAAAGTACTTGAAATACATGAGCCTAATAAATTAAACAAATAAGTAAAGTAAAATTTTAGGTCCTTTAAACATTCCAGTATCCTCACCATGTGTGTTAAAATTCTCTCGTATCTTTACATCAGAAATGACGTGTGGTGTCAGATTACTCAATTACACGTTTTCAAATAGCACCAGGAGGATAATCCATTGTACTTCAAGTTACCTTAACTTTACAGGTGTGTGAGGTAATGGAACACACGTGGGTTATTCCTAAAGTTAACACAGACATTGTCATTGCACTTCTCTCTTCTGATACTCCGAGTCCCCCCGAGCAGAGCCCGGTGTCCCCTGTGACACGGGGTCTCCTGTCCTCGGAGGTCGCCTAGCTGACTTGTCTCTTACGTCCGCAGGACCACACGGCTCAGGGCCGGTGTCCTGTGGAGCCTGGCTCGTGCATGTCCCCATGACAGTCCTGCCCTTCCCTAGTAGCTGCTGCGTCTCTCGAACCTCCTGAGACAGAGTCTGGCGGCTTGGCGGGCATTCTCGTGCTGTGCGGGAGGAACTTTCACCTCTTCATGTGATTTCGGGGGAATGTCTAAGAAAACTTTTCACCTGATTTGAAAAATCATCTGTTTTCCTCTCAAACGTTTATTTTCTGACAAGGCCCTGACTGTTACAGTGACTTTGGTTTGACTTTGCACATCTCACATCCCTTGTTTGGCGCCGTGGCTGTGTCCTGACTCACGCTGTTCCTCTGAAGCCGTGCGCGCTGCCCGTGTGGCCACTGCTCACAGTCTTTGTCTCCTGCCAGTTGTCCCCGTGATCCTGAAGGCGCTGACATATGAGGAGAAGCGGGGTGCCTGCAGCGTGGGCGCCAACGTCAGGGACGCTGCCTGCTACGTGTGCTGGTCCTTCGCTCGCGCCTACGAGCCGCAGGAGCTGACGCCCTTCGTGACTGCGATTTCCAGGTAAAGCCCGAGGGCCATGGCGCGTGTCTCCCCTGAGGCAGTGTGAGCGGTGCCTGTCCTGTGGGTGGTGCGTAAAATGGATAGTCACCTGCAAGTAAGATAATTTTAAGAGAGGGTCTATAAAAAAGAAGTAGCTCAGGGGCAGAGTTCCTTTTTTGTGGGTGAGCATTCCAAGCGGAAGTGTGTGTTGCGTGCAGTACGCGGGTCCTTAGGTGAAGGTGACTGGCGTCTTGGGCGGTGTGGGAGGCGTGCAGGTGTGACGTGTGAGCGATCAGGTGTGTGTGTGCCCCAGTGTTGGCACGTCCCGCCGGGAGGTGAATTTGGGAAATTCACCTGTCTGTAGCCTTCTCCTCAAGAGGGTTTCTGGAATGTGGTGGATGTGTTGGAAAAGGAAACCTGCAGATGGTGTTTGTTCTTGTTGAGGGGCTGGATTTTGTCTAGCCTTAATTTTCTAATTTTTGTGGACTAGCCCTTGAATGTTCAGCAGAACAAGATTTGCTAGCACACTTTATCTTCAGCTCCTTTGAAATGTAAGCAAGTACTTCAAAGCAACTCTCTGAGGTAGGAAGACATCCTTTCCTCTGGTGTCCTGGTGGAAGCGCTGGAGCTAGCAGGTTCTGTGTGGCCGCTAGGCCCCAGGGCCTGTGTCAGCCGCGGCTGGCAGGGGCTGCTGCGTACGGGGCGCCTCCCGAGTGGGTTTCTGGTGCATGTGCCCAGCCAAGCCCCACAGAGGTGTCCAGGCCGACTTTTAGGATCTGATGTTTTTCACTTAGGAAAAATGCAGAATAAATGCTTCCCCAGTATAGTAAGTTCTTGAGTTAATTTTAGTACACTGATTTGATACTCTCTTTATGGACTGAAATGCGTTCTTTTGAGTTGGAGAAGGTGCTTCATCTCTTCTTGTTTATTAAGGAGCAGAGGAGGGGTCCTGAGTGCGGTGACTCAGCGTCAGTGCTTGTCAGTGTGGGAGCCCGCGGCTGAACCACCACAAGATTTTACACCAGCACTTTACTCGGCAACTTTTACCAGGAAAACGGATTTCACAATCATGCCCACGTCCTGTCAGCTGCCCCCCACAGCTCTTGAGGAGGTGGCCCCCCAGGCTCTTTGCAAGACACCTGAAAGGAACGTGAGAACACGCAGGTCTGAGCTGGCCCGAGAGAGGGCTCCTCCATCTGGGGGCGCGTTGCCTCCCTGGCCTGGGCAGGGCAGGGTGCTGGCGGCAGAGGCGCTTGGTGGCAGCTCAGCCCCGCCGTCGGGTCCCTGCTGCCTCAGAAGCTCTGTGACAAGGGGGTGGTGGGGGGTGAGCGCTGCGGGTTCTGGCACACACTGCGCTGTGAGGGCAGCCGCCCGGCGCTCCAGGTTCAGACCAGTGTGGGCTCCGAAGGGTTTTGGCGACTGGAGCTTTGTTCTGTTCTCACTGCTGTTTCTTCTCCCCACGTGTTTAACAGGGTCAGGAGAGGGACCCTGAAAGTGTAGCACGTGGGCCTGTATCTCACAATCTACATTCTTGCATCAAAGCAAAGCCTGTGGAGGGTGAGGGTCCTGCCCCGTTCAGGGAGATAAAGTGTTTCCTGAGGAAGTCGTAAACATGTCTGCCCGAGCTATCTGGTCCACCTTTGGAGGGGAACGGTGCAGCCGGAGGCTGCTTGTCTTGACGGATGCCTTGTGGAGAATGGCTTACCTGAGGCCAGGGTGGCAGAGAGCAGGTGTGGCTGCACCTCTGGCTGTCGCTGTCCCTGACAGCCACTGTGACGGTGCTGCTGGCAGGGGCTTGGTGGCTGGTGGTCTTCAGTGAGCAGCACCTTGCAGAGGGGAGGAGAGGTGGCGAGGACAGGCTGCAGGGTGTCCACTGAGCCCCTGGGCCCCGCCCTGTGCACCCACCCTGGCTTGTTGCCCACTGTTCTGTGCACGTGAGCTTTGGTCTGTGTGTTGTTGAACACGACTTTGGGGGGGGGTTCTCCCTGTTGCTTTCTGTCCTGGTCCTCAACTTTGTGGAAGCTGATTCTGTAACTAGGGAGAGATAGCAAAAACATTTATATTTCTTACTGTTTACATCAACTGTCACAGAACAATAAAACATCTGTGGATCGACGACATCTCCTTCAATGTCTGAGGTGGCCCTGCAAGGTGGGCAAGAGCCCCGATTATTCCGGTTTCACTGAGGATGCAGTGAGGACAGACACTGAGGAGGCTGGCCCCGAGTCTCGTAGCTGGCGGGCGCTGAGCGCAGCCTGGCCGGAGCGCAGGCCCACAGGCCCTGGCACTGGGGCTGGTGCTGCCTTTTCTCCTGGCCACCTGCTGTGGGGCAGGGAGGGGACCCTTTGTTCAGATGTGTGACTACTTCTCCTGAATCTGGTTCTTAAAGTGGTGGTTCACACCTCAAAGTGAAAATAAATCTCACAGATTTCCTTTTGAGCCTACTCTTTTGTCTAAGAGCTATAAACTCTACAGGAGCCTGTGCGGCCCCTTTCCAGGGACCCTCTGGGCTGCTGTTGGCAGGGGAGATGGGGCCGGGAGAGCACCCAGCAGGCGCAGAGCCGAGGGCGTGTGCCGGCCGCTACTCACCCTGTTCTCTATTTTGGGTGAGAGCTTGGATCCCGTTGAAGGTGTGAGGGTGATTGGAGTCTCGAGATCAAGTTGCCCACTTTGAAGAGAAGAGATGCAGGCAGGCAGAAGGGTGCCAGGAAATAGAGTCCCTGCCACCGAGTGGGGCGGCAACTCAGCGTGGGTAGAGGGAACGTGCCGGCCCCAGGAGTTCTCAGCCCAGCTCTGGACAGGCAGAGACTTCAGACCTTATTGTCACAGCGTAATCTCAATGGCGATTTCATAACGTAAAATACCAGCCTGTGAGAAACACTGCAGGTGAATGTGGAGCCTGGCCTTGCGTGGATTCCAGGCGCAGGTAGGCCGTGCGCCCTGGGGAGGTCGAGGCCTGTGCAGCTACCTGTGTGCTCCTCGGGCCTTGGCAGAAAGGGCCGGGCCCCTTTCTCCTGTGTGTGTCACAGTGTGGGGTGTGGAGTTCCCACAGGTACTGACGGAGCATGGGCTCCTTTTGCTTCCAGGGTCACACCTTCGTTACTGGGAGCAGGAGAGACGTGGAGTCCTGTGAGCTGGGCCCTGCACATCTCCTATCGTGTACCCGGGGGTCCTGGCCACAGGATCTGTTTGTGGAGCAGCTGCAGCACGTGGGCTGGCGTGGCCTTGGCTGTGGTCTGCCCAGATGTGAATTGTAGTAGGGTGTGGGGTGGGGTCCCCAGGGGCTTGTCCCATGGCGGGAGGCGTGGTTGGGCAAGCGTGGCTTCTGTCTGGGATGTGGTGGGTGAGTGTGGAAGTAGGCCTGAGAGACCGAGGGGACAGCACCTTGCCTGCAGGCCTCAGGGGCAACGTCAGTCTCTGGAAGGGCCGTGACCAACGTAGCCAGAGAGCGGTTGGTGTGTGGGGCGGGCCCTGCTTTCCTCTGTTCACTTCACAGGGGTTCACTTTCAGAGCCTTGTGGATCTGCAGTGCACCAGGCACCCAGCCACGGGCAGGTGGGGTGTCAGGCTTGTCCTCCGAAAGGTTAGAGCCTTTCTGACCTCTGCTCAGCCCAGGAGCCAACGCTGGCGGCCAGGGAAGTTCTGCTGAGAAAGGTGCCTCTCGCCCCCTTACCTGTGCCCGTCCTGGCATCAGATCAGCAGGGGCCACGCCTGCCGGCGCAGATTTCAGGCCAGTTGGACAGGTTCTGAGGGAACCTGTGCTCCAGCCCTTCCCGGCTGATCCAGACTCCAGGCATCCGGCAGGGGAGGGCAGGCAGGTGCGTCAGGTGTGCCCAGGGAGCGTGTGGGATGCTGCTGGTGTGAGCCTCCCTGCCCAGGAGCCCTGTGCCCGCCCAGGTATCGGTCGGGGTGTGTCCTCGCAGGTCTGCCTCACTTCCTTTGCCATCAGTGGCCACGTTTAATGATCAGCTTTTAAGCCCATTAACTTGGGCACAGGATAAAATCTTGGTATCTTTATACTTTCACAGATGCTTCAGTGGGTCCTGCAGAAGTAGACCGTTGAGATGAACTGTAATCTCCTAAGTAGCAAACGTCTGGAGGAGTCAGGGCAGCGGCAGCAGGGGCTTCCTCACTCCCCAGGCGCTTGGGTTTTCTGTGGCAGCCAGTTCAGGGGCTTAGTGGCTCATTCTTTATAATTGTTTTCTAATTTTCTGCTAAAGAAACTTGGATTAACTGTTCTTCCACCTCAAGGTGTGAATTTTTACTGCCCTTCTCTGTTTTGTAAATATCAAAAAGGAACTTTTTAGGTAAATTTTATCATGTTTTAAAGCAGTTTTGGTTAGTTTTGAAAACCCTTATTTCCTCAGCATGGTACACAGCTTAAAAGATGGAATAATTATTTTGAGGAGTAGTAAATGGGGTTCCTGAAGAGCCGCGTGTAATTTAGGAGCAATGAAACACATAAAGTTAAAATGGTACAGAATGGCTGTGCATTATCTAGAAAGTGTCTTCTGACCAGTGATCAAAAGCTAATTCACAAGAAGGAAAAGAAAAATGAGCTCTGCACTGGTGCCAGCGTGCTTTGATTGTCACCCGCTAGTGATTTCCTCACCTGAAACTCTCTTGTAAGCAGAGCTCAAGGTGACGCAGCCCCAGCCAGGCAGCCCCGCCCCTGCCGGGCAGCTCACAGGGAGCAAACCTGCTGAGCAGCGTGGGCTGCGCCTGCAGAAGGGAGATCTCTTCCTTGAGGGCAAGATTGTCCTGAAAAATCAGGAAATAGCAAGTGTTGCTCAAAGCTACGTCTTGTTCTCACTCAGTGTTGCTCAGCGTACCTTCCAGAGGGAAGGTAACTCTTGTTTTTCAAGAAAAGTTAAGTAGCAATTACTGACCGGAGTCCAACCCCATTGGACCTGGTAAATCTGCAGTCTCCATCTTAGCTCTGACTTGACTTAAAAATACTTCAGAAATTTCTTGAGTTTTACCATTGTGTTAATGTGTGTGAGCTTTGGTTCCTAGGGCTTAGAAGAATAGAATTTAGCCATAGGTAGGTCTTACGTTTTACTTGAAGAAAGATGTGATTTGCAACTTTCAAAAAAAACCACAGATGGATAATAAATTATTGGTTGGATATTTTCAAAATTTTTGACTTCAAAATGACAGGGTCATTGTTACCTAAGGCAAACGGTGTATTTTGCCCTTTATTGCTGCAAAATATTATACAAATAAGAATTGAATTGGGTCAGTGAGGTTGGCTCCTTGCTGAGCCTGCAGCATGTCGAGGCATGCAACCTCCCCTGCCTCGCATGAGAGAGAACACCCCTTTCTGTTCGACACAATCCATTTCTGTGTTGGGAAACCCTGGTGAAGTATCACATAAACTTCCCCAGCGAAAGCAAGCAGGTGAAGACACATACGGCACGTTTCAGCTCAGACAGCCAGCCTTGTCACTGGTTTGCGGTACCACTCCCAGGTTCCCACTGAGACGCAAGATGAACTGTGACTGCACTCAGGGTCTTCCTGCTCAGAACTGGGGAGGCCCAGGCAGGGCGTTGGGGGCCCCGTGGGAGCAGTAGTTTAGGAAGGAGTTTTTACGTTTATGCTTAACCAATATCATCAAACCTGTTTGTATTTGAAACATACTAGTATTTCTAGATAAGCCAGTTCTATTCTGAAAATGTGAAAATAGAGTAGTTTTTTTAATTTAGTCCAAATGAAAACAGTATTTCAAAGCCTTTTGCAAGGCCGGGCGTGGTGGCTCACACCTATAATCCCAGCACTCTGGGAGGCTGAGGCGGGAGGATCACTTGAGGCCAGGAGTTGGAGACCAACCTGAGCAAGAGCAAGATCCCGTCTCTACAAAAAATAAAAAAATTAGCTGGGTGTGGTGGCGCTTGTAGTCCCAGCTACTGGGGAGGCTGAGGCGGGAGGACGGCTTGAGCCCAGGAGTTCGAGGCTGCAGGAAGCTGTGATTGCACCACTGCACTCCAGCCTGGGCCACAGAGCGAGGCCCCGTCTTTTAAAAACAAAACAAAACAAAACAAGACAAACCTGTTGCTCGCATAGGTGCACATGCTGGTTTGTTGAATTAACTTAGAAATCTACAGTCAGTTAAAAGCAGTGTTATATCTGTCCTGCAACTCTGTGACGTTTGGTGAAACGTAGATAAAGCAGTAGCTACTTTGTGACGCGTACTTGTCAGTGCAGAAGCCGCCTTCACTGGGGTGGCGAGGCCCTTTGCTCCTCGCTCAGCCACGTTTTCACACGGAAGCCTCTGCAGCCCTGGCAGGCTGGCCTCGGCCGTCCTCCCCACAGACTGCCCAGTCGCTGTGCGCTCACAGGCCGGGAGTTCGCCGGGAGAAAGAGGGAGGGCAGCCGCCCCCAGTCCCGGGCGTGGGGTGTGGAGCCCCTTCCTGGCTCCTGTGAGCACAGCCCTTTTCAGAATGATTATTCTGGGGCCCACACCTAGGAACTGAAGCGAGTGGGCCGCTCCTCACTGGAGGGTCCCTGGGGGAGGGTGGCGGACCCACCTGTGCTCCTGGTGCTAACCCTGAACACGGGGGAGAAATGCCTGCGGGCGAGCGTGTGCGCCTCTCACCCTCCTGGGATGGTGAGTTGGGAGAGGGGCCCCGAGGCGGGGTCCCACGCTCAGGTCACATAGCGGAGCTGCACAGCTTCGAGGTAACCTCTGAAAAGTCTTTTAGGAAAAAGAATGGGTTGAACAGAGCCCCTTCCCTGTGGCCACAAACTGCAGTTTGGGAGGGGCCGAGAGGAAGGGAAGCCACGTGCTGGCAGCCAGGCTCCCACCCTCCCCGTTCCGCAGAGCAGGCTCCTCTAGGCCAGCAGTGTGTGTGGGGGTGGCAGGAAGGCAGAACCCTCCCTGGATGGCCTTGGCAGCCCGGAATAAAAGTTGGTTGAGCCTGGACTCTTGGTCGGCTCCAGGGTAGGGCAGAGCAGGTGGCACCTTGTTCTGTCTCTGTGCCCAGGGCCCTGGTCTGGCAGCCTCAGAAGCGCCCTGCAGTTGGCTGGTGACACCTTGGCGGTGTTACGGCTGGCTTGTGAGGATGGTGGATGGTTTTAAGTTTCTTCCCTGTGTTTGTTCCATTCTCTTCTCATTAATCAATGTTCCATAACTTATAAATAGTAATTCAGGACAAATAAGAGAAAGTTCAAGAATTCAGTGTGGAATTCAGTATTATCGGCTGGAGCCAGAGTCACAAAGGTGTGAGCCGGTGTTTTTCTTGTGGCAAATGTTAAAGGAAAGTGGGAATTTCTTGGTTAGTGCCTTTTCCTAGAACATCTGTTTTATGGATTTTAAAAAATGAAGCTCTTGCTAATATGTAAATGTAATTCTTAAACTTCCATTAATTCAGAGAATATATTTATAATAAAATGCCAACTCTTTTGTTAAGAACAGCAGTTACGTAATTTTTAGTTATTAAAAGATCACATTAGTACATGTCTTAAACAGTGAAATGATTTCTAAGATTTTGTTAGCAAAAGCCATTATGACATATCAAAATAGAATCAATCTTAAAATGGTCATGCTAAAGTAACATGAATTCCTTTTAGTTTTAAACCAGTATTTTTTTTTCTTACTTGGCTATGGTTTGTTATATAAAAGAGTTCAGAGAGGAAAAGGGAATGATTTTCTGTTAATAGAGTTCTGTGAAGTTATTTTCAGTTTCAACTAGTAAAAGGAGTGTTAACAGAAAGCATCCTCGATGCTAATACTGGGTCCTTTAAGATCTTCAGATCGTTAATTGCTTTCCAAAAAAGATTTTTTTGCTGCTGAGACAAGCTCTTACTCTGTCGCCCAGGCGGAGCGCAGAGGTGTCGTCGCAGCTCGTCACCACTGCAGACTCCTGGGCTCCAGCCGTCCTCCCGCCTTGGCCTCCCAGAGTGCTGGGACTACAGGCGTGCGCCACCGTGCCTGGCCCCCCGCCCCAATTTTTAATTTTGAACTAACTTTAGACTTGAAGAATTGTAAAAACAATAGGGTTCTCACAGACCCTTCCCCAGCAGCTCCCCTCAGGAACGTCTTGCATAGCACACCTGGGCGCTGGACACTGGCTAGACGTTAGCCAAGCTGCGGTTGGTGTGGGCACGTCAGTTTCCCCAATGTCCTTTCTCCGCCCCGGGCCCCACAGGTGTTGAGCCGCCCTGTGCCCTTGGCCTCCTGCGCCCTGTGACAGCTCCTCTGTGTTTCCTCACCTTTTGTGACCGTGGGGCACTTAGAAAAATGACTTCTATCAAGACTAATTCACTTACCATAAATCCACCCCCCTAAGGTGTACAGTTCAGGGGTTTTGGGTGTGTTCGTGGTGTTGTGCAGCCATCACTTCTGTCTAGTTCCAGAGCATTTTCGTCATCCCCCAGAAACCCATGTTCGTTAGGGGACCTCCCCCGGCCCTGCACCACCAGCACCCCCGTCTCTCTGCATTTGTCCGTCACAACTTCAGAGGGTGTGCTCAGGTTTCACGGGGTGTCGCTCAGTTTGCTTTGTCTGTGGTTTGCCCCATGTGGACTGAGGTGTGTTTCTGGGAAGACACCTGGTTGGGGGGCCCTGCCCTTGGGTCAGGGTGGGGTCTGCCTGCATCTCCACTGTAAAGTGACTGTTTTTTCCTTTGTAGATAATAAATGCTTTGGGGGATACTTGAAGGCTCCGTACCTGTCCTGCTCTTCCTCCTCGAACTCCCCAGCCCCATCTTCTTGCTGTCCATGGGCGTCGCTGCTGTGGGTCTGGTGCTGGTTTTATCCTTCCCTTCCATTGTTCGTTGCAGCTCTTTCCCGAGGAAATGTTGTCCCTTTCCCCTTTCTACTTAATCGTCTGTTTGTAGCAGGGTGGACTTGTGGGTGTTTGTTTTATCCTGGGCTTTGATCTAATACTGTTGTCCTTCCTTTGTTGCTGGGTTGCTCCAGCTTTGCCTGTCTTAGGTTGGCCTCTGTGTCCCTTCAGCAAGACGCTGTCCTTTGTGTTTTGAGCACTTCTTACTTTCTGCACCACGACATGCACCTGGCTTCTTTTTCACCTGCCCCAGCCCTGAAATCCGCCACTTCCTGGGAGTCTCGGTTCCTCTTAGCGGAGAGTGGGATTTGGAATCGGGATGCCAGGCTGCTCATCTGGGTGTCGGAGCAGCATCTGGACCCCGAGCGCCATCTGTGCCCCTGCTAACAGCCCTGCGTTCAAAGGACACCCGTGGCCCCAGCCCAGCCCCGGCTCCCCGGGACGCCCTGTGTGCAGCGTGTTCACCAGTCTGTTCACCCCTCTGCACGTGTGACCTGCCTAGTTCCAGAGTGGCTGTTCCACACCCCTGTGAACAGCAGGCGCACTGCCCGGGTAGGATGTTCTGTGCGTGGACCCCCAGCGCTGTTCCTCAGCCGTCCCTACCCTGCCTGGCCTGCGGTCCTCTGGAATGCAGACACTGTCCCTTGTCTGTCCCCAGCCGCCTCAGTCTATCGACTGTTTCTCTTTAATTCGCACATAGTGAAACTTGCTCCTGTTGTAAACAGTTCTGTGGGTTTTGCCGGGTTTGTAGACTTGTGCCCCACAACTGCAGTACCAGACAGAGCCTGCGCTCTGCCCCTAGCCCCTGGCCACCAGGGATCCGGTTTTGTTCCCCGTAGTCTTGCCATTTCTAGAATGTCTTATAAATGGAATTAGACAAATACTTTTGGTTCTGACTTCTTTCATTTGGCAAAATACATTTAAGATCCATCCAGTGGCCACTCCTTCCTGTTGCTGAGAGTATTTCACTGTATGGACACAGAGGTCTCCTGGCGTGGCCACTCCTTTTTGGAGGCTCAAGGGGTGCTTCTGCTCCCTGCCTTTCCCACTCCCAGAGGTGCCTGCGTCCCTGGCTCAAGGTCTTTTCGCCGCCTTCAAAGCCAGCGAGTCTGGCTGCGTCCTCATGTGGCACATCTCTGGTTCTCCCTCTTCTGCCTCCTGCTTCCATTTTTGTTTTTGAAACGGGGTCTTACTGTGTTGTTCAGGCTGGACTCAAACTCCTGGGCTCAAGCCTCCGCCTCCACTTCCCAAAGTGCTGGATGGCAGGCGTGAGCCACCGCACCCAGCCCCAGCTTCCATCTTTGAGGAAGCGTTTGGTTACACAGGGCTACTGGGACAACCCAGGGGCAGCTCTTCATCTTGAGGTCATTCTGACAGCAGCCTCACTTCCCTATTGTCACACAGGGAGACGTGTTCAGAGGTTCTGGGGATTAGGACGTGGGCAACTTTGGGGGGGGTGTCATTCTGCCACCCACAGGGGCATTGACAGATGTGGGGTAGCTGGAGGGACTGGTTGAATTTGGGACTTAGCTGTTTAAACTGGAAGAACTGGGGGATTTTGTGGGAGGAAGAGGGTGGGGACAGGAGTAAGGATCCAGGTGAGCTTGGGCAGAGGGTGGGCCTGGGGCTGTCTGGGGTGGAGCCGGCCCCGGGGCGCAGCAGGGCTTCCCACCGTCCGATGCCCGGAGGTCCCCGGCGTGGAAGTGCCTGGGCTGGGGTGAGTGGGTCTGTCAGGACAGCAGGTGCCCGGCCCAGGAGGGGCTGTGTCCTTGCCGTGTGCCCGGAGCCTGTGGTCGGGCGCCATTGCAGAGTGAGTGCCTGATGGCGGGGATGGACGCAGCCTCCCCCAGCCCCGGTCGGCCCTGACTGCTGCCTGTCGCCTGGAGCGGCATGTTTTCTGTGGGGTGAGCCGAGAACGCAGGCGGCCCGGTCATGAAAGAATAAAAGGAAGAGAAAGGCCTTCTCCTTGATACCACATCTATGTTTTGTGAATCTCCTTTTAATTAGTCATTTCCCTCTTTTCCACAGCGCACTGGTAATTGCCGCAGTGTTTGACCGGAATGTAAACTGCAGAAGAGCTGCCTCCGTAAGTTTTCTCATTTGATGTTTCTTTACGTGAGGGCGGGGTGGGCTCTGTGACTGTCCTGTCAGCGAGTGGGGCTGCTGTCTCCCCGTCACTGTTCCCCAGTGTGTCCCTGTCACTGCCGGAGCTGTCCCTGGCTGAGCTCACGCCTCCACGGCAGGAGAGATGGGGAGAGCAGGCAGGGGCCGCTGCGAGCGGAAGCCGCGGCGCAGAGCTGCCGGTTCTTGTTCACTCTGGTTTCCTGGGGGGGGGGGGGGGTTAGCCTGTGAAGGGCGGGCCAGGATTAACCCCTGCCCCAGGCGTCCCAAGAGAACTGCAGCCCTCGCTGTGGGTGTGGTTGAGGGACGTAGGCGAGTGGGACGGTGCCTAGTGACCAGTCTTGGCTCAGGGCGGCCGTGCTCTGAAGGAGGAGAAGAAAGGATTCTGTGAGCTTCCCTGAAGGTGACAGCAGAACAGATCACTTGACGGTGGCCTTGAGCCTTGGGAGGAGCAGGTGCCGGGTGGTGGTCACCTCTGCGTCCCCCTTGCAGCCACCAGTGGGACTCTGCATTTTGAGCACAGGCGCCTTGTCCTCCCCAGAGAGAGCCCTCTGACATTTGGGGTAGGCTCTGGATGTAAAGAACTTTAGCAAGGTCTGCTTTGCCTCAGAGGGGCACTGGCCAGGAGTCTCCTCCACTGACTTGGCACCTTCTTTTGACGCAGAGCTGGGCCATGGTGACACCTGAGTCTTTGTTTCGGACATAGGCTGCAGCCGCACAAATTCTCAGAGGTTACAAACGTGGAGGCAGCCCTGCGAGAGAGGTGTAGGGTGAGGCTGGCTTTTGGCGAGGGGAGGGATGGGGCTGACAGCTCCCCATGGGCTCAAGCTGCTGGAAGTCTGGGCCCCGTCTCCCCAGGGCTGGAGTCAGCAGGAGGCTGCCGAGGGGCCATCATGCACCCGCTGTGGCTGTTAGCCTAGGAGACCTGCAGAGGCGAAGGCCGACCCAGAGGCAGGTGGAAGGAGGCACTGGGACCCGGTGAGGGTTTTCTGTCAGCCTTGCTGTGTTGTCGTTTAGTTGGATGTGACATGAGTGTCTCCTGTGGATGGTTGGGCAGAGGGCCCGGCGGTAGAGGGGGGATGGAGAGGAAGCGGGGTGGGGGGTGCTCAGCCTGCAGCCCTGGGGCTGCCCTCATTCACCATGGGCCGTCACAGGAAGGCAGGTTTTCCCATCTTGCTGGGGGTTCTCAGGAGTGGCCGAGGTCCTACGGACGGGCAGGCTGGTGTGGAGAAGGCCTCACTTGGCCGTGGTCTGAGATGCTCTGGGACAGGTGGAGGCCAAGGCAGGCTTTTGGACACCGTCAGAGGAATGAGACTTGGTGGCAAAGGTGCAGGAAGCAGCCGTGCCTCCTGGCAGCCCCGAGGGTCCAGGCAGAGGTCACGTGAGAAACAGGCGAAAACGAGGAGTCTGTGTGCAAGAAATAGTGGGAAGTGGTCATTGGTTGGACTGTACGTTTACGATCTGTGCACTTTCCCATATGTGTGTTACACTTTGATATGGTTTAAAAAAATTAACGGGAAAGGATACTTGTGGAGGAAATTTGAAGAGGAGATGTGCACGGTGCGGGGGTGCAGTTGGGTTTGTGCAGAGTCACTTTTTACTTTGTGCCTGGCTGGGTTAAAGACGAGACTCAGGGACGAGAAGAGGTGCTTCAGCAGATGAGGTGCTGTGTATTTTGAAAGTGGAATTTGGAGAATGAACATCATTCTTGAGGATGTTCCCACATCTCAGGAAACAGCCAGGCCACCCTGGAAACACATTTGAGGGTGGTGAGTGTTGTGCTTGTGCTCAGGACCCTACAACTTGGAAGGCGAGGGAGGACAGCGCCGGCCAGGGCAGCCGGGCGCGAAGATGGGTGCAGGGGAGTGGGTGGCCGGCCAGGTGACGTGCCCGCAGGAGCAGTTGCCGAAACAGGAGTGGGCGCTTGTTTGCATCAGTAAGAATTAGATCCCACTACTTCTGCAGAAATCCCCTACAAAAGAGGCTAAAGCTGGCAGCGGTCCATTTCTCTCCCTCAGGAAAGAAGCCAGGCAGGGAGCAGTCCGCGGCCGGCAGGGCGATGCTGTGGCCGCTGTTTCTGTCTTTCTGTCCCTCTGTTCTCTGGCCATGGCTTCTGTTCTCAAGGTCAGCTCGTGGGCAAGGGAGCCTGCCCCAGAGCCCCAGCACCGCATGCGGCATCCGCACGGTGCATCCTTTCTCTCCTGTGAAAGGTCTGCTGTCCTCTCCCCCCCGCCCTCCTCCTGCTCCACGTGGCTCTGACACCCCCGTTTGCTCCTGCGTCTCCAGATTAATAACAAGGATCCTGTTGTTTGTGACCCTCACAGCAGCCCTGTGAGGGAAGTGTTGTAGGCAGCTGTGAGTATCGGGAGAGCGCGTGACGGAACAAGGCCTATATATATGGTAGAAAATGCGTTAGTTTGTGAAAAAAAATTTAAATTATGTTAGTTGAACGCTAGTTGTTGTGCGTATCGTATTGGCAGGTCTCCCGCAGGCCCCAGCGAGGTGGGCGGTGGGGCCCGGGTGGGGTGGGGGGCCCCTCCCGGCAGTTAACGTAAAGGCACTTGGAGCCTCCGTTTAACTGAAACGTTCTCAAGTCTTTTTTATCCAGCGCTTCAGTTGATGTTTAGTGTCTTTGCTCTTATATTATTATTTTTGACTTACACTTTGAGGTAATTGGGACTCACGCGTAGAGATCTCACGGCCCCTGCATCCCCCAGCGGTCAGGTCTCACCTGGAAACGCCAACACAAGCCCCATCTGTGTTCACGTTTCCTTGGCCTTGTGTGTGTCCATCTGCGTTCGTTCTGTGTGGTCTTATCACGTGTGCCAAGATACATGGCAGCCCCGTGTGGTCCTTTTTACCACGGCTGCCCCGTGCTTGTGCCCTCCCAGCCCTGGCAGCCCCGACTCCATCTCTTTAATTTCATCGTTTCAAGAACGTTGTGTGGACGGAATCACACGGGGTTCACACTGCGCCGTTCCTTGGAGTCTGGTCCAGATCGTTGTGGTGCCCTTGCTTTTTACTGCTGAGTGGATCTCATGCTCTGGCTATGCCACGGTTTGACACCCCCATGTCGTAGGATATCTGGGTTGTTTCTGATACAGGCTATTAAGAATTAAGCTGCGGTGAACACTGAAGTTCAGGTTTTGTGTGAACATGATTCTGTTTCTCTGGGATAAATGCCAAGAGTACAGTTGCTGGGTCCTGTGGTAGTTGGACGTTTAGTTCTGTAGGAAACTCCGAAAAGGCTGCACCGTTTCACATCCCCCACAGCCCAAAGGGACCCTGTTCCTACCGTCCTCGCCAGCCAGCATCTGGGTGGTCACTGCTTCGTTTTGGCCTTTCTGATGGGTGTGGTGACGTCTCTTTGTGGTTTTAGTTTGCGTCTCTGTCCTGGCTAATGACACTGAGCATCTTGTCATGTGCTTATTTGTCACCTGTATGTCCCTTTGGTGAAATGTCTGTTCAGGTCTTTTGCTCATTTTCTAATTGGATTGTTTGTTTTTTTATTACTGGGTTTTGAGAGCTGTTTATATATGCCGGACACTAGTCCTCTACTGGATGTGCAGTTTGCACCTACTTCCCCAGGCTGTGGCTTGTCTTTTCAACCTCTTAAACAAGGTCTGTCACAGGCCAAGAGTTTTAAATTATTGAAGAGGTCTGGTGGATCAGTTTTTTCTTTTGTAGATAATGTTTTTGGTGTCGTGTCTAAGAACTCTTTGCCTAGCTGTGGATCCCAGCGATTTTGTCCTGTTACTTCTGTTCTGCTTGTTTGTCTTTGTGTGTCTGTCCTCTGTCGGTGCCCACTGTTGAGATTACTGTCGCACGCAGCTGGCCCTAACTGTGGGCGGCTGATTCCTCCAGTTTCTTCTTCTGCAGGATTGTTTTACTTGTTCTAAGGCTGTGCTTTCCCACATAAATCTTGTATTTTTTTTTATCTTTTAAATGATGTCGCTAGAATAGTAAATGTGTTCCTAAATATTGTATTTCATTTAAATTAACATAACTGTATCTCTTTGCATTGCCTTTTAGTTGATTTTGTTTGTTTCTTACTTTCCTTAATGAACTTACCATAAAAGTTACAAAATGGTAAATAGCAAAAATCAGGTCTCCCTCCTTCCAGTTTGAAAGCTACCCGAGAGCCATCCATGGGGTGCTGTTCTGTTCTCACCTGGCAGCCGGGTTCCACCCTGCAGATGGCCCTCGGGTCTGGGTCTCTGTGCCTCAGTTTAGCATCACACCCCCGGGGTGGGAGCGCAGACACTGGGGTCTCTGTGCCTCAGTTTAGCATCACACCCCCGGGGTGGGAGCGCAGACACTGGGGTCTCTGCTCCAGCGCATTGACTTTCTACTTATCACTTGTCTCCCTCAGCAGCCCTGTCTGGGCTTTGCCCTTAGGATGCCCTCGGGCAAGTGTGGGGCTGGTTTCCACCCCAGCAGGGCATCGCTTCTCCCTGAAGCTGGCTGGCCTCTCTGGCTTCTTCCTTCTGACCCTCCCACGTCCCTGCCCTCCCTTACACCCCAGTGCTGGTGGCGTGTGCCATGTGGTTGCGTGTGCAGCTTTCCTGGATCCTTCATGTGTAGCTGATGTCCCCTCATGTCTGCAGCCCTGTCTGGAGAACTGTGAGCCCTGGATGCTTGGGGAGGGTCGAGGTGCCAGTTCTGGGACACACACGGGAGCACACAGGAAGGGAGGTGTGGTCGGCACCTCCTGCAGACAGCCGGCTCTGCCCCGAGGGATGACTAAGTAGGGCAGGGAGGTGGGGGGAGAAGGGGCTGCTGAGGAGATGGGATGCTCCATCTTGTTTAAGAAAGACTCGGTTTTGACCTCTCCAGCAGCCCCTGCTGTGTGCCAGGCATGTAGCTTTCAAGATGGGCCCAGAGATCCTGTCTGTGACACGTGTCACGGTTGCCGGCAGTGTGCCCTCCCGGGAAGGCAGCATTAGCTGTCAGTTGGTAAATATGAGCTGTTGTCATAAAGTTCCCAAGGAAGAGTATTGGGGTGCTGGGCTTTTATCTGTTTCTCCTTCTACTTTATCCTCTCGGGCTTCAGTGTGGGCACTGGCGCGAAGCTCAGTGTTCTCAGTTAAAGGCTACTTTTCAGGATGCGTCTGATTTTATAAACTTGAATTCTTAAATTGTGGCTTTAAAAAGTACCAGGACATAACAGCAGAGTCACAAGCCACCCTCGAGGCTCTGTTCAGCAATGGTGAGGACTTTTATTTAAAAAGTAAAGCCATGGGTCATTTATTTGCACCGTGTTTGTTTGGAACTTATCTCCTGATGTTTGCAGAAAGCAAACCTCACTCACCTGCTGTGTTCTTGCTCCTCAGGCCGCCTTCCAGGAGAATGTGGGGAGACAGGTATGGCTGCTTTTTAAAATCTTTATTCCTAAAACTTCCTGTAGGTTTAGAGGTAGAAATCTTGAAAGCTGTTAACTTGGTATCTTCTTGCATTGTTAGATGTGGGTAAAGAAGTTACCTCCTAGTAAACTCGCAAACACAATGAGTCTGGTCGCAGATTTGCCATAATGTGACCCACATTGATATTGACACGTTTTAAACAACTAGTCGTGTATTTTATAGGAAACCTACATGTAGAAGTAATTTTTTTACACACATGGGTCAGAAACTCATGCCTTATGCATTGCCGAGGGCTACCCGATGTGGGCTCGGCGGGTGTGGCGAGGACTGACTTCTGCTCCCTGGGAAGGAGAGCTGACCTCTCCCTGGCTCAGCACCAAGTTTCCAGAAGCTTTTGTGTGCTTCCGCTGCGTGGCCTGGGCATTACCAGTCCTTGACGTGAGAAAGGACCAGTGACAGCCCGAGGTCCAGCTGCTGGGAACCTTCTCTGAGGCTTCTGAAGTCTGCCTGTGGTGATAGCTATAAGGCTTTCTACGTTTGGTTTAAAGTTTGTCCTTTTTTTTAAGAAAATTATTTCTGTCATTTCGAGATTTTCAAATATTTTTACCAGAGCATGGTATCAGCAATAACGTGCAGCCTTTGGGCCTGGGTCTGGGGCCCGCTGGGAGGCTGTCTGTGGGTGTGGGTAGAGGGACCCTCACACCCCCATTTCAGAGTCTTGGGGGCTCACTGCTTGGCCTCCGTGCTTCTGGGGGGTGCTGTCAGCCCCGCCTGGCACCGGCTGGGCTGGTTGCTCCCGAGTCGTTTGTCTCTCCTGCTCTCATGACAGCGTGTGGGGAGTGGGTGCCAGTCTGGGCTTCATAGTGCCTGCGTTCCTGTGTGTCTGGACCCAGGCCTGCCCCTGCCAGAGTGAGCCCTGTGCTGGGTCTCTGTGCCAGACGGGGTGGGTTGATTGAGATCAGGAGCTTTAACGCTATTGAAGCCTGATGTCTGTTTATGGCGTGTGTTTAAAGAAAGATCTCTTACGACATTTTATTTTATTTTTTTTGGAGACAGAGTCTCACTTTGTCGCCCCGGCTAGAGTGCAGCGGTGTCGTCGTAGCTCATTGCTCACTGCAAACTCCTGGGCTCGGGGATCCTCCCGCCTCAGCCTCCCGAGTGGTTGGAACTACAGGCACCACGCACACCCGGCTAATTTCTCTATTTTTAGTAGAGACGGGGTCTCGCTCTTGCTCAAGGGCTCAGGCTGGTCTCCAACTCCCGAGCTCAAGCAACCCTCCCGCCTCGGCCTCCCAGAGAGCTGGGGTTACAGGCGTGAGACACCACACCTGGTGACTTACGACATTTTAAAGTTGAAATATTTGTTTGAAAAAGATTAAATACTTTTAAGTGGTTTAAATAATTTTAGTGCAGTGTCTGGCCTGGGATAGGCCGTCAGAGAATTGATTTGACTTAAAAGTCCTCGCGTGGCCCAGTTTCCGTAGCTTGTGGCTTTTAGTTGTGGGTCAGCGTTGGGCCTCTGGGTTCATGCGTGTGAACGTACACGGGTGTGACCACTGAACTTGTTGAAATGCCGTTGCTCATTCACATTCTTTTTCTTATTTTCCCCAACTTCACTTTCTTATTAGGGTACTTTCCCTCACGGAATTGACATTTTGACCGCGGCTGACTATTTTGCTGTTGGCAACAGATCCAACTGTTTCCTGGTTATAAGGTAAGTTTTTCATGTATATCACAAAAATATAATATTTTCTTGATTTAGATGTGAAAAAAAATCAGTTTTCATCATTTTATTTCTTCACCCTGGAAGGTCCAATATAAAATTTTTGTGCCCTTTACTCATGTTTTAAAGAGGTGCTACCGGCAAGAATGCTAATGTGTAGCGTGCTTTCCCTGGTAATTATTTTTCTCTTAATAGTCCTGTTTTATTAGTGCTGGTTCTGTGTAGGGCTTGGAATTTTACGGGAAATAGCCACAAGCTAAAACTGCATTTCCTTGGGTTTCTCAAAATGAAATCTTGGATTAGAATTGACTGTGTTCCTTTCTGTGTTTTAATAAAAGTGTTTCGAAGTTGAAGTTGTCTCTAGATTGTTCATGAGATGAGTAAGAAAGAGGTATTTGAGAAATCAGGTCAAGGAATAAATATTTAACATCCCTAACTGCAGTTTGCAGAAATCATATCAAATTATTTTTACTTATATAATTTAAGTACTTGGGAAGTTACTTCACTGTCTTAGTTAACCCATTGCAACACTAATGCAAAAAAAAGGGTGTGATTTTATGAAATGATTTATTTGCCATAAATTGGGAGAAGAAATGTGCCCAGTGCATTTTTTATTATTAACCATTCTATATCCTGAGGATAGATTCCCTAAGAGCTCTGTTGTGCAGACTGTGCAGAAATGACATTTCTCCATAACCAGCATGGACAGATTTTTTTTTTAAAAAAATGTAGCATTTGGCCTCTTTCCCAGAAAATAATCTTTGACTGAATGCACCATCTGTATTTTTACACCCTTCCCGTCCCTCCTCAGCACTTAACATCCTTTTGTGCCTTATCAGTTCTTTCCTAGCTTCATTCTGTTTTCTTTGATTATTAGTACTTGGACGTATATTAATATTTTATGTGAAGAATCTACCACCTTTTCCCCTGAGTTTCTTGGGTAAAATAACTGGCAGTTAATTTAAGCCTTGGCATGTTTTACTTGTTGCTAAGGTTTCTAAGTCAGCCTAAAACTTATGCGTAATTCGCGTGTGTGCTTTATAAAACCTGGGAAAACCTGACCTAGTTCCGGGCGTGTTCTCTCTCAGGTGTGTCTTGCACCCTGACCTCGATGCCCAGACTCTGCATGCAGACTAGACCCTATGAGGACACGCTGTCTCCGAGTGCCGTGTCATGGGGACTGGGGGCCCAGAGCTGTGCTGGGGCCACAGGATGCTCCGTCAGGGGCTCCCTCCACCTGAGGCAGGGCAGGCGCCCAGGCCTGCTGTCAGCCCAGGCCTCGGGGGCAAGGGTGGGGCAGCACTTACGGCTGGGCAGAGGGCACGTGCCGTGCCCCGAGGCCTGGTGTGGGGGCAGTATGGCCCCTCAGGGAGGGGTTCACAGGCCCAGGTTGGGGGTGCTCTAAGCCACACTGAGGAGTTTAGATTGTCCTGAGGTCACGAGATGTGCTTTGAGGGGGAGGCCTGCATTTTGAACATACCAGCCTGGCTGTGTTTTGGTGACTGGACACAAGGAGATAGTGGGGGGCCTGGGCGGGGAGAGGGGAGGGGCTGGGCCTGCTGGAGCAAGTGGGCATTGTCAGGGTGTTGAGAGGGCCCCAGAGCCTGAGGGGCCAGGGTCACTGTGGCCAGACAAGGGCACGGGTGAGGCCACGGGGAAGGTGGGGGCTCAGCCTTGCAGGTGCGGACATCCAGGGGCTCCTGGCTGGCCTGAATGAAGGGGACGTCACGCAGGCTGACCTAGAGGTGGTTCCTCTGGAAATTGGAGTTTCTGGCACATGGACTGTGCCAGAAACTGGCAGAGGGCCCTCGGGAAGACTGTTGGGGAGACGAGGGGTATGAGGACACGTGTGAGCTGTGCACGTTCAACAGTACCTTCTGGTGACTCTTGGCATATGTAAATCTGTACCTGTCACCACAGTCAAGACGAGGGAAGCCCCGGTGGGTGGCTGTCACTGCAGCGCAGTCTGCGTGTCTGAAGTTTTGTGTGGGTGGAACTTGTATGTCCTCTTTCTGTTGGTTCTGGCTGCTTTTGCCCAGCTCACTTGAGGCCTGTCCACGTACTGTGGTTGGTGTGTTGCTGACTCTGTCATTCCTCGTGTGGCTGGTCTGTCTGACCAGTCACCTCCTCAGGGACTTCTGGGTCGTTTCTGGTCAGGGCTGTTACAGATAAAGCTGCAGTGCACATCCACGTACGTGTCTGTCTTTGGACACATGCTGGTGTCTGTCTGGGTCACACGCCCAGGAGCAGGTGGCTGGGTTGTAGCTTTTTAAGAAACTGCCACATGGTTTTCCTAGGGGGGCATCGTGCTACATTCCCACCAGCACTGGACGGGAGTTCCTCTGGTCATCCCCGGGCTTGGTGTGGTCAGTCTGTTCAAGTCAGTCGTTGGAGTGCATGTGTCGGAGTGGCTCATTGATTTGTGTTTTCCTAATGACTTGTGATGATGAACACCTTTTCAGGGGCCTATTTAACAAATCTTTTGTCCATTTACTTATAGGGTTAGTTGTTTGCTTACCAAGAATTTGAGAATTCTTCATATATTCCAAACACAATTCCTTTTCTAGACGCATGCTTAGCACATATCTTTTCTTACTGTGGCTTGTACTTTCAGTATCCTATATGTTTCTAAGTCAAAACCCTTTTTTAACATAATAAACATAAAAGCTTTATTTTTGTACATCTATTTTATTACATATAATTTACATATAGTAAAATCACCAGTTTTAAATGTGGGTTTAGGTGTGGGGTGTGTTTTGGCAGACAGGAACAGGTGGACAAGCGGTGCCTCGGTCCTCATGGAGCACCTGCACCTTGCCCCAGGAAGTCCCCTCTGGCCCTGTGCTGCGAGGGCCTCTTACCGGCCGGCTTTCCCTCATTGCGCTTTGCCTTTTTTAGAATGTCACGTGGATGGAACCACATAGTGTGCGCCCTTGTGTCTGGTGTCTTTCACCTTGCTTCACACTTTACCACTTCTTCTGTGTTAGTGAGTTTATCAGTAACTCGTCTGCTGCCTGGATGTCCCATAGCTTATGTGTTTTCCATTTGATGGACTTTGAACCCCTGGGAGTTTGACACATGGACACTGGGCAGGGCTTCCACCTGCCCCAGCTGTTTTTCTGATGTAACTACCATTCATTAGGACTTTGGTTGGTTTGTCCTCTTGCTGTTATAGATTTCCTTTACTGATTTCTGACATCTTTGGCATTGAGCATACTTTTTAAAATGCATTTTGTTGTATTTTGCTGTCCAGTAGTTTGCTTTCCAGTAATTTTGTATGTTCATGTCCTGTAAATTCCTCAGACCAGGGAGGCCTCACCGTGGCCTGACTCTATCAGTGACTCTTGGTCCATGTACTCAACCAGTTCATGCAGCTCCTTCTGCCTCATTCCCCACGCCTGCTGGCAACCCAGTTCTGCCACTTCCGAATCCCTGGTGGGCCTCAAATGCACCTCTTCCTGCACACCCTGTCCCCTGTCAGCTGACATCCAGCCACCCCTGTCTTGGACACTGCAGAGGCCTCCTTGCTGACCTGCTTCCCACAGGCCCCACCCTCTCTGGCCCGTGCTTTGCCTGCGGGCCCTGGGCCTGCCCTGTCTCTCACACCGTGCGCACTCGGCACGCCCAGTACCTGCATGTGCTTCTGGGGCTGAGGGTTCTGGAGTGTGTCTTCTCCAAAGACCGCCACGCCAGGACTCAGGCGGCCTGCTCTCCGCCTGCTGCTCTAGTGAGGCTGCTGGTTGTCTGCCTGCTGCTCTGGAATCCTGTGCTCCAACACTTGCTGCTGGGCCCCGGGCGCTAGCCGGTGCATCTGTCTGTGGGGGTGTGGGCTGGGTGCCCGAGGCACCTCTGTGCTGGAATCCTCGGTGATGCAGTACCTGGCAGGGCGCTGGGGCCGTTTCAGACAGCTTGTCCACTGTCTTGATTCTTCTGTTTTTTCCTGACTTTATCTCAGGCTGTTTTATCACCTTCCAAGGGGCTCTCTCCCCGTCCACTTCTGGAGGAGGCTCTCTGCTTATCTGACCTTCAGAGCAAAAACTTTCCCTGACTGACTCTCCCAGGCCATGTGTCTTGCCGCACACACATGTGCCTACCCGGCGTCTGTGTTCACTCCTGGGTCCCACTCTGGGGAGTTGCATTCTCCATCGGCTCTTGTTCCTCTCAGGCACCATGGTGGAGGCCGTGGCGACACACGAGGGTGCAGCTAAGCACCTGGCGAGGCTGTGGGATGAGGAGGTGGGTTCAGTTAGTACATGTAAGTGACGGGAGCTTTTAGATACGTGAGCTATAAAAAGTGCCTTTTTCGAGTAGGCAGTACGTGTGCCTGGTGTAAAATTCAGAGATCAGAGTGTTTAAGGAAGACCAAGTCTGTCTCTGCTCTTCTCCTAGCCACCTGGTTCCCGGTGTCTCTGTTGTGCATCCTGAGAGGTCTGTTCACTGCATGCTATAGGTAGACTGGCTGACTGACTTCCTTTTGTGTGAAACGGTAGAGGGCTGCTGAAATACTAATAATGCTCAGCTGTGAAAACATAAAGGGCAGTGCCAGCTACACGGTGAAGGGAAGAAAGGGGGCAGTGTGTCCCTCTTCCCCTCACACCTTGGAGAGTGTTCCACCTTTGGACGTAGGGCGTGATCTGTGCGGGTCCCCCCTGGCCATTGGGTCTGTCCAGTCTTTTGCTGTTACAAACAATGTGAAGGGAAATTTTGTGTATATTTCTCACTTGTGTGATTGTATCTGAATGGATTACCAAAAGGGGAATTGCTGAACCAAAGACTGTTTGTGTTTTGAATTTCCTGGGTAAGCTAGAACTGGTGGCTCATGCCTGTAATCCCAGCACTCTGGAAGGCCGAGGTGGGAGGATCACTTGAGCTCAGGAGTTTGAGACCAGCCTGAGCAGGAGCAAGATCCCATTTCTACCAAAAATAGAAAAATTAGCTGGGTGCCTTGGTGGCACCTGTAGTCCCAGCTGTTTGGGAGGCTGAGGCAGGAGGATTGCTCGAGGCCAGGAGTTGGAGTCTGCAGTGAGCTGTGATGAGGCCACTGCCCTCGTGCCCAGGCAACAAAGCGAGAAACCCTGTCTCCAAAAAAAAAAAAAAAAAAAAAAAATTCCTGGGTAATGCTGATCACTGTCCACAGAGGTGGTACCAGCATGTGGCCCAGCAGTGTTTCCGGGGCCTTCTAAAGCCTGCTGATGGCTGCAGACCCCTGGACTTGGGCCACCTGCCTGGTGGACAGAGGTTTTTTCTTTGTTTCCCATGTGAAGGCGGCTGAACGTGGCTTCGAGTGGTTGGGCTGTACGCATATTTTCTGTAAACTTTTTGATGACTTTTCTACTAGGCTGTTATGTTTCTTATTGATTTGGAAGAACTCATTTATTTTAGGGAAGTCTCTCGTTTGTGATACCAGTTGCAGATATTTTTTCCAGATTTGCTGTTTGTCTTTTGACTGTTTTTGATGTGTTTTTCCTGGCACACATTTTTTGGGGTTATGTGTTTGAATGTATCAATTTTTTTTATGGCTCTGGGTTTTGAGTCATAATAAGAAGGGCCCATCCCACTTGGAGATTATTTTTAAAAATAATTTTATAATTAAATAATTATAAAAAATATTTATAAATTTTTCATGTTATTTTTCAAGAGACATAGCTTTTGTTTTTTTGAGACATAATTTACATTCCATCGACTGTTCCTGTATGAAGTGTGCAGTTCAGCGAGTGATCGAAGCGCACACACCGCGGTAACCTGTGCCTTCCTCGGGCTGTGGAGTGTCCTCCCCCTCACAGTTCATGGCCCTCCTCCCAGCCCAGGCACCCCTGCTGCGCCCCAGCTGGAGACCGTAATGCAGATCGTGGTGCCGTCTGGAGCGTTGCATGGGTGGGATCAAGAGCGTTAGGGTGGAAAATGCACCGGGTGCTCACACGCGCAGGGGAGAAAGATTTCTCACAGTGATTAGGATATACAGCAATAAAATTTGTTTATTTTCCCGAGAGAGAGGGAAAGGCAGGCCACGGCACTGAAGAAAAGGGAGCGGGTAGTGCCGGGCGGAGGGAAAACTGCTTGGAGTTTTAAAGGGTCAAAATGGCTTTTTTTCTCTCTGCTTCTGCAGACTGATCACAGAAGTGGCAGTGAAGCTGTTGCAGGTGTTCTTTATTTTTCTCCTTTCTCTCTGAGGCCGACTTTATCTGAGTCCTTAGAATCTGGTTTTTGGCGGGAACTGAGGCAGAGAGCTGGAGCCAGAACTCCACCCCTGCTGTCCGCTTAGGGCTCTTCAAGGCTGAGAAGGAACTCAGAGATCACCAGTCAGGCCACACGTGTTTTACTTAAACACAGGGCAGTTGTGCTGTGAGTTTGTTTCTCTTCCTTTCTGTCTGATAGTTTATTTCCTCTGTCAGGTTATTAGCAAGGACACCTTTCAAAGAGAACGTGTGCCTCTACGTCTGGTTCTCCCACTCAGCGTGACGGTTTTGAGGTCTGTCCTGTGTCATGTGCACACAGGGTGACACCAGCAGGGTGTCCTTTTCATTGCTGAGTTTTATACTATTCTGTGTGTGCAGTTTATCTGTTAGTTTGCCTGTTGGTAAAGGTTAGGTTGTTTTGAATTTTGGACTCACATGAGTAAAGCTGTTGTGAACGTTTATTTAGAAGTGTTTATGTGGATGTGCGTTTTTATTTCTCTTAGATAAGATGTAAAAGGGAATTTTAATATATTGAACTTGTAAGAAACTGCCAGACTGTTTTGCAAAGCGGCTGTGTGATTTTGTGTTCCTGCCAGAAATGTATGCAAGTTCTGGGTACTCCACAGCCTTGCCAGCACTTGGTATTGTCTTTTAAAACTTTACCTATTCCAGTGGGTGTAGTGGTTTAAATTTGCATTTTCTGCCAAATACTGATGTTGAGCATCTGTATGTGTGCTTATTTGCTTTTTATCTTCTTTTGTGATGTTTCTGTACAAACCTTGTGCCAATTTTTTATTTGGGGTTTACCTTCTTTAAACGTTCTGATGCAAGCCTGCCGTCATTTTTGTGTATTCCAGAGGTCCCCACCCAGTCTGTGGCTTGCCTTTTCCTTCTTAAAATCTTTAACAGCTTTATTCAAGTATAATCGACATATATTAGCTACACATAAAGTGCACACTGTAGTATGGTAAGTTGGACGTAGACATGCACCCGCAGACCCGTCAACTGTGGATACTGAGGGGGTGAACACACCCATCCCACGAAGCCTCCCAGTGCCTGCTCCCTTAGAATCCCTGCCTCTGGTCCTCCCCCGCCCTGCGGCCACCACTGATCTACTTCTGTGAGTGTAGGTCAGTTGCATTTGCTAGAATTTTGTGTAAATGGGATAAAATAGCACATACTCATTTTTGTCTGACTTCTTCTATTCAGCATCATTGTTTTGAGAGCCACTCATGTTGCCTGTGTCCACGTCCGGCCCTTTTAGTGGCTGCTGAATATTCCCTTGTCTGCAGAAACCGTCCACCTGTGCATGGGCATCAGGCTTGTGTCCAGTTTTGGGCTGTTACAAACAGAGCTACTACGTACCTTTGTGTACAAGTCTGTGTGTAGACAAATGCTCTTCTTTTGTCTGGGTGACCACCTTTGAGGGAGTGGCTGTCATACGGTAGGTATCTTTAACTTCTGAAGACATGACCAAACTGTATGCAGTGTGTGAGAGTTCAGTTCTTCCACGTCTTCACCACCTCTTAATATTGTCTTTTTCAGTGTGTTTATTGCCGGCTTTCCTGAGTACACCCAACCAATGATAGACCACCTGGTAACCATGAAAATCAGCCACTGGGATGGGTAGGTTTTGTGTTTTTGTTTTCCTAAGAATTCTTATTTTTTTTTCCCAAAGGAGAGATTAAATTGAGCTTATAAGCCTTGAGTACATTTTCTTATTGTAGATGTCATATTTTAAAGTATCTCCTGAGAAGTATATAAATTCTAGTCTTCGTGCCTGATATGCTGGTTAATGGTCTATGTCCAGGACCACTTTTGGAGTCCTCGGTCAGGTGGTGCGTCTTGTGTGAATGCCCCTTGTTGGCGTGTCTTGGAGGCTGTAGTCACCTGAGGGCGGGAGTGACTCAGGTGGCAGGAGTGCACCTCTGTCTCTGCCGCACCGGATTCCGCTCTGTGTGGTGACCCCAGGTGTCTTCTGCGTTGTCTCTTGGGAGCCCAGCAGGCCTCAGTGGCCGTTTTCATAATTACAGTAGCAGTTTCAGGGTATCTTAGCATTTCCTAGGCAGTTAAATGTGTCTTTTCAAATGGAGAAGCTAAGCGTGTGATCCACAACATGAGCAGAGCATAAGTGCTGTCCTCACACCTCCAGGGAGGTCGGGGCATCTTCTCAGAGGACGATGGGCCTGACAGTATATTGAGGAACAGTGAATGCCTGCGGATGTGAGGGGCTGCTGTAGGGTGAACACTCAGAATCCCAGTTTTAGGAGAAAGTTCTTTCTGATCCACTGGGGAATATGTTCAGACCAAAGCCTTGGAAGCGTCCGCTCATTGCTGCTGTGTGGTGAGGCCACCCCGCTGCCTGCCGAGGTCCAGGCAGGGCCCCCTGTGAGGGTGGGGGGCCTGGCAGAGGAGACGTCTGCTGTTGCCACGAGAGCCAGTGGGGCCCACCTGCCAGGAGAGCTCTTCCTGCACTTCCTTTCTGGTAGCCCGTAACTTACAGAGACCTGTGTAAGCTCCTGACTTTCGAGGCATACCTGCAAATGCAATGCCCAGGCTCTTGCAATTAGGGCCTTGTCAGTCAGTAAGATATTTAAAACCAAAATAGTAAATATATAAGCCATGGTGTTAGACCAAACTTCTGAGCTATTGAAGTCTCCCACTGTTATTATATTGTTCATTTCTTCAGGTTCTGTCAGTTTTTCCTTCATGTATTTCGGTGGGGTTACTTACTAGATACATACATGTTTACAATTTTTATATCTTCCTAATGTATTGACCCTTTCTCATTATAAAATGTCCCTCTTTGTCTCATGTTAGATTTCTTGTCTTAAGGCAGCGGTCCCCAACCTTTTTGGCACCAGGGACTGGTTTCATGGAAGACGTTTTTTTTCAATGGGCAGGGGTGGGGGGGCCCGGGGTGAAGCCCAGGCGGTGATGCAGGGATGGGGAGCAGATGAAGACTTGCTCACCTGGTCTTAAGGTGTAATTTGATGCTGTTACAGTGCACAGGTTGGGAAGCTTTTTTTTTTTTTTTTTTTTAAAGGGCCAGAGAGTAAACATCTTAGGTCTCTGTCCCCTGTGTTTTATTGGTTTTTTTCTCTATATAACCCTTTAAAAATGTGAACACCATTCTTAGATTAGGGCTTTCCTCATACAAAGAAGCCTCAGGCTGGGTCTGGCCTGTGGCTGCAGGGGTCAGCCGTGCTGTGGTGACTCTGGTTCTCCCGGGTTGTCTGCCCTTTTACTTCCGGCCTGTGTCTTTGGCTCTGACGTGTCTCTGGTAGACAGCATACAGCTGGGTCTTGCTTTTACATCCAGTGCTACAATTTCTGCCTTTTTGTGTGGAGTGCTTGATCCATGCACATTTAATGTAATTATCAGTGTGGTTCAATTTGTGCCAGCCATTTTGCTATTTGTTTTCTATTTTTCTCATGGCTTTTTTTGTTATTAATTTCATTTAAAAAATTCTTTGAGGGGAAATCTTTTTTCTATAAGAAACTTAAAAGATCTGAGAGTTTTGGGGTATACAGAGCTGAGGCCCTGAAAAGGTTGCCTAGTCCTGCTTTTAGGCAGGTCCAAAGATGCTCTCGATGGCACCAGCTAGCATCTTCTAGAACGTTGGGATTTACAAAGCATGATTATACCGTTATTATTTTACGATCTTTTTAGAGATGGAGATATTTCTGCCTTTATCATTGGCTTGGATGGTATCAGTGAGCAAACCAGCTAAAAGTTCAAAAATAGCGTCTCTAACTTTCTGGGGTGGAGAGGTGCTTGCTGTCCTACGTGGCAGCTGCTTTCATTATGCTGTTTCACTCTAGTGCTGTTGGTTTGGAGTTTTTAATACTCAAAATACAGATATACCCCTCTTGGTGTGTTTTCACCATAACATTTCGTCATTCTGTGTGCCACGTGGCCACCCTAATTATGGTTGTGAGTGTGGTGGCTGCTTGCTGTTCTGGCCGTCTGGAGGGGCTTAGGAGGGCAGGGCCACTAGCCAGGCCTGGGGCCGTCCTGTTGTTCCCCATGATCTCTTGGGTGTTTCAGTAGCATGTCAGATGTCGTGGTTGAAAATATTTTTGTACTGATGTGATAGGTGCCTCTGATTCGTTAGGTTGAGCTGTGTGAAATTCCTCATATTCAGCCCTTGTACTCTTCAGAGTGACAGTGTCACGTGGCTCCGTCCAGTGCTCATTGTTTCCAAGTAACTTGGGGGTGGGGAAGTTGGAAGCCCAGGTTGCCACATAGCGCCCAGGAGAAACAGCAGCTATGTCCTGAGAAAGGACTGTGTGTAGCTGTTTTATTTCAAGTATTTCATCTTGGTAAATTCTCTTCCTCATTTGTTGCAATCTGAGGTTCTTGTGTGTGTGTGTTCATCTGTGTGTTTATTTTGATTAGTGGTCTTGACTACGTGGCCCATTGAGGACTCATGTATATTGTCTTTCCTATCTTTTTATGAATCAAATAAAGTTAGACTCATCAAAAAGAAGGAAGTAACAATTTTCTTTTTATCTTTTTTGCTGCGGGGTCTGGCCGTGTTGCCCAGGCTGAAGTGCAGTGGTGCTAACACAGCTCACTGCAGCCTTGAACTCCTGGGCTCAAGTGATCCTCCTGCCTCGGCCTCCCAAAGTGCTGGGATTACAGGCGTGCACCACCGAGCATGTCCAGAACTAACAGTTTTCTCTCCCCCTGCCTCAGGGTCATCAGAGAGCTGGCAGCGAAGGCACTGTCTAAGCTGGCCCCGAGAGCACCTGAGTACAGCGCCACTCATGGTAGGTGTGTGTTCCGGCCGTCCTGCAGGCGCCGCACAAGCGCGCACGGGCACAGCAGAAAGACCTGGGCGGGGCTCCCATGCTGATTTCAAAGTCCTGGGGGCTGAAAATAATGTTCTGTTTCTCTCCTGCTGAGAAGTGTCTGAAGAACTAGCCACGGGCTTGGTGAGGGGACAGAGCACCAGGACAGGTGCAGTGTGTCCACCACAGTGCAGGGGTCTGCCAGCCATGTTAGGTAAACTCAAAAATAAGGATGATTTCACCAAACGCTGGACAAACACTGTGTCCCCTCCCAGGTTGCCAGCCGGCTCACGGCTGCGACAGATGAACGCTCTTTTGCATTCGTTAACATCTACAGACTGGCCCTAAACTGAAGACGGACAGTCTGCCTCAGTGTTGAAATCACTTTGGAGTAGAACAACTAAGTCACATTCATTACGCTTCATTATCATTAAAGAAAAAAAGTGTCTTGTCTTTTCTACTTGGAATAAATAAGCATCTGTCTTAAATGTAGGGAACAACATGCAAGTTCCTCAAAATTACACTTAATCCCGCTGGCATTTATTATGGTGGCTAAACTGGAGTTTGAATTGTGGCTCTTTGTTTGGGAAGACTGATTTTACTTATGTATGTGTTTAATACACTGAGGGACTTTAAATGAAGTTTTGGGACTTGTTAATTCCTAAGGGACCTTTCAGCTTCGTGAATTAAACTTAGATGTCAGGAATTTAGTGTGGTACTTACTTTGAATGAGCAGTTAATCTTTGCTGACAGGATGGACGAGGGCTTGGCTGTGTCCTTCCTCGCAGCTGAAGAGCATTTGCAGTCTGGATAAGGAAGGGTAGTGACCTTTTGTAGATTTCCCTGATTCTTTAAAAACCAGCCACTCCCAGCGCTCTTGGGCTGGATACAGTCCTGATTTTTACAGCCGTCTCGAGGCTGGCAGTGTCCTGACGGTGCACGCGGGTAGCAGAAGCTTGGGCATTGTGATTTCCCCAAGCAGGCATGGGCAGAGCCCGCGGGACGTGTGCCTCCCACGCGCCCTCCTCCTGTGTGGTCATGAGGAGGCTGGGAGCCTTTGCTTTCTGCTCCCCAGAGCACAGGAGGCTGGGACTCTTCCTTTGAGCAGAGGTGAGCAAACTCCTGAGCTGAGGGACAGCCTCACCCCGGGGGTGGTTGGGCCTCTCCCTGCAGGTCGCTGTGGCAGCCTAACAGGCTGAGATGTGCAGGCAGGACGGGGCCGGGAAACAGCATCTGTTTTTCTTTCTCACCAGCCTCTCTCCTCTTCCCACCCCGTGTCACCCACCTGTGTTGGGGGCTTGGGAGCGTTTGCTGCCCTTGACAGCTGTGTCCCCCTCACACTGCAGCCCCTGTTGCGTTGCCCGTGATGGGTTCCAGGAGGAAGCTCTGCGTGCCGGAGACGCTGCACCTTCTGCCTCACCCACAGGGGATGTCCTGGGCGTTGGGGTAATGCCCCGACAGAGATGACTTTCTGTGGTTAAGTTTCTGAGTCTGACAGACCGTGTCCTCTCGGCCTGTCCTTGTAGTTTTCCCGAGGCTGCTGTCCATGACGCGGAGTCTGGATCTGCACGAGCGGCACGGGTCGGTTCTCGCCTGTGCAGAGGTCGCCTACGCCTTGTACAAACTCGCAGCCCAGGAGAACAGGTAGGAAGACGATTGTGGGAGACGCTGTGCTTAGCTCGTGATTCCCTCGCAGTGTAATTACAGTGATCTTGAGTTTGGGACTATCTCGTCCCTTTAATTTTTATTTATTCGTATCAGTGCTGCAGCCCTCAGGTTCCCACACCTTATTTATGAGGTTTGTAGATGGTCCTCCCTCCCGACGAGTCACATCCCGTGGACGGACCACCTGCCGCTCCTCAGCGAGGGGCCAAAGCGCCTCCACAAGCCCCGCGTCCTGCCGTCTCCGCACAAACCCTCATTTCCAAGAGAGCGAGTTGGTTGACAAAGCAAAGACACGTCAGAGATGATGTTGAGCAACTTGTATGTTCAGTATTCGTCATTCATTTGTCACCTTTATTATTTTTAAATACCAGAGAATATAAATGTGAAAGTTCTTGAGAATTTTTTTCCATTGGCTACATTGGTACAAATAATAAAGCATGGGAAGTGTAGGGTCATTTGAGAATTTCCATACACAGCTACTTGATTTTCTTTCTTTTCCTTGTAATCAACTCTTCCTCAAAAGTAGAAGCTCATGGGCAGGCTGTGATGTCTCTAACCCCGTTCTTGGACTCCAGTTTGAGAAAAAGCTGCATTTAAGTCACTTCCTGTCGATTCAGGAGGTTCCCTGAGGGCACAGTGATGGCGGGTGGATGTGGACCCCACCTCTCCCCCTACGAGCCAAGGAGGGTTTGGCCGTGCTCCCCCCCGCCCCAGAGCCCAGCCTCGGCTGCAGATTCGTCCTGAGGACACGCATGTGGGGGTGAAGTGGGACCTGCGGGCGGAGCTGAAAACTGCATTTATGGCATTGCTCTCTTTGCTTGTGGGAAAAGGCACATGGGGTAAAGTTGGGGGAACTGGGCCCAAGCTTCCCAGAGTCTTCTCCCTGGGGAGCCCCACAGGGCATGTGTAATTCCCCCAGCTACCAGTGGTGACGGCACATGTGAAATGTTTGCCAGGGAAGCACAGGTGGGACCCAGTGCCCAGAGCTTTCATTGAGGTCTGGTTCCGTGGACACCTCTGCCTAGCTTGAAACAGAATTCCAGATCCCAGAAGGAAAGCGGGTGTACGGTTCGTGCAAACAGTCTAAGCCCAGTGAGGCACCCTCCTCAGTTAGTGCTTGGTGGGAACCCTGCCAAAACCCTAGTTCCCTGGGGCCAGCCAAGGGCCCACCTTGCCAGCAGCCTTTCTGAGGACGGCAGTGGGCCCCGCTGGGTGGGCTTTCGTCTCAGGCTCACCAGGGACTTGTCTCTCTTCCCAAGTGGCCACAGCTGTAAGGGAGTGTCCTTACATCCACCCACTTTGACCCAACACAGAGACGGGACGGGCCCTGGAGGAGGTGCCATCTTTCTGAGCCTGTGTGTTCCTTAGCATATCCCTGGGATTGGGGTCTTGGTCCGTGTGACCTCAGCAGCTGTGTTTGGACTTCTGCAGGCCCGTCATGGACTATCTGGACGAGAAGGCAGTGCAGGGCCTGAAGCAGATCCACCAGCAGGTTCGTGTGCATCCCCCTGAGCATGCTCCTCTCAGAGGTGTCGGGGTCTCTCCACCTTCCTCTGGCTCGTCTGGAGTCCTCCGGTGCGGTGGGGTGACCCTTGTGTGATCACTCTGGGGATGGGTCCTGTCGGTTGGCGTTGCTCTTGTCACCAGCCACCTTGGGGCCGGGGGGGGGGGGTTGTCTCTGGGATGGGCAGTGAGTGCGGGCTGAGATGTCCTGTCTCAGATGCACGTTTATTAAGCTGGTGAAGTCAGGGGAGGTTTTGGTGAAGGCCGGATCCCCGTCCCCCTCAGTGGTGCCTGACCGCGGTCCTCGGACAGAGCACCCCACTGACTTATGGGGGAGGGGGTGTCGCATCCTCTCTGTTGTGGGTGTTGCACGGTCTTGTGGAGGCGGGGGGGGGGGGGGGGGGGCGGGGTGCGCGGCACCTAGAACGAACTCGAACTCGGAGGGCTTTGATTCCCAGCACATCTGCTGGGAATCATGTCTCTAATTCTGAAGTTAGGCCCAAAATTTTGTGTTCCCATTTCTCTGGGGATAAGGTATGTGCATTTTTCTGGGTTTTTAGAGATTCTCAAAGGCTTCTGTGACCCAAAAGAGGTAAAGTATGAACTATGGATCTCAGTATTATAAGATATCAGAATCATTTGTAAGGAATTAAATAGTTTTACTATTTGTTTATATTCTTTAGGATTTCCCTCTTTATATAATAATACACCACTTTGATCTTGGATCCTTATCTTATTTGTGCTGTTAACTTGCTTTTGGTTTTGGCAAAGCCATTTAGTTTGTTTGCGTACGTTTTTCACTTTTAAAATGGGGTCTGGCCTTCTTGACTCTGGAGATGCAGGTAGACCGGGAGGCTGCAGGGCTGTGGCCGAGGGGAGGGCCTTCCCCTCCGGCCAGCTGTGAACCTCAGGAAATTGTGCTGAGCCTTTTTCTCTAAAAATGGGTAGTAGTAGAACGTACTTCCTTGAGTTTTCTTGAGAATTAAAGGATGCATTTAAAGAGTTTAATAGAATTTTTGGCCAAGGGTGAACATTCAGTAATTTTAGTTGTAATGGTAATGATGATGTTGTGAAGCACTTGTAAGTTCTTTTAAAGAAAAGGAAATATCAGAATCCTGCTTGTGGAGCTTACTTTTCTGCCCAAGAGGCCGTCTGGGGGGAGGGCTCTGAATTGGACCTTGGGGCCAGGACGCAGCTCGGCCCTGGGGCCACCCTCTGGCCACCCTTTCTTCCTTCCTTCCTTCCTCACTGCCTCGATATTCCCTCCCAAGGGGCTTCTGGGCCCATGGTGGGGGCTCAGTGAGAGTCGATGGCAGGAGCTTAGCGAGGGCACTGAGGGTGTGGCGGGGGCGAGCTGGGCCTCCCGGGCCCCTCTGGTTGGCACTCCTGGCCGGCCCGGCACCTGGGGATGGTTGGCTCTGCCATTTTCTCTTTGTTCTCATTTTGATACTTGTTACTACTGTGGACATACTGTATTATTTTAAAAATTCAAATTAATGAATAACTAATAATTTCCACTTCTTTATTTTTAGCTTTGTGATCGTCAGCTGTACAGGTAAGCTTTACAAAACCAAGGCTCTTGTTTTGTGTCCTAGTGAAAAGAGGTGTTGTCCAGTGTGTTAACACTTGCATGCGACCGACCCTGCTGTCACCTGTTGCGTGTGTTGTGCTTGAATCGGGGTTAGTCAGTTAGCTTGGTGTTCAAGGCCTGCGAAGGGCCTAGCCCAGTTGGTATTTTTAAGCTTTGTGGAGGTGTCTTGACACGTAGCAACGTTTCCTTGCTTGTGATTGTGGTTTGGGTTTGGTGATTGTAGGCAGCTGTGGTGCCCACACAGACGCAAAGCGGTGGTCACCCCAGAGCTACCCTGCCCCGCTCAGACCCCCTGCCTCTGGAGCCTCTGGTCTGCTCTGCTGCTTTGCCTTTTCTAGAAGTTCATGTGGATGGAATCGTACAACATGAAGCCTTTGGGTCTGGTTTCTTTCACTGAGCATGATGTTTTTGAGATGCGTCCTTGTTGTTGTATGTATTGATGTTTTGTTCCTCTTTATTGCCGGGTCATGTACTGTGGTGTGTCTGTCCACTCACCAGCCCACGGACATTCGGGTTTCCAGCTTTTGGCTACTTGGAGTGAAGCTACTGTGGATACAGGCACACAGGTCTTGGTGCAGACCTGTGTTTTCATCTTTCCTGGGTAAAAACCAGGAGTGTTGTTGTGGGGTCCCATGGAAGGTGCATGTTTCCGCAACTCTGACAGCTGCTCCACTTGTCCTTGCTGTTCATGCCCAACCAGCACCTGGAGTCCTCGGTGAGGTCGCCCCGAACCTGAGCCCACCCTGTGGGTGTGTCGAGGCATCTCGATGCTGCTGTAATTTGCATTTCCCCAGTCACTGGTAATGCTGGACATCTTTTTGTGTGCTGACTGGGCATTTCTATGGTGAAGTGACTGTTCAGAACTTTTGCTGATTAAAAAATTTTATTGTCTGTCTTCTTATTGAGCCATCAGAGCTCTTTACATATTCTGGATATGAGCTCTTTGTCAGATGCAGGATCTGCCAGTGTTTTCTCTCACTCTGTAGCTTACCTTTCTTTTTTCTGGGTGGCTTTTTAATGTAACTTTTGTGGGGTAGTCAGCCCTGTGTAGGTCTCCTCTACTCCGGGGGCATGAAGACTGCCTTCCTGCCTTTGGCTCCTCCAGATGGGACCCAGGGCTGTCCCTGGCTGCTCCGTGTCCTCTGACACTCAGTTTCCAGCCGCCTTGGCCTAGCCCAGCTTCCGTCTCCACCTCCTCAGCTCAGCAGGATGGTCGGGCTCTGTTTGGGCTTCACTGCATACTCCGAGCCTGGAGGCGTCCTCCGGCAGCTCCCTGGGGTGTTGGAACCCCCACCCCAACCCCGTCCTGCACGCTCTCCCAGGTCTGAACCAATGTTTCATGTCTTACCCAGCTTTCTGGTTATTTAAGGCAGGAGGACAAATCCAGATCCTGTTACTCTGGGCCAGAAGCCAAAGTCTCATAAATTAATTTTTTATCTTCTGGTTAGAGTGTTTCTTGTATCCATGTCCACCAATGTCCTGTTGTCAGCGTCAGACATTAAGTAGGTGTCCAGAACAGGCAGAACGGGCTGTGCTTCCTCTCTGGTTTTGTTCGTGAGAGAGCAGCAGGGCTGCTCCTTTGGGCTGGGTGGTGGCATCCTCCTGGTGTCTCAGACCACTTTGTAAGTAAGAGTTGAGCACCACTTGGCAGTCGCTCTTTGATGGTATGACATGGTCAATGCCATAAGGATTATAATGTCCAGTAAAAATTAAAAATCAGAATAACCCCAGTTAGGACAAGAGGCCTCTGGAAGATGGTTATAGCACATTTTTAAATTTCTTTTAAGGTAGTTTATACTTTCAGTTACAAATTCAGATAATAAACATTTTAATAGTTTTTGGAGCCTGAAGTTACGTCTGTTACTGGGTGAGGATATTGCATGTTGTTTTACATGTTAAGAGATTTTGATTCTGAATGTCTCCATTTCTCTTTTAGGGGTCTTGGAGGAGGGCTCATGAGACAAGCAGGTGGGTTTGGAGGCCGCAGCCCCTCCCTCCCAGCCTCGAGCAGAGAGAGGTGCTCCAGGCCTTCACACGGTGCCTCGTGGCACAGGCACGGGCTGGCGGCATCTTCTGTGGCATCTCTGCCGTGGGTCACGTGCTCTGCTGCCAGGCTGCGTGCTGGTCTCACAGGCATGATGTTCAGGATGCTGAACGTGCTCTCCTTTCCTCTTTAATGCGATATTTAAATTAAACATAACTGTAGAGCACAGAATAATTTTTCAGATTATATGTAAATGTTTGCAGGGACTAAAATGGCACCAACCTAACAAATATCTAGATTTCCCGAAGTCTGTTCGGCAAAACCTCGTGGAAAATCCAGGTGCTCGTTCGCGTCTCTGATGCCGCGGCTGGTCCTGGCCACGCAGATACGTAGAGAGCCCCTCTCCGGCTGGGGGTGGCGTGACCGACACACCCCCCACTGTGCCAGGCTTGGACAGCAGGGGAACTGGCCAGCACCATCCGTGCTGCCCTCAGAGCTGGTCTGCAGGTAGGGCCCCATCTGGGAGGCTGCCCTCCACACCCTTCCCCTCTAGCCCTGCAGCAGCGCTGCCCAGAGGAACTCGTATCACAGCCTGCCATGGGGCAAGGAGGCTGGAAACTGGGACATAGGTTGTGTGTTCCAAAGACGAGGGCTCTGTGAGGCCTGGGTATCCTCTCGCAGTGGGCAGTGGCAGGGAGCATTTAGGGTCCAGGTGTGGGTGGGACAGGGCACAGGCAGTCAGCCGTGGAGGGTGGGGACGGTGAGGGCATGTGACCAGGTGCTGCCTGGCTCCCAGGGGCTCCTGGGGTGGGGTCACCACATTGCTCAGTGTCTGCATCAGACCACGTGGGCAAGGACCCCCCCTCCCCACCTCGGAGCTGAAAGGTTGGACTCCTAGAGCCAGTTTGAAAGGTGACACTATCACAGGCAAGCGGGCTGTGTTCCATGTGCATGTTTCCTGTGCTGCCAGGAGCTGGCTGGTGCTTGCTGTTTCAGAGCAGACAGAGCGGGAGGTGCCATGCCCAGAGCTGTCACAGGATACCTGTGCAAAATGCAGGGGAGGGGGCCGAACAGGAGGTCATGCAAATCACTGACCCCAGTGGTGCAGCTGGGAGGGACTGCCCTGGGAGCCACTGGCTCTGGAAACAGCTCAGGGAAGCAGCAAAGGTGGGGGCGTGTGGCCAGAAGCAGGGGTGGCTGAGGCCAGCAGCTCCACATTGATGTCAAGGACTGGCTTTACGACCACCCTGGGTCTGCCCTCAGGGTGTTAAAATAAAAGCCTGATTTCGGTTCCCCAGACATTCCTGATGCAAATGGCTGTGGGCTGAGGTCAGAGGGTGGCCAGTAAGGAGGTTTAGAGAAACCACCATTGTGTGCAAACATTTGAGATCTGCAGGGCCCCTCATGTTTCCTGTCCACACCTCCCACCTCCCACCTGGTGGGGACTTGCCCCGAGGCTGGCAGCTGTCCCCCTCTAGCCAGGTCCTGAGGGACTTCTCTGCTGAGAGCCACCAGCTTGCGTTTCTGTTGGTGTCAGCTCAATGTTCTCATGGGTTTGACAGATGTCACTGGAAAATAAATTCTAGAAGTGTAAACCAGTTTCTGTCAACTCACATACGGACTGGTAGCGCTGCCAGTTCTGCATTGATCCCTTTAGGCCTAGATTAGCGGATAGGTTTTTGGACGTGGACCTGGTCACTATTTCTCGGGCACCTCTGAAGCACAATTGTAGAGATGTCGCCTTCCCAGCATAGCCTGTGGGGGACCCTGGACGCCTCCTCTCTCTCAGTGGGATCGAGGCTCTCCCCCAAGCGGTGTCGACAGTTCGTGGTCCGTAAACCGTTTCTCAAATTAGGAGCTTGTTTGGTGTGGTGTGGCCTCAGCGGGTCTGCTCTCTGTACCTTCCTACTCACAGCCAGGAGGCAGCACTTGGAGGCAGTCCTGTGACCTTCACACGACCTTCACGCGCTCCCCGTCCACTGCAGGGTCTGCTTTTGTGTCACCCTTGGTGTTTGAGCAAGTGTGCACAGGCACCACTGCCCACCACGAGCGGGGGCGTGACCCCGGTGGCCAGAGAGCCGTGGCTGGTGCTTTAGGGACCCTTCAGGTTCATCCTCCTTCACTTAGGAGGTTGTTTCACGAAGCTGGGCTCACGCTGTACGTGTTGCTCTACAGTCTGCTCTTTTTACTTAGCGTGTTATGAGGAGCTCCCATGCGGCTGGGGCAGCGTCTCCAGCGTGACGCTGTGGCTGGCGTGTTGTCGCCATCTGTCCATTACAAACAGAACTGTGAGCTCAGAAAAAAATTATTTTCTCTAGACAGGAAATGGCTGGCAAAAAGAATACATAGACTTTCAAGCTTTCACGCAGTTGTGTGGAGCGGCTTTCCAGAAAGTCTGTCCCGCTCGGGACGCCTGCCCTTGGGTGAGGCTGCACGCCAGGAGTGGGTGTTTGGGTGAAGGGGAGGCCTGTCAGCATTTTTGTTGGTCACCCCCCCCCCCCCACTGGTCCCACCCCTCATCCCAGCCAAAGCCGCAGGCTGCCAGAGTAACTGTGAGGTAGGAAAACCAACATGTTTGAAAAAGGCACCTTTACTGCTATTTTGGCACTTGGCGTTTTCACACCACCTGGGTTTTGCCATGGAGGGTAGCTGTGGTGTGTCTTCTGCTGTTGGGGCAACAGGATTGTGTCTGTTGAAGCTCCCCCCCAGCTTCCCTAGCTGCCCTCTGCTCTGGGGGGCTGCCTGGAGGGGCCATCGTCGGGGGGTTGCCAAGGGGCTGTGGCTGCTGCCTGCTTCCAGCTGTGTTTGGACAGAGGGCGCCCCAGGGAGGGGAGGAAGTGGGGCCTGGGCCTTTCCCCCAGCCCCTCCCTGGGGGCTGTCTGCTCCCTGCACGCTCAGCGAGGTCCCAGCTCCCAGTGGGCCCCTCCCTGCGTGTCTCCTCCTGGCCCTATGAGACTATGATCCTTGGTATAAAATCAGGGTTTTCCTTCACCTTGTTCATTTTTCCTTTCAAATTTAAGTTTAAATAGTTCAGAAAGTGAAATCGTTTTGCAAAGTGTCAGTGGTCCCAGCCCCACACCCCCCATACCCCCAATCTCAAATTTTTACTTCTCCAACGTCAGCCCTTTCAATTCATGCAGCTTTTTTCTTATTGGCTTCGGTATTTCTAAGTTACGTGCTCACACAGCTGTTTCTTGATAGCCTTAATTTTGGATGCCTTCACTGAAATGAGACCAGACCCAAAGCTCTTGTCAGCACGAAGTGCCGGGGCCTGGGAGGCTGCGCGTGGCAGAGCTGTGCTCACACCTGGGGGCGCGTGTCAGCCACAGCTGTTGTCAGCAGCGTCTCAGTTTCCAGAGCCACACGTATCCGGGCCAGGCAGCCAAACTGCAGATCTGTTTTGGTGTTTCTTGCACATTTTGTGGCAACAACTGCTCAAGGCTTGGTCTTCCCAGACCGCTTTGTTCACATATCAAAGAAGTATCTTAACAAGTTGGTCTCGTGTGAATATCCACACGCGTCTGGGTGTTGCAGGAGAGGGTGTGACTGGCACCGTGGACATCCCCAAGCAGCCCTGACAGCCGTTTCCCTGGATGCCAGGAAGAGGGGACACCCCGTTGTGTCTGTCCTAGACCTTTGGCCTTGTATTTCTGAGACTAAGCTCTTAGATTGCATGATTTAGAATCATAGCAAAAGAAGCAGGAGCTGAGTTTTAGTGGGAGAGATGAAGGGGGGAGCTTTAGCAGTTAGGCTGGGCTGTGTTCTGCTCTTGTGACAACCCCAGCATTTCGGGGCCTTAAAAGAACCACAGGTAATTTTTACCTGCTTGTGCCCTGTGCATGGCGGACCTGCCGAGGGCAGGGTGCACCTGGCCCTCTCCTCCTCCCAGAAGCGCCTCCCTTCACGGCTGTTCTCGGGAGTCAGGGACGGATCTTGCCTCCCCGTGCCAGAAACGGGAGGGGAGCCAGAGTATGGCCTGCCACAGGCGTGTGGAAGACGGCTGCTTAGCAGGACAGGAAGCCTGGCACGCTTGCCGCTAATTGGCTTCCTTCCGTGGGAGGCCTGGATGCCCTGCCCATTTCTGCCCTTCCGACGGGGCCTTTGTGTCATGCTGTGATTTGTATATATTTTAAATCACACAAAATATTACTGTGGTTTTACCTAGTGAAAGTTCATTTAGATTTTCCCACACACATTCTTTGTTTTCTCTTCTTACTCCTTTCCACGTTTCTGACCTCCCGAGGAGACGCCTCAGTGTCTCTGGCGCGTGTGCCGGCAGTGCCCCCCGACTGGTTTGTCTGAGGGTCTTTTTTCACTTTCATTCTTAAAGGTTATTTTTGCTGGGGATAGAGCTTTAATTTGGCATCCACTGATTCATTTATTTTTTAGCACGTTAAAGGTAACACTGCGTTGTCTTCTGGATTTATTTCCTTTTTTGTTGAGAAGTTCGCGCCCAGTGTCCGTAGGAGATAATCTGTTAATCTGCCCGGCTGCTCGTGAGGATACCCTGTCCGTATCTGCGGTTTCTGGCAGTGTCGTGACGCACCTAGAATGAGTTTACTTTGCATTTATCCTGCTTGGGGGTTCTGGGGTTTATACTGGTTTCATGATCCGTAGTTTGTATAGATTTTTTGAGTCACTTTGGAAAAATGCGCAGCCATTTTCTCTTCGAATATCGCTCGTCTGTCCTCTCCCCTCAGGACTCCGGTTATCGTAAGTGGGAGCATCTCGCTTAGCTCTTTGTGTCGCCTGCCCTCTGCTCCCTTCTCTCTCTCATTCCATCTGGATATTTTCTAATTCTCTTGGCAGCTGTATCTTACCTGCTGTTAAGCCCATCCTTGAACTCTTTTCCAGTATTTTTATCTTTCAGAACTTTTGTTTGTTTTTTATGGTTTCCATGTCCTTGTCCTAGTTTTCAACCGCTTCTTTCACCTCCTTGAACATGTTAAGCACAATCTAAAATCTTCGTCTAACAATATCATTATCCAGAGCTTCTGTGGTTCTGTTTCTAAAGGATTAGATATTGTATATGAAAAATTACAGAAATGCTTTGAAGCCTGGGAGTGTTCTTCTCTCCCAAGGAGACTTTACGTTTGCTCTTGACGGGAGGCCGGGGTGCTCACAGTCTGGGTCCCCTCCGTCCAGTTTCTGGATTTGAGAGGATTCAGGGCTGGGCTTCCGCCAGTTGATGTGCATTTTAGATTTATTTCTAGGGTGTGGGCCTCTGGGTTCAAAACCCATTGTGAGGGGCTTTACCAGTTCTCCCTTTGATAGTCCTGGACTCCCAAGTTTTGTCCCACTAGCCAGAATCTTAGACGTTCTGAGGGTGTTTCTGGATTTTTGAAGTGCCTCTTCTGGCATCAGCAGGTGCCACTCAGGAAGAATCGGCGCACGCCGCGGGCCCTGTCTTCTCACAGATCCTCCTTAACTCTCCAGTGACTTCAGGCACATGCTTATTTGTTTTTCATTTTGTCCAGTTTTTAAAAAATGTTCTTAGCTGGAGGATTGGTCTGAATTACCTGGTCCGTTAGTTTTTTTAAAAAACTTTTTGTTTTGAAATAATTATAGCCTCACAGGAAGTTATAAAACTAGTGACAGAGTCCCGTGCCCCTTTTGGCAGCTCCCCGGTGGTGATGCCTGTATAATAGCGCAGTGTACTAGAGCCAGGACTCTGACGTTGGCACCGTGCTGTTGGCCACACTACAGACCTGTTCAGGTTCTCCAGTTTTTATGTGTGCGTGGTGTGGGTGTGTGTCTAGTTTTGTGCAATTTGTGCCCTGCGTAGATCTGCGTAATCAATGCCACAGCCGAGACATAGGCCTGCTCCCCCAGCAGAGAAACCCCTGCTGCCCTTCATCCCTGCAGCCCCCCAGCCCCCATCCCCTGGCAACCACCAGTCTGCACTCTGTCTCTGCAGTTCTGTCATTTCTAGAGTGTTCTATGATGGACTCAGATGTTCTCTGCTCTTTTGAGGTGGGCGTTTCCCATAAGCATAATGCCCCGAGACCTGTCTAGGTTGCTCTCATGTTAACAGTTCATTCCTTCTTATCATTTTCTGGTTTTACCAGAGTGTTTAACCGTTCACCCACTAAAGGGCATTTGGACTATTTCCAGCTGGTGTGCTATTGTGAATAAGTTTGCCAAGATGTTTGTGTATGGTTGTTGTGTGAACATACCTTTTCATCTCTCTGGGATGAGTGCCTGAGAGTTCCACTGCAGAGGCATATGCCTCATTTTATGAGAAACCGCCAGACTGTTTCCAGAATGGCCGTCCCATTTCATATTCCCACAAGTGATGCAGGAGAGGTTCCCCGTTCTCCATATCCTCACCAACATCTTGTACTTTCACTGTTTTTAATTTTAGCCATTCTGATAATCATATAGTGACTTCTCACTGTGGATTTAATTTGCATTTCCCTATTGGCTAGTGATGTTGAACATCTTTTCATGTGCTGGGTTTTTTTTTGTTTTTTAACTTGATAAAAGGCATTTAAAGTTCATATACAAGGCAAGTCTCCAAGAAAATTACTTTTAAAAGTAGGACTTGAGTTTTGCAGTCCTTAAAATGCACTATAAAACTACTCTATTCGGAATAGCGCAGAGAACCCAGAAGTAGGTGCTGACATAATAACGCACGTGGGATTTGATTTATGACAGAGAAGACGTTTCCAGTCTTGGAGAAAAGGGCTGCTTACATGAATGATGGCGCCACAATGGCCATGTGCAGGAAAGCAAAATTGTGTCTAAAACTCAATGTGTGATTAATAAAAACTTAAGTATCAAAAATATAATCATAAAAACCTTCAAAGAAATTTTAGGAGACATTATAGGATAATGTTAGTCCGTTTAAAAATCTTAATTAGGAAATTTTCAAATCTGCACAAAAGTAAAGAGAAGTAATGAACGAGCCCCAGAGGTGTCCCCAGCTTCACGAGCATGAACGTTTGCTGCCTTGTTCTATCTGTCCCTCCCCTGGAATGTCAGAGCAGACCTCGAAGCTCGGGTCGTAACGATCCTGCGATATTCCTGACTGGGAAGAACTGGTTTTCTGGGTTGTTTCTTTTTGTTTTTACTCTTTGCATGTAACTGCTAACAGAATTAACAATAGTTTTATAAGCTAGAAACAAACAAAAGGAGTATGTTATTTTGTCTGATATGAAGATATTACCATGTAGTTGGTTGTAGGCAAAATATTAGACTTAGAGAAAACCCCTGTCTTTAGTGGAAAGATAAAAATGAGTAGTGATTATGCTTCGTAAAATTGCCCCCACACCCTAAAAAAAGCAAATAACATGAGAAAATTGCGCATCGAAATAGGAACATTTTACAAAGCAAACTCAAATGCCCACAATGGTGGGCTCCCCCCAATGTAAGCAGAGAAAATTGGATTCAAACCTAGTGATAGTGAATATTTTACAAGTACCCAAGTTGCCTAATAAATGTGGGGGCTCTCACCTGTAGAGGAATTTCTTACTCTTGTGGGAGGTATGAATGTAAGTCTTTTTGGGTGTTTGTTTGCCATCTTGGCAGTATCTGTTATGAGTAAAAATGCCTGTATGGTGTCCATCCTACCGTGCCACCGCAGGTACCTGCAGCCCAGTGTGTGTAAGGGGTGGACAAATGGCCTCTGTATCTGCAGCCATACTCATGCCACCTTGTTTGCAGTGACAAAAAATGGAAAGTTTAGTTCCTCAAGAGAAATATTGAGTAAATTGCTTTATATTCATTCATAAAGTGTTATACATCTACTAAGAAGAGTGCATGAGGTATTTACTAGTTGGTTATATTGTTAGGTAAAAACAGGGTGGTAGCTAGAGAAATGCATGCAGCGTCTGTGGAAGTCACTGGTTCTGTTCAGACGTCTCTGCCTCCCGAACCTGGCGCCCATCGTGGCCGGGCAAAGGCATGTTTCTGCTCACGGAGAGTGTGAGCCATGAGCCAGGAGAAGGGGTGGGTGTTGCTTTCAGTTGGGAGCATATGAGGTGACGGCTGTCACTTGGGTCCTTGAGTGACAGGGATGCGTGTTACGGTCCTGGGAATCTGCAGCCTCTTCGCAGAGTTCCCGGGACAGAGCCAGCCCGGGTTCTCTGAAGCACACTTGGGTCTCGTCGCCCTGGTGAGGGTTCAGAGCTTCTCTGCCCCGTTAGGTATGGGGCACGTTCTTCCTGTTTGCTTAGCTGTGGAGGTGCCCTGGGCTCGTCCATGGGCTGGACACACAGCCCCGGCTAGAGAGGTGGGGTTGAGCTGGTGCTGGCAGAGCGCGACCCAAAACACCGTGAGGTCCAAGTGCTATTATGGGCACTTTTGGGAAACTAACATGGCATTTATCCTTCTTTCCCCAGTGTGCGTTTTAATAGAAAACTTGTCACTTTCCAAAATGCCCTTTAAAGGTGACGCCATAATTGGTAAGTGCTTTTCTTCTTCATGACTCACATAATAGCGTTTTCTGCCAAAACAACTTCAAAGTAAAAAGTAAGATGAGAGTCCGGGCGCAGCGGCTCAACCTGTGGTCCCAGCATTCTGGGAGGCCGAGGCGGGAGATCACTGAGCCCAGGAGCGCGAGGCCGCGGGGAGCACGATGGCCCCTCTGCACTCCAGCCTGGGCCACGGAGTGAGACTCTGCTTCAAAAAAAAAAAAAAAGTAAGATGAGCCTGTCAGGACGGGTGATGAAGGTTATAGTCAAAGGCTCAGCGCTGCTAGAATGCCTTGTCCTGAAGTTGCCGCCAGAGCCTGTTGTGGACAAGGACCACCCCCCCTTCCCAGCGCTCCCTGCTGTGGCTCTTACCGTGACTGCTGTACCCGGGCGCGGCCCCGTCAGCCCTGTCTCCTGAGTGACAAGTGACGAGTGGCGCAGGCCTTGTGGGCCAGGATGGTACCAGCGGGCAGCACCTCCCCCCGCCTGCCTGCCTGGCCAGAGCTCACGGGACAGAGGAGCCCCCCAGGGCGTCTCTGATCCTGGGCTCTCTTTGGTCTGCAGCCTCAGAAGTTATGACTTTTTTTTCCTTTTTTTTTTTTTTTTTAAACAGAATAGACTTAGCATTTGTTGCCTGGTGTTTGGTCTAACCAAATTGAATATTTGAGTTTATACTGGTGGGAGCCAGGGGGAGGTTCTTTGAGGGAGAGAGACATAGGAAAAGACCACTTGAAGCTTGCAGGTGTAATAAAATAACAAAAATCTCCCAAAACGTGACATTTAAATCATTAGGTTTACAGAATGCTGATATTTCCCACAGTAAGGGTTTTAACAATTCAACAGCCAAAAGAAGACCTTTTCCCTTTAAATCAAGAGGGCCTTTAGAATTTTGTACAACCTGGAGAATGCTTACTTTTGGCTTTCTCCAAATTCCCCTCAAATGAGGTTAACATCTACTTTGATTTTAAGAGTTAGTAGAAAATGTGTTTGTTGTTTTTAATTTCAACTAAATATTTTTAATTGGGTAAATTAATTGTTTCTTTGACAGACGGTTGGCAGTGGCTGATAAATGACACCTTCAGAAGTCTCCATCTTATTTCAAGTCACTCCAGACAGCAGATCAAGGTGTGGTGACAAGATCGTTCCCAGTGCTACATTGCAGAAAAAAGACAGTAATTATTATTTACGGTGCTTGTGTCAGCTGACTGTGCATCAAGGGTTCCTCTTATGCACTAACATGATTGATAAATGCCATAATTTTACTTGGAATTCTAGATATTGTCTGTGCAGTTTATAATCAAGAAACCTAATGGAGCCATTGGTAATCAGAATGTTTAATTTTTTGTTACTGTTTCTGGCTTTATTATATTAACTTTTGAAACATTTTGCCTGTATATTGATAGTAACTATTTGCTCAGCCGAATTCTGCATCCTATTGAGTTGTGGGATTTGAGGTTTGGAAACTCAGAATTGTACTCAGCATTGTGTATGATGCTCAGGTGCAGATGAGAAAACTGCACCCCAGAATCTCTGCCTGAGCACCTTGATGCTGCTTGTTCTGTGCAGGCGCGAGTACATTTGTACGACCCCCTGGCCATCTGCCCTCCACTGCTGGGGACCTGGGGACCAGGTGGACTTTGGACAAGCAGAACTGTGATGCCTAACCTGTTGCACAGATAATAAACCATGGTTTTCGAGACTGACTAGGATTCGATACTGAGGAAGAAGAGCAGAAGTACATTTAGGTGTCCTTCACAATTGTGTACCTTCCTCTATAGCTTAGCATTTCTGCTGGGTTAAGGGAGGCATCTTTAATTTCCTTCTGGTTTTTTTCTTAATAGCTCTATCATTCTGCGGGATCCACGTAGTCTTACTAGTTGAGTCTGAGCGCATCATGATTTTGAGGCATCAGTGCCTCAAAGTTTTCTTCCTAAAAAACACCCATAATGAACTCACACCCGCAGTGATGATGGGATAGTTTGCTTCTCTGGTTGGTGCAAGTGAGGTCTCAGTGGAGTGTGGCATCCTGTGCTCACCGCTGCCCCGCCTTGGAGCCAGCACCCTCCTCCAAGGCCTCTGTGCCCTGGCTTTGGGGACAGTAGAAAGAACCTACGACTCCAGTGTCTGCCCTTTCCTGGCTGTGTGGTCACGGAAGGCTTCAGCTGAGTGTGGGGTCCTCCTCTGTAAATGGAGGTGGATTCACGGGGATGACGTGGAGCCCCTCGTGGTGGGACTTGGGACCACGTAGTGCAGCCCCATCCTCTGGCTCCTGGTGGCCTTCAGGATTGGTTCATGGGTCTCATGCTGTGTGGCCGGATCGTGCCTGGCCAGCAGCCCCCTGTTCCCAGTGCCCCAGGTCTCTGACTGCCTCTAAAGGAGGCTGTGCGTGGTGGGCCTGGAGTCCTCGCCCAGACTACTCTGGGTGTACAACAGACACTTTTTTCCTTCATAACTATTGCTGGGAACTAAAAAAAATCCTCCATTTTATTAATTGTTCCATATCATAAGACACAGAATTTGCATCGTATGGAAGAAGTTAATGAAGTTCTCAGTTCAGTTTATTATAATAGCTGCAGAGAATCTTTAAAGTGATAAACATATCTGACAAGGAGTAGACACATTGTAAAGGAATGACACAATCTGGGTTTTTTGTCTTTAATTCTAATCACTGTCCTAGACTTAGGAATGATCCATTGCTTCTATGGCCGAGAGGCTTTGCCACACAGAACCTTTGTGCACTCACAGCCCTGCCTTTGTTTTAGGATGCGGCTGTCTCGGCCCTGGCCGCTCTCTGCAGCGAGTACTACACGACGGAGCTGGGGGAGGCAGATCCTGCAGTTCAGGGTGAGTGGTGTGGGCTCCAGCAGGAAGCTGCAGTGCGGCGGGATCTGAGAGGGGAGTCTGCGCTGGGCGGTGGGGGCGGAGCTGGGCTGAGAGGCAGAAGGGGCCCCAGGGTGTACAGGAACACTTGTGGGTTTCCTCGAGGAGCCAGACAGGTTTTGTTCTCACGTCCATCCGTTGTGCCTGGCTGCCAAAGGATTTTTCTTCTCTGAACAGTAGCTTCTCTGGGACATGTGCCAGTGGTGACTGTACCCCATCAGCTCGTCCCCGGGCATGGTGTGACTAGTCCACATACAGCATCGACTCTTACTTGTTTCAGCTATGTTTTCCTTCCTTCTTTCTCTCTTTTTTTTTTTTTTTCTGAGACAGAGTCTCACTCTGTCACCCAGGCTGGAGTGCAGTGGTGACATCACAGCTCACTGCAGCCTCCAACTCCTGGGCTCCAGCATCCTCCTGCCTCAGCCTCCCCAGTAGCTGGGACTACAGGTGCACGCCATCACACCCGGCTGATTTTTCTGTTTTTTGTAGAGATGGGGTCTTGCTATGTTGCCCAGGCTGGTCTTGAACTCCTGGCCTCAAGTGATCCTCCCACCTCAGCCTCCCAAAGTGCTGGGATTATAGGCGTGAGCCACCGTGCCCAGCTCAGCTGTGTTTTCTTAAATTACAATTTTAAGTAAGCTTTTTCCAATTTTGTTCTTTGGGGGCTCCAGTTGTACGCTTGTTAGAGCTCCTTTATCTGTCTCCTATGCATCACCTTTGCAGTTCCGGGAACCTCTTCTCTTCCCATTCCATTTTGTTCACTTGCCATATTTCCGGTGTGTCTTTGCTCCCAAGGGCCTTCATTTTCATCCTTGCAACGATGCTTCCCCGTGTGTCTGCCCCGTTGTCTTGCTGTACCCTCTTAGGGTTCATGCTTCCTCCTCTGAGTCTTGGTTCATGTAAGCGATGGCTGCATTAATTTCTGTAGTGTAGGGTAAATGTGTTTTTAGAATTCTTGTATGCACTGTGTCAACACTTTTCTGGTGTGTGTCCTTCTCTTGTTGATACATTTTGCTCTTCTTTTCTCCTTTACAAAACGGTGCCAGGCTATCTCATGCCGTGAGGCTGTGCTGCCCCAGTGCACGCCCCTGCACCAGCTCTGTGCTGTTGTTTGGGCTGGTTTCTGGCACATGCTATAATACTGCTTGTATTTTATATGATGTACTGTTAGTTTTTGAGTACTAATTTTTATATTTAAAAAGTCATATTCACGTATTTTGTTGGCCTATAGCATTCCTTTATGTCATATTATAGGACATGCATTATAATCACATCAAAAGTACACGAAACACTAATTTAAATTATTATAAATATATAAAATGTATGTAAGAGTCTAAATCTATTTTCTGTGATTTTATAAAAATAAGAAAATGCTCTCTACTTTGATATTATGACAGACTTTCTAAATTAGTGATGTTTTATGTCCCTTTACCACAGGCAATTTTGTGCAAAGAGACAGTAACTTTATTTCGTACTTAATCTGTTTTTAAAAACTGGAGTAATAAGGTGATGTTTTACTTTTTGCCTAAGAAGAGAGTCCCGCATCATATTACTTGAATATAAAAAGAAGTGATATTCTGAAATTAATCTCTGATTTGCTGGAACTCAAGTAAATTGTAAAGATGGTGGGGGATTGTATTTTTTCTGTCCTAATACCTGAGGGTAGAAGGGGCACATTGTTGGGGTTTTCACGTGCACCATCAGAGTCTGCTTTGCTGGAATGAAAATAGCAGTGACAAGAGTCTCTGGGTTACAGCAGACACGTAGAAGGTATCTGGCTCGCTAGACGTCTCAGAGCTGTATTTTTAAAGAGCAGGGCCGGTTATTCCCTTCCCTTCTTAGAATTCTTCCCCCGATCCTGCCCTGAACCTGCGCTGTGCCTGCGCTCTCACCTCCTCTGCTCCTTCAGTGTTCTGGCACTGCCCATGTGCTCCGCTGCGGCGAGCTGCCGTGTTCGCAGCACCTGCTCCCACTCAGCCGGCCCTACCGCTCTCTGCCGCCCCGGCTGTGCTCCTGTCCCGCGTCCCGAGCCCCTGGCGTCCGGCGCGGGACTGTGTCTGCTCTCAGTCTCTGACGCGATACTCTCATTTATGAGGAAGACATGGTTTCCGTAAGCATTTATGTGCTTAGTGAATAAGCATGAGAATTGTGAAGGTATCTACCATCCTCATCACCCTCTTGAATTTATTTTCCTAAGAATGAAACCATGTAGTTAAAATTGCTTATGAAAACCTTAAAACCACCTTATAAAAATTCTTTTTTTATAACTGTTTTGATATATACCACTTTGGAACTATATCTGCTGTAGAGGCCTAAAGCGGTTCCTTCCTTCCTCATTTAACACGGCTTTGGTTGTGTTTCTGAAACACGTGTCGCGTGTGTGTTGTATGTGACGGGGCAGCAGGGGCTTCTCTTCATGCTCACTCCTTCTTCCAGAGACGCTGATCAAGCAGTACCTGGCCGAGCTCCAGAGCCCCGAGGAGATGACTCGCTGCGGCTTCTCTTCGGCCTTGGGCGCCCTCCCCGGCTTCCTCCTGAAGGGCAGGCTCCAGCAGGTGGGGCCCGAGCCGAGGAGGGGCGTGGGCTGAGGGGCAAGGGCTTAATGAATCCTTGCAGCATTTGTGGTCGGGAAGGAATTCCTGAAAACCAGCGGCGGGAAGGGAGCTGGGAGCACGGGAGGTGTGTGGCCCTGGGGCGCCTGGTAGCCCGCTCTGTGGAAGGGCAGGCTCTGAGAAAGCCAGACGACACCCAGGGGCAGGTGCTGTCTGCAGAAGCAGTTGCTGCTCCGTTGAGAACACGTTTGCCTTCATGCTCTTGTGGTGCCGTGTTCGGTGTCGTCTCCAGATCCATTTGGGCCCGAGTGGAGGCCCTGACCACGTGCCCTTCCACCCCAAGTCGGCACACCTGAGGGAGCTGCTGCATGTCTGTCTCATCTGTGGCGACGGGGCAGGCCCTGCCTCTCTTGGGCAGTTTTCCTGCCCCTGGAAGGAAAGATAACTCTTGGTGTTCCACTTCTTTTGGGATTTCACCTCGCCCCCCCCCGGCAGTGGGGGCTTGGGCTCAGAGCGGAGCTGGGTAGAGCCCTGCCTGGACAGAAACACCCCATCTGCCCCATTTGTGCGCTGCCCGGTGCTGTGGTCTGTAGAGCCCACCCCCACTCGGACACTCCTAAGCTTACCGGGCACCTGGTCCTGCCCTGGCTGTGTGTGATCCCCAGTGGTGGAGAGAGGTTTCCTCTGCCAGTCTCCTGTTGAAAGCCGGGAACTGGAAAGGGAGGATTGCACTTGTCCCCGTTCACCGGCACCATTGCCCACTGCCCCTCCCAGGAGCCCCGTTCTCCTCCCGCCTCCCATTCGACCTCGCTGACCCCGCACCAGTGCACTGAGACACAGGGTGTCCCCAAGTTCTCCCGTCCCTGGCTTGGCCCTCTCTGGGGTGGTCACACCCTCTCACCTCTGACACCCTAAATTTGGTCCTGATCCCCCTGGAGGGTCCTAGCGATGTGGGTGGCGCTCTGTTCGGGCACATCCTTGGGCCCTGCAGACCTGCTCTCCCTCCTGCCCTGCCAGCCTCGGTCTACGGAGCTCTTGTCCTGCCCTTCGCCCAATTCAGCGTCCGTCTCGGCCCCGCCGCCCTCCCCACCAGGCATTCCTGCTGCCACCCGGACCTGGCAGGAGCTGGACCAGGCTCTGGTCACACTCTTCCCTGTGTGCACCTGTGCCCTTCCCTCCCCCGGGGACCTGCAGCTCCAGATAGACTCATCAGGGTGCTGGGTGGGCCTCTTCACCAGCGAGATGGGGCAGACCCCCTTTGCAGCTGCACCCTAAGACTCTCACCCTGGGGTTTCTCCAGTTGAAATGTGGATCACCATGGATCAGTTCTTAACATTGAACTATCGCTTCAGTAACAAATGAGGCTGTTAGATCCAGCAGCTTCGTTTGTCTTCTGTCCTGGCTGAGGTGGGATCCAGTGATTGCCTGGGTCAGGCCCACAGCGGAAGGGGCTGGAGGTGCCCCACCGGGTGTGTAGCCCTGGGAGGAAGGTGGCACCGGTGAGCTGCCCAGGAGCCGTGCGTCGTAAGGGCTGCGTTCTCTTGTCCGCTTGTGTGGAAAGCACGTTTATCTTAGTGTTGACGTTCTATTGCTGAATCTTTATTGCTCTTCAGGTTCTAGCAGGTTTGAGAGCAGTTACCCACGCTTCTCCCGAGGACGTGAGCTTTGCCGAGTCCAGGAGAGATGCCTTGAAGGCCATCTCGAGGTGAGTTGCCAACGGTTCCTCCCTAAAGTCATGACTGAAAAGCCAGCGACCGAACACTGATGGCAAGTTCTCAGGCTTTATCAGAAGCCCAGTCACAAAGCAGGTGATTAATCTGCTCAGAGGCAGACTTCATTATTTTTTATTTTCTAGTTTCTTCTTCTGTCAGAGGATTGTCATTTCCAACTCAGTGGAGGCTCATTAACAGTTTCATGCTGTCATAACTATAATGAATATTAAACCCCTAGTGTGATTACGTCTTTACTTTGTGAACACTGGACCCTTCAAGGTTGGTAGAGGGGATTATCCCGTCAGCCTGTGTGTGGGATGAGCTCTGAGCACCCGGGGCAGGGCCCATGCGCACCCTCTGCCTCCCCGTCAGTGTCAGTCCCCTTCCTGTCGCGGGAAGGTAGGAGGGACCAGTCACAAACGGCCTCCCCGTCCACCTTCATAGCGGTGGCAGAATGTGACTTCAGAGAAGTGTCGTCCACCTTATGTACGTGTGAGAGGAGCTCTGGATTTCTGAGTCTACCTTGGAGGTCCCTGGTCTGCTCCGAGTGTATCCTCTCAGGAAAAACATGTCAGGCCATTGTGATGTGATGGACTTATTATTTATTTCACACGTTTTAAATCTAAGGATTTGCCAGACTGTCGGTGTGAAAGCAGGAGCTCCCGACGAAGCTGTGTGCAAAGAGAACGCTGCCCAGATTTACTGTGCGCTGCTGCGCTGCACGAGCGATTATACCACCGACAGCAGAGGGGACGTGGGGGCCTGGTGAGCAGCAGCAAACGTCAGCTGTTCCGTGTAAATCTTGTTTATTCGGCGAAAACCAGAAAGCCCTGAGTTTTTCTGCAGGGGCAATCTTTGTAGAGTGTGTTTTGCATTTCAGAGTTTCGTGGGAAAATTACCTGTTCTGTTCTGTGTGTACGTTTGTGTCAGGGTTTTGCTGGGGCTTGTCCAATCTGTCTTCAGATGTTAAACACGAATCCTCCTTGTTCACCATAATTCGAGAGAGAGAACATATTCCTTGATGTTCCCGCTGAAGTGGGATTTAAATAATCTCTGAAACTCACCCTGTGTTTAGGATGTCTTGGAGTCCAGCTGAGTGTGGCTGGTGGGTCTCACGGGTGCATTTTCACAGCGCAGAGGGGACCTCCGGAGGTCCTGGTGCCTTTTCTCCCTGGTAGTGAACGGTCCCACGTGGGCTCTGTGTGGGTCAGTCACAGGCACGGTGCTCACAGGGCCTGGCCCACGTGGCTGGCGGCACCAGGGTGGGAGTCCCTGTCTCCAGCTGAGCTCCTCCACTTCTTCCCACAGGGTCCGGGAGGCCGCGATGGCTGGTCTCATGGACTTGACGCTTCTGCTGGGACAGAGCCAGCCCGAGCTGGTCGAGGCCCACGTGTGAGTGTTGCGGCTCTGCCCACCACCCCCCGCCCCGGTGCTCTGTGGGGTTTGTGCCCCTTCCCCAGACGGGCTCTCGGCCCTTCCTCTGGCCCCCGGCCCAGGGCTATGCCCAGGGCCCCTCCCCCACTGCCCTGCCCCAGAAGGAGGCTCTGGGCGTGGCCTCCCGCGGTGCTCTGCCTGCTGGGTGGCAGGCGAGGCCGGGGCAGGGGTGGCTTCTCGGTGAGAGGTCCGTGCACCTGAGGCTCTGCTCCCGCTGGGCCGGCTGAGCCGTCACTCGGTTGGTTCCCTGGCCCTGGGGCCACCTTTGGGTGCCGTCCTTGCTCGGTCTCCCGGGCCCTGCTGTCAGGGGATGCTCGTCCTGTGGAGATTCCTGGCCTCATTTCCTTTCTCTTCCCTGCCTGTTTCTTCCCTCCCCCCAGCCCCATCTTCCTCCTCACCACCCTCGGTCCCCGTCCCCTCCCCCCCCCCCCCCCCCGCTGCCCCCAGAATCCCATTTTCTGTCCCTCCCACCGCCCTGAGACCCCGTCAGCATGCATTTAACACACATTTGTTGTGCGCCTGCTGTGTTGGGCTTCTGGGATGTAGACGGGATGTGGTCCTCTCGGGCCTGCCCACCCGTGTCAGCTGTGGACTCAGCTGCCCCCATCCCAAGGTCGTGGTGGTGCCAGGCTGCCAATGCCAAGGTGCCCGTGTGTCTGCGTGGTGTTCAGACTGAACTGTCAGGTCGGACCACGTGCTCCTGGTTTGCAGCTGTGAGCAGATCATGTGCCGTGCGGCCCAGCAGGCCAGTGAGAAGATAGACAGGTTCCGCGCTCACGCGGCTGGCGTGTTCCTGACGCTCCTGCACTGTGACCCTCCCATCCCCCACATCCCCCACCGAGGAGAACTAGTGCAGCTCTTCCCCAGGTATGTCCGAGCTCAGGCCTCTGCCATGCCTGGCCGCGGCGCGAGCACAGGGAGCCTGGCCTTGTTCGACCTCCTCTCTTGCAGGTCCGACGTGGCCTCTGTGAACTGGAACGCACCGTCCCAGGCCTTCCCTCGCATCACCCAGCTCCTGGGGCTGCCCGCCTACCGCTACCACGTCCTGCTGGGGCTGGCCGTGTCTGTGGGCGGCTTGACAGAGTCGACGGTGAGGAAGCCTCTGCGTGGCCGGGGGGGAGCTCTGGCTGGTGCCTGGCACTTCTCTCCTGGCAGCGCATGCGGGGCTGAGCCTCAGAAGCAGCATCTTTTCTCCTGTTGCTTCCCTCTTTTTGGGGAGTTTGGTTTGGGGTTGAGGGTCCAGCTGTTTCCCTGGGACTCAGGAGGCTGAGTGGCCGGTGGTGTGGCGGAGTCTGATGAAGGTGGAATTAGCTAGTGGGCCTTGGAGGCGGGTCGGGGTCTCTGTGTGCCTTGGGCGGCTGCCTGGAGCCCCCATTGTCTGCAGCGCTGCCTCGGGCACGACCAGTGCGTTTCTGCCTTTTGGGGCCTTGCTGCTAGACGTGGAAGTTTGAGCTGTATTTGTGTATTTATTTAAAACATTTGCAGTTTTGATGTCATAGCTGATGATTCTTACTGTATAAGGAGCAGTTAATTTTTCTTAAACTTTTTCTTTGGAAAGTTTTGATACATGCACATAAATACAGAGAATGTGATAAGGAACCTGTGTGTGCCCAGTGTGTGGCGTCGGGGTTTCAGTGTTTGGCCAGTCTCATTTCACCCCCAGTCCTGCCCGCAACACACACGACACCTGCACACACAGTTTGGGTTTCGGGGGAGGAGGGAGTATTTTAAAGCTAATTCCAGACATTGTATAATTTACCCTATAAATACTTCCTGTATTTCTTAAAGTCTAACCACAACAGTCTTTTCATGCTTGAATTTCCTCAGTTGTCTCAAATTTGTCTGAGTCAGAATCAGAGAGGGTTCCCCGTGCTGTGCTTGGTCGCGGCGTCCACGACTCTGATATTTCACGACGCCGCCTTCCCTCCTGTGTGCTTGTCCTGCCACTTGTTTTTTGAAGAATCTGCTGTTTTGTTCTGTGCATTTCCTGCCTTCTGGATCTGGCTGGTGCTTTGCTGTGATGGGGCGGCGTGTGTCTCCACGCCACATTCCCTGTGAACTGGTCGCCTTTGCTCCAGGGCAGCCCCCGAGACGGCTTAGCGCTCAGTGTCCGTGTCAGGGGCTTCCGGGCCGACTGTGGGCCCGTCCCTGCGACCCTCCCTCCTCCTCGACTCCCGTCTCCTCCGAGGTGTTAAAGCCGAACTAACCGTCGGCTGTGTGCGCTTGGTTTTCCATCTTTGCTCAGAGGGAGAGTCGTGCTCTGCTTGGGGCTGTCTGTCCCCTTGGGGTTCAGTCCTCCAGGGCCTGTGTCTGACCCCGCACATGGCTGCCCGGGCTCCTTCGGGTTCTAGATCTGCCTTAGCTTCCAGGATGCCAGGTGCAGCTCCCAGCATCTGTGGGGAGGGTCTCTGGAGTCCCAGGAGTCTGAGGTTGAGCTGTGACTCCATGGTCTCTCGGCACCTTGTCACCCTTGGTGCTGGTGCCCTGGGCCCTACCTGCTCGTGTGGCAACCCTGCAACAGTTGCTGCGTCTGGCAAATTTGTGACAGTGGGTAAGAGTTTAGGTTGTGCTGCCTCGGAGAGGCGTTTCTGTTTTGGGTGTTTGCCCTGTGGGACGCTCGGCGCTCTCTCCGTGCTAGCTGAGCATTTGTGAGATCCTCACATGTCTGTAGTTCAAAGTCATCTCAGCTTTTTTGCAGATGTTTGAGCTGAATGACTGCAGCCAGCCCTGGGGGGTCGGTGAGGGCAGTGGTTTCACTGCCTTACGAGACCGTGTCTCTGCTTTGCAGGTCAGGTACTCCACACAGAGCCTCTTTGAGTACATGAAGGGGATTCAGAACGACCCACAGGCCCTGGAGAGCTTCGGCGGAACCCTTCTGCAGGTCTTTGAGGACAACCTTCTGAACGACAGGTGAGCGGTGTCTCTCGGCCTTGGAGGCATAGGGGCGCCTGTGCCTTTTGTGGTTCCACAAGTCCACAGGGTCTCGCTTTTTCTCACCGGCGTTGTAAGGCAGAAGTGGGACAGGTCCCACACCAGTTAGCAGGCAGGGAGCACGGCACAGGGAGGCGGGGAGACACCTGAAGCACACGGTCCTCCGGCCAAGCTGAGCGTGGGGCTGGCCTGAGTCTCTGAGCCCTGGCCCCTGCACCTTCACTGGGTGTCTCCCAGTGTGCACCTCGGGCAGGGAAATGACCAAGTACAAGCTGTAAACCAGGTAAAGCAGAATATAGCCTTGTCTGTAGGAAGGCGTAGGATTCTCCTGGGGACACACGTGCTGACATGCACCAGCCACCGAGTAAGCGAGAGTTCAGCGTTCCCAAGAATGTCATGTCATAGTGTGAAAACATCCATTTTCTAAAACTTTTTGACTCTATCCCTTTGGTAACTGCTTTTACACAGAGGCAGAGTATGGACTCTGTGGGCCTCAACCTCTAAGTTGGGAACATCCTCCCGTAACCCTGTGAGTGGGTTGTTCCCTGGCGTGGGCGAGTGGTCGAAGACTCTGGCTGCGGTGCCCCTCGCTTGGGGCCTTGTCAGCGTCTTGCCTGGGGAAGCACAGACGCAGCTCTCAGCAGACAGGAACTCAACCCAGCTGCCATTTTCTTTCTCTTTTTGTAAACAGCTGAACTGAAGTAGAAATGACTATAATCAACTGTGCGTGCAGTGTATGATTTGCTTGATTTTGGCGTGTGCACACCCTTGAAGCCATCTCCTCACCCCCAAGGTTTCCTCCTGTCACCCAAACTCTCTCCCCATTGCCCCCACTCAGGCACCTGGTCTGCAGGCTCCATAGCCTGGGTGTGCCTTGTGCACCGTGTGCTCTTTGTTTTTAATTTTTAGAGACAGGGTGTTGTACTCTTGCCCAGGTACAAGTGCAGTGCAGTGGCACGATCACAGCTCACTGCAGCCTCGAACTCCTGGGCTCAAGTGATCCTCCCGAGTAGCTGGGACTACAGGCACAGGCCATCACACCCAGCTAATTTTCTTATGTTTTGTAGAGACTGGGTCTTGCTGTATTGCCCAGGCTGGTCTTGAACTCCTGGCCTCAAGGGATCCTCCCGCCTCAGCCTCCCAGAGTGCTGAGATGACAGGCGTGAGCCACTGTGCCAGGCCTGGCGTGTGCTCTTTTTGCCCCGGCACTTTGATCCACGTGGTCATGCCAGAGTCATCCATGTTGTGGGCCAGTCACTCGTTCCTTCGTATTGCTGAGTTGTGTGCCATTGTGTGGACGAACCACAATTCATCTGTTGATGGGCACTTGGGTTGTTTCCATTTTGGGCCTGTTACAAATAAAGCTGCAGCGAATGTGCACACACAGGTCTTTGTATGGAGGCACACAGGACGTTCACGTAATGGCGTCGGTAGGTTCGCGGACGTACTGCCTGCTGTAGGAACGTGACTCTTACATCAGTTAGCCTATGGTGAAACTGGCTTTGTTACACTGTGTGTCATTTTTGCTGAAAATCACAGTTTCCAAGGACCTATCGATGACAAAGTGAGGACTTAGCATATTTCCTTTTCTGTCGGGTGAATATGGAGGAGTCCGATGGCTGGGTCATATGGTAGGTTTAACTTTTTAAGAAACTGCCAGACTGTTTTCCGGAGTGTTTGTGTGTTTTACCTTACTGCTGAGGGTGTCTGGAGTTTCGGCCACTGCACGTCCTCACTTGCGCTTGGCACGGTCAGCCCTTCCCCTTGTAGCCATTCTAACAGTGCTGCGGTTTTAATTTACGTTTCCCTCGTGACCAAGGGTGTGGAGTGTCTTCTCCTGGGCTTGTCATCTTTATATCCTCTTTGGTGAAGTGTCGTCATTTTTGGGGGGCCATATTTTAACTGGGTTGGTTTTTTCCCCTTACTGTTGAGTTTCGATGTTTCTTTATGTATACTGAACCACATGCACCGTCAGATACGTGCTTTGCGAGTGTTTTCTCCGCCTATGGCTTCTCTCTTCACTTCCTGACAGTTCCTGTCACAGAGCAAACATTTCACTTTGACAAGTTCAGGAAAGCTCTGCCTGATACAAGGTCACAGAGACTTTGTTTTCTTCTATGAGCTTTATGGTTTTAGGTTTAATACTTAGACCTAAAGTCCATTTTGAGTTAGATCTTGTACGAGGCGCAGCATGTGGATTGTGCCCACACTTCCTTTTGCACCTGCAGGTCTGTTGTTCAGCACCATTTGTTGGAAAGACCCTCCTTTCTCCACTGTGTAGCTTTTGTACCTTTATTTAAAAAAAATTGGGTGGGGCGCGGTGGCTCATGCCCGGGATCCCTGCACTCTGGGAGGCTGAGGTGGGAGGATCGCTTGAGGCCAGGAGCTTGAGACCAGCCTGAGCAAGAGCAAGACCTTGTTTCTACAAAAGATACAAAAACTAGTGGGGCGTGGGCCTGTGGTCCCGGCTACTCGGGAGGCTGAGGCGGGAGGAGCTGGAGGCTGCAGTGACCTGAGATGAGGCCATTGCACTCTACGCAGGCAACAGAGTGAGGCTCCGTCTCAAAAAAAAAAAAAAAAAGAAAAAAGAAAAACTGTAGCTGCATAGCTTTATTTTGGACTCTTTCCTTAATGTGTTTACTTGTCTTTGTACCAGAACCCCACTGTTTTGATCAGTTTGGCTTTACCGTAATTTTTGAAATTAAGTGGTGTTAGCCTCCGGCTTTGTTCTTTCTTTCCACAGTCGTTCTGTCTTTCCTCGATCCGTTGTATTTCCATGTAAATTATAAAATTGTTTTCCACAAAGTGTCATGCAGGGTTTTGACTGGGACTGTGTGGTGAGAGCTGGCGTCAGGCGGGAGGGAGCCTGCGCCTTTAATCCCCTCAGGGTGTTGGGCACCCGGGTCTCACGCTCCTTCTCCCCCAGGGTGTCTGTGCCGCTCCTGAGGACGCTGGACCAGATGCTCGCCAATGGCTGCTTCGAGGTCTTCACCACGGAGGAGGAGTGAGGATCTGCTTATTCACTGCTGCTTTTCTGGTTGAGCCTAAATAGCTCACATTTTAAAGAAAAAGTAATCCGACCCAGAGATCAGAATTCTAGGAGATAATTGTCCCGTGTGTTCAGGGTCAGTTTCATACACACGGTCAATCCATTCAAGAAGCGTCTGGGGCTGGGTCAGGTCAGATGGGTGAGCGAGCAAGACCCTGCTGTGCGCCTGTCCTCCAGGCAGGCAGGTAGACTCCAGGTGTTCCCCCTCCAATCAGGGGTCGGCAGTCTGGGCAATTCTAGCAGCAGCCTGAAAGGGCCTGGGCTGGGCAGGGGAGGTCGCAGGGGCTGGGCGTGCCCAGGATACGGGAGACGGGAGACTGTTTTCCCACCTCTCCTTGGTTTGGCGCTTCCTCGGCCTCCTGCACACGGTCAGCTGCAGCCACCTCGGGGACGTCCCTGACCATGAGCTCTGACCCTGTCATGGTGCAGGGTGGGATTCAGTGAGTGTCTCATCGAGGGCCATATGTTCTTGCTTCTAAGCTGTCAGGTGGACCCAGAGCAGCATTTGTCTTGGGTTAATTTTCTTCTACTTCTGAGGTCTCTGCTCAGTGCTGGTGGGAGCAGTGCCGAGGGCTTTCCTGTCATCTTTTTGGGTGTCTTGTTGCCAGGCTTGGGTTAGAGCCCTTGTACTCAGGCACCACCTAGGACTCACCGAGTCCTCAAGGGCCCCCGGGAAGCCCTCTCCCCTCTGCTGCTCTGCCTTGAGCACACCCCAGGTGCCCATTATTAGGGGGACAGGGATACGGAAGCAGCAAAACCTGCAGGGACAGCCTGAGTCAGGACAGGCTGAGGACCAGAGTGACCGTGGGCCTCAGCCCATGATGGTCATTTTGTCCCCAGTAAGCATTTTTCAGTGACGTGGGGAGGGGCAGGGACCAGACATGCACTTGGACACCTCGGGGGGACACTGAGGACCTGGTTACTGCATGGGTGGGAAGGGGTTGAGACAGTGGTACCAGTGGTGCAGGGGCTGAGGCACAGGAGTGTTTTCCTGGGACTGTTGTCGGTCTGGGGAGCTGCCATCACGGACCGACCCTGAGATGGCAGTGCCCCAGCAAGATGGGTCACCAGGGTGTGGGGTGGACAGACGGGCCTGGTGGGACACTGGCCGCTCCTTTGACCTCAGGAGGAGGAGCCGGTCTGGGCCGGGGCATGTGCCCCTTGGTGTCACACGGCCCTTGTTGGGCCGTGTCCTCTTCCGTTGGGGTTGGTCATTTAGTCACCGGGAGTCAGCCTGCCACATGTTGAGGGACACTGTTGGGTGCCGGATACATGAGACAGGGGTGTCTTCTCTCCACTGCCTTGCTGGGCAAGCACAGGAGCCGGTTCCTGTGACCTGGCTGGGTGTTACCGAGGGTGCTGGCCCTCTGGTCACTTGGTGGCCGCAGCTGTCATCAAATGCCACCACTGTGTGTATCACATGCGGCCCGCGGGCTCCCTCTGAAGCTCGTCTCTAGAACAGTGTTCTCCTTCCAGCCACCCCTTCTGTGTGAAGTTGCTTGCGCTCTGTAAGGAAGAAATCAAGAAGTCAAAAGACATCCAGAAACTCCAGTCAAGCATCGAAGTGTGAGTTTTAAGTGTTACTGGCCCGAGACGGCTGCAGGAGGGCTCGGCCTCTCCACGGCTGAGCACAGAGCTGGCAGCTGCAGGCAGGACAGAAGTAGTTTCCCCATAAAGCTGTCTAAAATCGTGTGCCGATGTCCATTTAAAACAATCATAGTGAGGAGTAAGGCAGCCCCAGCAGTGCCCCAGCTGAGCCACGGCAATTTCGGATGTTCCTGCCAGCACAGGTGAGCCTCGTCCTGCCCTCTGGCTGCTTTCTTCAGGGTAACAGGGAGGCCCGCGGCAGCCCCTCCCTCCAGAAAGCAGGCGTGTGAGTTTGTACAGACCGACCCGACTCTCCTGACACGCTCTGGGGAAGGGGCCTGGCCTGGCGTTCCAGATGCCTTGCTCTGCGGGGCTCCCGCGGACACTGGGCCAGGGTGCGTCAGCTGGGGCCAGACACCTCCGCTGCCCTGCCTGCGTCATGCCTGGGCGGGGCTGGGGGGCGGGTGCCTCGGCTTCCAGACGGCCACCGAAGTCTTGGACCAAGGGCTGTGGCGGGCGGGGCTCACTGAGCCTGGCTGTGCTGGTCTCCCCGCAGGTTCTGCGGGATGGTGCAGTTCCGCGGCGCTGTGAGAAGGCAGGCGCTTCTGCAGCTGTGTCTTCTCCTCTGCCACCCATTCCCCTTGGTGAGCCCACCCCATAGAGTGCCTTTATGGTGGCAGTGGACTCCGCTGCTCATCATCACGGTGGTCTTTAAAAGGAATGTTACATTGGTACGATGTCAAGTCTGGTCTAGATGCTGGGGTAGAGCAGGGTCTTTGATTTTATTCAGATGAACGTAAACTTGGGGCAGCACGTCCCACGGTCTCTGGCTCACGGGCTCCTGGGGGGTCCCAGGCTGCAGTGGCTCAGCCCACACTGTGGCGCCCTCCACTTCGACCCCACAGGGTTAGATTTCTAGGACTTCTCTTTTTCTCTGGCGGAAGAAAGTCTCTTTAAATGATCTAAAGGTGACATTTTCCTAAAAAGTAACTTTCATGCAGTACGGTGGTTCTCAGAGTGGGGCATGGACCCTATCGTGCTGACCCGGGGACCCTAGGGTGGGCCTGAGGCTGAGACCGCCTGCTCGGCGACCTCGCCGCGGCACAGTAGGAAAGAAAGCAGGTTAGACTGGAATTGTTTCTTCGGTAAAGCGCAAGGAAGGGCAGTGGACCTGGACTGTTGAAGCCCCAGCTTCCCCCTCTGGTGAGGGCGGCTGGGTGACTGCAGAGGGAGGAGCAGGTCTAACCAGGCGTGGAACACACCCCTCGCCTGGTCACAGTCCTATGGCACCGGCTTGGGGGGAGGTCAGCTGCCTCCCCCGGGCGGGGCCCTGGCGTGTCTGTGGGGTGGGGCGGTGGTGGTTCCCTCTCGCTAATGCTCTGTCCCTGTCCCAGATCCGGAAGACCACGGCAAGCCGGGTGTACGAGATGGTGCTCACCTACAGTGACGTCGTGAGCACCAGCGTCCTGGACGAGGTCCTGGCTGTGCTCAGCGACACAGCGTGGTGAGTGCGGCCGCCCTGACCCTGGCTTCCTGTCCCCGAGTCCACCTGTTTCTCCCAAAACCCTCTGGAGGGAAGAAATTCCCAGCTTGACAGCCTCAGTCCTGGATGTCACAAGGAGGCAGTGTCGTTTGAACTGAAATCTCTCACCTGCCGTGTTGTGTGAGCGCAGGCTCACGTCATGTCACACGCAAGAGGCACTGGCAGGCCAGACAGGGAGGGGCACCTCCTGGAGTGTCCAGGGGGGATAATTTTCAAAGTGAAATGGTTTTTCTCTCAAATATAATTTTTTTTAAGTGAACACGGGGGGGTTGTTCTTACCCTCAGAACGAGTTTGTTATTTCCTGTGGGCTGCTCTGCCAATAACCAGTCACGTGGCCATCTGTGGGCGCTGATGCAGCTGTTGTTGCTGCCTTATTCCTATTGAGGTCACCCTGGGGAACGACAGCTCCTTCCCCCCGATAATGTTGGGGGTGTGCAAGACGCAGTGAAACTTTTGTCCTGTGCCACGAGGCCGCTTCCAGAGGCCCTGGAGGAGCAGGGGCTGCTGCACCCGGGCTGCCCTCAGGCCTTCATTCAGTTTTCTTGAAATAAGCCATAGGAGGACACGTTTCAAAAATCAAAAGGTGCAGAAGGAAACAGGGAAGAAAGGTTTTCCTCCCTCCCCAGGGGCCACAGGCCCTCCAGCTTCTGGGGTGTCTCCAGGTTTACTTTGGGCACAATTTCCTGCAACCTGGGTTGGCTGCTTTACTCTCGGTGGGTCGGAACAGCAGGTCTGAACGACGTGTGTATTGACTGGGGAGTGGGAGGGGCCTGGGCCGGCCACATGGTCCTGGAAGCAGCACTAGGCAGTAGCGGTAATGGTGCCATGCACGCGTGCATGCTTACCCGTGAACACATGCGCACACACTCACACACACACACGCACACATTTCCGTGAGGGGGGCAGTCTTGTCACTGCTATTTTGGAGATAGGGACTGAAAGGTCATGCCGGCCCTGGGGGCCCACCTGGAGCACTGCGAGTGAGTGGCCTCGCTGACCCCGGAGCCTTGGACCAGCTCTGTGGGGTCAGCGTGCCCTGCCTGAGCAGGCGAGGACGTGTGTGGTGTGTTCATACGTGTCTCCCATGGGACAGTGACCTTCCTGAAGGGGCTGGGCCGTAGGAGTCACGCCAGCAGCTAGGACAGAGGCGGCCTTCTGGCTTGAGGGCTTCACGGAGGTTTTCTAGTCTTGGGAGGAGCCACATCTTTGTTCCTTCAGCTCCTCAACAGAAATCACTGTCTCCGTGAGCCGCTGGGCCTGCTAAACATCCGAGAGACGGCTCCACTGAAGACGCGTTTTTCTATTATGCTTCCAACTTTTAAAAACCACCAAGGCACATTCTGGATCAGATTTTAAAATCATCAGCTTCTGGACAGTGAAGAAAGGGTGTCCTGAATCCCAGGGTGCCGCCGCCCCTTTCTCAGTGTTGAGGGGGAGAATTAGGGCATGAGGGGGTTTTCCCCATAATTTAATCCCCTTTTAAAAAATCCTTAAAATTTGAAAAATAACTTTATTACAAAAGAAAAACATGCCCGATATTTCTCCACAGCATTGCTAAGTTTTTTATTTTTAATGAGAGTAATAAATAAACAGCTGAATTCAAATAAAACTTTAAATGTCTCTGTAGCCCCTCTCCTCCCTCTGGTGTTCCTCCTGTTGCAGCCCCTGGGCTCGCCCGTCTCTTCCCCGAGGTGCACCCCTTGTTTGCAGGGAACCATCCTCTGGCAGGCGCCTGAGGCAGAGTCGGGCCTTGGGCAGAAGTTGCTCATGGGAAAATGTCTTTTCCCTAATTTCCACCTAATTTAAGCTGATGCACACCAGACAAGGAGTTCATTGAGACTTTTAAGGTCAGTGTTAAACACATGACATGTGGTTCTCGGGGTTCACCGCTTCCTCCTCTCCTTAGGGACGCGCAACTTCCAGTGGTGAGAGAGCAGCGGAATCGCCTGTGTGACCTCCTGGGCGTGCCCAGACCCCAGCTGGTGTCCAAGGTAATCCTGCGTCACCTCCACAGCACTACAGGGACACTAGGGCAGCCGTGCTGCGCAATAGAATGTTCTGGGTCCCTCAGTCGTGCCCAGCTCAGTGTGTCCATGCGGCAACACAAGGCTTCCAGGATCCCTGGGGGTCTGGGAATGGCAGCGCTGCCTTCTCTGGTCGCTGCCCGCACCCTCGGCCCCCGGGGAACCCAGTCCACTCTGGGTGTGTTCTGGGGGCCGTGGGCAGGCAGGGCTGGCACCAGCGCCATGCAGGTCCCTTGGTGTAGCCCGGGAAGTCTGTTCACACTCCAAGGGCAGTGCCCCCACTCCCTGCTGCCCCTCCCCTGAGTGGCCAGGGCTGGGTGCAGAGACCCCAGGAGCCGCCCTGTGCCCTGACCAGCCCCTCAGTCACTCTTCCCTCTGAAGTAGAGAAAACAAGCGCGTCTCTCACAGGTACTGAGGACCAAGAGCACGCTGGTGGTCGTCGTGACCTCGGGCCTTCCTGCTCCTCGTGCACCCAGGCTGTGCCGCCACCTTGCCCCATCGGGCACACACCCTCCCACACCCCAGACTCTCGCAGTCCCTCCGGGAACGCTCCTCCCTCCCGCCCCATCGTGGGTCATCTGTGTCCTGTGTCTGTGCAAGGCACGGTCCTTGCATCGCAGTGGCTGCTGGGTCTCTCTGGTTCCCAGAGACGTGAGACTGAGCCCCTCTGTCCGTTCGGCCGTGGGCTTCCATCCTCTGGTTCTTCTGAGCCTCCTCCACCGCTGCCTCCCTGTTCCCGGGACCTGCGGTATCTGTGCACTGAGGCTGCCTCAGTTCTCATCCTTGATGCTTTTTGTGGCCTTGGCGTGTCTGTTGTGGCTTCAGTTTCTGAGATCACAGTGCCTGAGCACTGTCCTTCCAAGTTCTTTTGTCACGGGGAGATTTCAGACTGTACTGCGTACACCGGGCAGAGGGTCAGATGCGCTCAGCCGTCTCTTCCGTCTGTAAGTTCTGCGGGAGATCACAGCAGCTTGGGCTGAGTGAGGTAATTCCCATAAAGCGCCTGGAAACACGCTCAGGGGCATCACACGCTCCTTGGTCACCTTCCTGTCCCCCCACACCTCGCCAGCCCCATCCCTGGAGATACTGCTCTTGAACTCTTTATCGAAGGACACACAGAAAAGAGGCTGGTCATGGTGTACGGCTCACCCAGCCAAGAGCCAGAGCAGAGCCCGTCCTGCTCCGTCCTGACCGCCTCGTGGTTGGCAGCCATGCTAGCGTGTGCTCAGGCCTGCTGGGACGCGGATTCCTGTTGGGCTGGAAACACCTGGGAGAGTGACTGCTGTAGGAACCACTGACAAGCACGTTTCCAGAGTGACTGTGCCCGTGAAATCCTTCCCTCCGCAGCATGTGTGGGCTCAGTGGGCTGCGCCCGTCTTTGCGCTGGGGCTGTTCTGGGGGACTGTGGTGGTCTTACCTGCATTTCCCTCATGGCGGATGAGGTTAAGCACCTTTTCGCGTGATCACTGGCCATTCGACCATTCTCTTCTGTCACGTGCCTGTTCAAGTCGTCTTCAGTTCCCTCTAGGTTGTCTTTTAGACTTTATTTGCAATGGTCCTTCGTGTACTCTGCATACTGCAAATATCCACTCTAGGAGCACCTTCTCATCCTTAGCTTTCATACATTTCACTTACTATTTTTTCCCTTTTTAGTTTTATGACTTCTCTGTAAGATACCTTTGCCTACTCCAAGGTTATGTTGATAGTCTCGTGTTTTTTCTGAAAACTTTGTTTTACCTTTTACACTGAAATTCACAACCCACCTGGAATTGAGTTTTGCATGTGAGGTGAGGTCAACATCCATTTTCTCCATGTCCCGTTGCCCCAGTTCCATCCTCACGACGGTGCCTGTCACAGGAACGCGGGTGACTGGCTTTGGACTCTTCCCCGGATCCTTCTGTCCGTCCGTAAGCCAGCGCAAGGCCTCATGAAGTTCGTGATACCTGGTTGTGTCAGTCCCCCAGTTTTATTTTCTTCAAGATTGTCTTGACTCTTCTTGGCCCTTTGGGTTTGCTGTAAAACTTTCCGAATCAACTTGTCAACCTGCACAATAAAGCCGGCCGGGAGCCTGAGGGTGATCGCAGCCTGAGCGTCCTGTGGAACTGACACCTGGGATGTTGGGCTTTCTGACCGGGGGCAGCACGGTCGTCTGCTTTAGGAACCTCTCGGCTTTACGGCTGGAAGCAGAGATGTCGCACCCTCTTTGGAACCGGCCCACGTTGTCGGATGGCCCTTGGGGTTTTTCCTTTTGGTCCTTTTTCTCTTTGCCTCTCGGTTTGGGAGGTTTCTGTTGACCCATCTTCGCGCTCGCTGACTCCTTCGTCCTTCCAGGCTCTTCCCTTCTGTGAGTGAGTGAGCTCTGGCATTTCCTTTGGATCCCTGGAAGCTTCCATCTCTGCCCATGTTGCCTGTCTGTCCTCGCTTGTTGGCTGCTTCATCCATGAGAGCCCTTAGCTTATTCATGACAGTTGTTTTTAAATTCCCGTGTGATAACTCCAACGTTTGCCACACCCAAGTCTGGTTCTGGTGCTTCTTGTTGTCGTGTCCTCTGACTCGCAGAGAACAAGGTAAACGGGCTTGGTGTGAGGATTTACGTTTTTCTGGCTGGGGTTACTCTGTGTTCAGTGTTTGAAGCAGCTGTAGGTTCCAGAAGCTTCGGGTTCTCCCAGCAGCTGTTCTTTGTCCCCCTGACTCTGGGCTTCCCTGTGTTCTTCCCAGAGAGCCGAGTCCTGCAGCTCTCTCGGCTGGAATCGCGGTTGCTGCACTGGAGCCTGCAGCTGTGGTGGTGGGACGGGGAGGGAGCAGTGGGTCTGCGCCCGGGTCTACAGCCTTTGTGGGTGCCGCTCCCGCAGTGAAGCTCCTTCCCTGCCTCTGCGGACTTTCCCCTGCAGTGGAGGCCCCAGGATGGAGAAGGCACCAGCTGTGACTCATGTGGTTACACCTACCTCCCCCTGCCAGAGCCAGGAGGGAATCTCTGTCAGATCTTCCTCGTAGGGTCCTGGAGGAAAAGCAAAGGAGGGTTTTGGGGGCCCCTGAGGCTGTGGCCCCTGGAGTTTCTCACTCTCAGACCTTCAGGCCGGTGCACACTCAACCTCTAGCAGCTTGTCAGGACGACCACCTACCTACACCTGCAGGTGTCCAGGGGCCTCTGCCCCAGCCAGGCTGACCTTGGCCGTGATTCTCTGTATTCGCCTCTCTCCGATCTCAGGGATGAGACCCAAGTTCTCTGGGTCTGAGTAAAGCAACTGCTTTTCAGTTTCTGTAGCTTTTTCTTGTCACGGGATGGGCATGAGGCCCCCAAGTCTTCACCTGCCGCAGCGGCCGCCCTGCGCTCCGTGTCCGTCAGGCCGTGTTTCTGATTGCACTGCGCAGGGCCCCTCAAGCTGCCTGGCTGTGCTTGTCTTCTGACCCCTCAGCTACTGGGCAAGTCGTGGGTGTCTCACGTCTTCCAGTCTCGTCAACCTGCACGCTGCTTGGAAGCGACGTTACTAGGTGCTCGTGTGTTTATGTTTGTCACGTGTTCCCAGTGGGTCGACCACCCCTTGGAAACGTTCACCTTATCTGTAATAATGCTTCACACCGTGAAGTCTGGCGTGAGCACAGCCATACTGAGCTTTTCGCTGTCTGTGTATCATTTTATCTTCTTTCATGTCACCTTCAACTTCTATCTGTTCTTACATTTAAATGGATTTTTTAATCCAGTGTAACAATCTGTACTGGTTGGAGTGTCCTGTTTGTCTTTATGTTTACCTAACGTGTGATCACTGACTTGGGCTCGCGTCTGCCACCCTCCTGCTTAATGTCTTTCTCTCCTCTCGCCTTCCTTTGGATTTTGCACCTCCCTTCTGCTGCCTCGCTGTCACAGTTTTCCCGCTCTCCTTCACGCCAGTGACTACGCTGCAGACAACGCTCTTTCTCGGTTCATCATCGTCCGGAAGAATCCCGGCACGGGCTCGGCCTGCGTGCTGCCCACCCCCGCTGCACGGGGACCCGCCTCGGCCGCTCCCGGGGTTTGGCAGACGCTCTGGGCCTGCCGGGTCCCCTCAGCCATCTTACTTCCTTCACCGCACTAATTCGTTAGCGTTTCTGGGAAGATTTTTGTCTTTCCCCCCTTCTGTCCTTGCCTCCCTTTCTGGTGCTGGACTGGCTGTCGGCTGTGCTGGGGCCCTTCCCCCCTTGCAGGCACCACGGTCAGATAGGCAGGGGGTGGTGGGCTCTGATCTCGTAGCCCCCCAAGTGACACCTCAAGCGGTGAGGACAGGCTGAGCATTGTGACGTGGTCTCTCATTTCCCTGTGTGTAAAGGCTGAACTCAACACCAGTTCTGAATTAAATGTGTTTTACATTTTTATGAGGAAATACTTCAAACATGCATGAATGAAGTTAAAGAGAACAGTATAGCGAAACTCCCCTCCCGCCGCCCAGATGCAGTATCACCGCATGGCAACGTCCTTTCGAGGCAATGGTCACATCAGCCATGGGCGTCTGTGGGCCACCAGGGCAATGGCACAAATACAGTTTCAGTCCTCCCACGGGGACTGCGCATGGGATGGCCAGCCTGACCTTGTCCTGTCTGTCCTGCAGCCGGCCAACTCCTGAAGCTGGTCCTGGGCGCTGAGCCCTCACACCTGTCCGGGGAGGCTGATGCCCTGTTCCCAAGGGAGGAGGAGCCAGACACTGATGGCAACACGGGAAACCTGGTATGACGGTCCCTCCATCCGCCGCAGGGTGAACGTAGGCTGGTGTGTGTGGTGCCTATTCGGCCCAAGCCAGGACTCTAGCCCTTGTGGACACATCGTCACGCATGTCCCACGGGGGCATTCTGCTGGATAGACGGATCTGGCCTCGTGGCCCTGACATCGTCGGTGAGAACCATGACTGAGCTTCTCCTCAGACGTGGGCGCAGATGTTCCTGCAGAACTGTTAGAAGACACAGTGAGATGGATGATAGAGTAAGATCTTCATTATACTGAGAGAAATAACTGTCAACTTGCTTGAACTGCCTGGCTGTACTTTTCTTATTCTGTCAGCCATGCAGTAAGTTGTGGTTGTGGATGTCTCAATTTCTCTTTCTAGTTTTGTCAACCTTCATGCTATGTTTTGAAGCTATGTTACTAGGTGCTTGTATGTTTAAGTTTGCACAGTATATATCATTCAAGAAAGAACAAAATGAAGTCATTCAAATAAAAGTAAGCCTTTCTACGTGTGTTAATATTTGGGGCAAAATCATTCTTTCTTGTGAGGGCTGTCCTGTGCATTGCAGAGTGTTCAGCAACAGGCCAGTAGCTGTCCCCCTACCCAGCTGTGATGACAAAAAATGTCTGCAGACATTGGGGGCAAATTCGTCCCCGTTGAGAACAGCTGCTCTAATGTATAAAGGCGGAAGGGAAAGGATCCCAGTTGTCTAAGGAAGATGCTGAACAGAGAAAGCAATAAACTGTGACCATATAAACAAAAGGATGATGGCTTATATGGGGATTTTTTTAAGCATGCAGAATTGCTTAAAATGGACAGTAGTAGCATACAAATCAGGGCAGAGTTGGTGACTGGATTTAAAGCATCTCAAGTCTGTGTTCTGCTGGAAGAGAGTACAGATAATGCACTTACCAGCTTGGCTAAGTATGCATGTGGAAATATTTAGGGTCACCACAGAAAGTGTGTGTTAGTATATGGGGAATATAAGTAAAAATATACTATCCAAAAAATGCAAGAATAGCAAGGAAAAAAAGCAGGACAAGATGCAAAAAATAAAACATTAGAAATAATTATATTAACACACACAATAAATATAAATGGATTAAATTCTCTAGTATATGATAATTCTCCCGTTAAAGGACAAAAACTAGATAAAATACAGCTGTGTGCATTCACAAGTGACACACCTCACACAAAGGCACAAAGTCAAGAAAGGACATACTAGTCAAATACTAAAAGGAAGCTGGCCCAAGGTCATTAATATAGGAGGTACCCATACTAGTATTTTTTAAAATAGAATTAAGGCAGATAGTGTTATTAGAGATTGAGATTACTATGTGATGATTAAAGGTTCAATTCAACAGGAAGATAGAACTTTTCTACACTTGTATGTACCTCGTAACACAGTCTCAGAATATATTAAAGCGAACATTTAAGAAGAAATTGATCAATCCAGCACCATAGTGTATTTTATTGAAATTGATAGATCTGATGTAAAATTAGTAAGATATAGTTGAAAAATACAAGCTTGACCTAATGGACATGTATAGAATGTAGAACCCAAACGTGTGTGTCTGTGAACACATGCATTTTCATACTCTGACGGCACACACTCTTGTTTTAAAAAACATGTTTACCTCCAAATAAGGTCACATAAAAAAATGGTTTAAAAAATTATAAAATAGGTAATGAAAGTTATGAAAATACTATTAGTCACAACAGATGGAATTCACCTAAAACGGTACTTTATATATATGTTCAGGACTTCAAAATCCCTTATGTACTTGAGAAGAAAGGCTGAAAATTTATGCACTAAACATAAGAAGTTAGACTAACCTTAGAGAGAGTAGACAGAGTAATTGTAAGAGCAGCATTTACAAAAGGTTTCTCAACATGGACAAAGCAGAGCAAAGAAAGAAAAAAACATCTATGAAAGAGAAATGAAGTGTAATAAAGAGGTTCAACAAACCCAAACGGTGCTTCAGTGAAAGTCCTACCTGGGGGTGGCTGCTGTCCTGGGTGTGTCAGCTGAAGAGAAGGAAGTCCTGGCCCTCCTGCAGGTGCAGTGACCTCAGGTTGTCCTCAAATGCACCCCCTGTGAGGTCCTGTTGGGGGAGCAGCGGGTCTGGCTCAGTCAGGCCTCCCCTTGCTCCCTGGGGCCTCCTGCGGGGGCTGGGGGCTGGGGGTCGCCCGTGTCCACCTCTCACGTGGTCTGCTGTGAACTTCTCTGTGGTTGAAACTATTTGCTTCCATAGATCGACATATTCCATTAAGAGAATGAAAAGGGAGGGGCAAGAAGGAGACCAAGGGCCAGAGAGGGCAGCAGCCCACTTGGTTTCCTGGGGCTTTATGGCTGAAATACACTGGAACATCCCTTAATTAAAAAAAAAAAAGGCAACAAGAGTTAGGTGGTGCCAATGAATTTATATGGAAAAATCTCCAAGATAAATTATGTGAAAAGAGCAAAATACAGAGCAAGTATGTAAACTATGTTGCCATCTTTGCTGACGCCCTCTGGAAGATGACACAAGAATCAGGTAACCACGGGGTCTCTGGGCCTTCCAAGGACACAGAATGGGTGAGTGGGGACCAGAAAGAAACTCAGTTTCCACCCAAAGTCCACTCCCTGGGAAAGATTTTCACTGAGCAAATTAAGTGGGGGGGAGTCTATGATTCAAAGCACTTTGGGGTCCCTGAGGAGTAGATCCTGAAAGACCTGTTTCTTCTGAAAAATTAGATAAGATTTGTGTAGAATTTTCATTTTTTAACTGCTTCTTGCAACTTCATACTTATTCATTTAATTTTCCTGTAACCTGGACTGTTTGCTTATTGTGGCCTTGAAAGAGGTTCATTCCTTTAAGGAACAGCCTTCAAACCAGAAAATCCAAGCCCGGGTGGGCAGCTGTGCAGGAGTGCGGCAGGTAGGCTCCGGACGGCGCTCGACCCTACAGGTGGGACTGGCCCACAAGCCCATGAAGAGCATCACTTGATGGTTAGGGAAACGCAGATCAAATCCACAAGAAGATCCCGCCTCACAGCCTCCAGATGGCCACAGTCAAACAAAGCCCAGAAAGGAACAAGTGCTGCCGAGGGCGTAGAGAACTGGAACTCCCGCACGCGGCTGGCGGGAAGCAAAGTGCCGAGGCCACTGGAGAAACAGTCGGCAGTTCCTCAACTGGACACAGAATTACCATATGGCCCAGTGACTCTGCTAGGCATACACCTGAGAGAAATGCAAACTTACATCCACACAAAAGTGTGTCCACAAGTGTTCAGAGCAACATTGTCTACACAGGTATCTCGGAGGTACCGCAGGTTCCGTTCAAGACCCCCGCAATAAAGCGAGTATCGAAGTAAAGCAAGTCGCATGAATTTCTTGGTTTTCCAGTGCATATAAAAGTTCTGTTCACACTGTACTTCAGTCTATTGAGTGTGCAATAGCATTGTGTCTTAAAAAGATACATAATTTTAAAATATTGCTGAAAAATGCTAACAATCATCTGAGGCTTCAGGGAATCATAATGTCTTTGCTGGTGGAAGGTCTTCCTGGATGCTGATGGTGCTGCCTGGTCAGGGTGGTGGTGGCTGTGGCAGTTTCTAAAATAGGACAGTAACTGAATTTGCCACATCGATTGACTCTTCCTTTCATGAAAGATCTCTGTGTAGCATGTGATGCTGTTTGTTTGATGGCATTTTACCCACAGCACTTCTGTCCAAACTTCTCAAACCCTGCACTGCTTTATCAACTAAGTTTACCTTTAAGTCAATGCAGTTTGGTAAAAATAAATAAATAAATAAATAAATAAATAAAATTATCTTTTGTTGTCATTTCAACAATGGTCACAGCATCTTTACCAGGAGCAGATTTCTTTTCAAGAAACCACTTTCTTTGCTCATAAGAAGCAACTTCTCATCTTGCATCTTGCGTCAGTTCAGTGCCATCTTCGGGCTCCACTGCTAATTCTCGTTCTCCTGCGGTTTCTACCACATCTGCAGTTCCTTCCTCCATTGAAGTCTGGAACCCCTCAAAGTCATCCGTGAGGGTTGGAATCAGCTTCTTCCAAACTTCAGTTAATGTTCACATTTTGGCCTCCCATCAATCATGAATGCTTTCAATGGCATCTAGAATGGTGACTCCTTCCCAAAAGGTTTTCAGTTTACTTTGCCCAGATGCATCAGAGGAATCATTATCTATGGCAACTACAGCCTTATGAAACATTTTTTAAATAATAAGATTTGAAAATAGAAATTACTCCTTGATCCACGGGCTGCAGAACGGATGCTGTGTCAGCAGGCATGAAAACAGCATTAATCTCCTTGTATGTGAGGAGATGCATTGTCAATAGTGATATTTTGAAAGGAATCACTTTTCTGAGCAGTAGATCTTAATAGTGGGTTTAAAATATTCAGTAAACCATGCTGTAACAGATGTGCTGTCATCCAGGCTCTGTTCCATTTATAGAGCACAGGCAGAGTAGATTTAGCATGATTCTTAAGGGCCCTAGGATTTTTGGAATGGTAGATGAGCACTGGATTCAACTTGAAGTCTCCAGCTGCATTAGCCCCTAACGAGAGTCAGCCTGTCCCTGGAAGCTTTGAGGCCAGGAATTGACTTTCCTTCTGTCGCTATGAAAGTCCTAGACGGCATCTTCTTCCACTGGACGCCCGTTTTGTCTACCTTGAAAATCTGTTTACTGCAGCCACCTTCATCAGTGGTCTCAGCAAGTTACCTACTGCTGTGTAACAAATCACCACAAACCAAACAGCCTTAATCAAGCCTTGGTCTCTCACGGTTTCTGTGGGGCGGGGATCCAAGCCTAGCCTGGCCCACGTGATCCAGCCCTCACAGGTTGGAAGCTGCGGGGAGCAGCGGCCCGTGTTCACCTCTGTGTCCGCCCACGACCCCAGCAGCACAGCCCAGGCCCCGGCACACTCCAACCGCTGCCCCCTCTCAGCAACCCTGTGTGCCCTGCTGCCCCTCCCCCCCAGTCGGGGGTTGTCCACACACTGCAGGGCAGGACCGCTGGCAGCAGCCACCTCTATCCCTGGGGGCAGAATGGGAGCCGGTCACAGACCCAGGCCTGCCGGTCAGGTCAGGTCAGGCCTCAGCACCGCGGGGGGCCCAGCGGGCGCTGCTGGAGCTGGTGCTGGGCTCTGGGGGGCTGTGCTGTTTACTTTGTAGATGTTTGGAATTTTCCATTACAAGAAGGTTTCAAAAAGAAGCTCTTAAACCAGGAATGAAAGGGTAGTTCTTTCACTTGCTAAAAGGCATTTATAAAAACAAGCAAACAACTCACCACCACTTGAAAGGGGGAGATTCTCTAGAAACAAGCCCAGCCCAGGCACAGGCAGCCCCGACCCTGGAAGGGCAGTTAGGACACGACCAGCACCTAGGCCACCGAGGGGAAGAGCAGGCGTCACTGCAGAGAGGAGAACACGCCTCCTGATCCATGGGGACTAGGAAGGTGTCAGTGCAGGCGGCGGTTAGACCAACACAGAGTCATTTTCCCTCCTGTGGCCAGCAGTGAGCAGCTGTGGTTTTCAGAAACAGACCATGTACAGAAGTAGCAAACGCCACCAAGGTGCCCAGGAATCAGTGAACTGAGATGCGTGAGAACGTCTGTGGTCTGTTTTCCCCACGTTCACAGGCCCAGTCTGTGCCCATCACATTCCATCAGGGATATTCAGGGAACCGACAGGCCCATCGCACCGTGAGGACTGAGGCCCAGGAGGCGGGTCGCTGTCCAGGCCACGCCACGCCACGCCACGTGGCCAGCGACCTGGGGCAGGGCCGGTGGAGAGAGGAAGTGGCCTTTGACGCCCAGCACGCTGCGGGCTCACACGTGAGGGGCACTTCGCGTTAGTATACCTGTAATTCCATGTAAGAGCCTGTGCCTCTCCAACCACGGGGAAGAACCTCCTACTCGGGACACTGAAGTTGATAAACGGCCCTGCACTGAAAACGGGTTCCGAGAAGAACCGGGAAAAGACAACCGGGAGGAAATATTTGTCACACACTTACCTGACCATGGACTAGTGTCCGGAATAGACGAGAACTCCTAAAAACCAGAAAGACACGGACAACCAACCAAAATGACACAGGCTCGGTCCTCCGAGCAGGGAGCCGATGTCCGCTGTCACCAAGCATAGTATGGGGGCCGACCCAGACCTGGGGGGTGGCAGGATGAGTCTCACCCTTGCAGATGGCAGATTTGCTCATAATGCGGTGCGTCAGCCAGAGGGCTGGAAATAACCCAGACGCCCAGGATGGGGTTTCACAACAGGCCGTGGAGACGCACGGCAGGGTCAGCACTGACCGGCTTCCAGCACGGCGGTCGCCTGACGGCAGGGGCCGGGCGGGTTGGAGGTGGCTCTTGGCGGCGCAAGCGGTCAGTACTGCGCTTTACCATGTCTGGACTTTGCAGTGCTTTCGTGCATGTCCAGTACCACTGACCAGGGCACCCCAGACCCAGACTCGGCCCAGCACTTTGCGCATTTCTAATAAATGTTGGTTTTACAAGGTGTTTAAAGGAAGAAGAGAGACCAGCTGAATGAACACTGCCCTCGAGCTGCCTCTTGCCCCCAGGGCAGCAGCCACACCTCCTGGACTGGCCCACGGTGTTGTGGACGTGAGACAAGAGCTGGCCTCAAGCAAGGGTGTGGACGGCTGTGGCTGCGTGTCCCCAAGTCCCTGATCGCATGACCAGGGTCTTGTCCCAGGCCCCACGGTCATCACGCAGCCACAGTGGGGCTGTCCGTGGGGCAGAGCCCGAGACCCACGCCCCCCACGGCTGGGCCGACACTCACCAGCTTCACGCAGATGACGAAGGGTGGCTGGGCTGCTCGGAAGTGCAGGACGGGAACCCGGGGCTTGGGCCTTTCCTGGGAGATGGGAGATGGGCCGTCAGCCCTGCACCAAGTCACTGCAGGCTCGTTACAGAAGGGAGAGAACGCCCCTCGTGGTCACGCGGCAGATGAGCGCCAGGGCCCAGGCCAGGAGCCGTTCAGGGCTGGACGAGGTCTCCACCACCCCCTGCCTGGCCACCTGCATGACCAACCAGGATGGGCCGATCTCGAGGCCCAGCGAGCATGCAGGGGGTCCCCCGAGGGATGGGCTCGCTGGGCACCCTGAGGAGCCAGGAGGCAGCGTCTGCCAGGTGGGAGGAAGGCTCAGCCCAGGGGCAGGGTGGGTGACCCTGACGGTGCGGTGATGCGGCCCCACACACCTGAGAGTCCTCGTAGCAGTAGAAGCCCTTCTGGATCTTCTTCTTGTCGATGTCACAGAACGCAACCACCTGGGGGGAGCACAAGGGGGGAGCACAAGGGGGGAGCTTGGGACAGGCCGGGCCTGTGCTGCGGGGCGGGGGCAGATGCAGCGGGGGAGGGACGGGCCCACCTTGCGCCGGTTGGCAGCAGTGAGGCTGCGGTACAGCCTGCGGCCCTGCTTGCCCGCGTTCCAGATGGTGAAGGTCGCCCAGTGAGGCAGGGCCCGTTCCTCCAGGAAGTGGACGCGGTGGGTCCAGATGGTGCTCCTGCGGCACAGAAGGGGAAGACAGGCCGGGTGCTCCCACACTGCCTCTCTGCCCTCACGGCCTGGCGCGCGCGCACTGCGGCTCACCCTGCTGGGAGGGGCGGACAGCAGGCCCAGAGGCTGCGTGGTGTGAACCCCAGGGCCCAGCCCACTCCCTGTGGGGCCGGCACCCTCCAAATGCCCAGACATCTGTGTCCGTCAGTGACTCCTCCAGTGCAGGGCTCGGGCCATCTCGCTGTGGGCACTGGGTCCGCGAGAGCCACCAGAGCTACAGTGGCTGTGCCTCTGAGCAAGACTGGTGCGGTTTCCAGTCCTGACATCTGGTGGGTTTGACTGTTCAGCGATTACCGCTGCTGGATCCCCCCACTGGAAACGCAGATGTTGTAACTACGGTTGTGTGGAGCTGCGGTGACGTCAGCAGAGAACTCCCCAGTGACTCTGGGGCTCATGCAGGGGAATAACGTCCTAATCCCAGGCCCCGGCCAGTCCCCCGCGTGACCATTCACCACTTCATTTCTGAGAGAAGCACACTGGCAGCCTCACATGAGAAAGACTTTTGACGCCGTTTCCCTTTGGAGAACTAGAGATGGCCGGGACATGAGAGGCAAAGGCCAGTCGTGGGGTCAGTGCAAGTCCCAGTGCGTTCTGAGTGTGGCAGAAGAGGGACGTGCCTCTCGGGGGTCCTGACAAGCAGGGGACGTGTGCAACACTCCAGGACTGCCCCGAGAATTCCCAGGGAATGCAGATGGCACGTGCACATCTGTCCACTGTGCACCACGGAGCAGGTGAAGTTCTAGGTGGGGCAGGTGGCAGGAGCCATGGGCCGGGCTGGCTGGCACCTGTACGTGCTCAGACCTGTGTGACCTGGCGGCCGCCTGGCTGACCTCCCACCCGCTTCTGACCCTGGGGCACCCCCTCTGTCTGCATCAGAGGCCCTCAAGAGGAGGGGCCATCTGGTCCCTCTGTCAGCTTGGGGGCCACGGGCTCAGGCCCTTTCAGGGAAGTCCTACCTGGAGGCCCCTTGTCCTCACCTGGCCTTCTGTGGCCACCTCGAGGAGCTGCTTCTTCCCTCAGTGCTGCCCCTGCCTGGGCCACAGGGAGACACCCGTCCCAGTTAGGGGCCCCAGGGCAGCCCCCAAAGCATGTACACAAGTGCGTGTGTGCGCCCAGTGTGTGTGCACATGTGCAGTGCGTTGTGTGTGTGTGTATGTGTATGCATGTGTGCAAGGACAGCTTCTGCAGAGAGCTGCCTGGGACGCACTCGTGAGATGGCTCGGTTTATGACGGGTTCTGACATCTTGTCCGTGAACAGGCTGGTCTGTCGGGCATCTTGAGGGGGGACAAACCCTGATCCTCCCTGACTCCACCCACAAGATCAGTTCGGAGGGACTGTGGGTCTGTACGTGAAAGGAAAACAAAGTTCCAGAAGAAAACAGACGACCGCTGTGGCCTTGGGGTGGGCAGAAAGTGCCACCATCCAGGACAGACTCTGCTTGTTGCAGACGGGCCGGGGGGTGCTGCCCGTCTACCCAGGACCAGGACCCCGAACGCGCACGAGCCCCTGCCTCCTGGGTTCTCTTGGGTGGTCTCTGGTTTGAAAATGTCGGCATATTACAAGGACAAAAAATTTAGAAATAGCCATGATGCAAACATCTGTATTTTGCCATGTTTCTGTTCAGGAGTCTCATTTTTCTCATTTTTTTAAGTTCTCATTTCATTAGGGAGAACAGGCCCCTTGGGCACCCCCTGCACCTCTCTCTTTACTGCTCAGCAGCAGCCAAGGCCTCGGCTTAGGGCTGGGAGGGCAGGAGCCAGGTGTAGTGCTTTCCCCACCCACAGGCCAGCACTTCTGGAACTTTCTGGGAAGGACACAGCACTGCGCTGGGAGGCAGCTGTCCCAGGTCAGAGGCACAGGTGGCCGAGCAGCTGGCGTGGGAGCCCGTCAGCATCGCTGTGTCACTGAGGGGGCGTGCTCTGGCGGCGCGGCCCCACGCGTGGTGCAGGTGAACACCCGAGTACCCGAGACCGGGTGATTTATAAAGAGCAGTAACGTACTTCTCACGGTTCTGGCGGCTGGAAGCCAAGATCAAGGCTGGCAGGTTCGGGGGGTCTGGGGAGGGCCAGGTCTCTGCTTCCGAGATGGCACCTTGTTGCTCTGTCCTCCGGAGGGGACGAGCGCCGTGTCCTCACGCGGAGGAAGGGCCAGATGGTGCAAAGGGCCCAAGTGGGTTCCCCCCAGCCCTCTCACAAAGGCATTAGCCCTCATGACTTAGGCCCTTCCCCAAGGGTCCTGCCTCTTAATTCCACCAAAACGGGGTGGTTTTCATTCTCCCATGAACTTTGGGAGACATGCAGACCAGGCACCATTGACAGGAGACCGTACACCAGCCACAGTGTAACCAGGCCACGCAGCGCCACGCGGCACCAAAGGTGAGTGAGCTGTGACAACACACGTCCACACAGGCAGATCTCAACTACAATGCTGAGTAAAAAAGCAATTTACAGAACAGGCGGGATGCTAAACTTACATATTTTAAAAGCAGTATGTTCAGAGAGACATATACATGGAGTAAAAGTATAAGGAAATGGATGATATGACAAATACCAGGTTCGGGGGGTTGCAGGGATGGGTAGTGTTTAATTTCTTGAAGACATTATTCCTTTGTGTCTTTTGGTAATTCTGAAGTATTTCTGAAAAAATGTTAAATGGTATAAAAGCTGACCCTTCTCAATAAATAAATTTTAAATAAAAAGGACACAGTCAGGGAGCTCTCTGCAACGGGAGACTTTTTGAGAGAAAATCTGCACAAATTCAACTCTTTAGCAAGCCTGAGACTATAATTAAAGCTCATTACCTGTGAGGTGTCTCAAAGGTGTTTAATCCCATACAGAAACTCACATGAGATCACCTCTTTTGTGTTGTGGGTGGCAAAGCCTCATACTGAAAAAAAAGTTCAGAACACAAAGACGGCTTTATCTCGTGCAGACAGTGAGGTGCGTGTGGCCTGCCGCCTGGTTTCTCCCGAGATGGGCCGCTCCCGCCACACCGCGGGCTCGGGGTCCTGTGGCCACTGCCCAGAGTGACTTGTGATTTTAGACTGAGTGCGCAAAGAACCCTTCACTCACGTCAACTCGCACGCAGTGAACCTTCAGGACGCATCGCAGCGTTCCACAGTCTGCCAAAGACCAGGCAGCCCTGAAAACACCTGGCAGAACCTTGCCCAGGAAACCACCTCAGTATTTTACTCACCCCAAGCTTCCAACTCCATTTATGGATGGTGGGAGAAGGGTTACTTCCTCGGAGAAACACTTGTCAGATGTTTAAAAATTTTAAACTAAGGTATAATTTACACCGTACAAGGTGCACAGATTTTAAGTGTATAGCTCAGTGGGTTACGGCCAATGCAGACATCCGTGTCACCCGCACCCCTGTCCAGACACAGAGCGTTCCCAACTCCCTGGGGAGTTCCCATGAACCCCTTTCCCCAGGAGAAACCACAGTTCCAACATCCATCACCACGGTCCAGGTTTTGCCTCTTGGAGAACTTGATATAAGTAGACGCCTACGCTATGTGCGCTTTTGTGTCTGGCTTCTTTTACTAACCATATTTAGAACATTACTCCATGTTCTTGTGCATATCAGTTTACTTTATTACTGAGAAGCACTGCATCACAGCAGAATTTGTGTGTCCATTCATCTGCTGATGGGCATCTGTGTTGAGAAATGTTTTCATTTATCTTGGATAAACACCTAGAAGTGGAATTGCTGGGTCGTAAGGTAGGTATGATTAACAACAAGATGCCAAACTATTTTCCAAAGAGGATACACCACAAAGAGGATGTTCACACTCTTGAGAACAATGTAGGAGAGTTCTGGTGTCCCATGTCCATGCCAACACTTGGAACTGCCAGACATTAAGTTTAGCCACTCTAGTGGTGTGTAGTGGTTTCAGTTTTTGTTTCTCTGATACTAACAATGATGAACACTGCTTCATTTGCTTGTTGACCATTTATATGTCTTACTTTGTGAAGTATCAATGTCTGTTCAAGTATTTTGCCTATTTTTATTGGATTGTCTCTTTATCACTGGGTTGTAGGGGTACTTTACATATTCTCCAGATTACTCCTCTGTTAAATATATGGATTATGAATATTTTCTCCCAGTCTGTGGTCTGCCTATTCATTTTCCTAATGGTGTCTTTTTATGAGCAAAAGTTTTTAATTTTGATGAAGTCCAACTTATCAATTTTTAAATTGTCATTGATTCTGATGTCTTCCACAACAAGTCTTTGCTAGTCCCAAAGTCATGATGATATCCACTGGTGTTTTCTTCTAGATGCTTTACAGTTTTAGCTGCTTTTATATTTTTACCTAAGATCCAAGGTGAATTAACTTTTCTATACAGTGGGAGATAGAAGTTGAGATTCACTTTTTGCCCAGTTGCTCCACTTGTTGAAAATACTGTCCTTTCTCTATTGAATGGCTATGGAAACTCTGCTGAAAAATCAATTGATTGTGCCAGTGTGAGTCTGTTTCTGGCTTCTCTATTCTATGTCACTGGCGTGTCTGCCCACCTTTACGCCACTGCTGCGTCGTCCTGACTGCGGCACCTTCAGAGTAGGTCTTAAAATCGGGCATTGTGAGTCCTCAAATTTTGTTCTTTTCAAGATTGTTTAGGCCATTCTGGGTCCTTTGAGCTTCCATGTGAATTTTAGAATCAGATTATCAATTTCTACAACGAAGCCTGCTGGGACTTTTACTGGGATTGTGTCAAATCCGCAGGCCAGTGTGGGGAGAACTGACACGTGGACAACACCGAGTCTTCCACTCCATGAACCTGGCATCTCCCTATCTAAAAGTCTTATTTTATGTCAGCAATTTTTTCGTAGTTTTTGGTGTAGAGGACGTACACATGCTGTTAAATTTACCCGTAAGTATTTTGGTTTTGATGCCACTGTACATTTTTTGAAAACCTGCATTTTTCAATTGTTTATTGCTACTTTATAGATATATATGTATATATAATATACAATTATTATATTTCACATATGTATAAAACTGAACTTGTATCCTGGAAAACTTGCTAAATTATTGGTTGTGACTTCCTACAAAACACAATCATGCCATCTACAAATGATGATAATTTTATTTCCACTTCCTAATGTCTGCATCTGTTCTTTTGTCTTACTGCACTGACCTTCGATAAAACAGTAACCAGAAGTGGTGAGAGCAGACACCCCTGCCCTGCTGCTGGTCTTGGAGGGGTAAGCATTTGGTCTTCCATTGTTAACTACGAGGTTAGCTGTAGGTCTTTGGAGATATTTTCAGATTGACAAATTTCCTTTCTATTTCTAGTTTGCTGATTTTTTTTTAAAAAACCATGAACAGATTAAATTTTATCAAATGCTTTTTCTGCATCTATTGGGTTAATTATGATTTTCCTCCTTTATTCTGTTACTGTGGCAAACTACACTAATTGATTTTTCAATGTTAAACCAGACTTGTATTCATGATGTATTATCCTTTCATGTAAAGTATTTCTGAACTTTATTTGCTAATATTTTATGAATGATTTTTGCTTCCATTTACCTGACAGGTATTGGTCTGTGATGTTATTTTCCTGTGATGCTCCCGCAGCATATTGGTATCAGAGTCATGCTGTTCTCATGCAGGGAGTCGAGTTCCCTCATGGCACCCAACTGCTCTCTCTTCTTCTCTATTTTCTGGAAGAATTTTTGTAAAACTGGTACTATTTCTTCCTTAAATCTTTTGATAGAACATATCAGTAAAGCCATCTGGCTTGGCTTTTCCTTATGGAAAGTTTTAAAATTACTAATTTTTAATAATTATTTATTCTTGAAATATCTGTAGAATCTGTAGGATAACCCCTCTTTCATTCCCAGTACTGGTAATTCTGTATCTTCTTTTCTTTTTACAATCAGTCTTGCTGAGGTTTATCAGTCTTACTGATTTTATGTCAAACAACCAATTCTTGGTTTTGCTGATTTTCTCTATTGATTTTCTATTTTCAATTTCATCATCTTCCACACTTACTCCTTTCCTTCTATTTACTTTGAGTTTACTTTGCTATTGCTGTAATAACTTTTTAAGGTGTAAACTTAGATAATTGCTTGGTTTCCTCTTTTATAAGCTTTTAAAGCCATAGAATTACACTGTAAACACTGTTAGCTGCAGTCCACAAGCTTTGACACAATGTTTTAATTGTTATTAAATTTTTTTTAAAATTTCCTTTGTGGTTATTTTTCCTTGACTGCTTACTTTCCAAATCTTTTGGATTTTCAAGATGTCTTAATGATTTCTAATTTAATTCTGTTTGGTTGCTATATATTGTTTGTGTCCCCCCAAAATTCACATTGAAACTTTGGCCCCACGTGATGGTGTTGGGGTGTGGGGCCTTTGGTGGGTGATTAGGAATTAGTGCCCTTATAAAGGAGGCCCCAGAGACTCCCCGTGTGAGGACGCAGCGAGAAGACAGCCGTGAGAGCCAGGAAGCAGCCCTCACCAGACCGCGCATCTGCCGGCTCCCAGACCTGGGACTTCCAGCTCAGAACTGGGAAGCGGATTTCTGTTGCTTATAACCCCCCTGTCCACAGCCTTCTGTTACAGCAGCCTGAGCGGGCAACACAGTGGTCGTAAAACATACCCTGTACAACTCCAGTCATTTAAAATTTATCAAGACTTGTCTTATGGTCCAAAATGTGTATCTTGGACTTGAAAAGAATCTATATTCTGCAGTTGAGTGCAGCGTTCTGTAAATGTCAGTTAGGTCAAGTTGGTTAACAGTGGTGTTCAAATCTTTATCATTACAGATTTTATTACTTTTTTTTGTGGGAGACAGGGTGTTGCTCTGTCACCCAAGCTGGAGTGCAGTGGCATCATCACAGCTCCCTGCAGCCTCCAACTCCTGGGCTCCAGCATCCTCCTGCCTTGGCCTCTCAAAGTGTTGAGATTACATGTTGCACGACTGTCGCTCTGACTTGGGCAGTGCATAGGCAATATATGTCACCAAAGTGTTTGTACCCCCATAATATGCAAAGTGTTGAGATTACAGGCGGGCGCCACCATGCCTGGCTAATTTTTCTATTTTTTAATAGAGACGGGGTCTCAGTCTTTCCCAGGCTGGTCTCGAACTCCAGACCTCAAGCGATCCTCCTGCCTCAGCCTCCCAGAGTGCTGGGATCACAGGCTGAGCCCCCGCCCGGCCTTCCCCTACTTCTGTCAGTTACTGAGAGAGGAGTGTTAGAATCTCCTGCATTTCTCTATTTCTCCTTTATTCCTGTCAGCTTTTGCTTCATGTGTTTTAAGACTCCTCTCAGGGGCACACACTTAGGATTGCTACATTTTCTTGTTAAGTGGCCTTTTCCTCCAGGTGTGTAAACCACACCATGGAGTCAGGTTCATGACAACAAACTCCCTAACAATGATGCTCTGCTAAAGCTACTGTATCCAAATTCAGATTTAACAAAAGGCAAGAGAAAAAGGCACATTCTTTTGCTTAAAGTTGTAAACAAAGAAGCTAAGTTTTTTAATGTTGCATAGCACTTGTGCAAAAGTTCAAGGACCACCAGAGTCGACACGGATGCCCCATAAACGCCCGTGCTGTGGCAGCGCACACTGGCCCTCCCAGGAGAGGCGATTCCCACTGGACAATCCACAACCCTGCAGTGAGTGTGGACTGTGTCCAGGGCAAGAACAGAGTCAACTCTCTTCCAGAAACACAAAGGCAGGACCCTGCGTCAAGCTCTTCACAGGGGACACCCCGAGGCTGTTCCTCCCAGGGCCTGGGGCCACGAGAAGCACCCCCAGCGGGACAGCAGTGCGGCAGCAAGGGGCACACGTGACAAGGAGGTGGGCTGACGCTTGTTTCTCACACTCAGCTCAAACTAAAGAATGGCAAACGCGCCCCTCCTTTCTTCACCCTAACTCCCCCATCCTTCTGCCCGGCCCCCAGAACAGCAGCCTGGAGCCCATGCCTGGCCTACAGGCCCGTATGGAGAAGAGGGGACCCTGCTGGGCCTTCTTTCCCCACCCGGCTTGCCCTCCTGGTTGCCCTGATGCCTCAAGAGGAGGGTGTCCAGGCAGCCCCGCCCCAGCCTGTCACCCCAGGGGACGTTTGCAGGCCTCACTTTGAGAGTCGTGTCAGGTTAAATCAAGTGAGAGCAAGGTTTCAAAAGGACACCCAGCACAGACATTTGCCTTCCTCCTGGGCTTCTCTGGCCCCTTTGGGAAATGCCCCTCTAAGGACACCACGGTGCTCTGTACCTTGACGTACCACCGTTTCCCCATTTCCTACTAGACTCTGAGTCTCACGCAGAGCCCTGACCATAGACACCTGTGTCTGCCCCGCCAGCCCTGGGCCTTGACCATGCCGGCACCTCAAACACGTTCCCCAGGTGCTTCCAGGCCAGCCGGGACCTACTCACTCGAGGATGGCGTGTGTGGCTGCGTGCAGGTGGTAGCGGTAGAGGAGGAGGCTCTGGTCCACCCGGAAGACCCCACCGCCCTTCCTGAGGTGTTCGTAGAAGAAGAGCAGGTCCTCCGGCACACCCTGGAAGAGCGAGACAGAAGCAGGAACTGTTGCTGGTGTTTCACTCACGCCAGAAAAACGTGCCTGTTCCAAATGTGTTACACGTGTGCGTTAATTCAGGTGATCAGAAACTGGTGAAAAGGCTTTTGTTGCCAAGAAACCAGTTTAGAGGCTCAACAGGGATGTGGGGGGATGGCCACAAGGACAGGATGTTAGCAGTTGACATTCTTAACAGGTGGGAAAGATGGATCCTAAAACAGGCTGGGGGAGGTGGAGAGCAGAGGGCAGAGGGTGGGCTGGAACTGGATGGTCTTTGTGCTTGGTTCTACCCAAAGTTCACTCTGTTGTGCAGAAAAGGTCTCAGTAAGGGGTGGGGGGACAGGGAGCAAGGAAATGGGGTGGGGCCCAGGCCTGAGGTCCCTGCACAGCCGTCTGTCCAGCTCCCTCCACTGTTTCCCACCAGCAGCCGTGGCCCTGGCTTCAGGCTGGGGGTGTCCCGCTGGAGGCCAGAGGTCGGGGACCCAGACTGCCCACAGTGGAAGCAGGACAGTGGTGTGGGGGTGCTCACAGGGAACCCGGCTGTGGGGCAGGCGCAGCCTCAGGCCCTGACGTCACCTTTGCTCACTATGTCCTGACTCAGACACTTGAACCTCAGCCGACGTAGGTGATTCACCAAAATGGGGTTCTGCCCTAGAGCCTTCTGCAGACATTCCCTCTGGATTCTTCTGTCTTGTGAGAACTTGGCCCTCCTTCCCCGTTTGGAGAAGACCCTGACCAGGAGAGAGCGGCGACCCCTGCCCTCTGCTCACACCCCCTCCTCAGCCCAGGCCTGAGGCCGTGTGGCGGTCGGTCTGGGGATGGCAGCTCTGGGACTCAGCCCTCAGGGGACCCCCTCCCTGGTACAAAGGCGCCTCCTCTTGAGCTTGGTGGGCCAAGTCTGGGCCTGTCTGGGCCAGGGCCTCAGCGGGTCAGGGGATGTCTGCTGGAGCCTGGGGTAGCCCAGCCTGGCTCGTGAACTCTGAAGACAATTTAACAGCAGGTGCAGCCAGCTTCCTCGCTCAGGCCCGGACGTTGCTTGCACAGGGAGAGGGCCACATCCGGGAGGCAGCTGGACTCGTCCTGCTTCCCAACACTGATCTAGTCCCAGAGTCAGCTCTGAAATGCTATGTTCGTGCCCAGCCTGCCCACCTCAGTCGTTTCATGAAGCCACCCTGACTTGATCACAGCCAAGAAGTCTATACAGAACTTTATGCTTTCAAGGGATCTGAACACCACCCTTAAAGCAGCAACGACGAAGCAGCCTCCAAGGAAAGGACCCTTAATGCTGAAACCCACAAGCTCCACCAGTCTCATTAAAGGTGTAAACGGCCTCATCCCCAATGTCAGGGGAACGACTGAGTAAATCAGAACACAGTCACTTGGTGGCACGCTATGCAGCAAGTGAAATAGTTTTTACAAAGACCATGATATGAACAGATTTATAATAAAATACTAAGTTAAAAAACAGGTGTCAAAATTATGTTTACAGTTCCACTAAAAGTTTATCCGCAATAAAATAAAGACAAAGGAATCACAGAAGCTCAGAGCAGTTGTGCAGGTGCTGGGTTCACGGGTAATTTAGGGTCAAGGTTTCCATGGCGTAATGATTAGCACATTTGCCTTAAACAGGTAATTTAGTCATTTTTTCTTTTTTCTAATTTTCTGTGTTTTCAAAAGCCCTTTAAAGAGCATGTTGGAACCTTGAACACATTACAGGTTTAGGAGGAGAGAAAAAAGGTGTTTGCTCTTTTCGTGACCAAGAAGAACCCAACCCTTGGGGTTTCCTTATTTTCTAGCAAAAAAAAGAAAGAATTTAGGTGAAGGAGGTGCCTGGGTGGTGCCTCTGCTCCCCATGAGGAGGGGAGGATGCTGGCAGGCGGGGGGTTGCGTCCCACTGATTGTCTCTCCACCCACCCAGCTGCTGCAGCATCCGAGGGACCTGAATGTTGTTCTCACATCTCATAATGAACCTGGGATTCCTGGGGGGAGTGGGTGTCCCCGTGACCAGGCTGTGGCAGGAGGAAGAGGAGTCACAGCTCAGAAAAGAGTCAAGAAGACTGCAGGATAACTCAGGAAACGTGGCCACCTACACCCAAATCCTTCCACATGTACTCCAAAATCTGTATGTATTCACAAGGACAGATGTGATCACAGGGCCATCAGCAAGCACAATGCTGCCTTGCGAGCTGCAGTGGCCTTTGGGGATGGGAGAGTCCAAAAGAGCTGCAAGAAAGAGAAGTCTGAACCGAAGTCGCTCTCAGGAAAGGCCCGCCCAGCAGCGCTGCTGAGGAGGCTGGTGGGGCAGAGGCTCAGGAAGGGAAGAAATTCAACCCTCCTCCCACAGCCCCTTCCCCTGCACAGTGAGTGCAGGAAGAAGCTGCACTCACTGTGCAGTGACAGAAGGGGGCGGCCTTGAGTTAGGTATCAGGCAAGCCAGGTCTGTCTACAGAAGTCTTCATCTGCACAAAACTGTACAAGAAGAAAACTGAAAACGGGAACCAAACACTTCCATGGATAAAAATTCAACCCCTTCCCTCTCAATAACAAAACCCAAACCATGAAACAGGAAAAAAAAAACCCTGTAAATAACTCCCCGAGACAAATTCCACATTTGAGGTATGGCGTGGGGGAGGTGGAGACCCACCTTCAACCGGACATTCAATGACTAAATGCAAAACTGGACCCCAAGAGGGGGAAGATATAACAAGGTGGCTGAAGACAGCAGACTGGTGCCCGGCGGGGCAGGAGGGAGGGGTGAGGACACTGCTCCCGGGCACTGGGCTCTTTGTGGGGAAGGAAAATGTTGTAGCCTTAGATCGTGGTGATGACTGTGCATCCTTATGGATTTGCTAAAATACACTGAGTTGCACGTTTTAATAGGTGATTTGTGATATGTGAACTATACTTCAATAAAGCTCTTAAATAAAGTTGGGTTGACCGAGCTCAAAAAGGAAGTAGAAGAAAAGAGACAAAATTATATGAGAACTGAAGACTAAATGACAAGATCCTCAAGGGAAAATAGATTTAAATAAAAACTGAATAAGGGACAGTGGAGAAAGATAAGAAAGTAACAAAGAAAATGAAAATTATATAATTAAAGAAGTAAAAGGGTTTGAGAGAAAGCTGTTGAAATGGAAGACTAAGAAAATCTAACCAATGTGTAACTGGAGTCTTTGAAACAGAAACAACACAACGGAACGCAGCTAATATTTAAAACTACAAGCCAAGAAAAACTTTCATAAATAAAAGCATGTCTGGTTCTACACATTGAAAAGCTGCACCAGATCAACTTTAAGACAAATCCTAGTGAAACTATTAGACTTTAACAATAAAAAATAATTCTCAGAGCCTCCAGGCAAAAAGGCCATGTAACTTACAAAGGCAACATTTGATGGACATCAGATTTCTCAAGCAACACACACAGCAAGCGGAACAGCACTGCCAGACACTCAAGGCAGAAAGGCCTGAGCCAAGGATTTCCTGTACAGCCAAACCTGCTCTCAGTATTTCCTGTACAGCCAAACCTGTCCTCAGTACCAGGGTCCAGAAACACGTTCTGAACGTGCAAGATCTCAAGGAACATCGCAGCTTCATCAGGCCAAGCGGTGACTGGACAACCCTCAGCAGTGACGGTGGATGTTGAACGTAACTGCAGAGACAGAGACAAGGTGGAAATGACTGCATGGACGTTCACCTCCTGAAACAAGCAGAAACAACGCAAGGCAAATGGCAGAACAGGATGGGAACGAGGGAGGACAGCAGGACAATCTCACTGACCGTTGCAGAGGTAAGTGACAGTCGAAATACCAACACCTTTCACAATGTAAAAACCAACTAGACCATAGAAGGCTGAATAAAAAAACATGGGATTAAAAGGCATTTGAAAAAGGGTTAAGTACAGAGATAACCACTAGGACAAAATAAAAATATTCTTTAATACCCAGAGAATTTTTAAAAATACAAGAGTAGGTGATGGCTCCTGACTTTGGCTGGCTGAGCAGACGACAGTGCGAGTTCTGTGTGCGACGCAGCCTGGCCTGAGGGTGGGGCTCAGGACGCAGACACTGTGGGGGTGAGGGGAGCAGGGTCACACAGACGAGACAGAGGTAGAAACCCCAAGTCCTGCTCTGAGGAGCCTCAGGGCAGAATTTCGGGCAAGCAGGGCAGCTGGAGGTGAGGGGCGTCTAGAACGAAGAGACCGAAAGTGGAGGAAATACTGACAAAGTGAACATCTGACAAAGAACACCATCAACTCAACTGTGCAGAGACCACCCTCTGAAAAATGGGCCAGAGACTTGGACACTGCACAAAATAACAGGCGAACAGCCAAATATCATGTGAGAAACTGTTCAATGCCATTAGTCATTTTGGAAATGCAAATTAAAAGTACAGTGAGAAATCACAGAACTCCAACCAGCATAGCCAAGATGAAAACGCCAGACAACACCGACAGTCGGCAGAGTTTGAGCAGTGGGGGCTCACACGCGGGGGGAGTCAAGCGGCACTGCCTGTGCAGAAAGGGGGTGACCCAGTCCTAGGCATTTATCCAACAGATATAAAAACATATCTAAAAAGTGTCTGTTGTGGCTGGTGGCAGTTTTTCTGAGTACCAGGTCCCTCCCATGACAATGACAAGCCTTCTCCAGGCCAGGCCTGCCCTCACAAACCTGTCTGAACCAAGAAAACATCATTTTTGTTACTTTACTTCTTATTTAAGGGCTGGCTACCCACAGGGGACACCCAGCTGCCTCAGCTGAGCCATTCCCTCCCAAACACGGGGAGCCCCACGCCATCACCACCCCAACTCCGAATATCACTCACCTCTGACCCTCCCACCCTGCCTCTGTGAATGCAAAACTGGATGCATTTTCCCAACTAAAAGTCTGTACATCTTGCAAGGGCAGAGCGGCTCCGTGTCTGCAGGGCGGTGGTGGGCATGTCCTGGCCTGGGGACAAGAGGAGCATGGCAGGGCCCAGCCCAGGCCTCTCCTGATGCCCTTGGTTCCAGGGACACATTGCTGTGACAGCCTGGTGGGGCAGGGGACAAGCTTTGGGCAGACATGTGGCTCAGGTTCTGGTGCACACAGCAGGCCAGTCTCCGAGTGTATAGACAGGAGAACAACACTGCAAGCGCCAGAGGCCAGGTGAGACACACAGAGCTGACCCAGGGAGTCATGAGTGTGGCTTGTCTCACTTTGGGGAAGTTCCCAGGAACAGCCTAGCCCCAGGACAGGCAGAGCAGGACGACTGTGCAGTGGAGCCGCCCTCCAGGGTCAGGGTGACCATGGGTAACTATCCTGGCCATTTGATGGGGCAGGGGCAGTGTGGAAGCTGGCCTGTCCTCCCAACGAGGCAGGGGGGACCAGGAAGGGGGCAGCAGGGACCATGTGGTCCCCATCAGCTGGTGAACTGCTGACCCCATTGCCTAGATAAGGAAACTGAGGCTTAAGGCAAGAAAGATGGACTTGGCCCAGGTCTTGAGGGCAGGAGGTAGAGGCTGGGCCTGAGTCACTGGCCGCCTCCTCTGGCCTGGGGTCTCCAGACCCCCCCAGGAGCCTTGTGCCCAGACTGCTGCCAGCCTCTGTGCATCCTGGCACCTTCCTGCCAGAGACCAGCGTTGGCCGAGAATGGCCAGCTCCCTGCAGGTGATGCTCCAGCTCAGGGCCCTGGGTCCCACAGGTAGGTGAAGATGCAGAGGACAGGGCTGGGTGCGGTGTGGACAGACTGCTGCGGGTACAGCCCTGATGGGGAGGACGGCCTCCTCTCCCTCTGTCAGCCCCGCTGACACCTTCCACGTCCTGTGCTTTCCCACACATAGCTTTTAAACCAGGATGAGGTAACCTGGAGTCCAAAGCCAGGGAGACTTCACCAGGCAGGTGTAGATCAGGTGCAGGTGCCCTGGGCGTCTGCAGCCTTCACACAGAAATCCCCTGCTTGCAGCAAAACAATCGAGAGGCTTGCGGGCACAGCAGGAGGAGGCTGGGAAGACCTTCACAGAAGACAACTTCCTGAACACTAGAGCCGCAGGTGCAGGTGTGTCAGAGCTAAGAGCAGCCAGGTGTACGGGGAACCCACACACAGATGACAGCTCCCCCACCCAGAGGGAAGAACCCACAAGAGGACCCGATTCCCACATTGGCACTTACCTGACCTCCCTCGTCAAATGGGCCCACGTGGGAGAACCATGCTCGAGAGCAGAACCAGGTAGGCATGACCACCGTTGGGCCATTTGAGGTAAAAACCTGCAAGCAATTAATGTTGACATCAACAGAAAAGAACAGCTTGTCGCAAACAACCTACTTTCCACAAAGTGTCATTCAGAAAGAGACAACGAATCTGCACGTCCCTTCTCCACAGGGACAGGGTTCAAGGGACTTTGCCACCGGACCAATGGTGTCCGGCCCAAGGCGGAGAGAGGGGGAGCGGCCAGGCGCAGCCCCCGCAGGTCGTGTTCCTGCGCTGACGCTTGTTGGCTATACTGAATGAGGAGGACTCCCCTCTGCTTTTGACACCAGTGAAGCTCATGTGCAAACTGAAAAGAAACATGCTGCTTTTAATCACGAGAAGAAAAACCTGAAATAGCATAAAAGGATATGGATGATGACGAGACTACTTGGATGAGACGCAGAGACTTCTGGAAAGACACAAACCATCAAAAATGACTCAAGAACAAACAGAAAATCTGAACTGATCTCTAACAAGTCAGAGATCGAAAGAGTAGTCAGGAACCTTCCCACAAAGAAAAGCCCAAGGCCAGATGGCTTCTCTGGTGAATTCTACCAAATATTTAAAGCATTAACACCAATCCTTCACTAACTCTTCCAAAAATAGAAGAGGAGGGAACACTTCCTAACTCATAAATGTCCCATTTTCATGGAGTGAAAGACTTAATATTGTTAAGATGACAATAATCCCCAATTGATCTACAGATTCAAAACAATCTCATCAAAATTATAGCTGCCTGTTTGGAAGAAAATGATAAACTAAACCTCATAAAGAAATGCAAAAGACCCAGGATAGCCAAAACAATCGTGGAAAAGAACAAAGCTGGAAGACTCATACTTCCTTGATTTAAAAACTGACTACAAAGGTACAGTAATCAAGACTGTGTGGAATTGGCATAAGGACAGATATAGCTGTGAACAGAATAAAAGAGAGAGTCTAAAAATAGACCCATACATTTATGATCAATTGATTTTAGACAAGGTGCTAAGACAATTAAATGGGATAAAGAACAGTCTTTTTGACAAATGGTGCTGGGCACCACGCAAAAGAATAAAACTGGATCCCTACCCTCTAGTATACAAAAATTAACTAAAAATGGATCATAGACCTAAATATAAGAGCTCCAACTGTAAGACTTTCAAAAGAAAACACAGGTATAAATTGTAATGACCTTGGATTAGGCACTAGTTTCTTAGATATGACACCAAAAGCATGAGCAACCAAAGAAAAAAACAGATAAGCTGGACTTTAAAAGTTTTGTGTTTCAAGGGACACTATTAACAAAGTGAAAAGACAACCCAAAGAAAGGGAGAAAATATTTGCAAATCATATATCTGGTAAGGGTCTAGTATCCAGAATATATAAAGAGCTCTTACCACTCAACAATAGAAAGACAAACAGCCCAAATTTTTTAAATGGGCAAAAAACTTGAATAGACATTTCTCCAAAGAAATATACAAATGGCCAACAAGCACACGGAAGGATGCCTGACATCATCAGTCATTAGGGAAATACAAATCAAATCCACAGTAACATACTGTTTCACACCCCACACCCACTAGGATGACAGTAATAAAGAAGACATAACAACAAGTGTCGGTGAGGACATGGAGAAGTTGGAACCCTCAGTACACTGCTGGCGGGAAGGTAACATGGTGCAGCTGCTCTGGAAGACAATCTGGCAGGTCCTAGAAAGGTTAAACACAGAGTTACCGTATGACCCAGCAATTCTGCTCCTAGGCATATACCCAAGAGAGTAGAAAACATATGTCCACACCAAAACTTGCAGGCAAATGTTCATAGCAGTGTTATTTGTAATAGCCAAAAAGTGGAAACAACCCAAATGCCTATCATAATAGATAAGCAAAATGCGGTGTACTCATACGATGGAATATTAGAGTCATAAAATGAAACGAAGTAGGGGTACATCCGTAACATGATGAGCCCGGAAAACACGACGCTAGGTGAAAGAAGCCAGTCACAAAAGGCCACCGTGTGTGATTCCATTCTCAGGAAATGTCCAGGGGCTGGGGATATGGAGGGATGGGGAGTGACTGCTAATGAGGACAGGGCTTCTTTTTGGGGTGATAAAAATTTTCTGGAATTAGATAGTGGTGATAGTTACACAACTTTGTAAACATGCTAAAAACACTGGCCTGTACACTTTAAAAGGGTGATATATATATGTATGTGTGTATGTATCTCAATAAAGATGTTATTAAAAAACACTACATACAGGACCAATGCCAAACTCAGAATCCAAAACAGATGTTAATGCTGAAGGAGATTAGTTTAGCAAGTAGCTCACAGTCACGTTACAACAGAGGACATCTGGACTGATTCCAGAAAATATGTGAACGTCTGGGAGGAAACACACCTAAACAAGAAGAGTGGCCACCAATGACTGGTGGGACCACATGTGATTTTTTTTCTTTATATTTTTCTTACTTTCTTAATTTCTTAAACAAGCAAGATTACTTTTCTAGTTAAAGAAAAAGCTAGCTCCACCCTGAGGAAGCATTTTTTTGTAGGAAAAAATCTGGGAAAAATATATGTAACCATAGAATTGTAATTCTATGTTCAACGCAGGTCAGTGTACAAAGAAAACACTTGAAATGTTTTATGAGTGGGTCCATTAATTTTGTTTCCTTAAAGCACTTCCTGGTGACTAGGATAATATATGCTCATTGACAAAAAATAGGAAACATAATGCAGGAAAACCTAAAGCCATCCCCGACTGTCTCACTCAGAGAAAGCAATTATTAAATTTTGGTGTGTGTTCTTCGAGGCTTTCTACCTTCACAGAAAAATCACAGGATTCACAGTGCTGAGCGTGCACACCCCACGCCCGCACCTGGCACCTGTCACCTGCCGTGGGGCGTTTCCAAGCAGCGCCCATGGGCAGCCTCACCCGACCTCCAGGGACCGCGGCCACAGTGGTTGGGACCCCCCCGCCCCGGTCCTCCCACGCCTGACCGGGACCTGAGCTTCTGTGGGTGTGGACGGTGGCTCCTCGTGGGGGCACGTCCTGGAGCACCCGGGAGCCACAGGGCGGGGTCCGCACGCCCCACGTGCCCCCCAGCCGGGGCCACTGTGCGTCAGGCCCTGCACCCAAGGCAGCCTCTGCCCCACCCACTGACCTCCCCCCTTCCCTCCTGCCCTCCTCCTCCCACCCACCGTTTTCTCTTTGGCGGTGCAGGAGGAAACGAGTCTGGAGCGGTACAAGCCATGCAGGATACTGAGGTTACTGACGATTTATCAAAGTTGTCCTCCCCGTCGAGGTCACGTAGCCAGACCAGCGTCCCAGTGATGGGGACGCCCCGCAACGCTGGGCCAACTGAGACCCTGCCAAGTGTCCGGGCGTTGAGAGTTTTTAAACGTGGCTCCCAGCAAGACAACATTTGTGAGGTTTCAACAACCCTTTTAGAAATTTGCTGGCGCAGAGGGCCCCGTGTGTCCTTGCGGAACCAGGAGCCATCAGCTTCCCCTTCCATAGAACGGGCCGCAGCACCTGCTCCCCTGACTTCACAGGCCTCATTTGAGCAAAATGAGGAAAATGACGACTTGGGCAGACGTCCTGGCTTTGCAGGCCCAGGGTTTCCTTCAGCAGTGAACGCTGGGAGTTTCTCAACAGGACACTCACCTAAAGGCCAGCCCCTGCCTGCCCTCCGCACAGAGAACTGACGAAGGACATGCAGGGCCTGGGGCTGACCGCCGTGGACAGCAAGTGTTTGTCGAGGGCAGCTTCACCTGAGGGTTTCTGAGGATTTTCAGTAATTGCCGAAACACCACTGTCACAGACGTGAGGGCCAGAAGAAAACACAGGAGGTCACAGCAGCACCTCCTGGAGTGGGGGTGAGCCCCTGGGCTCAGGGCGTCAGACCTGCAGCTGCAGGATGTGTGGGCCTGCACCTTGCAGGACCTGCCCCACCTGCCTCTGAGAGCAGAGTGCCTCTCAGGGTCTAGCCGATGAGGCCCTGCGTGCAGCCCCTGTAGGTGCCAACACAGTGACAGATCGCAGGATGACGATCTGTACCTTCACTGTACCTTTGAAGGTGACACACCGAGTTACAGCTGTGGAATGATAACTCAACATCTGCACAGTGGTCCCACGTGGCAGATATTACTTTAAGCATTTTAAATATGGTATGAAACCACTGAACCCTCTCCAGGACCCTGTCAGGTTTCACAGATCAGGAAACTGAGGCACAGGGCACTAGGTTAGTGCCTGATGCCATGTGGCCAGTAAGAGGTGAGTCTAGCTTCAAACCGGCTTTGGAACCATGTTCCTCAGAACCATGCCACCTCCTGGACACAGCACCCAGCTCACAGCCTGCACGCAGGCATGGGTGTGCAGAAACCAACCAGAGCTGGGAAAAGGGCACCTAAGTGTGAACCACACCTGCTATTTCAGAGAGTGTGGGGGGAGCGGAGCTGTGAGAGGAGCAAGGAGGTCTGACTTCTGTCCAGGAGGTGAACACGTCCCCCACAGTGACCAGGACAACCCTCACCAGCCACCAGGGCCTGGCTTGGAGAAGCCCCATGGGAACATCACCAGGACCCATGGACGTACACGCCTCAGCCTAGGCAAGCCTGCTCTGGGCTGGTTTCCTTCCTCCCGGCCAGTCTGATCTGTCCTTGTCCCTAAGTACCATTCATCACGTCTGCTTTTAGGCCAGGGTCATAAATGCCCTGACAGCAGCCTCTGCCCTGGGTGGGCTCCCACCTCGGCCGCAGTCCCTCAGTACCACGCGCTGGCTGGGCAGAGAAAAGTCCTCCAAAGCCACCACCCACCATGACCCAAACGTGCTACTTGTTCCCACCACCCTGCAGCCACAGCTACTCAAGAGCAAACCTCAAGGTGGGACACACCGATGCGAGGCCCCTGGTGCCCAGCCGCTCAGGCAGGGGGGCAGCATCGGTTCTCCCTGCAGGTGCCCCACGTTCATATCTAATCCCCAATCCCAGGAGGATCCACTAAAACGGACCACGTGCTTGGTGAAATAAATCTCCATAAATTTAAATGGACTGAAATCGTACAGAGTTTGTTCCTCAATGACAACTGAACCAAAGTAGAAATCAGTAACAGAAAGAAGTCTGTAAAATCCTCCAATATTTGGAAATTAAGCAATGTCCTTCTGCATAACTCGTGGTTAAAGAATAACTAACAAGGCTGGGCACCGTGGCTCACACCTGCAATCCCAGCACTTTGGGAGGACGCTTGAGCCCAGGAGTCGAGAGCAGCCTGGGCAGCACAGCGAGACCCTGTCTCTACAAAAACAGGAAATCAGCCAGCGCGGCGGCGCCTGCAGTGGGAGGGTCCCCTGAGCCCAGGCGTTGGAGGTACAGTGAGCTGGGCCGCCGCTGCCGCCGCCACACGCTACCTGGGCCACAGAGCAAGCCCCGGCTCAAGACAAAAAAAGAAAAAAAAGAATAACTAACAAAAGAAACTGGAAAAAATGTTTTTGGAAATTTGTTTTTTCAGAAAATACTTCGAACTGAATGGAAACGAAAGCAAAACATTAAATTCGTAGGTTGCAGCTAAAGCAATGGTTAAAACGCTTCTATTCGAAAGAAGAAGGGTCAAAATCAATGACCTTGGCTTCCACTTTCTGCAGCTGGGAAAAAGGGCAAACTAAACCCAAAGTAAGTAGAGAAGGAAACGCAAATAATATAAATTAATGGAATAGAAAACAACAAAGAAAATCAGTGAAGCAAAAAACTGTTTTCTTAAGAGATACATAAAATGGACAACAGTCTCGCTAGCCCAGCAAGGACAAAGAGAGAAGGCACAAGCTGCCAAAACCAGCGGGGAGGGAGGGGACATCGCCACCGACCCCACAGGCATTAAAGGGCAGTAGGAGACTGCGGACAACGTCATGCCAGGCAACTTCGACAAAACTGACCTATTCCTTAAAAGACACAAATTACTGAAACTGATTCAAAAAGCAGAAAATCTGAATAACCCTGTATCTTTTAAATAAATTGAATTTGCAGTTAAAAGCCTTCTGACCAAGAAAACTGCAGGCCCTGATGACTTCACTGGTAAGTTACATCAAACATTTAATCCTATACAAATGCTTTCAGGTAGGAAAAGGGGACAGAACAAACCCCGACTCATTTTCTGAGGCTGCCGTTACACTGATACCAAAACTGAACAAAGACATTACTGCTACAAGAAAAGAAAACCAAGCAATATCCCTCATGAGCTCAGACACAAAAATTGTTTTAAAATATCAGCAAACTGAATCTAGCAACATATAAAAGCATAATATACCATGACAGAGGGAAAAACGCAGGTTCCCCACCACATGACAGACACACTGTGCTGTGCCAGCCTGGAGTGCTGGCAGAGTTGTCACAAAGTAGGCCAGGCAGGTACTAGCACAATTTGGGGGTTGGGGGGGCAGTGCCCAGCACTTTCCTGGGTGCCTCAGCACTTCTTGCCTTGAAACCTCCAGCTCAGACTGGCCCCGACTGGGTTAGAGCTGCTGTGTCTGTCCTGCAGGGCCCTTTAGCCCAGAGTAATACTCAAGTCCCCGCGGGGTGGGAAGTTGTAATACTCTTAACTTACCGTGGTTGCGTGACAGCCCGTGATGGTGGCATTGTGCCTGCAGGATTTGCTTCACTGTGCACAAGCAATGAGACAACGTAAAACTCTGAGTCGCTCCCTGGGAAGAGATTTAAGGCAACACCACAGGGTGGGCACATGCGGATTTTGCACGCAAGAAGCTCCTGTGGAAGAAATTCCTGTGCCGCCCAGGGAACAACCCCTAATAAACTCACCTAACTCCTCAAGCTGCATTTGTCTGAGTCATTCTTTGGTCTCTCGACTCCTCCTCAGTCTGGGGGGTGATTTTTATGGTTTTTATATACTGTCCTGGCATTTTCCAGACACAACAACCAGCTAGGCTTCATCTCATGAACGCAAGGTGGATTTAACATTTGTACATCAACGTAATTTACAGTATCAACAGACTAAAGAAACAGAACTGTACAATCACCTCTATGGATTCAGAAAAAACATTTAACAGAATCCTCACACCCATTTATGACGACACCTTTAAAGCCAGCTTTCAAAGGGAACTTCCTCAACCTGATAATGATATCAGTTCTCACTTTACCACTGCCGCAGGCCCTTAGAGTTCAGATGGAGGGTACGCCGACTCAGAAGTAAGAAGTAAACTGTTCTCATCCACAGAAGACATGGTAGTGATACAGAAAATCTTAAGAAACATAAAAAAAATCTACTACAAATAAGCGACTTTAGCAAGTCTGCAGGGCTTGACAAAGTCAATAGGTAAAAAGCAATTGTATTTCTATAGACCAGCAACCAATAATCGAAAATTAAAATTTATACCACAGTACATTTACAATAGCTTCAGAAAACAGGATTTGCTTAAGCTCAAATTTAACAAAATACATGTGAGATCTGTATAAAGCACTGCTGAGAAAAATTAAGGAAACCTAAAATACCATGTTCATGGTTGGAAGATTTTATATTGCCAAGATGCAAACTGTCCCTAGAATTATCTCTAGATTCAATGTAATCTCAATGAAATTAAGAGTTTTTAATAGAATTGACAAGGTGATTCTAAAATATATATAGAAATACAAAGGACCTAGAATAGTCAAAACAATTTTGAAAAATAAGAACCAACTTGGAGAAGTTACACAACTAGATTTCAAGATTTCTTACAAAGATATGGTAATTAAGACTGATTGGTATCAACTTACGGGTAGACACATAGCTCAATGGAGCAGAATGTGGAGGCCGGAAGTAGACCTGCACATACGCACACGCTCCACTGAGGTCTGCTGAAGACGCTGGGAGTTGGGAAGACAGTCTTCTCGGCAGGCGATGCTGCAACAACTGGATGTCCTTATGGAGAAAAATGACCCTCAACCTTTGCCTCATACCATACACAGATTTCAAACCTCAAAATGGATCACAGTTAGCAGAACTAAACATAAAAGATGACACTATAAATCATCTAGGAGAAAACATCCACAATCTTGAGGTAGGCAAAGGTTTCTTAGATAATACACAAGAGCACAAATTATAGAAGAAGAAATTAATAAACTAGACAGTATCAAAATTAAAAGCATTGGTTCCTTGAAAGATCCTGTAAAGAAAATGAAAAGGAAGCCACAGACTGAGACAAAACATCTGCAATACATACATTTGACTAAGGACCTGCACCCAGCATGCATTAAGAACTCTTACAACTCATTAACAAGAAGACACGCAACTCAGTCAAAACTGGGCAAAAAACCAAAAACACCTCCCTCCCCAGTGTAAATGACCAGTGAGTACACGAAAAGATGCTCCATCGCTGCCAACCCCTGGGCCACGGAGGTACCGTAGGGTTCCTATGCAATCTGACGCCACCGCTGATCTGACAGGAGGTGGAGCTGAGGCGGTGATGCTAGCACTGGGGAGCAGCTGCAAATACAGATTATTATTGGCAGACAGTTTTGACTGCACAGAGGCCATTACAAATCAATTGCTTGCAGACTCACATCAAAACCCTCTTGGTGAGTGGCAAGTGACAATTAAGCTGCATCTGGCCGCAGGCTTTAAGTCAGAATCTGACACTTATTTTAGTCCATGTGTGGCCCACCCATTATTTTATTTACCATTTCTGTCTGCACCTCTTTCTTGCACTGCACACTTGTCTCAGGCACAGTTTTGGTAGCCCACAAGCTAACCCTAGCAAAAATGAGTAAAAAACAAACGTTGCTGGAGAGCTTCTTTGAAAAGGGGGAAAGACCCAATGATGAGACAGCAGAAGACTCTAAGACTGACAACAAAATGGAAGCTGCATTTAAAAGAAAATACCAAGAGTCCTACTTAAGTTACGGGTTCATTGCAACAGGTGATTCACATTCTCCAAGCTGCTTTGTGTAATATGTGGCGACCGGCTATCCAGCGAAGCCACGAAACCTTCAAAACTGCTTCACCATATGGAGACCAAGCACCTTGCATTAAAAGACAAGCCTTTGGAGTCTTTCAAAAGAAAAACACATGAACATGAAGAACAGAAGCAATTTTTGGAGGCCACCACTTCATCAAACATGTCTGCACTGAGAGCATCATTCTTAGCAGCTAACCACATTGCTAAAGCTAAGAAGCCCTTTACTATTGGTGAAGAGTTGATCCTGCCTGCTGCTAAGGACATTCGCTGTGAACTTTTAGGAGAGGCTGCAGTTCAAAAGGTGGCACGTGTTCCTCTTTCAGCTAGCACCACAACTAGGTGAATTGATGAAATGGCAGAGGATACTGCGGCACAATTGTTAGAGAGGACAATGAGTCACCGTGGTATGTAGTCCAGGTTGACAAGTCTACCAATGTTGACAACAGGCAACAACGCTTGTTTTTGTGCGATACATTTTTCAGGAGGATGTGCATGAGGATATGTTGTGTGCACTTTTGTTGCCAACCAACACCACAGCTGCAGAACTATTCAAGTCTTTGAATGATTACATATCAGGAAAACTGCATTGGTCATTTTGTGTCGGTATACCCACGGATGGAGCAGCTGCCATGACTGGACGGCTTTCTAGTTTTACTACTCGGGTCAAGGAGGTTGTTTCTGAATGTGAGTCTCTGCACTGCATCATCCGTGAGAAATGCTGGCTAGCCGAAAAACGTCACCTGAACTAAACAATGTTTTGCAGGATGTGATTAAAATTGTCAACCACATTAAAGTACATGCCCTTAACTCACGTCTGTTCATGCAGCTCTGTGAGGAGATGGAGGCAGAGCACACACGTCTTCTTCTGTACACAGAGGGGAGATGGTTTCTAAAGGTACATCACTGGCCAGAGTTTTTGAGTTACGAGAGCCGCTCCAGAGATTTCTTTTAGAAAAACAGCCACCACTGGCAGCACATTTCAGTGACACAGAATGTGTTGCAAAATTTGCTTACTTGTGTCACATAGTCAACCTGCTCAACGAGCTCAATCTGTCACTTCAGGGGAGAATGACAACCGTGTTCAAGTAGGCAGATAAAGTGGCTGCATTCGAAGCCAAACTGGAATTATGGGGGTGACGAGTGAACGTTGGGATTTTGACAAGTTTCAAACATTAGCAGAGACTTTGAAAGAGACTGAGCCAGGGCCTTCTTTCTCCCAGCTGGTGCATGGTCACCTATCACAGCTTTCAAAAGAGTTTGGGCGTCACTTCCCACCACAAAGACCTCGGACCTGGGAAGGAATGGATCTGTGACCCATTTGTGGATAAGCCAGGTGAATCGACTTTGTCTGTGCTAGAAGAGGATCAACTGCTTGAGATCGCAAATGACGGTGGCCTTGAAAGTACATTCGAGACAACTTCAAATCTCCATACGTTCTGGATCAAAGTCAAGGCGGAATATCCTGACGTTGCCACTAAAGCACTGAAAACCTGCTTCCATTCCCAACTTCCTGTCTTTGTGAAGCAGGGTTTTCTGCAGTGACAGCAACCAAACGAGATTACGGAGCGGACTGGACACAAGCAACACACTCCAGGTGTCACTGTCTCCCGTCACCCCCAGATGGGACCGTCTAGTTGCAGGAAAACAAGCTCAGGGCTCCCACTGATTCTGCATCACGGTGAGTTGTGTAATTATTTCATTATATATTAAATGTAATAATAATAGAAATAAAGTGCACAGCAAATGTAATGCGCTTGAATCATCCTGAAACCATCCCCCCCACCCTGGTCCATGGAAAAACTGTCTTCCACAAAACCGGTCCCTGGTGCCAGAAAGGTTGGGGACTGCGCCCCATGTGACTAGTCACCAGGGAAATGAGATTTGGGGAGGGGGAAACCATCCCATGACCTCATCTCAACTTGACTACATGTGCAAAGACCCTGTTTCCAAATGAGGCCACAGCTGAGGGACTGGAGTCAGGACCTCGGCATGTCTTTTGGGGGGGGCAGGGGGGCATGATTCAACCCTAACAGCATGGTTTTCACTCACTTGCATTTCAATGTTCCTTCCGGGTCAGTAAAGTGCTGTTTTGCACATAACCGACAGTTTACTTCAGAATCTGAACACGTCCACGGAAGTGCCACGCAGGTGACTATGAATGTCAGGCAGGAAAAAATGTCTGAGAACCACTACTGCAGTACAGCCTTGTCTCACTGTTTATTCCTCTCAATGCCAAGGACTTTTTGCTTCTCTTTCACCCTTGGGAAGCTGGCTGGTTAAGACTAGCCCGCGCCAATGCAGTGGTTCTCAGCTGGGGGTGATTTTGCCCCAGGGCAGACATCTGGTAATGTCTGGAGACATTTTTGGCTGTCACCCTGGAGTAGGGGGACCATGCTACTGGCATCTAGTTGTAGATGCCAGGGATAGGGGAATAAAATTCTACCTGCAATGAAATACCTCTATACCCTCTAAGAATGTTAACATTTTAAAAACCGACAATAGCAAGTAAAAATCTTACACAGTGCTGAAGGGAAGGTAAAACAGTGTAACCACTTTGCAAAACAGTTGAGCTGAGTTCTTAGAGAATTAAGCAAAGACCTTCCATGCATCCAGCCATTCCATTCCTAGGTATTTACCCAAGAAAAATTAAAACACATGTCCATGCAAAACCTGTACACAAGTGTTCATAGCAGCTTTATGCAAAATAGCCTAACGCTGGAAGCAACCCAAATATCCATCAACAATAAATGGGTAAAACTGTGATAGGCATACAACGGAATAGTCCCTGGCAACTGGGTGAACTACTGGTAAAGGCAACAACATGGACACAGGCTGACAGCATCCTGCTGGGTGAAAGAAAGCAACCACCATGTACACACCGTGGGATTCACAAAAATGGGAGTTCTAACCCCACCTACAGGGGGAGAGAACAGATCTGTGGGTGTCTGGGGCTAAGGGTGGCTGTGGCTTGACTGCAAAGGCACAGCCTTGAACAAAAATTTTTTTAAGCCGGGCACAGTGACCCGCGCCTGTGGTCCCACAGCTATGCGGGAGGCTGAGGCAGGAGGATCGCTTGAGCCCAGGAGTTCAAGTTCAAGGCTGCAGTGGGCTGTGATCACGGCTGTGAACAGCTACTGCACTCCCACCTGGGTAACACAGTGAGACCTCATCTCTGGGAAAAAAAATTTCTTCCTTTTAAATCTTTGAACATTTTAAAGTGAAACAATGCAGTTCTGCAAGATATGTAACTTCAAGCATCCTACATCTTGCACATCCACATTTTGGGGCTTCTGCATTGTGATGGGTGGGTGCCCACCATATGGGGTGGCCACGTGGGATGTCGGGCAGGGCCCTCAGAGGGTCCTGGAAGTCAGGCCAGGTGTAGCCACAGCACCCAGCACCTGCTCCTGCCAGGGGGCTTGGCACATTGGTAAACGCCACGTAAGGCACCCTGAGGCCCTCTGAGCACCTGCATTTTCTAGCAGATGTAAAACATAAGTCCCAACAAATATGCTCTATAGCTTTCAACCATCAGAAAACAACAGATTCCACACTGTTATTTGGGAACTATTACAAAGCAAAAATTGAGCTTCCTGTTTTCAACTTTGACTTGCCAAAAATCCAGAGGTATTTTCTGGCAAGTTCACTCTGCAGCTGGACATCTGACGTTTCCACTGTTTGCTTGGCTGTGAGAGGAGCCAGAGGAAACACCGCCAGTCCCTCCACAGCACTGGCTGCTCTAGTGTGGTGGCCCCTGGCCACGTGTGGCTACTGAGCACGTGAGATGTGGCTGGTCCCGAGATGTGCCATGAGTTTAGGATACACATGGGATTTGGAAGACTTCGTATGAAAAAAAGGATGTAAAACTTCTCGTTGATTATTTTTATATTGATCACACGCTGAAAGATCAGGCTCCACTGGCTGCTCAGGACCAGCCAAACCCACGGCCTCTTCCCACACTGTCCACTGCCTGGGGGCTTCTGAAGGGGAGCCGAGGCAAGGGCCAGCGGAACAGAGGCAGGGAAGGGCCAGGCTGCCGCTGTGCTGACCGGACCAGACCTGCAGGAGCCAGGAGGGCCTGGGCCTGTGGGGGGGCAGTCGGTATGCAGCACAAAAAGTAGGAAATGAAGATGCCGGAGATTTAAAACACACTATTAACCACCTCGATATAATTGCCAGTTATAGAAGACTCCAGTCAAAAACAGCAGAATACACCTTCTTGTCAAGGGTGTGAGGTACATTCACCAAATAAACCATTTGATGGGTCAAAAACGAAGTCTCATAAATTGGAAAGGACTGTAATCATACAGAGTATGTTTTCTGAGGATAATGGAATTAAGCTGGAAATAAATAACAGAAAGAAATCTGAAAAATCCGCAAAAATTTAGAAATTAAGTCAATATACTTACAAATTTCCCATAAGTCAAAAAGAAAAAAAATCAGAATAAAATAAGAAAATACTTTGAACTGAATAAAAACTTTAAAAAAACAACAATATCAAAATTGTGGGATGCGGCTAAAATATTTAGAGAAAATTTTGAGGCTTGACATGCTTGTTATAGAGAAGGTCTCAAATCAGTGGTCTTAGCTTCCGTCTTAAGAGAGGAGGAGGAAGACGCAAACTCGAAGTAGAAGGGGTGTGACAGGGAGGGAGCAGAAATCCACCAAACAGGAAATGGACAGTCAAGAAAATCAATAGAACCAGAAGCCGATTCTTTGAAAATACCAATAATATTGACAAATCTCTAGCTCCTACGATCAAACTTTCAAGAAACACATAAATTATCAACGTGAGGAACAGAAGAAGGTAAATTCCTGTAGAAACTGCCAACATTGACAGAGAGGAAGGGGACATTATAAACAAGTTTATGCCAATAAATTCGATGACTCAGGTAAAATGGGTAAATTCCTCAAAAGACGCAAATTACAAAACTCAGAAGAAACAGAAATCTGAATATCTCTTATCTATTAAAAACTTGAATTCACAAATAAAAACTGTCATTGGTGCATCTATCAAACATTAAAGACAGACCAACGCCACACAAACTCCTCCCTAAATAAGACAGAGGGGACGTCACTCACTGGGCCGGCACCCACCAAACACCTGAGCCAGACAACAATCATACACCAACCACAGACCACTGTCCCTTTCGAACACAGACACAAAAAACTTCAACACGTTGTCAGCAAACAGAATCCAGCAATATTTTAAGAAAGCAAAATACCCCGACCAAGCGGTGCTCACCCCAGGCATTCAAGTTTGGTTCAGCGACTGAAAATCAATCCCTGTAATTCCCCACATCATCATCACAAAGGGAAACCGTGTAGTCATTTCAATAGATACAGAAAAAGCATCTCACAAAGTTCAATATCCAGTCAAGGTACAGCCTCTCAGACTACGAGGAATAGAAAGGAATTGACTCAACCTGACGACACCTTACCTGTGTGTGAAACGAGCTTTGTCCCCAGGCCGGGAGCCCGGCAGGAAGGCCCACTGTCACTTCCCAGCATCACGCTAGTAGCTTCTACCCACTAAAACAGACATATGAGTAACAAATAAAAGGCATACAATTTGGAGAGAAAGAAGTAAACTGTCTATTCACATATGATAGGATCATGTATCCAAACAACTCTAGGAATATCCCAAAAAGCTACTAGCACTAATAAGAAAGTTTAGTGTGGCCACAGGACCTAAGACCAATATGCAAAAATCACCTGTATTTCTATATACTAGCAATGAACAGTTGAAAATTGAAATTTAAAAAATAATACCATTTATAATAGCCTTAAAATATGAAATATTTAAGGATAAGCTTAATAAAATACATGTATGACCTATACATTGAAAGCTACAAAATAATTCTGAGAGTAATTAAAGAACATCTAAGTAAACTGTTTAGATGTCAACAGTCTTGTCATTGATCTATATAATAAATGCAATCTCAAAATCTTAGATTTTTGGTAGAAATTGACAAGCTGATTCTAAATTCATAGAGAATTAAAAAAAATAGCCAAAATATTTCTAGAAAAGAAGAAAAAAGTTGAAGTACTTACACAATCACGTTAAAAAACTACAGTAATCAGGAGAGCATGGCATCGATGTGCACTTCTACGGGACAAATAGAGTCCAGACATAGGTTCAACTGATTTGCAACAAGAGCGCTAAGACAATTCAACGAGGAGATTATAATCTTTTCAACAGTGCTGAAACAACTGGACATCCGTATGGGGAAAAACCTCAACCCTTCCCTCACACCATGCACAAATTTACCTGAAAATGGATGACAGACCTAAACATAAGAGCTGGAACTATAAAACCTCTAGGAGAAAATACATAAGAAAATGTTTGCAACCTGGTGATAGGCAAAGTTTTCTAAAATAGGACACAAATTCACAAATTAAAAAGGAAATATTGATAAATTGGATTTCATCAAAATTGAAAATATCAGCTCTTTGAAAGACATCAATTAAAAAATAGGACAAATCACATACAAAGAGAAAATGTTCACATCTATATGTCAGGTGCATGTATCTAATAAGGGTCTAGTATCCAGAATATATAAAGAACTCTTACAACTCAATAACAAGACAGAAAGATTTAAAAATAAAAACGGGCAAAACATTTGAACAGACACTCTGCAGAAGCATATGAATAGCAAATAAGCACACTAGTCACTGGGGAAATGAAATTTAATAGCCCAATACGATGTTCTACACACAGACTCGAAGGTGCCCCTGCCCCGCAGGAGCTGGGATGAGGTGCCCATACACCTGGCAAGCCTGAGTGCTGCACCACTCTCTTTTCATGGGTCCTTCTTGTGGCCTGAGACTCCTGAGAGAACCTTCTGGAGTGTTATAAGATTTCCGTATCCTGCTCTAGTAGTGACCACACTGTGTGTGCACACATGTGCATTCAATTTGTGCTGTTTGCATGTTATACCACCCATAAAAACCAAAATACTGGATGCGTCACTTTCTTGGCTGGACCTGTCTGCTGCTAGAATCTGTACAGGGTCCCGTCACCCCCCCCCGCCCCCCCCCGTCTCTCTATCTGTTCAGGCTCAGCCTTCCCCAGGCCTCCCACCTGCCCAGTGGCTGCAACACCCCTCAGCAGCCTCCAGCCCACACCTTGAGAAAAGTCTCCACTGCCCTTAGAATAGGGTTCTCACGTCAACCGGACTGAAGCCTGACATCCTCCCACCTCCCCACCTGACCCCACATGCCCTCTGACCTCTCTCCACCAGGGAGGAATGACGACATCCTGGCCCTGTGGCTAGACAAGTCCTGGCTGCCTGCATGTACACGTCCCTGAACCACTCGCAGGTCTTTCCCTCCGTGATGCTTACGATGCACTTCCCAAGCACAATCCATCGAGCACAGGAGACGACCTGGGACCCCCTCCAGCCACCTGCTGTGCTAAGCACTAACCCTGACCACCAGCCCCACAGGGGTGAGTGATTCCGCTGCCCAGCAGCCTGGCTCCAGACTCAGAGCACATGGAGCTCGGCTAAACAAGGCCTCGCTCTCATGTGGCTCTGCTGGACCTGCGATGACAACAGTGCAGCTCGCTGTCTCACAGACACCCGTTGGCACGTGGCTCAGGGCCTGGTCTGCAGGTGCCCGAGTATAGGACCTACATCCTCTTCCCCACATGCTCATCCCTCGTCAACCACCCCCTATGGGCGGCAAACGCCCCTGGCCAAGCCTTTGCATTTGTTCACCCTGAGGAACCAGAACAGAAAAGGTTAAGTGCAGTGACCCTCAGGGGTGTTTGTGGGTGCTGAGGAGTGGGGCTCAACAACCCCACACAGCCGACTTCCAGAAATGTGTGCAGCCAGACCAGGCATCCCTGCCGACTCAAAAGCTGTACTTTAACTGGAGAAGTACACGCTGAGAAAACAGCAACTCCTACTCCACAACGTTGCTGGCAGACTTGGGCCCGTGTAGATGGTAATCACTTTTGCTGCAGGGCACGGCACGGGTGCCCCATGATGATCCGTGATGCTCTGGTGTGTCAGTCACATGCCAGAGGCCACAGTGCCCTGGCGCGGCCTGGCTGGCACCTGGTACTCAAAGACTTGCTGAACAGCATGCTGTCTGCTGGTGGTCATTTCAAAGCCTCTCCTTTTTTCTAATAATCACTCCAGAGCTAGAAGAGTACAACGTCCCTGGAAGCCTGGGTTCTCCATGTTGGCAAGGCCCCTCCGGCCCTCCTCACTGGTCTGCCAGGCTGCCCACTTTCTGTTCAAATAGGGCAGTGGTGCCAGGCTGGCTCCAGACACAGTGGTCTGGAGGTGACTGATGCAGCTGACCAGCACAGGTGTGTGCGCGTGTGTGCATGTGTGTGTGTGTCCCCGTGTGGGAGCATGCATGCGTGCATGTGTGAGAGAGACGGAGAGCCTCCTTATGCACACATGCAGGGTGGTGACACTTAGCTAACTCCATACATAACACACTGGATCTGGTGCCACCTGGGGCAGGTGGGTACAGGTGTGTATGCACATGTGCACAAGTATGTGTGTGTGCTTCTGTGTGTGCACTTGTGCAGTCTCTGGGGAGGAGCTGTTTAAAGAGAGTCCTGGTAAAAATACCTCTCAGAATGCTACTGGTGACCTACATTTTAGGAGTATTTTGGTCACTGTGGGAACAAGCACATGAAATGGCACATATACAACAGAGTGAGCTGCTCAGGACAGACTGTGGCCAATTTCTACCCCCACAAACGCTCACGGTGCTGGGGGCTTCCCAGAGGGGGCAGCATCCAGGGACCCCTGGAATGAACCACAGTCTACTCATGCCATAATCTGAACCCCTCTCCAACAGGGCCAGCAGTTAGGGAACCAGATCCCTCCATCACAAGAGCTCCACTGAGATACAGCCAAAACATGAGTGTGACATGGGATTTTTAACCCACCTTTGATTTAACAGCCATGATCTGCATCGTGTATCAATTGTAGGGAATCCACTACAACGTGGAGACCCAGCAGGACCTGTGGGTGGAAGCAAGTCCACACTCAGCAAGACACAAAGGTGCCAGAGGTTGCACGTGCAGCGTGGAGCTCCCACATCCCCAGCTCTCAGTCAGCTCTGCGGAGGCAAGGCTCAGGCCTGTGCAGCGGCGTTGCACTCACTACAAAGCCAACTACAGAAAGAGCTACCCAGATGGTGTCATGAGTGGGTCTGTCTTCTATTTCTAAAGTGTTTTTACATTGCACATCTTTCGTTTCTAGGACTTGACCATTTTGATGAATTATGTTTGTATGTTTTAATTTATAATTAGTTAGTCTTGACCTAAGTCAAAGAATAGCCTCCAAAAATTTAGTTTGCTTAGGTAATCCACGTGTTGATCACCTCTGAAGCAAAAAATAAAAAAAAAAGGGGGGGGGAAGCAATATTTCAGAAACTGTTTCATTGTGCACATCCAGAGGACATTATCTGGAAACTTCTCAGGGAGAGCCCTTTTCATTTTTTTATCCAGAAAATATAAAGGCTTGAAATGACATGAAAGACCATTACTTTTAAATTTATTCTGCACATTAGATAAAATGTCTAGGTATTCTTTTCTTTACTTCATTCCAGCTAGTTAATGCATAACAAAGTAAATTAATTTGGTATAAGGTAAAATCACTTTCTAGTTCATGTTTAAAACAAACTCCGCTGGTGCCTGAGCTTAGAGAGTCAATGCAGTCCCTATCAAAATACTGACATCATTTTTTGCAGATCTAGAAAAAGTAATTCTATGTTTTGTGTGGAACCAGAGAAGACCCTGTCTAGCCAAAGCAATCTTAAGCAAAAAGAACAAATTGGGAGGCATCTGTCTACCAGACTTCAAACTATACTACAAGGCTATAGTAACCAAAACAGCATGGTTCTGGCACAGAACAGAGACACAGACCAATGGAACAGGACTGAGAACCCAGATATAAAACCAACCTCATACTGTCATGTGATCTTTGACAAATTCCACAAAAACATACACTGGGGAAAAGATTCCCTATTCAACAAATGGTGCTGGGAAAACTGGATGGCCACATGTAGAAGACTGAAAGTGGACCCACACCTCTCACCTCTCACAAAAATCAACTCACAATGGATGACAGATCTAAACCTAAGACATGAAACCATAAGAATTCTCGAAGAAAACGTTGGAAAAACTCTTATGGACATTGGCCTAGGCAAAGAATTTATGAAGAAGACCCCAAAGCAATCACAGCAGCAACAAAAATAAATACATGGGACCTGATCAAATTGAAAAGCTTCTGCACAGCCAAGGAAACTATCACTAGAGTGAACAGACAACCTACAGAATGGGAGAAAATATTTGCATGCTACACCTCTGATAAAGGGCTGATAACCAGAATCTATACAGAACTTAGGAAAATCAACAAGAAAAATTCAAACAACCCCTTAAAAAGTGGGCAAAGGACATGAACAGAAACTTTTCAAAAGAAGACAGAATAATGGCCAACAAACATATAAAAAATTGCTCAACTTCCCTAATCATCAGGGAAATGCAAATCAAAACCACAATGAGATATCACTTAACTCCAGTGAGATTGGCTCATATCAAAAAATCCCCAAACAACAAATGTTGGTGGGGATGTGGACAGATAGGAACACTCATACACTGCTGGTGGGACTGCAAATTAGTACAACCTCTATGGAAAGTAATATGGAGATACCTCAAAGAATTAAAAGTAGAATTACCATTTGACCCAGCAATCCCACTACTGGGTATTTACCCAAAGGAAAAAAAGACATTCTATAATAAAGACATCTGCACTCGAATGTTTATAGCAGCACAATTCACAATTGCAAAGACGTGGAAACAACCCAGGTGCTCATCAATACACGAGTGGATTAATAAAATGTGGTATATATATACCATGGAGTACTACTCAGCCACAAAAAACCAAGGTGAATTAACACATCTGGTATCCTGGATGGAGCTAGAGCCCATTCTTCCAAGCGAAGTATCACAAGAATGGAAAAACAAGCACCACTGGTACTCACCATCAAATTGGTACTAACTGATCAATACTTATCTGCACACATGCCAATAATATTCATCAGGGGGTGGGCAGGTGGGAGGGGGGAGAGGGGATGGGAAAGCTCACACCTGATGGGTGTGGGGCCCACTGTCTGGGGGATGTTCACGATTGTAGCTCTGACTTGGGCAGTGCATGGGCAATGTATGTAACCAAAGTGTTGTACCCCCATAATATTCTGAAATTAAAAAAAAAAAAAACTCTCAAGCTATGTCTTTCTTTTTCTTTTCTGGCTACTCTAAAACCTGCTAACTTTTCCTATTATGTTGAGATAACTCATTGTTTATGGTATTTGCAATTGAAAGGCTACCTGGAGATCCTGCAGCCAGTTCTAGCCAAGATGTAAACATTGAAAGGTCATTTTGAACTGAAAAAAAAAAAGGGGGGGTAAAAAGGCTTTTAAAAATCAAACTGCTTCACCCAGAACTCTGGCCACAGGCGTAATCAGGTTCCCTATCCGGTAACTGCAGTTTGCCACGTGAACGAGCTCCAGTTCCATCAGAAGGAATTTGGATCCAGTTGTCTTTTACAGACTGGTGAGTTGTGTCACCACCTCATGGCTCGAGTTCTAGGGTAAAATCTATTAGAACTGTGTGTGTGTGTGCGTGTGAGTGTATATGTTCAGGTATGTTTTGTGTATGTCCGTGTATTACATGTTTGTGCTTACATGGTGCTGGACTGGCTTAAAAATAAGGGAGCACTCATAAATTAAACAAACCCAAATGGTGCATGTGAATTTAGTAATCTTTGGTTAATAAACTGGGTTATTATTTTTTAAAAAAAGTAGTATTATTAGTAAAGTAATAGTAAAAATGTTTTCAAATTGTCAGCATGTATTTGTTTTTGCCTGGGTTTTAACAGGCAATTTTATGTTCTTAAAGGGTCAGGGTTTTGACACAAAGGTTATAAAACTATAAACTCAGCCAAAGACAAAATAATCTGTCTTTGTATGATTTTTGATAAGTAGGGTAAATTTAATATTTGGTCTAATGATAATAGCTGAATCTCCTGAGTTATCAACAAAAATACCTATGTGTTTAACTTTAAGGTTCTTAATGAGGTAAAAATGTAGATCTGCCTAAATGAAAAAGTGTCAGCAAATTAGAATAAATAAAACACCAAGTAGATAGAGCACAAAACCAGAAACTTAGGGCCAAATGTTTATGAAGATATTTGGTTTTGGTCTTGTAATTCTAACTGCAGATGCAGAGCTCTCCAACTGCAGATGCAGATTTTGCCACTGATTTCAATGTCTATGGAAAGATGTTTCTAACTCACTCTTTGTGTCGTCTGATGTTAACAGCACTGTTAGGGATTCAAGGCTGTCCTAGAAGTTGTAGCTACAAGAGCTTAAACTGGAATCTTTAGTCTTCCCTTAATCTTCCCATTTTTGAGTTGCCGGCTGGTTACGTGTGCATTATGTTGCTATAACAATGTATTTGCCTAGAAAGAAAAATCCTAAAGTGTTAATTTTTGTATAGTAATTTAAGATGAAAATTAAATGATTGTTAAAATCCAAAGAAAATCTCAAAGGTCTTAAATTAAACTCTTTAGAAATATTACATGTACTCAAGTTTACACCCAAATTGAAAAATGTTTTGAGACTATTTAGATTGTTTTTAAACAGCTTAATCTTGAGCCTCATGTAAAAAAACCTGGTACAACTTTGTGTCACTGTTTGAGGTGTTAAGGATTGGTGCTGAAGGTTTTTTTCAGTCTAAAGTCAAGTAATATCATGCTGATGGGGTTCAGAAACTAAGGCCTAAAATGAAGGCCTCAGAAGCAAAAGTTCTCTGACCTTGCCTTGTTCCTACCTCTTAGTTCCATTTTTCCCTGAAGCTAGCTGGAAAAATCAAAATCCCCCTCCCATAAAGCAGGTCATAAAGGCCAGAACCCCTTTTTCTGAAAGATAGCCATAAAAACTAAAATTATTCTATGTAAAAATTGGCCATAAAGTAATTATCTAACCTACTTTGTTTACCTGTAAAACCCCCATTCCAGCAGGGCTTTGCCCTAAACCCAGAAGGAAGGAATGTGCACACAGAGGCCAGACAGAATCTAGACAGAGAGGCCGTGCTGGGCTCCACTCAGCCTTTTTGTCCAATCATATTTCTACACGGCTGTCCATACTTTAAACATAAAAATGGACAATCTCCCCTGCATCTTTCAGTGTTTATTCTGAAGGCGTCCATGTATAACTTTTAAATTTTTTTCTTTTCCAATTAATCTTCATGTCTGTAAGTTTTTAGCAAATCTTTATGGGAAGAGTGGCCTTTGCTCCCTACAGTTTGACTAAACTTTGGGGGCCAGGGACACTTTGGTCCCTCTAATGTCAATAGATTATGTTTTAGGATGTGGAGTTTCAGAAGGATCTAATTAATTAACACTTTTAAACAGGATATATTCTAAAATGTCTACTATATTTATAAAATTTAGAAATGATGTTATATTGTTTAAAATAACGACTCTTATTAAAATATTTTTTTGTTTCTTTCTTGGTTAAGATTTATGAGTTTAAAAACAATAATTAAAACTATATCTTGATCCCTGTTCTGTGTTATATCTAGTTTACAAGGTGTAATAATGGTTAACAGAAAAATAACTTAATGATATTTGGAATCTAAGTGAACTGTTAAGATAAATAAATTAGATAAGTTAGGTGACTATAATGGGATAAACACAAATGACATTTTCATATGATTTAGAATCTTGAGTCATGATCATGAAATGACTGAGTCATTTATGAAATGCTAAAACATTTTGAGCATAAGTTTATATACCTTTATCTTATTTTTTGTATTTAAGAATAGTAATAAAATTGGGGACTGATAATAGTTCAAAGTTACTTTAACTTTCTAGATTTGATTTTTGTAAGAGTTGACATTATGATTAGTATATGTAGGGGTGGGGGAGACAATTCTATATGGAAAATAAGATTAATAGTTTTGTTGAAAAAGGGATGGTTTCATCTACTTTGTTGATTTTAAAACTATTTTAGATTAGATAGGTAAGTGATGATTAAAATTAGGGTATAAAAGGTTTATGAAAGTAAATAAAAGATAAAGGCTATAAAAATCTTACAAATTGGTTTAAATTAGATGGATCTGTTTATAAGATTTTATTAAAATTAACTTTATCAGTAATACATTAATACAATAAAAAGTATGTGTTATTCTTTTGAACTAGATTTTCATATGACATTAATAGGAAAAGCAAGATTTAAGAATAACAAAGGATTTTTTGTTCACCTTTTGGATAAACTGCAAAAAGCGGGGAAGGAGAGAGAAAGACAGATTCAACTGGCCTCCTAATTTGCATTTCAGTTTGTCTATGTTAGGGCTTATGATTGTTTGGGAAACTGAGTTTCCTCTACCAAAGGATAAGATTTTTGCTTTTTAAAATGTTTGAATTATGAGTTTGGCTAAGTAAATGTCTGTAATTTTATAGTAACCTGCAATCTTGTTTCATGACAACACTGGACAATTTATGACTTTCTGCTTTTAAGCTTTCACTAAAATTTAAAGTTACTAAGAATAAGAATTCTAGTCAATGCATGTGATTCTATACAAAAAGTGCACTAAACAATGTTTTTAATAAGATTACAAAAAACATAAAATGTGTTCTTATTAAATATATATGTAATCTTATCTAATTCAGAGGTTATTTAAAGGTTGAATCAAAATATAGATTTAAGGAAATAAAAATAAAATAGAAAGTAACTTGTGAGTAAGAGAAAGAGATGTAAAAAGGCAATGAGTGTGGAAATATATTTTTTGTAAGAAAGGTTAAACAGAAAGGAGATTAATATTGTAAAGAAAGGATCTTGTCTGGAATTTTTGTCCTAAAATGACTGGTTATTTAGGAAATGGGAAAGTTAGGACAAAACTAAGTTTTTAGACATGTTTTGTAGGTGGTCAGTGAAAGCTGGGATAAAGTTTATAAATGGAATTTATGAAGGAATTTTGTATATAATCCAGTTGCTATAATTTAAAAGGATAAATTTTAATTAAAAGAAAGTTTTCTTGAGATATTAATTTGCTTTTAATGAAATTACATAATGTACTCATTTGGATCCTAAAACCTGTTTCTTTATTAGGTTTTGACTAACTAAAAATCTAAACTTCAAGGGTTAAGGTTTACATCCATATCTTCCTTTATCGCCTTTAGAATCCTTTGATGACTATCTCTCTTAGTTAAATAAATGACCATTATTTTACAGTGGCTCGTGATTCTATTTGAAGAAATGCTTTAAGCCTTTGATATTTGACAGACTTTCCAAAACCCAAATTCTAAATCCAGCCTTTTGACCTCAAACCAATTCTTTATATATTAGGGCCACTGAAGCCTAAGACAGACATATTTAGGCTTATTTGGCATGTTACCTATACAGGAAGCATTGTCAAATATGAAATGTGCTTAACCTTTGTTAGATTATATTTGTATGAACATGTTATTAATATATGTTCCGATGTTATAAAATACTGGTATGTCTTGGTATATGTTATATTATGTTAAATTGACATATATCACAAAAATAACCAAACTCATTTGACAGTTGTCTCTTTAACCATGACTAGTCTAAGTTTTTATTTTACTTTGATTCATCTCAGAAAGTGTTTTTTGTTTTGTCTTGTTTTACTTCAAACTGGCTAAGTCCAAAGTTTACTTCTTCAAGGAAAGTCATGGAAAGGACTAAGTTCTCTTAAATACAGGTTTCTGATAACCTTGGAGATTATATACCCCTGGACTAAAACAAAACAAACTTCCAGGACTTTAATTAGAAAACTGATGTCCATGAATATCACTAACTGAACCTTATGAGACCGAAACTAAATTTTTATGACTTTATTTAAAATGTTACTGATTCTCTTGCCTTGTTTTCCAGAGTCATGACAAGTTTTAAAGAAATAACAAGTTTACATGATATCTCCAAGATTTAAAACTATTGAATCCCGCCTGGCCCAGCCTGTTATTCATTGCCAACGCCCTGTTATGCAAACATCCTCCCTCTAGGCCCAGGGACTTACCTCGGAAGAGGGGGCGTGTGTGAGATTGTGCGGGCTGATTCCCAGGGATGGAATTCGTTTAGACCCTCCAGATCAAGGAGGGGCCCACAGAAGCCTAAACAAACACTAATTGAAAAATTTTGTCTTTTCAGACCACATGGTACATACATCCATCCCAATCATAAAGAAATTTTCCTACTTCCCACAGACTTAGAATTTCCTGAGTTATGGGGTTTGTGCAAAAGGAGATATGACAAGTGGCTAATTTATCAGCCACCTCAGGACAAATTACTAAAGAGACTACAATATTGTGACATGACAGAAGTCTCTAAATTCCTTAGCTTGAATGGTTAACAATGCTTATGTTTGCTACAAGTCTGCAACTAAACCTAAAAATATAATAATTCAACACTTACAAGATGAATTAATTTTATAGTCTTGCCTTTAACATTTTGGTTTTTACTCTTTGTGTTTCCCAGAAGGCTTTAAAGGGTTAATGAGTACCTGCCCACCTCCAGTCCTATCTGGCCTAAAACACTTATTACTGTATTATCATTATATATTTCTTGTAAATGCTATACTGGATACAGCAAAAGGAGAAAAGCCCAATCAAAGACCTGGATTGTAATAGCGGAATAGATCTGATCCAGGATATTTTTTTTTCATACTAAACCTTAGGCCTGACTCTCTATGGCCCTTTTTATAATTGGCTATTAAATCAGGTCAAGTCATGTCCTTCCCCTAAGATGTAACAGTGCCATGGGACCAAATAGACAACTCTAGGAATGAGCCTTCCTAGCTCCATGGGACCTCCTGCTGTTTGGCCTGCACATGCATTCCCTGGAATGATCTTTGGCCAACAGGGGAAACTGAGGACTGAACTCTGATCTTTTCCTTTTGCCTGAATTCCTTTCTAAAGGGGCCTAGTGAGTCACACCCACAAATGATAAAATCTCACTAAACAGGTTTTGTTAACCAAATACAGTGCAGGGTTACTTTCCAACCTGATTCTGGTATAGCATTAACATCATCCAAAGATAGAAGACCCCCTTGTCTTAACCCCAGCATCCCAGCAGATCCTTATCTTAAGGAAGATCCTCCTGTCTGGACCTCCCAAAGTGCTCAGACTTTTCATGTTAACTTAAGCATTTCCTTTCTGGTCTTTTAGACAAAGCCTAACTCTTTTAGCCAACTGTCAGCTAAAGAATCCCTAAACCCACCTGTGACTTGTAAGCCCCCATTTCGAGATGTTCCACCTTTTTGGGCCAAACCAATGTATGCCTCCCATGTATTGATTTATGACTTTACCTGTAAGCCCTGTCTCCCTAAAATGTATAAAACCAAACTGGAACCCAACCACAGCGAGTCCACTTGCTCAAGGCTTCTTGGGTGTGGCTCCGGGTCATGGTCCTCAAATTTGGCTCAGAAAAAACCCCTTTAAATTATTTTACGGAGTTTGGCTTCTTTTCTGTTGACACTTTCTATACGTTAGCAATGAATAATTACAAACAAAAAGTAAACACACAATAGCATTTATAATTGCTCCAAAAAACCTGAAATACTTCGGTATAAATCTAACAAATACACAGGACTTGTATACTGAAAATGACAAAATGCTAACGAAAGAAGTCAAAGGCGATTTCAGTGAATGGAGGGAGGGACAAGCTGTGCCATGAGTTGGAAGACTCAACACAGTGGAGGTGTCAGTTCCACCTGACAACCCTAAATACCTGACTGGGGCAAAGCTCTCAATCAATACAGGTTTATCAAGCCAAAGTTGAGGACACACCCAGGAAAAACACAAACCACAGACAAATCTGTGACTGTTTTTCCAGAGGGGAATTTGGGGACTTCAGCACTAAGGGAAGGGATACAGGAAAAAGAAAGAGGGAAAAGGCAAATGGTCACATTCTTGTGGCCCAGGACACTTTCCACATGAAATAAGGTGAATTCTGGAAGAGAGGAAAGAACAGAGGGAACATCAATTATGCAGATGTCCCCAGCGGGTGGGAGACGACTGATCTGGCCTTGTCTCTGTTCTGCACAAGGGAAGCTAAATCGATAATCAGTTATTAGTGTGGAATTAAGCAGACCTTAGTTTCAGGAGCTAGACGCGGCCTGCAGACCTGAAGTTACAATTTGCACGTCCTTGTCTGGGGAGGCCAGCGAGGACTTTCCTCATGAATGGTCTGTGGGGCGGTCCCTGCCGCTGCCTGAGGCCTTTACGCCTCAGTAGGGAACTGGCTGAGGGGCTTACAGGGCTTGGCCTCCAGGTTTCACCTTCCCTTTTGCATACGGGGTTGGGGGCACAGCCCTGAGATTTTTATTTTCCTTTACATACCCAAATTAATTTTTAAGTTTCACACACTTTGTATTAAAAATCCCAATGGGATTCTTTATAGATGTAGAGAAGCTGATTCTAAAATTTACATAGAAAGGCAAAGAGACTAGAATAGCCAAAAACAATGTCGAAAAATAAGAATGGAATTGGAGGAACCACGTTAAGCTACTTGAAGACTCAGCAAGCAAGGCCGTGGTGTTGGTGGAGTGACGGACACGCAGCTCAGCGGAAGAGAATAGAAAGTCCATAAACAGTATGGACAAGTGATTTTTTGACAAAGGTCCAAAAACAAATGGTGGAGGAAGGTAGTATTTTCAACAAAAATGGTGCTGAAACATTTGGACATTCATCAGCCAAAAAAAGAACCTTGACCTAAACATCACACCTTATCAACCTAAAAATCAACCTAAAATGACATAGCTCCAAATGTAAAATGTAAAACTATGAAGCTTTTAGAAGAAAGCACAGAGAAAACCCTCATGACCTAGGGCTAGGAGAAGCAGTCTTAGATGTCGACACCCAAAGCATAATCCATAAAAAAAATCAATTAATTGGATTTAATCAAAATTAAAAACTTGTTCTTCAAAAGACTCTGCTAAGCAGATGAAAAGAAAAGCCACTGTACAGAAAAAACAAACTGTTTTTCCTGGGCTTTCACACCACAATGTGTGGGGAGTTTTCTCAGGCACCGAGCAGCAGTCAGTCCTACAGCAGACACTGCCTGGTGTCCTCCAATTCAATTCCAACACCACCCGCAGGCTGAGGGCTCAGTCCCCGTGACTGCCTCCCCCGCGCACTACGGATGGGACCGCAAGCCCCGGCTTGTGACCTGTGCTTCTGACCCCCAGCTGCCAATCAGGGTTCCCACGACCCCTTCCTTGGATTCAATTAATTTGCTAAAGCGGCCACCTCACAGAACTCAGGGAAACATTTACGTACGTTTACTGGGTTATCATAAAGGATACAGATGAAGAAATGCGCAGGGCAAGGTATGAGGAAAGGGTGCAGCCCGACACCCTCCAGGAGCCTCCATGAACCTCCACGTGTTCAGCTATCTGGAAGCTCCCAGAACCGTGTCCCTCTTGGGGAGCTTCGTTACGTAGGCATGACCGACTCAACACTGGCCAGTGGTGATCAGTTCAAACTTCAGCCCCCGCCCCTCTCAGGAGGTTGAGGGCAGAACTGAAAGTCTCAGCCTGAGCCCGGGAACCAGGGCCCCCCCAGCCACCGAGGCACCCAGGGGCTTACACTGCCTCATTAACGAAAGCGCAGGTGTGTTCGAAAGGGCTTGCAAGTAACAGAAGACTATCTTTCACCTCTATCCTCAGGAGCTACTTCAGAAACCAAGGACAAAAGGCCCAGTACTTTAACAAAAGACATTCATACTGCTCAGGAAATAACAAGGCTTACGGGGCTGAGAGTCAGGAATCCTGGACAAAACCCAAAATATATACATCATATCACAGCCACAGATTAGGAGAAAATACAGTTGACCCTTGAACTCGGGGGGGGGGGTGCTGACCCCTACACAGTCGGAAGTCCATGTATAACTTTTGACTCCCCAAATACCTAACTACTGAGAAAGAAAAGTAGGTTGGAGCAGTCTGTGAATGCATCAGGCCCAGAAAGGATGGGTTTTCAGTCCTGCCCGCCCACCCGTGCCAGGGGCAACTGTTTAAAGGCATTTTGTTCTTTCTTTCCTTCCCTGTAGTTTCCAGATTAGCTGATAAATTACCTAAAATCTTATCACAAGTTGCAGAATGTGACCCTCACCCATTATCTGCACCTTCCCGGAATCTGTGATACAAAGATCAATGTACAGCTGATAGATGACGATGTTTTAATGATCCAATGTAAGACCTGCTCCTTTTTTCCTTTAAAACCCCCTTATAACTGCTGCTGATCGAAACGTATATTCATGGCAAGATTCATAGACATCGATCTATGTCTCCTGGGCTGCAGTCCTCAAACTTGACCCATATAAACTCTTTACTTATATTAATTTTGCCGTAGTTTCTTTCTTTAGGTCAACACTACTAATAGCCTACTATTGACCAGAAGCTATACCAATAACATAAACAGTCTGTTAACACATGTTTTGCATGTTATATGTTTTATATAGTGTATTCTTAATAAAGTAAGCAAGAGAAAAGAAAATGTTATTAAGAAAGTCAGATCACTTGAGACCAGAAGTTTGAGACCAGACTGGGCAACACAGCTCTACAAAAATATCTCTACAAAAAATAAAAAAGCTAGCCAGGCGTGGTGGTGGCACCTGTAGTCCCAGCTACTTGGGAGGCTGAAGTGGGAGGATTGTTTGAGCCCAGGAGTTGGAGGCTGCAGTGAGCTATGATGACATCACTGCACTCCAGCCTGGGTGACAGAGTGAGACCCTGTCTCTAAAAGGAAAAGAAAAAAAAAAAAGAAAATCATAAAGAAAACATATTCACTACTCATTAAGGGGAAGTAGATCATCACAAAGGTCTTCATCCTCATCATCTTCATGTTGAGGAGACTGAGGAGGAGGAAGAGGAAGAAGAGGGGCTGGGTCTTGCTGCCTCAGGGGTGCCAGTTGGTCCGCAAGTTTTTTCAAATTGTCATAAATCTCCAAAAATATTTCCAATATATTTATTGAAAAAATCCACGTATAAGTGGACTCATACAGTTCATACTTGTGTTGTTCAAGTGTCAACTGCACTTGCAAATTTATCCAACAAAGGACTTATTTCCAAAAGGAAACTCTAAAGCTCAACAGTAAGAAAACAATCCAATTAGAAAATGGGCACAAAAGCCGGGCATGGTGGCCCATGCCCACAGTCTCAGCTACGTGGAGGCTGAGGCAGAAGGGTCACCCAAGCCCAGGATTTCGAGGCTGCAGCACGGCACGACTGGCCCTGTGAACATCCGCCGCACTCCAGCCTGGGCAACATCCCAAGACCCTGTCTCTTAAAAAAAAGAAAGAAAGAAAGAAAGAAAGAAAGAAAATGGGCAGAAGATTTGACCAAAGAGAACACATGGTGGCAGCCGAGCCCAGGAAGAGAGACTCAGTGTCCCAGTCAGCAGGGAAGCCAAGCTGAAGGGATGGTGCTTTGCCAACACACTCAGACACCGGTACACCACGTGCCCGAGAGCACGAGGAACTGCACGGCGCACTCTCTGCTGCTGGGAATGTGAAATGGTGCAGCCAATCTGGGGCCAACTTGGCAGCTTCCTACGAAGTTAAACAGACACTTACTGTATGGCTCAGCAACTGCACTCCCAGGCATTTATCCCAGAGAAACGAAAACTTATGTGCACACAAAAACTGTACACGAATGTGTGCAGCAGCTTTATTAGTAATAGCCCCAAAGTGGAAACAACCCCAATGTCCTTCAGCAGATGAGTGGTTCACAAATAAACTGTGGCTCATCCACAAATGGAACGCTACTTGGCAATAAAAAGGAATGGACTATGACATGCACAGGAACACACGTGGATCTCAAAGGCATCATGAGGAGTGAAGGAAGCTGTATTGTACAATTCCACTTACACAACCTTCCTCAAGTGACAAAATTATAGTGAAGGGAAACAGGTAAGTCACTGCCAGGGGTTAGAGTCGTACTGTGGTCTGAATGCTTGTGTCCCCCAAAATTGAATTTCGGTATCAATGTCTAACCTCCAAGGTGATGGCACCATGTGCTGGGGCCTTTGGAGGTGATGAGGCCCAAGGGTGGGCCTCACGAAGGGCATCAGCGCCCTGGTAAGAGAGGCCCCAGAGGGCTCCCCACCCCTGCTGCCACGAGAGGATACAGCGAGGAGGCGCCGTCTACGAATCAGAAATCGGGTCCCCACCAGACACCAAATCTGCCCATGCCTTGACCTTGGACCTCCACTTCCAGAACTGTGAGAAATAAGTGTTTGTTGTTTATAAGCCACCCAGTTTATGATGTTTTTGTTATGGCAGCCCAAATAGACTAAAGACAGGTTGGGAGAAGATATGACCATGAAGGCGGTTTCTCTGGGGCGATGGAACCATTCTACGCCCTGGTTGTGGTGGGGGTTCATCTAGACATCTGATAAAATTTCACGGAACTCCCCCACCACCCAAGAATACGTGAACCCCAGACGAGGTCTGTGGCTTAGCAGTATTGTACCAACGTGAATTTTCTGGTTTTGATCACCATACTGTGGTTACATTAAGATGTTGGGAATGAGGGGAGGGGGACTCTGTGTATTATTTTTGCAATTTTTATGTGAGCCTAAAATTGTTTTGAAATACAAAATTTTTTAATTGGGTAAACTGTAAAAATGACTCTACAACCCTTTTTCCAAGTGAGACCTTGAGCCTGACCTGTATGCAGCCAGGCGTAAAGAGTTCTGTCAAAAACATCCAAGCACTTATTAAAGATGCACATTCCTGGGCCCTGCACAGAACCACGAAATCACAAATGCTGTGACAGAGGCTCTGGAGTCTGTGTGGTTTCAGGTTCTCTAGCTATTTTTATGATCAAGCAAATTTGGGAAACACTGGTTTAAGTAAAGAGTCTGTCTTTAGGTGAATTTAAATTATCTAGAAGGTTTGCTTGTCTAGATTATTTTATTCCTTGACATGGGGGATAGGCTGAGGGTTTGCCATTAATTCTGATGTGCGGGCTGTTAATTTTGCTCACTTCCCATTCGTGCACTGCTCAGATGCTGGGGATGAAAGGAACACTTTGCAGCTGTGCCAGGGCAGGCACACGGGGTAACAGGCACATGGCGTCACTGCAGGGACTGTGGCTGTCAGCCCAGTCCTACGGGGGCAGGGGGCTCAGAGCAAGTGCTACGGGTGGAACTGTGTCCCCCAAATTCTTACTTACATTGAAGCCCAAACCCGAAAGTGACTGCGTGTGGAGACAGGGCCTGCAAGGAGTAATCAGGGTGAAATGTCGTCAGGGTGGGGCCCTGATCCCACAGGACTAGTGTCCTTATAAGAAGAGGAAGAGACCAGGAGTGAGCACACACAGAGGAAAGGCCACGCGAGGACGCAGGGAGCAGGCGCCACCCGCAAGCCAAGCAGAGAAGCCTCAGGAGAAACCAGCTCTGCTGGCCCCCTGAGCTCGGACATCCAGACTCCAGAAGTGAGAGCAAATACACGTCTGCTGCTTAAGCCCCCTGGTCTGTGGTGTTGGTTATGGCAGCTGGAGCTGAGCACGGACCCGCCACGCCAGGAGGTGTGCAGGGGCAGCTGAGGGGTGCGCCTCACACCCACCTCTGCAGTCTGCCCTCCTCTGTTAACTAGTGACGACCAATAAGCCCCTCCAGGTAGCCAGACCCGCACACCTGCCTCAGCCAGTGCCCAGCCCACTACCACCGAGCTGCCAGGACCCCCGGGGCAGGCTCAGCAGCAGGGTGGGGCTCTGCCCGTGCTTCCTGTCTGGTCCCCCCAGGATTTGGGAGGTGCAGGCCCCAGGCAAGTGCACCCCGCTGAAAGCAAGCAGCACAGAAGGTGCCAGGAGGGCCTGCCTCAGACGGGCAGGCTTGTGGGGAGGCTGGAGCTGCTTCACCGCATTGAAATAGTGGCGGCGATTTCTGTACCTGTCACGACCCAGGAGCGGTGTGAATGAGAGGCATCTCCTTTCAGTTTATTTTGAGAAACTTCAGACTTTAATCCCCCTAACTTGGTAAAGGAAAATACTATTTAAGAGGACCCTACCTTAATTATTTCTGTTATGATTAACCGTTAAGTCTTTCTGTTATCCCTTGATTCAGAACACGCACATCTGGCTGAAAATGTGCCTGCTCCGTTTAAATTATACTCTCAGTGTTTAGTGGCATAGTTTTTGCGTGACTCACATTCTACCAGAAAATCAAAAGCAGCAAAGTCCCAACTCAGCAGCTCCTTGCGCCTCGGGTAACCTGAGTGCCACTGACTGCTGAGGTGTTTCCAGAGAGGAAACACTAGAACCAGGAGGACCTCTGGGCTGACCGAAGGCCCAGAGCTTCCATGATGAATATGGAATTTTAATTTCCAGTTAAGACTAAGAGAACACTTACCAGGCTGTCCATTTCCCTGACCTTGTGAGTCAGCTGTGATTCTTTGTTAAGACAAACATTTTTTAAAAAATCAGGGTGTGTTCTAAGAAAGTGTGTCTGTGGGGAAGTGGCACATCCCAGATCGCTGAGCTCCCGTGACGGGAGGACCTAGGAGATGCACATTGGGAGTGGTCACAGACCCATCCCCCATCCACCCCAGATGGCAGCTGGAAGAGAAAGCGGCATGCAAGCCGCCTAGGAGCCCTGGTCCAGGGTGGGGAACCTGCAGCCTTAAGGCTACATGTGGGCTTCTGGGTCCTCAAGTGCGTCCTTTTGACTGAATACAAATTTTACAGAACAAATCCTTTTATGTTTATTAATACATTTTTGTTCTTTTATATTTTTATTTTATTATTTTTTTCCCTTTTTAATGGCCTCCCGGACCCAGTGCTGGCACCACTGAGCAGCCCTTTTATTTTATTTTTAAAATGAACATATTTAAAATACCAAAGAATAAAACAAGTTCCAATGAAATTATCCTCCCAGATTGACTGGCACAATTAGAACATTAGTAAACCATGAGGGCTAAATTGACGGCTGCTATGCTCATGATTTAGTTCTAACTTCCCCTGCCTGACCGGCACCACTACCACACGAGCCTGGATGGCGAGAGTTTACGAGGGTCAAGTACACCAGTCTGTTATCAGCTTTTGACAACGGTGCACTGTTTCTGTTTGAAGTGGAATTTGTGAATAGTTGCACAGCTCGACAGTATTTTTAATTCTGTCTGCTTAACAGCCCATCACGTCAAGGAAGACCAAGAGAACACTGAAGGAAGAAAATAGGTTTTCTAATGAGGACTGGGAATTGCAATATTATCTTGTTTCTGCTAAAGATAAGATGATTTGCTTGCTTTGTGATACTGCAATATCAACATTAAAGAAATTCAATGCTCATCAGCATTATAACACTCATAAGGACCACAAATGTTTTAAATTAGAGGAAGAGGCACAAAATGTTGTATTGTAGAAACTAAAAGATGAAAAGCAAAAGCAAAGACAATTCTTTCAAGCAGCAATAAGCCCTGGAAATAATGCCACTGAAGGAACTTATGAAGTAGCTTATATACTCGGGAAAAAAAGGAAGCCATTCAGTGATGTAGAAATTGGGAAAGAATGCACTGTCAAAGTGGTAGGATGCTTAGACTCCGGTAACATTTCAAAGTACAAACAACTGTCTCTTTCAAGGAGAACCATAACTGATCGGCAGCATGAATTAGCCTTCAACTTAACAGAACAACTTCATGCACTACTTCAAAAGGAAAATATATATTATTCAATCACTTTGGATGAATCAATTGATACTACTGACTCAGCGCAGGTTTTATACTTCATTTTGGTCATAACAGAAGATTTCCTTCGCTACAAAGAGTTACTTGCTTTGGGCACTCTTGCAAACAGAACACGGGAATAGAGATCTTCAACAACTTTCAAGATAAATGTCATGAAGTTGGACTGAATTTGGTAAATCTAGTGAGTGTGTGTACAGACGGTGCACCTTCCATGACAGGAAAACACGAAGGGTTTATTGCACAGATTAAAAAAAATATTAACAGATCCAGATGCTCTGATTTTTCATTGTATCTTGCATCAGCAAAATCTCTGTGCTAAAGCTACTATTTTAAGTGACACTTTGCAACAAGTCATAAGTATCCTTAACTATATTCCTGCAAATGCAACACGGCATTGTCAGTTTCATAACATGCTAAAGTTGAACCATGAGGTATGCAGTGTGGATTTGCCATATCATTCTAAAGTGCACTGGCTATCCCAGGGACAGGTGTTAGCCAAAATTTTATCTTTCTGAGAACAGTTAAATTTTATGAAGGCAGAATCAGCAATGTGAATTACTGAAAGATTTCTGTAAGAATGCAGCATGTCTGTGTGACATCATGTCAAATTAAAATGACTTGAATATTTCTTTACAAGGTAAAACTAAGTCTATATATATATGACAAAAAATCCAAGCATTTTGAAAAAAGCTATCTTCTTTCAAAACACTTCTTCTTCAAAAGGAAATTTCAGATGAACATTTTCCCCAGTTAGCAAAAGTCATCAACGAGCAGGATGACACATGCAAATCATTGGAAGAATACACAGCTGTTATAGACCTATTAATTGGAGAATACAAGGAAAGGTTCACTGACTTTGAGAATCATGACATCCCACTCAAATTAGCATTTCAGCCTCACCTAGTTGATATCACCCAGGCACCTGAAGAACTACAGATGGAATTGACTGAGCTCTCAGTAGATGACATTTTAAAGTCATTGTTTGATGCTAAGAAAGATCCAATTGAACTATGGAAAAATGCAGAATACCCACGCCTTAGGCAAGATGCCCGAAAAATGCTTTCTTGCTTTTCAACCACTTATTGCTGTGAATCTACATTGTCCTACCTAACCCAAATCAAGATGGCCCTAAGGTCGCAAATGACTGATACCCACCTAGAGGATCAACTGACACTGCGGACCTTCAAGCTGCAACCAAATATTCAAATGCTTTCCAACAAAAAACAGACACAACAAAGTCATTAAAAGGTTTGTTAACTTTAAGATTAAAAATAGTTTTCATTTTTTTTAATTATTAAGTACATAGTAGTCAGATTTTTACAAAATAATGTACCTTTTAAAGTATATCTAATTGAAGTTTCTTGAATGCAGCCTTATTTGATTACAGCTAAATTAATGCGGCCTTCCTGTGTCTCCTGCTGCTACTCATAAACCTGACACCGGGATATACCTCATTAACGTGCAGGGACGGAGGGATGTCTCCTCTTCCCAGCTATGAAGCCAAACCAGAGGCTCACAAAGGTGACTTTGTGTCCGTGAACTGGGCTGCAGCTCATGATTTGTGCTTGCTGCTGAGGATACAGACAGGAAATAGCTACACACTGCCGGCAGCTCAACCTCAGTAATTGTCAACATCTGTAGGGTACCTCTGTGCCTACGACCACCAAATCCTGTGGGCTCCAAGGCTCCCCCATGCGATGTGCAGAGAGGTCATGCTTGACCCACAAACCTGGTTTCATCTCCTGCCCTACCAGGAAGTGAGGAGATCGCTCTAGGAGCAGCTGCAAAACAAATTAGCTTCCCCAGGCTTTAACCACGTGTACCTGTAAAAGGCTTTTAATGGAATATTCATCTTCTCAAAATGTGGAAAAGTAAATCTAAATGGAAAAAGGGCTTTTTCTTTTTTCCCTTTTTTTTGTGTGTGAAACAGCAGGTTATGGATAGAACTTAAAGCTAGTGAAGCAAATTTCATGATAGAAGCAAAATCGATCCACTGGCCGCTGCAGCTACTAAACCACCAGGAGGTTCTTCCATATCATTTTGAACTCAGTTAACGGAATAGCTAAGCAACACTGATTTCAGAAGCTAATTATCATTATACCAAGATTTCAGTTTTACTGCAGATCAAAATTACATTTTCAAACTTAAGAGTTTGAAAAAGAAAAGCATTTCATTATATGGCAGGATCACAGGAAATCCGTAATGTTGGGGGGGTATTATTCCCACAACCTCGTATCAGCAGCAGACTCCTGGGCCCCTCCAACAGGGAGGATGGCATCTTCCTATTCCTTCTAACGTTCACGCTTGACTGGGGTGTGCAGGCAGCTGCTCCCCTCCTCCAGTTCCACTGACATCCCTCCACCTGGCAGAGCTCATTTCTCCCACCCATATCCCGAATGCTGAAATCCCAAAAGATCAAAATCCCTAAAGTCTAAAATCTCCAAAATCACAATCCTGAAAGATCAAAATCTCGAAAATATAATTCTGGAGAAAATAATTTAAAAATTCTTTAAAAGACATTTATTTACATTTTTAAGGGGAATTTATTGGCGAGACATATAAACACAGGACAGAATATTTCACAGGCTGCTTCACACAATAAAATAGGCAATAATAACATACATGTTTTTGCAAGCACAAGCACTCAGGTACACTAATGAGCCACACGGATATAACAGTTATGAACAGACAAAACATATTCACAAAGAAATAGCTTATATAAACTGCAGTCCCCTGAAATCCGTGATGGACAACCTAAGTCTTTTGACAAGATCCATCAAAGAACTGCAATGGGTCAACACTGCATATGCAATCGCCCAAAGAGGCGAGATCTTGAGAAATTTTATCTTTCATAAATGCAGATCTCTTCATTTATTGAGGAAGTTTCAACATTTTTACACACATGCACAGTGCTTACATACAAAATCAACGTGATAATGTACTTTCATGGAGTCAAATCTGCAAGAAATGCATAAAATCAATTAGAACTCTCTAAAAGTCTCTACACAATGTATACCTCCAGTACGAAAATGATGTGAAGATGAAACACACAGCATAGCAAATTGTAAAAAATAATGCTGACGATTTAAAATAGTGGGGAAAAAACTAAAAAAAGAAAAATACCAACAACAGAAAAACAAAATCTACAAAGAACATTCAAAATTACGGGGATCAATTATGGCCAACTGCACGAGGTCATCCATAAGAGCTGGTTGACTTTCTTGAGCATCAGCTATATTCTGAAGTCTTGCATCACAATGAATACCTGCTTTTTTCCTTTTAGGACATGGGTTTCCTCGGAGGATATGCGCACATTCATTTTCTATGTGGTGCTGCTCTTTTCAAAATTCTTCTATGATTCCATATACACCAACATTAGCATTCCCTATTAAATTTTCCCATCTTCTGTGCTGTGCTTCTGTGTTGCTTTGGGCACACAAAATACATTCTGGGCCAGATGCAGCAGCTCAGGCCTGTAATCCTAACACTGGGAGGCTGAGGCGGGAGGATCGCTTGAGGTCAGGAGTTCCAGACCAGCCTGAGCAACAGTGAGACCCTGTCTCTACAAAAAATAGAAAAATTAGCCAGGCTTGGTGGCACACGCCTATAGTCCCAGCTACTTGGGAGGCTGAGGCAGGAGGATGCTTGAGCCCAGGAGTTCGAGGCTGCAGGGAGGTAAGATGACGCCACTGCACGCCAGCCCAGGGGACAGAGCGAGACTCTGTCTCAAAAAAAAAAAAAAGAAAAGGAAAAGAAAAAGAAAGACATAATGCACGCACTCACGAACAGACCACAAATTCTGGGGAAACAATCCTGATGATCAAACAGCAACACTGTTGAGTACCTTCTTATTCTACCATGCACATAATTATTTTCAAACTGGTCAGTAACTTCACTGGCTTCTTCAGGCAAATGCAGCTTTAATTTATTAAAAGCTCCTGGAATTTCATCAGCTGGATGGAATGCCAATGAAGACAAATGACGCACTTTTACACTGAAGATTCTGTCACTGCCGTGTCATGTGGCCAATCAACTCATCTGAATTTTCTGCCAAATGCAATGGGCTGAATGGAAAAAACAAACTTTTATCAGTAACAACTTGAAATTCCCTTTTAGAAGCCTTGACCACACCTACTTCCAAATATGTCACTATAGTTTGGGAATTCAATTAGATGTTAGGGATTTTAGACTTCAGTGATTTTGATCGTTACAGATTTTGATCTTTAGGGATTTCAACATTTGGAATTATGGCATTTGGACTGTGTCTCAGGATTATGATGGGCACCAGCCGAAGACCTGACCCCTGGTTTGGTGGTACTTGGAGATGGGACCTTTGGGGGGTGATTGGGGTTAGGTGGGCTCATGAGGGTGGGGCCTTTCTATGGGCTTAGTGTCTTCATTAGAAGAGATACTGGGGAGCCTGCTCTCCCTCTGTCCCCACCGCGTGAGGACACAGCAAGGCGGCAGCCCACCAGAAAGCAAACCCTGCCAGATCATGATCTTAGACTTTCCAGCTTCCAGAACTGTGAGAAAATAAATTTCTCTTGTTTAAGCCACCCAGTCTCTGGTGTTTTGTTATAGCAGCCCGAGCTGATTAAGATAACAACCCAGACCATATACCAAAATTAATAATAATAATAAAAAGATTGTAGACCTACATGTAAAACCTAAAACTATACAATTTTAGAAGAAAACATAGGAGAAAACCTTTGTGAACTTGACTAGCCCAAGATTTCTTAGATACAACACCAAGAGCACAATCCAAAGAGGAAAATTGACAAAGTGGTTTCATCAAAATTTAAAACTTCTACTCATTGTTAAAAAAACGAAAAGACAAGCCACAGACTCAGAAAAAATATCTGCAAAGCCTATGTCTTTTAAAGGACTTGTGTCCAAAACATATACACAACTCCCAAAATTCAACAGTAAGAATGCAAACAACTCAACAAAATAATGGGCAAAGGATTTGAACAGATACTTTATCAAAGAAGATATATGGACGGCAAATAAGCCCAGGAAAAGACGCGCAACATTATAAGTCATTAAAGAAATGCAAATTAAAACCACAATGAAATACTACTACATACCTATTAGATTAACTTAAAAAGATGGGTCATATCAAGTGTTAGCAAGGATGCGGAGGAACTGGACTCTCATGTACTGCTCGAGAATGTAAAACGGTACAACCAATCTGGAAAGTACTTAAAAAGTTAAACATTTTCTTAAAACTTTAAACATATACCTGCTATATGAACTAGCCCTTTCACGCCTAAGTATTTTCCCAAGAGAAAAGGCTGTACATAGGTACATTCTCATATACATACAAAGGCCTGTACATAAATGTTCATTGCAGCTTTATTCGTAATAGCTAAGAACTGAAACAACTCAAATGTTCATCAGCAGTTGAATGGGTAAACAAATTGTTAAACATCCATACAACAGAATACAGTTGATCCCTGAACAACACGGGGGCTGGGGTATCAACCTCCTGTGCAGTTAAAAGTTTGAGTATAACTTGTGACTCCCTAAAACTTTATTAATAGCTTACTGTTGACCGGAGGCCTTATCAATAACATCAACAGTAAATTAACACATACTTTGCATGTTATATGTGTCATATACTGTATTCTTGCAATAAAGTAAACCAGAGGAATAAAAATGTTAGTAAGAAAATCAGAGGGAAGAGAAACACATTTACGGTACTATACTGTATTTATCGACACTGTAAGCTTACGTCACCTACTCACAAGATGAACCGTCTGAGATGGTGGCAGCCACAGCTGCAGACCTCAATCTAGTCCATTTTCAAGCAATTCAACTTTTTCCTGTAATGTCATGACTTTTCTCTGCTTCTTGGGAGCACTTCCAGCAACACTACTGGCACTTTCTATGGGTCCCATGGTGTCACTCAAGGTTTATGGTACTGCACTGAACACAATGAAAACGCCTCAGGAACCGTGAGACATCGGTTTTTACTGTGATTTGCAATTTATTGGAGAGATGAACTGCACAAGTGTAGATGATCAGCGTCACATCACACTGAGTTTTAAGTGGATACTTGCAACACTTGAGCTCACTGTAACAGCAACAGGAGGTGGCTATGAAGTAATTACAGTCATACAGTATGTACTAGTTAATTTTATGCAGTTACGGCTTAACACGACATCTTTATGTTTGTTTACATTTCTCTCAACTTAGAAAGGTGCCATGTACAGTCTGTAAGTGTGTGCATAAGTCTTGATAACTTTTAACTTTTTATAATAGATTTGTATATATTTTATGGTAGTAAATGATAAAATAGACTAGTATCTACATATATTTATGCAATGACATACCTAACTTTTTCTTAATTTTCAATATTTCTAGGCTACTCAGTTCGTCTGCGAGTTTTTTCAAATTGTTGTAACCGGCTCCACGAACAAAAACGCCTTTTTGTAGTTCTCTTATGTTTCAAGTTCCCAGGCTGGTAAGGTTTGCGGACCAGAACTTTGTAACTTTCTATTTCACTGATCCATTCTCTTTTGAGTTGTTTTTTTCCCCCCCCAAAATGGCAGAGCCTTCTTGCAGCTACAAGGTAACTACAAGGCCTTACACCACCTGGTTGTCCAGGGAAGACAAGGTAAGGGACACTCCTCCACCACAGATTGTGCCCGAGGACCTGCTAAGCAACCTACTGCCCACATCCCACCTGTGCACAAGACCAAAAGAATGACCAATATTAAACCCCAGCTCCTTATATTATTAAAATCTCCACCCTGGGAGGGACTTATCCACCATTTTTTTATCACGCGATGTATGTACTAGCGTGATTCCTCATGGCGTTTGCATGCCCTGCACTCTGCCCCAAACGGGCAGGTAATGATGCTCACTCATTTTGTACATTATTCACTTCACCTCTAGAAAAACCCTGACCCTGTCAGTCGGGCAGGTGGATTTGAGGCCGACCTCCCACCTCCCCGCTGGCGTCCTCTGCAATAAATCTTTCTTCCTTGATAGTCCCCTTGGTCTCAGTGACTGGCTTTCTGTGCAGCAAGCAACAGAGGGACCCCCCCCTTGAGGGTTCGTTAACATTGTTACAAATCTCCAACACAACTTTCCAATATATTTATTGAAAAAAAAATCCACATATAAATGGACCTGTGCAGTTCAAACCCATGTTGTTCAAAGGTCAACTGTGCTATTCCGTAATAAAAACAAAGGAACTATTGTGAACAGACAACACAGATGAATCTCAAGGTAATTATGTTGACTAAAAGCAACAAGACCAAAAAAGTATCTTCCATATGATCCCATTTATATAAAACTCTGGAAAACATAAAACTCATCTGCAGGGAGAAGGCAGACCCATGGCTGCTTGGTGTGGGGGCGGGGCAGCCACAAGGAAACCTGGGGTCACGAAAATACTCATTGTCCTGACTGCAGTGGGTGGTTCATGGCACACACACATCAAAACTGATCAAACCGTGTATTTGAAATAGGTGCTGTTATTACACGTCATTACACATCAATAAAGCTGTTTAAAAACAAGCAGATGACAAATGAACAAGTAACTATAAATCCCACTAAGCCTCTAGATCCAAGTATGAATTTACAGGAAATCTAGGGACAGAGTGATTTGTTAACTTAGATCAGGAAGATGCACTCAGCCCAAGCCTCACTGTCAGAAGCCCCAGTGGCCAAATTACCCAACATCTTCAACTACGTATTTCAAGGAAACAGAAAAAGGTAATGGGGGAATCCACAGATTTAAGGAGATTAATCAACAACTGCAATGCATGTACCTCCTACAAAGAAGAAAAGAAGAGAGCAGGGAGGAGGGAGGGGGAGACCCTTCACCAGCCAGTCAGTCCCAGGACGGACTTCGGCATCTTTGCAGTAACATACGTGTCCTTCCTGGTGCAGGACTCCATTTACACAAACTCCTGGAAAACGCAAACCAGTCTACAGTGACGGCAGGGCGGGGTGGCAGGTGATCTGCACACGGAGAAATGACTGAAGGACCCAGTGGTGAGTTTTGAGCAACACATTTTTTTCTTTGTAATTTTTTATATTGCTTGAATTTCCCTATGGAACAGTCAAGCATAATTTTTACAAATACAATGAAGTTATTTTAAAATTGTTTTAAATGAATGCAGCTATGTAACTGATAAAGGAACATTTATTTACTTTTATTAAAAAAAATAAAAATAAAACCCAAATTTTCCGTGGGCACAAAACCTAACCCCCCAGGAGAGATTCTGAACCCACACTGGACATGTGGCTGCTGTGGCCTCCTGTGAAAATCACTCTTGGTGAAAAGTCTTCTGACTGCTGCCGGGAGCTGTTCTGAAACATAAACACGTGCCCAGCTCCCTCTAGCTTAGAACCAGCTTGAGGGCACGGAGGTGAGACGTGGCACTCCAGCGTGTATAGGTGCACGTTACTTAGAAAAGCAGCCACGGTCTGCCCGAGTGTCCTGTCTAAGCATTTTCATGAGTTTAGAAAACTACATCATTACATTTACAGCATGCAGCCTAATAACCAGGAGTATGTGGCCAGGAAACCACAGCAGATGCCTGCCCTCAGTGCTAACTCGTCATGACGCAGAAACAAGACAGTCTCTGCCCCCAGGGGAGGCGGCCAGGGCCCCTCAGAGGACGGCACGGACAAGCCATCAACCTGACAATGTCCAGCCCTCCTCTTTCAGGACAGGTCTGGTCACGCCTGAGGCAGCAGCTGCCCCACATCTAGTCTCACACGTCCACTGCTGGGGCCACCCTGCTGTCTACACTGTGTATGTCGGCCCTGGCTCTGTGGAACGTGTTATGTGGAGACTCTGAAATGCCGCTGTGGGATCTCTGAGCACTCCCTCCAGCCCTCCGTGGCCATGCAGTTTTTTGGGTCAGAACTCGAATGGGCAGCATTAGGTCGAGACAAGGCTAGCGCATGTGTTTCCAGCAGGCTGCCTGCACCTTACGCTGTCCAGTGTGTGAATGACAGTGAGGACACAGACCACATCCCACAGAGACGTCCAAACAGCAAAGGCAACGGACACAAAGCAGAAAGACATCCCCCAGAGAGGGACCTGAACCCGCTGTCCCATGGAGCAGACACGCCTGCGGTAAGGATAAAGGAGGCCACTGACAGGTACCTGGGTCAGAAGCTGGTCGCACGTCAGCTGGTTGATCCAACGTGTGTACCGTTTGGTGGAGTTCGGGGGATCTCTCCTCACCTGGCAACCTATAATCTGTGAGAAATAGCAACAAACAGAACTTAAGAGAAGGCCACATAAGCAGGCGTGTGCACACCTGTGCATATACATCCTATGCTGTTTTGAGCACGCAGGTCCAGATAGGAAACTAACTGCAATCTGTTGAATCTGGGTCAGGTTGGGCAAAACTCCCGGAATCCAGGGGAAGGAGGAGGAGGGAAGGGCTCCTGTTCCAGCCCAGGGGCAGGCAGGCGCTCTGCGTGCTGGACCCCACACCAGGCGGTCCTGAATAGTGTGTCTTAGCAGTGAACAGATAAAGTTGCCCTCGGCTGCATTAAGAATATGTCACATATGACATCTCCTCCTCAGTGTACTGAAATTAAAGTTACCCATATACACAGTCAAAATACCCAAGTATTATTTCCAATAACTCCCTTCTTGACCTTCTTAACTCAAGCAGATGCCAGAAAATCGCCACCACAGCCTTGGGCAGCAAGTCTGAACACGCTCAATTCAGCCTCAGGAAAGCCCTAGCCCTAAATAAAGAAGAGTCCTGTGAGAAGCTCAGCCACTGCAGGCAGCCTCGAGCCTCCCTCCCCTGGGCCACCAGACAAGCACCCCTCAGGAAACGTCCTACTAGTGACCCCGCAGCCCCTCTCTGCTTCCTGCCGAACATCACTGTGTGGCATCACACCCGCTGACCAGACTTCTCTGCCACCTGCTTCACCCTCCGCTCCGGCCTCTGCCTCCCCTTGCAGGGCGGACCCTTCTCACCGCTCCACTGTCACCTCTGCCCCTGCACTAACCCCTGGCCCTGTTCTGCTCCTGCCCTACCTGCCATGGCACCCCGAAATCTGGATAAACCACCTGCACCCTTTGCTGCAGGACATTCCTGCAGTACGTCGAAACATCTCTGAGATACTCAGAGGTGAGACGTCAGGTCCTGCAGACGGTCCGAGGCCTGGACGGGAGCTTGCGCCCGTGCAGACATCAGGGGTCACGCTCGGACACCAGCTACCAAGGCAGGAACCAGCGGTTACGGGGCAGCCGAACACTTCTCCCCCCAGCTAGGGAGAGAGCACCTGAGGGTGTCCACAGGCAACAGAGCCCACCCCAGGAGAGCCCAGGACTACCCAGGGCCCGCCTGAGCAGACGCTCTCACAGCACGGGCCCCAGGCCACCTTGCTGAGCAGTGAGGAAACGTACGAGTGGCCGACGAGAGCGTCAGTGAGCACGTCTCCTTGCTAAGAAGTGACCCAGCCATGCCCAGGTAACTGGTTTCTCAAATCTCCCTCTAACAGACACAGCATTTATGTGCAGTGAGTGACTAGTTTGTGTTACTGCAGTCATAGGAGCAAAGAGTTTGGAGGCTTTTGCTTGCTTGCATTTTTTTTATTGTTGGGTTTTTTAAAAATAACTTTTTATTAATATTTTGAGAAAACTGTGGATTCACATGCAGTGGTAAGAGATAATTCAGAGATCCCCTGTACCTTTGCCCTGTTTCCTCTCAGGGTAACATTGTGTGCACGGGTCGCAGAGGCCACGCTGCACCAGGAAGGGTGTGGTAGCGACAGGACGCAGAGGGCCCTTGCCACGAGGACCTCGCGGTGCCTGTCACATCCACAACCTGGTGGCCCAACGCTGCAACTCTGTCCTTCCTAGAATGTTGTGTGAATGGGAGCACAGCGTGTAGCTTTCTGTGACTGGCTTTTGTTCCACTCCCTAACTGGAGAGTCTTCCGGGCTGCCGTGTGTAACAACAGCTGCTCCTTTTTTGGCTGAAAAATATTCCACAGAATGGACGTGCCACAGTTAACCACTTACCCACTGAAGAAAATCGGGGCTGTTTCCAGTCTGGAGCTATTGCTGTTAATCTGCTGCAGGTGTTCACGCACAGATTTCTACGTGAATGTAAATTTTCATTCCTCTGGGATAAACATGGTTAGTTTTTTGAGAAGCTTCCAAACTGTTTCCAGAGCAGCTGCACCGTTCCTCACTCCCCAGCAACGTACAAGGAATTCAGCGTCTCCGGGCTCTCGCCACACTGGGCGCTGTCACCATTTTCATCCCGGCCAGCCCGGCGAGCGTGTGGTGCCCCCTCGCCACGCCACGCGTGTCTCGCTCACGGCCAGCGGTGAGCCGCTTCTCGTGGTTATCTGCCACCTGTAGATGTTCTTTGGTGAAATGTCTTTTCATATCTTTTGCCCATTTTCTAATTGGAATAAAACACACTTGGCCATAGCTGTGTACTTTTTATATATTGCTGAATTCTATTTGTGAACTTTTTCTCTCTCTCCTAAAGACAGCTATAAAGCAGGGCAGCTCCTGAACCACCACCCTGCTCGGGGAGGATGTTTCCTCCACTCCTGATCTGACCAAGACACAATTGTCTATTGCATCTGTTTTCTGGTCTTGTCCATACTGGCTCGCGTGTCATTGCCAAACAGAAAAGATTTTGAGGGAAAAAAAAGAAGGTTGTTGATCAAAAACTGTGAGGTAGAAATCCTGTCTCAAGGGTACTCCCGAACGTGAAGAGAAAGAGGCTTAACTCGTATACACAAACAGGACCCCGAGAGCCACGATGACTGGGTTGTGAGCAGCGGCTGGGGGGACGGACGGCGCCAGCACACACCAGCCCTCCTGAGAGCTTTGTTTCCGGTGAGCGCATGGGGCTCCTCCTGGGGCAGGAGCCAGTTGACGCTGAGTGCCTGAGCCCCTCCCCTCAAACCTCCTCCGTTCCACGCGCTGACGAAAGCCGGCACCACGCGGGGTGGGGTCTCGCACAAGACAGAGGATGGGGGTCCTGTGAAACCAGAGCTCCCGGGCCTGGCAACTGCTGAGACTTTAATCCACTGTGAGCCACGTGCATTGGTCTGGCAAAGGGAGAGGACTCTGCTGGCCTGGACATGTTCAAGACCCTTTTCCTCTGAAGAAGGCACCAAGCTCCCTCCTGGAGGACGCGGGCTCTCCAGAGAGATCAGCCACTCCTCCCTTTAGGCACCACGGTGCCCAGCCCATGACGCCAGCTGCATCCTCCTCTGCACGAGGCGGCGCCTCGGCGATGCACACTGTGTGGTTCATCCACACGGGACTTCAGACTCTCGGGTCAGAAACCTTTGTGAACCCCGAGCCTAGCACAGTGCCTGGTACATGGTGGTGCTCAGCACGGACGATGAATAAAAGGGGTTGCTAGTCAGGACACCTACTAGCTTCTTCCAAATTCCTGGAGGCAGCCACTAGTTTAAGGCTCCTCAGAAGTTTTGCCAGCAAATTCACAGGAAAGCAGAAAGTGCACTGAAGGGAGGGGAGTTGAAAGTCGAGAAAGGACCGGGAGGCGTGGCTGACTGCGCTTTCCAGGTTGCCGCCGTACCTCCATCCTGCCTGCTCTTCCCACAGTGGCGTCTGGGGTCAGGGTGACCCCCGTTCTGAGGCGAGGTCATCAAGAGCAGGTTCTCCCGGGACACTTGCTCTTGGAAACAGCCACCGTGCTGTGAGGAGGCCCAAGCACCCCGCGGCCATGGGCAGGCGCAAGCCTCCAGCGTGTCCAGCTGAGGCCACGTGCCCCGTGGACAGCCCAGACCACGAGGTGAGCCCCGACCCCGCCACACCACACAGCCTGGCACCGCCTGTGGGAACCTGGCTCTGAAGAGCCACGACGGGAAGGTCAGGCCGGCAGGGGCCGAGGGGAATAGACGAGGGGTGGCGAGTCCTAAACACAGCCCCGGGGCCTGACCTCCCCAGGGCAGAAGGTCACAGCATGTCTCGGTCGGTCTGAGTGGAGTCTACAGGGCCAGGCCAGCGCGCTGGCTCACGTTCACAAGAGGAAGAATGGAGACTGGTGACAACGGAGGCAAAGGGTCACTAACCAAGGAAGACCCAGAAAGGTGTTCATTCCCAGAAAGGTGCCTCTAGGGAACAGACCTGACAATTCAGCTTGAAAACTATACTGGAGGGAAAAAAGGAAAACAGTTGTATTTTTGACACTAATATCAACCCCTCCTGGGCTGCTGATTTGAACCAAATGACCTGCTATCCTCGGCTCTGGGGTAACCCCTGCTGCGGGGGTGCTCCAGGGGGCCCTGGGACACGTCCGGAGGTCCTCTGACCACCCGGCGCACTGGTCTCCCCACCGCACTCCCTGCCGAGCCCGGCGTGCAGGTCACCGGCCACGGCCCTAGCTGCCACTGTGGAACAGGTGGTGTGGAGAGGGGAGTGTGTGCCTCCCTTGCACCAGCGGCCCTCCAGGGACCACAGCCTGGCCCACAACCACAGGAGACCCCGAGTGACCCTGTCTTGATGTGACCCTGTCATCCCTGTCCCCCAAGAACTAAGGACGCTGTCAGAACACATCTCATACCCACTCCAGTCCCTACAGAGGCAAGATTAAATACTCTGACAGCCTCTACCTCTCCCAGGGCTAGTCTGACACGTCCTCACCCCAACCTGCTTGGAAATCAGCCCCTGGGCTGGGCATGGGCCTCCGCCTGCGACGTGCACAGAGCAGCCGTGTGCTCTTGGCCGACACTCCGGTCCCGCCCTCCAGGACGTCCTCGGCCGAAGGCTGCAGAATGACACACGGACAGTATTTAAACAAAATGTCTGAAAGTCCTATTTATTTAAGTTAATGCACAGCTTCCTGTAGGGGCAGGAAAAGAAGCTGCCCAGATGACAACGGTTTGGCACACAGAGGATGGGTCACCTGCAGCCCCGAGCTGGAGGGCACAGCAGGGCCACACAAAACTCCTCCAACCAGCGAGCTGCAATTCACGTTCACCTAACACAAAACCCTTTCTTCTTTCTCTCTCTTCACTCCAGGAAGCTCCTTCACTTCACGCCTTACAACCCCTCTCTGTGATCCACCCCAGTGGACAAGAGCCGGTGAGTTTGCACTCGCAGGTGGGGCACCCGCCCTGCCGGGGTGGACGAGGGTTCAAGGAGGGTGTGTGGCACAAGGACAGAGAAAGGAAGGCTCTGAGTCACCGAAGCCCTCATCCTCCCTCACCTGTAAGATGCAGACGAGATGAAGATGAGGACGTTCACCTCACAGAGACCGTCCCGCAAGACAGGGAGGGTGCGCCTCCCCACTCTCCTGCGCCTCCATGCCCCTTGGCAGGACGCGTGCACATGTTGGTCACTCATGTTGAACCCCCAGGTCACCCCAATCCCCCAGGGGCCGGTGGATACTCCGACGTTGACAGCAGGCCCCTCACCCATCCTTCTGGAACGGTCCCTGGCTGCAGGGATGTAGGGAAGTCCTCCCGTCAGCCTTCGAGTGTCCACCTGTCCCGAGGCCATGGGGAGGGGCCTCTACCCAGTGGTGGGCACTTCTGTGGGACTAGTCTGGCACCCCTCCTTCCTGCTGCCTCCACCCCCGCCGGCCTTGGCACTGCTGCAGCTGTGTGCCCCACTTTCCCGCCTCTGTGCCTCTGCTCAGGGGACCCCAAGAGGAAGGCTCCTTCTTCATCACCCTCAGCACCGCCACCCCCATAGCAAACACAGGCTTCCCTGACTCCATCCCAACTCCTGTTCCAGAACTGTTCTCCGCTCCAAATGTTCAAGAAATGAGAGAATAAATAGGAATAGATGCTGCCTCGTAATGCCAAAATGTCAAAGTCCAAAAGTTCTGCAGTGACTTCTGTACAACTGTACAATTTATGAAAACTGTCATCAAGGGTCTTGCCTTCCCAATTAAATGGTTTTTTTCGTAAATGGTCTTAAAAGATAATGACCAAGTACGAGTGTGCACTCTGCATTCACTCAGTTCTTTCAGAACAAACCACACAATGTAACTGGCATAGCCACCAACCAGCAACTGCAAATTTAGGTTTTTGTAGGTCACGATTTAAAAACAAATCCAGCCACACAATAACAACCTTGCTAGAGCTGGCTTTGTTTTAGTGCAACAAAATTATTATGACATACCTACTTTCCATGCAGAAGAGTCTCAGTGTAGGAGAAATGGCCTGAATACTCCGTCTATCTGTGTGGTTGGGAGAAAAATGTGGCTCCAGAGAGCAGCGTTTCTCTTAGAAGGTTTTAAAGTTCTATAATCTAGAACTTTAAAAAAAACTATAAAAATGCAAATCAAGGTTGTTTTATTAAGAATTTAAAACAAACTGACACAGTTTGCATTTTTGCCAAATTCCTGAGTATCCCTAAATATTCCAGTTCATGTGAACCTATGCCATGGAGAACCGCCAAAAGCAACTTCATTAATGAAGCCAATGTCTTTAATTTTTTTCAGCGTGGAAATGAAAGCTGTGCAGATGAAAACATCTGAAATGCCCCATTCTCTAAAATGTCAACATTCATTACAAAACTCTTTATAAGCTTCCAGTGCATACTTGGAAACTGTCATCTCTAGCTGTGCAAAAATCACTCTGAATGGAAAACGTGGCATCTTATACAAGGATGACTCAGCCCCATTACAGACACACACGTACCTCACGGGGCTTGGGACAGGCTCTCACAGTCGCACGTCGAGCAATCAGCTTGGCGGTCGAGCGCAACACCCGTCACTCCCTCCTCCTTCCGCTTCCGTGAGTAGCACTGTCACCCCTCTCAGAGCCAGTGAAAGAAATTTCTGGAAATCCCAGTCTCTGCATGTTCTTACATAAACTGTACACAGATATCCGTCCTGAAGGACTTTTTTCCCTCTTTTTTTCCCTCTTCCCAACAAAGGAACCAGACCAAAAATACATGACATAGTTTGTGCACCTCGTCTCTCTTTTCACGTGACTGAACAATCCCACCAACACCTTTGCAGGCTAGGGCAGAAACCCCTGAGTGACCGACGCAGGTCCCGGTGCCACGACAGCACGTGTTGTCCCCAGACTCACCCAACTAGCAAGGGCTAAGGGATGAAACATCCTACGCGGGTGAACTTTGAAAAACCAACTTCTGGAGTCTGTGTTAACTGACTGCTATGAATACACACATTTACACATACCTGTGGTCCTAAACTTTGTTGTGTCTTGACCCTGTTAAGAATCTGGTGCGAGACCCTCTCCTGCCCACTGAAAACATGCCCCCCCACATAAGCCCCTGCAGCCACGGTGGGGCCACCGAGCTTCCCTGGACCCTGCACACCATGACAGAGGCAGCCGCGTGGACCCCTCTGCTCCTGAGAAGGTGGCCTGTATCTCAGTTTGTTTCCCGTCTGTGTCCACACACCTGACACGCCCACCCGAGATGCACACCCAACTGAGACACCCAACTGAGGCACCCACCTGAGACACACGCCTGAGACACACCTGAGACACACGCCTGAGACACACGCCTGAGACACACCCTGAGACACACGCCTGAGACACGCCTGAGACACCCGCCTGAGACACCCGCCTGAGACATACCTGAGACACACCTGAGACACACGCCTGAGACACCTGCCTGAGACACCCGCCTGAGACATACCTGAGACACGCCTGAGATACCCGCCTGAGACACCCGCCTGAGACATACCTGAGACACACGCCTGAAACACCCGCCTGAGACACCTGCCTGAGACATACCTGAGACACCCAAGACACCCGCCTGAGACATACCTGAGACACACCTGAGACACACCCGAGACACACCCATCCTCCACAGCCCCCCCACAGCTCCAGCCTTCCCCCTGCCCCACCCTCCCCCAGACAATTCCGATCCAGGGATGAGCTTCCCCGGCATCCAACTCAGAAGTGAAACAGGGCCTCCTCCACGAGAGGAAGGCTTCGCAAGACTCTGAGGGAGGAGCGCAGGCGTGTGCTGTGCACACCAAGCACCACGATACCCAAGTCCTAGGAGGTTTGTGCAGCTGGGGGCTGGGAAGCTGGAGGAAGAACAAGGTACTAAATTTCTTAAAAGCAGAAAGTAAGTGGGTTAAATTCAGAGTGCCCAAAATAAAGCCTATTGGAAGAGAAATGAATCATCTTGGATGAGAAGTCCTTCACGCTCCTTGAGAAACTCTACCTCAAGGAAGTGTGTCTCTTGAGCTATTTCTGTTGGAAAACCTACACAGCGAACTTGTCAGCCCATAGGGGACCAGATCCACTGTGACCAGACCCACCATGACAGGACCAAGCCATGATGGGACTGAGCCATGACTGGACCCACGGTGATCAACCTGCTGTGACGTGACTGAGCCGTAACCGACCCGCCACGACCAGACCCACTGTGCCCAGACCGCATGCGTGGACACCACACACGGCTCTCTGCCGGGAGGGGTGGCTGAGAGGCCTGTCCACGGAGTAAGCAGTAGCTGCACCTGGATGGACACCGTGGCGCTGGGTTGGCTCATTGACTTTTCAGTGTCTGAAACTAGGGGATCACCGTCGTAACTCAAAGGTTTCTTCTCAAACTTTAGTTGGAAGTCCTGAACTGGCAGGAGCCACGGGGGCCGGGGGGTTGATGCCAGCCCAGGGACCGTGGGCCCTGCAGCTCCCCGCTGCAGGGGAGGACGTGGGGAGGCTGCTGAGAAAAACGCCCACCCGGCATGCTTAGGGAGGAGCCCGCCCAGCCTGGCTTGGGGGGGGGGGGGCAACCGTGATGCCATCTAAAGACGAGAACCATAGTTTGAGGTTATCTAAGTAAGAAAAAGAATTTTTTTAAACTGCTGACACACTACAGCTCTCAACAAGTGTTTTCATGTCTAAGGTACTCTACTTCGAAAATGCTGATTAAAAACAAACAAACAAAACCCTTTGTAGCCATCTGAATAAACAAGTGCTATCCAAAATAAGGAGTATGTTTTCCTTCAAAGGAAAACACCCAAGTGTTTAGAGACGTACCGGCCACAACTCACTCTCTGTGATTTGGCAGTACTAGACTGATTCTTTTCACCCCAGGGAAAAGTCTTTATTTAAAAAACCATCATGGTAATTTCGTCAAAAGGTGGTAACAACACAGAAAAGGAGGTGAAGACTTACGCTTGTCGGGTGCCGGACGGCAGCTTCATGTTGCAGCCTCACCCTCTGAGGCATCATCACGTCATCCTGCAGTGAAGAACACATTTTAGGCTCACAGAAAGCAACTTCTACAAACAAGAAAGAAAAAGATGGACAACCCAACAGCAGAACAGGCAAGAGCCTTGCACAGCCCTTGAGACGGGAGGGCACCCAGTGGACCATAAGCCTCATCAGCCGGCAGAGTGGGAAAAACAAAAACTGACAGTCTCAGCGGGGCAGAGGAGGCAGAACAAGACTCCCACACACGTGGCTGCCGCGAGGAGCCGCACAGCTGCTCTGGGAGACAGTCTGCACCATCCAGTAAAGCTGAAGATACTCCCTGAGACCCGGGAATCTCACCACGGGGGTAGAAAAAGACTTACACACACGCATGGGAAGACACACTGGAGTGTTCACAGCAGCACTGTGCCACTGTGGAAACAACCGAATGATCGTGGATGTCAGATGGATAAGTAAACTGTGCATCTTACTACTTTCAAATACCATTCAGCGGCAAAACTAGATTGCAGCTGTGCACATGAATCAACTTCACAAACCTAATGTTAAGTGAAAGGAGCAAGACAAAAGAATACACATATTATTCCATTTATTTAAATTCAAAATCAAGCAAAACTAACCACGCACACACAATGCAAGCCATAAAGACAAGCAAGAACCCCATGATCCTGAAGGTCAGAACAGCAGCCCCTACGGGGCGAGTGGGCGCAGGGACACGCGTAGGACGGCACCTCTAAGATGCCGGCAACGGTGATTTCTTGGCTGAGTGGAAGGTACATATAAATTTGCTTCATAATTAATCTGTAAAGTGTGTACTTATGTTTGTACATTTTTGTGGGGGTATATCTTATCTCACAATAAAAAAAGTTTTAAGTGGAAGAAAAACAAAGGTTTAAGTATTTCATTTAAAGGTAAAAATGTAGCCAACAGAACTAAAAACAACTTCATTGGAAAGATATTTATCTCTAAATTGAGCAGTAAGATGAACTAAAACACCTGCATTTATGACCCTTATTTCAGAAAAATGGCCTTAAGAGCATTCTGATAATCCCATGACCTGTGAATAAGGTGAACTGAGAGGGGCCCAGTGGGGCCATGGGGGGAGGAGAGAGGAGGAGGAGGGGGAGGAGGAGGGGAGGAGGGGGGAGGAGAGAGGAGGAGGGGGAGGAGAGGAGGAGGGGGAGGAGGAGGGAGGGGGAGGAGGAGGGAGGAGGAGCAGGGGGGGAGGAGGGAGGAGGAGGGGGGAGGAGAGAGGAGGAGGAGGGGGAGGAGGAGGAGGGCTAAAAGCCAGCAGGTGACCTTAATGGCTATTTCACAAAGAAGAGCTGAGGGGCCAAGGGAGACGCAGGTAAACACACCTCTGCCGTGGCGTGGCGGCGTTCCCTCCTGGGCCCTTGTGCAGGGTGGCCAGAGAAGAGCGCCTGGCCAACGATGCCCGGCGCCACCTGAGGGGCAAATCCCTGCTGCCTCCAAACACAGGGGACACTCAAACTCCGACCTCGAGTCCAGACACCTCACCGACCATGCCCCGGGCCTGGGTTGAACCACCCTTTGGGGAGGGGCCTCACTCGTACCTTTTAGAACCAGGGCCAGCTCAGTACTTGCATTTAGCCCTCAAAAATACCCGTGGAACACGGAAGACATTTTGTTACATGAGTAAGCCAGGCACAGGGAGACAAACACCATGTGCTCACTCATGTGCAAGCGGAAAACTGATCCCGTGGAGGCAGGAGTGCAACGGTGGTCACCGAAGGCTGGGAAGGGTGCCGGGGGATGAAGAGAGGTTGATTAATGGCCACAAAAATAGTCAGATAGAAGGAATAACATCTAGCATTCGATAGTACAATGGGGCCATTGTAGTTAATAATTTATTATATATTTCAAAATAGCTTGAAGGTTTGGAATGTTCCCAACACAAAGAAACGATAAATGTTTGAGGTGATGGTTGTCCCAACTATCCAGATTTGATCATTACACATTGTATGCCTGTATCAAAATACCACAGGTACCCCCAAATATGTACAACTATTATATATCCATACATTTTTTAACTATTTGTAGAAAAAATGAATGGATTTTCAATTCATTTCACCATGTACGAAACACTCACATATACTCTTTTTTGATCCTTATCATACTCTTCTATGGCTGGAGACAGAACAGCCAATATTATCCCCACTCGGGGGTTTGGAAGGGCTATGTGATGCGCCCAAAGTCTCACAGCAATTACATGTCAAGGTTAAAATCTGACAGAACGCGCACCCGCGGGGAGAGGGAGAAGGTGGTCACAAACACCAGCTGTGACCTCATGGCCAGGCACAGAAACAAGGACTCCAGCCGTCACATGCGTTTTCTCCTTGCTTTTGTTATAAGTGCATGTGTGCGCGCGCACATCTGTGTGTGTGTGGTGTGCGCGTCTGTGTATGTGCATGTGTGTGTGCAAGTGCATCTGTGTGTGCGTGTGCGTCTGTGTGTGTGCATCTGCATCTGTGTGTGCACGTCTGTGTGTGCATACATCCGTGTGTGCGTGCGTCTGTGTGTGTGCATCTGCGTCTGTGTGTGCATACATCCGTGTGTGCGTGCGTCTGTGTGTGCATACATCCGTGTGTGCGTGCGTCTGTGTGTGTGTGTGCATCTGCATCTGTGTGTGTGAAGCAAATGTCTTTGTCTTCTTTTCTCTTATTCCCGTATCATGTCACACAAGATAGCATAAGCATAAATGCTTTTTATCAGTATTTAATTACTGTTAATTTTACATCATTGTACGTATGTTTCAGGACATAAAGAGAATAAACCCCACTCAAGGACTTTACTTCCTCTTCTGGGAAAGGGACTGTGCATTTTTGGTTGTATGTGGGACAGTGGTATCGTGTCAGGTGGAATTATGACCTTATTCGTGTCTTTATTTGGAGATTAAATATGGTTTGAGGAAATGTGTATGGTGTCAGGTTGACAAAGGGTGGACGTGTGATGGTTAATTGTGTGCCAACTTGACTGGGCTAAGGGATACCCGGACAGCCGGTAAAACATTTCTGGGTGTCTCTGGGCGAGATTAGCATTTGAATCAGACTGGGTAAAGAAGATCCACCTCCCCGAAGCCAGCAGGCAGCAACCCATGTACCGAGGGCCTGAACAGAACAAAAAGGCAGATGAGGGCGAATTTGTTCTCTCTGTTTAACTGGGAATCCATCTTCTGTCCTCAGATAGTGGAGTTCCTGCGCTTGGGCCTCCAACCCTGACTGGGCCTCGCTCCAGGGCCTTCAGGCTGCTACACCACTGGCTTTCCTGGGCCCCAGCTTGTTGACAGCAGAACACGGGACTTGTCAGTTTCCACAATCGCTCGAGCCAATCCCTCATGATAAATCACCTTCTTCATATCTATACATATCCCCTATTGGTTCTGTTTCTCTGGGGAACCCAGATTAACCAAGATCCCAAGTTCGCAGTTCAAGCATCCATGCAGAAAGCGTAAGTGCTCAGAATTTCCTAGCTCTCAAGAAGCCAAAGAACATTCCAATATAATTTTCCACCACCCCTTCTACTAGAATCATCTCCCCTGCTGGCTGTTTAAATAAAGTCAACATCTGCCAGTATAAAGAGAATACTAAAGGCATTGACACACTGACCAAAAAGCTGAGAAATTCAAGGATGAATGCAGTGAGCAAACATTCAAGCCAAAAAATGAACAGCAAAGCAGGTACTCAAACTATTCAGAATGCATCGTGACTCTGTTGATTATAAATAAGCTGCTTGTTCTCCAAGACCATTTTGAAAGAGGAAAACACTTGTTGAAAGATGGCAGAATGAAAAGGTCTTTATTGCACTTGAAAAGCGAAGGGATATTTTAGTAAGAAGCCCAGATGTGTTTCTGCCAGTGGGGGCTGTGATCCCATCACCTCCACCGAGCCCCCAGGTCCCCGCCAGGCCCCCCTGGGGAGGGGCCTGCGCAGGTCAAGGTCCACGGTGCTCACAGCTGGTGCCAAGTACCAGGAGCTGGTTTTAACAAAAGTCAGCTGGTGTCTGAAATGCAAAAGAGAGGAGCTAAAAGGACAGATACAAAAGGTTACTAAGCGTGAACTACAAAAGCAAACTCTGCATTTCAAGTACCATCCCAAGGTATACCTGGAGATGGTCTTTTCCTACAGTGTGAGGGTGGGTTCAAAAACCTCATCATTTGTTTGCCCTAATGTGTGCAAAATTCCCAGACTGGCTAAAATTCCACAATGATAACCAGTTAAGAAATGCTCTTGGCAGCCTAGGGAAAATAATTTTGATGCATTATAAAAATCACATTAATTCAGAAGGAAACACTGTTTCCTTTCTGACTATAAAAATATTGCGCGGGAAAAGGCCGCTCTAGTCAAAGAATTTCAGAGTTAAAAGAAACCTGGAGCTTTGAGTCAAGTGGCTTCTGAGCGGGGTGCCCACTGCCGGGAACGGGCCGGGGCCGGGGCCGGGCGGGCAGGGGGGGTTCCGACGGGGCGGCGGGGCGGTGGTGGGGCCGGGAGCTCAAGCTCCCACTCCGGGTCTGCTCCTCCGGGTGCCCGCCGAGTCGCCGCCTCGGACGCAGGCCTCCTGCCACCCGGGAAACGCGTTTGGGAGCTGCGAGGCGGGAGCTGGGGCAGACGCCAAACACGGGCGCGCTGCGGCGCAGGATCACACACACGGTAGCTGACCTTTGCTCAAACCGCCACGTTACGAAGGAGAAGCGAACGAGCCCCAGCGAGGGGATGTGCCATGACCCGCCGCAAGCTGGCCCTGCTGGATCAAGGACCCAGCCCCGGTGGAAGCGCCTCCCAATTCCACGCGCAGCCCCTCCCGGGGCCACGCGGTGATCCTGGCGGCGGGGCACGTAACCGAGGGAAGGCCTGACCACAGCCAAAGTATTTTGTCCGCAAACACCCCCACGCCTGTCTCCGCAGGGGTCGGCGGGGCCGAGGAGCGTCCTGTTCTTCGCGCCACAGGAGGCGGCTTGCGGGGACAGTCCGGGGCAGAGGTCACCGGACCCGGGACGATCCCAGTCACCAGCCGCAGCTGCACGGCAAGTGCCTGCAGCCGAGCGGCCTCCGTCAGAAGCTCCGCGTCTCGGCCGATCGGGAACATCGGCGCTTTCCCACGGGAGTCCGCCATCTTGCTCACGGGCCGGCAAGTTAATAGGTCTTTCTCCTTCCCCACCGCTGTCCTCGTTCGGACGCGGCCTGGAGGACGAGCGCCGGCCGAACGAGAAGTGTCGAAAGCAACCAAGAGATCAACGAGCCGGCGGGAGGACCGGCAAGGCCTGGCCGCCGCGCCGCGAGGGACAGCAGGGCCGGGCGCTGCCGACCGCGGCTCCTTCGGCTCGGCCGGGCGTCCTCAAGGCAAGAGCGTGGAGCGGCCGGCGGCTCCGTGCGACGTTTTAGGTGGAAGAGGAAAGACAAGCGGACAGAGACGGCCAGGGCCTGAGGCAAGGGCGCAGAACCACAGGGGACCCCGCGAGACGGGGCTGCGGGCCTCCCACGGGCCTCGCGGTGCGGAGCTGCGGGCCTCCCACGGGCCGCCCAGGCGGGCGGGCACCTTGCGGACGGGACTCCGGACTCCCGCCCCGGCGCCTCCGCCGCAGACCCGAGCCCCGGCCGCGCGCGTGGCTTCTCCGCCCACGGTGCCGTCGCCTCCCCGGGGGTCTCATCCCTCGGGTCCGTCTCGCTCGTCCCGCGGACGGTTCCCAGCTCCGACCCGGCAGGAGCCACAGGGGCCGGCGGTCCGGTGACCTGCGTGACTCCGGAGCCCGGTCATTCTGGGCCGACCGTCCCCGGAGAGAGGGCGGGAGACGACCAGCGTGAGGACTTTCCCCACCCAGACGCTGTCGCCCCTTCCCCCCCACGTGGCAGCGGGGCTCAGACCCTTCCTCCCGGGTCCTGCGCGGCCTGCGGGGCGCTCGGCCGTGAGCTCGCTGCCCGGCGACCCGGCAGAGGGGACGCCCCCGAGGCGGGGGACACGGAACCAGCTGGGGCCCCGGGTGACACAGGACCATGCTCCTCCCCGCGCGGTCAGGGATTGGTCTCTGGGGCGGGGACGGCCGCAGGCCAGAGCCGGCGCCCCCAGGCCTCGACCGCGTCGCCGGGCACAGAGGGGACGTCAGGATCAGTCCCGGGAGGCGGGGTGACCGCGGGGCAGGTCAGGGCACGGGGGGTGGGGGTTCCAGCTGTGGGGCTCGTGGGGCTCCCCCCACCACGGGGCTTTTGCCAGCTCACACGGGGACCCCCGCCCGCTTCACAGTCGCGGGGGCTCGGCTGGGTGAGGTCCTGCCTGCGGCAGAGGCCCGGGGTAAACTGAGGAACAGAGAGGGTGGGGAGGAGCCAGGCCCGCCCCGGACTGCGGCTCACACACCTGTAGCCGCAGACTCAGGTGAGCGCCCGGCGGCCCCTCCCCAGCTCCACCCCAGGCGGGGAGCAACCTTTGACCCCTGCTGACAGCCGCCCCTGCACAGGTGCAGAATAAGGACTCACCTGGGGCCCCGGCCCCGCCCACCTCCTGGGGCATCGGAGCGCATCTCCCGGGGGCTAGAGCTGCCGCAGGGCCCAGACACGTGGCAGCGCGTTCCTGCCGGCGAGCGCCGCCTCCTGGCGGGGAGGGCAACCTGCAGCGGCTGCGACCCAGCGCACCGGCGGCCCCGCTCGCCCACGAGCACCACCCACGGGCTCAGCGAAGAACTGGGCGTGTCATCACCTAAACTAAAGAAAACCCAAAGAGAAGAAGCAACAGCTGCTCCAGATGAGAAGGAATCAGCGAAAGAACTGCGGAAGTATGAAGAATCAGAGCGGAAGGACGCCCCGAAAGGGGAACACCAGCTCTCTGGCGATGGACACCAACCCAAATCAGAACATTGAAATAACTGATGAAGAAATTCAAACTTGGATTGTAAGGAAGCTCAATGAAATGCAAGATAAAATAGAAACCCAACACAAACCACAAAAACAATGCAGGAAATGAATCAAATATTCACTAAAGAAATTAAATTATTAAAGAAAAATCAAACAACTTCTGGAAATGAAAAATTCATTCAGGGAATCACAAAACACAGTGAAAATCCTTAAGAATAGGTTAGATCAGGCAGAAGAAAGAATCTCAGAGTTCAAAGAGCACACCTTTGAATTAAACAAGTTAGTCACAGAGATAGAGCAGAGAAATAAGAGGAACAAGCAAAGCCTACGAGAAGTATGGGATTACGTAAAGAGGCCTAACATAAGAATTATAGACGTTCCTGAGGGTGAAGAAGAAACTACACAAGGGTTGGAAAACCTATTTGAGGGAATAATTGAGGAAAATTTCCCTGGCCTTGACAGAAATCTAATATCCAGGTATAAGAAGCTCAAAGGACTCCTGGGAGATTCATTGCAAAGAGACAAACACCACAACATATATTCATCAGACTGGCCAAAATAAACATGAAAAAGGCCTTCCTACAAACCATAAGGCAAAAGCATCAGGTAACTTACAAAGGAAAAACCCATCAGACTAACCGCAGACTTCTCAACTGAGACCCTACAAGCCAGAAGGGACTGGGGCCCCATCGTCAATCTTCTCAAACAAAATAATGCCCAGCCTAGAATTTTGTATCCTACAAAACTTAGTCTCATATATGAGGGGGAAATAAAGACTTTCTCAGAGAAGCAAACACTGAGGGAGTTTGTCAAGATAAGACCTGCCCTGCAGGAAGTACCCAGAACAGCACAATAGACACCCACCAATGTAAAATCACCCAAAAGCTAATGGTCAGAGCCCAGATACAATGGCTCAAGAGATAAAACAAAGCAACAAAGTGCTACTCAACAGGATGAACAGAAATCCACTTATCAATTCTTTCAATAAATGTAAATGGCTTGAACTCTCCACTGAAGAGACACAGGCTGGCTGAATGGATAAAAAAACACAAGCCAAATATCTACTGTCTCCAGGAAACACATCTAACCAATAAGGACTCATTCAGACTCAAGGTGAAGGGATGGAAAACAATATTCCATGTAAATGGAAACCAAAAGAAAGCTGGTATAGCAGTTCTCATATCCGATAACACAGTACTCAAGTCAACAAAAGTAATGAAAGACAAAGATGGTCATTATATAATGGTAAAGGGAACAATTTAACAAAAAGACATAACAATTCTAAATATTTACACACCTAACACAGGTGTGCCCACATTCATAAAGCAAATCCTACTTGATCTAAACAAAATGATAAACAGCAGCACCATAATAGCCAGGGACTTCAACACCCCTCTGACAGAAAAGGACAGATCCTCCAAACAGAAAATTAACGAAGAAACAATGGACTTAAACAGAACTCTGGAACAAATGGGCCTAACAGATATTTACAGAACATTCTAACCAAAAACCTCTGAATATACATTCTTCTCATCAGTTAGTTCATGGGACATTCTCTAAGACTGATCACATCCTAGGCTACAAAACATGTCTCAACAAATTTTTAAAAATATAAATTATACCATGCATCTTCTAAGACCATAGTGCAATAAAATTAGAAATCAACTCCAACAGAAACACTCATCTCTACACAAAGTCATAGAAACTAAACAACCTACTGATGAATGACAGTCAGGTCAAGGAGGCAATTAAGATGGAAATCATAGGATTCTTTGAACTAAATGATAAAGGGGACACAAGTTATCAAAATCTCTGGGACACAGCTAAAGCAGTCCTGAGAGGAAAATCATAGCCATAAATGCCTACATCCAAAAGACAGAAAGATCACAAATCAACAATCTAATGAATCATCTCAAGGAACTGGAAAAGAATGAGCAAACCAATCCCAAACCCAGCAGAAGAAAAGAAACAACCAAGATCATAGCAGAACTAAATGAAATCCATAACAAAAGAACTATACAGAAGATTAAGGAAACAAAAAGTTGGTTCTTTGAAAAGATAAATAAAATTGACGGGCCTCTCGCTGGATTAACCAGAAGCAGAAAAGAAAGGACTCTAATAAGCTCAATCAGGAATTAAAAAGGAGAAATTGTAACTGATACCATGGAAATACAAAGTATCATCTCTAAATACTATAAAAATCTATATGCACATAAACTTGAAAATGTGGAGGAAATGGACAAATTCTTAGAAATACACAGCCTCTCTAGGCTCAATCAAGAAGAAATAGAATTCCTGAACAGACCAATATCAAGTACCAAAATTGAAGCAGCAATAAAAAATCTCCCAAAAACAAAAAGGTCCTGGACCAGATGGCTTCACACCTGAATTTTACCAGACTTACAAAGAAGAACTGGTATCTGTTCCACAAAAATTAATCCATAACATTGAGAAGGAAGGAATTTTCCCCAACATGTTTTATGAAGCCAACATCACCTTAATACCAAAGCCAGGAAAGGACTCAGCAAAAGAAGAAAATTACAGACCAATATCCCTTATGAACATAGATGCAAAAATTCTGAATAAAATCCTAGCAAACTGAATTCACCTGCTCATCAAAAAAATAATCCATCATGACCAAGTGGGCTTCATCCCAGATATGCAGGGATGGTTCAACATAGGCAAATCTATAAACGTTAATTCACTACATAAATAGAAGTAAAGACAAAGACCATATGATCCTCTCAATGGATGCAGAAAAAGCATTTGACAAAATTCGGCACCCTTTTATGATAAGAACGCTTAACAAAATAGGCATAGACAGGACTTACCTCAAAAAGATAAAAGCCATATACGACAAACCCACAGCCAACATCATACTGAAAGGGGAAAATTGAAAGCATTCCCGCTTAGAACTGGAACCAGACAAGGCTGCCTTCTATCACTGCTTCTATTCAACATAGTGCTGGACGTCCTTGCCAGAGCAATCAGACAAGAGAAGGAAATCAAGGGTATCCATATGAGGGCAGAAGAGGTCAAACTATCACTCTTTGCTGATGATATGATCTTCTATCTAGAAAACCCCAAAGAATCTGCCAGGAGATTACTGGAACTGATGAATAAATTCAGAAAAGTCTCATATTACAAAATCAGTGTACACAAATCAGTAGCATTTACATATACCAACAACAGTCAAGCCGAGAACCAAATCAAAGACTCAATACCTTTCACAATAGCAACAAAGAAAATAAAATAGCTAGGAATACATTTAACTAAGGTGAAAGACCTCTACAGAGAGAACTATGAAACACTGAGGAAGGAAATAGCAGAGGATGTAAACAGATAGAAAACCATACCATGCTCACGGATCAGCAGAATCAACATTGTTAAAATGTTTATACTACCCAAAGTGATCTACAGATTCAGTGCAATCCCTATTAAAATACCAACATCATTTCTCGCAGATGTAGAAAAAATAATTCTATGCTTTGTATGGAACCAGAGAAGACCCCACATATCCAAAGCAACCTTAAGCAAAAAGAACAAATTGGGAAGTATCAATTTACCAGACTTCAAGCTGAGGACTAAACTCTGATCTTTTTCTTTTGCCCTAATTCCTTTCTAAGGGGGCCTGGTGAGTCACACCTACAAATGATAAAATCTCCCTAAACAGGTTTTGTTAACCCAATATAATGTGGTTTACCTCCCAACCTGATTCTGGTATAGCATCACATGAAAGATAGAAGACCTGTATCTTAACTCCTTTCCACTGACTCCTGGTTTTTTAGACAAAAACCTAACTCTTTCAGCCAATTGTCAACTACAGACTCCCTAAACTCACCTATAACCTGTAAGCTCCCACTTTGACATGTCCCACCTTTTCAGGCCAAACCAATGTATGCCTTCCATGTACTGATTTATGACTTTACTTATAATCCCTGTCTCCCTGAAATGTATGAAACCAAACTGTGACCCAACCACAGTGAGTCCACTTGCTCAAGGCTTCTTGGGCATGGCTCCAGGCCATGGTCCTCAAATTTGGCTCAGAATAAACCTCTTTAAATCATTTTACAGAGTTTGGCTTCTTTTCCATTCACAAAGCTATACTACAAGGCTACAGTAACCAAAACAGCATGGTATGGGCACAAAAACAGAGACATAGACCAATGGAACAGAACAGAGAACCCAGATATAAAACCATCCTCATATTGCCATTTTATGTTTGACAAAGCAGACAAAAACATATACTGCGGAAAAGAATCCCTACTCAATAAATGGTGCTGGGAAAATTGGATAGCCACATGCAGAAGAATGAAACAGGATCTGCACCTCTCACCTCTCACAAAAATCAACTCATGATGGATAACAGAATTCTAGAAGAAAATGTTGGAAAACTCCTATAGACATTGGCCTAGGCAAAGATTTTATGAAGAAGACCACAAAAGCAATCACAGCAACAACAAAAATAAATAAATGGGACCTGATCAAATTTAAAAGCTTCTGCACACCCAAGGAAACAATCATCAGAGTGAATAGACAACTTACAGAATGGGAGAAGATATTTGCATGCTATACATCTGATAAAGGGCCGATAACTAGAATCTATAAAGAACTCAGGCATATCAACAAGAAAAAATCAAACAACCCCATTACAAAGTGGACAAAAGACATGAACAGAAAGAAGATAGACTAATGGCCAACAAACATGAAAAAATGCTCAACTTCTCTAATCATCAGGAAATGCAAATCAAAACCACAACGAGATATTACCTAACTCCAGTGAGAATGGCTTTTATCAAAAAGTCACAAAGCAACAAATGTTGGTGTGGATGCGGAGAGATAGGAACACTTATACACTGCTGGTGGAACTGCAAACTAGTACAACCTCTATGAAAAGTAATACAGAGATACTTCAAAGAACTAAAAGTAGAACTACCATTTGATCCAGCAATCCCACTACTGGGTATTTACCCAAGGAAAAAAAGACATTCTATAAAAAAAGACACCTGCACTCGAATGTTTATACCAGTACAATTCACAATTGCAAAAATGTGGAAACAACCCAAGTGCCCATCAATACACAAGTGGATTAATAAAATGTGGTATATGTATACCGTGGAGTACTACTCAGCCATAAAAAATGATGAAGTACCTATTGTATTATCCTGGATAGATCTAGAGCCCATCTTCCTAAGTAAAATATCACAAGAATGAAAAAACAAGCACATGTACTCACCATCAAATTGGTACTAATAGATTAACACTAATGTGCACACATGGAAGTAATACTCATCGGGTGTGAGCAGGTGGGGGGGAGGAGGAGATGGGCAAATTCACACCTAATGGGTGTGGTGCACGCTGTCTGGGGGAGGGGCATGCTCGTAGCTCTGACTCAGGCACTGTAAAGGCAATTCATGTGACCAAAGCATTTGTACCCTGTAATATTCTGAAATTTAAAACAAACAAAAAAAGCAGAGAAAGCAGATGAGAGATGTGGCCAGGAGGGAACCTCCAGCCTCAAAAATGGATTACAGATGTCCCAGGAGAGTGGTTCTCCCAAGAAACTGGAGGAGCAAAACAAAATCTTCTCTGAGGAAATGGACTTTCACCTGTGAAATAAAATAAAGTGTGAAGCAACCCCAGCAGACTGAATGGACCCCCTCTTGGCCAAGGGACACCCCCCTCCCAAAAGAAAATCTGAAAGCTGAGTCACCGGCATGAGGAGGAGGGAGTCAGACATGCCTAGCTATGCCCTGTCCCTTCTAGAGTTATTCTTTGTAACAATAAGATACAAAATCATTAACAAGCCTAAGGCCATGTAAGATAAGGGTTAAACCACACCTGTAGGTCATAAGTTTACTTAACAGACCACTTGAGTCTCGGTACATGTCCTGTAGCTTGTCTCTGATTACCAGACTTCCTTAACTTAAAACATTCCAAGCCTTTAGACAAAGCTTCATTCCTTTAACCAATTACAAATGAAGGAGTCTTTAAACCCACCCATAACCCGTAAGTCCCTGCTTCGAGATGTCCTGACTTTTCAGGCCAGAATCTTGTACACCTTGCCTGTATTGATTTATGACTTTATGTGTAATTCCTGTCTCCCTGAAATGTATAAAACCAAACTGTAAACCAACCACGGCAAGACCACCTGCTCAAGGCTTCTTGGGCGTGGCTCTCCAGGCCATGATCACACATATTCAGGTCAGAATAAACCTCTTTAAATTATTTTACAAAGTTTGGGTTCTTCTCTGTTGACACATCCAAAGCCCCAAATTAACTCCACAGAGAACTGTTCAAACAAAATAGCTAGTACACAAAGATAGCCAGGCATATAAGTAAAAATATACAAAATACTAGACAATAAAAGCCTCAGATATTCAAATTATCAGATAAAAAATATTTTGAAAACCCATACAAATCATATTTTAAAAACTTAAAAAGATATAAGACATGAGCCAGACATAAAGGACAAATATTGTCATATGAGGTATCTAGAATGGTCAAATTCTTAGAGACAGAAAGTAGAATAGTGGTTGCCGGCGGCTGGGGAAGGGGAGAATGGAGAGTTAGTAAGCCTGGTCTAGCTGCCCACAAGAAGGAAAAATAAACCGTTTAGATTCCTAGACCTTTTTGTATTCACTTTCAAGTACACAATTAAAACTAAAGAAGCCTACACAAAGCCAAAACGTGACTTAAAAAAAAAAAGAAAAAAAAAATGAAAAAGAAACATAAAACAGAAACAGACACACAGGGAACCAGATAACTGGAGCTATTAGACATGGACTTTAACATACTATAATTGATACATCCAGGGGATTAAAAGATAGCAATTTCAAAGATGCTCTTACTTTTAAAAAGAAAATCAGATGGAAATTCCAGAAATAAAAAATACAACAACAAATTAAGAACTCAATAAATGGATTTGACAGTACATTAAACACAACTGAAGAGGGAATTAAAGGGCTGGGGGATAAAATATAGACATAGAAGCTCAGAGAATCAAATGGCTGGAACACTGGTAAAGAGGGAGACTCAAACACACCTAGGGGCAGGCACGGAAGGAGTGAGACAGAGAATGGGCAGGAAAAACACTTCAGGTGATGGCTGAGAACTTTACAACCTCAAAAAAAACTGAGATTTAAAAAATACTACAAACCTCAAGCAGGATAAATTTCTAGAAAGTTTTAAGGACAAACTATGCCTGGGCACACAGAGCAAAACTGCAGGGAAGGAGGTGGGGATCGGGCACTTAAAAGGAGCTAAGAAAAAGGGACTTAGTTTCTGTATGTCACCGACGTCAAGTTCAGTGTTACTCTGAAGTAGACTTGGTAAGTTAAGATGCATATATCCCCAGAACAACTATTCAGAAAATAAATTTTACAAGTTAAAAATCAATAAATAATTAACAATTGTACGCTAGCAAAATGGCAGGCATAAATCCAACCATATAAAAATATTATTAAATATGAATAAATTCAATAGGTAAAAGTTGTCAGACTGGATTAAAAACAAAAATAAAACAAGATCCACCTATATGCTGTTTAAGAGACACACTTCACATTCATATACATGAGTAGGTTGAAATTAAAGGATATACCATGCAAAATTATGATCATAAGAGGGCTAAAGTAGCTATACTAACACCAGACAAGACAGACTTTAAAACAAAATAAAAATGTCTACCAGAGACAAAAAGGGACATTTTACATTGCTAAAAGGGTCAATCCATCAGAAAGATAACAATTATAAGCACACAGTTGACCCTTGAACAGCATAGGCGTGAACTGTGCAGGTCCACACACACACAGATTTTTTTCAATAACATGCATGCTGGGTGTGCCCGCCTTTCCTGCCTCCCTCCACCAGCTCCACCTCTACACCGCCCCTGAACAGCAAGGACCCTCCTCTGCTCCTCCTCCTCAGCCTACTCAACACGAGGGTGACGGAGATCTTTACGATGATCCGCTTCCACTTAATGAATGTAAATATATTTTCATGTATTAATTGATTGTTTATGTTATCAGTAAGGCTATCAGTAAAGTTTGGGGGGAGTCAAAAGTTACACACAGATTTTCGACTGTGTGGGGGCTGGTGCTCCCAACCACCACATCATTCAAGGGTCCACTGTATTTATTTTGGGGAGAAGAAAGAGGCCACGGGGAAGGAGCAGGAAGGGGCTTCGGAGGTGGTTATTTTCTATGGTGGTTGCATGAACGTTTGCTTTATGATAATTTACTGAGTTGTATGTTTACATTTTGTGCTCTTCTCTGTATGTACCTTTCCTCACAATGCAAATGACGAAACAGATGATATTTGAACACGACAAGAATGTCTCTAGAATCACTTCTATTCAACATGGGCTGGGGGTTCAAGTCAGCAACACAGACCAAGCCAAGAACAAGGATAAAGTCTCATGGATTGGAAAGAAAGAGGCGAAAGAATCTTTATCAACAGGTGATGTAATCACTTCACAGTAAATGCTGAAGAATATACGAAATAACCTACTAGAATAAGCTAATTTAGCATATTTATAGCAATAAAACTGAGAGATGAATCTTTTAATACCACTTTTCAATAGCACCGAAACCCATAAAATACTTAGGGATGTATTTTGTTAAATTTATGTTTGAGAACTGTATCTTCAGAACTACAAAACATTACTGAAATTTAAGAAGGGTTAAATAAATGGAAAGATATACCATGTTTATGGTTTGGAAGATTCAATATTGTTAAGATTCTCAAATGGATCACTAGATTCAATGCAATCCCAATAAAAATCCAAGAAAGCTTGACAAGTTGATTCTAAAATTTTGCAGCAATTCAAAGGACCTAAAAATACCAACGAAACCATTTTGAAAGGGAAGAACAAAGTCAGAGGACTTACAATACCTGATTTCAAGACTTACTATAAAGCAGCTACTACCGTAATCAAGACAGCATGAAATTGGTATAAAGATAAACATAAAAGTCAATGGAACAGAACAGAGAGTACAGAAATAGACCTATATTTTTTTCAGACAACTGATTCTTAACAAAGGTGCCAAGGTAATTCAATAGAGAAAGAAGAGTAATACTGGAACAACTGGATATCACATGGGAAAAATCCTCAGCTCCTCTCTACACCATACTCAAAAATTAACTTGAGATGAATCACTGATCTAAATGTAAAAGATAGGATGGGCGTGGGCTCACGCCCATAATCCTAGCATTTTGTGAGGCTGAGGCAGGAGGATCTCTTGAGGCCAGGAGTTTGAGACCAGCCTGAGCAACATAGCAACACTCCATCTCTACAAAAAAATAAAATAGAAAAATGAGCCAGGTGTGGCGGCACACTTGTAGTCCCAGCTACTCAGGAGGCTGAGGTAGGAGGATCACTTGAGCCCAGGAGTTGGAGGTTGCAGTGAGCTGTCATGATGCCACTGTATTCTAGCCTGGGCAACAGAGCCCAGACCCTGTCTCAAAAAAAAAAATAATATTAGGTCATTAAATGTAAAATGTCTGATTTCCAATCAAAAGTGTAGTTTATTATTTCTCAAACAAGAAGCAGTACAATTAATCAAAGTATGTGTCTAAACTATCAACACAGTTTTGCCATCTTAATGGTAGCTTGTTTATGCCAGCAGTGAAGAAGCCTGGAGAGAGAGTGGCGATGAAACTGCAAAAGGCATTTTCCACAGCTTGTTGAGAATTGAATTATTTTTCCTTGCAAGAAGTGGTCCAAAGCCTGGGAGAAGTGGTAGTCAGTTGTTGCAAGGTCTGGTGAATATGGTGGATGACAGAGAGTTCCCAAGTCCAGCTTCTGTAGTTTGAGCAGCGTTCTTTTTTGTGACATGTGGTCATGCAAGAAGATTGTCCTGTCTCTATTGACCAATCTTGGCTGCTTAATCGCAAGCATCCTCATCATTTCATCCAGTTGGTTGCAGTAGACATCCGCTGTAATTGACTGACCAGGTTTCATGAAGCTGTAGTGGATAATACCAGGCTGGACCACCAGACAGACACCTTTAGCTTTTATAGATGAATATTCAGTTTGGACTGAGTTTTGGCACTTCATCTTTATCCAACCATTGTGCCAAACGCTTGTGATTGTCAAAAAGAATCCATTTTTCATCACACGTAACAATACAGTATAGAAATGGTTCACCTTTATGTCGTGACAGCAAAGAAAGGCAAGCTTCGAGATGATTTCTCTTCTGACACTTGTTTAATTCACGCAGAACCCATCTATCCAGCTTCTTCACCTTGCTGATTTGTTTCAAATGGTCCAATATTGTTGGAATAGTAACATCAGACGTTGCTGCTAATTCACGCGCAGGTTGAGATGGATTCGCTTCCACTACAGCTTTCAGCTCATCGTTATCCATCTTGGTCTCAGGTCACCCACGTGACTCATTTTCAAGATTAAAATCACCAGAATGGAACTTCTGGAACCATCAACATACTGTGCGTTCATTAGCCACATCCTTCCCAAACACTTTGCTGATATTTCGAGCTGTCTGAGTTGCATTGGTTCCAGGACAGAACTCATACTCAAAAATGACACGAATTTTTGACTTAATCATAGTTTCACAAAAATTGCTCTAAAAAAAGTTGGAAGATAATCGCAAGCTAAAAACCATGCGTTTGAAAGACTGAGGATGTACCTTCACAATAAAAATAAAACAAGAAGTGTCAAAAGTGAAAATGTCAGAGACATAAACTGTCAAACCTAGTGCTTAAGGAAATCGGACATTTCACACTTAATGACCAATAATTAAAGTGTAAAATTCAACGTTAAAAAATATAAAAGATAAAACTATAAAACTTCTCGGGGAAAACAAAGAAGAAAATCTGGGGTAGATAAAGATTTCTTAGGTTCTTAGATGGGACACAAAAAGCACAAATCTTATTTTAAAAACGGATAAAATGCACATTATAAAAATTAAAAACTGTTCATCAAAAGACACCTTTATGAAAATGAGGACAGTGGATGATAGGAGGTTGCTTGGTGTGTACAACGTGCGTTGTTTCAGTGACATATGCACTGAAGGCCCCGACTTCACCACAATGCAATACATCAATGTAACAAAACTGCACTTGTACCCCAGGAATATATACAAGTAAAAAATAAATGGGAAAAATAAATAAAAATTAAGACTAAATAAATAAAAGAAAATGAAGAAAATAAAAAGCCATAGACTGGAAGGAAAAACTCGTATGCAGAAATATATATATTTTTTAATCTTAAAACTCAATACTAACACAAACAACTTTAAAAAAATATTCAAAAGATTTTAACAGACACTCCACACAAGAAGCTATATACATGAGCAAAAAGCACCTAAATAAAAATGCTCAACACTTTTAGTCATCAGGGAAAATGCAAACAAAACACAAGATGGAGCTGAAAGCACATTGCAAAGACTTTTATGAAAAATACTGACAATTCTGGGTGTTCATAAGAATATGGAACTATGGAACTCTGGTAAAATGATTCAACCTCTTTGGAAAACAGTTTTGAGTTTCTCTTTTTATTATTTCTAATTATTTTGTAGAGATGAGGTCTTGCTATGTTGCCCAGGCTGGCCTTGAACTCCTGCCCTCAAGCGACCCTCCCCCCTTGGCCTCCCAAAGTGCTGGGATGACAGGCGTGAGCCACCGTTTCTTACCAAGTTAAACATACAGGTATTGTATCACCCAGCAGTTCCACTCCTAGGTATTTACCCACAAGAAACAAAAGCACATATCCACAATAAGACTTGTCCATAAATTTTCACAGCATCATTGCTCATAACAGCAAATACTGGAAGCAATCCAAGTGTTCATCAATAGATAAATACACAAATAAACAATCTGTGGTTTATACATACACTGGGATATAACACTCAGAAATAAAAAAAGAATGAATCACTGACATAAGCAACAAAAACATTTTGCTGAGCAAAACAAAAGCCAACCACAAGAGTACATGCCGGATGATTCCATTTATGCGAAGTTATAGAACAGAAAAAAACCTAATCGATAAAGAAATCTCATCAGTAGTTGCTTCGAGGAGCCTGAGTTCAAGAGGAGTGACTGCAAGGAGGCACGAAGGGACTTTCTGGGGCAATGGAAATGTGGTTTCTACACGGGTGTATACGTCTGTCAAACTCATTGAATGTACACTTAAAATGAATGTATTTCATTATGTGTAACACCCCAAAGCTGATTTTTAAAATAGTACATCTCAAGTCACAAATCAGTAAACTAATGAATCATCTTAAGGAAATGGAAAAGGAAGAGCAAAGCAATCCTAAAACCAGCAGAAGAAAAGAAATAACCAAAATTAGAGCAGAATTAAATGAAATCGAGAACAAAAGAACAATACAGAAGATCAATGAAACGAAAAGCTGGTTCTCTGAAAAGATAAACAAAATAGACAGGCCACTTGCCAGGTTGACCAGAAGCAGAAAGGAAAGGACTCTAATAAGCTCAATTAGAAATGAAAAAGGAGAAGTCACAACTGATACCATGGAAATACAAAACATCATCTTTGAATACTACAAAATCTCTATGCCCACAAACACGAAAACGTGGAGGAAATGGACAAATTCTTAGAAACACACTACCTCCCTAGGCTCAACCAGGAAGAAACAGAATTTCTAAACAGACCAATATCAGGCACCGAAATTGAAGCAGTAATTAAAAATCTACCCACAAAAAAAAGTCCCGGACCAGATGGGTTCACACCTGAATTCTACCAAGCCTACAAAGAAGAACTGGTGCCTATACTGCAGAAATTATTTGAAAATATCCAGAAGGATGGAATCCTCCCAAACTCATTCTACGAAGCCAATATCACCTTGATACCAAAGCCAGGAAAGGACACAACAAAAAAAGAAAACTACAGACCAATATCCCTTATGAATATAGATGCAAAAATTCTCAATAAAATCCTTGCAAACCGAATTCAAATGTACATCAAAAAAATAATCCATCATGATCAGGTGGGCTTCATTCCCGAGATGCAGGGATGGTTCAACATACGCAAATCTATAAATGTAATTCACCATATAAATAAAAGCAAGAACAAAGATTATATGATCCTTTCAATAGATGCAGAAAAGGCTTTTGACAAAATCCAGCACACTTTTATGATAAGAACTCTTAACAATATAGGCATAGATGGCTCATTCCTAGAAACTATTAAAGCCATATACGATAAACCCACAGCCAATATCATACTGAATGGGGAAAAATTGAAGGCATTCCCCCTTAAAACTGGCACCAGACAAGGTTGTCCACTATCTCCACTTCTTTTCAACATAGTGCTGGAAGTCCTGGCAACAGCAATTAGACAAGACAGAGGAATCAGGGGCGTCCAGATAGGGGCAGAAGAGGTCAAACTTTCACTATTCGCAGACGATATGATATTATACATAGAAAACCCCAAAGATTCAACCAAGAGATTACTGGAATTGATAAATGAATTCAGCAAAGTCTCAGGATACAAAATTAATACACACAAATCCATAGCCTTCATATATGCTAATAACAATCAAGCCGAGAAACAAATTAAAGATGCAATACCTTTCGCAATAGCAACAAAGAAAATTAAATATTTAGGAATATATCTAACTAAGGAGGTCAAAGACCTATATAGAGAGAATTATGAAACACTGAGAAAGGAAATTGCAGAGGATGTAAATAGATGGAAAGCCCTACCATGCTCTTGGATAGGCAGAGTCAACATAGTAAAAATGGCTTTGCTACCTAAATTAATTTACAGAATCAATGCAATCCCTATCAAAATACCAACATCATTTTTTGCCGATCTAGAAAAAATAATTCTACGCTTCGTGTGGAACCAGAGAAGACCCCGTCTAGCCAAAGCAACTTAAGCAAAAAGAACAAATTGGGAGGCATCTGTCTACCAGACTTCAAACTATACTACAAGGCTATAGTAACCAAAACTGCATGGTATTGGCACAAGAACAGACACGTAGACCAATGGAACAGGACTGAGAACCCAAATATAAAACCAACCTCATACAGTCACCTGATCTTTGACAAATTCCAGAAAAACGTACAATGGGGAAAAGAATCCCTATTCAACAAATGGTGCTGGGAAAATTGGATGGCCATATGTAGAAGACTGAAAGTGGACCCACACCTCTCACCTCTCACAAAAATCAATTCACAATGGATAACAGATCTAAACCTAAGACATGAAACCATAAGAATTCTCGAAGAAAACTTTGGAAAAAACTCTTATGGACATTGGCCTAGGCAAAGAATTTATGAAGAAGACCCCCAAAGCAATCACAGCAGCAACAAAAATAAATACATGGGACCTGATCAAATTGAAAAGCTTCTGCACAGCCAAGGAAACTATCACTAGAGTGAACAGACAACCTACAGAATGGGAGAAAATATTTGCATGCTACACCTCTGATAAAGGGCTGATAACCAGAATCTATACAGAACTTAGGAAAATCAACAAGAAAAAATCAAACAACCCTATTAAAAAATGGGCAAAGGACGTGAACAAAAACTTTTCCAAAGAAGACAGAATGATGGCCAGCAAACATATAAAAAAGTGCTCAACTTCTCTAATCATCAGGGAAATGCAAATCAAAACCACAATGAGATATCACTTAACTCCAGTGAGATTGGCTCATATCAAAAAATCCCCAAATAACAAATGTTGGTGGGGATGTGGACAGATAGGAACACTCATACACTGCTGGTGGGACTGTGAATTAGTACAACCTCTATGGAAAAGAATATGGAGATACCTCAAAGAATTAAAAGTAGAATTACCATTTGACCCAGCAATCCCACTACTGGGTATTTATCCAAAAGAAAAAAAGACATTCTATAATAAAGACATCTGCTCTCGAATGTTCATAGCAGCACAATTCACAATTGCAAAGTTGTGGAAACAACCCAGGTGCCCATCAATACACGAGTGGATCAATAAAATGTGGTATATGTATACCATGGAGTATTACTCAGCAATAAGGAACAACAGTGAATTAACTCATCTGGTATTATCCTGGTTGGAGCTAGAACCCATTCTTCGAAGCGAAGTGTCACAGGATTGGAAAAACAAGCACCACTGGTACTCACCATCAAACTGGTACTAACTGATGAACACTTACATCACACAGGGCAATAACATTCATCTGAGGGCAGGGGGGCGGGAGGGGGGTGGAGGGGATGGGAAAAACTCTCACTGAATGGATGTGGGGAGCACAGTTTGGGAGACGACCACGATTGTGGCTCTGACACGGGCAGAACAGGGGCAATGTGTATGGCCAAAGTGTTGTACCCCCATGATATTCTGAAATTAAAAAAATAAATTAAAAAAAAAAAAAAGAAACTGCCATAGCCACCCCAACCTTCAGCAATCACCACCCTGATCAGTCAGCAGCCATCAACATTGAGGCAAGACCCAATGCCAGCAAATAAAGTGTTTTTAAATTAAAAAAAAAAAATAGTACATCTCTAATAAAGCATACTCAGTACTTAGGAAAAAACCCTCAATCTGCATTCACTGATTATTCACCAAGGATGAGTTCACTGACGCTGCTTCTCCAGAAAGTCACTGCGAAGCGCAGGCTGACTGCACAAGCTCCTCGGCGACAGCGCCAGCAACGCTCCGCTTTGCGCATCACCTCAGCGCGGCGCCGCTCTTCTGAGTCCCCTCTGCTCCCCTCCACGGCACCGCGCACACCTTGCTGCACAGCTGCAGTGCAACGTAAGTAGAAAACAAAAATAATTCGGAATCAAACATACAGTTTCACTAAATGTGTACAAATCCAAGTTGCGCATTTCCCCTGCTCGCAGCGCCCCCAACACACCCCGAAGTCCCAGCGCGGGCTGAGGCCCCGCCCCTCCCAGGGCCCTCCCCTCAGCTTCCGGCTTTCTCCCCCACGACCCCACCCCTTCCGTCCCCCGAAGCCCCGCCCCTCTCCTGCGGCCACACCCCTCCTGAGGCCCCGCCCCCAGCCTCCCGCCCCGCCCCGCGGCCTCGAGGAGGGCCTTGGCTTTAACTGGGAGCGAGGACAAGGGCCCCTCGGAACAGCACGGGTCTCGCAGGAAGGAGGGGGAACAAAAGCACCAGCGCTGGTCCTAGAAGGAACTGGAGACCTGCCCCAGGCCGCACAGTGACAGGGTCCCTTTCCCTGGGAGGGGTGGTACAGGCTGAAATGTGACCCCAGTGCTGGAGGTGGCCTGCAGAGGAGTGTTTGGGTCCCGGGCGGATCCCCTGCCCTCGTCCCTGTGGGAATGAGTGAGTCCTGGCCCTATTAGCTCCCCCTATTAGCCCAACTTTAAGGGGTAGAGGCACAGGAAGAGAGACACAGGAATGAGGACGGATCACACCACAGTGTGTGGCAAGAAGGAAAGAGCTGGTCAGCGCACTGACGACAATGCATGGGAGGTGGGGACAGTGAGCACCTGCAGGTGAGGGTCTAGTCCAGCAGCAGGTGGATGTGGGGACAGTGAGGACCTGTGGGTGAGGGTCCAGGTCTTCATGGGGTAAAGTCCCTAACAGCACCTCGGGACACAAAGGCACTCCACTTGCAAGTCCTTCGCAGGTTGGAGAGTAACAACTGCACAGGGCTCCCAGAGGCAGCCTGTGGCCACCCTTCCTGGCACTGGTAGCAAAAGATTCACTATGAAGCTTGTAAAAACTGACTCTGCCTGTGAGATCTGGGGTGTACACCTATGCAGTGGGCTCAGAAATCTGTATTTTCAACAAGCTCTCTCCCTGGTCAGTGAGTTAGGACCAGCGCTCTGCAGGAGCCACTGAACAAATACCCCAGTCGTCCCCCTTTCCGAAGCCTTAAAATGAACACATTCTACAAAAATAAAAATATTTCAGAAGCTCACTACTGTGTGGGGCATTAGTCTCTCAAAATAACCAAGTTCAGTGGCATTCAACAAGAGCTGCAGCTTGCCAAGAACAGCATACTATGGCACCGACAAAAACATATGGGTAAATACAGCAGGCCTAATTGAAGGGCGCCTTTAAAAATGCAGAGACGTCTTTTCGGGGTCACCCGAGCCCATTCCTGAACTATTTTTTGTTTTTCCTCTATTCAAGAAAAACCTTTCTGAACATCAGTGTTAACAACAAAGAGTATCTCTTCTTGCAAAGAGAAAAGTAGAGGCATCTACACAGAGCTTTTCCAATTTGCAGCTGCCAGTTCAACATAAGGGTCCCTCTGCCCCGTAAGTCAAGCGTATGTCTGCTTTGGTCAATGCTACTTGTGCCTTTTTGGGAACAGTCACCACTGAAATCCTGTGGCCCCGCCCTGAACCAGCTAAAACCACTCCAGGCCTTGGGTCTAAAACACAAGCCCATAATTTTTCTCGTGGAAACGAAAAAGAGCAGATGAACACAACGGAAAGGAAGGGAGTGGTGCGCGTGGTCAGGAGGGGTGGGCGGCGCTGGCCATCCCGACCGGCCTTCCGCCGGGCGGCCCCGCCAGTCAGCCTGAAGCCAGCTTCTCTGCAAACACAAACAGCTTCTACCCCCTTTAGGTAAAAGGCAACAGACCAACACACCACACAGAAGCATCAACACATACTCAAGTCAGTTGGAAACACCTTTAAAACAATTCTCTGTAGAAAACTGAATTTTCTGTCAATTATTTATTTTAATAGAGGAGGAATGTTTGTTTACCATTACTTGATATATTGTTGAAGACAAAATGAAAAATATGACTTTTTAAAACCAGGCAAAGTACCTTTAATTTGAAAACAATTGAAGGTCACCTAAATTATAGACTCAGTCACAAGAAAACATGCATAGTTTCCTATACACCACTAGCTAAGACAAAAAAATGACCTAACCAGCAAAAGTCTGCAATAGTGACAGCAGCAGACATGGGGCCCCAGGTCTCCCACCCCTAGGCCTGTACTCACAGTAACATTGCTTAACTGTTTTCCAAAGGTGCAGGAGATTCTCCATAGCTGATACCAGCATTCTTTTCTAAATAATTGTAAGCTAAAATCAACAAGTCAAATATAGAAATCAGGTGGCACGTGATAAAGAGATGAGGAAAAACAAACTTCCCCACTAAGCTGGTAACATCTGCATTTAATAAGTTACTGACCAGTGTGCTATTCTAAATATAGTGAAAATAACATCGTTCAATCACCTCTTGGTAACCACCGTACCCTGTGGTCAAATGCTTTGCTCTCAAAACCACCCTCCATAAAGCTGAGGTCTCCTGTTCTACTCCTGTGAAACGCCTGCTGGGGAGGGGCTCAATCTCTCCTGCGCCTGCACATCTCACCCCTCCCCACATCTGTGGCAAAGAGCTGGAGGGGAAAGTAGAACATGAACCCTTAATAGTTACATCAGCCAACATTTCCACTTAGCAGCAGTTGGACAAAATGTTTACTAGAAAAGAGTTTGAAACTGCTTTTTTAGTCATCTGCAAATTAGTTATTTAAAAGATATTCCTCCCCTACTGATTCTGTGCTGGTTCCTTCTGTCTCACTAGAGCAAACGACAGGTTGCATGAGTCTCTAACACCGGAGATGCTGGAGGGTACAGTGTGCGGGGACTTGCCTGATACAGGGGCCTGCTGCCCCCACATTTCCTATTAGACCTAAAGGTTAAAAATGTGGGGGCGAACATACACGAGGGTTCAAGACAGCCCACACCAAGAAGCACAGTCTGATGTGTCCAGGCAGCAGGGCAGCTCTCCCGGTTATCTGGACAGGAGCCCCCACTGGAGGTCCCACCTGGTTTCAGGGTGCTGGGGCCTCACCTGGGTCCCAAGACACTCCAGCCAGGGGCCACCTTCTCTGTTCAATGGAAGCTGGTCAAAGGCACCACCTTCACTGTGTGCCCCAACAGGTACAAGGTTGGAAACCACGGATCTGTTCTGTCAATTTCAGCTGCCAAAACACTTCTGCTCTTTTCCTTGGGAAAATCAAGAGAGACGAGACCAGCGGACTCACGAGATGGCTATTAGCAGTGCTTCGCTTCAGAGAGAACGACCTTCACATGAGCCTCACTGCTGCCAACTGACTGAGCAACGGCCTCAGGCTGGACTGTCTTCCAGACTGGCACTCCCTGTTTTAACATCAAGTTCCTATGGGAGCTGGTGTTTTGTTGTTATTTTTCTAAATAGTTTCTTAAACGGAAATGAAGTCACCTCCAAGAGCACACGGCAATTCCGAGGGGGCCCTGGGACCCAATGAGACAAACGCAGACATGGGTGGAGGGGCGCTCTCGCAGCCTCTGCGGTCATCTCCTCACAGCTATACGTGGATTTCATGGGACGCCTAAACCCATTAGGGATAAACATGTGTTTAGTGCGTAAAGACCGGGCTACCTGCGTGGAGGGAAGAGGTGGAGACTGTCAGGGAAGTGACCCACCAGGAGACAAACATGACTTTGGCACAGAAGCGACTCTAAGCTGACACGTGCCCAGCAGATGGAGACCAGGTGGTGACTGAGGCCCTGGGTGCCTCCAACACTCAGCATGACCCGGGACGCTTGTAGCAAGCAGACAAGCACGGCGATGCTGAAGATGATCACACCACCAGACACAGGCTCTGAAATGTGCTGCTCTAAGGCAGCGGGCCCCAACCTTTTTGGCACCAGGGACCGGTTTCGTGGAAGATAATTTTCCACAGATGGGGCAGGGGTGGGGTGGGAGCCACAGAGCTCTGCAGCCCAGTCCCCAACAGGCAGCCTGGGGGTCGGGGACCACAGCTCTAAGGTTTGCCCCAGGCCCTCCAACTCCCACCAGACATCTCTCTGAACCCATGGGCTGCTCACAGCTGCGCAGGCTCTCCTGCGGGGGACATACTGACAGTCTCAAGACCGGCCTCCCTGTTCCAGGCTGGCCCCTGCAGAGCTGCAGATGCCCCCAAGAGGCCAGCACGCCCACGTGCGCTTCTGCCAGAAGAACTGAGGAAAGGACCACCCACCAATTAAGCTTCTCTTCACCCCAGAGCCGGGAAGAGAACTAACCTAGAAGCCAAGGACACTTGCAAGCAGGCCTCTCCCCAGGGCCCAGCAGAAGCTGACCACCTGTGGCTCGGAGGCCACTTCTGCACACACCTGCCACAGCACGCTGACAGCCCACCTCAGCTCCGAGGGAGCAGAGAGCCACAAACACAATCAGCCACTCACACATCTGAGAGGACCCAGGAAGCAGAGTGAAGACAACCTCGGAGCCAGAGAGAAGCGGAGGCCACCTGCAGCCGCTGCAGAGAGAGGTGACAAGGCGAACAGAGCGAGCTGGTGAAGAGCTCCCGACCCCGGAAGGAAAGGCTTCCCAGGCCGGATGAAGATCTGCCTCTTAAACGCAACGGCTAAGAGAGCAGGGGTCCCAGCTCACGAATGAACTCGTGAACCGCAAGGTCAACTGCAAAATGCAAAACTACAAAGAATAAAAATCAAAGGGAAATGCCCACAGGGTGAGACCTAACACTCAAACATAAGGAATCTCAAAAGGAAAAAGAAAGATTTAAAAAAGAGAAGAAATGAGTTAATACAGAAAAATCTATCTCAGTTATAAAAACACTTGAGCCTGTACTTTGAAAGGGCCTACCAAGTTCCTGACACACACACAGAAAAATCCCCAAACTCCAAGAGCATGGGAGAAAATCCTATAAATGTTCAGTAACAAACATTTTCATGACCAACAAAGCTCAACTGAGACAGAAAAAGCATTTGACAAAATATAACACCTATTTATGGTAAAAACTCTCACCAAGTTAGTAACAGAGGAGAACTCCCTAAACGTGGTGCCCAGCACCTTCACAAAGCTGGCAGCTAACACACGCAGGGGGCACGGCTGGACGCGCTTCCGGGCCGGGAACAAGGCAGGGGTGTCCGCGCGCACCATTCCCAGCGGGCGCCGCACTGGAGGTTCTCGCCAGTGCAGTAGGCTCAGGCAGGAAGAAATGAACTGTCCCTGTCTGCAGGTGACATGGATGTCTCCATAGAAAATCCCAAGACATCTACAAAAGCACCTCGGAACTAGCAGGTAAGTTCGGCAAGGTCACAGGACGCAAGATCAACACACAAAAACCAATCCCACTTCCACGCACTCAGTGCAGATGTGGACACAGACATTAAAACACAACACCCGTCTACAACTGCTCCAAAGGAAATGAGACACATAGATGCAAATGTAGCAAAACACCTACATGATCTGTCTCCTGAAAATTACACAATGCTGATGAAAGAAATCAAACACAATCTAAACAAGTAGAAACAGCATTTCCCCAAGCTCGGCAAACACTGTTTTTTTTTTTTTTTAGGTAAGGTCACAGACATCCTCTTGCAAGTCAGAATTTCCTGACGTGATGGTCCTGGGGCCCAGCCCTGAGTGGTCCTGCCCCTTCTCCGGACAGCGCCAGTCCTGCTCAGCACCAGTGCTCCTTCTGGGCTAGTCCCCGCACAGACACAGCCTCACGCTTCACCTCACAGCTTGGGGACTGCCCCTGAGGACTCAGGCACCCCAGCTCTCACGAAGGTGGGGGAGCCCACTTCCTGCTCTCCTGAACTATCACTGATGGGCACAGTCCGGGATGACGGAACCTCCGTGAGATCTACTTTCTCCCTAATACAAATGTTCTATGTTCTCTGCAGATATCTGGAGCCGACAATGATGCCATCATCTTGAAGGCACGTCTGACATTTCTGGAAAGGTGCTTATAGGCTCCCAGGCAACATCACAAAGGAAACATATTAAGCAAGCACAATTCTCTGAAGAGCTGCATTACACGCAACAGGTTCTAAAAGTTCATTCGCACATAGGCCAAGTAAGAAACTCAGAATATCGTTGTCCACAGAAATAATTTCCAAAAGGATGGCTGAGTTCCCAGACAAGCCCACAAAAGTATCTCATTCAATCTAACTTAACTAAAAAATTGAACACAAACCTGAACTCCATTCATTCATTAAACAGATACTCACTGATTCCTACCACTTGCTGAGCACTGACCCCAGAGCTCCAAACCATCAGTGAAAACATCGCTGCCTGTGTAGAGCTGACACCTACCGGGGAGACAGACGACAAAGGGGAAACCAGTGATGCTGTCTGCTCAGGGCGATAAATACCTGACAGGTCTGAAGCCAGGGGCCCGAGAGTCCCCCAGGCTCCTGACCTGTTCTGTTCACTGTGTGTCTCTCGCACCTGCTGCGGCAGCACCCTGGCATGCTGTGGCATCGATTACCGAGACAGTGAGCACCAGCACTAAGAGCAGCTTGGGCACTGGTCTCTCCCGACACAATCACTCCCAGGGAAATACACTCGGAATTCCAAATAAGGTTGGCAGGTCTCACTCCAGGTGGCATAACCAGTCAAAATGCACCCTCAGTGCCCCAGCAGGGGGGCCTCGTAAGCCCACATTCTCTACCCAATTCTTCATCAAAAAATGCTTCATTTTAATATACAGTCTGTGGTCAAATTCTGGACTTTGTCCTCCCTGACATCATTCCCACCCATGCTGAGACGGAACACAGCAGTGACATTCAGCACCCCACCTTCGCTGACGACCACAACCATCTTCCCCCAACCAAGGACACAGGGAAGCACCTGCGCCCATTCCCCAGAGACCCGGCCCCCCCCCCCCCCCCCCCGGAAGAGCAGGCCCAAGGAGAGTACGCACGGGAGCCCGGACCCTGAGCGCCTGCCCTCCAGGGTGTCAGGCAGAGCCCAGTGGTGGACCCGCCTGTGAGCACCATGGAGCCCTCCCTCACAGGATCTCTGAAGCGTGCCCTGGGCTTCTGCAAACTTAAACCCTCATTCGCTCTCTGAGCAAACCGAAGCCACAGGCGCCTGACGGCGGCAATAAAAAGGCAGCATCGCCTTAGAGCTGCTCTGGGCAGAGACGCACGACCTGATCCCGCCACAAGGAAATGCCAGAGACCGAGCTCCAGGGCCTTTCTCCAGAGGGGCCTTGGAGTCTTCAAAGCACCAAGAGGAGGTTGGTCAAGGGGGGCTGAAGCGCTCCAGGCTGGAGCGGTTAAAGTGACACGACAACTGAACACACCTGCGGCAACCGGTAAGGCCTGAGCGGGGCGAGTCCCCGCCGTGACGGGCATGCTGGGGGCTGCTGGGGCTGCAGGAGACACGCGTGACAGCACGGGGTGATGCACGTCCTGCGGGCAGCCTAGTCACAGACGGTTCAGGGAAAACACAAAGTTCTCTGCACCACCCTGCAACTTTTCTAAGTTGTGATTGTTGTAAAGACAAAAGGGAAATGGGCAAGAAGGAAGCACACCGCGCGCGACCAGCAGGGCGCCGCTTTGCTCCTGCTTGGCTGGGGACAGCGCGGGGCTGGCAGGCTCGGACCCACGGCCCCGCCAGAGGGCACAGTGCCCGCGGGCACCCCTCCTTCGTGCCCAGCTCCAGCTGCACAGCGCCACCCTCGCAAGCAGAGGCCGGAAGGCGGCGGCGAGGACGCAGGGACACGGCGCGCTTGCTCAGCACAACGCCCGGGGCGGGCAGAGGGCGACAGACGACAGACAGGAGGCAAGGCCGGGAACAAGCCCACGCTGACGTAACCAACTGACTGTCAGCAAAGGCGGCGGCGCAGTGTGATGGAGACAAGGAAGACTCGTCGACAACTGGCGCTAACACCAAATGTCCGCGTGAAAAACGAACCTTGACGTTTCCTCCACAGCATATACAGAGATTGATTCCAGATGGACGAGCGATCTAAATATAAAAGTAAAAACTGTAACCTACTAGAAGAAAATACAAGAAAATAACTTCTCCTTTGGGGTAAGGAAAGATTTCTCAGGAAAAACATTTAACTATAAAAGAAAAAAATCAATACATTAGACTTCATCAATACTAAAAACTTCTGCACATCAAAAGACACCGTTAAAATATGAAAAGGCAAGACACTTAGAGTGACAAAATAATCACAATCCATATCTAACAAAGGACTTGCATCCAGAATATGTAAGAAACACGTGCAACTCATTAATAATAGGATGGATAACACAATTTTTTAAAAGGCAAAAGATTTGAGCATTTCACAAAAGAAGATTTATGAATGGCCAATAAACCCATGAAAAGGTGCTCAATATCACCAGCCACCTGGGAAAGGTCGATTAAAACACAGTAAGATACACGTCACATCTCCTGGAACTGTGGTCCCCAACCCCCGGGCCAAGGACCAGTTCTGTCCGTGGCCTGTAGGAACTGGGCCACAGCAGGAGGTGAGCAGTGGGTGAGCCAGCTAAGCTTCATCTGTATTTACAGCCACTCCCCATCCCTGGCATCACCACCTGAGCTCTGCCTCCTGTCAGATCAGCTGCAGCATTAGAGTCTCCTAGGGGCGAGAACCCTACTGTAAACTGCGCACAGGAGGGATCTAGGTTGTGGCTCCTTATGGGAATCTAACGCCTGATGATCTGAGGTAGAGCTGAGGTGGTGATGCTAGTGCTGGGGAGCAGCTGCAAATACAGATTGTCATTAGCAGAGAGGTTTGACTGCACAATAAATGTAATGCGCTCGAATCATCCCGAAATCATCACCCCCCTCCCCCCAGTCCACGGAAAAACCGTCTTCCATGAAACCGGTCCCTGGTGCCACAAAGGCTGGGAACGGCTGTGCTAGAATGATCAAAACCAAGGCTGACAGCATCACTGTTAGCGAGCAGGTGGAGCAACCGGAACTACCACACATGCTGACGGGAAGTCAGACAGCTCAAAGCTGCTTTTTTTCTTTCTTTTTTTTGAGATAGGGTCTCACTCTGTCACCCAGGCTGGCAGTTTCTTTTAAGGTTAAAAATACCTTTACTTTATGAATTTTCAACTCCACCCCTAGGTATTTTCCCAAGAGAAATGAAAAATATATGTCCACAAAAAGACTTACACAAGAATATCACGGTGCCTTTATTATAATAACCCAAGTGGAAAACTACCCCAGTGCCCATAAACAGAACAGAAACAAACTGTGGAAATTCATTTACACAGTGGCTGAGGAAAGAGAATCAGCCACTAGCGCATGGGCTGCCACGGGTGTCTGACAGCAACCGTGATGGTGAGTGGAAAGCTATGCATGAGGGAGCACACGCCACGCAGTTCCATCCACATGCAGCCCCGAGCAGGCGCCAGGCCAGCTGCCACGGGGGGGGGGGCACGGAAACTGGGGAGCACAGGGACGCCCTGAGTGAGGAAGGTCTGCATCTTCACGGGGGCGTGAGTTATGCCTGGGTGTAAGTTGTCAAAATACATCAAATTGTTCACTTCGTACACAAATTTCACACTGAAATTTTGCATTTCACTGTGTAAATTTTAATTCAATTTTTAAAAACTGAATGGACAATAATGACATACAACAATATGGGTGAGATCTTACTAAGACTAAGACTAAGACTAAGATCACACCTGCAGTCCCAGCACTGTGGGAGGCCGAGGCGGGAGGATCGCTGAGCCCAGGAGTTGGAGGCTGCAGTGAGCTGTGATCGCACCACTGCCTCCAGCCCAGGCCACAGAGCAAGACCCTGTCTCTAAATAAATGCATGAATGAATGGACAAAAGTTCCAAAATGTTATGTACAGCATGACATCTTTTTTATAAAGTTTAAAACAAATTAAAAATTTTAAATTTATTTTTTCAGATCCGTGTAGACACCAAAAACGATTTTAAAAAGGAGAGCCAGGGGTGACAAGTGTAAGATGTAGGCTGACGGCCACCCCGGTGGAGGAAGGCAGGTGACCACTGCAGTGACAGCTAAGTTGTCAGAGGACCAAGTGGCTCTTGTTCTGGGTGGCAGGACCATAGGTGCTCACAACATTATTAAAACAAATCTCAGGTACAGCCATAATCACAGAAACAAACAAATAAAATGGGCCACACATCGACAAATGATGGGAAGGTGTCCTGAACCAAGGATCATGATTAACTCAATTCTGTGCTCCCTGAGACCCCGAGATATAAATTTAAAAAGAAGAAATCATACTGGAAACTAGAAAACATAACTGAGTGATAACTAAGATGTTATATTCGAAACTTATGGGGCACCCAGTGTGGTAAGTTTTCTATGAGAAGAAAACCAATTGCCTTAAAGCTCACATTAGAAAATGAAAGTCTACGCTGGAGGTCCAACTCGAGGAGTTAGAAATACAGCAGCACAACAAGCCCAAATAAAGCAGGAGAAGCAAAATCACAAAGATCAGAAAGTAGAGAAACCAAACAAAGGAACTTAGAGGAGAAGGAGCCAAAGGAGGCAGGAGGAAGAAAGCAGCCTCTCTCGGCCGAAGGGCCCAGAGACCGTCACAGCCAGCGGTCAGCCCACCAGAGCCACGAGCGCCATGGCTGCAGGCTGCATGGGGCCGGGGGCAAGGCCACGCTTGCATCCCTGTCCCCTCATTGAAGGAATGCCAGAGAGAGTGAGAACAGACAAGCTCTGTCTGCCCCACAGCACCAGCGGTGAGAGGCTGCAGAGCTGGGTAAGTGGAGGCAGACCAGGTGCCACCGTGTGTAGCACCCTCCCATCCTGCCACACGCACCCCTCTCCTCCCACCTCCTCTCTGGCCTGAGCTCCCAGTTCAGGGCAGACCCTTCCATGGGGGCAAACGTGGGCTCCCAACACGGACAGCCACACTGCCAGGTTCCCAGTGAGGGCAGGGGATGCAGACAGAGGTTCTCTACTCTGGGAACCCCAAATAGCTTCACTCAAGGATGCACCGCTCTAAGAACAGCCAGAATCTCCCTGGATTAAGCTACCATTATAATGTTTTCACAGACCTCGCACCTGCACATTTCTTAGAAGCCTAGAGCCTGAATCCCTGCAACAAGGTAGATACTTAAAGGCTATTTCCTTTAAAAGCCAGGCTTTTTGTTTGCTTTGTTTTATTCTACCAAAGTTTCCAAGAACAACACAAACAACCAAGACAAGAACATGATAGTGTCGAGGGAAAAGAAGCCGAGCTCTGTAAAATAATTTTAAGGAGGTTTATTCTGAGCCAAATTTGAGGACTATGACCCGGAGCCACACCCAAGAAGTCTTGAGCAAGTGGACTCGCTGTGGTTGGGTTCCAGTTTGGTTTTATACATTTTAGGGAGACAGGGTTACAGGTAAAGTCATAAATCAACACATAGGAGGCATACATTGGTTTGGCCCAAAAAGGCGGGACATCTCGAAATGGGGGCTTACAAGTCACAGGTGGGTTTAGGGATTCTTTAGCTGACAATTGGCTGGAAGAGTTAGGCTTTATCTAAAAGACCAGAAAGGAAATGCTTAAGTTAAGATGAAAGGTCTGAGCACTTTGGGAGGTCCAGACAGGAGGATCTTCCTTAAGATAAGGATCTGCTGGGATGCTGGGGTTAAGACAAGGGGGTCTTCTATCTTTGGATGATGTTAATGCTATACCAGAATCAGGTTGGGAAGTAAACCTGCACTATATTTGGTTAACAAAGTGTGTTTAGTGAGATTTTATCATTTGTAGGTGTGACTCACTAGGCCCCTTTAGAAAGGAATTTGGGCAAAAGAAAAAGATCAGAGTTCAGTCCTCAATAGTGTTTAACTGGGAGGAGGAAATGCAACTTCAACCACTGATCTGAAAAGGCATGTAAGGATCTCAAACTCAGCAATGATTGTCCAGAGCGTCCAAACGGTCATTCATAGAATCTGAGAGTGACATTTAAAGAGTGATCCATAAGGACTCGCTCTTCTTTCCAACTAATACCTTTAATCTAGACTGAAGTTAGAAATTACAGCACAGTGCGTGAGACTGCTCATTGCACAGGGAACAGCCTCCTGGAAACCGCGGCTGACTGTACATCCTGGAACCTGCCCTGGTTTTGTTATAAAGCTGTCCCCTTCGGAACAACACAATAGGACAGTCATAGGGGAGGCCTTACCAAAACCTTTCTGCATACCTGAGACCACCTGATAGACTCTAAGACAACCTTTCCTGGTATAGTGTCTGCAGCAAGGTTTCACTATGACTGCAGCTTTTGGGGAGGGCGTGGCGGAACAGGTAGCAGGGGAGGATGGAGATGCTTTATTAACAAGAGTTGAAGATCCATTTAAAGTGTCCTAGATTACAAATTCCTAGAGGTTAGGAACCATGTTTGTTCAACTCACTTTAACAATACCCTACACAGCCAGGCTCAGTGGCGCACACCTGTAATCCCAGCACTTTGGGAGGCTGAGGCAGGAGGATCGCTCGAGGCCAGGAGTTTGAGACTAGCCTGGGCAACACAGCGAGACCCCTTCTCTACAAAAAATTAAAAGATTAGCTGGGTGTGGTGGCACACACCTGTAGTCCCAGCTGCTCGGGAGACTGAGGCAGGAGGATGGCTTGAGCCCAGGAGTTGAAGGTTGCAATGAGCTGTGATGATGCCACTGCACTCTAGCCCAGGTGACAAGAATGAGACCCCATCTCTAAAACAAAACAAAACAAAACACAGCACAAGCCCCTGCGCAGATTGTATTTAGAGTGAGTTTCAGGGCAACGTTCTTACTGATTGGCAAAGCTCGAGACCTTTTAAGGACTTTCATCTCCTGGACTCCACAGAGCAGTGGCTTCTCTCTTCTTGCCAAAGCCCAGCCTTGCAACACCTGCAGACTTGCTCCTAGCCCAAGCACAGCAGCTGGACAACAGGGTCAGACAGGCCAGGCCTCCATGCTCAGACCAGGCAGGGGAGCCCGAGTCCATGCTCCCTCCCCAACAATTCCGTGCACCAGCGGAGGGTATTCACAATGTACTGCATCATTCTGCTTCAATGTCATCAGTATTAAACCAAGAAACTCTCCTTTACATGTAATCAAACTAAATTTATTCCCTAAATAAAAGGAAACCCCATTTCATATTTTGTTCTCTCTAGACACAGAAAAATTAGTTAGCATATCTGTAAAAATGTCTCTTTGGAACCAATGGGACATGAGTTAGCCTGTCCTCAAATCTATTCAGCTTAAATGCCCTTCCTCATAAATTCATCTTTCCATCTATTTTTGCTGGTTTTCTCTGGGCCCTTTTCTCTTTGGCTACGTTTTTCATTTTTTTGTCTTTCTGATAAAGACTGAAAACCCAGGGCAGTATCTGCGTGTCCCACACTGAAGCCTAAACAAAGCAGCAGCTCTCCCCAGCCTGTGCCCCTCCAGTGCCCCTCCCAGACAGACACTTCATCAGTCACCAGCAGGGGAACGTGCCCCTTCCCTGTTACCATGGCAAGGCCCTCTTGCAAATCCCAATGCAAACACTGTCTGCTGCTCGAACTTTACCAAAATTTATCTTAGTATTATTTTATCGATGTATTTCAACTAAACACTGAGAACAATTCAGATTTCTAGTGTCAGGGACAAGTCTTCCTTGCAGACTTTTGCACCATCACCTTTCTCTGACACACCCTGGAGTCGAGGTGTCCCGGACACCCAGTCCAGTGGGTTCTTCCTCTCTCAGCACACCACCCCAGTTGCTCTGAGCCACCCCTGCCCACCTCCCCGTACAGGCCAGGCATCCAACCCACTCTTGTCTCTTCCCACCCCAAGGTTACAGGGCATTTCAAGGCCCGATTCTCACCGTCTCCAGTGATGAGCTCATGGCAAGACTACACCACTGCTCTGTCAAGTGGCTCCAGGGACGGCAGCGCTCCCTGTTCTAAGTTGGCTCCACCGCTTCTGAGCACCGACCCCACACCTCCCCTTGCATCTCCCACATCTCCGTGTGCCTTTTCTTCCCGCCCTTCCGTGAGCAAAAGAAAGTTATGAAGGAGCCGGTGGAGAAGAAGGTGACCCAGCATTTCCTCTTTTTTTCCAGCCCAAGATGGAAACAAAGTGTTTCACATGGAGACCTGTGTGTTGGGGAGATCTTAAAATACCGCAAGGACAGGGAGGTGTAATCTGCCAGTCACAAACTCAAATCTTGTTGCCATTCTTGTCAGTAAAGAGTAACACACGATTACTGTAAAACATTTCAGAAAAAACAATCTTAAACAGAAAAAAAGAAAATTACCATAATCCTATCACCCAAAGGCAATAAAAAGCACAATTTTCAGTGCAGTGGGTCTAGCTGTCTCTGGTGGGAACTGTCTTTGTGTAGGAAAATGTTGGGTGGATCATCTGAGCATGAAAACACGAGCCCAGAGAAGGGGAAGGCTGAGCGTTCTGCGTAAGAAAACGGGGGAAGTCTGAGGCCTCACGTCCGAGGAGAGCAGGAGAAAGGACGAAAGAGCCTGAGGCAGCAGGGCAGGAAGCCATACCCGGTGCGGCACAGGGATTTGCTCTCCAGAGCAGGGCTGTGTAATGCGCAGCTCTACCTTGTCTGCACAAGCAGGCACGCAGCCCCCCAGACTTCCACCGTGCCAAGACCTCTGCAGAGGGTCCTGGCAATGGAGGAAGAGACCTGTGCCACTAAGAGACGAAAAGCCGGTTTGCATGCGAGCCAATTCGGCACGAGCAGAGTCCTGGCCCAGAGCTGACCTGGGGGTGAACGGCGCCCCCACACCCCTCGATGCACAGAAGCCCTGGGGAGCCCTCCCAGACTTGGAGGAGTCACAGATAAATGTCCTTATAGTTCACTTTAAAGTAATTAAAAAGACAATCCACAGTTAAGTATAGATTATATAAGCCATTTTATGTTCTTCTTCACCCCTTACAATCATTTGTCCTGTTATTAAAAATTCTTTATAAACACTCAGTGACTCCCTCGTGGAGGTTTGCCACAATTTTCTTCACCATTACTCTACTAGCACACAATGACTTGTTTCTAATTCTGCATCGTAATAAACAACCTGAAGCTTCTTTGTATGCAAACCCTTTTCAGAGATACCTAGAAGTGAAATTTAGGAGTCAAGGGCATAGCATTTTTAAAGTCCTTGATCTACAACACAAAACTATACCATCAACACAGCACCCATTTATACTTTCCAAAATACTGAGTATCTACATTTAAAATAAACATTATTAATTTGAGTTTTAACAGGATCTCACTGACTTAATCTGTATTTGATTACAAATGATTTAAATTTTTAGAAAAGTTCTTTTGTCACCCACACAATCCAGGGCCTGATTCTCTCATCTGCCCTTTGTCTGTTTACCAACTTTGTGTTTTCTTACCAACTTTTATGAATTATTTCTATTTAAGGTTATTAATCTTTTAAGTATCACATTTGCCAATATTGTCCTAGTTTATCTTCATTTGTTTATATTGTTCTTTGCTGAGCAATTTTACATTTTTATATAATCTTATTTATCATTAATTAAGTGCTACAGCAATTAAAGAGCCACCTATCAACCTTAACTTTTAAATATGATCATAACATATTAGAGAAATGATCTAAGAACCACACTAAAATATACAATCATTTAATTATTCAACCACCATTTATTTATATACATTATAAACAAAAGAAAGAGTTACTTACTGAATCCAAAAAGCAAAGGTAAGACCCTGAGCTCTGTGCTATTGCTTGATTTTTAGAATATCCGACTGTTAAAAAAAGAAAAGAAAAACTCTTATAATTCAATTTTCAACAGCATTCTCTTTCATAAAGCCCTGTATACCATATGCTATATAAGAAAGTTAGAAACATTTTGCACCACCACCAGAAATTCGGATCAGCTGTCAAAGGAAGGCGAGGAAAGTCCGCGGGAGACGACCTCCCCCACAGAGCGCTGAGCAGTGAGCACCACGGCGAACAGGAACCCTCCACCCGGCACTGTGGTAGAGCACGATACGCTCGGTGGAGAAAACAAATTCAGTAAACACTTCTTGACTACAGCACTAAGCTCAGTCCTGGGAATATTTTTTAAAACACAAAATTGAAATTAAAAGGAAGCTGGTAAAGTCTCTGCTGGTGAAAGTCAGGGCCTGGTGACGGGGAAGCGGGTAGCTTGCACACATGTGATCGGTCGGCAGAGTTCACTCAGCTGGACACTTGATCGCTGGTTACCTTAATGTGTATTTCCATGACGAGCTGAAGCCACTGCCAGCACCTACCACATGGGAGTAGGTGCACATCCTGGGACCCAGCCCTGGGCATACAACACTGCTCTGTGAGACCCAGCAGAACTGCATCTGCACAGCCCCCAAGAGCAGCACCCGTCGCAACAACCCCAAACTGGGAGCTGCCCAAGTGCAGAATGGAAAAACTGGAAATATACCACAATGAGAACGTACACTCTAGGGTTGCATACAGTGTGGTGACTCTCACATTAACTGCTGAGTGAGGAAGCCAGACACCAAGGAGTAGAGAGGAGTGGGGACTCTGGCGTGGGGCACAAGATTGGCCGCAATTCTCCTGTGCTGTGAGAAACCAGGAAGGCAGCTGTGCTGGGGAGGGGGCAGGGCTGCGGCCCCAGGCCCAAGGGGGCTTCCAGGGGCTGGTGATGTCCTGTTTCTTCATCAGGGTGCTGGTTACATGGTGTGTTCAGTCTGTGAGCCCTAATCCAGCTGTATGATTATAATAAGTATACTTTTCTGAATGGATATTTATTATACTTTAGTAAAGTTTCAAAACATCCTTGCCTTTAGAGATATCACAACTGAGCTGGAAAAAAGAGTTAAATGACAACCCATGGTTCAGTGCCAAATTAATAGTGCCCAAAAAAGTACTAGGCAGATTAAAAGAAGACAAAATCACTGTCAAGGGAGTTGCAAAGGGAACGTGAGGCTGTTAGAATTTGAACACTCTAAGGTGTTCTGAGGTGGTGTGCTGAGGGTGACGGACAGTCTGGGGGTGCCCAGGCGTGCATCTGGGGAGGTGGGCAGAAGCCAGGCACTGCTGGGCTAAGCAGGGGCAGCTGAGAGGGGTTTCTGAGTAAGGAGCAGCATGCAGCAAGCTCAACCTGGAGGCTGGCAGCAGGGTAGGTCAGAGGGGCACCAGCCCAAAGCAAGGGCGCTGAGGGGGTTTTGAGAGGCAAGATACCACTTTCCCTAGAAAAGCGGTTGCCAACACCTAAATCATGTTAGCCAAATGGTTACAGATGTGATGCCACCAAGAAAAGCCACACAAAGCAAAACAGATGTGTGCATAGTTGAAACAATAAATCCCTCTCACATTCAAAGGCAAGACAAGCTGAAGAAAGTTGTCGGATCAATGGGACACGGGCCAAGTGTGAGTTTCAGCCGTATCTACGGCACCGCCTGGTTTTCTGCTACAAGGAGGGAAGGGTAGGGTTCCTGCCCACGGGGTCTGTCCTGTTTCTGGGTGGTGCTCAAGTGAGCTCACACCACGGGAGATGCTGCGGCAGAGAACTGAGACTCGGAGGTCTCCAACCCTCCTCCGCACTTTGGAAGGATGTGACCTGCTGCAGTGCCCTTATGTGTTGGGGGCTGACACAAGGCCGCGGTCTCACTTCTGTTCCCAGATTTCGAAGCAGCACAGGTATAACAAGAGCACAGGAGGAAATGCACCGGGAGGCCAGGCGCCTGGCTTCCCAGCCCTGGGGACGGGGGGATTAGTGGCCATCGCCACAACCGTAGCTAAACCCCATCCCAACTGCAAAGCTAGGCAAGCAGAGAGACACCTCAGGACGCCACAACCAAAGAGCTGCTCGTGGAAGATGAAAATGGGAAGAGACCTTCCGTGATCACGCTGAAATCAGTGCGAGTTCTCCTCAAAAAGCTGTCTATTCGATTCAGGTTTTAGAAGGAGAGAAAGTGAATCCATGAATTTGGGCAATGAAGAAAGACGTATCTCACTAAGGAGGCTGGAAGTTTCTCACAGTGAATCTTGTGTTTGGCAAAGACAAGGGATTTGCTTTAATATTACTGCCCTGACGAAAGTCAAATGTTTGTGCTGGGCTCATGTTTGGGGAGGCCGGGCCCTTTGTGAGGGGAGTCGGTTGCCACGGTCACAGCAGGAAAAACTCACACCTCGGGGGGATGTTAACATTCCTTGGGTGGGACTGTGCTTTATTTTGATTTTAACAAGTGACCACATTGTTAAGAAATGTTTTGTTCTATTATGATATGAAATCATAACAAATGAATCTTAATCCATCTTAAATACCCAGCACTTTTGAAAATAGATTCTCTGGGTGTATGTTATCTGATAGTCAATATAACTTTTCCTATTTAAGAAAATATTATGATAGGAAAATATGTCCTCTCAGATACAACCAAACTGACCCCACTTTATTAATACAGGACTCCCGTGAACTCGCCTCACCACCCTCAAGCAGACAGCGGGACGGCTTCATTTCACAGCCCTTTACCTCGGCCCTTCACAATGCCACCCCGATCGCTTTGTTATCGACAGAACACACACAAACGTGATGTGGCTCACGTTACAGCTAATTTATAAAAAGTATTTTATGAAAGACAAAATTTGTCTTTAAAACAGAGACGAGCCGAGGAGTGTCACAGCGCCCATCAACTTGTTCCCAGTCAACCACACGTCTTTTAAATTAAAGAATATTAAAGGATGTTTCTAGTAGTTTCAAGAACCAATTGGTTTACACACATTTCAGAAGCAAGTTGAAACAGACGCTCTACAATAACCAATTTATAAAGAGTTTTCTATTTCAAACAAACTAAGGATAATGAAAACAAGAAATAATTTGAGGAAAAATATTAACATCTTCCAAATACATGAGATGATGAAGATGATGACAGCGACAGAACAGCTGCTGACAGCTGCTGAGCGCCTACTGCACGCGCTGTTCTAAAAACCCCACAGCATCGGCTCATTTCACACCCTCACAACACTCCGAGACGGGGACCTATTGTCGTGGCTATTTCACAAGGGAAGGAAACTGAGGCACAGTGAGGGGGCAGTGGCGCCAACCCTGGCAGCCTGGCTCCAGAGCCCTGACTCTCGGGCGCCTGCTCCACGCCTGAGATCCTACCCCGTCCTCTGACCCTCAGGGTGCTGCTGGAGATAAGCAGGAACACGCTTGCTCACGTCCGCAGAGACACATTTCACGAAAAGTCACCCTGGCAACGTCAAAGCAAAAGGTCCTTCGATATGAACTTTTAAAAATAATAGATGCTGCTTCTTTTAAAGGACTGACTTTTAAAAATTACCTTGACTTAAAAACTTTTCTTAAATAGGCCGGGCGCGGTGGCTCACGCCTGTAATCCTAGCACTCTGGGAGGCCAAGGCAGGAGGATCACTTTAGCTCAGGAGTTCGAGACCAGCCTGAGCAACAGTGAGACCCTGTCTCTATTTAAAAAAAAAACAAAAAAAACTTTTCTTAAATATTTTATACACTCTTCTGCTTTCTTAACCCTGGGTACTACTTGTTAGGAATGTGATGTGGACAGGGCGGGGAGCGTATTTTGAAATGAGGTTCTGTTTCATTCTCTGAAGCCCAACTGTGCTGAAACTCACTTCAACCAATATCCACCTTCTACTTGGCCCAAGGAAAAAAAACAAAATGAACTAAATATTGGTAGGAAGCTGCAAAAGGCAAAGGCATCCCACTCTCCGGTTGGGAGGACATGCCTTTGAACCCACCTTCATGAAGCAGCAAAACTGTTTTATGGAGAACCAATGTTCAGAACGGTTTATGCCCATTGGAGGGTGGCCACCACCACCAGGAACTCCGAGAAGAACATCCTGGGCTCAGACCCCAGCTCTGCTCCAGACAGGTGTGTTAAACTGGAGTACATCAACTGATATCCTTTGTGGGACCAGGATAGCCCCCGGCCCCAAGGACTGAGAGGAGAGCTACATGAGCTCACGGAGGCGACAAACGTGCCAAGGATCAGAGAGTGAGACCCGTGGCTGAGGTGCTGCTGCCGCTGATCACCTGACAGCACAGGAAACGGAAGGGAGGGAGGAGAACCAGCAGAGACCAGGTGTCCAGGAACAGCAGGATCTGTCTCTCCCACTCATCCCTCCCCCGAGAGCCACACCCTGAATGCGCCAAACCTACCCTGCAACCTCCACGGGACCCTCCATGCACCGAATCTGTCCTGGAAATATTGAGGGAGGTGCTGAGAGTCACATGTTGGATCTGAACAGGACCCAACTCAAACCTAATACTCTCACATGGGGCATCCCAGAGTGACCCCAAACCTCCAGCCTGCCTGCCCTTGAAACACACCGGAGCGATGAGACTTTCAGGACCAAGTCTATTAGAAAGCAGGGTGAAGCTACACCATTCCTGAGAGCATTTTAAGGCAGTAGTTCTTGCCCCTGGATATGCCTCAGAATCTCCTGGGACGCTTTAGAATCCCAATGCCCAGAGTGCACCCAGACCACTTAATGTGACAGTATCTTCGGTGGGATTCAGGCATCAGGTCTTTTAAAGCTGCCCGGATGATTCTAACACGCAACCAAAGGTGAGGACCATTATTTTAAAGAAAGACATCACTCCTAAAATCTACAGGCAGCCTCCCATCCGCTGAAGGTTTATCACCTGCCCCACCCTCCACCTCCTCCACCCCACGCAGTACATGGAGGCACGTTTTCTTCAAGTCTTGCATGAAAACTTTTAAGTCAAACTAAAGGGCCCCTGATTTATTGCACTCAAAGCTAAGAATATAAAGCTAATCATTCACTATAAAAACAGAATGGATAAAAAAACAAACACAGCTTGACTCAGCATTATGAAATTTCAAAATTCAAAAGCATAAACAAAAAAATCTTAAACATTTTCAGACTAGAACCTTTAAAATAACAAGAGTCAGACTGACATGAGATTTCTTATTCGAAACACGGGACACTAGAAGATAATGAGACAATCCCTTTAAAATTCTAAGAAAAAATTGTTTCATACCTAGAATTCTATACCCAGCCAAACTGACAATTGATCATAAGTTTAAAAAAAAAAAAAGACATTGTCGGACAGGTAAGAACTCTAGCTGGGCGCAGTGGCTCATGCCTGTAAACCTAATGACTTGGGGGGCTGAGGCAGTAGGATGCGTGAGGCCAGGAGTTCAAGAACTCTAAATATTTTGCCATCCATATATCGGACATGGAAAAATTATTTGAAGAGGTACTCCAATAAAATGAAAAAGGAACATATAGAAAGAAAATTTTTTTAAAAAAGAGAGAAGGAAAAAACCAAACAATGGCACATAAGTAGGAACTACAGGAAGAGAATAAAGCTAAAGATTTTTTAAAGGCTCCATTAGATTTTGACACTCGGGAAATAAAATCCCCCTACTGTGCAGCAGAGGGTTTCAGTTCCTCCTGAGTCTAATCCCACTGCATGTGCTGCAGCAAGTACAATTACATATTTATAATACTGTAAATGCTGCTTTTACAAAGTTTGAACTATTAGAATCAACCTATTAGCAAAGCACATAAAACAACAACACTTATAGAAGAGAATATAAACATAATCCTGATAATGTAAATATAACAAACAAAAACTCCAAGGGAGGAAAGAGGGCAGGGAAGTGTGAAGTACTGTACCTGGCTACACGTTCCTCTCTCACAGCAAGTGTCAGCGGACACTGTGTGAGTTCAATACACCAAATAAGAGGAACTAAGACCCACTGATTACTTAGTTCTTTTCACCGCATGCCGGTTTTTTTCCCAAAAAAAACAACAAAAAGACTTGTTTTAATTAATCAAAGCAGACATTGATTTGTGAAATGAGTAAATGATTTTTTGTCCTCTAAATATAGGCTGCAAAACTAGTTTTTATGGGAGAGGTTGAGACTGTGCTACACAGGAATTGCTTTCGTGAATGCCACAGCAGCAAGCCTGAGGCCTTCTGCTCCCATCCCTAAACCAGATACATAACTCAAACACAAAAAGTATGGGCCAATTTTCCATATATTAAATACGGATGCAAAAACCCTAAACAAAACTGAATAACTGTACTGTATAAAAAAGTACTATCATGTCATCGCTGGCTTATTCCAGCACTACAAGAATGGTTAACTGTTAAGAAAAATATAAATGTAAGGAGTAGAAAACAAGCGACCACCTTAATAGATACCTAAAAGACACTTGATAAAATTCAATACTGATGCCTCATTTTCTGAAGGCTTACTAAATTAGCGATCACAGGTAAATCTGATAAAAGGTATCTTTCATAAAGCAACAGTGAATATCACAGTTAACAATGAAACATTCCCACTAAGTCAGGAACAATTGGGATTTGGCTACCATTAATGTGATTTCACTGTCCTTCTATACCTCCTACCCTGATCAAAAATAAGAAAATAAAGCATAAAACTAGGAAAAAAGTGAAAGTATAATATTTGTTCAGGATTAGACGACCTACATAGAAAATCCAAAATAACATGTGAGAAACTACTAGCGTTGGTTAAGACAGTGAACCACCACAACTGGCTGCCTACCCACACCTCCTACGGAATTCCACCACAAGAAATGCCACAGCAACAAAAGAAACGAGGCTCTGAACTCCTGGTTTAGAAATGGCAGGGAGACAGCAGGAGCGTGCAACCTGGTGGGAGAGGAAAGCCACTCACCAACTTGCAGGCTGTTCTTACTCCACCCACTCCTCTGCAGCAGGCCCACAGCCCACGCCCCATCACTGACAACTGAGAGAACAGCAGGTCCAGGAGGCAGCACAGAGCTGTCCCCACAGAGGCAGAAGGCCAGCTACCGCAGGCCTTCTCCTGCCCCTGACCTCTCGAAAGGGAAAGGAATTGCACAGAAGGAAGGAAGATACACGGGTGGACAGGCGGGCAAAAGCAACACGGGAAGGTCATCTGGTGGCAAGCCCTCCTGTGTGGGAAGGGCCTGGGGGCAGCAAACAGGGACTAAAGGAAGGGAAATGGCACCTGTGTCACAGTGCCCACCTGCCAACACTCACACACACCAGGCAAGGACAGAAAAGGCTGGGAGAATCCATCGCCAAGAGACCTTCACGTCGGGAACTGTTTCAAACAAAGTCCTTTAGACAGAAGGAAGATGATACCAGATGGAAATCTGTACCTATACGAAGAAATAAAGGGCACTGGAAATAGTAACTAGATGAGTAAAAATGTGTAATTTTCTTTCTTATTGTTTAAGTCTCTTTCAAAGATCACTGACTGTTTAAATAAATCAGTAACAATGTACTGTGAAGTTTACAACATACGTAGAACTGGAGCGCATGACAACAGCAGCACAGAGGCCAGGAGGAGAGAACTGAAGTGAACCACTGTGCCGCTCTTACACCGTATGTGACGTTACACATGAGCACTCGAAGGGAGAACGTGGTAAGTTGATATGTACTATAAAGCCTAAATCAGCCACCAAAATACTGAAACAAAGAATTACAGCTAAAAAGCCAACAAAGGAGATAAAATGGAATCATAAAAAATTTTGATTGGAGTTATGCTTCTGGCATGACAGCAGGAGGAGCTCCTTAGACCATTCCCCAACAAAACTAGTGAAAATTATTTAAAAAACAATCATTTACAGTCTCTGGAAATGGCTCCAAGAGCATATAGTAAGTGAAGAAATATTTATTCAAGAAAATCCACTAACACTCAGTAAGCACAGTGCGAATCCGTGGTATCTGGACCAAGACCTGCTCCTCCCTCCCTCCCCTCTCCAAGCTCCTGAACCTCAGCTATCTGCCACTAAGGCAAGTCCCAGGCAAGTGCAGTCAAGAACTGGGGGCCCCCTTCTTCTACCCAGCCGCTATTCGCGGGACAGAGGCTATGCCTACCTTGGGTGTGGTGTTGCTGAGAATAGTGGAACCCCAGATGTCCTTGCCCTGGCTCATGCTTCCATGCCAAGAGCTGAGGAGACATTGGGGTTACCACCCCTGCCATCCACCGAGCACTCAGCTCCTAAAGTGGGGACACCACACAAGAGAGAAGCACCCCATTGTCCCTGTCTGCAGCACCAGAGCTGGGGGGAGACACAGGCCTTAGAACAAAGAGCCCCAAACCCCTCCCGAAAGGAAACAAGTTCATTCACAACAGAATGGGAGACGTTCAAGCCTGAGGGTGCTCTCACGAACACTGGAGGTCGTGGTGACAGGTGAGTGGGAGGAGACTGGTAGATTCATTAGAAACACAGGATAAACTCTGGGCCAGCTGGTTTCCCAGAGACAAGCAGGAGAAGAGACAGCAGGGAAGAGCCCTCCTGTAGTCAGAACATGTTTCAAACACTGACCTCAGGAACCATTCCTTCAAAGGAGCCCAAATTCAACGGGATTATTCTCTGAAGCAATTTATGCCCCGTGGCATTGTTGAAAACAACAGAACAATCAATAGTCACTGAAGTTTAACGGCTGGCTATGGTCAGAGACGGAGTCAAAGAGAGCCTGCCAAGACCACTGCGTCCAGGGTGCCCCAAGAGCACCAGAGCTGGACACTGCAGGACAGGGGACAGGAGACACCGCTAATATAATCCAGCCAGTCACCATATGAGTAAATAACAGGAACAAGCCCCAGGGCAGTAACTGGAGTTGCTCTGATATATTATATAAAATGTCTACTTTCCCACAAAAAGTCAGGAGACATGCAAAGAAACAGGAAAGCATGACCTATACTCTGGATAAAGGGCAGGCAACAGAAACTTCCTGTGGGAGCGTCCAGAGTCCACATTTAACAGAGACTTCAAAGTAGCCATTATAAACGTGTTCAAACTAAAGGAAATCACACTTGAAGAAATGAAGGTATGTTGACAACAGCACATCAAGCAGAGTATCAATAAATATGCAGGAATTATAAAAGAGAACCAAATGGAAATTCAAAAACTGAAAAGTACAATAATAAAAATTAAGATTGCACTAGAGGGGCTCAGTAGTATATTTAAACTGACAGAGGAAAGACTTAACTGAAGATACACGGGTGGATGATGCACTCTGAAAAACGCAGAGGAGAAAGGACGAAGAGAAACGCGGGCCGACCGGATGCACCAACGTGCAGTAAGGCAGCACCCAAAGGGAAAGAGAGAAATAGAGGAAAAAACACTCGGAAAAATAATGGCTAAAAACTTCCCAAATTATTGAAAAACACTAATCTACACATCCAGAAAGCTCAGTGAACTCCAAGCAGGATAAACACAAAAGATTCGCAACTGAACACATCATAGTAAAAACGCTGAAAGCCAAAGACAAGGAGAAAATATTGAAAGTGAGAAGAGAAAAATGACTTGTCCCACCTCAACAGAGTTAACAGCTTACTTCTCACCAGAAACGACGAAGGCCACCGACGGTGGTGCAACACAGAGATGCTCCCTGACTTATGGCGAGGTTACGGCTCCATAAATCCATCCTAAATTGAAAATGTTACAAGTCGAAAATGCACGGCTGACTGAGAGCTGTGGCTTACTGCCTCTGCCCAACACTGCAAGAGGGGCGTGGCTGCTTCTGAACGCACATCACTTTCACATCACCGTAAAATTGAAAAATGGTAAGTTGAACCATTGTAAGTCTGGTTCATAGTGCATCTGTATTCATAGCGCTCGATGAAAAACACTGTCAACCAAGAATCCTAAATCCAGCAAAGCCACCTTTCAAAAATGAAGAAGAAATTAAGACTTTCCCAGATAAACAAAGACTGAGGAAGTTCATCACTAAAAGACCTGCCCTACGAGAAATGGTAAAGGGAGCCCTTGAGGCTGAAATGAAAGGACACTAAACAAGAACTCAAAGCCAAAGAAAGAATGAAGAACACTGATGACATTTACTACATAGGTAAATACAAAAGACAGTATTATTTTTGGTTTGTATTTTTTCCCGAATGGTTTAAAAAGCAAATACATAAAACAATAATTATAAACCTATGATAATGGGCACACAATAAAGATATAATTTGTGACAACAATCACATAAAGTTGGGGGTACAGTGCTGTCCAGTGGCAGAGCTTTTATACACTATTAAAGCTAAGTTGCTATTAATTCCAACTAGATTGTTATAAATTTAAGATGTTTATTGTAATCCCCACAGTAACCACTAAGAAAATAATTTACTAATATACAGAAAAGGAAAGGAAAAGGCAATGAAAATGGCACATTAGAAACAAGCAGTTAAACACAAAAGAAGGCAGTAGCACAGGACTGAGACACAAAGAAGACAAACAGAAGAGCAGAAGTCCTCTCTTGTCAGTAATAACTTTAAATGTAAATGGATTAAACTGTCCAATTAAAGGTAAAGATTGACAAAATGGATTTTAAAAAACCATGATCCATCCAAATGCCACCTATAAGAGAATTTATTTTCGATACAAAGGTACAAATAGGTTGAAAGATATTCCATGTAGTCAAGAGTGCTGGGGTGGCTATACTAATATCAGACAAAATAAGACATTAAGTTAAAAGTTATTATAAAGGACTATGAAAAAGACAACACTGTTTTTGCTATTCTAGTTCTGTTGTTTTCCCTGTACATTTTGGAATTCATTTGTTGATTTCTACAAAAAAAAATCAAACAAACAAAATAATGCTTACTGGGATTTTGATTTAGATTGTGTTTATTCTATAGACTTATTTGAGAAAAATTAACATCTTATAAATATTTCTTATATTCTAATATAATAAATTGATAATATAAAGACATTATATATTGATAAAAGGGTCAACCGATCAAGAAGATAAAATTATAAAACTATACACATCTAACAAGAGAGCCACAAAATAAGTAAAGCACAGACTGACAGAATTGAAGGAGAAAAAGTTCTACTATAACAGCTGGGAGACTTCACCGTTCCACTTTCAATAATGGATAGAACATATAGACAGAAGATCAATAAGGAAACAGAGAACTTGAACAACACCGGCAGTCCCCAGGTTATGGATGACCCAACTTACGGTGTTCTGTACTTATGAATGTGCTCCCAAGGCTCCCCGTAGGATAATTGATATAATTAAATAATTAAATTAATAATTAAGGAACTATTTTTTTTCCACACATGCGAACAAACCCGCATGGCGTAAGTGGTTCATTGGTGCAGCGTCTTTACGCTAGCGGCTAGTTTCAATGTTTATACAGTCACTAACGCACAGTATCACTTTTGTCTTAACTTTTTTACTCAATTTTGTGAGTCTGTGTTTACTCTTACGACCAAGCCTCCAAAGCCAAAGTCCACTGCGAGTCCAGGTGAGCCTGCAGCAAAGAGAAGGGTGATCACAATGGGAAGGAAAGTAGAAGTAATTAAGCCTTCGGGGGAGCCAGACGCCATAACTCACTGGGAAAGCATTAGGCTTCAGTCGCTCGACTACTGGAATCATTATAAAGGATAAAGTGAGAATAACACAACATGTGAAAGGCAGTGCTCCAACGAAAGCATCAATTATGACCAAGCAGTGTAGTGGATTAATAATCGAAATGGAAAGGTTATTATTGATTTGGTTAGAAGATCAAAATAAGCAAAACATTCCTATCAGCCTATCATTGATGCAACATCAGGTGAGTGTTAACCTTTAATATTCTTTTTTGAAATTTCTCCTCTCTCCTATCTAAACTTTTTGCATGAGTTTGTTTTTATGTTCTGTTTGAATTAAAAGAAAGAGCATGATAGTTTCTGTAACTTATTATTACAGTACAGGGGTATTATTATTATTTTTAAAGTATTACACTGTATTATTATTGCCACATGAGCCTTTATAGTATTATAATTATTATTATTATTACCATATAGGTGCTGTTCATCAGGGATCTGAGTGACATACAAATCCAACCTAAAGATGTTCTCTGGGGCTGGGCGTGGTGGCTCACGCTTGTAATCCTAGCACTTTGGAAGGCCAAGGCAGGGGGATTGCTTGAGCCCAGGAGTTCAAGACCAGCCTGAGCAAGACTGAGACCCTGTCTCTACAAAAAATAGAAAAATTAGCCTGGTGTGGTGGTAGCACCTATAGTCCCAGCTACTTGGGAGGCTGAAGCAGGAGGATGGCTTGAGCCCAGGAGTTCGAGGCTACAGTGAGCTGTGATGACTCCACTGCACTCCAGCCTGGGCAACTGAGTGAGACCCTGTCTCAAAAAAACAATAAAAAAAAATAAGTTCTCAGGGGTGGATATCATCCATAACCCAGGGACCACCTGTACTATAAACCAACTATACGTAACAGAAATATACAGAACACTCCACTCAACAACAGCAGAGTATACATTCTTCTCTAGTGCAGATGGAACATTCTTCAGGATAGACTACATGTCAGGCCAGAAAACATATCTCAAAAACATTTAAAAGATTGAAATCCTGTGAAGTATCTTCTCTGACCACAATGAAATGAAACTAGGAATAAATAACAGAAGGAAAACTGGAAAAGTCACAAATAAGTGAAAACTAAACAACACACTCTTAACACACTGGCTGCCGTGTCAGTTGTTTTTAACTCAGGCTATTTTTGAGCCCGGGGCCGAGTGAAGCAAAACCCTGCAGTTGGTTCGTGAAAATCTTATTTGTTGATGTTCTTACTGTTACAATTAATATTGACAATGTAATTTTTAAAATATGGATTACATTGCATATAACTCACGCACAGAAAATTAAAAAACAAATTAGAAAGGACCGTTTTGTTTTAATAAAACACTGTGGCGGCAGGGAAAAATTTTTTTTTCTAGTGTGGCAGTCAATGTGTTAAACAACCAATCGGTCAAAGAAGAAATCATAAAGGAAATTAGAATATATTGAGATAAATGAAAACAAAAGCAAATCATAACAAAACCTTCAGGATGTAGCAAAAGCAGAGTTCAGAGAGAAGTTTATAGCTATAAATGCCCATAGGAAAAAGAAGATCTCAAATCAATAAACTAACTTTCCACCTTGAGAAACTAGAAAAAGAAAGGTAAACTAAACAAACAGCTAGCAGAAAAAAAGAAATAAAAATCAGAGTGGAGACAGAATAAAAATTAAAAAAACCAGAGAATCAACGAAAATAAAAGTTGGTTCTTTGAAGAGATCAACATAATTGACAAACCCAGCTAAACTAAGGAAAAAGTGAGAAGACTCACATTACTGAGATCAGAAGTGGAAGCAGGTGCGTCACTACTGACCCTAGCGGAAACTGAAAGGGTTCTAAGAGAGTACGATGAATAACTGTACGCCAACAAATTTGACAACCTGGATGAAATGGACAAATTCCCAGAAACACACAAACTACCAAAACGGACTCAAGATGAAATAAAAAATCTCAACAGACCTATAACAAATAGAGAAATCAGTAATCAAAAACCTCTCAACTAAGAAACGTCCAAGATCAGATGGCTTCCCTAGTGAATTCTGCCAAACATGGAATTAATACTAGTCCTTCCCAAACTCTTCCAAAAACAGAAGAGGAAGAAAAACTCCCTAATTTATTCTGTGAGACCAGCATCACTCTGATACCAAAGCTACAAAAAGATATCACATGAATAGGAAACTATATACCAATATCCCTTATGAATATATATGCAAAACTCAACAAAATACTAGTAAACCGAATCCAGCAGTTCATTAGAAAGATTATACACCCTGATCAAGTGGGATTTATCCCAAAAATGCAAGAGTGGTTCAACATAGGAAATTGACCAATGTAATACATCATCTTAACAGAATAAAGGAAAAAAAACCTACAAGATCATCTCAAATTGGTTCAGAAAAAGCATTTGGCAAAATCCAACACCCTCAACAAACTAGGAATAGAAGGGAACTCTCTTAGTACAATAAAGGACATCTGTAAAAACCCACAGCTGGCAACACATTCAGTGGTGGAAGACTGGAGCTTCCCCTTAAGATCAAGAGAAAGGCAAGCAAGCCCACTTCCACCACTGCTATTCAACGTCGTACTGGAGGTTCTAGCCAGAGCAATTAAGCAAGAAAAAGAAATAATGAATCCAAATTGAAATAGAAGAAGTCAAACTATCTCTATTTGTATTATAGGTGACATGATCTTAAAAACAGAAAATTGAAAAACCCACAAAAAACAAACTATTAGAGCTAATGCACAAGTTTAGCAAATTGTATGATACAAGATCAGCACTAAGAAAAACCAGCTGTTTATCCCCTAGAAATGAACAATCTGAAAGGAAATTAAGAAAACAATTCACAGAAACTTATCACAAATCTACAGTAATCAAAACAATGTGGTATGAGCATAAGGATAGACATAGAGACCAATGAAACAGAACTGAGTCCAGGAGTGAACCCACACATTTACGGTTAATTAATTAATTTATTTATTTTTGGGAGACAGAGTCGCTCTGTCACACCGGCTAGAGGTACAGTGGCATCATCATAGCTCACTGCAACCTCAAACTCCCAGGCTCAAGCGATCCTCCTGCCTCAGCATCCCAAGTAGCTGGGACTATAGGTGCGTGCCACCACGACCGGCTAATTTTTTTGTAGAGACAGGGTCTTGCTCTTGCTCAGGCTGGTCTTGAACTCCTGAGCTCAAGCAATCCTCCCGCCTTGGCCTCCCAGAGTGCTAGGATTACAGGCGTGAGCCAGGTTAATTGACGTTTGACAAGAGTACCAAGACAATTTAATGGAGAAAGAATATTCTCTTAAACAAACTGCATTGGAACAACTGAATATCTACATACAAAAGAATGAAGTTGGACCCTTACCTCCCACCATATATAAAAATTAACTCAAAATGGATCACAGACCTGAATATAAGAGCTAAAAGTATAAAACTCTTTGAAGAGAACACAAGGGTAAATCTTCGTGACTGTGATTTGGTAATGGTTTCTTAGATATGACACCAAAAGCACATGCCACAAAAGAAAAAAATTGACAAGCTGGATTTCATCTTCATCAAAATCACAAACTTTTGTGCATCAAAGGACACTCTCAAGTTAGTAAAAAGATAATTCAAATGATGGGAGAAAATGCTTGCAAATCATATCTAATAAAGCTCTAATATTCATAATATATAAAGGGCTCCTACAACTCAACAACAAAAAGACAAGCAACCCGATTAAAAACAGCCAACAGATTCGAGTATCCGTTTCTCCAAAGCAGATACACAACTGAACAAGCACGTGAAAGATGCTCAACAACATTAGTCAACAGGGAAATACACAAATCAAAACTACAATGAGATACCACTTCACACCCACTAGCATGGCTATAAAAAAAACAAAAAACAGAAAATAACAACTATTGGTGAGGATGTGGAGAAACTGGAACCCTCATACATTGCTGGTGGGAATGTGAAATGGTGCAGCCACGGTGGAGAGCAGTTTGGCAGTTCTTCAATATGTTAAACATAAAATTACAATATGACCCAGAAATTATACTCCAAGGTATATACCTAAAATATTTGAAAACTAGTATTCAAACAAAAACTTGTACACAAATATTCATACCAACACCATTCACAATAGCCAAAAAACAGAACCACCCAAACGCCCATCAACTGATGAATGGATAACCATGGTACATATACACAAATGAATATTACTCTCCCATAAAAAAGAATGAAGTACTGATATAGCTATAACATAGATGAACCTTAAAACACTACGCTAAACGAAAGCCAGTTACGCAAGAGCACATATTAATGATACCATTTATATGAAATGTCCAGAATAAGCAAATCTGTGGAGACAGAAAATAGATTAGTGGTTGCATAGGCCTGGAGTAATCTGTGTGCCATAACAGAACACCATAGACTGAGTGGTTTAAAAACAACAGAAATTTATTCCTCACAGTCCTAGAGGCTAAGAAGTCCAAGATCAAGGCACTGGCAGATTCGGTGTCTGGTGAGGCCCACTTCACAGTTCACAGGGGTGAGAGAGCTCTCTGGGGCCTCTTTTGTAAGGGCCCCAAACTCATTCCTGAGGTTCCAGCCTCATAACCTAGTCACCTTCCAAAGTCCCCACCTCCTAACACCATCACATCGGGGGTTAGGTTTCAACACGTGAATTTGGAAGGGGACACAAACATTCAGACCATAGCAACAAATCCTTACCAAAGAATAAGAAATTTAGGTCTAGTAGGTCCTTAATAAGTGGTAAAACTATTTATCACCAGGATACTTTTTTTCCAATCTTTGAACAACACAAAACTATTTAAGTATGTAAGCTGATAAGAAACCACGAATTATAGCTTAATAAACTAAACACGTTTACTCACCTCCCCGAGGAGAAGGAGAGTCATGCCCTCCAACGACCACAAGGATACCAGAAGCTTCTAGCCTCACTTTCCATTTTTCAATGATAGTTCCAGACTTGTCCTGAAAGCATGGGGTCGGCAGGTCAGGAAAATGCCCTCAGAAAAGTCAGATGTGACTTATACTAGGGCTAAATCACCCAACAGAAAGTTCATAAATACCTTACTGGCATCATTAAATACAGAGAGCTCCATGGTGCCTTCAAAGTCCTGTTGCAAAACAGAACTCAAACACTCATCCAACCACGCTTCAGCATTGTGGACTGGGAGGATAACAGACTGGAATTCAAAAGAAATGGATTAATGGAAGCGTGAAAACTAAACTCCCTTCCCTTTGCTCTAATGTACTTCCCCTTCACCATCCACACAATGCTCATTTTCAAGTGGCAAGGCCTGATGTACAGAATAACCCAGACTAAGACCTCCAAGGAAAGAACATTCTCTGACAAACAAAAGGTGTCCGTTCCTTCCCTCCAAGCTCTTGTTTTATTCCATAAGATTTATCATATCTTAGATTTCCCTGAATTGGTCTTCCCTATGCTTTTGAAAGGGGAAAAAAATCTGAAAGGCATCAAAATTGTTCCCAATTCAATGGTAAATTCATGTGTTTTCCAATCACTAGTCAGAACATTATCATTTTGGTTGAAACAAGCATCTGTGTACCTTCCAACCCACTCATGAAAATAACTGATTGGTCATTTTCTGGGTGGAATAAGCACTTCAGCAAACTACAATATAACCCCCTTAAATACCCTCCTAAACAATGCTTTAACAAAGTATGGGGGGCAGGGGGAGGGTTGTTCAAAGGACCAAGCTGAGCAAATGGGACGTGTGGAGTCCATTTCTACCTTCCTTTGTTCACTTAGTTTAGGGCTGGTTTGGTACTAGCATTGTCCTTTTCTCATGGAGGCCAAGAATTAAAACAAAAATTTCTAAGGTGGTATAGAGTAAAACCAGTGATACCTGATTATTAACAAAATAAGTGATTACAGGAATTGTCTTAATTTTATACATTAGGCAATACAGAATATCCATAGAAGTTACAGTCTGTCCTCACCCTTGACTTTATATCCTAAGGAAGAAAAGTGGACAAACTCCTAAACAAGAAAGCAAATAAAAACATAGGCCAGCCAGGAGTGTGTACACACATATGTACATCTATACACACATATATGTACACATGTGTATATGTACTGTACATCTCTACATAGTATAAGCATTTTTAATACTAAATTCAAATGGTTATGAAAAGCTTAAAGACATGACTATTGAAAATATAATTCAGTAAAACTCTTTACAAATGAAACTTCACTCTGAGGATCTGATCCAACCGTGATATCCCTTTCTGGAATTAGTTCTGTATGCATAAAACTAGTTCCCTAATTTCTTTACATATTTACTTTACAAAGGAAAAGAAGGAAAGAATTTTTTTTCAAGCTCTCCAATGCAAAACACAATGTGAGTTTCTGTCAAAAATAGACCCTGATTAACCTCTGTCCCCAATTTTAGTAAGACTGGCATAAAAAACAGAATCAAACCGCCCTGTGCTAAGCCTTTGGGCTCCCGCCAATACCACGGCTCAGGGCGGCTCCTGTATCAGCCTCCAGCTCCCCGTGCCCTGGCTCCCGCCTCCCCGCCGGGCAGGTGCGCCGCGGTCCACCCGGGGACCCAGAAAGGCCGCCGCCCACCCCGGGACCGACGGGACGCGCGTGCTGCGGGGCCCACCACGCCGCCCCCCCGGGACCGAGGGGACACGCGGGACACGCGCGCGCCTCCGCGGGGTCGCCCCTCGGAGGCGCGCGCGGTAAGTGGACAGGCAGGGCCGCCTCGCGAAAACCTCCCACGCCACGCGCGGCCCTCACGGCCACGCCAACCGCCACGGGACGCCTTCCGCCAGAACCCGCTTTGGGCCGCAAGCCCCAGCCGCGAGCCGGGACGTGAAGACGGGGGCTGGCGCGGGGGTGAGGACGGCGGGCGGCGGCGGGCGGGGGACGCCGGTGGCGCGGGGCGGAGCCGCCGAGAGCCCAGGGGCGGGAGCGGCTGCCCCGCACCTACCACGCGGGGGCCGGGGCTGGGCGCCGCGGGGTGCCCCCGGGCCTGCATGGCGCGCTCCTCGCCCGCGCCCGGTCGCGCGCGTCGCCGCCAGGGCCTACGGCGCGTGCGCGGGCGGCCCCAGGAGGCGGGGCGGCGGCCGGCCGCCTCCGATTGGCGCAGAGCCTGAGAGGGGCGGGGCTTTCTGTACCCGGAAGCGCGGCCCCGCGGGCGCGGAGCTCCCGCCTCGGCCTTTGACCCGGCGAGTCCCGGTGTCGCGTCGCTTCTCTCCGCCGCCGCCTCGGCCCGCACCTGGGGAGCGAGTCGCACACGCTGCAGCCTCGGCGAAGCCCGTCGGACCTGCCGCGGGGGTGCGGGAGGGCGAAGACTTCAGGTCCACCCCGCTAACCTTCGAGGTTGTCGTGGGGCCTTAAAAAATGTCGCAGGTTTGAAAGAAACGTTTCATTTCGTCCGAGCTGAGTTTGACCTGGCCTTGGGGGCAGGGAGAAGCCGGGCGCCGTTTCGCACGAGGCGGGTCGTGGGCCAGGGCGGCCCCGGGTGGACGGGACCCCGAGAGGCCCCCGCGGGGCAGGGGCGCCCGGGAGCGCGGCCTCTCCTGCGCTGGCCTCCGCCCTCGCCTCCGCCCGCACGCGGCCCTGCGGTGACCGCACGCAGACGGGCGGAGAAGGCGGCCAAAACGCCTTCCTACCGGGAAGGCCGCGTCCCGCTGTCTTGTCCGGGAGCCCTCCGGGGGGCTCGGCAGGGACACCTGGGCCCTTACCCCCGCCTGTGCTTGCGGACGCGCGGAGGGAGCCGTCTCGGTGCCTGGAGGCGGGTCCAGTCCTGGGAGCACCGGTGGTGGCTGTGTGACCCCAGAGGACCTGCACGTATCGGTGGAACTGGGCTGCAGCGAGGGAATCTCGTCGGTGGCTGTGAGGGCTCGCTGGCCGCGGGGAGGAGTTGATGGAGGGGGACACGGGGAGGCTGGCCGGCCGTGGGGTGGAGTTGATGGAGGGGCCCGGGGAGGCTGGCCGGCCGTGGGGAGGAGTTGATGGAGGGGGACCCGGGGAGGCTGGCTGGCCGCGGGGTGGAGTTGATGGAGGGGGACACGGGGAGGCTGGCTGGCCGCGGGGAGGAGTTGATGGAGGAGCCCGGGGAGGCTGGCTGGCCGCGGGGTGGAGTTGATGGAGGGGCCCGGGGAGGCTGGCTGGCCGCGGGGAGGAGTTGATGGAGGGACCCGGGGAGGCTGGCCGGCCGTGGGGTGGAGTTGATGGAGGGGTCCGGGGAGGCTGGCCGGCCGTGGGGAGGAGTTGATGGAGGGGGACACGGGGAGGCTGGCTGGCCGCGGGGAGGAGTTGATGGAGGGGGCACCGGAAGGCTCGCTGGCTGCCTTGCAGGGAGGATGTTCACTGGTGATGGGCACCATGAGTGGTCAATAAATGTTATCAGCTGTGATTAGCCCTTGGTGCCTGCACACATAGATTATCTGCACTCAGGGTTTGTTTCAACTGACTTAAACTAGTGATCAAGACCTAATTTATGAGCATATCTGTGTCACTTCCAGGAGAAATCCTTTCCTGTCCATACTAAGATTAAATGCAAATTATTTAATAAGTTAACTGTTACAACAAATCTGAACTTCTGTTTCGGGATCACTTCAGATGTGATTTTTTTTCCTTAAATTGCATCATTATTTGTAAATCCTATTGTAGAAGTTGAAACACTTAAGTCAGATAAGTAAAAATGCATCTTAGAATTTGTTTCCAAGGACCTAATGTTCTCCAGAGGTTGGTATATTATGAATTGTTTCATTTTTAAATGACAGAATGCACAGTAGGCTCACAGTAGTTGATAAGGGCCAGACATAAGAGCCACAGTTGGTTTCTGGCACTGCCACAGCACATGCGTCCAAAATTGGGCTTTGATACTCTTGTCTTCCTTTGTGTACATCTTATGCTGCCAGAAATTTGCTCTTCACTAGCTTCTTCCTAATACAAATTTAACGTGAATCTCCTTTTTGGAGATATTCAGCATTCCAAGATGCATTTCAGAAATGCAAGGTTGTAGTGGGGTAGGATTCTAAAATCTAAGGGTGGGGGGGCCTGAGGTCATTTCCCCCATAGTAGGAAGATTTTCACAGGCTGACAGAGGGACAGTGCCGTGGGACTGACATGCTACCCTGGTGAGGGACGGGAAGGAGTCCGGGGGCATCAGAGTTTGCTGGATTGAGTGTGTGTGGTCTTAAATCAGAGGAGAGTGAGGTGGTGGTGATGGAAAATGAACTATGTTGTATAGGCACCTGAAGGGGAAGCAATACAAAACTCCCACTGAGTGGGCAGTTTTCTTTATTTTTAATTGTCGTTTATGCAAAATGTTTGGTGAATACTGGCTGTATTCAGAGGGCTCAGTGCCAACTGCCAGGGGCTTGGAGTAGGGAAGACCAGCTGCCATGGTCTGATGTATGTGCCCCCACCAAGTCCATATGTTGAAGCCTAACCCCCAAGGTGATGGTGTTAGGAGGTGGGGCTTTTAGGAGGTGAGTAGGTCGTGAGGACTCTGCCCCCATGAGTGGGATTAATGCCCTTATGAAAGAAGCTTGAAGGAGCCTTCATCTTGGCCTTCTCAGCCTCCGGAACTGTGAGCGATAAATTCCTGTTGCTTATCAATTACCCAGTTCAAGGTCTTTTGTTATAGCAGCACAAATGGACTAAGATACCAGGTACCCAAATTTAAGAAGTGCACAACAGCCCCTTACGATGCTGGTGTAGGAGGCAAAGATTCACTGCAGGTCTACAAGACATGGTAAGGCTTGGGGGCACTGGGCCCCCAGTAAGAATGGTTCTGTCATGAGCACAGTCAGTGAAGGCTGAGTTCAAGCTTTAAAGACGACAGCCAGACGGGTTATTGGGACTGCCTGACCCCAAGACCTCTGCGTCTCCTTTCCAAATTTCCAGATGGGACGAACTCCAGCAGAGCTCTGACTGGACCTCCTCAGGGCAGTGGGTGCTGCTCAGAGGTCAGGGTCACTCAGGACCATAGGAGATTCTGCATGTGGTGACCATTCCACTCCCATAATAAATCAGTTCATGAGGAGCAAACCAGCTGTTCAACAGCATATCTTGTGTACTAAGGTATCTCTTCTGCTCTAGCGCAAGTTTTAAAAGCTCACTGTAACTCACTGTGTGGATTTAATGACTCATTAAGGAGTTACAGCCCTTGCTTTTTAAAAAAGTAATCTACAAGACAGTAGACCAGGTGTGGATATGATCCCATGAATTCTGTTTCTTAGCAGCACATGTCCTGGGATTCAGACCTGTTGGAGAATTCTAATTGCCACGAGGAAACCCTATAGCACATTCAGGGGAATGATGCGGTGCAGGGTGTGTACCAGACTCGATTGAGGATGTGGCAGGAACTCCTGGGACTGTGGGCAGATATTAAGAACGGGAAGTCAAGCCTGTGAATTTCAGACCCTGGACAGAGAAGTTGAGATGATGGACATTTATATAAAGTTAAGTCACATACCAGAGGGATGGAACAACCCTGTATGGCCCGTGGGGGGATCAAGACCCCACCCAGCGCTTCGCCCAAGGCAGCACACAATAAATGCTGTGTAAATAACTAATGGGTGGAAGCCATCGTTCTACCAATCTGCACTGTCAGGAATTCTGGAACAAGAAGGAGATGCTATTGACTAAGCATTTCCTAAATGCCAGGCAATTTACAAATATTATCTCATTAAAGCTTAGGACTACATGTTTGACCCCAGCCAGAGCCTGCACTCCTCCTGGACCTACTATGGGAAGGGCTGAGGTTCCTGTTACAAGAAGCGTTCAGTTAATGGCAGAGGAGACGTTCGGTGTGGATTCCATGTGAGCATTGAGTATCACATAAAATGTTTGCCTTCACCTGGGTCGGGGGCTTGTACGTGGAGTGTTTATGTTCCCAGGAAGCTGGGGCAAAGGCAGTGAAACAGTGGAGAGGAGGCCTGGACCACTGTGCTCTGCTTGAGGGGGGGGTCCTCATCAAGGGCTGACCCCTGGAGGGTTGTCCACCTGAGCAGTGAGCAGATTTCCCCATTGTCAGCCGGGGCAGCACCTTGAGGCATTCACTCCTCTGCCCTTCAGGGTGGTGACTGCAGGATCCCATGGGCGTCCGAAGCCCTGAGGCCATTCTAACTGCAGAGGCTGCCCTCCTGAAACCAGAGGGTGGCACAGATTTGACTTAGAGGAGCCTGGTGTGTGGTGGGAGGAAGAAGGGATGGGAAACAGAACCGAAGCATTATCTCCAGCGGGGCAACCCCAAAACAGGAGCTATCATGTTGTACTCTTAGCACTTATGGATGATTCTGAAGTGGGTTCAGCCAACAGCTCTCCAAATTCTAAGGTAATTTACAGGTGGATGGCAGGTGCCTGCGGGAGTCGTGTGTGGGTGTGGCCCCGGTTAGGGCTCAACATACATGAGCCAATACTGCTATGGGGCTTCCTTAGACAAGCTGTCAGATGAAAGGACAAAAGAGGCCTGTGCTGAACAACATTCCACGGTCAGTTAGACATTTTCCTCCTAAATATGAGCAGTAAAACATCTCGTGGGTTACAACAGGAAATTTATGGGACACACTTACCTTAAGATGATGCATCCGAAAATGTTTCTATGTGGGAGAAAGGGCTGCTGGAATCAACTCATGTCTGAGGGAATGTTGAAGAGAGATGGGAAGCAGGAGGTTCCGGGGCAATCTTACCACCTCAAGTGAGACCCAGGGGGCCCAGTTTCAAATCCAGGTGCCAGCGAGGAGCCCCCCGGCCTCCACTCCGCCAGGCATTAGCTCTTAGAAGAGGTTTGCTGGGCAGCAAGCGTGGCTCTGACTTGACAGGCGCCCCTTTGCAGCTCAAGCAAGCTCAGGGCGTGTTTGTAGCAACATTCTTTCATCCACGGTTGCACCAGCTGTGGGAGAGGCCACATCTGCACGGTGCTGTCAGGTCATGACAGGTATGGGGGAACGCAAGGCGTAGCCCAAAGTCCCTGGGTGATCCACAGAAGAGCCATAAGACTCTCCGGTCGCCCGCAGTGGGGCTGGTGCTGCCATGAAACACCCTGCCTGAGCGCGTACGTGGACAGCCCCTTCAGAACATGCTTGGCAGTCAGTGCGGCCAGGGGACGCTGCAGCAGGTGGCAGGTGCAGCTGCACCCCTGGCTGGGTCACCAGCTTTTTACCACCAGGGAGGAAGCGCTCCTGCCCAGCCCATCTGTGCACCCTTGAGAAGCTACAGCTGCCTGATACCCTCACCAGTTCTTCTAGGCTGGAGAGTACAATGGTCACTTGGGCCCTATCTCTGTGGAAACACCTACTCTGGGTTCCAAAAACCTGAATGAACAAACTCATGGAGCATGACCTGCCAGGTTCCTGTGGGTCCTTGGGTTTTTCTGGTGCCCTCTGAACTCTCAGGCCCAGTTCTTGAGGGCTCAGCTCATGTACCCCCAGGTGGGAGGCACAACCCTGCTACCTTCCAAGAGTACCTTCCCTGCACACTTCTGTCACCTGCCCTGCACAACTGTGGTACCTCCTAGATGTCCCACACCAGCGACCGCCACCTCGAACACCCTGGCACCTGCAGACCTGCCACCTTAACCCCCCCACCACTGTATGCTGTGCACAGCCTTCTCCCTTGTATCCACAGTGCACGGGGACATCATTCCAAATGCAGATCAAGTCCAGTCTCACCTGGCGACAGCTCTCCCTGGTCCCCACCCTCTTGGGACAGTGTGGCTGCCCCTCCGTAAGCTGGTTCCAGCCCACCGCCAACCCCACCCTTCTTGACACCCTTCCTTCCGACCCTAAAGTGAACTCCTACTTTCCAGGTGGATTCAGAAGCCTCCTGTAGACCCTAGAGCCCTTGTCATTTCTGGGGACTGTGGGCTCCTTGGGGAGGGAACAGGTCTCGTCTCGTTGGCCTCATAGTTCCCTGTGTCCTGTACCAACACATGGCAGATGCTCAGTAAATGCTGTTGAATGACTGCGTGTTTCATAAGATCCTTTATAAACAAGGACTTGGCATTGATTTATGAATTGGCCTCCTGTAAATTTAATTGGTAAGACTCTTGTATCAGACGAGGAGGTGTTAAAAGATAATATTCAAAAAGTAAAATTATGACATACAAATATAAAATGAACATGTGTCAAAGATTTTATTGAACTTATTAATTAATGAGGGAGCCAGTAAAATGTTAAAATCGGTTCAAAGGAGAACCCAGACACACACAAAAGCAATCAGGAATGCTGAAAAGAATTTGCTAATACAGCCCCCTCATCTGTACTTTCACTTTCCACAGTGAAACCATGGTCAACCATGATCCAAAAGTAGGTGAGTACAGTACGATAAGATATTTTGAGAGAGAGAGAGACCACATTCATATAACTTTTATTACAGTATATTATTATAATTGCTCTATTTTATTATTATTGTTAATCTGTTACTGTGCCTAATTTATAAATTAAACTATCCTAGGTGTGTACATATAGAGAAAGACATAGTATATACAGGGTTGGTACTATCTGAGGTTTCAGGCATCCACTGGGGTCTTGGGACACACCCCCGAGGATAAGGGGAGATGATTGTAGTCGCAAAACTGGCCGATATCCATAGGGCGTGAAAGCTCCTGTTTGGAATCTCTCTCCCAGGGTGGAAATCAACTGCATCTCCACCGAACGAAATTTACTGGCATCTCTATGGACTAGACTCATTTGCTTCACCATCTCTTTTCTAGCACTTGGGAGTTGTTTCATGACTCCGTCAAAGACAATGAAAGGTGCTGACTGCTACAGACTCTGATAACCCAGAGGACTTGCCCGGCGTTCCACTGAAAGGATACTCAGCAACTTTTTTGCCCACTTTAATGTCTTTTACACACTTTCCTGATAAAAGGCTCAGCACAAACACCCACAGCATCACTTGGTGCCTCTGGACTCTGCAGCAGAAGGGCCGGGGGTTGCAGGCCCCTTCCCCTTGGCCTCCTGAGGGAAGTGGGCTGGGCCAGGGGAGCAGGATGCACTTGGGATCCTTCCCCTCAGCCTCCCCTTCTATGGGGGATGCAGGGAGGGGATGCCAGCAGCCCGCCCTGTGAGAAGCCACACGTCCCATCAGCCCACCCCGGTGGTGATGCTGCCCTCTCCACAGGCCACCAGGGCACAAAAGGCAGGCAGGACCCTCACCCGCTGATTGAGAAAGTGCATTCAACAGCCACCCAGGATGCAGTGACCTGTATTGGAATTCCTTGCTGGCAAGAGCCAGTGCTGCATCCCTGAACCCCGAGATCTGAGGCTGTATCACAAAGGTTCCTCAGCTGGAATTATTGGGAGACGCCCTCCCGTGATCCCCTCTCTCGATCATACGTGCCTTGCTGTGCACACCAGGAAGGCAGAGCCCCGATTGCTGTTTCCTGGGTTGTTTCTTGGGGTTGTGTTCACAGTGACCAGTGCCTCCCTTGGGTTCTTGAAGCTCAGAGGTCCTCTCCTATAAGGCAGCCCCCTGCGTCTGCAGCATCTATCTAGGCTCCTGGGGGAGGGGCCTCTGGAACCCCCCAAGCATGATGAGTCTCTGGTTCTGCTTTTGCCGTAATGAGCCTCTCTCTCTGACCCAGGGGTCTCGTGTCTTCTGCCAGCACCCATGAAACTGGGGCAGGCCAGCTTGTTAGTCTGAAAGTAAAATCCCAGACCCTTGCACAGACTGACGGTGTCCCGCAGACACAGTTGGGGCTGGGACCCTTCCTGCACAGCCACCTGGGCCTGCGGCTGCCACCCACCAGCCCCTCCACTCCAAGGCCTGGCTCTGGGACTGACCAGCTTGAGTTGTCCTATGCTGTGAAAGGCTGTGAGGAAACCAACCTATAAATCCCAAGTATATGAAGGGACACGTACAAACACTGACACTTATTACATCTTTTCATGTTTTAGGGGTACCCCAGCTCGCTTTCTCTCCAGCCCCCACTGCCCTGCTCATCCCATTTGCAGGAGGTCCTTCTGTTAAGTGCCTCCAACATGCTGTCTAAATTGATGGCTCCTTGGGGGCAGGGACGGGTCTTTTTTGTCCACTGCCAACTCCCTGTGGCTGGCAGAGTCCAGCAACCACATGAGCTGGCTGCTGACGCAGTGCCAGGACAATGTGGCTGGAAACATCGCAGGCAGCAGTTGATGAGGGAGGTGGTTTCTTAGGACGAGGCCATTGGAGGGTCTTGGACCAAGTTCCTGGAGAAGCACACAGCCTTGGCTAGCTTTGTACACCCACTAGGATGAACAGCGGGACCGGCCCCAGCAGGCACCATGTCCAGGCGGTTCCAGCCCTATTAGCACATAGCCCAGGGCCACAGAGCACAGAGGTCCCGCACGGGGAGTCATAATTCCAGCTCTCCCCTTCCATGGTACCTAAAATCCTATTGCATATTTGCTCGTGCCAGGAAGGTGCTGCCCTGCTGGTGCTGTAAGCTGTGACAGGCATCAGCATAGAAAGGAATGAATGAACACGTGCCAGGATAATCTGCCCCTGTGGCCAAAGCTATGACTGTGTTTACACCTATATCTAGTTAGAGACAAATAATATTATCAAAATAACTCAACATTTCCAAAATGTTTTTTAGAGCAATTTTACATGGTGGGTGCAGAATTTGCATACACCAGGTCTATACTGCAGATTTCTATGATCTGGTTATTTTGATCAGTATGCACCAGTAAAGTAATATTTGAGCTGTCCCAGAATTGTCCAGTCCTATGGTCCGAGGACAGGCTGCAAACCAATGCCCCCACCCCACCCTGGCTACGTCCAGCCTCACGTGTGTTGGGGCTGCAGAGCATTTTAAACATTGGGGAACTCCACACTAGCATATGTATTATTCGGTTCTCTTAGAAGGGCCTCCTCGTTGGGGGCTGTCCAGCCCTGGTGTCCCCCTGGACAAATGGATGGAATAATACTGAGGCTACAATTTGCCTTCTGCTCCTTGGATGAAACCCTGGAGTACAGCACTCTCTCGCTCTGCTGCAGGTTTGCCTTTCCTGAGCTATGAGCCCTTTAGCTGTCTCTCTGCAAGGGAGTTTGGCTTTGCATCTTTACGGAAAGTTTTAATATTCTCTTAAAATAGGTGGAACCCTAACCAAATAGGAACAAATTAATTTTTTAAACAAACACTCAAGTCTTTCCTAGGACGTATCTTTCAAGGACACCTTGTGCCCAGGGTGCCTGTTAGGATTGCAGCTGTGCTTCGTGAACACAATGATACATAATAATAAAAAACAACAGTCAGCAGCACTAGGTGTTACCAGACTTTGAGAGAAAGGAGTGTTTGTCCCTAAACACTGTGGCTCTTGCCAGGCTGTCCCTATCTAGAGATCTGTGCTCCAACTAGCGATTTAATAAGTCACAAGTTTGCAACCAGCCCAGCAAGAGATTTCGGTTTGTTCTACGCCTAAACATGGCAGATTGGCTGGAAGACAAGTTGGCATCTTCTCCTGAGATTTGGAAATGTATGGAGATCTATACACTGTGGATGTATTAAACAAAACCAGAGGCATTGATATAAATTCTGTGCCAGTGCTCCAGGAATTTCAAGTTTGCTGGCACCAGGACCTGGATTTTGTCTGAGCTGGTAAGTCTCAGCAATGTGCAGAGGACTGCATGGAGGAAGCCGCCCAGGGTCTCTACAGAGCTCCAGCAGGGCTGAAGGAATGGGGACCCCAAACAGAGGAAGGGATTCTTGGGGAGCTTTGGCTTGGGGGCCTGAACAAACGGATGGAGCAATAAGGCTGCAGAGAGCCCCTGGAGCTAACAGAGGCTCTGGCCAAGCACTAGTGCCTCTCAGAGGCCCCTGGCTGCCATCCACCTGGGCCCTGCCTTGGACCTCGCTTCCTGGTTGCCCTGGGAGTGGCTGACCTATGGAAGGAGAGGGTCCCTGACTGCTTGGCGCCTGGCCCTGCAGCCCATGCAACATCTGTCCTCAGGGCAGCTGCATCTGCAGCCAGGTGTAGGCCCACTGGGAGAGCCAGAGGGGCCACGAGGACTGCAGGTGAGGGCTCGGGGCTCAACACGGGCTGGTCAGGCAGGCCCTGGCCTGATTCACCTTTACTTAACATCTGCACCCCTGAGTGGTGCAGGTGTCCAGAAGGAGGGATCGGGGGCCAGGAGATCCATGGGGCCTGGGAGGACAGCTGCCCACAGCCCTGCCCTAGTGCTGGGCGCCACGGGTTCCATGAGGCCCTCGCCGAGCATTCCAGGGAGAAAGATTAGCCACAGAGGAGGTCTTGAAGTCTTTCACTTGGGCAGCATGCTGGCTTCAACCAGTTTGGTCCACACCGTGTCTCAGCGTGGAACTAATCCTCCAAGCGCCAACTCCAGCAGAACAAAAGGTACTGGATGCAGGTTGTGCCTGGACTGCAAAGTGGCAAGGAAGCACCCCTGGGTATGCAGTCATACGGAGCCTCAGAGAACATTCTCCTGGACAAATCTAGCAGTCAGGCTAGGGGGTGACATTGCCCTGGCACGTGAGTTTGGAGGGTGTGTTAGTCAGTTCTCCTGGTTGGACTGGTTTGAAGACAGGGGTTGCCTGGTTGCCCGCATCACGGGAAGGTGGACAGCACATGGAGAGCCAGTGGGTCAGGAACAGAGTGCCATCTCTGCTCACAGTGTCTCTCCGGGTGGGCGTGGGTCCTTCTGTCCCCTGGGGTCCCGGATGGCAGCCAGGAGCAGCTGGGCTTCCAGCCAACCTGGTAACCCCACAAGTCAGAGGCTGAACTCCCTCCAGCTTTGGCAGAACCTTTGTTGATCGACTCGTCCCAGTGGGCCCAGAACTTTCCTGATTTTAGCACTGAGGGTCCTGAATTCCAGGACCCCTCAGTCCCAGACAGGCTGCGCTGGTTGGTCACTGAGGCCCAGGAAAAGCCAGTGTCCCACTCACCGGGCCTGGGCACAGCCAGCGCTTGGGGGTACAGGGCAGTGCTTGGTAGCCCCACTCAAGCCTCACAGAGGGGGAGGAACAGAGGGCAGGCTGGGGAGATGGGACTAAGCCCCGACCAGCGGCAGGTGGGGATGTGAATACATGGCACCCTGGCGTTGGGGCCCTGGCTGGTTACCCAGGCTAAAAGGGAAGAAATCCGTTTTTCTATGCTCTCAACACTGTGTTTCTGACACCAAATATGTGGGTTTTTCCACAATAGGCCATTTTCCACTTTTCAGTGGACACCAGCTGGGTGAGCTACAATTCAGTTCAATTCTGACACCAACCACCTGGCGGTGGCACAGACCTACGGGTAAGTCCCACAGGACTGCCCCCCCAGACCAGGGTCTCACACCTCTGTGCAGCTCAGCTGCCAAGTTGGGGGTTCCCACAACTGCCCCCAGGCCCGGTAATCTGCTGTAAGGCTCACAGAACTCCGGGGAAAGCCTGTGTTTGCCCATTTACTATAAAAGAAGTGAGCAAGGATGCAAACACCCAGGTGACAAGGCCACAGGGTGAGGTCTGGAAAGGTCAGGAGCACGGAGCCCCATCCCTGTGGGGTGGGTGCCTCGCAGCACCCTCGCGTGCTCACCAACCCACAGGCTTTCTGAGCCCCGTCTTTCAGGGAGTTTTATGCAGGCTTCGTTGTGTGGCCATGATCAATTATGAACTCAGGCTCCAGCCCCTCTCTGCCTGGGGGTTAGGGTGGGGCTGAAAGTTCAAGCTCCTACTCCAGATCTGACCTTTCCGGTGTGCAGCCCCATCCTGAAACTGTCCGGGCCCCACTGAGAGTCGCCTCCTTGGCAAAAGACACTCCTATCACCCGGGAAATTCTAAGGATTTAGGAGCTCTGTGTCAGGAACCAGGGGGCAGAGACCAAACACATATTTCTTTCTATGTCACTTGGCCCCACTCTCTGGTTGGCTGACCCTGGGAAAGTGTCCTGGCCCAGACGTCTCGGGGTGACCGTGGGGGTTCACGAGGCTTGGACCCTCAACCCCGTGTCACTGTCATTGCCTCCACAGGGCCAGCCCTCCCAGGAAACCCCAAATGGAAGACACCTTGCTTTACTGCCACACCATCAGGAACAGTCACGAGTTCCACCCTGGCAGACCGTGGCTGGGCGTCTCAGCCATTGCCGAGCATGAGGAACATCCAAGTTCAAACCCAATGACCCCCCCCATTGCCCCATCACCCCTCCAAGGACACCCCAAAATATCACCCCAGCTGTTACTTCCAGTAGGTGGGACTTCAGGATAGCCTTATGCCGTCCTCTGTGTTAACCCGTATTTTCTGCCGTGAAAGTGCATTTCTTTTGTTCCTCAGCCTCAGGCTGACTCCCATGGCCCTGTCCTGGGCGAGGCAGGTGTGGCCTCGAGGCTCGGCTGCCCTTCCCTCTGCACACACAGTGTGTGTCCTTCTGGGTCCTGTCCCCATGAAGGTGCCTGTGTGTCCTTGCCCAGGGCCACGTGTGACCATGCCAGGGCCAGGCCATGAGAGGACAGACGCGTTTGCCAGGGCCAGGCCTGGGACCTACCAGGGCCCACAGGGGGTGGGCTGACCCACCTTGCTCAGCGCATGGTCTTGGGAGTGAGCTCGTCTGCAAAGGGAGGCAATGGTGAAGACACAGACTGTGGGCTTCAAGGAGTGGTGCCGCTGTGTGTAGCGCTGTGCAGCTACAATTCGATGTATGATGCCACCGGTTTCCTTCACTGCATAGCACACGGGGTCTTGTCATCACTGACATTGAGGGATGGCCTAAAGAACTGTGGAAGGATGCTTGGGCCAAGAGTGCCTGGGCCGGTGTGGGTGTCTGTGCTTAGGTGAGGACCCAGGGCAGGGCCCTCCTCTTGTGCTGTGGACGCCACAAGCCCTGGGGCATCACATCTCGTTGGCCTTGCTGGCTGCCAGGGAGCTTGGGGCCAGGTTTGAGGGGGGCGTGGGAATCTACCCAAAGCTCCCCGCACTGTGCAGTGACCAAGTGTGGCCTGTTCCTCCGGCCCTGCTTATTTTAGGTTGTATTTGTCTTGTTGCCCTGCAGGTATTCACGTTGACCCTTCCGATCCCTTCTGCAGTGCCGCAGGCCATAGATAAAGGCTGCTTAGCTGTGCTAAGAAGTGTATGACGTTAGTCCTTTTGGAAGAGAGCTGGGTTCAGGTCAGGTAGTTCAGCTCAGACGTAAATGACCAGAAGCAGCCCAGGATCAGGCGCTTGGGCGGCCCGACTATTCTGTGGCTGGGAGGGCCACAGGCTATGTGGGGCAGACTCAGTTATTTCTGCTCTCTGAGGTTTGGCACTTCCTGCTTGGACGTTTTTGGAAGTATAGATGAGGTTTTGCTTAGGGAAAGTGCTTCACAGACCTGTGCCTCCACGGGGGGTGTGTCCAGTGGGAACTGGCACCTTCCCTGTGGGGACCCTGGGGCGACTGGCCACTGGCCAGTGTGCCAGTGCAATTCTGGGGACTTAGAAGAGGCATCCTTCCAAACTTCACCTTTTTCAGAAGGAAAACATCCTCAAAGTTTACCTAAAATCATGATGTATTTTTGGACATAGTCAAACCTGCTTATGACCTATGGAAATTACACGTGCATAGGTAGGGAGAATGGGAAAAGCAAGATAACACCAAGAGAGGTTGTCGGTGCACTGCCTTTCCCCCCAGCAGAGCTGATGTGGGTGCTGGAGCCCTGGGCACCGACTGACCATGAGCGGGGCGGGACAAGGGCCGGCCCTCCCCCCACTTCCTGGCCCCCTCACTCGCTCGCGGGCTTGCCATGGCAGGTTGTCCACTGGTGTCTGGCCTTTCTTCCAAGCCAGGGAAGGAGGCTTCGGGGGTTGGAGCTGCCCCTACGTGAGGCCATGAGCGCAGAACCTGCCACAAGGGGTCTGGCTGGTGTTCACACCCTTAGGGTAGGCATGGCCCATGTGGCCCAAGTGGGGGACGTGAGGAGCAGACACCAGTGTCACGGTGATGCCAAGCGGATACCCTCCCACAAGGACATCTTGAGCCTTGATCACTGGGGCCCTTTGCATCAACATCTATGGAGTTAGATCCTTGGCTGGCCTGACATGCTGATCCCTCCTGTGGGAGGGGGTGGGAGGGGGCTTGCAGAGCCCAGAGTGATGGGCACCCTGCCTTCCGGAGCTGCAGTTGGGGCACTTGGCCGGAGCTGCCCTGCCAAGAAGGCTTTGGGGGGCAGGGGCAGGGAGTGGACAAGGATGGGGACAGCTCCCACTCAGCCAGCCGGTCAGTGCTGCCCTGACCACCACCCTGAAGACGATGCCTTGGCCTTTGGCCTCTCAGCGTCCCCTGAGAGCTGCCATGATGACCTCCCGTTTGCAGGGTGGAGGTGGTGGGACCAAGGGGTGGGCAGGGCTGGGAGGTCGCCAGGAAAGCGCCTGGGGACATTCAGATGCTGGTCACCCAGGGAGATGGCAGCCGCTGTGCCTGCCCCTCACTGGACTTGAAAGAAGTGAGAACAGACGACATTCAAAGACGCCCACAAAAGCGCTTCCTGTTGACACCAGCACACTCTAGTTCCTTTCTCCTCCGCGCCCAATGCTGGCGCCTCTGCCAGCTCTGTCCCCCCCAGTGACAACTGGACCATGAGAAATAAAACCATGCCACCCAGCCCCCAACTCTGTGATGTTTAAAATTATTTTTCCTTTGGCTTTTAGTGGACTCAGCCAAGATTTGTGTTTTTGAAATTGGGTTTGAAATCCAGATCCTGCCCCACAGGCACCAGTGCCAACAAGGCGGCGGCTCATCCGTGCTCTGCAGATCTGCGGGGAATCAAGCAGAGACAGAACTACTGCGGACCAAATCCCGGAGCTCTATACACACCCCCCCACACACACACACGCACACATATGCATGCACACACCCATGCACATGCATGCACATGAGCACACCTGAATGCACACATGCACACACATGCACATGTAACACCCAGGGAGCCCCAGGAAGTGCACACCAACCCTAGGACAGGGCTGGGAGGTCACAGGGGAAATCACTTTTTTCTCTCAGTACCTCCAGAACAATTGACTCATTTTTCAATAAACATTCATTTTATAGTTAAAAAGCATGTTTTAAAACATTTTAATTAGCTCTCTAGACTCAAATTATAATCTTTTCCAACCGTTTCCTTTGGGACGCGTGCAAGGCAGGAGGCTGCTCAGGGTCAGGGCTGGTGTGCAGGTGCCACAGCCGCAGGTATTGGGGACACACTGCAGAGGGGTGGTGGGGTCAGGGCTGGGCAGTGAGGGGAACTGGGGCCCGTGCTCTAAATCTCAAAGGAAGATGGGAGACCCCCCCACTGGGCGATGAGCCCTCCCCTTAGCCCTGTGGGTCTGCACCGTGACGTCCACTCTCAGATGGGAGCCAGAGGATCGGTGGCCACGTTCCTCCAACGTCCTGCCCTGTCTTCCCAAGCCCGGCGTGGCCACCCCGCGGTCAGCAACGCCTGGGCCTGGCCCTCTGTGAGGCTGCAGTGGCTTCTGGGTAAACTGTCCCCCCAGAATCTGGAATAATTTCTCTCTGTCTCCTTCTCTCCCTCCTTCCTTTCTTCCTTTTTTTAGTAATTTGTTTTCAATGACAACAGCAACAACTAGTCATTGTAGAAAAACCGGAGGGAGCATTAAAAACGTCACACATAATTCCACCACCCAGTTGACTTGGGGAGACTTCCCCTAGTCTTTGTTCTTAAGTCAGTGTCGTCGTGCTGCATATAAGGATGTGTGATTCATTGCCATCCTCCGTCATAGAAGTCCTCTGTGAGCCCGGTGACCACAGCCTGGTGACCCCGAGCTCCTCCGGTGGGGTCGGGCTGCCCTGAGCCTCCACCCCACCCCTCACACCTGCATGGCGCGTGGCACCAGCCCCTCCTTCTCCTCCCCTCGCTCGAAGAGGTGCATAAGCCTGTAGGCTGCCTCTTCCAGGTGGCCCTACAGGGGTGCACCCACCAACTCTGACCGTGCCCCCCACAATGTCCAGACTGTGACTGCTGGCCAGGGCTCTGGGAGGGCCCTCCTCTGGCCCTGGAGGCCTCTGTGGATACTATCCAGGCTGGACAAGGAGGAGCGTCTATGGGGAGAGCCAGTGTGTTGAGGGGCACACAGGGGTCTGTAGGGTAGGAGTGGCATGGAAAGGGTGGGGGTCTGTGGGGCAGGGGCTGATGTGGGCCGGGTTGGGGTCTGTGTGGGGAGTCCACCATCTGGGCCTGAACAGCAGGTCCCTCCGGGCTGTCTCGTCTCCAGAAGCTTCCACAGAGACATAGCATTGGCCTTGGGGCTGCAGGGACCCCAACACCACAAGGAGGGCACAGTGGAGCCGGGGCTGGGTCAGGGTGTCCTCATGTCCTCTTGCCCAGGCAGCTGGGGCTGAGGCTGGATGCGCATGTTGCAGCGGGTGGTGTCAGCATAGACAGGAGGGTCCCCTTGTCCCGAGTGTGGGAGACGCCCAAGGAGGGGGTCGCAGCTTCACGGTAACTGGGAGGAAAGGCACCCACTGGCCTTGCTCACGTGCCCCCGACGGGGGTTCTGGAGAGGGTGTTTCCCCATCTGAGTCGAGGCTGTGCCCTCAGAGGGAAGGCGGGGGGGTGGGGGGGGGAAGGGGTGTGTGAGAGCTGGGCCCCGCCCTCGTCTCGTCTCCTGACTCCACTCTGGCTTGGTGACATGAAGGGCGAACGTCTCGAGGCCACACCCGAGCCCTGTCCCCCAGCATCTGCCCCACTCCCCCAGCCCTGCCAGGCCCTTCGCTGCCTGGCACTGTGGTCCAGGGCTCCCTCCACAGTCTGCCAAGCCCCCGTGGTCTGACCTCTGGATGTGTCCTCCACACCCGGCCTTGAGGCCAACCCGGCAGCCTGGGCACACCGCAGGGGAACTGCACATACAGGTGACCTGGCCGCCACTTCCGGACGGGCCCCCCACGCAGCCGCACGCCCACTGCCGTCCCTGCAGCCGGCTCTGCCTGCCTCTCCCGGCTCCGGGTGGGACTGCCTGTGCAGATGGAACCTTGGGTCAAGCGGATGATCATCTCCTCCTCTTTTTCATTGTCTGGGTTTGGGACTCAGGGGACAGATGTGCCAGTGAGCTGCCCTGCCCTTGGTGTCCCCTCCCACCCCCTCCACAGCCTGGCCTGGCTCTCAGTCCCTCCAGCCCACCGCCTGCCTGGCCTCTCTCCAGGCACAGGACCACACGGGCTAATTACCTGGGTGGGGACGGGGCCCCACCTGACAGACTCCTGGTGGAGGGTGTTTACAGCCACCGCCACCCGCCTAGGCTGAGTCACTGAGACAGACCTGTTCCTGGGGCTGTCAGTGGGTACCTCACCCTGAGACCGGAGGAGTGAGGCCAAGCCCAGTCCCCCCTTGGCTCTGGCCAGCGTGGCCACTCCAGCCCATTTTGAGCCTCGGCAGTACCTAATTCCTGCTTAACAGACGGCGACGAGGCCCTGCCTCTGGCAGGAGCCATGCCAGGCATGGGGCACGCCTTCCCTAGCACAAAACCAAAGGCCACTAAAAGCAGGGAAAAGCGATTTCTTCCTTTCAGTTATAAACTTGCAAGAAAAAACAGAGCTTCAGCTGTTCAGTGGCTTCCTCCTCTGATATCTGTTCTGAACTCGCGCGGAGCTCCGTGGCAGCAGCAGCCCCACTCTTGGCTTGTCTAGAGAGTGATCAAAGGTGGGTGCAGGCAAAAGTGCCATCTGGAAGTTGGGTGCAAATTGAGCAGGCTGCCAGGATGGATACTCAGCAGGACGCTGGGTGCCGGTGCCTGCCTGTGAGCCCTGGGGGGCCGCCCTGTGCCCTCTTCAGCTGGCCAGAGGCAGCCCAGCCCAGTTAGAGCAGACAGAGGCTCCCATGAGGCCCACAAAGAGGTATCGTCTCCATGTGTGGCTCCTTGGGTGTGCCCATGGCCCAGGATGGCTCAACACATCATCCTTGTGGATGGGCAAATTATGCTCCGGTGTTTAGGGCCTAAGGGGCACAACCTCTGCAACTGCCCAGTGGTCCTATGGAGAATGTGCCCGGAACAGATGTGCCGCCCTCAACACTGAGCTGGGGGCACATGGGTGCCCTTCCCCCTGCGCCTTCCACTCTTATGAGGGTCCAGCTTCTCAGAGCCCACCCTGGGGGTGTAAGGTGGGGGCTGCTGTGTGGGGCACCCCTTTTCCCTTCTGAGGCCTTCCTGCTGGGTATATCCTCCGTAACAACCAGATTGGGACCCTCTGCTGATGTCCTGGGTGACCACAGACTGGGCGTGTGGCTGCCCTCTGGCCAGACCTTAGCACTTAGTGACTATCATGGTCCTGGCCTCTGGCACACCTGACTGGCCTTGTCTGGGGTCCACTGTGATGTCATACGATCACCTCTATGCACAAATTCACCTTGTACCTGTAGTCAGGCCCCCTGACACCACCCTGCCATGGTTGGGGGCCCCTCCTTCACTGTGGGTTGCTGCCGAAATGGTGTCTGTGTGCCCGGCCTGGGGAGTCACTACCGCTCACTGCCCCTGGGGTCTATGGTCTGTTCATGGCCAGGCAGAGGGTGGGATGCTGCCCAAAGCAGCTGCTGCAGACCACCACGACAACAGTGCAGGAGTTATAATGCCACATAGCGCTGTCTCACGGCTGAGCCGCTGGTGGTACCCTCTCCCCTGGCCAACCTGGGGGTGGCACCACCCAAGGTCACACACCCGGTGGGGCCTGGACTTGTATCCAACTCAAGGAAGCCCCTCAGCTACCAACCGAGCTGGCCGCTGACTTTCCGCCTCCCACCTTTGTCTGATGCAGACAGCACAATGTGGTGGCAAATTAGGTTAAGGTGGGGTTTAGGTGAAGGATTATATGCTAAAGATTATTGGGTTGGGGCTCGCTAGCATTCTATGGGCTGTTTCATGTTGTAATTACATGTTGCTCATTGCAGTTGCTAAAGTTAAATTACAAGCATTGGTTCTCGATTCATCATCTGACCACAATTATGATAATTACGTCCCTGGGAGAAGGTCAGTGAAAATGACCTCAGGGGGAAGTTGGGGTGACAAATGACTTGAGTGGCTGAGTGGGGCAGGTGGGACTGGCTGTTCTCATGTGAGCAGCTACGACTGGCTGATGTTCTCAAGTATTTTTCAAATGCTCAAAGAGAAAATTTCCTGGACATGCTTGGGGAAAATTTTAACATTTATCTGGAAGCATTCAGTTTCTAGGGGAGGAGGTTGTTTCTCCAATGAGTGGATTCAGGTGACTGGCTATTTTGCATAGTTGAATTGCCGTCAATGCACATCTGGAAACCTCAAGACTGGGCAAAAAATAGAAGTGTTAACAGTCTGTTGGGCTGTGTTAGTGGCTCGAATAACTCACAGCTGTGGGGAGCACGATGAGAGAGGGTCCCTCTGCCCCACGGGGGCCCCAAGCCCTGACAAGAGTGTGTGATGCCCTTGATCAAATGATAGATGCCCAAATCAGTGTCTCTGTAGAGACCTCGACCTATCAGCTCCCGTCCGGGGGTGAGGCCTTGTATCTCGATGTCACAAACCCCACAGTACCCCCAGAGAACCAGAAAATTATTCACTTTGCAGGTGACCAAGGCTCAGAAATGCCCTGACCCCACAGCAACGTGATCTGGAACAGGGAGTCATCAAGGGGGCTGATGTCTGTCTGAGCCACATCCATCCGCCACCCCACAGGGCCTGCAGGCACTCTGATGTTCAGAGAGGCTGGGAAAAGGCGTCCAGTCCCACAGACCCCACCCCTGCCCCAAGGTGTCCCCTTCCCCAGGTGATGGTCACTGCAGTTTATACTATAAAAACTCCCCGGTCAGATCCACAGAGGTGAGCCTGCAGATGTCACCTGGCCCTAACAGTGGGTTGTGTTCTCCAGATGTGGGAGGCTACGTCCTGCCTTGCCCAGCCTCGGCCCCTGGCAGGGCACAGAAGGACTGTCCAGGGGCCACACCCTGGAATGTATCATAGACATGGATAGGCATCCATACCCCATGTTTTGGCCATGGCCCCCATGCCCACAGCCCCTTAGATGCTGTCTCCCAGGGTGGAGAAGCATCCCTGCATGGGCCCTGAGCCCCCTAGACTCCCTGTTGCAGGGGACAGGTAGGCATGATTCTGGTGGTTTCTGGAACTCTTGGATCCCACAGCTCAGCCTTGGTGTTCCAACTGACATGGAGGAAGCATCTGGAATTTACACAAAGGCTGTGGTGACCAGATCCCCTCCCTCTGGGGGAACAGTGGTGGGGGACAATGCTAGGCCTCTTCCTGGGTTTAAACCCGGGAAATGCTCACTGGGAAGCAGCCCCTTCCCAGCCATCCAGGAGGTAACCCACCCAGGGCTCTTCCCTCCAAGAACCTCCCAAAGACCACCGGGAAGACCCTTCCGGCTCACAGCCCACCCTCAGGGCCTGGGGGCGAAAGGGTGTGGGTGGCTCGTGGACACCCTCAGACAGCCCCCCAGGGGGCCCACCTCACTCTGTGTCCTGTAGGAACCTGACACCACCAGGCACCAGGAACCCTGCCTACAAGGGGTGTTTCGTTTGCAGGTGGCTTTGCTGGGCCAGGTTGGGGGTGAGCAGAGGGGCTCAGGAGGCCCCGAGTGTCTCAGGAGCCAACAGGGAGCAGACTTGGGGAGCAGCTTGGGAACCAGTTCCGCTGCCAAGCCCCATACCCAGCGGCTGGCTGGCTGGCAGGAAGACAGGAATCTGGAAATTCCCACTTCAGGGACCCTCTAGGATATACCTGTGTCTCTGGAAGGAACAGCCAGGATCTTTTCCAAGATTCAATCAGATTCTTTCAAGAACACTGCCCAACAAACATTTTCACCCTAGGGTTTTTTTTTTTTTTTAAATTAGTGGACTTTATTTTTTAGGTTCACAGATAATCTGGGTGGGTACAGAGAGTTCCTCGATACCCCTCCCCTACCCAGTGTCCCCTATGACTGACACTTCTCAGTGTGCACAAGTGTTACAATGAATGAGCCAACATTGATAACAGTATTATTAACTAAAGTCTGATGTCTATATTAGGGTTCACTCTTGTGCTGTATGTTCTATGTGTTTTGAGAAATGCACAGGTTCCTGTACCCACCATGTATGATCCTGGTTTTAGGACAGCTAGACAGGTGGCAGAGCCACGCCCTGAGCCTAGGATGGAACCAGCTCCATGTTACCCCGAGGAGGCGGCCTTTCCCCTTTGGTTTAGCAGCCATTAGGGGGTTCTGAGACCCTGAGCAGGTCACTGCAGGTTGTTAGCTCTCAGTGTCTAAATTTGTAACTTGAGGGGGTCCTAACACTGCCCCTGCCCCTTCCATGGTGTGGTGATCTGGACCCTTCCAGGCTGGAGGGGGCCTGGCGGGGCTGCGGTCTCACGTTTGGCTGGCACAAAAAGAGGCTGTAGTGTCCAGACGTGCAAGCAGCCTGGTGGTGGCTTCACTTTGCCCATTCTCATAGCTCTTCCGCACCCTGGTTCCTGCAGTGATGGGGTGGGGGCATGCACTTCCATGGCATGGGGTGGGGGGGTGTGGAGCAAGCCTCCAAGCTCCGAAATGCACAGGTGTGCTCCTTGAGCCAAACCAGAACTTGCGTCTCAGGGTGACATCACTTTATGTGCTGGGCAGGGTCCTTGCTCTGGGTTTTGTATTGGATAGATTGACCTGCCCGGTTCCAGGGCCACTCTAAACAGCACCTGACCCTGTAACCACCTTCAGAGGTCACTGTCTCCCAGGTCTGCAGGCCCTCACCCCTGTCCATGCGCCCTTGCTGGCTCAATCCAGTTCTGGCAGCCTCATAATTCTGTCCCTCTCCTGAGCTCCCCCAAGTACAGTCACAACCAGTTAATGAGACTTCCAAACCTCTGCCACCAACAGGGCACTACATGCAAATCAACAGGCTCCCCCTCCCCACTCAGGTCACTTGAAATTCCTCCTGAAATGTGTCTTGGCTGGAAAAGAAATGCTAAAACGAGGTCAGGTTTCTCCACCATTTGATGCTGTTTGCGGCTCTGGGGCTCAGACACCAGGAGTCTGAGGCAGGGCTGGCTGACGCCAGGGCACAGAAAGCTTTTGTGATTGCAGGGCGGCTGCCTGTTGTGCCAGCTGCTCCCTCCCTCGGCCTGGTGGGCCCTCCTGGTCCTCCCAGTGGGGTTCTCTGGCATGAATCTCTAACACTGTTCCCAATTGGGGCTGGGGCTGTGCCAATGGCCGTCAGGCCGTGACGTAGTGGCCACAGTGGCCACTTGGCAAAGGCAAAGGCTCTGAAGAACACACCTCATCATGCTGTGTCCTGCTAGAACAGGGTTCTCAGCAGGCAATTTTGCCCCCAGGAGCATTTGGCAAAGTCTGGAGACAGTCTGGGTTGTCAAACCTGGGATGGGGGTTCCTACTGACATCTAGAATATAGGGCCAGGATGCTGCTATAATCCCACAATGCACAGGACAGTTGCCACCGTGGAGAATTATACAGCCCTGCACATTAAGGTCGAGGCTGGTGGGGAATGTAATGGAGCTGCATGGGAGTGAAGGGCGGGGAAAGCAGCGCACAGCGGGGAGGCATGACCCCTGGGAGCAGAGGCCTGGAAGGGGCAGCGCACAGTGGGGAGGCATGACCCCTGGGAGCAGAGGCCTAGTGGGGGTTGCAGCGCACACAGGGCCTTTCTGTTGAGCGCCCCGCTCAACAGGGAGTCAGGCCCACAGCTGAGCCTCCCCGGTCCTCCGGGATGAGGTCCTGGAGGGAGTCCGAGCCTCCGCGAAGCACAAGTTCTGCGGAGGGTTAGGTGCCCTGAGCACCTTTGACAGCCACCGGCCGGTGAGGCGCGGGGGTCAGAGCTGGCCCGGCCAGGCGCCCCCGCCACGGCCCAGTGACCCGGCATAGCCCCCGCAGCATTCCGGTAGTCTGCAAGATGGGCCACCGTGCCGCCGCTGCGGGGTTGACTTAGGGACAGACCGACCGGCCAGGCGCTCGGCTGGGGTCGGCACGTACGTGGGGTCTCGGGCTGTACCCCGCCCCCGCCTTGCACAGGCCGGGGGCGCGCTGCCGCCCCGTCCCCCCGCCCCCTCCTGCCCGGACTCTGCTTTCCAGCCTGGGCTCTTCTCGCCAGGACCCTCTGCCCGTCGCCCGCACGGCCCCTCCTCTCGGCAGCTGCCCCGTGCCCGCGGCGCCCAGTGTCGCCCACTCGCTGCCAGCTCGGGTGTCTGCGGCGCGGAGCCGGGTGCTCGCTGCGCGCAGCTCACCGCGAGCACTGGGTGAGTTCCGGAGGCGGGGCGGGGCGGGGCGGGGCGGGCCCGGGACAGGGGGCAGGGGGCGGGGCGGGGCGGAGTTCCGGGGGCGGGCCCGGGGCGGGGGCGGGGTGGGCGGAGCGGGACCCGCCCCCAGCCGAGCCGGGACCTGGGACCGCGGACTCGGCAACTTCAGAGGTTCGGTCGGCGGCGGCGGGTGCGGGCCTACGAGCTTGGCTCCAGCGGCTCCAGCGGCTCCAGCGGCGTGGGCGGCCCGGGGCGGGGCGGGCCGGGATGGGCGGGCGGCCGCGCGGGGGACGCGGAGGACGCGCGACGTGACCCGCCTGGACTCGGAGCCCGCCCGGCCCGGCCGCGCCGGGTTGAGGGTCTGCTCAGTGGGCGCGGACGCGGGGCCGGGCGGCCAAGCCGAGCCAGAGCATGCGGGGCGCGGCGGAGGCGGCCTGGGGGCGCGCGGGGCAGCTGTCGCCGCGGCCTCCAGCCCCGGGCCCGGGCCCGCCGCCGCCGCCGCTGCTGCTGCTGCTGCTGGCCGTGCTGCTGGGCGGCGCGGGCGCGCAGTACTCGAGCGACCTGTGCAGCTGGAAGGGGAGGTGAGTCCGCGCGGCGCGACCCGGCCCGGACCCCGGCCCTCCCCTCCGCTCCGCTCCCGGGCCCGCAGAGCGTGCGGGGGCGCGGCCGCGGGCGGGCTCTCCAGGCCAAGTGCGGTGCCCGCCGCCCCCGGTTCTAGAACAAAAGACCCCGCGGCGTCCCGGTCCACTGGCCCAGAGCACACCCCAGGGACGCGCGCCTGCAGCCCGGCGGGGTCGGTCCCGGCCCGGCCGCCCACGAGCCCGCGCGGACCGCGCCAGTCTCTACGTGGTCCCGAGCCCGGCGGTCGCCGGTCCGCGACCCCACTCTTGGGGCGGGCGAGCGTCGGTCCTCGGGCCCTTGCGGGCTCCTGCCGCGGGCACTTGCGCGTCCCGAGGCCGCCCCGGGCCGGAGGAGCCGAGCCTGCGCCCGGGCAGAGCGGGAAGGAGCGGCCGCGGGGGCAGCGGCGGCTTCGTGGACGCAGCGCGGGCCCCGCGCTGACCGTAGTGCCGTCCGCGGCCGCACACCTGTGCGCGGGGCCAACTGCGGGCCCGGCCAGCCCCCCTCCCGGTGAAGGTCAGGCCGCCCTTGGCAGCCGCGCGCGCCGGCTCGCGACCCCCTCCACCCCGCGGTGGCAGCCGAGGACTTTTTTTTAACTGGAGCTGACTGCAGAAGGGAGCGCGAGCCCAGGGTGCGCGGGCGGAGGCCTGGAGGGCTGCGGCTGCGGGATGCCACGCCTAGGGCGCGGGCCGGTTTTGTGCCTCGGCAGCGGCCGTTCAGGAGTTTGCGGACTGCGCTGGGACCCAGGCCGGTGCGCGTCTCCCCGGAAACGCTGTAGGTTAGGGCTGCGCTTGACCTGTTGTCTGGTGTCCGGGGGGCGGGGGGATTCCCACCCAGGGCCCTCGGCCCCGGACCGGGGGGAAGACTCCAGCTAGCAGCAGCTCGTGGGGGGTGTCACGGGGTTATTTTGAGTGGAGCCGTTTTCCGAGAAGGCTGGGGGTTGAGCGGCGGTCTGGGCTCTGTGTCAGCAGGGCCGCTGGTCCCCTTGGACGCTCACGGCACCCAGTTCTCTGAGGAACCAGTGCCAACCCACACCCCCGCCTCCCCAGCGAAGGCTCCTGTCCCCGGGGACTTGAGTGGGAAGATGCACCCCTGGCTGCTGAGAGCCGCAAGCGGTGCCGGCCTTAAGGGAGCTTTCCCCCCCTCCCCAGCAGAAATCCTCCCTGGCGGGAGCGGGGACACAGGAGCTGGGGCTGAGCTGAGGGCGGATGGCGCTCTGGGGGAGGGTTGCCTCGGGAATGCTGGCGCCAGCGCGAGCTGGCGGAGAGCCTCCGATGCTGACAGCTCTTGTGGGGCTGCCCTTTCCTCTGAGATAGTGATTAAACACCTGGCTTGCAGCCTCTGCCTGCTGAATCAGGGCACCCCAAAACTGAGGCCTTGAGGTGTCCCGTTTCACATCAAAACCAGAAATGCAGCCCCAATGTGAGCCTGAGTTTCCAGAGGGGGAGCTGACGTCCTCTTCAGGTGCTCAGGGGAAGGTGCCTGGGGGAATGCAATGCCTTCCCCGGGGTCTCCAGGAGGATGGGGCCACCAGGAGGAAGGGAACGCCTTCCCGGGGCTGTGAATGAGGGGTGGTGGGAAGGCCCACCCTCCGCACCTCCAGGGGCGGGCCAGCTCCTCCAAACAGGTGTTTGCAGTGGGGGAAGTGTGCCCCTAGTCTTTCCAAAGAGGCAGGGGTGCTCCCCGGCCCCTCCTCCCCCATCACTGCCAGTGTGCTCCTGGTCTCAGACTGCCTGGCGGGCCCCTCTCCCCATGCCAGAGCCTGGCAGAAGGCAGCTGCAGAGACCCTTGAGCTGGAGTGGAGATAGGGTCAGGCTGTGTTTCTGGAGCATGAGTAAGACTCTCTTGCTTGTAATCACTGCTCCCACTTACCAATATACTTCACAAATCAGCTGACAGATACTTACTGTGAAACCTGGGAGTGTGCTGGTTCTCTCGCCAACTCCCCGGTGTTTATGGCTTTTTACGAGCTGTTCTGAAGACGGCACAGGGTGGAGCCAGCCCAATAGTGCTGTGTGGATTCTGATCCCCTGATAGCAAGGCAGTTGCTCTTTATGACACTGGCCACTCACAGTTGACAGGCTAATGTTTCTGGGTGTTTCCAAGCAATTAAGTAGGAGATTTTGAGATCCCAGTCCCTGTGGAAGAGGCAGGACCAGTGGCCGTAAAGGTGGACCATGGACTTTCCCACTGCTATCAGTGGGTGTCACAGGTGCAGTTGCACCTGGGCTGCCTCTCCTGCAAGGTGAGAAAATGAAAGGTAACTTGTCAGCAGAGCCTTCCTGACTTCAGTGAACAAGAGGCTATCATTTTGCTCTCATGACTTGGGGGTGTGGTGTGTGGGCTGGCACCACACAGACCCCTGGGGCTCTCGCTCTGCCTGCATCAACGTGGAGTTCTCCTTCTTTTCCATAAAGGTGCGCCACAAGTGTGTCTATCTGGGAGGTAACCCTTGCTGGCTTTTAAAAAAATGCGCTAATGCAGTTTAATTAATCTAAGATCAAATCAGTCTTGTTAGTTCCCTAAAGTTGAATAGAACCACAGTTTTGTCTGTATCTTTTAGTTTTATCACAACAGTAGAACACAGTTATTTTATTTTTGCTTAGTATGTCACCCGCATCTTATGTGAAAATCAAAATACCATCATCTATGATCATTAAAAATGTGTTGCATTTTTATAATTCTAGCAATTTTGCATAAATGGACATTTTTTCAGGTTTGCTGTGGTGCTGGATATTTGGGGGTGAGAGATTTGGGGTGACAGATTTTTCTGGTAGGAACTAGCGCTGATGGCAAGTCTTTTCTTCATTCAAAGACGTGCCGGGCCCTGGGCTAAGGGGCACGTGGTTTTACTTTCCTGAATGGTTGTCCGTCTAAATGGGGGTCTTGCGCATCACATGCTACTGATCTTAATGTGGAAATTCCCGTGTCTTGTGCCTAGATTCCTGTTAGTCTTAATGTTTTCGGGGGATGTAAGAGGAGCAGGCCCTGGGATTGGCGTAGCCCCTTCTTAGTGGGCAGTAAAGACATTAGGTAAAGGGCCAGTTAACAGGGTACCTTTTGTCTTCTGTGTCCACCTTCATGTTGTTCCTACTCCTCTTTTTGTTGAGTGTCTTCTGATGGAATGGAGTCAGGTGCACCTACAAGATTCATGCAGTTATATGTGTAGGCCAGGAGGGCAGCCCCCAGTCTCAGGTCTGCCTTCCCTGGCAGACGTGGGTTGGCCACCTGTCCCCAAGGGGGTTCCCTTTGCCCCTGCCTGAGTTGTGGGTAGAGCCCCTTCCCCTCCCCTGCTTGGATGAAGGCAGTGTAGTCAGAGGTGTCCAGAGCCTCAGGTGTGGGTTCTGCACTCCCTGGACCCTCGAGACCCCTAAGGGGAAGTGAAGCCTTAGGCAGGATGGTTTATATGGGAGAGAGAGCTGAGACTTGGTTCCTGGGCAGGGGACAAGTGTCCAGCTGCCTCTTGATGATGGAGACAGGAGGAGGGGACATGATGATGGTTTGTTTTAGCTGCACAAGAAAGGAGCTGATTATAGCTGTGTGTCAGCCACTCAGAACTTAGTCTAATTTTCACACAGCACTGTAATCATGCCTGCCTCCACGTAGGTGTCAGATGAGATGTATGAGTTTTATTAGCTTAATTTGTAAGTCTGTTCCGTGTGTGTGACCCTGGTAGCTGGCTGCGGCTGGGCTGGCTGCCCTGACCCAGAGGCTGTGGGGGTGGAGGGCCGGGCAGGAGAGGTTCACCCTCGACACCTCCCTCTGATGTGGTCCACAGGGTGACTGCAGCCCCTGCCTGCAGCTGCTTCGTGTGAAAAGTGAGGTTTGGGGGCCAAGCGTGAGTCACCCAGCAGTAAATGCAAACCATATGTTATGTGTTTTCTCCTCTGCAGAAAGGGTTTCTGGTAATTCGCTCAGGCCAGGGCTCTGGATGTAGCATTGTTTATTTCACGTAAAAATCCTAAGAATGTGGGTGAACCTGCCTGAGATCTGATTAGAACCAAATCTCATGTAATAAAACACTTAGTTGAAGTCACTAGTTAGGTTCCGGGCCCACTTGGTGGTTATGACGTCTGTTAGCGACATGCGAACATTTACATTATGGTTTCAAGTAGGAGAAACTTGAATGTTTTTGATGGTTTCAATTTCTTGAAAACATAACTGTCTCTACTCAGGACCTGCCTCACTAAGAGTGTAGCACACTTCATTTTTTCCTATTTAGTACTTACTAGGAGTAAAATTAACTTGTTACTTACATGTTCATCTCCCCCCCAGTGGAAGACGTTTACTTCGCTTTTGTAGTGGATCTTGCTTTAATGATATTTGGGTTTATTATAAAAAAATACATTCAGCAGTGCAGGGTCTTCAGGCTTGGAAATGAATGAAAACACAGTCGGATCATTACCTGGAGGAAAATGCAAACAATTATGCCTAATGGTGAGGTTCTGAGAGACAAAACTCAACAACCACCCGCCCAACTTGCTGACATTCCTCGTTGGTTTGAAAAGTGCTCTCTGGAGCATGGCATTGTTTGCTGTTTGCATATCTCACCCACGGTGGGGCTCCATTCTGGAACTTTGTTCTCACTTTCTCTGATCTGCAGCGGGCCCAGCCTCCCTGATTCAGGAACACCCCTGAGCCATGGGACGGAGGCTGCAGCAGCCAAGGCCTTCAGATGCCAAGTGCCCGAGGCCACTGCACCAACCAGAGCTGTGGCCCTGTGCACTGGGCCCCGCACTGAGGGGTGGAGGTGGTGTGTGCCTGCCTTGCGGGTGGGGGCTGTGCGGTCTGTGGGCAGTTACCACGGGCGTCGTCCTGACATGCCCTCCCTGGGCGGGGTGCACGTGGGCTGTGGGAGCCTCGCCCGGGGCCTGGCTGATGGCGTCTCCTCTCCTGCAGTGGGCTGACGCACGAGGCGCACAGGAAGGAGGTGGAGCAGGTGTACCTGCGCTGCTCGGCGGGCGCCGTGGAGTGGCTGTACCCGACGGGGGCTCTCATCGTTAACCTGCGGCCCAACACTTTCTCGCCCGCCCGGCACCTCACCGTGTGCATCAAGCCCTTCAGGGACTCCTCAGGGGCCAATATTTATTTGGAAAAGACTGGAGAACTCAGACTGCTGGTTCGGGACGGGGACGGCGGGCGTGCCCAGGTGCAGTGCTTCGGCCTGGAGCAGGGCGGCCTGTTTGTGGAGGCGACGCCCCAGCAGGACATCGGCAGGAGGACCACAGGCTTCCAGTACGAGCTGACGAGGAGGCACAGGGGGCCGGACCTGCACGCGCCAGCCGGTGAGTGGCCTGCCCAGGGGCGGGAGCCGTGGGCCACTGAGAGCTGGCCGATCCTGCAGTTCGGGCTTCCTCATCCGCACTGTCAGTGCTTTGCCAGGAGTCTCTGATTTTCTCCTGCCCCCACCTCCACTTGGCCTCTGTGAAAATGCTCCATGTCTGTGCACTGGATATGGCAGGTTTGCCCAGAGAGCCCACAGGCTGCCAAAAGGGTAAGGTGGTGCCCAACACACGGCCCCCTGTGTAAGGGGGTGCTGGCCGTGGAAACTAAACCACCTTTGACATGCAGCTTTTCCCACTGAAACCACCTTTAAAAAGACTGGCCACATCGGTTTGTGCTTGGGTGTTTCTGGCTTGGCAGAGCAGTGCTCCCCTCCCAGGAAGCACGTGCATGGCAGGTGAACAAGGGTCCCCTGAGCATGGCTGCCAGTGGTCAGAGCGGGAGAGCTACCACGTGGATCCTGGCCCTGAACTCACCCCTGTGCTTGTGTGCTAGTAACGCATCTGAAATGGGTGCTTTTACTGTTCAAACTGCCCCATGAATTGGCCGAGTGCTTTTGGCGTGGGCTTAGCCCCTGAAACAATGAGTGAGTTTTGGGTGGGAGCTGAGGCTGACGCACAGCCCAGAGTGGCATGCAGTCCTCTTCGGACAGTGGCTGTGAGGGTCTGGGGACCTGGGAGGTTGTGGTGGGGAAGCGGCCACGTGGACTAGGTGGGGCCTTTGGAAGGACAGGGCGTATGTGGTGGCAGAGACTGAGAGCTTGGCTCCACCTCTTTTCTTTTTCTTCTTTTGAGATAAGCAGCTTCCCTGTTTGGCAGGCAGGTGATGGGCCGTCTCGTGGCATCTGTGGACACCTGTGCTTGGGGGAGGGTAGCTTCCTAGAACTTGGGGGCTGGGCCCCTTTTTGGAAGGCCTTGCTGTTCTCTAGAAAGTTTCACAGGCAGATACCTGGAGGTGTGTGTAGGCTGTGGGACCCACGTGGTCCTTGTTGCCTTAGGCTCAGGACCCTGGGGCTGGGGCAGGGCAAGGCCCAACTCTTGAACTGTGAGCCAGCTCACAGTCCTGTCTTTTGGGGACACCCAGGCCAGGCGTAGGCTCACACCACTGCTGGTGGGGTCTGAATATGTGGGGCGGGACCCTTCCTGTCACTTCTACTCCGTGGGCAGCAAGGTCACCTCCCAGGGCCCTGCCCCTCCTGGCCTCTGTGGGGACTTGGGAAGGTGTGAGCTTGGACTGTCCCATCCATGGCCCTGGGAGTGGGGTCCAGGCAGATGGTCATGCAGGTCAGTTGTCATCATGCCTGAGGAGAGTCTCTGGCACCAGGGCGGAGGCTGGGGGGCTGCGCCACATCCCACAGGACACCCCAACCCAGAGACCGACCCTGCCCAAAATGTCACCAGTGCCCAAGTGGGGAGACCTGGCTTGGGGGTGGGCCATCCCCAAGAACAGTACAATCTCCACTTTTTGGGACTGAAAGATTCCACTGGGGAAAACTGGACCTGCTAGGATTTGAGCTATGCAGACTTTTCCTCCTGAATGTGAATCCACATTTTATTGTTCTGTGTTCTTGGCCCAGATCCGTTTTCAGTCTCTCTTAAATCTCTCTCTAGCTGACCTGGTCTGTTAGGGAGCGTTAGCATAGGACTGCCTGTGGGCCGAGGCTCAGGAACCATGGTGCTGGAGGCCGACATCCACTCAGCTGCGCTGTGGCTAGTTGGATGCTGAATAAAACCCTAACCACATGGCATTTGTCTTGTCACCAGCAGTTATGGTGGGTGGCAGACCTGGGGGAGGGGATGCCAGTCTTGCTGAGGGAGCCCTGGAAATAAACTCATAACAAACACAAAATCTGGAAAAATGCAAACACCAAGTTGGGTCTTTCTGACTGTTGAAGTCAGCTAACTGAGGCAGGAGTCAGGCCAGAGTCAGGAGCTGGCGAACATTCCTCTTGCTGACTGAAATGGGGTTGATCCTGAAGACGCTGGTCACGTGTTCTCCTGTGGCCTGGGCTTTGTCTGCTCATGCCGCATGACTCTTAAAGAGGCCATGGGCCTGATCACGCAGTCACTGCTGTGCACACCTGCACGTCCCATCTGTACTGGACAGATTTCTGGTGGAAAATTGACGTGTTGGGTGTAGACTCTGACAGAGCTTGTGAGCTCACCCCCTGGGGAACAGAGACTTTGTTTCTCTCCTGTCTCTGGGGGCAGGGTCTGTGCCTGCTGGGCCCTTGCATCCGGGTTTCCAGGCCAGAGCGAGCGGGTTAGGAGAGGCAGGGCTTGGTGGTTGAGTTGCCTTGGGTTTCTGTGTGGTTGCAGAGGACAGTGGCCCTGGGTGAGGAGTCACTTGTGCCTCAGTGGGACGAGTTTGTTCACGGATCCCGTGCTCGGCCCTCTGCACACCTCCCAGGACCATGGGGTCCCACACAGGATGTGGCCCCAGTGGATGTCCGGCTGGCTTGGGGGCCCAGGACTTTGCTGTATCTTATGGAGCAGATGCTCTCACAACACACATGCTCCTGGCTCTAGGGAGTCTGTTTAAATTGAGCCTGCAGTGATTTCCAGATGGTGGGATTCTTATTGGGGGCAGCACAGAAAAACACAGGGACCATTGGAGCTTGGGGCAGGGACCCAGACCCTGAGATGCGCCGGGGGCTCCAGGAGTGAGGACCCGATGCTTGCATCCCCACCAGACACAGGCACAGAAGCCTGCCCCTCCTGGGTTCCAGGTGTAGGCCCGTCCTTGGGGCTGAGCACCCCCAGGGCCCTTCTGGAGCCTCCTTGTCCCGGTGGAGTGGAGGAGCAGGAGGGCTGGGGAGACTGATGCATCTCCTGTCGCCTTTCACCAGGGAATGGGGCCCTCTAAGCCTTTAATGCCGAAGGAATGGGTACGTAATGCGGAATGTCAGCGCTGGCCATCTGGCAGCGGCAATGTTGTCCCCTGGGCTGGGGCTGCTTCTGAGCTCGCTCTGGCCAGCGCCACAGTTTCCCTGTCTCCCGTTTTGGCCCTCACGGCAGCCGCGGGAGATGGGATGGGAGCAGCGCCCAGGCAGTGTCGCCAGGCTGTGTGCACGCCCTCGGCCAGGTGGGTGGTTGTCCTACCTGCCAGGAGTAGAGGAGCTTGCCATGAATCAAACTTACAGTTTGTGCTGACTTGAGAGAACAGAGGTTCCGTGGGCTCGAATCCCGGACAAGAGCTGTGCGTGTGAGAGCCATGCTCCTTGCCCAGCCTGGAGGAAACCTGCTGCTGCTCCTGATGGTCCCCTGGGAGTGTTTGTAACAGCTCCTTGGCGGTGGGTCCATTCGTGTTGCATAATCAGCTTCCTTGAATAAGCTGAGACTCGCCAACAGCCTAGCAGAGACCAGAACAGAGGGGCAGGCTGTGGGTCAGGTGGGAGGTGACCCCGCCCCGGGAGAGTTGGGATTTGGCCGCCACTGGCAGGACCTGCTTGCCCTGTGCCACCTCTGTGGGCCTTGCCAGGGCACGCCTTCCTGGCACGCTGGGGAGCTCTGGCAGGACAGCAAAGGCGGCGAGTGGACAGGTGCAGGAATTCCTAGATTAGCTCCAGGCTGTGTCCAGACACGTGCTGAGGACTTGGTGGACTCTCTCCAGGTGTCTTTTGGGGACACCTGGGCCATGTACATTCGGAGAATGGGCACCACCAGGGCCCCATTGCCCAGTGAGTTGGGGGATGTAGGGGTGGCTAGGGAGCAGGGGGGCTCCGCTGGTTCTAGGGAACAGAGACACACGTTTCCCCAGTTCACCTGGGCAGGCCAGACGGGTCCCAGGATTCCTGTGTCTGCTTTGACTTCTCCTGGGGCTGTGTAGCAGGTGCTCACCAGCTTGGCCACCTCTGTGCTTGGGGTCGGGCTCCAGGCAAGGCCCACAGTGAGCAGGTGTCCGGGGCAGGGGCAGTGGCATTTTAGACGCACAGTGGGAGTGGAGGGGATAGGCAGAGGACACTGCTCTGAGGCTGGTCACGAACACACAGAAGTTACGTTGCTGGCTCGTGGGGCTGCCTGGGTCCTGCAGTGTCTGAGGCCTCAGCCTGTTACCAGCAGGGCTCCTGGCGCACAGAGCCCCCGTGCAGAGCCGCTCCAGCAGTCTCAGAGTTGGGGGGCCCTGACGGGCATGTGGGATGGGTGGGAAAGTGTAGAAAAGCAGAAAAGAAACCTCATTATTTCCTGGAAGCAGGAACGGAGTGGGATTGGTTTTCTTTCCAGGTGTCCGGTCGCTCTTTCATCATTCGATTTCTGGCCTTGACGGCTTCTGAGGCCACTGTGGTTGTCCTGTGACCACTTCTCATCGTCACTGTCTCCCGACTGGAGGGGAGGAAGGGCTTCCTCACCAGGAATAGGGAGCCCGGTGGTGAGAGAAGGCGAGGCCCGTACCCCCAGGGCCATTCTGGCCACTCAGGCAGCCCCCTTGGGCCCACTCAGTACCCTCCACCCCCGCCCGCTCCCAGTGGGAACACCGTGTCCCCCTGTCGCCACTGCGTTGGAGACCCAGCACTGGTCGTCACTTGAGGTTTCCCCTTTGGAACTTCGGTGTGTCCACCCTGGTTGTCCTCACTGGGCAGACCTTGCGGACTAGCATCCACCCCTCTGCAGACCTCTTCTCGGCCTCCAGCTAGTCTTCCTTTTACTCAGGGGTGCAGCCCTCACACCCACACCTGCCATCCTTGCCCAGGTCCCCACAGCAGCCCCCGGCTGGCCTCTCTGACCCTGTTTCTTTCTTCTTGGGTTCGTTTTATGCACATTCCTGAGTGATCTTCCTGAGTTACCCACACCCCAGCACTCCCCTCTCCAAGGAGGACGGACAGAACTCCACCCCTTTGCCGACCCTCCCCGCCCCCCCGGAAGTGAGATGTGATGCGTCTGTGGCCAGCACATTCCACAGCCTTTATGAGCCCAAGTCCGATCAATAATTGTTTCCAGATTGTGCCCTTGGAGTGCACACTGAATTCTCCATGAAGGTGACCCATACTTTGTAAAGCTCAGAATTAGAACAGGGAAGTCTCCAGGGTGGCGCTTTATTAGCTCAGCTGTTGATGCTGTTGGCTCACCGAGGCTTCTGGTGGCGGACCTCAGGCTGCCCACTGCCCTTCCTGGGGCCCACACCTTCTGTAGTCAGCAGCCCGAGCCAGGGCGGGGTGCCCAGGGCCAGTGAGGGGAGCATCTCCCTCCCTCCTCCTCAGCCGTCTGCTGAGGTCCCAGGGCCGGTGACTCAGAGGGGAGGAAGCTCCAGGGCTTGGCAACGCCTGCATGCCCAGGCCTGGCATGTGTGTGTTGGGGCCCCCCAGCTCTTCTGTCCTAGAGGTGGGACGCCAAGCGCAGGGCTGTGTTGGCCTTTGCTCGGGGCTCACCTCCACCTCCTGCACTTCCGACCCCAGCTCCTGTGTCTGCTCAGCCTGAAGGTGCTGCTTGGCGAGGGGACCCTTGCCACGGACTGCGGTCACCATGGCCTTCAATCTCTGACCCGCCCTCTCGCTGCTGAGGCTGCACCCACTCCCATGAGGGACCCCAGGCTTGGGGCCTCTGGCCCTGTGGGCACCGGGCAGGTGCTGGCTAGGATGGGAGGTCTCATGTGAGTCTCATGTGCTCTGGATGAAAATGCCACCTGAAATTTGAGTTCCCCCAGATGCCACAGTGCTGCCAGCCTGTCTGTGCTGCCAGCCACACAGGTGAACCAAGTGCCACAGGGGGGCCCAACCCCGGGGGCCCCACAGGAGAGCCCCCTGGGCCACGTGGCAGCTTCAGGGTCTGGGGTCAGGTGGCCCCCAGTGGTGTGGGCTGCAGCAGGAGCTCGTACAGCATCGCAGGAAGTGGGGGGGGCTCCTGCCACCCAGCTTGGGGTGAACATTGAAGACTTTTTCAGGGGGCTGGCTGCAGCCATGCCAGGTCAGCAGAAGGTTTCTGTTCTGTGTCCTCTGATGGGCTGGACTGGATTTGGAGGCGTCCAGCAGGTTGTTCTTGTTCTGCAGCTTCTTCTTTTTTCTGGTAGCTTAATAGTAGCAAACGCATCAGCAGGTGGCAGGTGGGCCAGTGAGTCAGGCACAGCTGAGCCCGGTGCAGAGGCGCACCCACTCCTGCCTGACGGAGAGTGCTGGCCTCAGCCCAGACAGGTCAGCCCCCAAGGGGTCCACAGAAACCCGGTGCTGGCCCAGCCTGCTGCAAGCTCCCTTCAGGGCCTTGTCTGGCCTCCACCGACCCCTTGGGCAGGCCCCTGGGCATCCGTGCACATCCCAGACCCTGGAGGTCCTCTCTGAGCTCCTGTTCACCCAGAGGTGCTTGGCCCATTTGCCGTGGCCGAGGGGCTGGACACATGTGCTGCCCTGTCCACCCACTGGCACCCGGCTGGGGTCTGCACAGCCACCAGGCAGGTGGCAGCTCAGCCCAGCTCAGGGCTGGTGGGTGAGGCTGGCCACGTATGCGACGGCATCAGCTTCCTCCAGGTCTGGGGAGCCCCAAGGCAAGCGCTGTCCTTGTCTTGGCCAGGGATATCCCGGAGCCGTTAGAATGTGAAGTGGTGGAGGGGACACTCGCCTCACAGGGATTTCACACCTTGGAGTTTCTGCTGTTAGAAGAATTGAGGCTGAAACCCGGAAACTCAGACCAAGCGAGGCAGCGGCCTTGAAATGTGCAGTGAGAGCAGATGACAACGTCGTATTTCCCAAATCCGCTCCTGAGCCCGGGGCACCATGGCGTGCGGAGGCTTCTGCTATGGCGCAGGTTGCCCGTCTGAGGCAGTCAGGTGCAGGGTTGGTAAGGGCCGGGCCCCCGCGGGAGACGTTTATGGTGCAAGTCTGGCTTGGCCAGCGTGGGAGCTTGTTCCAAGAAGACTCAGCACCTGCTCGGTTCTCTGGAGATGCCCGGCCACCCGGGCTGCAGGGGCTTCAGAGGGGGTTCTTTGACCGGGGCTCGGTTTGAAAGGTATTTGGGGTTAGCACCTCATTCCAAGGCTGGCAGCATCTGGGTAGGGGGCCGAGCCGGTGGCCCCGACCTGAACTCACTGCCCCTGCTGGGCGAGGCCCACGCCTGTGGCTGGCAGGCACATCCTTCCCCTGTTCACTGACCCCTTGGCAGGATCTGGGCACAGGGTCCCTGCGGGATGCGACCTTCCTTTTGGGTTGCGGCTACAGGTGCGATCTGGGGTGTGGGTGGCCACAGCTGCAGGAGGCATCTGCTTTTTGAGCAAGCTGGCGAAGGTGGGTGGTCTTGGCATTTCGGGGCACGGATGCGGAGGCCGGGTGAGGGCAGCTCTTGTCCGGTGGTGTGGGGACACAGTTGCAGTTCAGCTCGGGTGGTTTTGCATTTGCGATGGGCATATGAAAGCAAGGGGCTGGAGGAGACCTTAAGGTGCCTGAGCCCACGGGTTCTCAGACTCACCCATACGTGAGTGGAGCGTGTGGTCTGGCACCACTGCACGGACGAGGCAAGTGGCCATGACTGGAAGCCCCTCTCACCAAGGTCTCGGGACATGGTGGGGCCTGAGGATCCGCTGGGGTTAGCCCCCCAGTGTGGCCGAGTTTGCATTTTCTGTCTTCTGCTCTGCTGGGCAACACCTGACTTACTTTGGAAGTGGTCTTGGCCGCAGAGGAACCACGATGTGGGCACCCTCGCTGACTTTGCTTTGTTGAGTCTGATGAGCATGAGTGGCCGTGGTGGGTGGCATCCCAGGACCTGCTCTTTCCAGGCTGACCCTGTTTTTTTCCTCCCCAGCACCGTGCCGCCCTTGCAGTGACACTGAGGTCCTCTTAGCTGTCTGTACCAGCGACTTTGGTGAGTGTCCGCCCTCACGGCTTCTTTCTCTTGTGCTTGTGGCTCCTGCCATCTGGAGCTCCATTTGGGCTCAGGAGCCCCTCTTCAGGGCCCCGGAGAGGCTTCCAGTGCTGGCATGAAGCCCCCTCGGTGCTGGCATGAAGCCCCCAGGCGTGCCTTGCAGAAGCATGGGGCTTGGCCTCAATTATGGGAAAAGATACTTTTCCTTTTGTGCACTAAATGGCTCCGCAGCCCACGGGACAGGGATTCTGTAGATACGCACTTACGTACGTGGAGAGAGTGGGGAGTTATTTTAGATGATTATCAAGCATTTTCCCCCTTTGTAAATGAGATCATTGCTCTCTGAGAGAACCCCTGAAGTCTGTTGTTTTCCAGGACTCTTCTCTAGGGAGTGCTTTGTAACATCGTTTCATCAGCAGCCCGGAGCATCCTGGTGTGAGCCCCACCTCAGAGCTTCCACTGTCCCTCACCAAAGTCCCCTGGTGGTCGTGGGCTTGAGGCTGAGGCTGAGGGACGCAGGCCTCCTTGCTTGTTTCGAGGAAGGTTTGAACTCTAGTGTGGTGCTTGCCAAGTCGCTGCTTGGAGGGTCCAATGGGACCCTGGCTCTGAGTCCCCAGTTTGAAGCTCCAAAGACAGTCACATGTAGGGTGTGGGGGCTCCTCACTTTCCTGCCATCCAGGCCCTGGCGCAGGATCAGGGTCTGCATGCACCTGAGGCAGCCCTCCTGCCTCTCTGGTCAGGACACAGAACTGCAGAAGAGCCTGTATATAAGCTGTGCTTATTTCTCTTGTTCTAATTTGAAAAGCTGATGCCAATTGTGGTTATGTTCTGTTTTCCCCACTTGTGTGTCTGGCCTTTGGTAGAAAGAGCACCTGTGTTTCTGACAGTCGCAGTGTCTGGGATGACTCGTTGGCAGCTTCCTGCTGTTTAAATTGTACTTTTTTTTTTTTAGAGTCAAGGTCTTGCTCTGTGGCCCAGGCTGGAGTGCAGTGGTGTGATCATAGCTCACTGCAGCCTCCAACTCCTGGGCTCAGTGATCCTCCTGCCTCGGCCTCCCAGAGTGCTGGGATTCCAGGCATGAGCCACTGTGCCCAGCCTAAATTGTACTTTTTAGTGGGAATTCCTAAATGGCAGAGTTCAGGGTTCAGCTCCTGGTCCCAATGCCAGTTGTTGCCGGGGGCCTGCAGTGGCCTTGCTGTGCGTGGGGCCAACATGTGCTGTGCGCCTAACCCTAACCCTAACCCTAACCCTAACCCTCGGCTGGCACCTGACAGTGCCCACTGGACCCCGCTGACCACTCGTCTCCTTCCCTCTGCAGTTGTCCGAGGCTCCATCCAGGATGTCACCCACGAGCCAGAGCTGCAGGAGACGGCCATCCACCTGCGAGTGAGCAGGCTGTACCGGCAGAAAAGCAGAGTCTTCCAGCCGGTGCCCGAAGGTGGTGGCCGCTGGCAGGGGCATGTGAGGACGCTGCTGGAGTGTGGTGTGCGGCCAGGGCGTGGTGACTTCCTTTTCACAGGCCACATGCGCTTTGGGGAGGCGCGGCTTGGCTGTGCCCCACGCTTCCAGGACTTCCAAAGGATGTACAGGGACGCTGAGGAGAGGGGGCTGAACCCCTGTGAGGTTGGTGCAGAGTGACCACGTGGGGCCTCGGGGCTGCCCTCCCTCTCCTCATGAGCTGCCGTGGCTGCACAAATCATGGTGGGGGCCAAGTGCCGGGGCCACATACCCGGGGCACAGGCCTGGCCCTGGTGCACTAGCTGCAAGGTGCACGTGGTGTTTGACCCCACGAGGTCCCAGTGGAAGATGCCCTGGCTGATTGGAAATGCTGTAAAATGCAAACTAAGTTATTATATTTTTTTTGTAAAAAAAAAAAGTCCATAGGGAACAAATTCCCATGTCTTAAAATGTCTTGGTGTGCCATTTAATGTTGTTCTTCAAAAACATTTTAAGTCATTGCATTTGGCGTGGTGTATTGGGTGAGTGGCTGCGGCCGTGGCGCATAGCAGACCATCAGCCAGGCTTTGTGAAAAGCCTCAGTACCGTTCAGAGTTGTTACAACAGAAATTTATGGAGCCAAATGTTAATACTTATGAGTTTTTCCATTTTGTTTTTAAAGAATGAGGTTTGCCAGCTGTGGCCCTTTTGGGGCCGCAGGTTGTTCTGTTCCAGAGAATAAAGACCAAGACCTGACCAGCCAGTGGCAAGTCTGTCTCCCAAGCCGGTTAGGTGTGTGAGGCTGGGGGAGCTCACTGGACACACTCCAGAGTTGGCCCCAGCCAGGTGCACCATCTCTCTGCTGCCGGACACCGTCCCCTCAGCACCTGCCCTCCCGCTTTCCATCAACCCCAGTCCTACCCTTTGACCCCAGCTTCCCCCAAATTCCCTGGCCCATTGCAAGTTTCTGGACACCCAGGAGCTGGCCTGGGCACAGATTGGTGGCCCCATATCCTCAGAGGATATGTGAGGTTTTTGTGGCTATCGTAACCAATCTCCACAAATTTGGGGGTTTAAAATAACAGAAGTTTATTCTCCCAGTTCTGGAGGCCAGGATCCAAAAATCAAGGTGTCAGTAGGGCCTTACTCCCTCCAGAGGCTCCAGGGAGGGTCCTTGTCTCTTGCAGCTTCGGGGGGCTGCAGGCATCCCTAGACTTGTGGCTGCATTGCTCTAGTCTTTGCTCCATGGCCACGTGGCCTCCTCCCGTGGGTCTGTGTCTGGCTTTCCTGCCCGTGAGGACACCAGTCACTGGATGAGGCCCAGCCCAGTGACCTCATCTTCTCTTGACCACATCTGCGAAGACCCCATTTCCAGATAGGGTCACATTTAGAGGCTCCGGGTGGATGTGAAATTTGAGGGGACACTATACTCCACTACAGGGGTTCTCTGGGGGCTGTCAGTTAACCAGACCCAAGCCTGTGCCCTTATTTATGAGTCATAGTTTCCTCCTGTGAAGCTGCTGAGACCAGAGGTGGACCTGGAGAGCCACCATGGTCAGTGAGCCCCATGCCGGCCTCACTAGATGCTCAGCTATGCCGGTTGCCCTGGATAGGTGCTGTGCGCTAGTTCAGCATGCGCTGGCCCAGGTGTGCACTGGCTTAGGCATGCACTGGTGCAGGCGTGCTCTGGCACAGGTGTGCGCTGGCGCAGGCGTGTGCTGGTGCAGGTTGTGCTGGAGCAGGTTGTGCTGGTGCAGGTCTGCAGGCTCCCACAGGTCACAACAAGAAGCAGGTGCTGGTGGGCAAGGACAGGAAGCAGCAGGCTGGGGACGGGTGGGTCCTACCTGCTGTCACAGCAGGATGTAGCCACAGCACATAGGTGCCAGTGCCAGGCCCACAGTGGGGGAGGAACTAAACCTGCTTTTGGTCTGTGCTGTGGAAAAGCACGTTGAACTGGGTTTTCTGGGCCTTCTGGGCCAGTGCCAGTGGACATGGATGGGAAGAGGCTGTAGAACAGGAATGTCAGGTTTCAGGCTGGCGGCTCCTGTCAGTTGCAGGGTCTGCCTAGGACCTGACCCCATGAGCAGAGTTCTCTCTCCTCAGGAGGCTTCGACTTTTTAAGAGGTGCCTGGAGGTGAGGGGGTTGCCCTTGGCCCAGAGTCTGAGGGAGAGCAGGGCTTTCCAGGCTGGTAAGGAAGTGTCCTTCTCTGGGGTGGGGGTGGGGTTCTGGGGTGGGAGGGGTCCAGGAGGCTGGCAGGAGAGGGTGCCGACCCCACCTGTGGCCGAGTCCCCAGGTGCTGTAGGTGGAAGCATCTCCCAGCGGTCCAGTGCTGCTTGGTGTTGGAGCAGAACTGGAGAGCTGCGCCCCTTCCTCCCTCTGACCTGTGGGCGTCAGGGCCCACTCTCCCTGAGCACCATTCCAGCCGGTCCTGCGCCTCTGACAGTGGATTCTGCCTTGCCACCACCATCCTTGGGGAAGCCCCACCAGAGGGGACCAGACACGGGGCCAGAGAGTGCTTCCGGCTGACCCTGCAACAGCCTCTGCCACGTGGGCTTGACCCTCTTGGGGCTGGGCTGCCTCCTGGGCAGACCCCATGAAGCCTACACAGCATAGTGTCTCTGCTCTGGCGGGGCCTTCAGCCCCGTCACTGTGGGGTGAAGGTCGAGGGGAGGTGTGCAGGAGCCCCCTGTGTCCTGGCCCACTGGTGCCTACATCCCATCTTCCCTCCTGCCTCTGTCTGTGTGAGTAGCAAGCCTGGGCTCTCCCTTGCATGCACCACCAGGACTTTTCCTGCTACTTTCTCCTCTCTCTCCTTTTCTCTGCCAAACTTGCAGAGCCCAAAACTTCACTTGCTGTGCGCTTCCCCGGCTCACAGGCCACATCCCCAGTGTGGGTTCTGGCCTCTACCGCACAGGTTGGCCGAGGCCCCGGCATGCTCCTGGGAATGCTCCCCCCAGCCAAATCCTAAGGCCTCTCAGCAGCCCTGGACACCTCAGGCAGGTGGAAGGAGCCCCAGCTGGATAGATGCATTCATCAGGAAAGACGGTCACTGTGCTCCTTTGGTGCCCCTGTTAGAGATGGAGGTGCAAGGACATTTGTGGATACTGGCCCCAGCCTTCTCCCACTCCCTGGATATTCTGAGGGGCTCAGGCCCTGTGGGCCACCGATGTTCGGGGGCTGTCCTCCCTGCCCATCCCACCCGCCATTGCAGTCAGGTGGACCCAGAGGCCTCTGGCACAGATCCCTTGTCATGCCCCATCCCCTTCCCGGTATCATGGTAGCTGCCCAAAGGAACCGGGCTGGGACGGGCCCTAGATGTGGGGCCTGCATCCTCTGCTGGGATCTGGCCATGGCCATACACACCTGAAGTGGCTGTTGGGATCCCCAGGAGCCATGTGTGTGGTGGCCCTGTCCCAGGGCTGGCTGGCCAGCCCAGCCACGCCCAGTGGCACTGCTGGGCCAAGTGAGGCCATGAGGTCAGGCCACTTGCTCAGCACAGGACCTGCCCTCCAGGCAGGAGTTGGTGGCTGTCAACCAATAAGCCTGCCAACCCAGAAAGGCAGAGCAGGTCGGGGTGAAGAGCGTGGGTGGCTGGCAGCACAGAACTCAGTCCTAACTATGAGAGTTGAGGCAGGTTCACAGGGGAGGTAGGATTTGAGCCAGGCCTTGAGGAATGCCAGAGTCACCTGGGAGGTGGCTCCAGGGCTCCCGTCCTCTCCTCTGCAGGACATGTCTGCCCACAGATTTCTGCCGTGAGGGGCTCCCTCTGCCGGGCCTTCTGGGGGCATCTGGCCCCTCCTGGTTCATTCACCTGCACACCCAGCACAGATGTGGGCAGGGCAGGGTGCAGGGTGAAGGCGGGGAGACTGCCACCCTCTCTGGGCCGTCACCGCTGCAGGAGGGGTCCTGCTACCTGGGCTTAGCCACCTGGGGCAGGGTGGGTGAGAGTCCCCACGTTAAGGTGAGGAAGCTGGGCTCAGGGCGCAACACCTCCCCTGAGAGTGACAGGAGGGCCTGCAGAGCACGGTTCAGCCCACACATCCTGTCCTGCCCCCTGTGTGCCTGGACAGAATATGCTCACCCCAGGGTGACACTTTCCCAAGTGTCCCCTTTCTGGCTGTGGTTCTGGAAGGAAAGCTGGCTGCAGGGAGGGCCCAGGTTTCCAGACCTGCGTGTGGGGCCGTGCCCGCGTGGGAGAATGCAGACGGGCTGGGGAGGCACTGTGGGTCTCACGGGTGGGGGCGGGGAGCCGCTCATTAGCGCTGTAGCTGATGCCAAGGGCTTCCATCTCACTAATTGATTAAACTGTTCAATTCAGGCTGGCGTGGTGGGAGCTGTCCCTGCCAGGCTGCCCGCTTCCCTTCTGCAGAGTGAAATTTGAGGCAGGCAGCCGCCAGTCAGCGCAGATTAGTCCCCCAGCCCCGCAGGCCTGGGTGCCAGCCTCACTTCCTCAGCCTCCTCTGCTGCTGCTCTGTGTGGTCATAATTGGTCCTGAGAGGACCTCGTTTCCCACGGTGCAGGCACCTGCTGGGGGTCCTGTCTGCTGGGAGATTCTGTCTGGATGATAAACCTTGGACGGGATGACAGGTGGGTTACTTGCTGTTGAAGGAGCACAGGGGCCAGGGTCTGTGGAGCTGTCAGAGGCCAGGGAAGCAGACCTTGGGGGGCTGGAGAGCCTTCTAGGGGAGGGACCCTGGGTGCTGCCTGGGGACCAGCATGAAGCCACTCATGGCTCTTCTGGGGTTTTCTGCTCCTGTGACCTCAGCCTCTTCCTCTCTCCCCTGGGAGGGTCTGCCCAGCACTCCTGCCTGCCATGCTGTCACCTCCCTCACAGTCCTCTCCCCATGGCATCTCCTCTCCTGTCCCCCACAATCCTCTGCCCTAGGCCTTCCCACCAGGATGTCAGCCCAAGATGTGAGGCTTAGTCTCCCACAGAGAATTTTGAGTCCTGGGAGAAGGGCAGGGCCTCAGTTCCCAGTGCAGCCCGCGGGCCTGGCGCTCGGTGTGGGTACAGCAGGTGCAGCCTGGCACACAGTGGGTGTGTATGAGGCACTTTGGTGCAGCCTGGCACACAGTGGGTGTGGGTGCAGCAGGTGCAGACTGGCACACAGTGGATATGGGTGAGGCACTTTGGTGCAGCCTAGCACAAAGTGGGTGTGGGTACAGCAGGTGCAGCCTGGCACACAGTGGGTATGGGTGAGGCAATTTGGTGCAGCCTGGCACACAGTGGGTGTGGGTGAGGCACTTTGTTGCAGCACTCTGAGCTGCCCTGGGCCTGGTCAGCACTGGAGGCGTTTGGCCCACAGCCAACATAGGCTCTGTTCATCCTCACTCAGTTGCAGCTGAGTGTCCAGCCAAGTGGCCCTGGGGGAGAGACTGGGCTCCGGGGCGTGGGGACAGAGATGTAACAACAAGAGATTGTGGCCGGCAGCCATGGCAGGGGTTTTGAGGGACAAAACGCAGGGCCAGGATGCAGTGATGAAGACCTGGAGGGAGGATGTGGGTGCTCAGGGAACCCTGGCCTCTCCGTGCCCTCCGACGCCCGTGCAGGAGCCACACAGGGCATGTTGGAGAAGGCGAGGATCAGGTCAACGCTGGGCCGTTGTGCGCTGCTGCCCAGGCAGGCGGCGATTTATAAAAACAGCGGCGGTTTGGTTGGTATCGGGTAGTGAGGTCACAGCAGCCAAGGGCTTTGGAATTTCATCTTCAGAAGAATTTTGCTTACCAAGCCACATACTTTCCTAGTCATCAATTTAATCAGGGCAAGATGAAAAAATGCTAGAAGATGAAGAAACAAAAAACACTATGAGGTCCCTGTGTGAGGGGGGAGAGTGGGGGCTGTGGTATGTGTGGGGCGGGGTGGGGAGGGCAGGGAGAGGATGCCTGGCCAGAGAGGTGGGGGTGCCAAGGGGCCCTGCGTGCCTGCGCGTGTCTGTGTGTGTGCCTGTGAGTGTGTTTGTGTTTCTGTGTGTGCATTTGAGTGTGTCTGCATGTGTGCATCTGTGCTCATCTGTGTGTGTCTGTGTATCTGTGCATGTCTATGTGTGTCCATATGTGTGTATCTGTGCATCTGTGTCTGTGTGTCTGTGTGCATCTGTGTGTGCATCTATATGTGTGCATCTGTGTGCATCTGTGTGAGTGTGTACATCTGTGTGTGTCTGCACATGTCCGTGTGAGTGTACATCTGTGTGTGTCTGTGTGTGCGCATCTGTGTGTGCGTCTGTGTGAGTGTGTGCATCTGTGTGTCTGTGTGTGCATCTGTGTGTGTCTGTCTGTGAGGGGGTGTGTGGTGTCATTTCCGGAACCTGAACCCCACAAGAGCAGGCTCCTGCCCCCGTGCTGGGCAGTCTGGGAGGCCCCATGGCCCATGGCCCCTCTGGCCATGCTGTCTGGTCTGGTGCTGCCCACCTGGCTGTGCTCTGGCCTCGCCAACCTTCCCCCGGACAGCCCTCTGCACTCCAGTGAGCTCCCACTGTCCAGTCGAGGTGTCAGGTCTCTGTCCACCTTCCCTTGGGCCCCTACCTGGGTGATGGGCCATTCCTCCTGCCCCTGTCTCCTGGGGCGGCACACGTGGCACCCTGCATAAAGTGGGCATGCCAGGGCTGGGGGGCTGGGGCTGCCTGGGGTGGGTCAGGGTCACGGGCAGATGAGGGGCCACAGGGAGCAGAGGTCAGAGGAGGCCTGAGAGCCTGGAGGCCCTGAAGGGTAGAGCAGGGAGAATGTGGGGTGATGGGCCACTGAGGGTTCCTGGACCCCTGCTACCTGGACATGGGAGGGAGAGCCAGGGTTTGGGGCAACAATAAGGAGAGCAGATGTTGGACTTGGGCAGAGCAGCCCTAGGGTGCGTTGAGGGGATGCAGTTGTGGACCAGCACCAGGCCAGGGAGGGGCTGAACAACTGGGATTTGTGGTCCCCCCGAACCTCGGATGGGGCCCTGATACCAGTTGTCACTCACTGCTTGGCCTTTGGGCAGTTACATCAAGTATGTATGTATGTATGTATTTATTTATTTATGTATTTATGTATGTATGAATGACAGGGTGTCGCTCCATCTCCCAGGCTGGAGTGCAGTGGTGTCATCACAGCTCACTGGAGCCTCAAACTCCGGGGCTCAAGCATCCTCCTGCCTCAGCCTCCTGAGTAGCTGGGACTACAGGCATGAGCCACCACACTCGGCCCAAATGACTATTCTTAAAGTGGTTGTTACAATTCTTAAACCCATGGTCTTCTTCCTAGGGCTGCCTGTTTTGATTTTTATTTTCCCTTTCTGGGGGGCTCCAACTTCAGATATCAGGGTCGGGAAGGAACTGGGTCCTTACTGGGGAGAACCCAGGGGCTGGGGTGAGGGGGTTTCGTGGACCCCCGCTCCACCCTGCCCAGAGTCCTCCACTGTCCCCAGCCCAGAAAGAGCCAACACCCCTCCTTCCATGTTGGGCACTGCTGAGCTGGACTAAAATGTCCAAAAGGGACTTTACTAAAAACTGAGGGAAATAAAGAAAATACAGACGGCATAAAAATAGTCAAGGGCACATTCTTGATCATAGATAACGGGTGTCTGGCCGCAATCAGCTGCCTGGGTGGGCGTCGGCCACACTGGCCTGTCTGTGGGGCCACCCTGGTCTCTGTGGCTGCCCAGCCGGGGTGCGGTGGGTCTGTGGGAAGGCTGATGAAGTGCACAGTAGGTGCTCTGCCGGGTGGTGCTGCACAATGGGCAGTACTCACTGGTCTCTGCACCTGGAGCCTCCACCCAGCCCTCCTCAGCACCACTCTGGATGCAGGTAGAATGACACACTTTTGGCCACAGACCAGGTGCTTCCTCTGTCCTGACCACGCCTGGCTCTGCCTGGAGATGCTGCAGGGGCTGTGTTCCCTGCCCAGCTACTCACAAGGGGTCTCCAGGCCCCTCATCCACCTGGTCCCACCCGGTGTGGGGCTGTACCATGCTCCGGAACCATCCCCAGCTCTAACAGCAGCCGAGTGAGAGCCACTGGGGCTGCTGCTCGCACCCCAGTGAGGCTGGTCCGAGTCCACCCAAGTCCTGACTCCTGCATGGGTGGCTGCAGTTCCCGGGGGCGTCCGACCCTGAAGGGAGCCCTGTGGCAGGGAGGGGCCCCTGGTCCCAGCTGCTATGCAACCTCAACCACAACACTTGACTTTTCTGCCCTGAGGGTCTTGTCTGGACCCCCAAGTCCCCAGTCTTGCTCATTTGGCTTTGCTGCTGGACAAGGTGTCTTGGGATTGCTTGTACTGGAGTCTTCCCACACCTTGGAGGAGTATCCAGTGAGACCCCTGAGCACTGCCATCTTCTGGTACCCATCAGAGGTGAGCAGAGGGCGTTTGTTGTCATCCTGAAAACTGGGGCAGGAGAACAACCCAAGGTTGATGACAACAGTGACCCTCCCTGCAGTCTGGTCCAGTGACCGACTGAGGTTGTGTGGCTTAGTAAATGGAGGCCTGTCCAGGAGCTGGGGATAGAGCACCTTGTCCAGCTTCAAGGTGACCTAGGGGGTCACGCCATCCTTGACTGCTGTCCCGATGATCTGTGTCTCCCAGGGCTCACTCCTCGGCCACGAATCACCGTTTGGGTTGGGTGTCTACTTCAGGCTGTTACCTGGCAGTGTTGGGAGGGGCAGGCCGTGGCTGCTGCACGTGGGTTCAGTGCCCAAGGAGGAGACGGTGGTGTTTGCTGAGGGCACCAAGGGCAAAGCAGGGGTGCACCTGCAGGGGCCACAACCAGGGTGTGTTTTGGGAGTCTTGTCCAGCAACCACCCTGTGGCCTGGCACCCATTCAGCAGGAAGAGCTTTGGGACACCAAGGAGGGGGTGGTTCCTCAGGCTGGAGGGGGAGCCATTGGCCTGGTGCAAAGCCCACTGCAGGCAGACACCGTGAGTCTCAGGCAGGAGGGACGGGAGGTCATGCTGACATCCACTGGTGAGAGTCCTTTGGATGATAACATGGATGCATTGCCCAGTCCCAACACAGGCCCGGGATGTCTGTGAAGCCCCAAACTGTGGCAGGAAGTAGTGCTTTACCAAGAAGCCATGAAAATGGAGAATTCCACCCCAGATGCTACTGTGGCTAATACTGAGGGGAAATTGCTAGATGAGCAGATGGGTGCTTCCTGGGGCCTGGGGGCAGCCCCCAGAGTGGGTGTGGCTCCTTGAGGGACCTGGGATGGCTTCATGTGATGTGACCTTGGCTCCTAATGCTCGGGGGATGGGGGCTAGGACCCTGGGGTGTGAGGACACACCCAGGCAGTGGCTGCACCGTGGGGGGCCAGGCCCTGGCACCAGCTGGAGAGAGCAGGGCAGATGGCTCCAGCCTTACCGTCACAGACAAGCCATGAGCTTCCTGGAGACCCAGAACCTGTGGGGTGCTGCCTGCTCCAGGGGTTCCATGTGCTCCTAGCCCATCCTCCCCACCAGGGCCAAGGGCACCAGGAGGCCAGCCATTGCCAACAAAGACTGGAGAAGACCCATTATGCCTCAGGGCCGAGGACCCTTCTGTGCCCACCAAGGAACTCTCCTTAATGAACCTCAGTGAACACCTGCCCATGTGGCCTCTGACCCCATAGATTTCGGGTAGGGGGTGCAGTTTCTCATGGGCTCCTGCTTCCACACAACACCCACCTGCACCAGAACTTGGTACCAAATCCAAGGGAGAAGCAGGACAGCCTGCCCACACTCATGCAAGCCCAGCATCCTGGGGTCATGGGCTTATGGAAACCGCACTGCAAGGGGCGGTGGGCACCTCTCCTGGCCACGGGCCCAGGAGCTGAGGAGTCGGAGGGATCGGGGAAGCTGGAGGAGGGCCCGTGGCCGCCCTGAGCCCCCACCCCTGTCCCAGGGGAAGCCCCTTCCTTCTAGGCCCCCTTCCCACTTAGAAAAGGCTGGAGGAGGGGGTTTGGCCAAGCCTTTCCTGAGGAGACAGTGGCACGTTTCAGTGAGCGGTGGGCAGGCCCAGCAGGTATCCGACGTGGCGCTTCCCGTTTTGTGTGAACATGCCTGGCCCTTGAGCGAGGGCTGGGATGCAGAGGTGGGGAGGTGAACCCTGCTCCCCTTCTTGTTTTCCTTGGCAGCTGGATGTGGCAACTGGGCCTCCACCCTCCGGAGGGGCCTCCACACATGTGGGCTGCGGTTCAGCGAGGTGCCGGGGGTGCACGGGTCCAGGCAAGGGCAGACCCCCCACGCAGGCCCAGGCATGGGCAAGGGGGCGCGTGGGAGGAGGGAACACCCCCAGACGCCTCAGGCCCCAGGGCGCCGCATGACCGTCTCTTGCACAGGTCAGGGCAGGGCCGCATGAGTCCCTCCGCCTGGACCATCCGCAGCATGGGGACCCAGGAGGCTCCTTAGTGGGGCCAGGGCTGGAGCTCTTGCAGCCCCACTGCGCCCTCTCTCACCGCCTGTCCCAGCTGGACAGCTCATCCCTGGGTGGTGAGGCTGCTCGGTCTGAGCTGATGACCGGGGATGGCGGAAACGGCCTCCTCACGAATGGTTGGATCCCAGGTGACCCTGGGAGGTGTGGGCACAGCCACGGCCCTCCTGTGGGCCTTTTGGGTTCCACGCAGTGGAAGTGGCAAGAGTCAGAGAAGCAAATGTGAGCTGGCGGTGCTCATCACTCTCTCCTCAGCTCCGGGCCGCCCCGCCACCTCCTCTCATGGATACTCCTTTCCTGGTGAGCGGAATTGGCCGTTGGAAAGTGGCCCCGTGGCAAAAAACAAGGGCCAAAGGAGCAGATCGTTGTGATAAGTGTCATTGCATCCACCCTACCCCAGGGCAGGCTTTGCCCTACCCCCCCAGCCCCTCCCAGGCCCACGGCTCCTGCACCCCTTCTCTTGGGGCTGGGTTTAATTCAGGGGTTTAACTCAAAGGTTGACCACTGCCCAGTCCCAGCACAGGCCTGGGACGTAGGACATGGGGTGGACTGACAAATCAGTGAGTGTCCAGGAGCCTTTGTGAGTGACCAGCACTGACCAGGGAGCTCACAGGCTCAGCCATGAGACAAGGTCATGCTTGAGAAACAGGCAGGGATGTGTCCCCCAATCCCTCCTGCCTCAAACCCTGCTGGTTGGCACAGACCCTCACTGCCTGGTTCCAGGAGCAGTGACCTGCCCCTGACAATCAGAGTCTCTCCCCAGGATTTTAAAAATCAGCTTTATTCAATCTATAGATTCAATGCAATCTCTCAAAATACCAATGATGGCTAGGCGCAGTGGCTCAGCCTGTAATCCCAGTACTTTGGGAGGCTGAGGCAGGAGGATTCCTTCAGGCCAGGAGTTCGAGACTAGCCTGGGTGACATAGTGAGACCTTGTCTCTATAAAAAATATGAAAAATTAGCCAGGTGTGGTGGTGTGCGCCTGTAGTCCCACCTACTCATGAGGCTGAGGCAAGAGCATCGTTTGAGCACAGGAGTTCAAGGCTGCAGTGAGTTATGATTGTGCCACTGCACTTCAGCCTGGGCAACAGGGTGAGACCCTGTCTCAAAAAACAAAACAAAACACAGGCCAGGTGCAGTGGCTCACGCCTGTAATCCTAGCACTCTGGGAGGCTGAGGCGGGAGGATGGCTTGAGCTCAAGAATTTGAGACCAGCCCGGGCAAGAGTGAGACCCAATCTCTACAAAAAATACAAAAAATTATCTGGGCGTGGTGGTACATGCCCATAGTCCCAGCTGCTCGGGAGGCTGAGGCAGGAGGATCGCTTGAGCCCAGGAGTTTGAGGTTGATGTGAGCTAGGCTGACACCACGGCACTCTAGCCCAGGCGGCAGAGTGAGACTCTGTCTCAAACCAAACCAAATCAAACAAAACAAAAACCAATGACATCCTTCGCAGAAATAGAAAAAACAGTCCTAAAATGTGTATGGAAACACAAAAGACCCTGAATAGCTGAAAAAAATCCTAAGCAAAAAGAATAAAGCTGGAGACATCATACCACCTGACTTCAAAATATACTACAAAGCCATAGTAACCCAAACAGCATGGTACTGGCATAAAAACAGACAAATAGACCAATGGAACAGAATTGAGAGCCCAGAAATAAATTCACATATTTACAGCCAATTTATTTTGACAAAGGCGCCAAGAAAATATATTGGGGAAAGGACAGCATCTTTAATAAATGGTGCTGGGAAAACTGGATATCCACATCCAGAAGAATGAAACTAGGTCCCTGTCTCTCACCACATACAAAAATCAAATAAAAATGGGTTAAAGACTTAAATCTAAGACCTGAAACTGTGAAACTACTAGAAGATGACATTGGGGAAATGCTTCAGGACATTGGTCTGGGCAAAGATTTTTTGGGTTAGACCCCAAAAACACAGGCAACTAAAGCAAAAATAGACAAATAGGATCACATCAAGCTAAAAAGCTCTGCACAGCAAAGGAAACAATTAACAAAGTGAAGAGACAACCCACATAATGGTAGAAAATATTTGCAACCTATCTATCTAACAAGGATTAATAACCAGAATATATAAGGAAATCAACAGCAAAAAATCAAATAATCCAATAAAAATGGGCAAAAGATCTGGACAGACATTTCTCAAAAGAAGACATACAGATGGCCAACAGGTATATGAAAAAATGCTCAACATCACTAATCATCAGGGAAATGCAAATCGAAACCACAATGAGATATCATGTCACCCAGTTAAAATGGCTTTTATCAAAAAGGTAGGGAATAACAGTTACTGGTGAGGATGCGGAGGGAGAGGACTGCTCATGTGATGTTGGTGGGATGTAAATTAGTGCAGCCACTACGGAGAACAGCGTGGAGGTTCCTCAAAAGACTAAAAATAGAACTGCCACATGACCCAGCAATCTCACTGCTGGGTGTATATACAAAAGAAAGGAAATCAGCATATGAAAGAGATGCCTGCACCCTCATGTTTGTTGCAGCACTATTCACAACAGCCAAAATATGAAATCAACCCCAGTGTCCATCAATGTATGAGTGGAGAAAGAAGATGTGGTACATATACGTGACGGAATACTATTCAGCTGTGAAAAAGAACAAAATTCTGTGATTTGCAGCCACGTGGACAGAACTGGAGGTCATTATATTAAGTGAAATAAGTCAGGCAGAGAAAGAAAAATACCACATGTTCACACTCATCCGTGAGAGCTAAAAGCTGATCTCCTGGAGGTAGACCGTTGATCGGTAGTGGTCACCAGGGGCTGGGGAAAATGGGAGGGGAATGAAGACAGGTTAGATGATGGGTACCAGATACGGCTAGATAGACTAGGATCTCGTGTTCAACAGTGCAGTAGGGCGACTATGGTGAACAGTAAGTTGTGTAGTTCCAAACAGCTGGAGAAGAGGGATTGGAATATTTCCAACATAACTGCCCTGGTTTGATCGTCACGCATTGTGTGTATCTGTCAAAATATCACATGTACCCCAAATATGTGCAACTATTATGAATCAATAAAAATCAGTTTTACTGAGGCATCAATGATATATAGTAGGCTGCGTGTATTTACAGCCTACAGTTTGATAGGTTTTGATATGTGTACACCTGTGAACCATCACCACCATCAAGATAATGAACACGTCCATCACCCCGATAAACTTCCTTGGGCCCCTTTGGAGCCTGCCTCCTGGTCCCCTTCACCAGGCAACTCCTGATCGGCCTTTGTCCTTATAGAATGGTTGGGATGTATTCCTTCCTCTTTAATTATCTGGATGAGTTTGTATGGAATTGGCATTACTTCTTTTCTAAATGTTTAGTAGAATTCGTCAGTGAGGCCATCTGGGCCTGAAGGTGTCTTTGTGAAAAGGATTTTAACTACAAGTTTAATTTCTTTAATAGATACAGGGATACTCAGGTGATCCATTTCTTCTAGAATGAGATTTGGTAGATGGTGTCTTTCAAGGAATTTTAACTAAGTTTTCAAACTTATTGGCACAAAGTTGTTCATAATATTACCTTAATGTCCATTTAATATTTGTAGAATGTGAAGTGATATCCTTTCTGATATTGGTATTTGTGTCTTCTCTCTCTCTCTTTTTTCTCCCAGTCTGGTTAGAGGTCTATCACTTTTAAAAAAATCTTTTAGAAGAATCAGCTTTGGGCTTCATTGATTTTTTTCTGTTTTCTATTTCATTGATTTCTGCTCAGATCTTTATTTCATTTTTTTCTGCTTACTTTGGGCTTCATTTGCTCTTCTTTTTCTAGTTTCAGAAAGTGAAAGCTGAGGTTATTTATTTTACACCTTCTTGTCTAATATAAGCATTTTAATGTTATGAATTTGCCTCTAACAGTGCTTTAGCTGCATCCTAGAAATTTTGATGTTATATTTTCATTTTTATTAATTTCAAAATATTTTCTAATTTTTCTTTTTATTTATGGGTTTTTTAGAAATAGTTTAACTTGCAGATATTTGGAGACTTTCTAGATACCTTTCTGTTACTGATTTCTAGTTTAATTCCTTTGTTGTAAGAGAACATAATTTGTTTGACTTGAACCTTTTAAATTCATTAAGATTTGTTTTATGGCCCAGAATATGGTCTATGTTAGTAAATATTCTGTGTGCGTGAGAAGAATGTGTATCTACAACACCATGCTGTTTTATTTAGTGTTTGCTTAGTGTTGATGGTATACACCTCCAACTCAGCACAGTCTCCCTTCCAGAGATATTTTACCACTTCACCTGCAGCACAGGAAACTCACGTCAGTGTAATTCCGTTTCTCCCCTGGGGTACACGGTACTGTTGTCAGACATTTTACTTCTGTACATGTTACAAACCGTACAATATACTTTTGCTTTCAACAGTCAATTATTGTCAAAGGGATTTAAATAATAATAAGAATAGCCTTTTGGGTCCTATGTCTGGAGTTCTTGATTTGTGAATATTGATCCCAACTTCCGCCTGGGTGTGTTGGTCTTGTCTGAGCCAGTGGTGCCATAGCTGGGGTGGGAGAGTGGAGCTCTGTGGTCAGGACGCCGAGAAGGTTCTACCCATCTCCCTCTCACCTGCTGAGTCTCTTCAGACAGGAACTGTCCCCAGCCAGCAGTCTCCCTCAGGAATACTTGTCTGCGGTGTTTGCTCACTGAAGGTGTCAGTTTGGGGGCCATCAGAAGTGGGTACCTTCCCAGGTCCCTCTGAACCCAGAGGGTGAGGAGCTGTGGTTGCCAGGGCAGGGGGAGGATGTGGCCCCACTCTGGACAGTCAGTAAGTGGGTGTGTTTTCTGCAGAGGATAGAAAACTGGTAACAAGGCCACTTCTCTATCACCACCACATGCCAAAAATTCTGAACATCAGTGATGATATTTTCTCATTTATCTATTGGTTAGTGTTCTCAACAATTGCTGCAGTTACTGTTGAGTTTTAATAATCTATTTGTAAGCTTTAAGTTGGCACATTTTTATTACTTATTGCTTTGGCTTGTAGGACTGCCATAACAAAGTGCCAAAAACTGGGTGGTCCAAAACCCCAAACAGTTCTGGAGGCCAGAAATCTAACATCAAGGTGTTATACCCTGTGATGTATCAGTTCTAGGGAGATGCCTATGACAGCTCTGGGGCCGAGTCTTTCCCTGCCTCCTCCAGCTGCTGGTGGCTGCTGGCAATCCTCAGCATTCCCTGGCTTGTGGGTGCTCAACTCCAGTCACACGAAGTCAATATTTAATAATTTGAGTCGTTTGCACTTGCTTTGGGTGCAGCTTGTTTCTTCAGCTCTGTGGTGCTGCACAATTCTGTGTTAAAACAGTAGATTAGAAATAAGGAAAGACTGTGATTAGAAAGATGAAGAAACAACTGGAGTTATTCCAGTTTTATGATTTGATGTGACCTCAAACTTTTTGTTTGTGTTTAATATTTAAAACAGTGAAACAGTGTAAACTGTGAGATGTAGTTTTCATTTGATAAGTAAATTTTAGTTCATATATGAACCACTAATTTTGAAGATCTTTAAAATAGAATTTAGTATTCTTTAAACTTGTTAATTGTTTAAAACTAAAGAACAAATCAAGAGAATAAAATGTTGCACCAGTGGTAGGACTTCACAGTTGCCACATTGTACCTTTTTTTTTTTTTTTCAGACAGGGTCTTGCTCTGTCGCCCAGGTGCAGTGGTGTGATCACAGCTCACTGCAGCCTCAAACTCCTGGGTTCAAGTGATTCTCCTGCCTCAGCCTCCCAAGTAGGTGGGACTACAGTCACCACACCCAGCTAATTTTTCTATTTTTTGTAGAGATGGAGTCTCGCTCTTGCTCAGGCTGGTCTCGAACTCCTGGCCTCCAGTGATACTCCTACCTCAGCCTCCCCGAGTGCTAGGATTACAGGCATGAGCCACTGTGCTCAGCTACATTGTAACTTTTACAGAAGTTTCATTTTATTAAAACTCACTTGTTAGTTATTGGATCTTTCATTCAGTAGGTGTTGGGATGAAATTCTGTATGACAATTCTTATGAGTTGAATTGTGTTTCCCAGGAAGCTGTGTCTACACCCTAACCCCCAGGACCTGTGAATGTGACCATACTTGGAGAGAGGGTCTTCACCATAATCAAGTTTCGATGATGCCATTAGGTCAGGCCCTAATCCAGTATGACTGGAGTCCTTCTAAGAAAGCACAGAGACACACAGGGAGAGGACATGTGATATCAGAGGCAGAGACGGGCGTGAGGTGGCCGCCAGTCCCAGCAGCTGGAAGAGGCAGGCGGGAGTGGCCCCCAGAGCTGTCACAGGTAGCTCCCTTGATCTTGGACTCTGGCCTCCAGAACTGCGAGACAGTGAATTCCTGCTGTTTTAAGCCACCCTGTTTGTGGTCATTTGTTATGGCAGCCCCAGGACATTCACACACAGTCCATCTACTGCTGGATTTTGTCAGGCCTGGGGCATTCCTTGAGTCCCTGTGCCAGGGGCTCCCAGAGCTTGCCTGGGTCTGCTGCCTGCCCAGGGGCTATGGGAGCGCTGCAGGAGGCATCAGCAAAGGAGGTGGAAGATGTTCCTGCTGGGAGTCGGGTCCCTTCTGTCCCCTTCCCCTTCTGGGGACACCAGGACACCAAGCTGCTGGTCAGAGGCCCATCCAGCTTCTCCACCCCTGCCAGGGGCTCTGCTGGGGCAGGTCCAGGACTGCAGGGCAACACATGGACTCAGGGCCCGAGGTGACCCTTATGTAGGATGTCCAAGTCTTAAAGGAGGGGAGGCCTGGGGAGCATGGGGTGTAATTCCTCACCAGCTCAAGTTTTCTTCCTTTGCTGTCATCTGGTGCCCTTCAGGGAGCCACCATGGAGAATAAGGAACGTTCCAGGTGGACTTAGCTGTACCCACAGTGCCACCAGAGGGAGGGTGCACGTTGGACAGGTGCAGGGACAGGAAGTAGGGCTGAGGAGGCTGGAACAGGAGGTGGGATGGTGACTGGGCAAGGCTGACCAGAGCAGAGAAGGAATTGCTAAGGACAGAAGGGGAGAAGGAGATGCTGAATTTAAAAAATAGGGCTTTGCAAACACCTACAAAGCATGCTATGAAAGAAAAGGTCAGGAATGTTAAAAAAAAAAGGAAGAAAAATTAGCCATACTCCCATCACCCAGAGGGAAACACTGATGACATTTTAAAAGTGCACCTGAGTGAAACAACGGCTTAGCATCTGGAGGGGCCTCTCTGGTGTCTCCAGGGAAGGCTCTGAAAGGGAGTTTAGTGATGAAGCGAGGCCAGTGTGGGCGCTGGTGGGGGTGTGGGTGCGGGGCACTGGATAAGGAAGGGAGAGGAGGTTCACAGCGAGGTGGGCAGGCCCCAACCTCCGCCAGCCAGATGCACTAGACCCCTCCACCTTCCTAACTTTGGGCAAACAGGATTTGACCGTGAGCGACTGGAGCGCCTTGCTCCAGTCTGTCTGTGGCACAACCACCCAATGGGATCTGAATGATCATTTCACAAATGAGAAAACCACAGTCCAGAGTGGGAGAGCCACTTGTCCACGGCCACACAGCTGGTGATCCAGCACTCAGCACAATTACACGGAAACTGGGCTTGACAGATCTGGAGCCACTCCGATAATTGAGGCCCTTATCCTCTCCACGAGTTTCAGAAGAGAGGCCTCCCTCTCCTGCATCCCACAGCCCAGGCCCCAGGATGGGCAGCCAGTTCTCATCCAGGTGGCTGCTTCTGGGGTGGTCTCCACCTGGGGGGCTGTCCTGGCCTGCAGGCGCCACGTGCGCTTGTCAGGTGAAGTTGTCCCCTCTGAGCTGGCCGTCTGTGGGCCCTGGGGAAGGACTCTGCTCTACCCAGGCTGTGCAGACTGAAGGGACTCATTTTCACCCTTCTGGCTTCACCTTACAGAGACCCTGGAGCACTGTCACTCACACCCCAGCCTGGGCCCTTACAGCACCCAGTGAGGGGCCTCCTCAGTCCTGCTGCTGCCCTTGCAGGATCGCTGGGGATCCTCAGACCTCAGACCAAGTAGGGCCTTGCTTCACAGAACAGGAAACAGGACAGTCATGCCTCTGAGAGGGTCATGTCAAGGCTGGGCTCTGGGCCAGAGGCTCTCCCTATGCGGCCTCCCACGGGCTGTGGGTCACAGGCAGCCCCTTGGCCCTGTGGCCACTGTCCTTGCCTGTAGAGTCTGTCCTGCCCCAAGCCTGGCCAGACTGCAGCAGGCAGCTCTGCACATACATCTGGCTGAGCACACCAGGCTGCACCGGGGGGTGTCATGGCCCAGGAATGCAGGAAGAAGTCTGGGGCTCTGGCACGGAGGCATGGCAATGCACCAAGAATGTGCCTCATAGAGGGATAATTATGCATTTGGGGAATACGGCATAATAAACCCAGTGGATGCCACTGATACTGTTTATTTTACTGGGGGTTGTGGCAGCTGGGAGCGTGTCTCAGACCCTCAGGATAGGGGAGGTGCCCACCACCTTGGTTGAGGGCCACCGTCCTCCAGGGGCCTGAGGGATGCCCGGGCATGGCACAGGCGTGGCAATAGGGTGCTGGCCTGGAGGGGCTGCTGCTCTTCCTAGGAGAGGAGGAAGGAAGCTGGCCGGGGGTGGGCGGCATGGCCCAGGCAGCTAGCACCAAGGCCTGAGTTACCCCAAGGAGCCAGAGTGCAGCAGAAAGTGCACAGCAGAGTGGGCAGCGTGGCTGAATGACCCCATTGTGTGAGCCAGGCCGAAAGGCCAAGTGGGCGGCTGAGCTGGGGAAAGCTGTGCATTTCATAACTTCTCTTCCATTGTGAAAGAGCTGCCTGCCCCTTTTAGAAAACTTGGAAATCACAGCAAGTGTCCGGCAGAGAAAGCAGCATTATCTCACCACCCAGTGTCCATGACTGTTAACCTTTTGGGGCATTTCTTTCAAAATTGTTTTAAGCCACATGTCCCTGTTTGTATGTCTGTGCATATGAACACATCTATATCTATGTGTGTGTGCACACGTGTGTGCATATGTGTGCACTCACACAACTGGGGTCATGTTGTATATATTTTTAAAATTATTTTTCTAATTGTGTAAAATAAATATATAACATAAGTACCTTCTTAAGCATTAAATACATTCATATTGTTGTATAACCATCTCCACCATCAATCTCCAGAACTTTCTATCTTCCCCAGCTGAAACTCTGTCCCCATTAAACACTAACTCCCTTCCTCTCTCCCCCCAGCCCCTGGCACCTCCATTCTACTTTCTGTCTCTATGAATCTGATGACTCTAGGGACCTTATATAGGTGGAATCACACAGGATTTGTCCTTTTTTGACTGGCTTATTTCACTTAGCGTAAGTCCTCAGGTTCATCCATGTGGCAGCAGGTGTCAGAATTTCCTTCCTTTTTAAAGGCTGAATAATATTCCTCATATGGATGGACTACGTTTTATCCACTTGTTGGTTGCTTCCACGTTTTGGCTATTGTGAATAATGCTGCTATGAACATTTGTGTACAAATATTGGTATACTGTTTTGTACAAAGCAAAACAACGCACATTTACTTTCTTTCAAAAATGTTGTTATTTTCCCTGTTGAATACCATGGACTCAGGATTTGGGAGAGCCGATCGTTAAACAACTTCCAGACTTTCCTTGTGGAAGCGAGCTTCAACACCACTGTTGGCCTTGGGTCTTCCGATCTTGGGAGGGTTGGGGTCTCTCCAGCTGTGACATCCTGAATCCAGGTTTCTTTTCTCTGACAATAAACGAGCAGGCAGGCGCTTCCCTCAGCTCATGGGCTGATCCTTCGGAGGCTGAGGTTGCAAACCCGGATCCTGGCTACAGAGTCTGCCTCTCAGGCCCACCTGACAGAGTGAGGGGCTGGTGTGGTTTCCTCACCTGACACTTTTCTCTGCTGTCTGAGGAAGGAAGAGGCGAGGGCTCCACTGCTGTGCAGGGACCTTGGGGGAGACAAGGGGCACAGGGCTCCTGGCATGACCCTCACAGCCCACCCAGCACTGACCTGTGCGCAGGCTAAGGCAGTGGCTTCCCTTGCCCCAGAGCTGGTCTCCAGGGCCCAGCCTTTGACCCCTGCAGCAGGCAGGGCTGACAGGTTTCCCCAGCACTGGGAAGTGCTGCTCAGAGAGCCTGCCTTCCCAGAGAGCCGTATTCCCATTGAGTGGGGCTGCCCAGCGTCTATAGGCAGGGGTGTGGCTTGGCCTGTCCTGAGCTAGGGGATGTGGGACCATCCCTTAAGCTGCTTTTGAGAACATATTTTGGGGAGTTTTTAAATCACAAAGTAAAAATGACTATTGTTCTCCTACTTATGACAGTACCCATTGTTCACGAGCCAGGGATGATCTAGTTTAATCTTCTCCTCTTATATACACATGTAGTATGTTTTCAGACTTCTCAAAATTAGTATCACATTAGATATATTATTTTCTGGTTTGATTTTAAAACTTGAATGTCTTGTAGACAGATTTCCATAACCATAAATGTAGGTCTATACCCAGGCTAATGGTTCATAAGCTTTTATTTTGTGAATGCAATTAATGGACATTTAGAATTTAGGTTTTCTTTTTTTTCCTTGCATTATGAACAGTGCTGCAGCGAACATCTTTGTACTCGTCTCTCATTCTGTCCTCTGCATAAGCTCCCAGGTGTGTCAGCCCAGCTTGTAGAGAAGCAGAATGTAGCCCTCCTTCCGGGCTCAACCCTGCTGGCTCCCACAGGTGAGGGCTGGCTGGACGCCTTGGACTCCTGGGTTCTCTGGGAGGGCACAGGGCTTGCATCAAGAGCAGAGAGTTCATTGTTGTGGTAGTTTCTACTGTCTACCCGGCCTCTTGGCAACATTTCTAAGATGCAAAGGCTGTTCCCAGTTTATAAAAGGATCTACAGAGGGGAGAAGAAGTTGAGCACAAGGTTGGATGCGTATTTGCACTCTGCTGAGCCCCTCACTTCACGCCAAGGTCAGTGTCAGCCCAGCCCCACCCTGGTCTAGCCTCTGCCTCCTCCAGAGCCTGATCAGAACGTGCCTGAGTGTGGATGTGAGCCGATGCCCAACTCCAATCCATGCATATTAATAAAAAGGACATTAGAATTAGGCTACATGCAGGGCGCCTCACCTCTGTGACCTCAGGGTTGAGGGCTGGGGGTGGTCTGTATGCCAGGCCAAGAGAAATGGAGGTCTGTGGTCATAACCTGGGTGTGGCCTGGGAAGTCCCCCACTCCCAGCCACTGTCATCTGTGCAGACCTGAGGCCCTGGGACACCCCTTTCCGGCCCGGCCTGCCCCATACTGGGGGGACATCCCCCCCGGGCCACTCTGTTCTGGGCCCTGGAGGCCCCAGACTGTTCCAACCCCACCAAGCCACCCACTGCTGCACGTCTGCTGCCCACTTTGAAACACAAGAAGCCTGATGATAATATCGCAGGGCAGAGCCAAGTCTGCTGCTCACATTTGACCTTCCGGGGAGCTCAGCATGGGGGGGCCATAAAAAGCTTATTCATGTGGCTCAGGGGACTTCAAACACTGCTCGCTGCGTGGGCAGCATGTCCCCCTCTGTGAGGGCTGGGGGGAGAGGCTGGTCAGAGTGAGATGGACCAAGTCTGTTCTCTGTGCAGAGGGGCTGGTGTCAGGGTGCTGGGGGCTGGGGGCTGGGGAGTAGCATCCAGGGTACTGGCATCTGGGGGACTGGCATCTAGGGAGCTGGTGTCCAAGAGGCTGGCATCTGGGGGCTGGTGTCTGTGGCCTAGTGTTCAGCCAGGGCTTACCCGTAAGACCCAGAGCCTTGAGGACTCTCAGGTAGGAAGTGACAGCTCTGGAGCCTGAGGGGCACAGTCCCTGTGCTTAATAGTTGAAGATTTTTTCTGCATATTTTCTGATTTAGCTTCATATCAGGTAGTTTTGTCTTCATTGATCAATGATTTCTCATGTTCGCTGCCAAAACGGGATTTCCTCTGTTGGGTGCAGTATCCGGAGGCCAGTCCTTCTTTTTGGAGATAGACCATGTTTCTCCAACCGAGTTGTCCAGTGGCCACAGGCCATTGGAAATGGATTACAGACCTCATCGTCCGGCAAACTAGTGGTCAGACGTGCCAGCTTACAGACCCCTTCAGTGTTCCTTGATGGGGGCAAGTCTGCTGGCCGGGGCAGAGGTGCCCAGGCCTGGCATCTCCAAGTGAAAGAGCTGTGCCCCTGCAAACGAACGGGTCTGTCCACTGTTTTGGCAGCCAGGGCCTAAATGGTACCATCCCAGGGATGAACCAAAGGGAGCTGCAAAGGCACCAGGCAGGGACGGCCTCCTGGTTTCATGGATGTGCCAGGAGCTCACATTACGATTGAGTTGGGCCGGGCAGGTTCATCGGAATGGGAGGGCTGCCTAAGACAGGCTGGGTCTTGTCTATGGTTCGTGGGGCTGGTTGCCAAGCCCATGGGTAGACTGTCATGAATTCACACTTAGAATGGTTAGGAAATGGACTATTATATGTGAATTTTACGTGAAGTGGAAGAGAGAACGGTCTGGCAGAGTTCCCTGAGGCCAGAGTCCCCAAGCCTCCAAGGGCTGCACCCCTCCCCATTGCTCACTGCACCCCAGAAAAATACTCAGGCTGTTGACCTGGAGAGCTCATTTCAGCTGGGCTTGGAGGAGATGGGGCAGGATGGGAGAGGCGGTGGCCATGAACATGGAACAAGTGTGGGCACGTGACTGGGTATCTCCTTGTAAAATTTAATAGGTTTGTGATGATCTATTTTATTTTAAAAGTTTATGGTATGTTATTTTCATAAAGACATTTAAGAATAATTGAAGGCACGTTCATTCATTCCGTTAATTGATGGGGCACCTACTCCTTGGCAGTGCTCTATTTCGTCTGTGGCCCTCATGCCCAGGGGCTGGCCAGTTGAAGGAGAGGCACACCCAAAATTACAAGTGCTATGCAAGGAAATAATTCAGAAGATGTCCCCCGATGGGACATGGTTGAGTATCAGGAGTGCTGGGACAGTGGTTCAGGGGAGAGGGAGTCCTGGGGGGACCAGTGGTTGCAGCCAAGGTCTGTGGAAGAGGGGGACATGTGCAGGCTTGGGAAGGGGAGGGACGGTGTGGGTAAGAGCTGGGTGGGCCTGAGTCCCTTCCAAACCTGAGGGATAGCCACCAGCTGCCCCACCTCCCAGAGGGAACAGTCCTCCTGCAGGAGCTTGGGCTATGGGCTTGGTTTCCCTTTTAGGGGATGGACCACCATGTGGATCCAGCTGCCACTACCTTTGGGAACCTTGGCTGTTTGAGCCACAAAGTCAGACCTAGGCTTCCCTGTCCACCTGATGGCTACCTATTCTGCATAGGCCAGGTACCAAGGAGGAATCAGGACTTTTGCCCTAGCTTGCAAATTCAAAGTATAGTGACAGAACCATTTCACCGCCTTGTAATTAGCTGCAACATGATAACGACTTGGCCGCCTCCCATACGATATGCTCAGGGTTATAGTTCAACACCTGTCTTGTCTGTATGGAGCGTTCTGTAGAGTTCTGGAAGAGTCTGGGGGTTCCAGTACACTTCCACAGGGTGAAAAATATTGCAGTTTGAGGGCCAAATATTCCTCCAGTTCTCTCTCCGTTGAATTTTGCAGTCTCCCTGGAAATGTGGTTTCACCTCTGAAACAGGCATGTGCAAACTTAATCAAACTGGAAACCTGTCAGTTGCTAAGCCATTATGGCGTTAACTTTTCCCGTGGCCAGTTGGTTAAAGACTGAACAGGTTGGATATGGGCATCTTGGTTGAGCTGGACGTGAGACTGGGGGTCAGAACCCCACTGAACTTAAATAATGTGTGTACTGTGTTTTAGATATTTAACGACCAATCATAATCAATTATATTATTTACAGGACAGAGCTCACAAAACTTCCTGATGGTTCTGATAAAGAATGCACCTCTTGGTGCACATGTGGTTTGACAATACAAGTGATCCTGCCTGTGCAGACACCATGTGCAGTCCCTGGAGCTGAGGAACTGACACTTCTGCAAACATTCTGCAAATATTCTCCAAATATTGCTCCTGAGAAGTGCTGGGATTGCCTTGCCTTTACTGTGGGAGGAGAATCCCTTCAGTTTGGAAAAGAGGAGTTGGTGAGGGTCGGAGAAACTTGGCAGGGTGATGTCGTGGTGCTGAGTGATGACAGTGTGGGTGATTTGTGCAATGAAGAGCTACTGACTGTGGCAGGCGAGAGGCCGTGCCACTGCGCATTGCCCCAGAAATGCACACACCAGCCCAGTGGGTTGGCTGCAGCGGGAAGCTGGGCAACAGCCAGGTGGTGATGTGAGTTCTGTTCTTCTGAAAACTTCTTTAGTATCGTGATTCATAACAGAGGCTTAGGAGAGGGAAGAGAGAGAGCAAAATGAAGAGTTCTCCATTCAAATCATTGCCTCCCCCACCCCAAAAACCACACCCAAAAGCCCCATAGGACTGACTTATCTCTGGGACTGACCCTTTTCTTCCCAAGAAATTGGAGATGGGTGGTAAGGAAAGAGGGGTTGTGCTGGCTCAGAAGCAGCCTCATATTGGGGGATGGAAAGCGTTAATCTTCTGCCTTTCATGTTGGGGTTTAAGCCAATGCTGCCTTTCTGGGGCCCTGGGGCCAGGGTCAGATGCAGTCTACACATCTGTGCAGCACGGCATTTCAGCATAGAAAGGAGCCTGGTGTATCTTTCAGGAGCCTGGATGGTATAGGCAAATTCCAGCGTCTGCGTTTTCTGTGAGTTGTTTTGTCCAAGGCTGGGCTATCCTGGATCTGGGTCCCCCATCCAGTTTTTGCACGGTGTCATTAAAACTGCAAAATGTGTGCAAGTGGTGGAGAAAGATTTCTCAACTTGGGAGATTCTTTTCTTCCCAGGGGTGGAGAGAGCTTGCAGAGTCAGGGGCCGTGTTATGAACCTGCTAGAAGTTCAAGGGTGAAAACGGCCCTGGCTTGGCTCCCAGGTGCTGTCCCCACGGAGGGTCGGGGCTGGACACAAAGGGGCCCCGGAATGTCTGCACCCAAAGTGCTGTTTTGCAGTGGGAGCACCCCCTAAAACGTGGCATCTTTGGTGTAAATGGCAGCTGACCTGCCCAAGCCAGGCATGGAGCTGAGGTGCCTGTACTGCCCGGTGCTGGCGGCACAGACCTGTCACCGTAGAGATGTAAGTGTGAGGTGGTGGGACCCCTGGCAGGTGGCAGAGGCTGTTCCGGGGGCGGGGGGTGACTGACTTCTGGTTCTCTTTCTGAGTGGTGCCTGGCCTCCTTAAATGCCCTCCGTGGGGACAGTGAGTTGGAATGAGCTTGGCCTTGGTGCTTGCAGGATTCTCAGTGCACATTCAGGCTGCCGCCCTCAGGCTGTTCCACTTTGGACAAGTTGCTTGGCCTCTCTGGGCCTCCGGGAGCCAGAAGGGGGCTCTCATGGCATGGTTCCCTCACTGCCACCGTCCTTTGCTCTGCAGCCCCTTGTTTGGACATGTCTTTCCCAGGGCTGGGGTGCCGAGGGGGCCGTGCTGTGGGCAGAGCCGGCTGTGGGGGCGCTGTGGCCTGGGTGTGGGTGGCCAGGTGGGAGGGGCCGAGGGAGTCCCAGCACTTGGATCTGAGGAGAAGGGGGCCGGGGGGGAGGGGAGGGAAGGGATGTGGGGCCCAGTGGACATGGACTGTCCACCTCCTTGACCCATTTCTTCCTCCAGTGAAGCCCCCAGTGTGCCGAGTCACTGCCCTGGGAATCCAAGTCCACGCTGCCCTCAGCCTTTCTCTCCCTGGAGCTCGGTGCAGTGCGGGGCTGTGATGAGCTCAGGGGATGTGGCTGGTCCGGCAGGACTGGGCAGAGCTCTGGCAGCCTCGGTGGCCGGCACTGCAGAGCCAGGCAAGGGGTTCATTTCAGAACTTCTGTGTAGTTGAGACCAACAGTTTAACTCGTAGGATACTGAGGCAATGCAAACCCCCAGCACTGACCCCAGGACTCTGGCCGGTGCTGTGGCAGCTGGGTGAGCACAGGCGGTCTCCATGGCAGCAGCCACTCCTGACATCACTCTAGAGTTCTCATTAGTTTGAGGGACCTGTTTGGGGTTGCCGTGGAGCTTGGGCCTGCGGGTCGGTGGAGGCCAGAGGCTTAAGACTCCTGGTGTCAGAAGCAGATTAGAGGTGGCTGAGGAATGAGTATGGGTGTGGGGTCAGCCGGAGCCAGGATGGTCGTGGCCTTACAGGGCAGGCGGCTTTGTGGGCCCTGCTACAGCTGACAGGCAGCCCCAGTGGGCAAACACGGAGGAAACTGTGATGGGAATAGACACTGTCGCCAAAGTCTCTATTTGAGAAAGGGAGGCACTGAGCCTGGGAAAATCTGCGGAGGGTACACGGCAGGAGGACCGGCCAGCCCAGTCTGTGTCCTGCAGTGGTGGAGCGTCCCGGCCCTGGCCAGAGGCTGCCCATACTGCCGGGGAGAGGCAGAGCCCCTCACCTGGCAGGGAGTCTGTTCCCCATGTAAGCTGGGGGGCAGCTGAGGCCCCATGCTGGCCACAACCTGCCTTCCTCAGACCCATGACTCCACCCACCTAGCCTCAAACCCTGCCGTTCCTCATGCCTCAAGTAGACAGCATCGAGCTGGCACTATCTCTGGGGTGTCATGGCCACACCCAGGGGTTAATTCTGAGGTGCCAGATTTGATGGTTGTCACTCTGGGCAGGATTGAGGGCTTGTCCCAGAGGAGCAAGAGACAAGCTGGGAGAACCTCACTGAAGATAAATAATAAAGGCCCTGACAAGGCCTGCACAGGCATGGGGTGTTGTCTCAAAAAGGCTGAGCCTGGTGAGGAGTGGTTCTTCTGGAATGGGGGCCTGGACTTGGAAGATCAGACCCAAAGCATTTGGAGGTCACAGGGTGATGTTGAAGAGGTGGCAAAGAGACACTTAAGACTCACTGTTCAGAAATTATCTTGCCAAACAGAGAGGCCAAGAAGCTCGGCTGCCCCTCGGAGGCTAGTGTCAGGTTGCAGCTTCTTCACGTTTTCTCCTATTGCCCAAGGTCTAGGAGAGGGTTTCAAACAGCAGATCTGATTCTGGAAGCCATACATGTGAGTTGCTTTACAGCCTCACCACGTACATGGACGTGTACCCTAGTAACCTAACCCACAAAGGACAGAACGACAGAGAAAAGAAGTTGGGGGCCCTGCATGAGGATGTTAGCAAGTGTCATTAGACATGGGATACGTATTCATGGAAGACAGATGGAAACTATCTGTGCTATCTGGGTCAAAGTTGGCTACAAAGACCTTCCGGGGGCTTCCTGATAGAGACAAAGTTTACCATATAGAATGTGGGGGCCTGGAAATCTCTTACATAGACATTTTCTGTTTTAGAATTTGACCTTGATGTGCAAGGGACATAAGCACCTTATCAGGTGTTGTTTACTCGATAATGTTGATCAACAGCCCCCCATGTGTACAATGTTTTGGTTGGGGGGTACAAACCCATGTGCCCCCACTCTGCCCCTGGAGAGCTTGCCATCTGCTTCTTCCAGTTACTGTTCATGGAACATTGGCCTTTGACATGTTGCTATATGTGTTCTATGAGTACGTAAACTTGGCATTGAACAAAATCAAACAGGTTTCTTACCTGCAGGACTTGTCAGAAACTTTAGTGTGCAAATGTTCATTGACATCTCCTTAAGCAATGGGTGGTTGGGCTGGGACAGGCTGTGGGGGTCTTAGATGCCTAGCATGATGGTTTTAAAATATATTTTGCAAATTCTTTGACACTCTCTCACCAAAGAGGCAGAGCCTCGTTCCTCTCCCTTGCATATGGGCCGGACTAAGTGGCCTGCCCCTGCCAGCAGAGTGTGGTGGAGGTGACGCTATGTGCTGTGACTCCTGAGGCTCAGTCAGGCAAAGGACAGCTTCTGCCTGGCACTCTCTCTCAGACCACTTGCTCGGGGGGATGCCAGCTGGTGAGAGGGTTGCACTGGGAGGAACTAAAGCCTCCTCCAGCCGCGAGAGGGAGCCCCCTGCCCCAGCCAAGCTTTCAGATGCCACAGCCCATGTGGACATCTGGACTGTAGCCTCATGGCAGACCCGGACCAGCACAGCTGAGTGGCTCCCAAGTCCCTGACTGTAGACACTGGGGACAATAAATGGTGATTACTGTTGAAGTCACTGAGCTTTGTTCTGCAGCAATAGCTAACCAGCAGACCAGGCATGGAGGTTTGGGTTTGTTCTGGTGGGGGTGGGGAGGTGCAGGAGGTTATTGTGCAGGGGATGGACATGCTGAGCTGCCCCTGCCATGGCAAGGTGTGCGGGGCTGGGTAAGATGGCCAGAGTGGATGAGCAGGAGGGTCCCCTGCAAAGAATATTCCATTTGTAGGATGTCTCCTCCTCCAGGTCAGTCCTCACTCAGGCACACAGGCTGTGTCGGGAGAGGTGTTTCATGGAGCTTGGGTTCAGATGAGCTGGGGCCTTTGGCGGGATTAGCTCTGCTCCTGAAAACTGTTCACATCCTTGCCCACCTGTTTGTGGAGCATGGTGCTTGTACCTACGAACATAACCTCACCTTCACCCATACTTGTGTAGTGACCCATTACAGTGTATTTGCTATAAAAGCATGTTTTTAATACCTATGCTTAATTATTTTAATGTTTTAATAAAGAATTCTGAAAAATTTGTTGTTCTGTGCTGGTGCAGCACAAGACTGGCAGCAGAGAGGCACACACTTGGGGCCCCTGGTGTAGGAAGACAAGGAGGAAAGGCCCGGAGGAGCCCCCGGGGGAAAAGTCAAAGACAAAAGAAGCCACTGGGCTCCTGTAGGTGGACCTGCGAACGCGTGTGGGCCGGTGGAGAAAGCAGCCCGAAATAGCAGACTGTGAACCAGCGTCCTTACTGTCAGGACGGTGGCCACCAGCAATAGCAGGTGCTGGAGGAGGTGGAGAAACTGGAGCCCTCATCACCACGGTGGGCACGTAAGATGGGGCATGGGGTGACCACATGACCAGCATTTCTACTCCTAGGTCTAAACCTGATAGAATTGAAAACCTACATCCCCACAGAACCTTACACAGGGCATTATGCAATAATAGTCAAAAGGTGGGAACAAAAGTCCATCAACGGACAAACAGAAAAACAGAATGTATCCATACAATGTGCTGTGAGGCAAACTAGAAAGGAAGGAGGCGCTAGCGGAGGCCCTGGGACATCCTCCGTGCCAGGGGCCAGTCACACAAAGTCGCGAGTGTCTGGCTCCGTTTATGTGCAGTGCGACAGGCAGCTCCACGGAGAGGCGGTGGGTCCGGGGCTGCCTGGCGGGTGGGGAGTGACTGCTGATGGGGTGGGCTTCCTTTTTGTGTAATGAAAATGTTACAAAATTAGAGAGTGGTGATGGCTCCGCAACCTTGTGAATATACAAGAGACCACTGAATTGTACGCTTCAAATGGGTGAATTTTATGGTGTGTGAATTGTGTTTGAAGAAGAGAAGGGGGAGCGGTCCCGAGGGAGCCCAGGTGGCCCTGCAACTGAAACAGGCACTGGCTCCGAGGCAGGCGGAGCCGCTGCGGGTCCTGCAGGTGATTTCACTTTATCAGGAACGAGGAAAAGAGTAATTTTGCACGAGGGCAGGTTTGGGGCTTTTGCCGCCAGTCCTCAGAGGAAGGGGGTTGGGGGGGCCGCGTGTGTCTGTGTCTCCGTGAGAGGCATCTTGTTTAACCCAATGACGAAGGGGCTCCACACAGTCCGGATCTTAGATTATTTTGGATGGGAAAGAGGAGGCGTTAAGTTCTGCTTTCCGAATGTGCACGGCCTTCCCCCAAACGAAATGAGGAAAACTGCGGCAGGACGGGCACGTCCTTCCCGCGAGCAGTGGTGTGGGCAGGCAACGGGGACTATTTCGGTTTTGTTTGGGGGAAGGGCGGCCGCAGGACTGAGGCTCAGTGTGTGGAGCCCAGGACGCGTGGCCGTATCACTCTGATCGCGCGGTGGTGACCAGAGCGAGTTCTCAGAGTGGAAACCGTGGTAGGGAAGTGAGTGGAGGGAGCAAGGGCCTCCGCGAGCTGTGGGTCACCAGCTGAGGTCACCTCGAGCTGCCCGGGGAGGCCACGGGCTCCCAGTGTGCTGCCGTGGGTGTGCCCAGCCCGACGCGGGACGAGGAGGGTCACGTGGGGAAGAATCAGAGAATAAGAGAGCGCTGTTGGCAGGACCGAGGAGGGAGGGAGGAAAGCGGGCTGCCGAGGTCCCAGCGCACGCAGGAAGAGAAAAGTCACCACTAGGTAAGTCAAGGCACGGACATCACACAGGGGGGTGGCCTCAAGTGAGAATTGCTAATCATGGAGTTTTTCATTTTTCAGAAGAATTTCAGGAGGTCAGAAGTCTTCAGAGCACGGAGCTCACGCCTGGGGCAAGCTCAGAAGATGATGTGTGGGCCCCCCGCAGTCCAGGCTAGGAGCGCGTGTGGGAACCGCGGGGACACTCCCAGAGATGGCCGGGGAGCGAGGTGGAGGGAGGCTGGCGAGTTTTGTCTAGAAACAGCATTGCAGCCCGTGCATTCACGGGTCCACTCAGCCACCCGGCCTTGGCTGCACGCTGCCGGGCGTGGGGCACAGACAGCCGGAGGCCCGAGTCCTCCGTGGGAGGCGCTGGCCAGTCAGGAGGCCGCAGTGTGAAGGGCACGGGGCCTGCTGGTCACACGCGGGGCTGAAACGGGTTGAGATGCCTAAATAACTCACATCTCACAAGTTCAGAACCATCAAAAAAAACCCAAAAAGCAAAAAAAGGAAAAAAAAGCCGGGAAATCAGCTAGAAAAGTTGATGGGGACTAACTCTCTCTGGAAGCGGGCGACCGAAGACAGCAGCATCCATCCTGCCTCTCCTGGGCGCACTCAACCAGCTAGAAATTTGTCGTGGGGAATCCAGCTGACAAACGCGAGACGAGTGGTGAAATTAGCTGCCAACAGCCCCGACCCTCCATTGGCACCAGCGCCGCGGGCTCCCCGAGACCCGCTCCTGCCGGGAAGCTGCTGGGCCGCGGGGATGTGCAGGTGGCCCTGGGCCGCGTGGGAACCCACAGCGCAAACAACCCTGGTCCATCAGCGGGGAAAAACAGAGGGAGGGGCTGGGGTTCTTTATAAACCTTGAGACATTAACAAATTGCGATTTATAGATCTTGTTTGGATTCTGATTTTAAAAAAAAACAACTAATTGGGGAATTCTGTATGTTGACTGTTTGATTTAAGGTTACTAAGTTTTTAGGTGTGATAATGGTATTGTGGTTAAACTCTGTAGAAGTGCTCACAGCTCCGCAGCACTTACAGACCGAGCGACAGGACGCCTGGGATTTGCTCACAGCGCGAGAGGGCAGTGGGTTCAGATGGAGCCGGACAGGCACGTGTTGATAATTACTGAAGCTGGGTGATGGGGACGCTGTTTTCTCTGCTTTTTATTATGTTTTGAATTTGTCATAATAAAAACACTTAAAAATCGCTGTCCTCACAGAGCCTACATTCTGGTGTACCTGTGCATGTTTGTGAGACAGATAAAGGAGAAAACTGTGACACATACTAAATAAGAGACGCTATGAAAAGAATGCCAGGGAGGTGTGTGGGGTGTTGCAATTTAGATGGGGCCACCTCCCTGAGAAAGCATGATGCATCGGCGGGGGCAGGCCACCTGAGGGCCTCCGAGGGACAGGGGCTGGAGCTGTCGCAGCCTGAGAGGAGGGGTGGGGACGCCCCCAGCCCCGGTCGGTCCTGGAGAGACCAAGGCCCTCGGGTGGGCGAGAATGGAGGACCTGGAGGGGTTGGTAGCCGTGGCACTGTCTGGGGGTGATGGGACAGGGACACCAGCTGAACAGGGTCCAGCCAGTGGACCAGCAGAACCAAGGGTGGCTGGACATGTGTTTGGAGCGAGTTAGTTCCCAAATCCATTCGAAGGAGCCCAAGGAAGAGGGGAGCCTGCCTGTGAGCACCCCACCCACAGCAGCAGCATCCTCTGGGCGGTGGTCCTCCAGCCTCCACCTCTCCTGTCCCCTGGGCTCCCCTTCGGGCACACAGCCCCTTGTCTGCTCTTCTCTGGGTGGCAGCGCCGTAGCTGACACCCTCACCCCACAGAGCACCAGAGCCCAGAGGCCTTCCTGTTTGCGTGCTTCACAGCAAGCCGGCAGCTCTCACCAACGGGTGCCTGTGGCCTCTCCCCAACCTGGGCAGGGAAAAAACTCACCGTCCACTCCGTGAGACGCCAAGAGCAGCTCTTTGGCTTCCTTTATAGGCCCTGGAATATTTCAGTGAAAAAAGACTATCTTGCATCAGAATGGCTGCAGTCAGACAACTTGTTGGAAATCCCATGCTAGCTGAAAGCTTCCCTAGGCCCTCAATGTGTGGCTCCTGGTCCCTTTCCCTACCACACCCCCAGGTTCCAGGCAGGCCTGGGCCCTTGGGGAACTGAGATTCTAGCTCAGCCTCAGCAGCTCTGGAGCTGTTAGCTGGAAATTTGCTGAGAGAATAAATTGCAACACAGTGAGATAAACAGGCTATGTCGGCATGTTGTCACCACGTGCTTGGTGCTATGAAGACTTGTACTGGAGCAGAAATGTGCAGGCATCAGCAGGATGCCTGGGACGGGCAGCCTAGGCCACACCGGGAGAGCTGGCACCACACCCTTGCCCTCCGACCCCTGGCTCCTGGTACCTGCCGTAGGTGGAGCCCTGCTGACTCCCACCAGAGTGGCCCCTGAAGACAGCTCTGGGTGGAGAGGGCCCCCGGTCACCTGTAAGGTCTGACTTCAAGTCCCTTCACACAGGGGACAAGTGGGGTTCTCTCTCCGGCAGGAAGCTCTGAGGGCAGAAGTTGTCTACCTGTTGGCTATCGAGAAAGGGCCACCTGTGTGCCATGGCAACTGACTTTCAAAGCTGGGCAGTTGGCACGGCTCTTCCTCAGGTCGTCTCTGAGTAGATTGCTCATCACTCACTCATTCATGCAAAAAGTGCTCTCTAGGTGCCCACTCTGTGTCCTGGATGCTTGGGGCAACAGAGACAGCTCTGCCAGGGTGACGGCCACATGGCTGTGGGGGCGGTCAGGCCCAGGCAGCATTGGGCAGTGTGGCCAGCCAGGGTCTGCTCCCCTCAACAGCCCCTCGTCCACTTCACAGAGAATAAACTGAGGACGGGAGCGGTGATGTGGCTGGCGTGGCTGGGGCTGCTCAGGCCGTGTGGTTCAGTTGGACTCACACCCAGGTCTGATTCCAGGGACAAGCTGATGGCCACTGGATGCCACAACCCCCATGTGGACAGTCCTTGAGGATGCATGTCACCTCCAGGATCTCAGAGAAGGCAGCGGAGTGGATGGGTCAGAGGGTCAGGGCCTACCCTGCACCGGCTGGCTTGGGTTTGGTCATTCACATAGGAGTTCAAGGCTCACCCCAGCTCATGTCCAGGGGCACATCCCAGCAAAATTTGCTCTTTGAGGTGTTTGTAAAGAAGGTGGAGAGTTCTGGTCTCACAGGGGTTGTAGCTCTCCTGGGGTCGTGTTCTTCTCTGAGTGACCACTGCCCTGCACATTCTGAGGGATGCCTGGGCACCTGATTCTATGGAAATAGATATGTTTGTTTCTGTGTTTCAAATATTTATGTTTATTATGGAAGAGACTTTTTTTCATGGAGTTCTGAAGGCTTTCTTCTTTAAGGATAGGTGGGTTTTGGATGATTTGTAATTCTTATGTGTCTATAAATTTACATTTCTATTGTAAATGAGAAGACCCTTTCGATATTCAAATTCCTTGTTAAATATTGACTTGCCATTCATGTGTGCAGCCTCAGAGTAGTTTCATTTTGGGATTTGGAGTTTATATGGTTTGTAACTTGGTCTGTTTGACAGCCACACAGAGGCCAGGCTCCTCCTGAGGCGTCATCTCCTTGGCACGAGCTTCAACCGTAAATTCTGAAAACAAGCCCTTTGGCTTTGGATTTCATGGGCCAGTTAAGTACCCCTCCCTATATCTGATTTAAACTTGCTCACTTTTAATTTTGCAAAAAAAAAAAAAAAAGTAAAAAAAGTAAAGCCACAGCAGAACATCACTACCATCACCATTGCCATGTGGACACTGGCAAAGTTAGCATCCAGGACGGTGCTCCTGAGGCTGATGGCCCCTCAGGCACAGGTGCTGGTGCCTCTGCCCTGCTTCCCTGAGTAGCAGCAGACCATGACCAGGTCCCCATGTGTGGCCGCTGGTCTGTGGCACATTCAGACTATAGCCCGCAGCTGGCCTCACGGGCCCCTTGCGGACACTGTGGCCTCAGAGCACGAGAGGCTCAGTGCGGGGAAAGGCACTTGGCTGGCCCCACACTCTCAAGAGGCCGTGTGCAAGACTCAGGGTGTCCTCTCCAGGAGCCTTGTCTGCCTGGAAGGGTGGGGTGTGGGGTGTGGCCCCCCAAGATCCACACCCGACTACCACAGGGTCCTGGGGACCCTTTCTAGGGTTTCCAGAACAACTCTATGAAGCATTTGCTCACTTGATTCATATTTGTTGAATTCTTACTACATACTAGACACTCTTAAGTGAAACAGAAGCTGGTCGTTCTGCAGATTAAGCAGGTGCATCCAGGAGCTGGCAACCTGAGGAGCACCTGGCAAGGCCCATTTCATGGAAGAGAAGCCGAAGTCAGAAAGGAGCAGGTCTCAGGTCCAGGGGCTTTGGGGGAGAGCCCCTGACGCCCTGCAAGTTGACCTTTCTGCCCGTTCACTTCGGAAGTCTAGTATGTGGCCACAACGTTTGCATTAGGATTTACCAGGATGTTCTGAGTTTTCCAAGGACAGTGTGCTGTGGGTTTACAGGACCTTGGTGCCAGATAGAGTGAGGGGAACCAGAGACCACGCACACCAGTGTCTGTGGCTCCAGCCTGTTGATGTCCACACCTCTCAGCTGTTATTGAGCTTCTAGACTGGGGCTTCCCAGACACTGGGTTCTTGAACCTCTGTCATTCCAGGGGAATGTGGGCAGCAGTGGGGGTGGATAATGCTGCACCACTGCCCAGCGGAAGGAGGCCAAGTGGAGCAGGGACAACCCCACAGGCACTTCCGGAGGCGATTCCTGAGAAAAGGAAGTTGCTGTTGTTTGGAGCCCCGAGGTTTGCAGCAATAGAGGAACTGGCGTTTACCTCTGCTGCGCCTGGGGCCAGGCCAAGTGACTGTTTCCCATTTGCCTCACGTAGGTACAGGTCCCTCTTGCTACCGAGGCAGGGTGCCAGCCCCATGCAAAGACTGCGGATCGCGGCCTTAGCCCCGACAGAGAGTCCTGTGAGGCGAGCCTGCTCCCTCCCTCTTTCCTTATTTAAGCACGTGTGATAGGTGAGGTGCTCACACTCCCAACTTCCAAGGTAGAAAGGTATTCACCGCTCCCAGTTCCTCTCCTGTTGATCAGCCCCTCCTCTCCCGGGAGAGGTCGTTATTGCAGACATCTGTATCTTTCCAGACGTCTTTTTTTTTTTGAGACAGTCTCGCTCTGTCACCCTGGTTAGAGCGCGGTGGCGTCACCACAGCTCACTGCAGCCTCCAACTCCCGAGCTCCTGCCTCAGCCTCCGAACAGCGAGGAGGGACCACAGGAGCGCACCAACCATGCCCAGCTAATCTTTAGATGTTTTTTGTGGAGACCAGGTCTCGCCTGTGCTCAGGCTGGTCTCGAACTCCTGTCCTCGAGCGTCCCGCCTCGGCCTCCCGGAGGTCTTTTAGTGCACGTACAGTTCAACACAAATATATATCCCCCAACTCTTACCCAAATTGCAGCATATTATATATGCTTTTCTGCATATTACTTTTAAATTTTTAAAATTTTCTTTCATTTTTATAATAGACTTTTTTTTTTAGGACAGTTTTAGATTTACAGAAAAATTGAGAGGAATAGTAGAGAAAGTTCCCACACGTCCCACACCCAGTTTCTCCCATTGTTAACATCTTAACAGTGAGTGTGGGACATTGTTACCTTAATGAGCTAATGTGGGTACATCATTATGAACTGAAGTCCATACTTTGTTCAGACGTCCTTAGTTTTCCCTGAATGTCCTCCTTCTGTCCCAGGACCCCGTCCAGGACACCACATGACCTTTAGTCATCATTAGGCTTCTCTGGGTTGGGACAGTTTCTCAGAGTTCCCTGGTATTTGATGACTTTGACAGTTCTGAGGAGTGCATTCAGGTGCTTTGTAGCCGGCCCCTCTGTTAGACTCTGTCGGGTGTGTTTCTCTTGGTTAGACTGGGTTTGGGGCTTGAAGGGGAAAGACAGCAGAGGCAAAGTGCCATTTTCATCCGTCACTTCAAGGACACACACACCAACACGAGCCGTCGCTGCTGATGTCGCCTTGCGCGGCCCACACTTCAGGGTTGCATATTTCCTTTTAATTTAATGTCACGTCTTAGAGAGCTCTGTATTCCTTTTCACACCTGCACAGTATCCCATGGTGTGCACAGGCCGTGTACATTTGTAGTTCTGTTAAATACTATGAAATCTCCCTCCGTTGGAGTTTGTACCATTGCCTACCCCTCCCAGCAGCAACGGATGAGGTTGCTGGACATATGTCCTCAAATACTTGGCTTTCACTATATGGATACTATATGGAAAATGGTATCTCAGTGTAGTTTTCATTTTTCATTTCTCTTATTATCAATGAGTTTGAGCATTTCTTACATGTCTGAGGGCCATTATTATTTCTTTTTTTTGGAGAACTATTTGTTCATTTATCTCTTAGAGTTCTTCGTGTACAAAGTTTAGCTCTTCATCTGTGATATGAACAGCTTGTATATTTTCCCTGCATGTCATTTGTCTTTTAACTTTGCATTGTTGTAGTTTTTTGGGCCATGGAAAAATCTTTTAGGAAAAAAATTTTCACCTTATGTCTTCTGGATTTTGTGTCATAGTTTAAAAGGCTGTCTCCACTCTAGGTCATAAAAGACTTTTCTCACATTTTCTTCTAGTACTATCCTGGTTTTGCTCCTTAACATTTGCATTTTGATCTTTCTAAAATTGTGCTAGTGTCTGGTGTGAGGTATGTATCTAATTTAAGCTGGTGACCTAGTTGTTTAAATATCATTTGTTAATAATCCATCTTTCCACCACTGATTTTAGGTGCCACCTTTATCACACACTAGCATCTCATGTGTAAATTTAGATTTTTTTCTGAACTATATTCTGTTCCATGAGTCTTGCTAGGCAGATGCCAGGAGGCAGTTACCACTATGTGTCCGTTTTGCAGATTGGAACCTTGCAATACAGAGAGGTCCAGTGGACACTGTCCCAGGGTAGAGAGCTGGCTCATAAGCTCAGCAGTCACACCATGTACTCCCCCCGCCTCTGCATTTACTCATCCACGTTTCTTCTTCCTCCCGCTGGAAGCAGTTAATCAGGAGCAACTAGAAGATAAAAGGTCTGTCTGAGTTTCTTATCTGTGTGCTCCAATCTCAAACGATACTGCTTTATCTGGGGCTCCCAGAGGCACCGTGTGGCACTGATGGGTTGTGATACTAACCCCTGAAGAGGAACAGTTTTCTGTTGAGGAACTTCACTAGATTGTTCTTTGACTTGAGGCTGAAGCTCAAGATCTGTCCTGTCGTCTGCTTCTCTCACACTCCCTCTGGCTGCCTGGCTTTGCAGGAATGGGCTGCTCCTTGTCCTTCCTGGTGCACGTGCTCCCTCCTCTGCTCACCTGTAAGCACACACCATCAGTGCAGGTGCCGTGCCTTCCCGAGACGCCCAACCCTACCAGGCAGAGCAGGCTGCTCCTCTCTGAGACCACTCTGCCTCCTCACACGTCTGCCACCGGACTGTAACGAAGTGTTTGCATGTTGTTATCTGCCCAACTCGTCTCTGAACTCCTTGAGGCAGGGCTGGGCTGTTTCTCAGGATCTCCAGAGGTCAGGAACTGCAGTTGACTGACTGAACTGGAAACTAATTGAGGGATGTAATGGTTTTTAGACTATTTCATGAATTGTATTTATTTTGGCTTAGGACAAGCTGCATGCACGTACAATTTTATTTAACCTCTAAAGCAGGTGACTTGTGGCTGCATGAACCATCAGTACCCAGTCTTGCCTTTGTCTGTGTCTGACGTCTGTGTCACTGCACATCGCAGGTGGAGGGGGCTTCCTGGCACTGGAGGATCCTCCGGTGACCCTCCTGAGCCTGCATGGCCCCCATTCTCCCCGCACTGTGTTCCCCCACCAGGGCCCATCCTGGGCAAAATTACGAGGCAGGTGTTCTCCTTCCTCCTCCTGGGACCTCCCTGAGTCTCTTTCCTTATCCTTTCTCTCCCAACTTGTGTCCAGCTAACCCCTTGGGTGTGTTGGTGACTCACAGCTTAGGGTGCTTTTCCTTCCTGGGGATATTTGCTTTCTGTGAGGACACCCTAGAACATCAATAAGCACCATCACCCACCCTGGTTCCCCAGCCAGCTACTGACATTGATCAAGCCGAGGTGAGCACTTATGAAGCCTCCAGGGTCCATGGAGGAACGTGCACATCCCACCCCAGGTGGCTGTGATGAAGTGACAGGGTGGGACGAGGAAGAGAGCTGTATCCTTTGTCTGAGCTGTGACTCAGGTGGCACGTGGTCATGAGCACCCGCAGGTGCAACCTGGAAAACCCACATACCTTGGTTCTGGAGTTTGCCCATGGTCTTTGGTCAGGGGCTATGGAGTGGCCCCAGAGGACTGAGGATCTGGGCCCATGTGGGGCCAGTGAGGGTAAGTCTATAAGTTAACTGGGGCATCCTCATTGACCCATTCCACAAGGCCTCACAAGAGACCCCGATGTCCACGGTCACTAACCAAATGTATAGACCCAGGAGATGTGTGAACTGAGGCCTGTGGGCCACAGAGCCGTGGTCTGGGAAAAAGCTGCACTCCACCATACTGTGGCGGATCTCAGCATGTGGTGTGGAGAGGGCCCAGCACACAGTATAAGTTACTTTCACAAAATGCACGTCTAGTAAGTACAGTTTAAGAGGCCTGTGCACCCAACATGTCCTGTGATTTCTCTACTACCACGGTCATGTCTGCAGGTTGTGTCATAGCTGCATTGTCACATATGTAAAATGTAAGGGCAGCAGTGATGGAGGTTCAAGTATAAGCTGTGTTACATGCTGCATTTAATAAGACAACGGATTTTGTCTTTGTTTTATCCTACTAGGCATGTTACGCGACAGTCATGTTAAAAATACCATGCTGCATGGTACAATGAGTGATAACAGGTTTCTTCAAAAGAAAAAACATGAAACCTTAAGACCCTCGAAGGTCTCGTCTGTGGCGGTGCAGTCTGGCCATGGGGGCGGAGTGGGCGAGTCCTGGGCAGGGGCGGGGGCTGCTCGGTGTTGCTGGGGCCACAAGCAGGAAGCTGCCTGGTGTCCGTTCCTCACTCCACTTCCTGTTCTGTTATTCGCATGATTAAAATGCCAGGGAATTAAAAGGAAAATTGGGGGGTAGATGTAGTTTGACTTGAGTAAGGATGCACTTTTCCTGGTGAATGGTGCCTCGTTGGACGTAAGTCAGACTCAGGCAAATGGAAGAAATTAGCCTGGGATATTAGAAGACCCTTCCTGCCTCGTCCCTGCGGGCTCACATGGAGCTCGTTCTGAAAGCCACTCTCTCCTGCCTCCTCTGATGTGATTAAGAACTTCCTCCCCTCTAACTTGGATCTTACAGCTCCTCCTGTGGAGCCCCAAGGCTGCTGTCTGCCTGTGGTGGCCACGTCACCAGCACAACTTGTGTCAACCAGCACTATTGCCTGAGAGAGGCCAGAGCCTCAAATCCACCCTGGGTTATGGGGAGAAGCCCCGGGCAGTGGCTGGAGCCCTGTTTGTCTGAGCCAAACAGAAGTAATGGGGAAGAAATTCAGAAGCATCTCTCCTTGAAGGCAGAATGTTAACCATGCAGCTCACCATCACTCACGCAGAAGTATGTACTGTGCACCCGCTTGGGGCTGGTGCTCTCACACCCCACAGATCTAACGGTGGACTCAACAGACAACGTCCCAGCTCTTGCAGACCTTGTGTTCTACCAGGGGAGAGAGACAAGCAAGTGAGCAAACGGCAGCAGAGCGCTGAGTGCAAAGAATCGGGGTTGACATAGCTGGGTATCTGGGTGGAGCTACAGAGGGGTGGTCCCCGTTTCTGCTGTGCCTTTGAGGCTGAGGGTGGTAGGCTGGCTGTTCCAGCTTTGGGCCCAGTGCCAGTGCCCCAGGGGGCCATGACAACTTGGGGTGAGGGATGGCCATAGGGCGTGTGTTGGGCCTGATGCCCCAGTTGGGGCTCCTGGGCAAGACTCTGGGACAAGAGGCCTGAGCCTCCCCTTCCACGCCGTCTGCAGCTCAGGCCACCTGCCCTCACCCTGGTGCTTGTAAGTCAACCTAATGTCACTGAAGCCACGTGGTTGTGGTTGCTTTGGGATTAAAAGCATGTGGTGTTCTCGGCACATCCTGGAACTAGGACAGAAATGTTTTCCTCACTCCTGTGCTAAATGAGAGTAAGTATAATGTAAAACAGTGAAAGTATTCCTGCACAAAAGAACTTTGGCTGGATTGGGAGGCATTGGGACCAGCAAGCTGGGGAGGGGAGTGAGCAAGCCCTGGAGATGGTGAGAATGAGCCCTCAGGGCCTCCTGGGCCTGGGAGGGAACAGAGCAGCTTCTCGGCTGTAGGCAAGGGGGCCGGGCTGCCCACACAGTCAGGTTGCAGATGCACCTAAGGATAAGCCAGACTCTGGCCTGTAAGGCAGGGCCTCAGGTCTGGGGGCTGGAGCAAATTCTCCATCCTTTGATTTCCATGGGAAAGAGCCCTGGTCACCACGCTACCTACTTAATGCTTCATCTAGTATTTTCTATTGATTTTATAAATTAGTTATAATAAATTATAAACAAATTAAAAGCTTTCATAATCTACGGTCTTCAGTTACTGACTCGCGAGCGCACGTGAGCACTGTGGCTCACGCTACCCATATTATCTTATTCGATCCGGACAAGAGCCTTATATGTGAGAATTATATCATACCTGATTTCTAGATGAGGAAATTGAAGTTCAGGGATACTGAGACTCAGCTGTGCCAGGCTCCAGCCTCACTCTCACCCTGTCAAGTATAATTTCATCTTAACGAACTACCTGTGTTTCAGCTCTTTGCTGGTGGAACAAGATCCAGGGAAGGTCCTGAGGGGCTGAGTAAACTGTGATGGGATGGACAAGGAAGAAAAGGAGGGGAGAGGCCATGGGCAGGGGGCCCAGATGCTAAATAAGGCCTGACAGGTACTGGTGGCGTGACCAGGCCCCCAGGACTGGTCCTGATCCCCGTCTTCCTTTTAGTCTGGTCATAAGTTTGACGTCAGGGAGAGAACAGAAGTGAGACGCATGGAGCCTGCGGCCCACTGCCACTGGGTGGGACAGGGCTGCCGTGGGGGGAAGGGGAGCTGGTGGCTGATTGCAGCCTCAGTTTCTTCTGAAATTTCCAGTTCAGCTATTTTTCAAAGAGGATGCTCAACCTTTCTTTTCAGGCCAACCTTAGCATGACACACTTCCTCTTGGGACAGTGGGGTGAGGGATGCAAAGCAGGAGAGTTTCTGTTTGGTTCAGTCAGGGGGTGGGTGGAGAGGGAAGGTGTTCAACCTCTGCTAGAACACACATTGTCCCTCATGCCAGCCCCTTGTTTTAAGAATAAAAGGTAAAAAATGGAATTAGCTACAACCATTGAGAGAAAATGAGCAAACAAATAAAGAACTGAAGGCCCTCAAAATTCAAGGAAGCCCAGAGACAAGCAGGTTCTTCCGGGGTTGCAAAGGCTCCCAGGCGTCTGGGTACTGTGCTGTGAGAGTTGAGAAAGGAGGAGGAAACAGCGTATCTCTCCCCATCTCCAAAGACTGCTTAACAAATGGGCGTGTGCCTATGTGGGGAGACCCGGGAGACTGTCTTCATCCATCCATCCACTTACGCCAGTCAGGCATCAGCTATGTGCACAGTGCTGCGGCAGGTGGATGTGTCCATCTCGGCAGGCTCCTCCAGCATCTCCTGTTAGTGAGTCTGATGAGGGGACACCTCTGGATGTGTCCATCTGAGCATGTCCCCAGCATCTCCTGTTAGTGAGTCTGATTGAAGGGACACCTGTGTGTGTGTCCCCAGCATCTCCTGTTAGTGAGTCTGACTGAGGGGACACCTGTGTGTGTGTCCCCAGCATCTCCTGTTAGTGAGTCTGACTGAGGTGGCACCCCATGAGCATGAATTGACAAAGATGGAGCTAGGAGAAGTCCTCATATTTTAACCTTTGTGAGGCCATACAAAGAATGTTTTGTTCATTTTAAGTTCTCATTCCCAGAATATTGGTCCCACTGTCAGGAAATGTACCTGGTGATCTCCCTGGAGCAGCTGCAGCCAGGATGAATGGCCCTGTGATGGGGACAGGTTAGTGTAGGGCTCCAGCAACGTCTGCCACAGTCCTCTTACCTGTGACCTCTTCCCTGGTGCCCATCATCATCACCCCTGTGGGGAACTGGGCAGTGTTTGGCTCTTGACACTGAGGTATCAGTCACTGGATTAGTCACTAACTGTGTAGGCAATAGACAGCAGCCCAGGTAGCAGTTGTTTCACCTCTGAGGCCCTGTTTTTTGTTTAATTATCTTCTAGATTTATGGACTTTTAAGGAAAGAGGGATCTTAGAAACCCAACCCTCTTATTTTAAAGATGAGGAAACTGTAGTCTGCAGTAAAGTGTCCTGCCTAAAGTTTAGCAACACACTCTAAGAGGTTCTATTCTATTCTTCCAGGCTGGCACTCTTTCCAGCTCATCTCATGACCTTGATCCTTGAATGCCAAGTTTTAAGGGGAGTCAGATGGTGAAAGAGTATTCAAAGCTCTGCCTGGAACCCAGAAATGCAGGCCTGGATTTGGTGGGAAATTTAGAGCAGTTATACAGGTGTAGACCCGGCTGCTTCCCCAGGATGTCAACACACTCACCTGGCCTAGCCAGGCTCACGAGTTGCACAGAAAAATGGGCATCAAGATTGGATGTATTTTCAGCTGAATTTTAAGGCCAATGTTATTCAAGTTTTCCAAATTAATTTTATGAGGTTATTATTTAGTTTAACATGAAAGTCTGCTAAAGACAATCCAAAAATTCCTATACCTCACTTTATTTTATGAATACAGATTTATTACTTCCAAATGAAATATCTGTGAATAAAAGCCAGTCTTGTATCAAAAGTATATAATACACTGTATTAATTATCTATTATTGTGTGACAAATTACTTCAAAATGTCGTAGCTTAACTCAGTAAATTGTCATCTCACGGTTTCTGTGGTTCAGGCATCTCGGCCCTAACCGGGTCCTCTAGCTCTGGATCTCTCTCCAGGCTGCCACCAGGTGTTATCTCAAGGCTCAGTGGGGGCGGGATTTGCTTCCAAGCTCACTCAGTGGCTTGGGAGGTGTTGTTGGAGTCCCCAGGGCCGTTCTAACTGCCAGGGGTTGCTCCCCAGGGCAACTCACAGCATGGAAGCTGGCTTCAGCAAAATGAGCAAGCAGGAGAGACCGAGTGTGTGCCTGTGAGCAAGAGAGAGTCTAGGGTGGAAGTCTTAGTCTTTTACAGCCTAATCTTGGAAGTGACATCCATCATTTTTGCATAATCTATTTGTTGGAAGCAAGTCACCAGGCCCAGCCCACACACAAGGGGAGGAGATTCCAAAAGGGCGTGAGTACCAGGAGGTGGGATCAGAAGGTGCCGACCACATATACTGTGATCAAGTACAGTTGCTCTGGGCACGCATTAGGGTGGTTCTACAACTGATTGTCAACACAATCTATCACATCTACAATTTGTGAAGAATTACACGATCATATCAATATATGTTGAAAAGACATTTAATGTAAGTTAACAGCCATTCCTAATTAAAAAAAACTCTAAGTTATATGGGAATAGAATGAAACTACTTAAATATAATAAAAACCAACCTACAAAACCCCTTTCAGTTAAATTTAGGAGCCAGACAGCGATGCCTTAATCACTATTATTTAAGATTATGTTGGATATTGTAGAAAATGCAGCACAATATAACAAAATGAGCTATATGGTATAAAATCCAAAAGCAAAAATAAAGCTACCTCTTTTGTGCTTATGACATGAACATGTATCTGGAAAATCCAAGAGATACTAGTAAAAAACTACTGAAATTAATTAATAATTTGGTTAAGTGACTGCATAGAAAATAGATGTATAAAAACCAATAGCTTCAAAACAAAACAATCCAACAAACAAAAAAACCCAATAGCTTTTTTCTATATATCTACCTATCTACATATAGATATCTCTATCTATCATCTATCTATCTATCTATCTGTCTATCTATTTAAACCACCCTATTGGTTCTGTTTCTCTGGAAAACCCTGACTAATACACAATCTAATAAATGACCAGATATTTGAGCTGTTGCCCACCATAGGAAAGATAGAGTCTGGCATTTGACCTCAGCTGGGTTTAATTGCCAGGTGAAAACAAACAATTTAATACTTTTCAGAGTAACATATCAGAATTCAGAATCTCTATAATTTATCATTTACAATGTCCAGTATATAGTCCAAAATTACTAGACATATGAAGAAACAAAAATGTGACTCATGCTAAAGAAAAAAAAGTCCATTGCTAGAGACTGACCCCAAGATGATCCACATGTTAAAATTAGCAGACAAAAATTTCAAGGCAAAAAGAACAAATTGGGAGGCATCAGTTTATCAGACTTCAAGCTATACTACAAGGCTATAGTAATCAAAACAGCATGGTACTGGCACAAGAGCAGAGACATAGACCAATGGATCAGAATAGAGAACCCAGATATAAAACCCTCCTCATATTGCCATCTGATCTTTGACAAAGCAGACAAAAACATACACTGGGCAAAAGAATCCCTATTCAATAAGTGGTACTGGGAAAATTGGAATAGCCACATGTAGAAGACTGAAACCGGATCCGCACCTCTCACCTGTCACAAAAATCAACTCACAATGGATAACAGACTTAAACCTAAGGCATGAAACTATAAGAATTCTAGAAGAAAATGTTGGAAAAACTCTTATAGACATCAGCCTAGGCAAAGAATTTATGAAGAAGACCCCCAAAGCAATCACAGCAGCAACAAAAATAAATAAATGGGACCTGATCAAATTAAAAAGCTTCTGCACACCCAGGGAAACAATCATTAGAGTGAATAGACAACCTACAGAATGGTAGAAAACATTTGCATGCTATACATCGCTGAAAGGGCTGATAACTAGAATCTATAAAGAACTCAAGCAAATCAGCAAGAAAAACTCAAACAACCCCATTAAAATGTGGGCAAAAGACATGAACAGAAACTTTTCAAAAGAAGATAGACCAATGGTCTATCTAACAAACATATGAAAAAATGGTCAACCTCTCTAATCATCAAGGAAATGGAAATCAAAACCACAATGAGATATCACCTAACTCCAGTGAGAATGGCTTTTATCAAAAAGTCGCAAAACAACAAATGCTGGTGTGGATGCAGAGAGATAGGAACACTCATACACTGCTAGCAGGACTGCAAACTAGTACAACCTCTATGGAAAGTAGTGTGGAGATTACCTCAAAGAACTGAAAGTAGACCTACCATTTGATCCAGCAATCCCACTACTGGGTACTTACCCAAAGGAAAAAAAGACATTCTATAAAAAAGACACCTGCACTCAAATGTTTATAGCAGCAGAATTCACAATTGCAAAGATGTGGAAACAACCCAAGTGCCCACCAATACATGAGTGGATTAATAACACGTGGTGTATGTGTACCATGGAGTACTGCTCAGCCATAAGAAATGGTGAACTAATACCTCTTCTATTAACCTGGATGGAACCAGAGACCATTCTTGTAAGTGAAGTATCACAAGAATGGAAAAACAAACACCACATGTACTCACCATTAAATTGGAAGTAATCAATCAACACTTACGTGCACATATGGAAATAATATTCATCAGAAATCAAGCAGGTGGGGAGGGGGGAGGAGGAGATGGGTAAATTCACACCTAACGGGTACAAGGCACTTGTAACTTTGACTCAAATGGTACAAAAGCAATTTATGTAACCAAAATATTTGTACCCCCTTAATATTCTGAAATTTTAAAAAATGTCAAGGCAGCTGTTTTAACTATGCTCAAGGAAATAAAGGAAAATATCTTGAGTGAATGGATAGGAAATCTCAGCAGAGAAATAGAAACTATAAAAGTATATCTTAATAGAAATTCCTTAACTGAGAAAGTACAATATTTGAAACAAAAAAAAATTTACTGGATGAATTTAACAACAAACTAGAATTGAAAGAAGAAAGTAATTGAACTTGAAAATAGATTTTAAAAACAGAAAAACAAAGGAATAGTCTCAATGACCTGTGGGGTGCCATGGTTTGGATATGATTTTTTTGTTCCCCTAAAACTCATATTGAAGTTTGATCCCCAATGTGGTGGTGTTGGGAAGTAGGGCCTGGTGGAAGGTATTTGAGTCATGGGGGTAGATCCCTCATGAAAGGCTTGGTGCAGTTCTTGCTGTAGTTAGTGAGTTGTCTCTCTGATGAGACTGTATTAGTTCCCATGGAAATGGATTAGTTCCCACAAGAGTGGGCTGTTATAAATCCGGGAGGCCCCTCTTCTTCCTCTCTGATCTTCCACCATGTTGCGATACAGCACAAAAGCCCTCACCAGAAGCCAAGCAGATGCTGGCACCATCCTTTTTGAACTTCCCAACCTGCAGAACCATGAGCTAAATAAACCTCTTTTCTTTATAAATTACTCAGTCTCAGGTACTCTGTTATAGCAACATTAAATGAACTAAGACATGGGCAATAGAAAAATGTGTAACATACATAAAATTAGAGTCTCAGAATGAAAGGTATGGGAAGACGGAGAAAAAATTTGAACAAAACCTGGCCAAAAATTCTCAGATCTGGTGAAAAACATAAATTTACAGATTCAAGAAGTTCATCAAACTCCAAGCAGGATAAGTACAAAGAAAATCACACCTAACAACAAACACTCTGAAAAAGAAACAAGAAAACAATCCCATTTACAGTAGCATCAAAAATAAAATACTTAAGAGTAAATTTAACCAAGGAAGTGAAATATCTGTATACTGAAAACTGTAAAACATTGATGAAATTAGTTAAAGATGACACAGATAAATGGAAAGATATCCCATGTTCATGAATTAGAAGAATTAATATTGTCAAAACATCCACACTACCCAAAGCAATATACAGATTCAATGTAATCCTTATAAAAATTCCAATGTCATTCTTCACAGAAATAGAAAAAACAATCCTGAAATTTGTATGGAACCACAAAAGACTTCGAATAGCCAAAGCAATCTTGACCAAAAAGATCAAAGCTGGAGGCATCACACTACCAGATTTCAAAATGTATTACAAGCCTATAGTAATAAAAACAGCATGGTACTGGCATAAAAACAGACACATTGACCAATGAAATAAGACAGAAAGCCCAGAAATAAACACTTTACAATCAATTGATTTTCAACAAAGATGCCAGGAACACACAATGGGGAAAGGACAGTCTCTTCAATAACTGGTGTTCAGAAAACTGGACATTCACATACAGAATAGAAATGGATCCTCTCTCACTCCTTTACAAGAATCAATGCAAAATGGATTAAAGTCTTAAACAGAAAATCTGGAACTACAAAACTACTAGAAGAAGGCATAGGGGAAAATCTCTATGACATTGGTCTGGATAGTGATTTCTTGGATATGACACCAAAAGCTCAGGCAGCAAAAGCAAACATAGACAAGTGGAATTACATCAAACTACAAAGCTTCTGCACAACAAAGGAAACAATTAATAGAGTGAAGAAACAACCCACAGACTGGGAGAAAATATTTGCAAATCATACCCCAGGTAAGGGGCTAATATTCAAAATACACAGGGAACTCAAACTACTTAATAACAAAAAAATTTTTAAACCCTATTAAAAATGGGCAAAGGACTTGAATAGACATTTCTCAAAAGAAGACATATGAATAATCAACAGATATATGAAAAAATGCTCAAAATCTCTAATCATCAGAGAAATGCAAGTTAAAATCACAGTGAGATATTGCCTTACACCTGTTAGAGTGACTATTGTAAAAAAGATGAAAGGTAGGTGTTGGTGAGGATGTGGAGAAAAGGGAGCCCTTGTGCACTGTTGGTGGTATTGTAAAGTAGTACTGCCAGTTTGGAAAACTATGGATTTTCCTCAAAAAACTAAAAATAGACTTATTTTATGATCCAGCAATCCCACTACTGGGTGTACACCCAAAGGAATTAAAATCGGTGTGTTGAAAAGCTGTCTTTACTCCCACGTTCATGGCTGCATTATTCACAATAGCCAAGATATGGAAACAACCTAAATGTTCATCAACAGATGAATGGATTAAAAAAAAGTGATATGCATACACAATGGAATACTATTCAGCCTTAATAAAACAGGAAATTCTGTCATTTGCAATAACATGGATGCACCTGGAGGGCATTTGTTAAGTGAAATAAGCCAGGCACAGAGAGACAAATACTGTATGATGTCACGTATTTGTGGAGTCTTAAAAAGCCAAACTGATAGAAGTAGAGAGTGGAACGGTGGTTAGCAGAGGCTGGGTGGGGGCGGGGGGTGTGGACAGGGAAAGGGACGAGTTGGTCAATGGGTACAAAGCTGCTGCTAGACAGGAAGAATAAGTTCTGGTGCTCTCTTGCACAGCATGGCAATGATAGTTAATAATAATGTATTATATATTTCCAATAGCTAAAAGAGAAGATTTTAAATGTTCTTACCACAAAGAAATGTTAAATATTTTAGGTGATGAATATGCTTATTAGCCTGAATTGATCATTCCACACTGTATACATATATTGAAACATCACGTTATACTCCATAAATACATACAATTATTATTTGTCAATTACAAATAAAATAAAACTTAATAAAAAAGAAAATTATGCCTAGATATAGCACAATCAAACTACTGAAAACAAAATAAAATCTTGAAAGCAGCCAGGGAAAAATGACACATTCCATACAGAGGAACAACAGTAAAATGGCCACCAACGCGTCCTCAGGGACAATGGAGGCCTGAAGGCAGTGAAAAGCCATGGTCCAAGTGCTGAAAGAAAAAAAAAACCTGTCAAGCCAGTATTTTTTATCCAGAGAAAAATGAATACAAAATAAAAACTGCCAGCAACATGAATCCTACCTATGAGGAAATGGTTGAAAAATAACAGTGTACCCATAGCACGCACTATTATGCATCTGCTAAAAAGCATGGGTTAGAACTGTGTCAGTTGACACAGAAGTGGTGAGAAACAGTTTTACAAAAATGGGATTACAAAATCTAATATATTTGTGTGTGTGTTTATATCTGCAGTGCTATACCAAGGGGGAAGAGGGCTCAGTCTGTCCCAGGTGTAGATCGTAATTGGGTACATTGTCTGTAGTGAATTTAAAAACAATAATAAAAGTGGCTACAAGTTGATCTGCTTTTTTTTTATCAGCATGTGCCAGCACTTCTGGCAATGTCAGCAATCAGATGCTGTCCCCTGCAGGGTGGTAAGGCTCCTCTGCCTGCTGTCTAGGTAAGTTGCTGTATATTTGCAGACAGTTTATATAAATATGAAGACAAATAAGAGGGCACAGAATTGGCTGCTAACCTGGGTTACCTGGGAAGGGTTGAAGTTGGCACAGTGGAGGGGGAAGAGGGATCAACAAAACAATAATAGAAGAGGAAACAAGATGATTGCACTAAAAATCCTCAACAGTATCGTGATATGATGACATATACACAGTTATTGAAAATTATGTATCTGTGCACATAAATAAAGGGAAATTTTTAAAAGAAAATTAGCCAAAAAAGCTTTTTCTTCTAGAGAAAGAGGAAGAAAGCTCTAGGTCCTCTCCCCGGAAAAATGCGCTTTCTCACTGAATTCCGGAGCTTTAGATACACCTAAAGCTCATTCACGGCTCTGCCCCTGGAATTGGGAATAGGCTGTAGATCCAGCTTGTCTGATCTACAAAGTGATGCCTTCTGCTCTTTCTACCGAGCAGTTGAAATCCCTGAAGTTGGTCAGAAGACCTGAGTTAGAATCTTGTCTTTGCAGCTCACTAAGACCCTGGGCAGGCTCCTTAATCTGAGGGACGCTTTCCTCCTCTGTACCAAGGCCCCTGCCTCAGAGGGCAGCTCAGGTCTAACTAAGTGGGCAGCACCAGTGAGTTTCCTGCCAGGCAGAGGTCGTTCTGTGCATGGCACAGCTTTGGAACTTCTAAGAACAATGTCTGGCCCCACCCCGATGCCCTCAGTCAGAATCTGCAAGGGGGGTGGCCCATGCAGAATTATCTTTTAAAATCTTGACACGTTAGGCACGTGGTAAAAGCCAGCTGGGTGTGACTTTGGCCATGGCTGAGATAATGGGGACCGGCAGTATCTGCCAAGGGTCTGACGTCTCCTGGTGCGCACGCTTCCACAGCTGGTGAAGGCCACGGCACGACTCCGCGGCAGGGACAAGGCCAGGCCGTCCATACTCACTCAGACCAGCCGGGCCCCACTGAACGCTCTTTGCCCAGTGACCCTTCGTTCTCTCCCTTTCTCCCTCCATTTTGTATTTTCTTGTCTTCCTTTCCCTTATCCTTCGTCCTACACTGGTCCTAAGTGTTTGTTGTTGCCTCGGCCTCCCGAGTGGCTGGGACTACAGGTGCACACGATACCCTGCTAATTTTCCTATTTTTGTAGCGACGGGGTCTCGCTCTTGCTCAGGCTGGTCTCCAACTCCTGGCCTCAAGTGATCCTCCCGCCTCGGCCTCCCAGAGTGCTGGGGTTACAGGCGTGAGACACCACAACCAGACTTTATTTTTAATTTTAAAAAGAAGAGTTTAATCCTTCTGCAGAACCTCCCTCACGATACTCAAGGAATTGGTGATGGTGCTTGCTGGGCTTACTCAGGGCAGCTGTGTCTTTCCTTGCTCTGTGTCACACCCATCCCACCAGAAACAACGCTGCAGGAAGACGGCAGGGTTCCCTTGGAACGTGTCTGTTGGCCTCACTGCCTTTCGACCCCCTTCATGGCAGAGCAGCTCAGGAGCACTCTGCATCCTCCTGCCAGGAGGCCAAGCCACTCCTGGCCCTGGGTGGTTACGTGGCTGTTGGTGACTCATAGCTCTGCAGGAGCCAGAGAGCTGGGTGAGTCAGGCTGGGGAAGGCAGGAGCCGTCCATGCTCCCAGGCATTTTGGGTTTTAGTCTCTCTCTTCCCTGCTCAGAAGGAGCCTGGGAACCTCAGTTGACACTTCTAGAGTTTCTGACTCTGGCTGTCAGCAAGCACTGCTGGGGGCTCTGCCCTGTCCACACCTACTTCTGTGAGCACTGAGGAGGCATAATCTGCAAAATTGACACAGGTCATGCCTGCGTTTTTATGGGGTGGCCTGATCATTCTTGTCGGCTGCCTCCAGGAACACAAAACTGAGAAGCAAAATCCACCAGCAGTGGGTGAGGCTGTGGTTGCTTAGGAGAGCTGGCTGATGCTGGGGCCACATGGGCCTCAGAGACCAGATGGGCAGTCTGAGCCATGCCCAGCCCCAGTGATGCTGCCTGCAGTGCTCATGAGTCGATTATAACTTGGCTTCCTTTAAATATTTGGCTATTGAATGAGGAAATACTGATGGGCAGATGAGCATTAAGTCGATGTGTTGGCATTTTGCTTTGTACATCAATCTCTATGACGTTGGCTATTGTGAGTCAGTCCCCTGAAAGAGAGATCCACTGCAATTGACTCCTATCCTCTGTGTGTACCCTGCTGTCAAACTTCAGCAACATTGGTCTTTAGTGTTCCTGATGTTGCTTTTGAAAAGACAGCTTTATTGAGGTATAATTTAAATAAAATTCACCCATTTTCAGTGTAAAATTCAATGATTTTTTAGGAAATTTATAGATTTTGCAGCCATCACCACAATCCTGAAAGCTTTAGAAAAATTTTGTCACCCCAGAAAGATCCCTCTTGTCCATTTGCAGTCTATCTCCAATAACACTCAACCTCAGGATACTTCTAATCTGCTTCTGTCCTTACAGATTTGCCCTTTTGGGACATTCCATACATATAGAATCATGCAATATGTAGTCTTTTCTACAATGTTTTTGAGGTTCATCCATACTGTAGCATTTACCAATAGTTCATTCCTTTGCACTGTCTAATGGAATTCCTTGGTATAGATACACCACATTTTTTTATCCATTCACTAGTTGATGAACATTTGAATTGTTTTCAGTTTGGAAGCATTATGAATAATTCTGCTATGAGGATTCACACGCAAGTCTTTATGTGTGCACATGTTTTCATTTCTCTTAGGTAAGTACCTAGAAATGAAATTGCTTGGTTTTACAGTAAGTTTATGTTTAACTTTTTAAGAAAGTGCCAAACTGTTTTCCAACATGGCTCTTCCACTTTTCATTCCCACCGGCAGTGTGTGAGGGTTTGAGTTTCTCTAAATTTTCACTTGCACCTATTACTGTGTCTTTTTGATTATAGCCATTTCAGTGAGTGTGAAATAGTGTCTCATTATGGTTTTTAATTGTCAATTTCTAATGGTTAATGATGTTTGGCATCTTTTCACGTGCTTAATAGCCATTCACTTATCATATCTATTAAAATATATTCGTTTATAAAATTCATAATATCTTTAAGCATATTCTTTATAAAATCCTTTACAAAGAATTTTATATTATAAATCCTTTGTAAAATATATAATTCGTATATTCTAGTGTCTGGCTTATCTTTTCATTTGTTCAGTGGTGTCTTTTGAAGTGCAACAGTTTTTCATTTTGATGAAGTCTAATTTATCAATTGGTTCTTTTAAGGATTGTGATTTTGGTGTTATATCTAAGAACTCTTTGCCTAACATAAGGTCACAGAGATTTTTCTGCTGTATTTTCTTCTAAAAGTTTTATAGATTTAGCCATTTATATTTAAGTCTATGACATCTTTTGAGTTATTTTGTGTGTGTGTGTTTGGTGGGAAGAAAGAGTCTATATTCATCTTTTTTGCATAAGGGTATCTAATTTTCCCAGCATCATTTGTTGAAAAGATTATCATTTCTCCAATGATTGCCTTGGCACCTTTGTTGAAAATCACTTGACTATAAATATAAGAGTTTATTTCTGGGCTCTCAGCTCTGTTCCATTGATCTACAAGTCTATCCATCCTTAACGCCCGTTCCACACTGTCCTGATTACTGTGGCTTTGTGGTTAGTGTTGAAATTAGGAAATGTAAGTCTTACAACTTTGCTCTTCTTCCAAATGGCTTTGGTATTCTGGGCCCTTTGTAGTTCTATATACATTTTAGGGTTATCTTGTTATTTTCTGCAAAAAGAGCCTGCTGGGATTTCTATACGGATCATACTCGTTACAGATTGGCTTGGGGAGAACCATCCAACAACATTAAGTCTTCCGAACCATGAACATGGGCTGTCTCTCCATTTATTTGGGTATTTTTTAATGTCTCTCAGGAATATTTTGTAATTTTTAGGGTAAAAATCTTGGACTTCTTTTGTTAACTTTATTCTTAAGATGTTTTTCATTTTGATGCTGTTGTGAATGGAATTATTTTCTTAATTTTCTTATTGTTGCTGTTATACAGAGATACAAGTGACGGTATATAAAAATATAGTTGATTTTTGAAATCTTGTGTCCTGTGACCTTGCTGAACTTGTTTATTAGTTTAAGTGTATTTTTGGTGGATTTTTTTAGAATTTTGCACACGAAGATAATCTGCAAATAAGGACAGTTTTACTTCTTCCTTTCTAACACAGATGCTTTTTTATTTTATTTGTTTTGCCTTATTGCATTGGCCAGAACCTCCAGCACAATGTTGAATAGAAGTGGTGAAAGTGGACATTCTTTCCTTATTCCTGATCTTAGAGAAAAAATTTTAATCAATCTTTCATTATTAAGTATTATGTTAGCTATGGGTTTTACACAGATGTCCTTTTTCAAATTGAGACGTTTCCCAGTTTGTGGAAACGTTTTATCATGAGAGAGTACTGGATATTTTCAAATGCTTTTTCTGAGTCTATTGATATGATCATGTGGTTTTTGTCCTTTGTTTTATAAAAGATGTATTCCATTAATTAAGGGATGGATGTTAAGCCCATATGTGATGTTAGGGTATAAATCCCCCTTGGACATGAAGTATTTTATATGTTTCTGGATTCAGTTTGTTGATATTTTGTCAGGGATTTTTGTGTCTGTGTCCGTGTGGGTATTGGGCTCTGGTTTTCTTGCGGTGTCTTTGGCTGTGACATGAGGGTGCTACTGGCCTCATCAGATGAACTGGGAGCTATTCCCTCCTCCTCTGCTTTCTTAAACAGTTTGTGAAGGATTGGTATCATTTCTTCTTTCAGTATTTGCTAGAATTCACCAATAAAGCCATCTGGCTTTTCCTTATAGGATGATTTTAATTACTAATTCAATGTCTACTTGTTATAAGGTTATTTAGGTTATATTTCTTCTTGAGTCAGTTTTGGTTATTTGCGTCTGTCTAGGAATTTGTCCATTTCATCTAAGCTGTCTAATTTTTTGTCATAAAGTTGTTCACAGTATTACTTTATAATCCTTTTAATGTGTGTAGGGTCAGTAGTGATTATCCCTGTTTTGTTCCTGATTTTGGTCATTTGTACCCTATCTTTTCCCCCTCATGCTGCTTCTGCTTCACAGCACCAGCCCCTTGCCTTAGACCCCATCTTTCAATCTGACCCCTGCATCTGCCTTTGGTTGGCCATCTCACCTGGGCCCCCGGTCACATGAGATGATATGGCTACCATAGTGGCTGGCATTAGAAAAGGGCTCAGTAAGTTTTACCTTCTCTCCCTTTTTTGTCTTGCTTGACGCTGGGTCTACCAGGACTTTGGTAAACTCCCCACCTGGTCTGGACAGGAGAGCCCCAGGCGCTTCTCTGGGCTGGAGTGTGGCCGCCCTGGGTTGCAGTGGCTCCCTCCGTGCCCTGCAGTGCTGTGGTCCAGGGCGTCAGCACAGGGCTCCCTCCGCCTTGTGGGCTGCTTGGACTGATGCCTGGTGTGGGTCTGGGGCTAGAGTGCAGGGTGGGGGTGGTCATCTTTGGTGCCAGGTCGGGGCACGGGAGGGACCTAGCTATCAGCCTCGAAGCCATGCCAGTGGAGAGTCGTGGTGTTCTGTGCCTTCCTCCTCCTGTGCTGGCCCCAGGTGCACTGGACTGGGCCCATGTGTCCTCGCCAACTCCAGCTTCCGGGGTGGAGAGTGGTTCAGTGAGAACCCCAGGCAAGACCTGGGAAAACACTTCACCGGTAAGGACCACCCAGACTGATCCTCGTATCTTTGCTTTTCTATTTTCCTGTCCCTTAAAGAGCCATGAGGAAAATGTTATCTGAATCAAATATAATCGCATTATAGATGTTTCTGGCACAGAAACATGCCCACCAACTCCTGGTGATTGGTTGGAACCATATGGGCTTTAACATTTTTGTTCCTATCTAAAGTAATTAGGCATAAACAAAGGGACAAAAACTCCCCAAATATGGGAGATGTTAATGGCCTGTTAGGAGGTCTTGCTGGGGAGCTCATCTGATCTCTTTTGCAAGAGCAGAAGTGCTGTAATTTAAAAACAAGGAATCTTGCCCAGGTGTTGAGTTTTCAGGTACCTCCAAGTTTTGAGAGCTGCTCGTGAAGACTTTGGGGAGTCTCGCTGGCTCTGTGACATCCCTCCAGAGTCTTGTTCACAGCTATTGTGGCACACCCAAAGGAGTGGTCATCACCAGGCCTGTCCAGGCCTTGTCCTTGGATCCCTGGGCCATAAACGTGCTGAATGTCAGCTCGGGGCGCCTCCCTGGCTGAGTACCAGCAGGGTTGGCGGGGAATGAGGCCAGAGCAGCTTCCTCACACTGTCTGAGGCCCTGCTCTGGGCCCTGAGGTTGGGACAGCGAGCCTCTCCTGGGGCCAGCTCAGCCTCTTGCCTCCTCCCTGCAGCTGCCCTCCCTGGTCTCTGCACGGGAGCTGGGGCTCCCATGGGGCCCACGTGGGTGACAGCACGATGAGGTGTCTCAGGGCTCTCCAGGCTCACCCTCCACTGGTACCTGGTCCTGCGTGTCCCACCCCTTCCTTCTCCCTGCAGAGCAGCATCTCGTGCTGGGACCTTCTGGATCCATTTCAGGATTCTTCCCTGCTGGTGGCCCAACTCCAGGGACTCAGAGGAACTGAACATGGGGCACTGGGGTTTTCTCGGGCCTCTGTCCAAGGAAGTTGAGTCATGAGCGGGACAGAGCCCCCAGGACACCAAATGGCCCCTTCCCACCCCCTGAAAGGGCAGGGATGGAGCCCAGGTGGGGGACTCTGTGCTCCTCAACAGACAGCGATGCGATTCCAAGCCCTCAAAGGTCTGGACTCAGCTCCGTTTCTCCAGGGCCGTGTCACAGAACCACTACTCTCGCTCGGGAGCCCCCTTTCCTCCCTGTCTTCTCCTCTGTCAAACTCCAGTTCTGTGGTTTAGGACAATTCCCCCTGCAGAGGTGGAGGTGGCTGATGAGATCGTGACGCTGTCCTCAGATTGGGTTGACACAGCTGAGCTCCCCACCCCAGCCTTGCAGGGCAGGATGCCCCTTCAGCCCAAGGGCAATGGGAGGGAGGGTTTCTCTGAGAACAGGGAGGTGTCACGGGGCTCAGAGCTGGCTTGGAAGATGGTCAGTGTGGCCCCCGTCACGTGGCCTGGGGGACCATGTCTGGGACAGCCAGGTCTGTGGGCCCACGCACTGCCTCACCCACACGGCAGTTGCCACCTGAGTCCAGGTCCTTCCCACACCACATTGCTTGTCTTGTATTAGTTTTTCTACAAATAATACGTACTCATGTCAAGGAAATGGAGCAGCATGAAAGTGCATAACGTAAAATGTGGAGTCCTCACTTCCCCATCCCTAGCCTGGCTTTCTGCACCCTCTTACGTACATGTTCTTCTATGAGAGCTTCTGTTTCTTGTGGCAGAATCGTCAAATCTCCATATAATCCCTGCTACCTATGGAATATCTTCCTACAAAATCCATTTCTTTTCCTTCCCCTTGGACCTTTGTGTGATGTTGCATGTTCTTCCTCAAGGAAGGCTGTTCCTCAGGGCAGCCCCCCGTCTCCTGGCTCTGAGGCCCCCAAGACTGTCCCCTGCGGTTCTCTCTGGGACAGACGGGTGCGCGTGCCGCTTAGGGTTCTTGCGCTCCGGTCCCAGCCAGAGGCGAAGGAACTCCGAGCACGCTGTTGGCCTTCACACGCCAAGACAGCAACGCTGAGATGGTCTTTGTCAGGGTTGCTCACCCCAACTACAAGGGTAAGAAGAGAGAAAATAATGAGGGGCAGTTTTTCTGGAACTAGAATTCTGTTGGCTTCAGACATAAACTTTCATATGTAAAAGCTGAGCTGTGTATTTTTACGAGACCAAAGACACATAAACGTCGTGCAGCGTCAGGAACACCCTGCAGTTCAGCATGAGGTTCACTGACCTTGGCTGGTTCTGTGATGATGCCATTGTTTACATTCTGACCCCAGACCTCCAACATTCCCTGAATTGTTGGGAACTGGGGAGCAGAGACCAGCATGAAGTTCAAACTCCCTCTCCTACTGTCCACACAGCCACCACCAGCCTTTTGACTGGGACATGCTGGGGATTTTGTGTGGGAACCCCAGGGGCAGGGGTGGTAGGAGAACAAACTGGTGACCTTGGTGAGGGCAGAGTCTCACCCTCCCACGTGCAGCCAGGAGTCTGGGTCCTGGAGGCTCAGGGGAGGATGTGTCCGCAGGGCAGACTGCAGGGCTGATGAGTCTTGCCATAGCTTTCCACTGTGGACTGCCCGAGATGGTCAGTGCACGCTCCTCTACTGGGATGAAAATGCAGGGTGCAGGAAGCACGGGCCTTGGGAGCCAGGAACACACCTCTATCCTGGTTGTGGGTGTGCCCCACTGCCCACTTTGGGTGGAGGCTGAAGTGCATGGTCAGGAGACCTCAGCGAAAACACAACGGGTCTGAGCAGCCAGCTGGGAAAGGGAGGACGGGCCACGGGGGAGAATTGGGGTGCAGCAAACACCCCGGAAGGAGGTGGGGCAAGAGGGAGCTTGTCTAGGCCCCTGTGTCTTTACAAATGGGAGAAGCACCTCAGGTTGGAGCCAGACAGGAGGCCCACCTGTGCTCGGCAGGGCAGGGCAGGCAGGTGGGGCCCTGGAGGTGGAGGGGGCGGCTGGGGCCAGCCTCACAGGGAGTGTGACCCTCACAGGGTCAGAGTGAGAAATTCTTCCTGCCTCAGTCATCCTACTGCATTTATGGGACTGTGAATGGGGGGCATCCCCCCCAGGGGATTCGGGGCCGGGGAGGCATCTGTGGGCTGCCACATAGCAAAGCTGACAGCCCAAACAAGGAGACGCCCAGCATCTGGAAAAGGGAAGCCCCAACCGGGCAGCTTCACACCCCGCCATGGTGTCTGGCCGAGAAGCCAGCCCAGAAGCCCACCCTCAGCTCAGGCGGGGGCTGCGCTGCTGTCCTCCGGGGAGAACGGGTCGGCCTGGAGGAGGGCTGCACCCCTGGGCACTGTCGCTCCAAGGCCATGGGGCACGGGGGTGGGAGCCTGGTCTCAGGGTTGGGCTGGGGCCTGGTGAGGACCTGGCGCCTCAGAACAGGCCTGCTGCCCGTCCAGGGCAAGGCCGAGCAGGAGGACACCCCCAGATGCAGGGTCCGCGGCCCCACCCTGCCCAGTTCCCTGCACTCTGTGCGCCTCATGTCCCCAGTGCCTTAGCATCACAGATACTTTATTGAGAAGAATTTTTTTCCTTTGTGACTTCAAACAAGGGATTTTTAAGATGTTGAAACCAAACACCACGTTCACGAGAAGCCTGTTTTCCCCCACCCTGCCGGCTCCTGTTCCAGCCACGTTTTATGCATCATCACTGTCACTTTCCCAAAGCATCACTGCCAGAGCCTGACCGGAACACAAGTGTCTGACCCCCACTTTCTCTGTCCCCTGTTTGCTCACCACTTCTTGTTAATCCGGTGTTTGCTTCTTCCTGTTACAGCTCATGCTCTCCATCCCGGGCTGGTGCTGCGGGCAACTTGGTGACGTTATTAAAGACCTCATTTCAAAGTGTGCGTGAGAGGCGCTGGCCCCGGTGCCCCGCATGGCCAAGGGGTGGCTGGTGCTGCGGGGCCCGCCCCCAGGAGGTCAGTGGCCACGCTGCCTCTGCCCCAGCCAGTCTTACCCCCTCGCCCCACGGCTCTGGTGACCCCTTGGGATGGCGGCCCCCGGCCTGCCTCCTCCTGGGGCCTCTGCCTCAGCTGAGGTTTGAGGCCGTGAGGGTTTGCGGTGCCCCTGGGGTGAGGAGAGGTCAGGGTGACCAGACTCAGGCAGCAGGAAGGGGCCTTCTGGGACCCAATCCGGAGACTGGTTCTCAGTCACCAGCCAAAGTCCCCTGGAGTTCTCTTGCCTGCTCCCACAGAGCTCTGGGCTTGGAATGGTGGCAGCCCCAGGAAGGGGACAGCCCCGGGCTCTGGAGATGCCCCTGCACTGGGTAGGGCGGGACACTGTGGAAATTCCAGCTCCTTGCTGGTAACAGGGCTCCTGTCTCCTTGCCCTCCTGGGTCTGTCCCTGAGCAGCGTCTAGTCAATTCCTCCACCGGCTTAACAAGAAACACTATTCCCATCCCAGGAAACCCTCAGGGCCCGGGAGCTCCCCAAGTTTCAGGAACCTGTTCTGGGTTCTGAGTTGGGTCCTCCCATTGGAGAGCAGGTCAGACAGTGAGGCTGCCCATCCCACATCCCACAGACCCTGAACCCCAGGTGACAGTGGGGTCCCACTTCCCACAGACCTCAGACCCCGGGTGACAGTGGGGTAGCCCATCCCACTTCCCATAGACCCTGAGGCCCTGGGTGGCAGTGGGGCCACCTGACCTACTTCCCACAGACTCTGAGACCCTCGGTGGTGACAGTAAGGCTGTCGGCTCCCCTCCCACAGTCCCTTGGCCTCCAGGCCGATGTCACATGCTCTGGGTAGCTGCTGGCATGTGCTGCCCCATACTTTAGTAAGTTTCTGTTGTTCGCTCACCTGGCCCCATGTTGGCTGATACTTGAGCCAGTGGTTGGGACACCCACAGATGGTCACCGGGTAGGGGTTCCCCAGCACTGGCTCCACGCTTGCCGTGTTCGCAATGGTCCTGTTTGGGAGTCTGGTCAGTATAAAATGGTCTTGCGTTGGGTTTGCTTTGAATTTCCCTATTAGTGAAATGTGCTGTCTTCATCTGTGTGTTGTGTATGTGCCTGCCCGTGCTGACTTTTGAGTGAGTTGTCTTTCTACCCCCGACCCACAGTTCTTTTTACTTTGTCAGTGTGAGTCCTTTGTCAACTATACGTGTTGCAGATATTTTCTCCTAGTTCGTGACTTTCCCTTTCACTCTGTCTCTTGTCTTTTAATGATTAATTTGGGTGTAGGAAATTTGTCAGCCTTTTTTTCCACAATTTTTCCCTTTTGTATCTGAACAAATCCTCCCCAGCCTTGAGCACAGAAAGATATTCTCCTGTAACTTTTACTTTCAAGCTTTGCTCTCCACATACAAGTCCTTCCATCTGGAAGCAATCTTTTTGTGTTTGGTTTAAGATAGGGATCCAATTTCGCGTTTTTTACATGCATAGCCGGTTCCCTGGCACCGTTCCTTGGCCTGCACATCGGCCCTGTCGTGCACGAGGTTTCCTCTGCGCACGGGGCTGCCACTGGGCTCTCTGTCCTGCTCCCTCGGCCAGTGTCAGGCCACCAAGTCCTGATCCCTTAAGCTGATTGTTGGGCCTGACATCCTACAGGGCCAGCCTTCCTGCCTTGCTTCCCACCAACACTCACTCGCGTTTGTGGGGCACTACCCTATGTCGGGAAAGGTGTCTATGATGAACACTTCTGCCTTCTCGAAGCCTGCATTCAAGTGGGGCTGTGTGTACCTGGGGCAGAGAGGGACTTAGTGATGGAGGTGCTATGGGAAAAGCGAAACAGGAAGCATCAAGGGTGGTGCTGGGGGCTGTGGCAGGGAGATGCCTGAGAAGGTGGGTTTGCGCAAACTTGCAGGGAGTGAGGGAGTGCGCCATGGGAAGGGTGCTCCAGGCAGTGGGAACGGAGGGCGCAGAGGCCCCAAGGAGAGGCGGGGCTGGTGTGGCCGGTGAGGGCTGTGGGGTGGTCATAGGAGATGAGCTCAGAAGGGTCCCTTGTAGGCCACTGGGGGTACTGTGGGTTTTACGCTAGTGAGGTGGGAAGACAGGGAGAGCTTTGACTCCTCCCACACGTGATATGTTTCCTCTTCCCTATGGGTAAGGACGATCCTTACTTCTAACACCTCTTGCATGTTTTTTCAGTTTATGTAAATGAAATCCAATGTTTTCACACTATGGCCTGTGTGTGAATATATTACACTATACTCTGTTCTATCATTGGTAGCTATTTGAGTTGCTTCCACTTTATGACTATTATGAATACGCTACCATGGTTGGGTACACGAACGCAGGCATTTCTACTGGGGGGTCTGATTGCTGGGTCATAGGGTGTGTATGTGTTCAACTTTAGCTGATAATGTCAAACGATCTTTCTGAATCTTCACCTTCCACCAGAGATGGAGAGTTCTTTCGCTCCTCATCCTTGGCAACTGTTGATGCTATTAATTTAAATTTTAGCCATGTTGGTGTGTGTGGAGTGGTATCTCATCGTGGTTAATTTTCATTTCCCTGATAACTAAACATGCAGATCACTTTTTCATGTGTTTATTGGTCATTCATATCTTCTTCTGTAAAGTGTCTGTTTGTATTTTGCTCACTTGTTAAATTGATTTGCTTTTAAAAGTTGTCTTGAATTGCAATGTTTTCTATATAGTCTGGGTACAAGTCCTTTGTCAGATATGTGGATTGCAAATATTGTCTCCAGTCTGCCTTGGTTTTTCTTTTTTTTTTTTTTCCCCGACCAGACAATACCCAGGTTTTTCATTTTCTTAATAGAGCGTTTTGAAAAACACTCTAGAGCATTTTAATTTTGATGAAGTCTATTTTATTAACATCTTCTTTTTGTTTGGTGATTTGTGTGTCCTGCTAAGAAATCTTTGTGGACACCAGGGTTGCAAAGGTCTTTTATGTTTTCTTTAGTAGTTTTGACACAGGAAAGTGACTCCCAATGTTGGGAACCACTTGAAGTCCAAGTGGGTCCTTGGCTTTGCTCAAGAAAGACTTCAGGAGCAAGCCAACAAAATAAAGTGAAAGCGAGATTTATCCAGAAACTATATAAAGTTAGAAAGTCTACTCCACAGGTAGAACAGAGGCAAGTTCTCCCTGCAGAAAAGAACTGGCCCCTTTCAGAGGAGAACCAGCCCCCTGGTTCCTGTTGCCTTTTTTTAAGCAACAGGCTAAACAAGGGGAGGAATATTCATGGCAGGGTCCGTGTTTTCCTGGAATCAGGGTGACACCCTCTATTCCTCCACCATCTTGGTTCTAACCGGTTGGAACTTGCCCTGCCTCCATCCTGTTTTGATCAGGGCAATTAGAAACTTTGTTTCGAGACTTCCTGACTCAGTAAGGCAATGCTGCAGCAATGCTGTACCCAAAGCAGTACCTGCCAGTTCCCTGTCTCAGTTTCGTAGTTTTCACTTTTGCTTTTAGCTGTATGGTCCATTTTGACTTAATTTTTATGTATGGTATGAAGTGAGAGTTGATTGAGATTATCCTTTCCACACTGAATTACCTTGGCATCTTGTCCAGTTGGCCATTTATGTATCAGTCTATTTCTGGACTTTCTATTCTGTTCTATGAGCCACGTGTCTATCCTAACACCAGTACCACACTATTTGCAGCTTTATCATAAGTACTGAAATTGAATAGTGTAAATCTTCCAAATTTGTTATTTTTCACAATTGTTTGGCTATTCTAAGTCCTTTGCATCCCCATATAAATTTTATAATCAATTTTTACACAAACAAATGCCTGCTGGGATTTTGACAGGGATTGAGTTTAATCTATAGATGAATATGAAAGAACAGACATCTTAACAATATTGAGCCTTCTAGGCCATAAACATGGTATATCTTTCCATTTATTGAATTCTTCCTAATTTCTCTCAGCAATGTTTTGTGGTTTTCAGTGTACAGGACTTAGGCCCATTTTATTAAATTTATCCCTAAATATATCATGTTTCTGGATACTTTTGTAAATGTTCGTTTTGTTTGTTGCTTATTTTCATCTTCCAATTTTTGTTGCTGATATATAAAAATATAAGTAATTTTTGTATATTGATTTCATATTCTCTGACCTTGTTATGTTCACTTATTCATTTTAGTAGTTTTCTTAAATACATATTTTAGGATTGTCTATGAATACAATCATATTACCTGGAAATAAAGACAATGTACTTCTTTTCCAATCTGTATGTCTTTCATTTTGTTTCTTGCCTTATTGCAATGTCTAGACCAATCTCTGCCTATTTAATGGAAGTATTTGGTCCATTTTCATTTAATATAATTAGTGATAGTTGGGATTAAATCTTCCACCTTGTTGTTTGTCTCATCTATCCTTGTTCCTTCTTTCTTCTTTTCCATATTTTCCCTTTTGGGTATATTGAGTATGTTTAAGATTTTATTTTATCTCCTCTGTTGAGTCATCAGCTACCCCTCTGTCTTTAATGTTTTTTGTGTGTTCTGTGGGGTTCATAGTACAACTGGCTGACTTAATCAAGTCCACCGTTAAATGCTGTTATGCTACTTGACTTATAACGTAGGAATCTTTAATAGTACGCCTCTATTTTCTTCTTTATATCCTTTATGCTATGACTGTCACACAGCTACTTCTACACATATTATGATCCTCCACAATAAATTGTTCTTGTTTTTGCTTTAAACAGACAAATTCATTACAAGGACATTAAAGATGAGAAAAAAGGCTTTTATATTCACCACATATTTACTGTTTCCAGTGGTCTTCAGTGCTTTGAATAGACCCAATTGCTATCTGGGATCATTTTCCTTCAGCATAAAGATCATTCATCATTTATTGTATCGTGTGTCTGCTGATGACAAATTCTCTCAACTTTTGTTTGTCTGAAAGTGTCATAATTTTGTCATTTCATTTTTGAGGATTTTTGCTGAGTATTGTGGATTCTCAGTCAGCAGTTTTATTCCCCCCCAGCGCTTTTTAGGTGTTATTCTATTATGTTCTGCCTTCTGTGGTTTCGAGTGAGAAAGAATTCAGCAGCACTTACCATTATTTTTCTTGTATTGTTTCTTATCATTGTGGAGGTCTGCTCCGACTTTGTCTCCCAGCCCTGTGGAGCTCTGAAAGTTGTTCACATTATAGCACCCACTGATTGCTCTTTGCCTGGCCTCACAGAGTCTCACATACGTGCACCCTTGCACCCCCGCATCGCCCCTGGCCCGAGCCTCCCCCTGTGCCCCAGCCCCCTCCCCAGCTTCACCCCACATGCTCAGCCCCGTCTTGGTGGGCTCCTCTCTTCAGCCTCACGCTGACTGTGGCTTTCCCTATCCCTCCAGACTGCCTGGGCTTCTCTCCCCATGGGGCTCCCATGTCTTCCGTGCTGTGTCTCTGCCTTCACGTCATCCTGGCCAGCTGCTCTGTCTAGCTCCAGTGACATCTTTTTGTGGCTGGTTCTGCTCTCCCTCGACCACCACTGGCCCACTGGTACCCCATGACTTTTCACCTGTGGTATTTGTGGTCTTTCTCTGCTCCCTCCTCATCTGGGAACTCTCCTCATCCTGGTCCTCGTGACTGTCAGTTCCCAGCTGACTTGGCAGTGGCCCTTCTCTCCTAAATGTGCCTTGAAGTCCCCAGGCCAAGGGAGATGCTACCCAGGGCAGGTGGAGCGCCGGCCTGGGTTGGGGGGTGTGGGCAGAGGCAGGAGGGGTGGTCCTGAGGGTGGCAGGAGGCCATGGGTGGAAGGATGGCAGCTGGCATGGCCTGTGGGCCAGGGGAGGCTCCTGAAGGGAATGCTGGCCATGGAGGGTCTGGTGGCAGGTGCACATCTGTGCAGGCCCGAACTGGTGACAGCCTGAGTGGCCAAGGCAGCCCATGTCACCAGGGACAGCTTGCCCCACTGTGGCCCGCAGCTGCTCGGTGGCCAGGTGGGGATTCGGCCGCGGGTGCTGGCCCTGCCTGGGCTTCCGTGCCTTTCTTCTCACACTCGGGGCCTCTCCGCTATCCCTGTGCCCACCAGGCTTGTCACAGTTGTTTGGGGATGCTGGGGTTTCCCAGCCTAGACCCTGACTCTTCTGGGCACACAGATCTCGGCTGGCGCTCTGAGCTGTGGCCAGCCCCTGCTTCCCAGACACCCCCAGATCCACCTTCTCGTTCAGACCTCAGTGACCGCCTCCCCTCCTGGTGCTAACATTCGCTAAGCGCTGCTGTGCCGGGCTGGGTCTAGGCACCCTCAGGGCCCACTGTGCCCCACCCTGCCCTGTGTTGACAAAACTTCTCTCCATGGTTTTGGCCTCTGTCAGAGGAGGTTGCCCCAGATTCATGTTGTTGAGGACGGATTTGTGGCCGCTGTGCTCCTCTGGGCCCAGGCTGTGGCCCCAGCCTGGGAACCGCTGTGCCGGCAGCGTCCGGTGCCCCACACCCGGGGCAAGTCACACCCACCACATTCCCCCGACTCAACACTGGATCCAGTGGCGGCTTCTCTCTTTCTCTTCTTTTCTTCTGTTCACATCCTGACTCATCATCTGTTTATTAAACATGTGGATTTTTTGATTTGCAGTTTTTTGGGCTGTGTAGGCCTGACCGCACCAGCTGTTTACAATCTATCATCCAGCACAAACAGCTTCCACGCGGTTGTTATGCTGGCCTATGCCTGGGAAAGAGAATCTAGGTATCCAAATATTGGACTTTTGGCTTAATAAATGAGTGTATTCACATCCCCAGATTGACAGCAAATTTGCATATTCTCCTTGTTTGCTCTGCAGCTCAAGGTTGATACCATAGTCAATTTGTCATTCTAAGTAGGTGGCCCCTGGGAGACAGAACCAATTGCGGTTACCTCAGCATTAAATGGGAGGAGCCAGGCACAGGCTCCTGGAGTGATGCAGACCCTGGGCTCTGCTCCCGTCCAGCAGGGACTGGTGTCTCCAGGCCTCGGGGGCATTGCTCCACCCTTGATTTGTACAGCCTGGAAAGGCTCCTTTCCTGTTACTGTCCTCCTAGAGCACAATCTTTTCCCAGTAGACAAATGGGCAAAGGCCACAAGTGGATAGTTCAAAGCTATGAAAATCCAAATGGCTAATATACACATGGAAAAAAACTATCTCACTGGTAATCAAATAAATGCAAAGCAAAATGGTAAGGCCCTGGCATTCTGGCTTGCCTGACGGCAGTCCCCTACACAAACCAGGGTGTGGCCAGCAAGACTCGATGGCACCACTTTCCGGGAAGGAGGCTTCAGCATCCCGCAGAAAGTTCACACCTTTCGACCTGTTTGTTGCACCCTCTGTAAGTGATCCCAGAGAACGGGGGAGTGGCAAGCGTAATGCACAAACATGTTCTCACAGCACTGTTTATAATCAGGAAAAATAAGACACATTTAAGCAAATCCCTCAGTGCCTCACAGAATAGTTATAGCTGTTGGGAGAATGAATGACAGAGTGTACGTAGCATATGAACATCACGGGGAGGATGGGTCTGAAGATCACGGGAATGTCTGTGACAATGCCAAAGGAAAAGCATGATGGGAGAATCTGTCAGTGGTTTTCAGGGACAGGGGAGGGGAGGTTGACTGCCACGGGGGAGGAGGCTTCCAGATGTTGATGGGGTGGTGGTTAGTGCTGGACACACTGGTCAAAACTCACCAAACTACACTTAAGTTCTGTGCTTGTATTGTATATAAATTGTGTCTTCATAAAGTTGATTAAGATGCATGATGTAAAATTATATATACAGACCTTTCCCTCATATTAAAATATATAGGAAAAAAGGAATATGCTAAAATATCATTTATGGTTCTTTTGGGATATGGGATTTGGGGAGTTGGACAATTCCTTCTTCACACCTTGTTTTCCACAATAGGTATTGTAGTAGTATGCTGAATAGTGCCGCCCCAAAAGATATGTTCTCATCCTAGCCTCTGAATTTGAATGTGACTGTATTTAGGAAAAGGGTCTTTGCAGATATAATTAAAGATCTTAAGATGAGATCATCTGGGATTACTTGATTGGGCCTAAATCCAATGACAAGTGTCCTTGCAAGAGACAGAAGAGAAAAAGACACAGACATTGGAGAGGAGGCCATGTGAAGACAGAGCCAGAGATTGGAGTGATACAGCCACAAGCTGAGGAACAGTTGGAGCCACCGAAATCTGGAAGAGATGGGGAAGGATTCTCCTCCAGAGCCTCTGGCGGGAGGACGGTCTTGCTGACACCTTGATTTTGGACTTCCAGTCTCCAGAACTGAAAGAGAACAAATTTCTGATGTTTTAAGCCCCCCAGTTTATGGTCATTTGTTATGGCAGCCCCGGAAAAATAAGACGGGCCTATAAGACCTATAACCAAAAAACAAAATGTACAATTAAAAAAGAAAAAGGTAGGAAAACATACAAATAACCTACATCATGTTCCAGGGATAAGGGTGGGGTGATATGATGAGGCCATGGCCCAGCTGAGAGGGGCAGCCACCTTCCCCCCAGAGCCTTACCCTCCACTGGCCAGTGGGGGTCCCTCCTTTGGTTGTCTGCTTCTCTTTCTAACCTCTGCTGTCTCTTTCTCTCTCCTTCTCCTTTTATTTCTTTTGTCTTTCTTCTCTTAACTGATTATTATACAGAATATAATTTGAGTTTTAACAGCACATTAAAAGGATCATTCACCATGATCAAGTGGGATTTATCACTGGGATACAAGGATGGTTCAACAAATGCAAATCAATAAATATGATACACCACATTAATGGAAGGAAGGATAAAACCGTAGATGCATAAAAGGCATTTGACAAAACTTAACATCCTTGTATAATAAAAACTCTCAACAAATTAGGTATAGAAGGAATGTACCTCAACAGGCCATATATGACAATCCCATAGCTAATATCATACTCAATGGTGAAAAGTTGAAAACCATCAGGAACAAGACAAGGATGCCCACCTTCGCCACTTCTATTCAACATAGTACTGGAAGTCCTAGCCAGAGCATTAAGGCAAGAGAAAGAAATTAAAGGCATCCAAATCAGAAAAGAAGAAGTTAAATTATCTTTGTTCATAGTGATATGATCTTAAACATAAAGAACTATAAAGACTCCACCAAAAAACTGTTACAACTAATAAACAAATTCAGTAAAATTACAGGATACAAAATCAACATACAGAAATAAGTAACATTTCTACACACTAACAACAAGCTATCTGAAAAAGAAACAAGAAAACAATCCCATTTACAATAGCATCAAAAAAAAACCCGCAAAACACATAGGAATAAATTTAACCAAGGGGCTGAAGGACCTATACACTGAAAACCATAAAACACTGATGGAAGAAATTGAAGAAGGCACAAATAATTTGAAAGATATTCTGTGTTCACGAATTGGAAGAATTAATATTGTTAAAATGTCCATAATACCCAAAGCGGTCTGCAGATTCAATGCAATCCCTATCAAAATTCCAATGACATTTTTCACAGGAATAGAAAAAACTTTCATAAAATTCATATAGATCCACAAAAGACCTCAAATAGCCAAAGAAAACTTGAGCAAAAGGAATAAAGGTGGAGGCAGCACACTACCTGATTTGAAAATCTACAAAGCCATAGTAACGAGAACAGCACGGTACTAGCATAAAAACAGACACATAGACCAATGGTATAGAATGGAGAGCCCAGAGGTAAATCCATACATTTATGGTCAACTGATTTTCAACAAAGATGCCAAGAACACACAATGGGGAAAAGACAGTCTCTTGAATAAATGGCGCTGGGGAAACTGCATCTCCACGTGCAGAAGAATGAAATTAAAGCCTCATCTCACACCATATACAAAAATCAACTCAAAATGGATTAAATACTTAAATGTAAGACCTTAAACTGTAAAATTACTAGCAGAAAACCTAAGGGGAAAGCTCCAGGATGTTTGTCCAGGCAAAGAATTTTTGGATATGACCCAAAAGCTCAGCAACAAAAGCAAAAATAGACAAAAAGCTTCTTCACAGCAACAGAGCAAAGAGACACCTACAGAATGGGAGAATATATTTACAAACCATGTTTCTGATAAGGGGTTAATATCCAAAATACACAAGGAACTGAAACAACTAAATAGTAAGAAAACAAACAACCCAAATAGAAAATGGACAAAGGACCTCAATTGACACTTCTCAAAAGAAGATATACAAGTGGCCAATAGGTATGTGAAAACATGCTCAACATTACTGGTGGGAAATACAAATTAAAACTACAGTGAGATATCACCTCACACCTGTTAGAATGGCTATTATAAAAGTTTGAAAGATAACAAGTGTTGGCAGGGATGTGGAGAAAAGGGAACCCTTGTGTACTCTTGGTGAGAATGTAAATTAGTAGAGCCATTTTTGAAAACAATATGGAGGTTCCTCAAAAAATTAAAAATAGAACTACCGTATGAGCCAGCAATCCCACTACTGGGTATATGTATATTCACAGGATGTGAAATAAGTATGTGGAAGAGATACTGACACTCCTATGTTCATTGCAGCACTATCCACAATAGTCATGATGTGAAATCAATCTAAGTGCCCATCACCAGATGAATGGATAAAGAAAATGTGGTATATAAGCGATGGAATACATGCTGTTCCACCTTAAAAAAGAAGGAAATTCTGTCATTTGCAACAACATGAATGAACCTGGAGGACATTGTGTTAAGTGAAGCAAGCCAGGCACAAAGAGACATACCACATGATCTCACTTGCATGTGGAGTGTAAAAATGTTGAACTTACAGAAGCAGAGAGTACAACGGTGGTTACCAGGGGCTGGGGGTGCAGGGGTGGGGAGATGTGGTCGCAGGACACAAAATTTCAGTTAGATAGGAGGAATAAGTTCAGAAGGTCAATTGTACATTGTGGTGACTATAGTTAATAATAATATAATGTATACTTGAAAGTTGCTAAGAGAGTGGATTTTGGGGGTTCTCACCACAAAAAAGATAAGTATGTAAAGTAATACATATGTTAAGTAGTTTGATTTAGCTATTCCACAATAGCTGGTACGTGTATATATATGTATACATATATAAAACATCATTTGTGTACCATAAATATGCACAGTTTTTACTTGTCAATTAAAAATTCTTAAAAAATTAAACAAAAAATAAAAACACTGTTCTGAGGACAGGAAGCTTGCCTATGCCATTTCTCCATGTCTAGTGCATGGTGGTCCTCATGTGCAGCTGGTGCTCAATAAATGTCTGCTGAATGAATTAGGAAATAAAATTACAGTTTTAAATGTAAAATCATCTTACTGAGTCAAGTTTTATTAAAATTGCCCTTCCCCTCATCTACACATCTGACATGGCACTAAACTCTCGGCCACACCTGTCCTCCTGGGCCACGCCTGGCACCTCATCCTGACTGCAGCCCTCACCTCCGCACCAGTCTCCTTCCATTGGCCTCCAACCCCGCACCAAAAACTAACTGGCTTGAGTTACTGTTTTCTTCATGCCAGTGCCCTGCTCAAATACCTCTAACTGCTCCCACTCCCTGCGAGTTAAAGCCCAGCTCTTCGTCTTGGTAATCTGATCTCCACAGCCCATTCCCAAACTTCCCAACACCTTAGTTTTGGCCTCTCACCTACATGATCTGTTCCTCATTTCCAGAATGTGCCCCCTGCTCCCCACGAAGGCCTTGCTCTCCTCTTTTCTCTGATTGAAACAGCACCTGCCTGGGCCCCAACTAGCTCCTGTGAGTCTGTCCCAGCTCCCTCCCCAGCATCCACCATCCACCCCACACTGAAGCTGAGTTCTCAGAGCTGCTGCTTGAGTGGGTGGCCCTTCTCCCACCTCCTGCACCGTCTGTGGTTTAAGGAAGAAGAGACACTGGTGCCAGCCCCTCCTGGACACCCAGCGCCCTGGGAACCTGCGGAGCCCCTGGTGGCCCTCACCACTCCTCTTTCTGGGGATTGCCTCTCTTTTCGGATTTCCTTCTCCTCCGTCTCCTCCAGTCTCATTCAGCCCTGCTGTGCCTGGTAGGGGTACCCCACTGGGCCTGGCCAGCACAACCCAGGGCCACCCTGAGTGTGGCCCACCAGGAGCCTGGGGTTGTTCCCTGATCTGAGAAACTGAAGTGTGGATCCTGCCTGCCCCTGTGATGCCTACAGCTGGCCACCTGCCTGCTCTGCCTGAATTCTCCAAGCCCAGTAAACAGTAGCTCAGGTCAAATCTAGGAGCTCACTTACCTTGCCTCCCTCTCCCCCTACCCCTGCCATTAGCTCTGGGATGTGTGTGGTCCCAGCTCTCTGTCACCCCTGCACCCACTGACCCCTTGACCTCCTTGCCCTCAGACCCAGCTTTTCCCCACGGCCGTTTGCCCCCAGAACTGGAGCGCCCAACCCCCGCCCCGTGGCATTCCATCTCAGTGCCCACCGACTTCCCCAGAGCTCACCAGCAATGAGAGCACATCAGACATACATGACAACGCAGTCACACTGTGTAAACCGTTTCCCTGCAGTCACCCCATTTCATTCAGCTGTCTTGGCTTCTAGGTGGGGTGGCCTTTCCTGCGCTTGTTCATCTAGCACTCCCTGCCTGATGACCACACACATTCTCAGGCTGCTCTGGGCCCACCTGGCTTCAGTGGTTCCACTGATGCCCTGAGGCCAAACAGAAAGGCCCGTGATGCTCTGGGACAGGGGAGGGACATGGGGGAGGACCCTGGCCGTGGGTCTCCTGCCCCCACCCTGTCTCTTACTGTGTGACCTGAATTAAACCCCCTCTCCTCTCCAGACCCAGGTTTCCAGCCTGTGAAGGGACTGCAGTCCTCTCTCCCTCTCCTCCACGCTACTCTCACCTGGAGAGAGACTCCTGCATTCCTGGCCATGCCCCCCTTGGGTCTCAAGCCCAGGACAGTGGCCACACCCCACTCACAAAGGCATTGCAGAGGGTCTGGGCAAGCTGTGCGCAGGCCTGGGGTAGACGGGCTGGGGTAGGGTGGGGGCCATACTGTTTACTTAATTCCCTCCCTAGAGAGTCACCATGGTGATCCGGCACCAGCTGATGTTGCACTACCCTGCACAGGCCAGAGCTTTTATGTGCCTGGATAGAGCTGCTTAGAATGCTGAGATGTCCGGCCAACTCACTAGGGCAGTGCTGTCAGAGGATGCACAGACGATGGGAGCCAGATGCACCACACAGGTACTCTGGGATGGGTGGGCAGGCAGTGTTGACCGGCTCCTCACAGACACCGGTGGACAGTGATTGCTCTGTGGGTAGGCAGAAGCACCTGGAGCTGTTTCAGGGAAGTGGGCAGTAGTGTGTGGGGCATGGAGGGGCCAACCAAGAAGTCTGCCCTGAGCCTGTGCTGTCAACAGGATGAAGGGCCTGAGGGATGGTATCAGCTCAGATGCTAGCTGGGGGGCTGGGGTCCCTCCTGGCCTTGCTGGCCGTGCTTACCACATCCTCATGCGCATCATGGAGTCTTCTTGGCATCCTCATATTCCCTGTGGACTTTGGAGGGATCAAAGGAGATAATGTGTGTAAGTCTTGAAGAAAAGGAGAGTTTTTCTAGTGCTGACATTTCCGCAGGGCCAGCTCAGCGGGCGGGGCTGCTTGGGAAGGTACAGGTTTAAATAGTCAGTACAGCTCTCCCCGCACACATTTCCTCTTTGTCCTTTGCCTCTGTGAGTGGGTGTGGCCACCAAACAAGGGGCAGGGGCTCATGTGGGTCACAGTATGTAAAAATTTGACCTTAATTATAGGCAAGGTTCACTAGAAAGGTTGTCAAGCATTTTTGTTCAACCATCCTCTTTTATTTTGATGAAGACATAAATGTGAAAATGATGGAATCAGCAGCACAAATTACATTTTAAAAGTTAAATATGGCACATCTCTGATAATAGCTCAAATCAACAAGTGCCATGAATTATTGCAAGTAGCCCTTGGGTGTAGAAGCTGCCATCATGACCATTTTCCAGAGGGAAAGATGGCTGGGAAAGTTACAGCAGAAGTGTTCACTCATTCATCAGTTCATCCACGCATTTATTCAAGGAGCACACACCACCAGGCGCTGCTGTGGTCAGGGAATGTAGAAAAGTCCTGGCTGTCATGGTCTTCCGTTCTGTTCTGTTCTGGGGAACAAACAAACAGGTATGCAGATGAACAGACAATGCCCTTTCAGAGCGTGGTGAGCACTGTGGAGAACACAAAGCACAGAGAGGAGGCATTTGTGGAGGTGCCCCCTCCAGTAGCATCATCTGGGAAGGCTTCCTGGGGGAGGTGGTATGTGAGCAGTGGCTCAGTGCTGGGGACCCCACACAGAGGAGCCTCTCGTTAAAGGCACTGAGGAGGAACTGAGCTCAGCACAGGTACGGTCAGGGAGCCCAGACTGAAGTGGTGGTCAGATCAGGAGGCGAGAGGAGGCAGGTGGACGGGGTCTGGCGTAGGGGCGTGTTGACTTCCTGAGGGCTGTAGAGCATCTGTGCAAAGGAATGAAGCTCTGCCCAGACATTTATTGGACTTTTTCACTCTATCTTCTTTGTCTCTTTCATATTGTCCATCTTCTTCTGTCTCTATACTACATTCTAGAAGTTTCTTCTAATCTTCCTTCCAGTTCATTAACTTTTTTCTTTAGCTGTGTCCAATATGCTGTTAAACCCTCCATTGTGGGGGTATTTTTGGGGGGGAGGGGCTTCACTTCTTTTTCAGTTAATAAACTTTATTTTTTAGGACAATTTTAGGCTCACAGCAAAATTGAACCGAAGGTACACAGATTTCCCCTGCCCCCGCACATGCACAACCTTCTGCCATTATCAACATCCCTCACCAGGGTGGTACATTTGTTATAATCGGTGAACCTACGTTGACACATCATTATTACCCAAAGTCTATAGTTTACATTAGGGTTCACTCTTGGTATGGTACATTCTGAGTTTTGACAAATGTGTGATGGTGTGTATCCACCATTATAGTATCGTACAGAATAGTTTCACTTCCCTAAAAATCCTCTGTGCTCCGCCTGTTCATCCCTCCCTGCCCCTGACCCCTGAAACCACTGCTCTTTTACTGTCTCCATAGTTTTGCCTTATCCAGAATGTTGTATTGTTGGAATCATAGAGCATGTAGCCTTTCCAGATCAGCTTCTATCACTTGGTATTATGCATCTAAGTTTCCTCCACGTCTTTCATGGCTTGATGGCTCGTTCTTTTTAGTGCTGAATAATATTTCATGGTCTGGATGCACCACTTACCTCCTGAAGTACATCTTGGTTGCTCCCAAGTTTTGGCAATTATGAGTAAAGCTCCTGTAAACATCCATGTACAGTTTTTTGTGTGTACATATGTTTTTAATTCATTTGCATAAATACCAAAGAGAGTGATTGCTGGATCATAGGGTAAGAGTATCTTCAGTTTTGTGAGGAAGTGCCAGACTGTCTTCCAATGTTGCTACACCATTTTCCATTCCCAATGACAATGAAGAGAGCTCCTGTTGCTCCACATCCTCGCCAGCATTTGCTGTTCTCAGTGTTTTTGATTTGGGGCATTGTGATAGACGTGTAGTTGTATCTCACTGTTGTTTTAATTTGCAATTCCGTAATGACATATCATGTTGAACATCTTTTCATATGCTTGCTTGCCATCTGCGTATCTTCTTTGGTGAGGTGTCTGCTTAGGTCTTTTGCCCATTTTGAAATCCAGTTGTTAATTTGCTTAGTGTTGAGTTTTAACAATTCTTCATATATTTTGGATAACAGTTCTTTACCAGATGTATCTGTGGCTTGTCTTCTCATTTTCTTGAATGTGTCTTCACAAAGCAGAAATTTTTTATTTTAATGAGCCCAGCTTATCAATTATTTCTTTCATGGATTATGCCTTTGGTGTTGTATCTACAAAGTCATTGCCATATCCAAGGTCATCTAGGTTTTCCCTATGTTATCTTCTAGGAGTTTTATAGTTTTGCATTCTACACGTAGGTCTATGATCCATTTTGAGTTAATTTTTGTGAAGAGTGTAAGGTTTGTGCCGAAATTTAATTTTTGCACATATAATCTGTGTGTGTCTTTATATTTAAGTGGGTCTTTTGTAGACAACACTTAGTAGATATGAATTTTTTGATCTACCGACTTTTAATTGCTGTATTTAGACCATTGATGTTTAAGGTATTATTTATATAATCGAGTTAATATCTGCTATTAGTATATTTGTCACTGCTTTCTATTTTCTGCCCTTGTTCTTTGTTTCTAATTTTGTGTTACATTTTTTCTGCCTTCTATGGTTTTAATTGAGCATTTTGTATTATTTCATTTTCTCTCCATTCTTAGCATATCAATTATACTTCTTTTTAAACTTTTTTTAGTGGTTGCCCTTGAGTTTGCAATATACCTTGTACAGCTAATCTATAAGTCTACTTTTAAATAACACTGTGCAGCTGCATGGGCAGTGCAAGTACCTTACAATAACAAAATATTTCTAGCTCTTAACCTCCTATTCCTTTGTATCACGGCTATCATTTCCTTTTCTTTGTACATGAGCATGTATATATGATGCATACACCACCAAATACACTGTTGCTATTATTATTTTAAACAAACTGTTATCTGTTAGATCAATTAAGAAAGAGGAAGATAAAAGTTTTATTTTACCTTCATTCACTGGTTTTCCAATGCTCTCCCTTTCTTTATGGAGACCTGAGTTTCTGACCTATATAATTTTCCTTCTCTCTAAAGAACTTCTTTTAATACTTCTTGCAAAGAAGGTCTACTGGCAACCAATTGTCTCAATTTTTGTTTGTCTGAGAAAGTCTTTATTTCTCCTTCAATTTTGAAGGACAATTTCACGGGGGACTGAATTCTAGGTTGGTGGTGGCTTTCTCACCATTTTAAATATTTCACTCCCCTGTCTCCTGGCCTCTGAGGAGAAACCAGATGTAATTCTTATCCCTGCTCCTCTGTAGGGAAGGTGGTTGTTTTTCCCTCTGGCTTTTTCAAGATTTTATTTCTTTATTTTTAATTTTTCTGAAGTTTGAATATGAAATACCTAGGTATGGTATTTTGGGTTATTTTTGTTTGTTTGTTATTCTTGGCATTTATCCTGCTTGGTCTTTTCAGTCCCACACTGTGGCTTCTATGTGCTGAGCACTGGTTCTGAGGGTGAGAATAGTTCCCTCCCAGATCATCACCAGCCCTGCCTTTCTGCAGCATTTACCTGATGCCCAGACAGCCTCAGTATCCTTGCACCAAAGCCACGCACAGCCCACGAGGCGGCGGGAGGCTGAGCACACACCATCCTGCTGCCCCAGGCCGGCATCCCAGGTCTGTCTGCTCCTGCTGTTGGGCGCTGGGTGGGAGGCATGTCGGGCAGGCTGAGCAGGTTCATGACAGTCCACACATGGGCTTGCTTTACTGGGTACCCTAAACCCTCTGCAAACATCCCTGCCCTTCTTCTCCCTGCTGATGCTGCAGATGAGCCCAGGGTGCTGAAGGATGCAGCTGCAGCTGGATGCCTCTGCTGCCGTATGCATGGGCCGCAACCTCCTGTTAGCCCAACGAGGGTCCCCAGGGAACCTTGGTGACCTCAGTAGTTGTAGTGAAGCCAGAGAACCTGGGGTGCACGGTGTCTGGCTCTGTCTGTCTTCCCTGACCCCCCTTTCCATGCCTTTCTCCCACCTGGTAGGCATGTCTCTGCTGGCCTCACTGCTCACCCCAGTCAGACCAGCCATTGGAATTCCCCCCACCCACTGTGCCACTTTGTCTCTGTTCTCACCTCCCTCCCCATGGCATGTTGCTGCCTGAACAAAGCCCACAGGGGCTGGTGCTTGATAACATGCTGGTGCCCTCCCCATCCAGATACTTGCATTTAATAGGAAATATTAGCAACACAATCTAAGCCAAAGGAATGAATCTCTAATGGTGAAATAGTGGCAGAAGAGAGGGGAGATTTCTGAAAGGAGAGGCTTTCATCCCTCCTCCTCCCTCCTCGCTCTGGAGCTGAGGCCAGCAGCTCCTGCATGGTCCTGCCTGGACGGTGGCTTGCACCAGGGTGGAGGGTGGAGGGTGGCTAGTCCAGGGCCTGAAAGCACAAACAGGTCTAGTGAGGTCCCTTTCCAGCTCTGCAGGGCTGGGCACATGTGTGACGGGGTAGGCACCAGAGCTTGGCTCATTTCCTCCATGGTCACTTTTTTAGTGTACATGATTTATTTGTGATAATAGTTTGCATAACTCCCAATGTGGTGACACAGCACGTAGACTGAGTGAAATACAGACAGAACAGATTGTTTTAAAAGAGGAAGAGGTCTGTAGAGCAGGCAGGGCTGACAGTGACATAACTGAGCCCCCAGGCTGAGCCTGAGCCTCCTGGCTGCAGGCCCCTGAGCACTGGGTGGGGTGGGAGGGCGGGGATGGTGCTGGGCCCTGGGCCTTCCCCCAGGGAAAAGACCTCACAGCCACCTAGTAGGAGAGGGGACGCGTCATTCCCCCCTAGCTCGGGGTGTGCTGAGCTGCACACAGTGCCCCCTGGGCCTGAGATGGCTGGCTCTGCCCCTGCCCCAGCTCTCTCCCCCTTGGGTCTGGGGTTTTGGCTGTGATGTCGTCCTGCTTGCCTGGAGTCCAGAGGGGCGAGGGGCTCTTGTTTGCCCAGAATTCCTGTGGCAGCCGGGTCTCAGTGCTTGCTGCGATGCCTGGCCCTCTGTGAGACTCGGCACCCAGGGGTCAGAGACCAGAACCTCCCACACGTGGCGTGTCCCCAGCACTTGAGGCTTGTTTGGTGAATTGACAAATGAAGTTTGGAAAGAAGACAGGTTCGCTAGGAACCCCTGAGAGATGAAGGGAGGGTTTTCATTATAACTCTTCTCCGTGGGGGGAGCAGTTTTCTTCTGGGGCCCAGCATGTGGCCCTCGCCCAGTCCGTTGAGCCTCCCCTTGAGGCAGGTCTGTGGATTCTGGATGCCCAGGTCCACGGCCATGAACTCAGGCTCTGTGAACGCCTCGGATCCTACTTGAAGCTTTTTGGAAGCTGGGGGTTAATATGTCTTAGCAAACGGGGTCTTCCTGTCACTAAGAGAAGAGGTGGCAAGGTGTCTCTGGGGAGGAAACCCGCTTGGTTCTCTTCATTTGAATGATGTAAGTGCAGATGATTCAGAAACACTCGGGTTTCATTTCTTGACGTGGGCACTGGAGGAGGAGAGGAGGGCGTTTGGCCCAAGTCGGCAGTGGGTAAAATGAGTAGGGGAGGTTTCCTGAGCCCATCTAGGTCTGTGCACAGCTAGCAGAGCAGGCATCGGTGGAGGCTGGGTTGCCTGGGGCTGGGGCTCCTTGATGGCATAAAGAAGTGATGTCCTTTCTGCTGTAAACAACAGTCAGGGCAGTTTTTCTAGCACTGCTTCTTTTAGCCCAGAACAGCACTGTGAGGTCAGCTTCAGAAACCCGGTTTCTGAGAGATGGGGACACACCCAAGGTCCCCTGGAGGCTTGTCGGGGAAACAGGGTCTTCAGGCCTGACGCCTGCCCCTTCCATGCCCTTCCTCCGGCCTTCCTCTCGAGGGCACAGCCTCCCTGTGCTGACGCTGCTCAAGCAGGCTAATGTGCGTGCATGTGCTCTGGCTGCAGGAGCTGAAAAGAAGCCACTGGAAGGGGCGACGTCTGGGCGTGAGCTTTGTACAGGGAGCCCCAACATTGCCCTTTGAGGGCTGCTCCCCGGCAGGTCCCAGGACCAGCAGCTTTGTGGTCTCCTCAGCCCCTAAAAGCCGTTTTCCTTTTGTGTCCCTCAGGGTCTTGTACAGCAGGCCCCGCCCAGGTGGGGTGGGCTTGGATACAGGGGTGAAACGGTGAAGACCTGTCCCAGAGGAAATGCAGAACTGGCCTCAGAGGGTGGGGACTCAGGAAGATGCGCCTCAGCTGAGACCCGGGCACCAGGAAGTGGCTGCAGAAACGGATGCTGGACACCGAGCAGGGAGGCCAATGCTACCCGCCTGCAAAACAGGCCTGGCAGCAGGCAGTGGCCTCCGCCTTACCCCTGCTGACAAAATACCATGCAGTGCAATTCGGGTGGAAATAGGTGCATCGAGAGCCCTGGCTGCCAGGGAGCCTGGTTCGTGGGCTTCTGCTCTGCAGCCTGCAGTTCAGGAAGGTTCTGCACAGTCCTTGGAGCCTGGCTGGTATTGAGGACCACCTGGTTCCCACCAAGCCTCCCTGCAGCTTGTCCTCTGGGATTGCAATGGACTGAATGTTTGTGTCCCCCTGGATTCGTATGTTGAAACCTAACCGCCAAGGTGGCGGTATCACAGGGTGGGGCCTTTGGGAGGTGACTAGGTCATGAGGGTGGAGCCTCGTGAATGGGGCTAGTGCCCTGATAAAAGAGGCCCGAGGAAGCTCCCTCTCTCCTACCACACTGAGGACACTGGGAGAAAGTGGCCATCTGCAAGCCAGGACGAGGGACCCCCAGCAGAACCCACCCACGCTGGCATCTGGATCTCAGACTGCCAACCTCCAGAACTGTGAGAAATAAATTTCTGTCGTTTATTAGCTACCCAGTCCATGGTATTTTCTTACAAAATCCCGCGCTAAGGCAGGGATCTTCCGTTCTCCCCCCTGGCCCTCCTGGGACAAGGTCTCAGCACGTGAGTGAGTGACTTCCAGCTTCATGGCACAGCTGGTGTCAGAGCCGCCTCTGGGGGTACCTGGTACACACGAGAACACACGAGAACCGGGGTGTATAAGCCGCAACACACAGCTGCACCCTGCCTGAGGGGCTGTGCCACAGGTGGGGCCCTGCCGCCTGCGCGCCATGGGTGCGTGTTTGGGGTGGCTGGGCAGGCTCTGGGGCCCGGGCTCTGGAGTTGGACGTGCAGGGTTGTGACCGTCAGGCCCTGCCCCTCATTGGGGGGAGGCTGAGGGTGCCGTGAGGGCCCCTGCTCCCTAGTCCTCCCGTTTCCCAAGCTGACGGCGACAAGCGTGCTGCTTCCTGGCAAAGCGCTAATGCAGCTGTGCAGCTCTGAAGCACCTTTACTCGCAGCCTTTACTCGCAGCTTTCGCCTCTTCTCAGACACCACCTCGCACATCTGTTTTCCCTACGGTGGCCGTAGATGAGGCCGCGGCTGTCCCAGCTCCCTCGTGGCAGCTCCCTCTCCTCCCTCTTGGAAGGCATCATATTTGTTATCATTATTTTTAAAGTTTTAAACAACAGTCTCCCAAGCACGCCACCAAGGCACAGCCGGCACCTGGTGCTGTGCTCGGCAGACACGCGGTGGAGGCAGCCTCAGCCCACCCCCGGGCCTGGTCGCCTGTGACTCATTATTTCATGTTGTCAGCATGGTGGAAGATGCTGGCTTTCCAGGAGGTCGACCCTGCTTTCAAGAGCCAACCTTTGGAGAAAACAGGTCACGGATCCCGGTTGTGGCCGTGAGGCCCTGATGCAGGGTGCAGGCTGCACAGGCCCGGCATCCCTCTCACAGCCTGCCTTTTGCTGGCTCAGCAGCCCCTGGGGCTTGAACTTGTCCAGAAAGTCCCCTTTTGCCTGCAAAAGCTGCTTGGTGGCTTTTAGCAGGGGTGGTGAGGCTCAGCCACTGAGCTCCCGTGTCCCCAGCTGTCTACTGCTGGTAAGCAGCAGGGAATCTGCACTCACTTGTTCCCCATGCCCACACTGCAGGCTGCTCCCTCTTCTGGGCACCGGCAGTGACAGTTAGGACAGGATTTGATGGCCCAACAGTGGGTGAGGGGACAGAGGGAAGTGGCATTCCATGCAAGGCCTGTTCTCCCCGTGGTTTTTCACATGCATTGGGGCTCAGAAAGGCTGGATGCATGCTGACCTTCTCCTTGGGACCTGGGTGTGCCCAGACTCCCCAAGGAAGGTGTGGGGAGGGTCATAGACTGTGTGCCTTAGGCCTCCTGGGCAAGTCACCGAGACTGTAGTGTCTGAATGAAAAATGACACTCTTGGTCTAGCCAGTTACATGAGATCAGGTAGAACATTTTTAAGTGGACATTGAATTTGACCTTTGGGTATTTCAATGAAAACAAAGACCCCTTCCATAATGCCAAAAACAGGATTCAGGCATTGAGCTTCCCCCATGGATGTCTCACAGAGCTGGGGTGCAGGCAGTCCAGGGCTCATGGTGCTCTCCCCTGGGGCATCACAGTGGAGTCCTGCAGAGAAGGGACCAAGCAGGGACTAGCAGAGCCTAAGCTCACGGCCTGAGTGTGATTCGACCCCTCACTGACCTGCCAGGGAACCTAGAGTGAGAGCACAGTGTGTCCCTCCAGGCCTCTCTTTTCCATCTGCAAAGTGGGCTCAGCAGGGGAGCCTACTTCACATAAGTGGGCCCTCCTTAGTCGTGGATGATGTGGAAATGTTGCCACAAAATTAATTGACTAAGACAGATTGCGACCCAATTAGGGACTAGTATCTTGAGCATACAAGAAATTCCCTCAACTTTGCTGCAAAAAGACAGGAACCCCAGTGGGAAAATGGGCAAAAGATGTAAATAGGCAATTTGCAGGAGAGTTTAAATGAAAATGACAGCGAGAGACCCGTCCACACCTGCAGACAGGTGTGTGGTGCCTGGTGTGACCCTGCAGGGGGAGTGAGAGCTGCCAGGACGGCGGCACCTGTCAGACAGGACTGATGCTCGCACGCCAGAGAGCGACAGCCTCCGTCCCTGTCGGATGGGGATCGGGACTAGATTCACTCTCTGCCCTGAAACAACAGACGAAACACACAAAACACGCTTTTCAAGACACGGCATCAGGCAGCAATCCCTGGAAGGCAGGAGGTAAGTGCGGTGGGCTGGAGGACTGCCCAGAGTGGGGAGGGGCTCGGAGGTGAGCCACCCTGGGTGGGGGCAGCACGGCCAGGCCGAGTGTGCAGCCGGGCGTCAGTCCAGCTTCCACCGCACATGGGGAGCACAGGAAAGAGTGCGAAACTGTAGAGGCAGCCCTGCTTCTGTCCAGCAAAACGTGTGTTCACAGCAGTGGGGGCGTTTTGAGAACGTGCTGGGCATCAGCCCCGTCAGATCAGTTGCCTTCCTGCAGGAAGAGAAGCCGGAGTGGCAGGAGGGATCCACGCGGTCGAGCAGAGAGGCCGAGGGCGACCGCCTCGATCCTGCCAGACCTTGGCCTCACGGCCAGGAGTCTCAGCACAGCCCTCAAGCCTCCGGGTGGCACGGGAGAGTGAGGATTCATGCCCCCACCTCAACTCCGCACACGACACCCAGGCCCCGGGGCTCCTGCCCAGCTGGAGACAAGACAGGAAGAACGCTCGTCCGGTGCCCAGGCAGCCACCATGAACCCGCCATGCAGATTAGTAACTGCGACTTCTCGTGTTTCTGTAAGGCTGGGACTTAGATGGTGATGCACAACGGAGCCAGAGCCAGTATTTAGATGGGGAATTGGGGGCAAGAAAAAGGGGGGTCTTGATGAGTGAGTGGCCGATGGTGCCTGTGAGAGAGGCACGAAGGACTTGGGGTGGGACTGGCTTGGGCTTGGTTGGTGTGGGGTGAGGAGAAGGGGACAGGCACGGCCCTCGTGTCTGAAGTTCTTATTTATGTAACTGGAAGACACTTAGGAGGGGCAGTTTTGAGGGGTCAGGGTGTCGGGGTGGGCTCAGTTTTGCGCCATCTTGAGCTCGAGGTATCTGTGGGGCCTCCAACTAGAGACATTTGTGTGCTGGAAGAGCTCTCTGGGGTCACTGCAAACCCTAAAGCTTGGGGAGGCCTCTGGTCTTGTCTGATGTTGTGGGTCCTACTGACTTCCACCGGGGCATGAATCCTCACTCCCCCCTGCCACACTGAGGCTCGTGGGCTTTGCTGAGACTCCTCAGCCACGACGCCAAGGGTCCAGCTTCTCTAGGCCCATGTGCAACCTTCCTGAGGCCCCAAACATCCCAGCCCAGTGGGGCCCTTGCTCCTTGACAACCTGACCCTCCTCGGACACCCCAACATGCAGAGAAGCTGTTGGCCCTTTTTGGAGTGAGATGTTGGACTCTTACCCTGCAAGGTCCCAGAAGACAAACGGATGCCTCCTGAGCTGGCCTGTGCTGAGGGGATTTATCTGGCAGCTGGGCATCCTTACGTGCGGTCCCAGAGTCAGCTCTAGGCAGGGGCGGGGAAAAGGCCTGGCTTCCCATGCCTGGCGGGGGCAGGCCCAACACCCAGCTCTGTGGCATTCCTGGAGAGCATCTGGGCACCACCTGAGGGGAAGCACTGCCTTGACCCACACGTCCCTGGTGGCAGCTTCGCTGTCTGCCCTGGGCTCCAGGAATCAGCATGGCACTCTGGGCCTTTCCTGTGCTGGGGGATAGTTTCAAGATGTGGAAACTCTCGTTGAGTGGCCACTGTATACCAGGATTGGTGAGGGTCACACAAGAGGAGACTCAGGAGCCACAGCTGGGGGAGAACTTCTGTTTGTCAGCCACCTTGAGGCTGATTTGGAGAGCTGGATGACCCCATGCGCCCGCCAGAGAGCTCGGTGCCAGGACCCAGTGACACCCTTGTGGGTGCACGCAGACTCACTGCCTGTGTGTAAGAGAGAAAATGACTGTGGCTGAGCACCTTGTGGAAGTTAGGGCCTGGCACAGAGTGTCTCAGATGGCCCAGAGAGCCGAGTCATGTGCCCCTAGAGACAGGCTTTGGACCACAGTGCTCACCAGGAAGCCAGCCAGAGAAGGTCAGATCACCAGAGACAGACGGGCAGAGTGTCAGGGTCTTGAAGTTGTTGATTGCCTTTGTTTTACATGAAGACATTGAGCTTCCATGGGAGGGCAAATGCCCTGGCCAAAGTCATCAGGCTGATGGTTGGGTGACATCAGAAAGCAGCAAAGCCCGTGTGGCCTGAGCAGGGTCCAGTCCGTTTGATGAGAGTGGCCCACCCAGGCAGGGAGAAGCTCCCCGAAAACTTCATGGGGGCAAGGCCGGGAGCCCTGCGGGGGGTGGGGGGGGTCTGCTCCTCCAGGTTGGGCCGGAATAGCCTGCAGCAGGGAGAGGCTCACAGAACGTGGGTTCCTTGCAGTTTGGCCCTGTCTGCAGACAGGAAATAATGAGACAGCTCAGGACAGGGCCAGGCTGGCCTCTGTATTTGGTGAAAGTTCTAGTTTCTATGACTTCTGTGAAGGAGCCGGGGCCTGAGGGAGGGTGAGTGGAGCAGAGGGACGTGCAGGCACTGTTTTGAGATGACACTGAAGACAGGAAAATCCTATTCATCTGAATCCTCTCTGATTCCACTCGAATGCACAATAATTTGGACAAAAGTGGATAGGAGGTTTTTTTTCCATTAGCCATGAGGACAGAGGGACAAATTTGCTATGCAAAATATGAGTGTTAAAACTTGTGTTGCTGACGTCAAAACTGGTGTAAGATCTGTTCTGAGCAGAGAAGTGCCAGCGCTCCAGCAAGGGAGTGCAGGTTCCGTGTTTCCTCACACAGGCCACGTGCTGCTGTTTGTCATTTGAGGTGGTGGAACTGGGTCTCTTCCAATGCAGCCCAGAATGGGGCCCCCCACTGTCGTAGCCCCGTGTCTCCCTGGTGTGCTTCCCGGGTGGTTATGTTTTGTCTTCAAGTCATGTCTGGGGCGTTGCTCGTTTTCCAAGATTACCCTTTTTTCTAACAAAATAGATCTGTTTCTGACAATGCCACTGTTGTGTTAGGGTTTCTCAGCACATTGACCAGCTCCGGCCAGGACAGCGAGTGACACTCCACCTCCACACAGCCACACACATTCATGGAGCAGAGGTTCAGTGGGCACTGGTCTCGCTTACCTAAAAATGCTGGCATTGGCATTGGCATCAGCCTCTTCCTCCTCCTCTGCATCCATTGCCCCAGCGAGACCTTTAAGGAACCAGCTGTTGCTCAGGCAGTCTTTTAGAAAATGTACATACATGTCTCACCCTCTCCATAGCATTCCAACATTGACAGTGGAAGTATTTCTGGTTCACCTATGTGCATATTGAGACTCAGAGATGTTAAGTAGCTTGCTCAAGGCCACACAGTTATGAGGTGGCAGAGCCAGGATTTGGACTAGGCCTTGCTCCAAATGCAGCCTTCAGCAGGATAAGAACAGTGGCCACAGCTTCCAAAAGTGCCTCCCCTCCCGGCACAAGCCCTGTTCACCAGGCAGGCTGAGCAGATGTGCAGGACGGCAGTCTCCTGAGGCCAGGGCAGGTCTCCTTACAAGAGTATGGGCAAAGGGCCCCAGGATCCAGGTGAATGATCTTCTGCCCATCCTGCTTCGGGGTCATCTGGCTGTGGCTGGTTTGAGATAAAAACACTTATTGGTAGAGAATCAAGACACAGGGAAGGTTAGTTCAGGGCAGGGATGTGGGTGTCTGCGGGTGAGGACTTTAGCCTGCCTGGGTATTATGTTTCCCTCTTGGCACACCTCTGTTTGTCGTCTGCGTCAGCTCACACTCCCTTTCCCGGGGCGTATTTCCTTCATAACAGGATGGCAGACACAGCCGCTGCTGTGAGGCTGTTCCAACTACTAAAAACACTGGCGAATGTTTTTACATGGCGAGATAAGCCTCGCCATGGCAGAAGTCCCTGAGACTGCAAAGGGTGCCCCCATCCCAGACTGTGGGGCTCTGAGAGTCGTGTCTCCTGTTCTCAGTTGCCCAGACACTGACAGGCAGTCATGCGGGAATGTCATCCCAAGCAGACTTGAGGTGGGGGCCTGGGGCCTGCACTTGAACCCACAGCCCCTGACGCTAAGATTTAACTCTTAAAAGCCTTTTCTAGCTCAAGATACTCCTTGATTTATTCATTATTGGTTGAAGAGCCAGTCTCAATTTTAATCTTACAAATGCTAGAATTTCTGAGCTCCCTTTATTTTCTCTCAATCCTGCAGCAAGCTCACCTGTTCTTGTCTGAGCTGATCTTTTTTCTTGAGGTACTTTATCAAATGCATCAAATGCAGTAGAAACAGCTAATTCACTCTAGTGATATTTTGCTTGGAAAGCTCTTCACCCAAAACCAGAATTGCATTGGGTATGTTTCCTGTTTTCTAAGTTATTGCAAGAGGCAGTTTTAGTGAATTTTTTTTACCATTACATAACACAAGTTGCCATTTCCTAGCTTTCTAAAACAGTTTCTTCACCACTATCAGCCAGTGCCATATATTTTAGGTTTTATTATGGCAGCGCCCTAATTTTAACACTAAATTCTTTATTAGTCAGCTATTGCTGCAATAATGCTGTGTAACAAGTGGCCCCACCAATCCCAGCGGTTAAGAAAAGAATGTTTGTTTCTCGCTCCTGTGTCTGTGTGTTGGCCATGGCATTTCTGCTCCAGGCAGCAGGTGCCACTCAGGTGTGCTGGCCATCTCATTTTGAGACCTAGGTGGAAGAGGCAGCAGCTCCCCCAGGCATTTTCCAGGCACGTACTACCCTGACACCTCTGCTGGGAACTGCCCCGCTGTACCTCTGCCACGTTCCAATGGTCACAGCAAGTCCCGTGGCCAAGCCATGGTACTGGGGCTGGGAGGGGAGGAGGATTGTGAGCACACAGCGCTATCTGCTGCAGGACTGGCTGAAGGATGAAGCATCCATCAACACTGTGCATTGCCCTGTCCCTCTGCTCCGGAAGCCCTTGGTTTTTCAGAGATGATGAGATGCAGTGGATGGGACTGAGTTCAGGACAGGCCTGTGACCCAGCAGGCTGCTCCTCCGTACCCCTAGAGTGGTAGCCCCAACATGAGGGTCACCCCTTCTGGGGCACCCAAGAGAATTGGTGCCTGTCTGGGAAGAGCCAGCTTGGTGAGAGACAGACAACACTTCCCAGGCCTTCATCCTCACTGTCTGGACGAGAGGAGGGAACCAAACCTGGCATTGTTCCCCTTCACTGAGCGCCGGCCATGGGCCCTACCTTGCACAGTGCACGCCTCGAGGGGTGATGGCTGGCACTGCCTGACAGGAGGACATGGGTGGGTGGGCGGGAGCGGAGGAGCAGACGAAGGTGGGGCTTGTGCACCCCAGCTCAAGGGAGCTGTATTTAGCCCCTCAAGACCAGAGGAGCATCCATCTGGCCGCCCCCAGTCCAATTGGCTGGGGATTCAATGAAGGCACAGTACACTGATCAGTGGAGTGGGCCTCCTCTTGAAGCCCTGCTTCTGCCCAGGGAGACCCACATGCTTGCCCCTTCTGGCGGCTTGGGAAAGACCATGGCAGGGCTGGACTCAGGCCTTGCTGGGGCTGGGGAGCCTCGGGGACCAGTCTATGGGGCTGAGAGCCCCCCAAGACATTCTGTGCCTGGCCCATGGTCCCTGTTCCTTTCCCACAGAAGAAAAAGGGAGGCAGTCTAGGGACAAAGGGTGGGAAGAGAGAAGGGACATTTGTCCATGGCCTGCTCTCTTCTCTGGCCTCTCATTTAGTCCTCACAGAAGCTTTCTGAGGTGGGACCCCTGGCTCCACTGGATGGATGACAATGCCGACACTTAGAGGTCAGAGTTAGCTCCAGGTCACAAGGTGCTGTGTGGACGGCCAGGGGCTCAAGCTCAGGGCTGGGTGAGCCCCGATGCCATGTCCCTGGCATGCTGCTCCTGAGGGGGCATGGGGTCTCTCTGTTCTGGTTCCCCTTCTTCCTGCAAACTGGGAAGCAGTGCCTGCAGGGAACCCCCATGCTCTGCCTCTGGCTTGCCCTCTCCTATCCCTGGGCTCGGCAGAGTCCCTCTGTCAGCCCCAGGGACAAGTGTCCTCCTTGGTAGGGTACACATGGTTGGCACTGGGGTGATAGGGCAGGACATGGTCACACAGCCATGTCCAGACCTGCAGGCAATGTGCTGCCTGGGCCTTGGACCTCCCATGCTCCAGCCTCTGCTGGGGGAGTGCTGGTCCTGGGGAGGTTTTAGCTTTGGGTCTTTTGATTTCTGCTCTGTCTGGTTTCCACCCTGTCCTCAGCCGCCTATCACAGCTCCTACTTCTCAAACCCTTCCTGGCGGCTTCTCTGATCTGATCAGAAAAGACCCCAGAGTGTGGCTGGGTGTTCACTTGTGGCTCCTCCATCACCCATGTGAGCATGCACATGGTGTGTGTTGGTGTGTTTCTCTATGGGTACAGAGTACATGTGTTGGTGTGTGTGTGCTGTGTGTGCACAGTACATGTATAACATATATCTGGTGTATATACAGGGTGTGTATAAGACGTATGTGGTGTGTGTACATATTATGTATGGTGTGTTTGCAAGATTGTGTGCATGTGTGTGCAGTATTGTGTGTGTGCTACATCATATGTGGGTGAATGTGCTATGGTATATGTGCACGCATACAGTAGTGTGCAGTATGTGTGTGTCTCTGTGTGTGCATACAGTATTGTTTATGTGTATGAGCTGCAGTGTGTATTTTGTCTGTGCATGTACACACAGTATTGTGTACAGTAAGTGAATATGTGTGTATATGCATGTAGTATGTGCATGTGTGTGTATGCATGTGTGCATGAATCTGTGCTCTGGAAAGAAAGATACCTGTGTGGCTGGACAACATTTTGCTAGTTTGGAAGTATCAAAAATCAGAGTATTCAATCACACAGAGGGGTCTTTGAGGAGATTAGATGCATGACTCAGGAGCCCCTCAGTCATCTCAGCAGAGGCCAAGAATAGAGATAAGATTATCTAGGAAAGAGCTGGGGAGGACCCTCTTGTGGAGTGGAGTGAATCCTTGTGACATACTCAGGAGACCAGCAAAGTTCTTGAGAACATTATATCAGCAGAAACACTGCCAACTTGGACTGAAAGGGATGGAGAAAGGATGAAATGAAAGATAAAAGAATACTGTCAGACCCCTCAAAACTCTATAGGAAGGAAACAGGTTGATAAAACTACTCAGCAGCAAACACACGCCACCTTTCATGAAGAAGGAAGAACGACTCCAAGGCTAGAGTCATAAACCCAGAGGGTGAATCTAGGAACCACAGAGGATTATTCTCAGGCCTTGAAGCCTAATGTTTGCTTGGCTGGATTTTGAAATTGCTTGGGACCAATGGCTCCTTTTTTCCTTTCATCTTCTCCCTTTTTGAATGAGAATGTCTATAACTGTCAGCATTGACAGTTATGCCTGTCCCAACATTGTGTTTTGGGAGAAGATAACTTGTTTCTTGAGTTTCACACGTTTACACATGGAGAGGAATGATGCATTAGGATGGATTATACCCGGAGTTTCACCCATCCCTAATTTATATTGTAAGATTTGGGACTTTTGAATTTGATTAGATTTAGATGAGATTTTTGGACTTTGACTTTATGTTGTAATAAGTCAGACTTTTACAGGTGTTAGTGTGGAGTGAATGTATTTTGCATGTGGGAGGCACGTGAATCTTCGGAGTCCAGAGGGCAGACTGTGGTCAGCAAAATCATGGCTCCCAAAGATATCCACACCCTAACTCCCAAAACCTGTGAATATGCTACCTATATGTCAAAAGGAGGTTGGCAGATGACCCTGCGATGGGGAGATTATCCTGGATATCCAGGTGGCCCAGTGCAGTCATGAGAGTCCTTATCAGGAGGCAGGACTTTCCGCGTCAGAGAAGAGGTGACAGTGGAAGCAAAGGTCGGAGAGAGGAGATTTTCTAGAGGTGGAGGGCGGGACCGTGAGGCACGGAGCACGGACAGCCTCTAGAAGCTGGAAAGACACGGAACTGAATTCTTCCCTAGAGCCTCCAGAAAGAAGGTGATTTTGCTGACACTGTGATTTTAGCCCAATGAAACCCGTTCTTTACTTCTGATTTCCAGAACAGTAAGATAAATTTGTGTTGTTTTAACCCATTAAATTTGTCGTAATCTTTTATAGCAGCAATAGAAAGTTAACATAGGGGCCATGGTGATGAGAGGAACCATGGAAGCAGCAGACCAGGACAGGAGGGCGTCCTGGGAGCCGCAGGAAGAACGTGCTTTCCGGGTGGCGCGGGCGCTGTGCTGGACGCTGCTCATCAGAGAGGATGAGGGCTGAGAATTGACGCCCAGATCCAGCTCTTGCGGGCAACCTCTGCAAGAGCATTTTTGGTGGAGCAGGAGAGATAAAGGCTTGGTTAGAGAAGGTTCGGGAACGACTAGGAGAGGAAGTGCAGACGGCAAGAGTGTCCTCCGAGGGGTCTTGGTAAGGACGGAGAGGGACGCAGCAGGAGTGGGCCAGCCGGAGGCTTTGGCCACGGGCGGGGAAACGCTGTGCCGGGAACACACGGAAATTCTTTTCTGATTGCTTCTATTTTCTCAGTGAAATGGGAAACAATGGTCTCTTTTTCACTGGCTAAATGTGCTGAGCAGGCTTGAGGGATGCATGAACTTCGGCAGGAAGCAATAGTGATACATCGCACATGCGGCTCTGATATTGTTTGGTTGGAGAAATAATATACCGCCCAACTAGTTTGTTTTAAATTAGACAAACACCCCGGAGCCTGCCTGCTGCTGGAGAGGGCTGTGTTTGGAGTGGGGCTCTCAGCGGTGCTGAGGTCAGCTCTGTTTGACATTCCTGATGTGTGAAGGGCGCGCTTAGAACAACAGCGCCAGCCGATGGGCGTGCAGCTCCCTGGAGCTGCTCCAGGGGCCCTGCCTGAGAAATGTTTCGGTCCTAGAAATTTCTCCCCAATTTTAAACATCTGTTGGTGCTTGTGGAAAATAGGGTTGGGATTGTTTTGCTCACAGCCCATGAAAACCGCCATTGCGCTGTTTGTAATGTGTGCTGACGGATGCTGCACGCGCTGGCAAGCGAGCAGCTGGGGCCTGACGGTGCCAACAGGGCCCACCTCCCGCTCAGTCTGCTCAGTTCAGCTCTCCTCAGAGACACGCCATGAGAGCCGAAGAACGTGCAGATCTGGGGACTCCCCGGTACCTCCATTCCTTCTGCCATGTCCTGAGGTGAGCTGTGCAGTGTCTGTTGTCTTGATATATTCAAACCCCTTGAGGCCAGATACCCTGCGCCTTCCTTTGTGGGTCCATCTGACCTTTAATGAGCCTTTAGGGTGGGCGTGTCACGTTCCTCTCCTGACTTCCCACAGCGCAAGTCAAAGCAAACTCTCCCACCCACCATGAGTCTCATTCCATCTCCAGTGGGCGAGACGTGACATAGAGTTTTGTTTTGTTTCATTTGTTTTGTTTTTTCAATCAAGCTGAGGCCAGCTTGGTGCCCCATTTCCCTCAGGATGGTGGAAATGTGACTCTCAGGCATTTGGGGTGCCCCTCCTGGTCTCAAGGGACCTTCTAGACCCCGGCCTCCCTCCTGCCAGCCTGCCCCGACGTGGCCTCCTTGTTCCTGCTCGCTGGTAGTCCCTCCCTCCCTAGGGCCAGAAGCTGGGACCAGGACTGCTCTTCCCTGGCCCCTTCCAGTCTCCTTTCTTCCAAGGCCCTGGCCCTGCCACTGCCTAGCTCCACCGACCCCATGTGTTGTCTGAGCTCTGCCACCTGCACCACGCTGTGAACAGCCTGGTTGCCGTGGTGTTGTCTGTCTCCTGGCTGGAGGCTTCCTTCAGGGATGGGGTCGGGTCTGTGTCTGTTTCTTGTGGACGTGTCTCAAGCCCGAGAATGATGTCCCACAAACAGTTAGATAAGAACCAGAACCCAGAGAGCAAGCCTAGCCCCCCGCTGTGACCACAGGCCTTCCAAAGAGGGGTCATTTCATGCCCACAGTGACCCTCTACAAATGGGCCACTTTAGGAATACAGAAACTAAAGTCTGAAAATGTCTTCATGGTCCTATGGCTGCTAACTGGTAGGACTGACCCGTGAATCAGGTCTCTTGATTTCAAAGCCTGTTTTCAATCACTGCGCAACAGTTCTTTGAATCTACAGAATATTCACACACACACACCCCTGTCCTGCCTGCCTGTCTGTCCACTTGTCCAGCCACCTTCCTCTCTCTGTACCTCCATCCATCTAAGATACCGTGAGGTAGCCGCACCGTGCACACCCACCACAGTCCCTGAGTGTCCTTGCACCTCCCGGCCCAAAGCCTTGTTCAGCCCCATACCTGCTGCAGCCCCGGCAGGTGCCCTACTCTATCATACCCCTCCTCGCTGGCCGGCTGCCTTCTGGGATCAGAGCTTCCCTCCCAAAGACCTTCACCCTGCTGCTTGTTTCCTGCCTAACAGTCGAACCCAAGCCACATAGCATGCACTGACTTGCACTGCCCCTTTGCACCCCACTGGAAGCAGCTGTCTACCTGTGGGGAGATGGGGTTACATTAGCTGCAGGGAGCGAGCCCCTCCCTTCTGTGTCCACTCCCGTGGTGGTGCTGAGGGGTGGTGGAGAAAGAGTCTCGAGGCTGGGACAGCAGCCTGCAGCCGCCCGGCTGTGTCTGGCACAGCCCTCTCTGAGGCTTTGGAGAAAACGGTTGTAGGCCATGGACCAATGTGGTGGTGCCTGGTGTGAGGAGCTTCTGAGGGTGTCCATGGGTAGGGGCTCCTTTGGATGGATTGAAAAGGCCACGTGCCGTTAGTGACACCTTTAGGTCCTAATAAACTCCTGAGTCAACCTCATTCCTGTGGGGGAGGCGTCTTCACTGTTCCGGTGTAGTAGCTGCCTCTTTGTGGAAAGAAAAACTAAAGTCATTTTGTTTGTTCTTAAGGCCCTTCAGGATTTAAGGTGGGTTTCCGGTTGGGGGAGCACCCTTCCTCCCAACTCCAGCCCGCTTTGATGAGGTCTCCGTAAAGCACATTTTCTCTGCGGGGCCTTCAGAGGATTGCCAAGGACATCCTGCCAGGGGTCCTTGGGGGGACATGGAGTCAGGGATGTCTTCAAATGCTAGATGCCAGGCTTGGGGCTGCCCTGGGCTGTGAGCTGGAGGGGCCGCTTCTGTGTGGCAGGTGGGTCGTGGGGTCTGACCTGGCGGTTGGCAGAGGCTTCCCTCTGAGGTTGTGGCTGGGGGCTGAGTCACACAGCCCCTGAAGGCCATTGGTGGCTGAGTGAAGGTTGCGGACAGGGTCAGTGGACAGCCATTGCTGGGTCTTGGTGGAAGGATGCTGAGGCCAAAGAATTTACAAGGCATTCTAATTGGAAAATGGAACAGGAGACCTAAGTGCTCTTCCTCTGTCCAGAGGGTGATGGGAGCCCTGTGGTAGAGACAGGGGCTGCCTTCTCCCTCACCCCAAGGGACCCAGGCCAGGGAAGAGCCCCCGCCCACCCCATGCTGGCACCTTGCAGCCTCAGGGAGGGGTCGAGCCCCCTCTGGGACAGACGCCAGGGTTAGTGGGGCTTGGTCAGAGGAGTGGCATGCCTTCCCGCTCTGAGAACATGACCCCCAACAGAAGAGGAGGTGAGACCGGCATGGTGCCGACTCCACAGAGACACAATGACATAAACCTCCCAACATCCATGACCAACCTTGATTAAACAGTCACACCAGGACCCAGTGGATTTATGAGAGACAGAACATTCCAGACCGAGTTCCCCCGCATCGGGCAGCCACCCCACCTCAGCCCCCACCTCAGCCCATGTATGTATGGGGTGAAGCAGCCGTGGGTGAAATGTGGGGTCCTGCCTGGGAGCCCAGGAGGGGGTCAGACACTCTGCACATGAGTCTTGGTCAGACCGAATTACTCAGAACTGGGCCCAAACCAGCTTTCCCCCAACCCTGCACAGCACTGGCTGCAGCATGGAGCCACCCCCCGGCCCTGGTCTGGGTGTATGGAGGTACCTCCTGGGAGGGGGGGCAGCGCTGGGACCACCATAGCAGGTCCCCGGGAGACACATGTGCACAGCCTGCTGTTTGCACTTGGTTCTCACATGCCCCCAGTGTCAGGCCCAGGGGCAATGAACCCTGGACAGCAGGACCTGCCCCATCCCCTTGGCTGAGAGCATGGTAGGAGAAGCTGCAAGGGCCACACCTTTAACACACGTGTGTTAAAATGCTTCAGAGAAAGAGCAGCCCAGGAATGCAGGGGCTGGATGGGATGTGAGTGTGTGGCTATGCTGGGGGATCCCTCCCAGGGCTGTGTTGGGGCGAGTAGGGGGCTAAGGCCAGAGGAAGAGCCTCTTATCCCAGGAGTGAGTGTGTGGGGGTGCTGTTTCTCATGCACTTTACTTCCATTTTAGCACATGGGAATGTCCTGAGATAAAAAGCTGTTATCTCCCCAAGAGAAGGAGCAAGTTTGCTGGTCACCTCCCTGCACCTCCCTGCCTCCCCCACCTGCCTGGAGACAAGGGGTCCTCTCCCCACCCTGTCCACCCCCCTCCACACAGTGGTGAATCTGAAGCCCCTGGTACCCAGGCCGGGGGTTCCACCATGTCCTGGCAGGTGGTGGCAGACACCCCCCACCCCCAGACACCCCTGTGTGTTATCAGCTCTGCCTGCTGGGGTGAGCCAAGGGCAAGGGGTGGGCTTGGTCTTTCCCTCACAGCCCCCACCCACCTGCCTATCCCTGGGTTCCCTGAACCCCTTCTCAGGCACCTGGAGAGGCTGGGGGGCCTGGCACTGTCCCTCTAGAGGGCAGGGAGTGTCTCTGTGTTGTCCCCAGTAGGCCAGTGCTCATGCACCAGGCAAGGCCACAAAGGCTGCAGGCCCAGTCATGCTTCCAACTGTCCGGGGCCGAATCACGGGGCCCAGGTCAGAGGGTGAAGATGTCCACAAGGCGGCTCTAGAACCTCACAAGGAAACTGACATCCACTTCTCCTTCCTTGCAGCATCTCCATCACCGTTCAGGAGCATGGACCCTCGAGAGCTGCACTGAGGAGCAAGGAAGGGCTGGGCGGGTAGCAGAAGAGGAGAGGGTTTCTGGGGCTGGGGTGGGACATTTGCAGTTGAGGGATGGTCAGGGCCAATCCAGAAAGACCAGGCAGGTTTGGGGAAGACCTGCCTCCTGGGACGGGCGTGGCAGGGACCCCAACCCCATCTTAGGCTGTGTCAGGGCAGCTGAGAAACTTGCCTGACTGGGGGTCGTGGAGCCCAGGAGTGGTTCGAGGGGCAGGAGAGGTCCTGGGTGGGCTGAGGCCCTGTGGGCCGGGAGGTATTTGTTTATGTGCCGTGGCCTGGAGGAGCCACTGCTGAGGCCGCATCCCACCTGGGCAGGGTGGGCACAGTCCTCTGGGACAAGGAACCTGAGCTGTGCTCTGGGTGGGAACTTGGGCAAGTCTGGATTCAGCTGGAGTTTCAGTTTGTTGTTCTTCGATGGAATTCAGGACTGTGGGCCAGTGCTGGCCACACCACCAGGAGGCCTGGCTCTGGCTGAGCAAGGCTGCCAGCTTGGCTCCCCTCACAGGGCAGGGCGTGGTGGGGGCTGGGATTGGCCCGAGGGCTGGCCTGAGCCTGGCTGCCCACCAGGGACCAGTGAGGAGCAAAGATGACCCTTCCTCCCCACACAGGGCAGAGGCTTCCAGGCTGACGAAAGCTTCAGGGACATCTCGGCTGGAGCCTCTCCTCCCTCTGGCAGCTGTCTGTCCTGGGGGTGCCCCCAGACCTCCCCCACTTCAGCCTCCCCCACCCTCCCAGCCTCCTCCCTCAGACCCCATGGTCTCAGCCCCTGGAGGAAACGACCCCAGTTAGCGGTTGTTCTTTGTGGACACACCCCCTGCTGGGGATGAGAGGTCCCCTTGGGACCTTGGTTTGGGGCAGGAAATGGGCTCTGTCCCATGTAACCTAAATAGTGTTTTGCTCTTTAGATTCCAGAGTCATATTTGAGGCCAGGCTTGCATCCCGCCTGCCCTTGGTGGCTCTGAGCTTCAGGGCCTGTTCTCTTGGGAACACCTCAGTGAGGGGCTGGGGTGCCCCTGACTTGGAGGCCCAGAGGAGGCTGGGCACCCGTTTCCCCATCACCCACTGAGCCAGGTCAGCAGAGGTGCTGGGCCCGACATGGGCCCTAGGGGAGAGAATGTACCTCCTCTGAATGGGGCAGGGAGGCAAACCCCCTCGGTGGGTGACCAGAGGGTGTCGTGAAGGCTGCTAGGCCGAGGAGGGTGTGGCTTTGGGCCTGGGCAGTGGACCCTGGTGTCCACACAGTCCCCATGGCTGCCCCGTGGAGGAGACTCTAGGGGGCCCTGGGAGGGGGCTGGCTTCCGGAAGTGTCCAGGTGGGAGGCGGGGGAGGAGCAAGGGGTGCCCTCACAGTCACTGTGGCCTCTGGGGGTGGAGGGCCCTTCCTGGCCTGTTTAACCCTCACAGTGCTGAGGTCAGGAGGGCTGGCCTCGCTGCGGGAAGGCGAAGGGCTTGTCCAGCCCCAGTCCCTGTTCCCATCCCACAGGGCCACAGAGTGTGGGGGTGTGGGCTCCAGCCCAGGAGGGCCCTGAGGCATGGGCAGAAAACCACCTGGAACAAGTCCCATATTGTTTTCCAGGGAAGGGGCGTACCCTTCTCAGACCTCACTGGCTAATTTGTGAGCCGGGAGACTTGCCCAGACACCCACGGACCATCCCGCCCACCGCCCATCCCGGACCGCTCCCGCTGCGAATTTCACAGGCATCTGGATCAAATAACCAGCTGATAGTGTGTATAAAATTAGAGATGGAACTCTCCAGAAGACAGAGGCCACCGCTACTTGTTCCAATACGGTGCACGTGGGCAGCGGGGTACAGCTCACTGGGGTTCACGGCGAGAAGGGACCAATGAGGCTATGCACGCTGGAGGCTGGAGGCTGAGTCAGAGGGAAGAGAAGGGAGCCTGGCCTGGAGGGGCTGGGGGGGGACCCTGAAACCAAGGAGGAAGGGGTTGGAGTGACCTGAAAGCCTGTCTTGCTGGCAGGGTGTGGTGAGTGTGCCACCTGGGGAGGTGCTATGGGGGGGCGGGGGGCAGGTACACACTTCCACCAGCCCCCCGCTTAGCCCCTCACCTAAAGTTCCAAGCTAGGCCCAGCCATAGTCTCTACCAGGCGGACCGTGGCTCCTTGGGGCAGGCAGCCTCCCCCAAGCCATGTGTCCACAGCCCCTCCGGGCAGCTGGACATGGGGTCTGCATGCTTGGACAGCCACCCAGACCTTAGTGGCCTCCCTGCCCCCCAAGCCCAGCCAGGGGTGAACCTCAAGGGCACCAGGCCCCGCGGGCTACCCCCCAGGGCTCTGAGTTCTCCATGAGGACTAGTGTCCCTGGAAGGCAACACTCAGGGGCTCCGGCTCTTAGGGGATGTTCTTCTCCAGGCCTCATTGTTTCCAGACGTGTGCCTTGGACATCTGCACAGACATCTTTCTGTAGGGCTGGGGTCTCAGGGTATGTGCGTTTAAATTTCTGATAGAGACTCCAAATCACCTTTCAAAAGGCTGTTTCCATTCACAGCCCTTCATACAATGTCATTACACCCCTTTCTTCACCTAAGCAACATTGGATTTTGTTGTAAAATATTTTTCAATTTCTTATTTCTATGATTAATAGGGAAGTTGGATATCTTGTCATATTCATTAACTCATTTTAATATTTTTTCTGCTCTTACCCTTTACCACTTGTCTATTGGGTTGTTCACTTATTTCTTATTGATTTGTGGGAGTTCTTTATATATGATGAATATTGGTACTTTGTGTTTACATTGCTGCCTAATAGTTAACTTTCTAATGGTGTTTTTTTATCATATAGAAGTTTTTAAATCTTACATAGTCAAATTTGTCAATTGTTTCCTTTAAGGCTTTGGATTTTGCATTTTGCCTGTCTTCCTGAGAGTGTATGAATATGCTCTTGTATTTTCTTCCAATGTTTTTATAATTATGCTTTTTGCCTTTAATCTAAGTTTATTTTGGGGCATGGGGTGAGACAGAATGGAACCATTTTTCCACATTAAATGTTAGATATCTCGAGTGCTGGAGGACACAAATTATAGCTTAGGGGCCTGGAGCATGACTCTGGACTCGGGCTTCCTGGGGTGGAAGCCACACCCTGCCTCTAGCAGCTGGTGAGCTGGGCGATTGCTGAGCCTCTCTGAGCCTCAGTTTCCTCTTCTCCAACGGTGGTTGTGTGGAGTAGAAGAGCACCGTGAACCACTCAGCCCCAGCGAGTGCAGCACCAGGGGGTCTAATAGAGCCTGACCCAGGCCCTGGGGGGCCACCACCTCCAAGCAATTCCCTCAGCCCTAGGGGTCCCCTGCCTCTGCTTGCCTCTTCTAGAAGAGAGGAGGGTGGGGATAGGGCTGGGAGGGGAAAAAAACTTGTTTCTAAAGGCTCCAGGTACCCTGGCCAAAGTGAGACCAACACCTATTCTCAGCCCCTATTCCCCTGTCCCATCCTGGTGGCCTCAGAACACAGACAAAGCCCCAGGGTGCCGAAGTCTCAAGTGTGGTCATGCCCTGCCAGACTTGACAAGCCCAGAGGAGGACCGTAAGGCTAGAGACGAAAACCACACTTCTGCCAAGGAGAGGGCGCTGGGTGTGGGGCAGAGATGGCCAGCCCAGGGTCTCAGGTCCTCACCTTGAAAAGCAGGTGACAGTGCCCCTCCCCACTCCAGGGGCAGGTAGCACCTGCACACGCTGAGAAGGTGGAAACGTGTCCACCTTCCTCAGAGGCCTGCATGGTGAGGGGCATAGTGAAGCAGCTGTGAGCCCCCTGGCTCTGAGGGACACCCTCTTGACAAGAGGCCCCTTGTGGTCTGGCCTGACCCTGGCTCTGTGGCCCTTCCTTCTCCCTGCCCTGGCTCCTCGCCCAGATCTACTGGGGCTGCCTCTGGCTGCCCCTGCAGCCCCAAACCTAGCAGAGCCTTCAGGAGGTCCCGTGAGCCCCTGGCCCCGACCTCTCTCCCTCTGTCGGCCCCTCTCCAGCTGCCCTGGCTGCTCTTTCACTCGCCGGAGCCCCTCTGCAGCCTGGCACTTGCAGGGGCAGCCTGGTGCCTCGGACCGCACAGCTGGTAAATAAGTGGCTGTTAATTTGAATCGAGTGAGTGAGGGACAAGTTAAGAAAAGTGGGAGATGTCGTGGGGTTGGCTGAGGGTGTGGGTGCTGCAGAGTGCGCGAGTGCTGGGACGGGCCCCGACGCATTTTCTACAGGTCATCCCCGTCAGCCTCGGCCCAAACCACCCATGCCCGGGCCCTGGCCCTGTCTGAAAGAGGAGAGGAGTGTCTGTCCTCAAGAGACCCTCACCTTGAGGACAGCACCTGGGCCCCCACAGCCACCCCCACGTGATTCAAGCAGTGGTGCCTCCAGTAGCTGAACCCTTCCTCTGTGGGCACTGCCTCCGGAATTTAAAGAAACAGTGTGCTGTTTCTCTAAATGGGTTTGTTAATTCTGCAGAAGGAGGTAACTATTGTTTCCTCTTTTTCTAAACGAGTGGCATGGAGCCTGACTCATGTTTCCAACTTTATTAATTTTTGCAAGACTCTGGAGGCTGAGCTGGGCCTCCCCAGCTGCTCCATGGCGATCAATATTGCTGAGCTGAGCACAGTTGCAACATTTTCCTGTAAAACGGACTGAAACAGAAGTTGATGTCTTCCTCATATAAGAAATACATAAATCGGTTAAAAATAGTTCTCAGAGCGGATGTGATGATGTCGCGGCTGTCACAGGAAACACATGAATCAGACTCATCCTTGGTTACGGGAAAGTGGAGACAGTCGATGGTCTCTGGCCCCTCCTGGGTGGCTTGGGGGAGGCGGGGTCCCCCTGCCTTTACCCTGCCAGCAAAGGCTGCCCAGGAAGGACAACTAAAACCAGGCTAGCTTTGCTTCTGGGTACATTCCTAGTTGCTGGGGGGTTATTTCTTGAATTCAGACCTTCTTACCAACCAGAGGAGGTGGCTAAAAGGGATACCAGTGATGCGTGGGCCTCTACCAGTTGGCCCAGCTCAGGGTCGATTGCTGGGGGCACAGTTTGCCCGTGGGCCAGTCGTTCACCCATTGCCTTTATCCGGGTGGGGAAGTCGTGGGTGCCACCCAGAGAGTTTGGGTACAGCATGGCCTCTGTTTCACTTATGAAGTACCAAGACCTATGTGGTCACTGGGCATTGAAACAGAAACTTCACACCCACCCTGTGCGGTCACTGGAGACCCAGGGCGTGAGCTGCTGTGGCCATCACTGACTCAGCAGAGCGGGTGCTGAGGCCACTGCGACCCTTGGGGGCTGGGATGTGGCTGAGAGCCTCTTGGTGTCCTTCAGTCACCACAGGGAAGGGGACTTGGCTCCAGAGGCTTCATCAGGCCAGGGGAGAAGTGGGCTAGAGGATGGTGGACCAGCGACCCCAAGAGACTGTCAGCACACACATTTTCATCAAGCCCGAGGACCCTTAGTGCTACCTGACCTCAGGTTTCTATTTCTAGGGTGGAGGGCAGGGAAGAGCCCGGGGTGGGTTAGGGCAGCCCAAGACCAGCCAGTCAGCTGTAGAGCCAGGAGGTAAAGTCAGCTTTGAATATGAAGCTCAAGAAAATCTCAGCTCAGAATCAACCACAGGGTTCAGAACATGAGGTCCCTAAGAAGACACGTAAAACCAGGCCAGCGACTGCTGAGGAAGCCCTGTTCTCTGGGCTGGGGCCCTCCCTGCAGAGTTTATGCTGGGCTGGACCTCCTCCCTGCCCATCAGCCTATCTTGGCTGGGTGGGGTGCTCCAGGTGAGCAGAAGGGACTGAGCTGGACAGGAGGCTTGCTTGGGAAGGTGCCCTTCCCAGGAAATCCCCAAACAAAAACCTGCAGAGATCTCCCAGAAGCTCAAATACAGTTTTCTTTTCATATGTTGGGGCCAATAAAAGTTATTTTCCCCAGTTTCAATGTTTTCATAGGTACTTAGAAGCTTTCGGACCCTGTGCTCTGAGCTTTAGGGTCTGATGGCTAAAGGAACCAAGGTTCCAGACCCTCTCTCCTGGGGAGGGGCCCTTGTTCACTGAGCCTGGCCTGAACATGAGCCAGTGAACCTTCTGTTCACCCAGAGCACCCTGCCTGGCCAGGAGAGGCTGATGGGCAGGGAAGAGGTCCAACCCCCGGTGCACACAAGCACGTGCACACACATGTGCTTGTGCATGCACACATGTCCACATGTGTGTGCGTACACTCACACACATCCCCACATGCAAGTACACAAAGACGCACGTATGTGCATGTACACATGCTCACATGTGCTAGTATGTCCATGAGTGTACACACGTGCACACATATGTATATAGCTGACTTCACACAAATATACACACACATGCACTTGCTCCCGTCCACACACGTGGCTTGAGGAGGAGGGGAGGGTCCATTCTTCATTGCCTCACAGTTCCTCGCTCCTGGCCTTGGGACCCAGCACGTGTGCACTGGCTATTGGCCACATCAGGGAGTGAACTCAGCACGGCCTGTGAGCGGGGCCCAGGTCTGTGTGCAATGGGCAGAGCAAGGGCAGAGCCAGCATGACTGGGGCAGGAGGGGCAGGCTCAGAGGGGCTTGGACTTGCTGATGGCTCTTCAGTCCTTCTCTGCACCACAAATACACACTCATCCACAAGGCTGTGGCATGGGCATCACTGCTCCCAATGGGCAGGGGAGATTCAGAGGTGTCCCAAGATGTGGGGGTGCAGCTGGGGTCTCCCTGGGAGGAGGCGATGGCTCTGCTCTCCACTCCCTCCTGCTCCGTGGGCACCCATGTTGCAGATGAAGAAGCAGGTACTGAGAGGCGGAGGCACCTGCCCAGGGCTGCAGCAGGGAATGAGGGGGCACAGACGCCGTCAGCACAGGACAGGCCCAGCCAGGGTGGACCGGGCGCTGCTCCCGCTGCCTGAGCATCCGGTAGGCGCAGCCCCCCAGGCTCATGGCCAGGGCTGTGAGACTAGGGAGGCCCTGCCCCAGAGAAGCCGTGAATGTCAGGGTGGGTGAGGCGAATAGGCAAGGCCAGTGGCCACAGCCCCGACTGTAACTGCCCCATCCTCGTGCCTTCAGAAGCCATAATTCCACCTCGGAGCGGTTTTCCTGCTGGAGGAGACTGAGCAACATAGGCAGGCTCCACGCCTCAAGGCCCTCTGAGAGGAGAGATGCCGTGCTGTCCCTCCAGGGTCCCCGTCTCTCACCAGGGACAGGGGCTCCAAGGTCTCCCCACCCCCATGTCCTAGCAGAATGCAGAGGCAGCCCCTCATCCCTCCATCCTCCACGGCCCTTGGCCACACTCACTTCTTCCAGCACCTTCTCACAGGGGACAGCACCTGAAGCCTGCAGAGGTGACCCTCAGGATGGTCTGGTTTCTGCCCCACGTGGTTGCAGCTCTCAAAGCCCCCTGCAATGTCTGCCAGTGGGTGAGCACGACTTTAGGCTCTGCCACAAACTGGGCCATTCAGCCTGGGCACATTTTTCTCCCTCTAATTGGAGCTAGATTTGGCCTGTGCATGGAATGACTACTGATTCCCAAAGAGGGCTTAGACTCTGGCCAGCAGCAGGTGGAGGCGGGAGCATGGGGGAAACTCGGGCTCATGCCAAGCGGCCAGGCCCCTCTGTGAGCAGCTCCCTCTGCCTCTGGCTGCTCTCATCCGGGCTCTGCACAGCCCAGAGGAGCATGGCTGGCTGTGCTAGCCTCCTCTGCAGGAGTCCTCAAGGTCTCGTGTCTGAGAGCCCTTCCAGACATTCCCAGGTGCCCCCAAAACTGGAACAGCCCAGCCATGGGGGTGCCAACCCCTCCCAGAACCGTTAGGCACAGGGCTCTCGAGGGGAGCTCTGCCAAGCGAGCCAGGGGTCTCACCCTGTGCTTACAACAGGATGCAGTGCCCGTGCCCCTGCCCCTGTGAGGCACCTAGAGGTTCTATGGCTGCCACTTCTCAGTGTCTGCCTCCTAAGGATGGGGGGGTATGGTGGCCTGATTCAGCTGCTGATCACTGACCAGGGGCTTTGTGTGTCTGGTCCTCCATGCCCCAGTGTTTCCCACAGGCTCAGAGGTGCTGGGGTGTCCCCACGAGCGTGGACAAGCCTGGGGCCCTAGGGTCCTGCCTTCATCAGATCCGGGGCAAGGCTGCCAGGGAACAGAATCTGGCTCTCAGGTGTGGGGGCCAGGCCCGCCTGCAGCAGGGGCAAAGTCGCAACGTGGCTGGCTCTGAGGGCCGGGTGGGTGGGGCGCAGCCCAGAGCCTTCTGGGGCTGAGTCACCCTCTGGCTCAGGAAGCCTGACCCCATGACTTCCAAACTGATGCAACTTGGACTTTCTGCTGAATGTGAGATGTTACTGTTGCTTCTGAAGTGAGGGAGAGCTCGGGGTTTCTCTACGCATCCCTTTCAAGGACAGTTGGCCTCCAGGGTCAGCAGGGATGGTATTGAGGGTCTCTGGGGGGACAAGTCACAAGGAAGATCTCAGTCCCCTAGCCAGTCCATCAGCTGGACAAGCCTGGGGCCTTCTCTCTGCCTTGGCCGGCCTGCACTGGGGAGGGAACCAAGGGAAAGGACCCTCTTGCACCTCTACCTTGTGCAAGGTCCATTCTCGTGCCTGGTACCTCCCCAGAAACCTCTGCTGTACACACCATCGTCCCACACAGCACACAGTGAGACCCAGACCCATGTGAGGGCCCCGCAGGAAGCAAGTGACACACAAGTGGCTCCTTTTCCCTTTCTAGGGGAACTGCGAATGGCTGGGAGCCCACTCTGGGTGGGACTTCTGGGTGAGGATGACAGTCCTTGCCTACTTCTGAGAAGGGGTGATTTCCTGCTTCTGGTGTCAGCACTGCCTGGCTTTCCAGGAAGCACAGCAGGGGGCTGCACTTATGTCTTATTTTCTTACAGATTGTCAGTGGGACCAGGGCCTCCTGCCTGGTTGGGGTGTGACTGAGGAATGAGTGAGAAAGGTGGAGGAAAGAAGGGTGTGGGCCAGCTGTTGCTCTGGCCCTTCCACATTGATGTCGATCCTTGGTGAGAAGATCCTGAGGTCAGAGTGGAGCCCCATCACGTTCACTCAGGAGGGTGTGTCCTAGGCTATGTGTATGGGGGTAAAGCTGAGTAACCAGGGTCATGCCATGAATGGACAGCAAGAGCCAGGACATCTCTATCTGCAGACACTGGTGCTCCCTTGAGCAGGGGAGATGGTGTAGAACCATGTTGTGGATACGTTTGTGAGAAAACTTGTCTGAATATCAAAGAATTGGGAAGAGACAAAGCTACCAGCTCAGAGAGATACGGGAACACACACACACACGTACTACAGACACACACGGCACCCCCCCAGAGATACACCCAGACACACATAGTGACACAGAGAATGTGTCACATCACACACAAGAACTCACAAAGAACAACCATATCACATATGTGTTCTCACACAGAAGAACATACCACATCACACACATGGACTCACACACAGAGAACACATGGCATCACACATATGGATTCACACACACAGAGGACAAACATCACACACACAGATATTCGCACACACAGAGGACACACCACACACGTACCCACACGCTTGCAGACACGCACGCATCCTTCCTCTGCATGTGCCCTTGGCCTGGTGGGCAGGCTGGAGATTGAGTGCTCCAGGCAGACCCAAGGCCACGGACTGCGGGGTAGAGTCAGTGGGGCTCATCCACGCCGACGGCAGCCGTGGACAGCCTCCTGCTGCAGTGCTTGGCAGCTGCGCGTGCCCTGGGTCCTGCTCCAACCTGAGCCTTGCTTTCTCATCCCTGAAGCAGGCATCGAAGGCTGACCAGCCCCAGAACATGCACGAAGGAAGAGAAAACTCGGGGAAGTGGTGGGGTGGGTGGTGGAGGGTGGGCCTGACCTCCGGCCTCCTTCCCGGACACCCTCCAGTGGCCACAGCCCTGCGTGCACTGGGACAGCCTGACCCCTCGCCCTGGGCCCATCCTGCCCAGCCGCTAGGGGAACCCAGGAAAGGGCCGGGCGAGTGGCCGCAGGGAGTGGGGGTCGCACTGGGAGAAAGCCCGGGCTGCTGCCCCTTGAGCACTCCAGCAGCGCCGCCTGCTGGCCGCGGGGAGCTCTCCAGACCCGGCTCCACCTCGCCCGGCCGACGCCACATCTCCCCATCCACCCCACCTTCTCCACGGAGCCCCAGCTGTCTGCATTCAGACCCCGTCGTGTCTGACCGTGGGTGGCACTGCAGGACCGCAGGGGCCAGGGATGCGGCCTCCGATTTCTAGAGGGCAGGAAGGGCAGGGCAAAGGTTCGGCCCCAGGCGCACCCTTAGCGGTGGCGAGCAGGAGGGCTTGGGCGCTGGCCTGGTGACCAGCTGCTACCCTGACCCGAGCACACTCCCCTGGCCGGCCCGAGTTGAGGCTTCACCTTGACAAAGCAGGGTCCAGGAAAGGTAACGCGTCCTCCCTGGGGCACATGAACCACGGTGCACAGGCTCCCACGGGGTGGGCCGGCTGGTCCCTTGGACATACCAGGAGCTCCAAGGAAGGGACGGTGACCTAAACACCAGACCCAAAGGGTGGCCCTCGGTAGGACCCCCGAGACAGGGAACAGGCTGCAGGGGGCTCAGGGAAGCATCTTTTTGTGTGGAAAATAAACATTTGGGGGAGCCTGCATAAGGCGAATGGCTTGTAATCGTGCGCCATATGTGGTGCACGGCTTTCTGCCCAGGCTGCGCAGTCTTTCTGCCCCTGGTCATTTGCTTTCCCTCTGCCTGACACCCTTACCCACCCACCCCTTCTCAGCCCCTCCAAGACCTGTGACAGCCCTGCTGGGGATGTTCCTGGGCCCTCCTGCTAGGTTCTTCAGGAGCACTGTGCGATTCTCCGTAAAAGCTGACTCACTGAAAACAAGCGTGGGGGTGTGGGTGCACCTGAGAGAAGAACACGAAGTCCTGAGCCAGGCGTCTAGGACACGCACACACAGCTTGTCATCCTGTCAGGCTGTTTCCATGCATTCCCTCCCCAGCTGGTTTCTCAGCTCAGCCCCAGGGAGAGGTTTTCCCCTCACCTACATCCTGGTGCTGACATCTGCCGCTGTGACCTCCCACCTACTGCTTTGCGTCATCGAGATCTGCTGATGACTACTTGGTGCTTAGGCCCCTCTGGCCAGCTAGTCCCCCCAGAGACAGCCGTTGCACTCACCTTAGGGGAGGCAACAACATGCCTCACCCACTCCTTCACGTTTTAGAGCTCTCAGAGCATTTTTGGAAACAATCTGCTTTATGGACAAGGAAAGTGAGGCCCCTGGAGCAGATAAGACACAGTCCCCATTTGACACAATTCCTTTGTCTCTTCTCCCCCAGCTCTGACCCTGGGCAGCTCTGACCCTGGGCAGCTGGGACCCCATCAGCTCTGATCCTGGGCCACTCTGACCCTAGGATAGATCTGACCATAGGCAGCTCTGACCTTGGGCAGCTCTGACCCTGGACAGCTCTGACCCTGGGATAGATCTGACCTTAGGCAGTCTGACTCCAGGCAGCTCTGACCCTGGGATAGATCTGACTATAGGTAGCCCTGACCTTGGGCAGCTCTGACCCTGGGCAGCTCCAAGCATGGGTGCTGCAACCTCCTGCTGAGATAGCCACTGCCACCCTCAACAGGCCTCAGCTGCCCCATGCTGGGGTGCACTGTTTGGGGCTGCCTGCTGGGATTGGTGCAGGGAAACTTGGCTTTTGTCCTCCTCCTCATGTGGAGTCTCTGGTTCAGGGCCTCCTCCCTCAGCCGGGCTGGGAGACAGCAGGTAGTCCTCCCATGGGGCCTTCCACAAAGGCCTGGGAGATCCTCTCCTTCTCTGCTGGAGAGAGGCAGGAGGGTCCATAACATTCTTTTCAGTTCTCTGACTTGTGATTTTTCTACCAAAAACCTTGCATTTTCTTTACTCCCCATAGAGAGCCCTGGAGGGAAGAGTTTTAACTGGCAGAAATCAACTGAAACCATGCTAGGTAGGTCAGAGGCAGACGCCTCCTTGGGCAAGCCCATAGCCCCATGGAAGCGCCTAGTCCTTCACCTGCCTCAGCTCAGTCCAGAATGGAACCCAGCTCAGAGTGTGCCCAGTTTGTCCTGAACACATGCTCAGGGCATGAGACAGAAGCTCGAGATAGGTCTTGCTGCACATCCTGCCATGGGCGCAAGGACAAGCTCAGCCACCACTCAAGTTCACGAGGTGGCTTTGTGGGGAACAAGGTTGGATTTTTTTTCTTGTACATATTATTAATTTAAAATTTTAATTTAGTTTTTGAGTTAACTTTCAGTAAAATTGCTGGGTTTTTTGGTATACAGTTCTTTGAATTTATTCACACACAATCCATACACATTCATAGATTCATGTAACAACATTGTGGGTACAGAACAGTCATATCATCCCAAACTCCTTTTACAGTCACACTCTCTCCCCCCCAACCCATCAGCCATCCTGTCTTTTTGTCTTTTGTGAATAAAATCATACAGTTTGTGGCACTGCAGCCTGGCTCCTTCCATCAGCATGGTGAGATCCATCCAAGCTGTTGTGTGTCAACAGCCCCTTCCTCTTCATTGCTGGGTGGTATTCCATTGTGTGGATGCACCACGGTTTGTTTATCCACTTACCCAACTGAAGGATATTTGGATTGTTTCTAGTTTGGGACAGTCATTGAATAGAGTTGTTTGTATATTTGTGTATAGGTTTTTGTGTGAATATGAGTTTTCATTTCTCTTGGGTAAATGCCCAGAAGTGCAATTTACCATTTCTGGTAAATGTATATTCAAGTTTATAAGAAAACACTGAACTGTTTGGGAGGGGTGGCCCTACCCTTTGTGCCCCTCCTAATCATGAACGAGAGTGCCTGCCACCCTGTGTTCTTGCCAGCATTCAGTGTTGTCAGTGCTTTCATCCCAGACAGCTTGGTACATATGAAATGGTATCTCATAGTGCTTTAACTTTACGTTTCCCTAATGTCTAATGTAGACATCTTTTCATGGGCTTATTTGCCATCTATATGTCTTCTCTGGTAAAGTGTCTGTTCAAGTTCTTTCCCAAATTTTTTTAACTGTTGGATTTTGAGAATTCTTTATATATTCTGGATACAATTCCTTTGTCAGATATGTGATTTGCAAATATTTTTTCCAAGTCTATGTCTTGTGTTTTCATTCTCTTAACAGTGACTTTTGCAGAGCAAAAGTTTTTAATTTTGATGAAGTCCAATTTACCATTTCTTTATTTTATGGATTGTGCTTGTGATGTCATATCTAGGTACTCTAGGCCCAACCCCAGTTCATGAATATTTTCTCTGTTTTCTTCTAAAGCTTTTATAGTTTTCTCCTTAAACCTATGATTCATTTTAAGTTAGTTATTATGTAAGGTATGAGGTTTGGATCAAGGTTCATTCTTTTTGCATATTGATGTCCAGTTGTTCCAATACCATTTATAAACACAGACATTTATTTAGGACATTCTTTTTCTTAAAATCCCCAAATGGCTTTCCATTTCCCTTAGACAAAGTTCTTTCCAGCAGGGTCAGGTTCCCGGTCCTCTCTGAGCTCCTCCCCACTCAATGCCAGCCCCTCAGCTGTTTTTACCACTCAGGTCTCAGCCTCAATGTCCCTTTGGCCCCCACTGAGGGGTCTGGGGCCCCCTGCACAGACTAGCACCCCTACTGTGAGGTGAAGCAGGGAGCAGTGGGCCAGGCAGAGCCAAGCTTGGGTCTGACCCATGTGTCAGGCAGGTCATTTTTGCCAGTCGGTGGCTTGGAGGGACAAGGAGGGAGGGAGGGAATCCATTAGGAGGCAAGTTCACTCGTGCAGGTGAAGAGCATGAAGGCACAGAGCAGGGAGAGGAGAGACGTGGCAGCACTCAGCAGGCTGGGCCTGATGGATGACCAGGATGAGGTGGATGTGGTTGACAGATCCTCTGCCTGGGGACCAGGTGTGGCCAACATCTGGACTGTCACAGCCACAAAATGGAGAGTGCTGTCTGGGAAGCTGGTCAGCAGAGAGGGGAATGGAGCAGAGGGTGGTGGGGCGGGGGAGAGAGAGGAGAGTAAGTGCTTGCTGGCTCTACTACGTTGGACCAGTCAGCCTAGCTCTCTGTCTCCTTGTCTCATCCACAAAACTGGGCTGATGTGAGCCCGTCGCTGTTGGGCGGTGTAAGGACGCATCTCGCTGTGCGCTCAGCCCAGCTGACTCAGCAGTTCTCCCACCTCAAGGACTGCCCAGGCAGGTTTGGGCAGGTGAGGCGCAGGACCAGGGAGAGGATGGTGGAGGACAGGGCCAAGGCGAGCTCCATGGGCAGGGCTGCCTGCACTGAGGGCACCTGCGTGGCCCAGAATGGACTCCTGGAGGGAGGAACTTCCTTCCTTCCCAGTGGCAGGTGCTCTGGTCCTGGGGTGCAGCTGCAGCCAGACTTGCACCCTCCTTCAAGCTGGTCTAGCTGGGCTGTGTGCTTGTGGGAACTGATTGCCATGATTTCTGGGCTCCAATATACTATATTTCAATTGAGTGTTGAGGAGGTAAAAAGAGGTGTCACTTCAGACAGTAAACACCCTCCTTGGGTCTCTGTGGGGCCAAAACACACAGCATCCCAGCCAGGAGGTCAGTCAGATGGGGGTCTGTGTCACCTATAAGGTCCAAAAACCCAGCGGAAAACCCCAGAGCCCACATCAGTGAAAAGTAACGTGTTTCAGTGACATCTCCACAAGCCACACATTTCCTGCATCTGCCTTTAAAGTCGAGAACCTGAAACTGAATAAACCCCAGCAAGTGGTGGAAAAACACCTCTGTTCAGTTTGGTTGTGACAGGTAAAGGGAAAGAACCATGGAGAAGGAGAAGTAGACAGAGAGGGACGGCTGCAGTGGGAGGCAGGGGGCCAACCAGGCGGGGACACTGCCCTCTGTTGAGGGGACGTGGTCCTTCTGGGAACTGGGGCCAATGGTACATCCTGAGGGACCCAGGCCTCTTCCCATCAGGCCCTCTGCCTGGGATGTTGTTCCCTCCTGTTTCTGGGGACCAGGGCCCTCCCCCCCGCCGCCTGGCCGTGCCTCTCCCTGCTTGCACAGCAGAAGCTCTGCCGAGGCCATTTCTGAATGTACCTGTTGCCCTGTGCTCCTGGAGAGGGGGAGCCTAACTTTGGGGTTCACACCTTGGCAGCCTGGTCCTGCCCTGTCCCATACGCTAGCTGTGTGGGCGTGAGGGTCTCCTTCCACTGCGGCCCCCGTGTCCTGTCTCCCCAGCTCATGCCTGCTTCCCAGGCCCATGTACCACTTCCTTACAGATGAATTCCAAACAATAAATGTGGAATGAATGAGGAAATAGAAAATCACCATCAGATTCCACAGTAATAATGCTACGGGCAAGATCCACAGATGAATGTTAAATTAGTTTGCAAAACTTTAAAGAAAAAGAAGATATTTGTATAGTCTCAAAGTATCTCACCCCAAATATTCATTAACTACCTTGATGTTTTTAACACATGTGCCTGAATCCTTTGATGCTCCTCCTCTGGGAGTTGGAGTTCAGGCTGGACTTAGTGACTTGCTTCTAACCAGTGGAGCATGGAAAGAGAAAAACAGTCACTTTGCAGTGGGGAAACCTGGCAGCCCCCCACCCCAAGCCAGGTGGTCATGGTCCAGACCACCGGTGGTGAGGTGTGTGGATGTTGTGAGGCCTGATAGGATGTGAGGAGAAGGGCTCTTCACCTCTGCGGTGTTCTTCCCCAAATCCACAACCCCAATCTAATCAGAGAAAACGGCACACTAAACCCCAGTTGAGGGGCATTCTGCAAAATACCTGAGCAGTGCTCTGCAAAGGTGCCAAGGCTGTGAGACTGAGAAGGGGTCCCAGATGAAGGAGACCGAGAACAGACGGGGACCAGCGCAGTGCCGGCATGTTAGTCAGTGCACTGTGCCGGGTGAGAGTCTGTTTCTGCCAGTGCATCACGGCTGTGCAGGACGCCAGCGTCAGAGGAAGCTGAAGGGCCCATGGGAACTTGCTGTGCTGTCTTTACAACTCATCTGGGCATCTATTTTCTTACAAATAAAACCAGGCACCATCTCCACAACCGGAAGGAGAGGTGGACCCCAGGCACGGGGATCGGGGCTCAGAGGGCCCTTGGAGGCGCTGCCTCCTCTCTTTCTGTCCCCACTCAGCATCGGCTCACAGTGGGCCTCCCGGTCAGAGTCCTTGTCCCACCTGCCGTCACACAGGGCCACCATCCCTTACTTGAATTCTTGGGACCAGATGCATTTTGGAATTCAGAATGTTTCTTGATGTCAGAGCAGGGAGCGGGTGGCTGTCGGGCAACCCCAATGTCTGCTGCTGCATGTTGGCCCTAGAGGGGGCCTGCATCCCTGGGTCAGTTCTTCACTCCCACCTATGAGGCCTTCCTTCCGTATGTACTTTGCAAATCATTGTCAGTGACCTCCCACAAGCATCCTGCTTTTTCAGGAACATACCTGAGGCCCTGCAGAGGGTTCTTGGAATGACACCTTGGAGCTGTCACTGTCCCTCCACACACACTCTCTGCTGGCAGCACCAATGGGGGTAGCTGGGGAATTTGGTGGCAACCTCCCACTGAAGGTCTCCCTGCCCCGGGGTACAGGCACATTGAGCTCTCTAGAGCAACTCAAGTAAAGACGCAGACTTCCTGGCCCCGACCTTGAGTGTACTTGTGTGATGGCAGCAGCCTGTCATCTGGGAATCCAAGGGGTGGGGTTTTTTTTTGGTCCTTTTTTAATCAAACCTTGTGGGTGAGATACTCTGGGATACCAGGCAGTCTTGCATGTGGTCTGCCCCTCCCAGGGGTTCTCCTTGGTGGGCTTTATCAGAACAGAGGCGAGTTCAGCCAAAACAAGTGTCCAACAGGAGTGTCTGGAGAAGAGCTATAGCTGCTGTGTGTTTGTGATCATTCTATGCACATCAGCCCCTGAACCCCCACTTGTTTCCAGACAAGGAACTGAGGCTCAGTGAGGTTTGGCCAAGGTGAACACCAGTGCTGGGTTTCAGCCCAGATCTGCCTGATGCTGAGGCCATGGCTATTCTGTCAACTGCGCTGGCCTGGTGAGTTTTGAGGTGGGCAGAGCGATGGCTGAGGTGGAGACCCTAAGGTCCCCGTGCTGCAAAGGTGGATGGGATGGCATAGTAGCCGATCACAATCCTGAAAGACACAATCCCAAATGCCATAACTTGGAATGTCAAGATCCCAAAAGATTAAAATCCCCAAAATATAATTCTGGAAAAAAATAATTTAAAAATTCTTTAAAAGGTATTTATTAACATTTTAAAAGGGGATTTATTTGAGAAACATATAAAAACACTACAGAATACCTCATAGGCCACTTTACACAATACAATAGGCAATAATAACATACATATTTGTGCAAGCATAAACACTCAGGTACACTAATGACAATCACATGGGAATAACAGTTGTGAGCAGACGAACTGTATTCATAAAGAAATAGGTCAAAAGGGAAATGTACAAATGCAGTCCTGCTGTTTAAATGCTCTCTGCTTTAACTCAGGCGTTGTGAGTGGACTGACGGACGTGTGTGTGCGAGTGTGTGCACAGATGTGTGCAACTGCAGAGAGGATGGGCAGTACTCAGAGGGGCTGCAGTCCTTTCCTTCCCAAACACTAACTTTAGGCTGTTTTGCTTCTGTGCTTGTGCAGGTGCCCTCCTTATTGCTTACTCGGCAGCCTGAAAGTCGTCCCATGGAAGCAGCTCTGAGGCCGTGGGCAGGCTTTTCCTCTTTGTGGCCAGCTGAGCTGTGGGGTGAGTGGAGAGCCTGCCGGTGGCAAAGCCTCGGTCCATCTCCCTCGTTCTCTCGCTATAGGTGTTAGACCTGCTGCCCACCTGTTCTCTGTTTACTGCCAGGGCTAGACCTGTGGCCAGTGTGGAAAGCCAGGTGCTCTGTCCCCACAGCCTGTGGGGGCTCAGCCTTCCCAGGGTTGCCCACAGCATGGCAGGGCTGGGCCACCCAAGCCTGGGAACTTGTACCTTTCTCGTCCCCCTTTCTAAAGGTGGTTTTCCTTTGTGCTCTCTTTCCCTGAATGGTTAAACCGCACTCTGAATAGAAAACCATTTTGAAAAGTGCTTTGCACTTACATCTGATGAGGTCCCCTCGAGGGCCACCTACACTCCCTAGTGGACGAGGGATATTCAGCCACCTTGGCTGCGTTGCTGACCTGCCAAGTGCAAACTGCAACCTGTCCATCACCAGCAAAACATTTCATTCATTTATTTCTTCCACAAATATGTTTTAGGAGCCCATTAGAGTAGTACTGATTTTAAAATCTAAGTCCTTATTTCTTTTTTATTTTCATTTTTACTGACACATAATAGATGTACATAGTTTCAGGGTACATGTGATGGTTTAATACATTCATATAATTTGTAAAGATCAGATCAGTGTACTTGGGATATCCACCACCTTAAATAGTTGTCTTTTCTTTATGCTAGAACCATTCAAATTCTTCTCTTCTAGCTGCTTTGAAATAGACAATAGATTATTGTAAAGCACAGTCACCCTGCTGATCTAACACTAGGTCTTGTTTCTTCTATCAAAACGTGTATTTGTACCCATTAATCAACTTCTCTTCATCCCTCCCCCCTTCCCAGCCTCTGGTAACCACGAGTCTACTCTATATCTTCATGAGATTCACTTTTTCAAGTCCCACATATGAGTGAGAACATGAGACATTTGTTTTTCTGTGTTTGGCTTATTTCACTGAACATAATGACCTCCAGTTCCATCCATGTTGCTGCAAATCACAGGATTTCATCCTTTTATATGGCCAAATAACATCACATTGTGTATATATAATATACCTCATTTTCTTTATGCATTCACCCACTGAAGGACACTGGGGTTTATTCCATATTTTGGCTATTGTGAATAGTGCTGCAACAGACATGAGGGTGTAGACACCTCCTTGATATGTTGGTTTCCTTGCTTTTGTGTATGTACCCAGCAGTGGGGTTGCTGCGTCACATGATATTTCTCTTTTCAGTTTTCTGAGGATCTCCGCACTGTTCTCTGTGGTGGCTGTGCTAATTCACCTCCCACCAGCATGGTATGAGGGTCCCTTTCTTCTCACCCCCACCAGCAACCGTTATTTTCTTTTGATAAAAGCCTTTTTAACTGGGGTGAGATGATATGTCATTGTAGCTTTTTGATTGTTTGTTTGTTTGTTTGTTTTTTGAGACAGAGTCTCACTCTGCGCCCAAGCTGGAGTGCAGTGGCGTCATCATAGCTCTCTGCAACCTCCAGCTCCTGGGCTCAAGCGATCCTCCTGCCTCAGCCTCCCTAGAAGCTGGGACTACAGGCACGTGCATCACCACACCTGGATAATTTTTTATTTTTTGTAGAGACAGGGTCTCACTATGTTGCCCAGGCTGGTCTTGAACTCCTGGCCTCAAGTGACCCTCCCATCTCGGCCTCCCATAGTGCTAGGATTACAGGCATGAACCACTGCGCCTGGCCTGTAGCTTTGATTTTCATTTCTTTGATGATTAGTGATGTTGAGCATTTCTTCATATATCTGTTGGCTATTTGTATGTCTTCTTTTGAGAAATGCCTATTCAGATATTTTGCCCATTTTTTAATCGAATCCTTTGTTTTTTTGCTATTGAGTTGTTGGAGCTCATTATATATTCTGGTTATTAATTCCTTGTCAGATGGATAGTTTGAAAATATTTTCTCCAATTCTGTGGGTTGTCTCTTCACTTTGTTGATTGTTTCCTTTGCTGTGCAGAAGCTTTTTAGCCTGATGTGATCCCACTTGTCTATTTTTGCTTTGGTTGCCTGTGCTTTTGAGCTCCTACACAAAATATAATATCTTTGCCCAGACCAATGTCCTGGATCTTTTCTCCAGTGTTTTTTTCTAGTACTTTCATAGTTTCAGATCTTAGATTTAAGTCTTTAACCCATTTTGATTTGATCTTTGTGTGTGGTGAAAGAGGGGTCCAGTTTCATTCTCCTGCCTATGATTATCCAGTTTTCCCCACACCATTTATTAAATAGACTGTCCTTTCCCCATTGTGTATTCTTGGTGCCTTTTTTGAGGATGAGTTGGCTTTAAATGCATGGATTTATGTCTGGATTCTCTATTCTGTCCCATTTGTCCATGTGTCTGTTTTTATGCCAGTACCATGCTGATTTGGTTACTACAGCTTTGTAGTAAATTTTGAAGTCAGGTAGTGTGATGCCTCCAGCTAAGTCCTTATTGGCAAATTATGGACAGAACAGTGTTTTGTTGTCTTTTCACTTCTACATAACTCAGGGCTGCCCACTAGTCAGTTATTTAGGCTACTAAAATTGGTGTTCATAACCCAAAAAGCACTGTTCTTAGCACTTGGTGCAGGCCCCTATTCGACACCGTTCCAGGAATTCTAGCTCTTACGTGCCCTGCGGACTTGCAGGCTGCCTGCAGTGTCAGGGAGATTTGACATCATCAGGTTTTCGGAGTTGGTTGGCAACTGCTGCTATTCTTGCTTTACAAATACAGATTATTATTAGTTTAGTTTCTTCATCATCAGCTGTAGGATTTTTTATTAACCTGCAATGTTAAGAATATGTCTTTTTAGCACTGGTAATTAGGCCTGGAGTTTTCAATAACTAGACTTTGCAGGTGCAATATGTATACATATCATTATTCTAAAAGTAGATATATTCACAATTCACTGAAAATTTGCCTGTAGAGTGATTCTTAATGATTATGTCAGCATTCTTTCCACTGGGAGAGCAGGTTAGCTGGGAGGCCCTGTATGGCAATTCTCCAGTACGTGCTGAGATCAAGGGCTTGGGGCATTCAGAATGAGACCCAACAATGCCTGTGCTAAGGCAGCCTCAAGGGGAGCAGAGTGCTATGCTTTAACACACTTCAGTTTCCAAGAGTTCTTTATTTCTGCACCAGAGGTGGGAGATGTGGCCCTCAACTTAATTCTTCTTGGCCCACAGGACTCGTACTGAGAGTTGATATTTCCACATTTGCCTAAACTTCAAAAAACACACTTCGTGTCTAAGGTCTTTAGTTGCTGCTCCACTGAGTCTGTTGGCTGAAGTCCAGGCACATGTGCACAGGCACGTGTGCACAGCCACGTGTACATGCTGCTGTGACCCTGAGGGTGTCTGTCCATGGGGGTCAGTCCTTCACTTCGAGGTTCATTCATGCATTTGTGGCCCTCTCTGGGCCAGACACAGCTGACGCCGAAGTCACAGAGATGAAGGGAGCCTAGTGTCTGAGAGTGCCAAGCAGATAGGACAGCATGGTGAGACGTCTGAGCACCTGCTCATGCTAGACCACTGCCGGGTACTCACCAGCAATCTCTCTCATACCCTTGTTAAAGAGAATTACTCACCAGACACTTGTTCAAAACAGCAAGAAAAACTATTGCAATAGGGAAAAGAGATTGAATTCAACTCTCAATACAACAGGGACAAATGGGGATTCATAGCCAATGGGCAGGGTGAGGGAGAGGATGGAGTTTGGTTAGGTAGCAAGGGTCGGGGAGAGTCTTGCTAAAAGGACGTAGCAGGATTCTTTGCTAACACTAGGCTCAGCAGGCTGAGGCAGAAGTCAAGTCCAGACGGCTCAAAGGAGCCTGTGTGGAGTTTGGTCATCCTTGCAATGACTCAATTCATAGGTGATTAAGTAGAGGGGCCAGACAGATCAAGGAACTTGTCAAAAAGAGGAAATGCTGTCCACTTGGCTGGAGGCTCATGGGTCCAAAGCCCGGACCAATGGTGACTCACACTTAGAAACTCAGAGTTGTGTCTCTTCCCGTGTGTGTCTGTCTGAATCTGTGTTTGTGTGTGTGTGTGTGTGCGCGTGCACACACGCCTCGGTCTCTCTGAATTTCCCTCCCAATCCTGTCTCTCTCTCGTTCCTTGCGTCGGTGTTTACCTCTCGCTGGGCTCTGGCCTGCTGTTCTCTAGAAGTGTGAGGTGCTCTGTCTTCCTACCTGCCGTCTGCACCCTCGTGCCTCTGTCTCCCCTTCCCTCCCACCACAAAACCCCAACCCAAGTCCTACTCTCCTAGGTTGTACTGCATCATAGAACAGACTTATGTTCTGTGTGTTTATTTTTATAAGAGATGAGTACAGTACTTTATCTTTTCTTCTTTCTTAAAAAAAGAAAAATCCAAACAACAAAATTAATTGGTTCTTTACGGTTGTGCCCTGCTGAAGCCTCTCCACGGGTAGCCTAAGAGAAAGGGGGTGTGGAGGGCACTGCCTCATTGCTGTGGCCTGGGGAGCTCCCGCCCACCCCGCCAGGCTGTCTCTGCCATCTTAGGGCTCTCAGATGACAGGTGGGGGATAGCTTCCAGAGACCACACCTGAAACTGTCCTTCCTCCACACAGGGAAGGCCCTGATTAGTGGCCAACGAATTTCTCCTCAAGGCCCAGAAGCTGAAACTGTCTTCCCAGAACCAGGCCAGTTTTTCCTGCCTGTCCTGTTTGGGTAGCCAGGGGAGGCAACCAGAAACCCAATATGCAGTAGAGGGGGTGGTGTCATAAGGCGGAGGAGGAGGAGGAGAAGGAGGAGGAGGAGGAGGAGAAGGAGGAGGAGGAGGAGGAGAAGGAGGAGGAGGAGGAGGAGGGAAACCCGAGACCCCAGGTTTCCCAGGCTTCCGCTTTGAAAGGGGTCTGCCTTCCTGCACCATTCTGGGAGGCTGGAGGCCACCGCCACTGCCTGGGCATGGGGGACAGCGAGAAAGGACGACAGCTCTGGCCCTGCAATCTGGACGGCCTGGCACTAGCCCCAGGTGCGTCCTCGCTGTCTCCTGTGGTCCCAGGACCCCTCCTGGTCCCCCTCCAGCTCCCCAGGCTTCTTTTCAGTCTCCAGTGCTGCAAGTTCCTACTCCCCCAACTTTGAATGTTGGGGTGCCCTGGGCTCACCTCCCCATGTGGTCTCTCCCCCACACTTACTACCAGCCCTGCAGTGGCAGCTCAGAGCTCCTTTCCTGGTTCCAGCTGCCTCCTCCCCCTGGACATCCCATGGGCACCTCACAGGTGCTATATGCAAAGTGGAGCCCCACCCACCCCTGAAACCTGTCTTCCTGTCTCAGTAATGCCACACTCGACTCAGCTCTTTGTCAGAAACCCCACATACACCCTTGATTTCCCAGTGGCTCCATCTTACAGTGTATTCCAAATCCACCATCCTCAGCCACGTGACACCACCCCCCGGCCTACGCCCCTTCACTTCAGCCTGGATTGTTGTCATAGCCTCCCGATGCCCAGCTGTCCCTCCTTTCTGCCACAGCCATGCTCTCCACCCAGCAGCCAAAGGGTTATTTTAAAAGGAAGCCCAGGTTATGACCGTCTTCTCTCATCCCATCTGCAATGAAACCCAAGTCCTCCTCATACCCTGGAGGCCCCTGTAGCTTCTGCTGCCCCTCCATCCTCACTGCCCTCCAGATAACCTGGGCTCTGTCCCTCCCCACACATGCACTCCTGCCTCAGAAAGCCCTTCCTGCAGGTACCTGCTTGGCCGGCCTCTGCCCACGTCCTATCTTCTTTCTATGATTGTCTCCCACCAAAAACCGAAGCCCCAGGACTCTGAGACCTCGCTGTCCTGCTTCCCCAGCAGCTGGAGTGATGGCTAGTCGGTGCTCAGTAATCAGTGAATGGCCTGAACCTAAGAGCAGGGACACTGTAAGCCCCAACCTCAGAAACCCATGTGCTAGCTGGAGGGGCCAGTCCTGAGCCCCACCCTCGATCAGGGCAGGTCCCCTGCTCGGCTGCACAGGCCTCCGAGCTGCTTCCTGCAGGAATGAGACCTTTGTACATGAAGCTGCATCTGTCCTCTTCATGGACCCCAGTTTATTCAACTGAAAACCCTCTCCTATCCCCCGGCAAAGCTCACTTAATGGTTCAGGGGACCATCAACAAGGCCCTTGTCCAGAGGACACCATAGTACGGCTGTGTCTGTGGGGGCATAGGGGCAGCTTCTTCAGAGGGGCATCAGGAAGCAGACAGATGGTGGCCTGGGAGACACAGGGCGCAGCGAGGCTTAGGCAAGAACCGGTTTAGGTGGAGTCCATGCTCCAGCCCTTTCCCACAGGGAGTGGGGGTCCCCCTGATGCTCCCATCCCCAGTGGCATCAGCAGCAAAGTCCCATCTGTCTGGGCCTCACTGGGAGAGATGAAATCCCCCGTGAAACCGACTGTCCCCAGGTATTCGTGTCCTCTCCCCGCCCCACCTCCCCTGCCCTGGCAACTGGCTCTGGGCAGCCAGCTGGCGTGGCAACTAGCATGGAAGCTTTGAGGCCAGTGCAGGTCTGATCTGAAAGATGCTCTGTTGAGAGTCAGCGTGTGTCCAGAGGCTGCTCCTGCCAACTGGGTGCCCGAGTGTGACAGCAGAGTCCTCAGCCCAAGATGGACACACGGTGTGCTGGTTAGGTCACTGAGAGGCTGGTTGTGTTGCTTCTGCACTAACAATGTTATTAGTCCCCAGAATGACCTGGCACTTCCTTATCTTCCAGTGGGTGCTTTGGGAGCTCTCATCCCCACTGCACCCCAAAGTCCCAAGTTCCTGGAACACAGATGCCTGTCCAAGAGCTCCTCCTCTTCCCTGCGTGCCTGACACAGAGCTGGGAGGAGGTGCAGGCGCAGCCAGAGGGGCGGGATGAGGAGAAGGAGATTCAAGTTCAAGGAATGGTTGCCCACCACGCACAGGCCTCCGTGCGTTACACCCTTGCTTGTTGGGGACCACGACCCCACTTTACAGTTAGGAAACAGCAGCTCAGAGACTTTAAGTAACTTGCCCAGGATCCCACAGCCAGACGGTTACACCCCCAGGGTTGTCTGTGTCTGTTAAAGCAGAGTCTAGTTTTGGGTCTCAGAGCACCTCCCTAAAACTGTAATCCTAAGCCTTTCCTGATGAAGCACATAGCTGAAGAAACAAAACACAAACTAAACAAGAGTCAAACAGAACAGAGGTAATTGGCTGTAGCACAAGAGTGGACACACCTGGGCCCAGCCAGGCTCCGAGCTCGGCCTTGCCCTTGACTCTGCTACCACCAGGTGCCCACACAGAGAAGTGGACCAGAAACCACAACAATTTCTTTCAGCCCCAGCTGAACATTTTTGGGTCAAGTAACCCTTTCAGAATCTGCTTAATGTGGGAAAAGCTTTCCTCTCAGGAAAATGCATACATCCAACCTAAGCCAGACGTCGATTTCCTGAGGCCCAGAGAGGGAAGGGACTCAGCCTCAGACACCAGCAACTCGTGCAAAGGCCTCCCATCTGAAGGCATCTGGAATCGGGATGTGGTCAGAAGGTTACAAAGCTGCCTCGAGGTAAGAACACGACAGAAATCCAAGAACAGATCTCTGATTCTATTAAGATGTACTAGATGTAGTGGGGGCATTTCAAGTCAGTGGGCAAAGACAGACGGTGTGATAAACAGTGTTGGGATAAATGCTCAGCTCTTGCTCCTTAAAAAACCACCCCAAACCTTAGTGATTTAACACATCATTTATTTGCTCATGATTCTGTGACCCTCTGGGCTGGCTCACAGGGCAATGGCTTTGCTGGTCTTACCTGAGCTCACTGGCATGCTTGCAGTTGGCTGGGACAACAGAGGTGAAGTGGCCATGTTGCTCCAGCAAGCAGCAGGTTGGCCCCCGACTCCTGCATGGGGCAACTGGTCTCCAAAGACAGCGAGAGATGTCAAGTCCCAGTGCACAGTTTACACCCTCTGTGTGCATCACACTTGGTAATATTACATGGCCAAGCCCAGATTCAAGGCATGGAAAGAAATATGGGTCCCATCTCTTCCCAGGAGAGAAGGCAAGAGCATGCCAGGAGGTGGGAGCACTTTGTGGCCCCTTATCTTTTGCCATCTACCAGACTTAGCATTTTGAGAAAAGAATGAACAGAAAAATACCTCAAATAGGGCATTCACCAAAATGAGCTACCAATTGGAGTAGAATTGAGATATAAAAAATGAAACTGTGGGCTGCAGTGGCTCACACCTGTAATGCCAGCACTTTGGGAGGCTGAGGCAGGAGGATTGCTTAAGCCCAGGAGTTCGAGACCAGCCTGGGCAACATAGCAAGACTCTGTCTCAACAAAGAATAGAAAAATTACCCAGGCGTGGTGGTGGCGCCTGCAGTCCCAGCTACGCAGGGGGCTGAGGTGGGAGGGCCGCTTGAGCCCAGGAGTTCGAGGCTGCAGTGAGCTGTGATCACATCACTGTTGCAGTATTGGTGAATGTTTCTATGCTCTTGGAGGAGAAAAGACCCTTATTGGCATAACATTTACATCAGAAACCATAATGAAAAACTTATTTTCACTTGCATTCATAAAAATTAAAATTGTTCATTAAAAACACCATGAAGAAAATTAAAAGTCAGCATGTAATCTGGAAAATTATTTACAACATATATGTTAGAAAAAAAGACTTAATATCCTTCATATTTTGAGAGTTTATATCAGAAAGAAAACAGCAAATGACATGATCCAAACTTGGTAAAGGACATGAAAAATAGGTGGCATTTAGTGTGTTTTCCGAGTCAATAAATACCCAACAACCCAACTTGAGTACATGGCTTGTAATCAAAGAAATGCAAATTAAATCATCAAGGTGTAATTTTACTTACTGAATTGGCAAAGAATTTTATTTTTATTGTATGTATTTTCATGACAGTGCCCAATGTTGGCAGTAAATGATAAATGGCGAGTAAACAGGAGCCTCAGAACCACACCCCTCAGGGCAATGGTGACCTTGCTCCAACCTGTAGGTTCATTCCTCAACCAGTGTTTACTGAGTACCTACTGTGCTCCAGGCCTAAGCCCTGGAGGTATAGGCTCCGCTGAGAAGGCGACATTTGCACAAAGACCTGCCTGAAAGAGAGGGGTGAAGTGTGGATATCTGTGGACACCCTTCTAGGAAGAGGAGCAGCAACGTGAGTCCTGAGGTGGGAGCATGTCGGACATGAGCAAGGACCAGCTGAGGGCAACAGGTGGGGAGGAGGTCAGAGGAGATGGGGGTGGCTCTGCAGGGATTGACAGCCAACACGAACACTTCAGGATTTCCTCTGAGTGCAATGAGAGCAGAGGAGGAACCTGGTCTGGCTTGGGTGTGAGTGGACCTCTCTGATTGGTGTGTTGAGCCAAGACTGAGGTACCTGAGTGAAAGCAGAGATCCATTAGGAGGCTGCTGCAACAATCCAGGCAAGAAGGGGTGGCGGGCCTGGGGTGTAGTGCAGGATAAGGAAACAAGCAATCTGATTCTGGATACGCTTGGAGCTCATCTGGTAGGATTTCCTGGAGAAAGAGATGTCTTCAGGCTTTTGGCCCGAGCAGCTGAAAGGAAAGAGCTTCTCATCGTGGAGCTGAGAAAACCATGGAGCAGCAGGTTTGAGGAGAGGATCAGGAGCTTGGCTTTCACCAAGGACGTTCAAGTGGAAGTGCTGGACAGCAGGTGGACACACAGGCCTGAGGTTCCAGGGGGAGGTCTGGGGGGCATTAGCCTATGGATGGAGCTGCATGGATCCCAGGAGAGGGATGGTGGGAAGAAAAGAGCCCCCACCCCAGGACAGGGCCTGGAGCACCCTGGTGTTGAGGGAGACTGACCTCTGGTCAGAGCTGGGTGAGCGCCACTGTGAGTGGGTTGCCCCCAACACAGGTCTGCTTTCTAGGACTAGTTTTTCTCTTCTCACTTTACTGCTGTTATGGGGCAGCTCCAATCGTCTTTCCATTTGCCGTTTGTAAAATGAGGCATGAAAGGCAGATGACAAGGGTGTGGGAAAGTGGACAGGTCTGAGTGGGGAGTGGGGCTGTCTCCTACAGCAGCCCTTTCCACAGGCTCATGGCTCTGTCCCCACACACCTCCCCTTCCCTCTCCAGGCCCCCATAACTCTGGCTGCAGAACAGAATATACCTCCCCTGAATTTTGATAGGGTGGCAGGAGTGTGTCCACACTGTGAGAGTCAGGGTCCTGAGCCTCCTTCCCCAACCTGGAGGCTCCTGGTCCTTCACCTTCTGACTTGCTGCAGGGCAGCTGAGAAGAGGGGCTCCTGCAGGGCCCTTCTGGAGTATTCATGTAATGTATTCATTTGTTCTGTAATGAATTACACGCTTGCATGGTAATTCTTTTTCTGTCTTTTCTAGATGAGAAGCCAAGGTTGAGAGAAGTTACCTAATGGGCCACAGTCACACAGCTGGGAAGGGCAGAACCAACATTCAAATGCTACTTAGGACTCATCCTAAAAGTCTTTTCTGAACCCCATCTGCCCCACCACTGGTAGGGGTGAGGGGGCATTAGTGAATGGCGGTACAGAATAGATTCCCAGGGGTGAAGAGTGTGCATTTGTGTGGAGGGTTGTGTTGGGGGGTGTAGTGGCTCCTGGGACTTCATGTGGAGGCTAATAGAGGGGTCAGAGGTTGCAGAGGAAGGGCGCCCAGTGTGAGTGCACAACTGGCTCCAGCCTCATGTCCCTGCTTGGGGAGAGGCTATGCAGAGAGAGGGCAACACCCAGCAGGAGGGGTCCCTGGAGAAGTGGCTATTTGGAGGGAGGGGCGACAGCTGATGGCCAGGGCCTATGGGCACCCCTGCTTGTTTTGGTGCAATGGGGACTCAAATTATGTGGTTTTATGAGGCTGTTGAAGAAAAGAATGGCCACAGAGGCCACAAAGGCTAGGAGGACCCCAGCCCCTTGGATAGGTGTCTGCTTCTCTGCCATTGGAGTAGGGAGGCCACGAGACAGGAATACTCCCAATCACCTGGAGGCTGACGTCCACAAGGGCCTGCCCCCCACTGCCTGTTGGCTTGGTGCCAGCACAGTGGACGCTGGCCTTGGTGACCTGCCTCAGCACACAGGCCGGAACGTGCCGGGCTCCTTTCCTATCCCACTTCTCCTCCTCCCAACCTTCAAAATGAACTCACCTGCGAAGCGCCAGGTGATTTTTATGTGTTACAGAAGGTTCTGTGAGGAAATGACAGAAAGGGTTATATTGTATCCACACAGCAACACCTCCTGAAAATCAATTTCCAAGCATCTCTTGTTTTCCCCAAAATTCCTCTTCTAGCACTAGCTGCTTCATTACAATTCTAGTAGGCATTTTTGTGGACATCAGCAAACTGATTTTAAAATTTATATGGAAATGCAAAAGGCCAAGAAAGCGCCCTTGAAAAGGAACAAAAATGGGAGAAATTACTAGATATCAAGACTTATTGGCTGGGCATGGCGGCTCATGCCTTTAATCCCAGCGCTTTGGACTCACTTGAGCCCAGGAGTTCAAAGCTGCAGTGAGCTATGATTGGGCCACTGCACTCCAGCCTGGGCAACAGAGCGAGTCTCAAAAACAAAAACAAAAACAAAAAAAACCACTTACTGTAAAGCTGCACTGATTAAGACAGTGTGGTACTGGTCCATGGAGAGATAAATAGGCCAGTGGTCAGCAAACAGTGGCCTGCTGTAGGCTGACTCTGGCCTGCCATCTGTTTTGCATCACCCAGGAACTAAGAATGATTTAGGTGTTTTCTACTCTGAGCTGATGCCTCGCAAAAATGCTCACATATGTGCTTCCAAAAGCATGTACAAGATTGTTCAAGGCATCTATTCGGATAGCCAAAAATCCATCTTCCAAATGTCCATCAACATAGAACACACTAAAATACTGTGGCATAATTTTATAACCCAATGCCAATCTGCAACAGAAAGGATTAACGACTGAAATATGCAACAACATGGATGAGTGCTAACATTTGTGTTGAGTGAAAGAAGTCAAACACAAAAAAGAACATATGATTTAATTTCTACAAAGTTCAAAAGCAAACAAAAGGAACCTATGTACTCAGAAGCCGGAACAGCGATTACCTTTCCTGGGGTGGTAATTGGGAAGGGTATAAGCAGAGCCTTTTGGAGTGCTGATAATCCATTTTTTGATCTGGGTGGTAGTTAAATATGGACCTTTCAGATAATTCACCAACTTGTACATTTATGAAAAATGCCCTTTTCTGTACACATAAAGTACTTAAATAAATGGTTTACTTAAAACCATATGTAAGATTTACCTTGTTGCTTACATACAGAAATATCTCTTTTGGTCATGTTTATTCAACAAATAGTCATTGTGCACCACCAAATTTCAGGGTTCTAGGGCCTTTTCTCTCATCAGTAAAGTGCCACAGCATCATCTATGTGTTGTACCCTCCCACTTTTCATTCTGCTAAGTCTTACTGACGGCATACTTTCTTCATATCCTGTGCCTTAAGCCAGTTTTGCTATTTATGAAGTTATTTCCTATCATCTCCAAGGTATCATCTGCTTCCATGCCCTATGTTAAACTGTATGAGTAGAGGTAATGCTTGCCATGTAACCTTCCTAAGAATTGCAAAATACGTATTAAAAAACTTTTTGGGGGTTAAAGCAGTAATTCTAAATCATGGTAGAAAGTTTGGGAAATACGGAAAAGTATAAAGGATTAAATTTAAAAAAAAAAACAAAACAGCTTTCTTCCCTGCAGCCAAAGATAACCATTGTGAATATTTTAGTGTATTTTCTTCTAGGGATTTTTTTTATGTATACTTTTATGCATTTTCCAAATTTTCCATAACAAACAAGGTTTTACATTTGCAGTTGCAGTGGAGTCCTGTCGTGACCATTATACGCTTGGCCCGAGTGAGAATGGGAAAGTAAACAGCAGGATGGGTCGAGCCACCGCCATTGTGAGGGTGGACATCTGCCTCAGCCACCAAGGTGGGGACCTGATCCTCTCCTCGGGGTTCAACCCTTCGTGGGGCTGCTTGGTTCTGCATCTTCACCCCCATCCAGGCCGACTGAGGCAGTCTCTCGGCAGAGATTAAGGATGAACAAAGCATGGATTGTTAAATCAATTGCCAAAGACAACAGAAATTACACCATATACTTACTTTGATAGTACTCTTAATGGTACAACCTCTTCTCCCATTTTATGTCTCTCTTTGTATTTTTTCTTATGTTTCCTTTTTGTTTTTAAGAAAGAACTATCTTTTATATCTCCACTATCTCTTTCCTCTTCAGAAGAGACTTCTAAATCTTGGGAAATAAAAAACACCAGTTAAGATGTGTGGCTGTGAAATGGGTGACACATAACCTTAATTTATCTATTCCTTACCTCTGTTTTCTTTGGAAATTTCTGAAGCTTCTTTTTTAACATTGTCATTCAGAGTCATTTTCCTTACCTTTGATCTGGGCGTCAGGCATGCCGCGTCTTCCTCTTCCCTGTTCCGACTGCAGGCAAGCTGGATACTTCAGCTCTTTCTCATTTTTCTTTTTCTTTGAGGGTTGCTTTGGGGATTCAGTAGTTTCTGTGCTTCAGTGCCCTCAGGTGTGGTTCCCGATCTTTCCGCCTTACAGATGCTCGCATTGCTCGCACGCACAGGTAACTTTTTCACCTGGACACTGCCTTCCTTCTGCATTCGCCTTTCTTCTTTTTCTTCTCTTCTGTAGCAACGCTATCATTAGCCTCATTTCACTTCAAGTACATCTATTTAAATATCAAATAAATACCTGCTATTCTTGAGGATGGAATGGGCTTATTTTTCACTGTTTTAGGAAATCTGCCATGTTTTCTTGGTGCTTCTTCTGGTCGGCTGTTAAGAAACTGAAATGATTGCAAAAAAGTTTTACTATTTATAATAACTTGCTACACTTTTTTGCTTTTCGTTTTTTTCTTTTTAGGATCGGGACCCACCTCAATAGCTTTTGCTGCTTGTTCTTTTGATTCAAATTCCACAAAGGCAAATCCCTTTGGCTCTCCAGTAGACTTACAACGTGGTATACCCATATAAACAACATTGCCACATTTCCCAAATACTGTTTCAATCCAGCTGTGATTAACATTTTTGGGAAGTAACTCCTATGATAAACTAGAAGGAGTACTAAAAATACTTAATAACTATAGCCTAAGCTTTTCACAATCCCTACACCTTATCCAGAATGTCAATAAATTTTAACTTTAATATTAAGAAAAGAACGAAAAAAGCAGACCCCTGCGTAGCCCTTGAAGTGTCTGCCGAGAAACGCACGCGCGACTCCCTCACAACCCCCGACGCTCCCTAATACTCAGCCCGCGTCGCGTCGTCCCCGACTGCCTCAAACAACTAGTTTGTTAGAAACAGTTCGCAGGGGCCACACGGTCCTTTAAGGTCTGAACACCTGTTCTGCCGTCGTTCCCCCCAGCGCCGTGCGGCGGCAGGTGAGGAGAGGGCGGGCAGGGGCGGGAGGCCGCGGGCCGCGGCACCCAGTGCGGCGGGGCCAGAGCCAGCCCAGGGCAGCAAGGAGGGGAGCCGGCGGCACCGTCACCACGGAAACCCTGGCGTGCGTCCCTGATTGGCTGAGACCAGCCACCGCCCCGCCCCCTGCGCTCGGCGCCTGCCCAGCGACTGCTGGGAAAAGGGAAGTCCCTGCAGACGGAGGCCGCGCGGCCCGAGGAGTTCTGGGAGTCGTAGTTCGCGGGGCCGCGCTGGGGCCGCGGCCCGTTTCGCGTGAGGTCAGCGCGACCTGGCGCGGCGCAGAGCCCTGCTGTCCCTCGGCTCGGGCCGCGAGCAGCGCGCTCTGGGCTGGGCCGGGCGGGTCGCGAACGTGACCCCTCAGGTCCCCTGAGGCCGCCAAGGCCCCGGGCGTCGCCGGCGCAGAGGGAGGGCGGAGGCGGGGAAGAGAGGAACTTGGAGGGAAGAGCGGTTTGAGGGGAATGGAGCTGTTTCGGCAGCGTCGGTGCAATGGGCCTGCGGCCTGGGGCCCTGGACGGTGAGTCTTCGCGGAAGTGTTTCCTTGGAGACCCCAAATTTGAGTTGAAATAATTGTTTCTTTGGAGAACTTGTGGAGTCCTGTCATTTATTCTTACACTATAATCTACCTTTCCAAGAATTTCTTTTTTTAGCACTTGGTGAAAATTTTTTGAATACACAAATCTATATTTTATTAAAGAAGCAAAGTATTGGCCTCCGCATTTTCAGTGACCATGCGTTTGGGATTTACAGAGGTTTGTCTTTGTTAAAGAGAATGTTTTCTTAATGCTTTAAGGCCTTGCCTCAGCATCTCTCTTGGTATCCAGAGTGTCTCCTATGCTTATGCTTGGTGGAAATGCCGTTTGCTCTCTTTAGTGATTCTATCCAAACGTTGACTCTGATCTTAGGTCACCTTTACAATCCTGCCCTTCCCTTAACACAACTGAACAGCAGTATTTTAGACTGCTTTAACACTGCCTGAACTTCCCTCAAAGTGTTGGTATGTGTCCTCTCAGGAATTGTATCTTGTCTTACCTGTTGATTGGAGGTCTTTGTCCTTCAACACAGGGACTGTTTGGAGACTCAGATCCTATGCTTTAAAAACTGATAGTGCTAGTGCTTTAAAATTTTCACAATATTAAATTTAAGTGATGATAGCATGGACTTTGTTGCCATATTTTTCCCCATGAGCAGGATTCCCAGGATCCTACAACTAGTCTCATAGTCCACGAAAGAGTTGTAGAGATCCCATGATGTATTGAGGTCTCTGGAGGCACTTGTTCACGTGAGAGAGAAGTCTGTATATGCAGTTTAGGGTTGAATGTTTAGGAGGAGTGGAATCTCTAAAATGTCCAAGGACCTCTCCTTAATGCCCTCAATTCTGCTCTTCTATTTAGATTTCGACCTATTCAGCTATTACTCCTTTCTACACTGCTTTTCGGTGTGCTGTTTGTACATTCCTCCGTAGCTTCCCTCCATGTGTCGTCACTGTGCCATTTCTTCTTCTTGCTCGTTTTCTGATACTATATCCCCTTCTCTGTTTGTATTTTAACTAGGCACCTGTCCATCCTTTCAATTAAGCTCTGCTCAGTCTTTGGACTACTGTGTTGTACTTAGTGGGCAGAACCTAAGTTCTAGTTCTGACCATCCTTTAATAAACTCTGTATCTTTGGGCTGATCCTATAACCTCTGTCGTTCTAAACTTGTTTATCTTTAAAATTAGGAGGTTAAACCTTTAAATCCTTCAGCCCTTTTTTTCCAGCTTTAAGTTTTTATGACATTGCCTATATGGCCAGCCTCTTGTATACTACTTCCGCCTCTACTTACCTCTGTTGTACTGTCTCTTATTATTTTCCTATATTGCAAGGCTGTTTATTCTAAAATGCATTACTTTTAGCAAGGTTATTTGTTTTCCCCTGTGTGTAGTTTCCCTTATCCCAATGTAGAAAAAATGTTATTTTTTTAAATTCCTTTCAGATTTGAAGACCAGAGCAGATACCAAAGAGAAGACTATTAGAATGTATTTTTGAGTGAGCAGCTCCATCACTGTCCTCGTGGAAAGGCTGCAAGTGGACACGTCCCGAGGATACAGATTTAGAGGAGCCTGTGAATGTGAGGCTGAGGTAGAAAAGCAGAGGAAGAGCTCTGTAGGCAAAATTTCAAAAAAATCTCTTGCTCAGACCACTGGTTTTAAGCAAGTGACAGTTGCCCGTGAGGAAATACCCTTTGAGGAAAATGGACATAATTTTAATGAATTTGAGAGAAGTTTTGATCTAAGATCTAAACTTATTCCACAACATAGGACTTATTCAGGAGAGAAAACACATATATTTGGTCCTTTTAGAGAAAGTATGAAATGGAACTTATCTCCAATTAAAAGTCAAAGAAATTCTAGAAAGAAAATTTGTAAGTGTAGTGAATGTGGGAAAAATTTCAGTGACCGTTCAAACTTTATGCGTCATCAGAGAATTCATACTGGAGAGAAACTTTATAAATGTGATGGCTGTGGAAAAGCTTTTAGCCAGAGTTCGTTTCTTACTGAACACCAGAGAACTCATACTGGAGAGAAACCTTATAGGTGTGGCATTTGTGGAAAAGCATTCACTGTAAATTCATCTCTTATTCAACATCAGAGAATTCATACTGGGGAGAGACCTTTTAAATGTAAAGAGTGTGGGAAAGCCTTCAGTGACTACTCATCCTTTATTCAACATCAGAGAATTCACAGTGGAGAGAAACCCTATGAATGTGTTCATTGTGGGAAGTCTTTCACTGATATCTCATCTCTTACACAACATCAGACAATCCACACTGGAGCGAAACCCTATAAATGTAGTGATTGTGGGAAGGCGTTCAGACGAAGTACACACCTTACCCAACATCAGAGAACTCATACTGGGGAAAAACCCTATAAGCGTAATGAATGTGGGAAGGCATTCACTGCCTACTCAACTTTATACAACATCAAAGAATTCACACTGGAGAAAAACCCTATACATGTAGTGTATGTGGGAAGGGCTTCCCTGAAAACTCATCCCTTACTAAACAGCAGCAAATTCATACTGGAGAAAAACCCTATGAATGTAATGAATGTGGGAAAGCTTTTAGCCAGAGCAGTCACCTCATTCAACATCAGAGAATTCACACTGGAGAGAAACCCTTTAAATGTGACAGATGTGAAAAAGCATTTGGTAACAGTTCAGTCCTGATCAGACATCAGCAGCTTCACACTTTAGAGTAATCTTGATAATGTCACAATGTTATGAACTACTTCGTTCTTTAACAGTCTACTCGCACGTTTTGATCACATGCTTCTACTCATGCCAGCCACTTTTTTGCTTCTAATTATTTAATATACGCTCTAGGAACATTATACTCCTGTGATAAAGGAAAGCATTACGTATTTGTAGTGTAAGCTCCCTACACCAAAGCTGTTGTAAGCAGCAGTTTCAATAGACTATGCCAACTTTCCTGCATCTATCCCAGGGCTGTGTGGTTAATACTCCATCTCCCTTGCTGTCTACCCTATATCCTAACCTATCTTGTAAAATAACTAAGATAAAAGGCTGACTTCCATTATCATGGACTTCTGAACCAAATTATCTCAGGCCCGAATTTATCTTTCATTTTCTGGGATTCGTCACTCTCTTGAGTATTAATAAAACAAATATGCCAAGCAGTTATACATTAAGCCAGATTTCCTAGTTCCTCATTCTGCCTACCCAAACTACCACTGATTTGTCAGGCTGAGATTAAATGTGAATAACTTAATACAATGTCATGGGAATGTTACCATATTGGCAATTGGGTTCATATAGCCACCTGTTAAGTTCTTTCAACGTGATCATCTAAAAACTTAGACCATCTGAAAAAAGACCAAGTTCATTTTTGCTTTGTTTTGTTTTGAAACAGGATCTCACTGTGCAACCCAGGCGTGATCATAGTTCACTGCAGCCTTGAACTCCTGGGCTCAAGCGATCCTCCTGGCTCAGCCTCCCAAGTAGCTAGGACTACAGGGACATGCCACCACACCCGGCTGATATTTTTTAAAATTTCATGGAGACGGGGTCTTGATATGTTTCCCAGGCTGGTCTTGGACTCCTGGCCTGAAACAATCCCCCTGCGTCAGCCTCCTAGAGTTCTGGGTTTACAGGTATGAGACACCACACCTGGATAAGTTTATTGGTCTTTATGGCTGCCCACATCTCTCAGTCATCCAGAAGCCACCATATTTTTCACGCATCCCTTCTCATTCAAGGTTGACCTTACTGTCCACTTAAGCCATGCCACCACCACTACCCATGTATTAGTCAAAGAGCTGAAGTAATTTAGCATTCAAGCTATTTTTCAACTCATCATTAGCGTAGTTGACTTGGGTTCTTGTTAGACTTGAGTCCAGAGATCAAATCTGGCCTCCCACTTTTGTATCCTGTAACTCATAGTGGCTTTTTTTCACTGGTAATCAAGCAACCCTATTCCCTGGCCCATTCACTGGGCACATAATTGAGGGTAGAAATGGCACTAAAAACCACTGTTCCTCAGATGAGCAGGGCAAAACCTCAGAGTGAAACTGGAACCTTGGTTAACTTCAAAATATTCTTGTGCATTTAGACTTACTGTTAGGGCGGTTGCTACCCAAACTAGTTGTGCTGACCTGTCTCATACCTTGGAAACATGCTCTGCATAACTTTAAAATTTTTTTATCTTAGCCTCGTGAGTTGGCATTTATAAGTTCTAATTCAGTCTTACTTTCTGGTCACTTTGCGCCTGGTTCTTGCTATTGGTTTTCCATTCTTAGTTGATGGAAACTTCACTGGCTACCTGGTCTTAACCTTAGGTGTACTTCCACTAGATACTGCTGTTAGATTTTTTTTAGCTATTCCCTGGTCATCAGCTGTTTATTGATACTTTCAGCATGATTCTTCCTGAGTAGTTTTTTTACTGCCCTAATTTACCCTCGTTTGTGAATCCCCAGAACTACATATATACCTCTATCATAGTACTTCTCACAGCACATTAGCTTTAGATCTTGTCTTACTAGACTGTAAGCTCCTATGGGGCAAGGACCTTATTTAATTCACCTTTGTGTATCTAGCCTCCAACAGACTGATTGTCCCAGAGTTGCTTCTCAATAAAATGTTTTTGAATAAGTGATAACACCTTGCTAGATGCCACTTCCACAACTCAGGTGAACACTCTTCTCCTGTAAAGTCTTTGAGGTTGTAAGACTCCTTGGGGTAGATACGTCTGTGCATAGCTTGGCCATATGTGTCTGTCCTCTGACTTGGTAGGATACAAGTCGTGTAAAGTAATGTACTGGAGTGGTTAAGACCTTGGGCCCTGAAGTCAGACCGCACAGGTTTGAGGCCCAACTTTCCCATTACCAGGTGGCTCAAGTTGCTTCTACTCTCTACACTTCATTTTCATGGTTTATGTAATTGGGATAACATTGTATCTACCTTAGAGTTGTGAGTATTACATGAAGTAATACATGTAAAGAACTTAGCATGTGCCTTATACATAAGAGTTGCTCATTAGCTAGTCTCATCTAGACGGTGATATACCTGTCTGGTGACTGACCTCTTTCCCAGTCTAGACCCAGAATATCAACTGATCTCTTGCCCTTCTGTTCCCAATTTTCTGCCTTCTCTCTATGGTATGTTGTCATTGCTAATTGTTTGACATTGGCATGAATCTAAAAATTTTCCTTTGAACTCACTGCCCCTTCTAGGCACTATTCAATTTGTTTCTTATTTGCTGCCTAAATTTAAATTCTTAAATGGGTAGACTGCAGCTCCTAATCTAGCTTCATTTGTTTTATGAGTGTTAATTTAAGCTCTCAGATACCGTGGTCCCTAATAAGGTGGACTGTGATACTTATTCTGTGTTCCTGACAATGTACAGCATGGTGTTGTACAGCATGGTGTTCAACAGCACTGTAAAAAGTGCCCTGCTGGCCATGCCCTTAGGGCCAAAAATGCTGACCAGGAGCTCCCCCTCCCCTTGGGCACCTTCTGTCAAAGTTCAGGTTTTCTGAAAGTGTTGGTCACTAAACTTGGAGACTACGTAGCCTCTTCAGGAGGGTGGAGCAAGCCCATGCCATGGGGTCAAAGGGCCTCCCTTGGGAGTCGGCCAAAGGCAGCCATGCAGAAAGGGCCTCCAGTCCCCAGTTCTGTAAATGGGTATTTGTGTGTGTTATGAGCAGATGGGAGAGGACATTTGAAAACATTTTGGATTTACCCACAATTTCACTGCCCAGTGATTCTAGACATAGTTGAGAAGGGGGCTACCAGAATGTTATTTTATTAATAAAATAGCCAAAGGTTGTGTAGAAAGTAGACTGAAGTGGCCACACTGCCCACAGCTTAGAACCTGAGACCTGAGATCTACCATGAATGGAGAACTGGCTCTTCCCGAGGAAGGGCAACCCTAGGAGACCTCAGCCACCTTCTCCCTCCCCATGGCTGAAAAGTCACTCCCCAGACCTGCTTTCTGCCAGGAACAGGCATAATACCTTCCCAGTGGGAATCAAGTTCAGCCTGAGCAAGGGGCAACTCCTACCCACACCCTGCTGCCCCCAGGAGCAGGGGGCTCCCAGGGATGGCATGTAACCATCTTGGCTGAGCTGGGCCTTCTGGTTTGGTCAAGGAGAGAAGATTCTCTGTCAGAGATTGAGTGAGAGAGCTCCTCTTCTGGGCGACTTTCCCTGCACTCATGGCCAATGGAAGCCCAAAGGTGAAATAATGTGTCCCTTCCTCTGCCACACTGGCATATAGACTTATCAAATTATTCTTTCTTTCTTGGTGTGCTCTCAGGAGCCTCCCAGCCCACCAGGAGAAATGCCTGGGACCTCAGTGCCTTCCTCTTGGCCCTGGAATAGCCCTGGAGCCTGGAAGTTCTTTCTCTGATTGGAATGACTGTCTGTCATTCAGGACATAATGTCCTTGGGCAGCTGTGCCACATCAACAAGGGCTAGGGCTGTTGGGACCCAGGTGTGTGCTCAGATTAGATTTGGCAATGGTTTCTTAAATATTACACCAAAAGCAGAAGCAACAAAATAAAAACCAGACACATTGGATTTTATCAAAAGGGAATACTTCAGTCAAAGCTGGTCAAGGCAGTCACTGCCTATCAATCATTGCTGGTCAAGCCAAGTCAAAAGCAGTCAGACAAGACCAGTCAAAACCAGTAATAGACTGTCAAGGACGTTCAAACCAGTCACAGCCATTCAAAGCTGCTCAAGGATGGTCAAGACTGGTTTAGGCTGGTAAATTGTGGTCAAAACTGGTTACAGCCAATTAATGCCAGTCACAGCCAGTCAAGACTGGTTAAGATCAGTCAAGGCCCTTTGAGACCTGTGAAATACAAATGCACGTGCTCAAGACTGGTAAGACTGGTAAATTATGGTCAAACCCAGTCACAGCCAGATAATGCTGATCACAGCCAGTCAAGACCAGTGAAGGATAGTCATAGCCAGTCACAGTCAGTCAATACTAGTCAAAGCCAGTAGAAGCCGGTCATGGCAAATGAAGAGCAGTCCGTTATGGTCATGGCTGGTCAATGCTGGTAATAGCCAGCAAATTATGGACAAAGCCGGACATGATCAGATGCCAGGCATGGCTGGCCGAGACTGGTAAAGTCTGGTAAAAGCCAAAAAAGGCTGGACAAGGATGGATAATGCTGATCCAGGCTGGTCAAGGAAGATCAAAACAAGTCAAAGCTGGTCAAGTCTAATCAGTTAGGTCAGAGCCAGTCACAGAAGGTCAGAGCTAGTGACGGCCAGACAAGATCAGTCAAAGCCAGTCATGGGCAGTGCAGAATGATCAAAGCCAGTCAGAAGCAGGCAAAGTTGGTCACAGCTGGTTAATACTAGTTGAAGCCAGTAAATTCTGCTCACAGCCACTTGGAGCAGCACAATGATGGTTAAGCTCAGTCAAGAATGGTCAAGTTTGCTGAAAGCTGCTAAGGGCCAATCAAAACAGGTCATGACCAGTCATTGCTAGGGGTTAGGGGTTAGGGGTTAGGTGTTGTTCATAATTTATTATTTTATTGTGGCAAAGAATCTGTTTTGTTAGTGTTATGATCCCTGTTTTTAACATGAATGCTGGCCAATTGTTGTATCTAAACTCCTGGAACTCAGTTTTAAGTTTTTTCTGGGGTTTGCTTGGGTAAAAGGGGGTCCATTCAGGTGGTGGGGACTTGGGATTTTATTTTAGTTTATATTATAAAGTATACAAGTATAATTGAATAATTTTTTCTTTGTGTATGCATGGGAAATACCCAGGGAAAATGAGTAAATGTCCAAGGGGTGGCTTTGAGTTCAGGCTTAAATACTATCTTTAACTGAAACAAAGAAAGAATGGGTGTTGTGGGGGCCAGGAGTGGGGAGGTAAACAGGAAGAGCAAGGTAAACGAGAGTAAGGTTTGTTGTCCAGATTTAAGTTGGTGTCTTCTTCATTGATAAGGATCTCTCATGACTTAGTCATCCTACTCTTCTTGGTATGAGAGGGAGATACCTTTAGAAATGCAGGTAGGTTTCCTTTACAGATGTAAATTACACTTACAAAAAGGTAACTTCTGCCCTGTTTTCAGAGCTCCTGTGTCTGCAGTTTCTCAAAATAATCAATTCAAAATAATCCTTATGCTGGGCTGGGCATGGTGGCTCACACCTGTAATCTCAGCACTTTGGGAGGTCAAGGCGGGAGGCTTGCTTGAGGCCAGGAGTTCAAGACCAGCCTGGGCAATATAGCGAGAACCCCTCTCTATGAAAAATAATTTTAAAAAAATAGCTGGGTGTGTGAAAGGTGGTCTTACTAATAACCTATCTAACAGAGAAAAATAAACTATTAAACAGAAAGTAAGAGAAATAAACTCACGACACAACTGCCCTTTGTTTAAGTAAAACATGTGTGGCCTGACTGGTTATCTCTGAGTTCTTTCTCAGCCTTGAAGAAGCTCCTGAGCGGGCAGTAGGGGTGCGGACGCCCCCCACTTCCCCAAGAAGAGATGGTACCAGATGCCCCCCACTATCAAGAGGAAAAAAGAAACTAGTTTCTACTCTCAATCTGCTGCGTGAGAAACAGAAAAAGCAGACACAGCAGTTTCTCAGCCGTCTTCTGCTAATTGGACTACAGTCATAACGCCCCACCCCTGCTCAGCCTGCTCTGATAAAGACTCAGAGTCCTTTGGCCTCAAGGCCAGTGACTCTCTTTATTTCCAGTGATGGGTCCTCTCTCTTCGGAGAGAGAGTAAACTTTGCGCTTCTATCTATCCTAAACTTTGTCTGAGAAATCTTTCTTGCCTGCGTATGGAGTTCACACCCTAACAGAGAACCCACTATTTACACCACACCAAGGTCCTCTCCACACACAGGACATCACTGGTGTCATGTCCATGCAGTGGCCTCTCCACGCTGTAGTGACATCAGACTCTTACAGGGTTCCACAGTTGAGCTGAGCTGGATTTGGGGCTGGCTCAGCTTCTGTAAGGAAGTTTGACGTCAACTCTGCTTTCCTGACACTGTATTGACAAGGTTGTTCATAAAAGTAGTTTCCTTCCAATATTACGTACGTCCAGGGAACTTCAAAGGGTAGGACAAAGTACTCGATTAGAAGTTAGGGTTAGCGTTAGGGTTAGGGTTAGGTGTCAGGGGTTAGGGTTAGGGGTTAGGTGTTAGGTGTTAGGTGTTAGGGTAGCCCACACTTGAGCAGTAGGGAGTTAGCTCCACCTCCTTGATGACTCAGTCTCTACATCAATTATTTGGAATTATTTTGCAAAGGAGATTTCTATTCAGCTCTATTTGCTTAGCCAATTATTTATACAAATGTGGCACCTAGATAGTTACTTTAATTTTGTTGCTCAATTCATTCCTGCTTTGGCCACTGGGAGCTCTTTCCATTGGCTCCTGTTTTCCTTTGACATAATTTCATCTTTTTTTTTCCTGAGTACTTGTTTACTTTCTGATACTTCAGGATTATCGTGGCTGATTTATTGGCTGTCCCAGTCCTAGTATCAACCCTTTCTTCAAAGATCCTTGGTTCCTTTTATTAGAAAATGGTATTAAAAACTCACATCTGGGAGCTAAATGTGCTCATTGCATCTTGGCCCTCAGAGCTGACAATGCAAGGAAATGTATACATGTTCTAACCTACACACACACCCCTAATTATAAAGATTTCTATGTGGAACTGTTTGTACCTATATTATGCTAAACATGAGTTTATGCTGATGTCTCTGCCTCTGATCTGTTATCACAAGGATCACCCTAGCCTTCTCCCTTTGCTAATCTGTAGCCTCCTACTTCAACAGTGAGAAACCTGGCTCCCACCATCTGCCACTTATGTAAGTTGTTGTTCCATTTCAGATGTAGATATAGTGGTTTTAGAATTGTTAACTATTATCCCCATTGGAAGGAACTTTATAAAATAGAATCCAGTGTTGAAGTACAGTTCATTTGCCTCTAACCTACAGATTCCACTCACTTCTAAAGTTACTTAGATCAGCCCTATTTGCCCTATACCTTCAGTGGATTTTCTCATACGTTTGTTTCTTAGTCCATTTTGTGTGGCTGTAAGAGAATACCTGAGGCTGGGTAATTTATAAAGAAAAGAGGTTTATATGTCTCACAATTCTGATGGCTGGAGCATCCAAATTCAGGCATCTGCATCTGGTGAGGACCTCAGGCTGCTTCGGCTCATGGCAGAAAGTGGAAGGGGAGTGGGTGTGTGTGGAGATCACATGACAAGAGAGGAAGGCAGAGAAAGAAACCAAGGAATTAATTCCAGTCCTGCTTGATCTTGGGTTAGCAGTTTCATGAACCCATCAGCCTTTCAACTAGAGTTCTGGAGATCCTTACTCAGTGCAGTGGTATGGTCTTGAAGTTATTTACGCTATGTCTTCAGAAGCCTGTACCCAGAGTACCTGTCATGGTCCTTTCCAAGGGTCTCAGAGGCTCTCCTTTGTTGGAGACAAGCATTCTGGCCTATAGCTGATTGCAGGAGCTTTCAGGAAGGCATCAGAGTGAAGCAATAAGTATCTATGAATGACAAAAGGCGTAAAATGTCCATGGTTAAAGATGTGATGAGAGTTAGGTATAATAGAACTGACAGGGAAATTTGGTTGTTTCTGTGGCATGCAAATTTTTAAATAATAACTGGAATTATGACTGATAACATTATACCAGGACATATCATGGATAGGATATTGACAAATTTCCAGGAATTGCATACAATTTCTGAAACAATAACATTTTACCCATTCCCATATAACTTTCCTCTTAGTAATTTTACATCCTCTGACCCCACACCTGCACCTTGGCTATAAAGCCCTACTTGCCCATGGTGTGTTCAGAGTTGAGCCTCATGTCTCCCCCACCCACTGCAAGACCCCATTGCAGTGGTCCCTGTACCTATCAAGATGGTTCTGAATAAAGTCTTTCTTTCCATGAATAGATAAAGCCAACGCTCTGCAAAATCATTTAAAAAGGTTGATTCTGAGCCCAATATGTGTGACCAATGGCCAAGGGAGCCATGTCCGAGAAGGCTTGAGTAAGTGGTTCTGGGGTGGTTGGGTTACAGTTTGGTTTTATACATTTTAGGGAGACAGGAATTGCAGGTAACATCATAAATCAATACCTGGTAGGTATACCTTGGTTTGGGTCAAAAAGGTGGGACATCTCAGAGTAGGGGGGCTTACAGGTTATAGGTGGGTTCAAAAATTCTTTGATTTGCAATTTGTTAAAGAAAGCATTTTCTAAAGGCTTGGAATGTTGTAAATTAAGATAGTGAAGTCTGTTAATCAGAGACAAGCCACAATATACACAATATTCAAGTGATCTGTTAAGTAAATGGATGGCCTGCAGGTGTGATTTAACGTTTGCCTTGCACGGCCTTAGGTCCTGTTAATAATTTAGTATCTTATTGTCCCAAAGAGTCTGTTTTGTCAGTGTTCTTTAAACATTAATGTTGGTAAATTGTATCTGAACTCCTGGAACTCAGTTTTAAGGTTTTTCTGGGGTTCCCTTGGCTAAGAAGTGTCCATTCAGTCAGCAGAGAGCTTAGGATTTTACTTTAGTTTACATTATCATGCTTTAACAAGTATCATTGAATAATTTTTTCTTTGTGTGTATGAGGACTGAACTCTGATCTTTTTCTTTGGCCCAAATTCCTTTCTAAGGGGGCCTAGTGAGTTACACCTACAAATGATAAAATCTCAGTAAACAGGTTTTTATGATGAGGTTTACTTCCCGACCTGATTCCAGTATAGCATCACATGAAAGAAGACCCTTATCTTAACTCAAAGTTTCCTTTACACTGATTCCTGGTCTTTGGAGAAAGCCTAACTCTTTCATCCAATTGACAGCTAAAAAATCTTTAAACCCACCTATAACTTGTAAGCCCCCGCTTCGAAATGACCTGCCTTTTTGGGCCAAGCCAATGTAAGCCTTCCATGTATTGATTTATGATTTTACCTGTAATCCCTGTCTCCCTAAAATGTATAAAACCAAACTGTAACCCAACCACAGCAAGTCCACTTGCTCAAGGCTTCTTGGGTGTGGCTCCTGGTCATGGTGCTCAAATTTGGCTCAGAATAAACGTCTTTAAATTATTTTACAGAGTTTGGCTTCTTTTCTGTCAACATGTACATGGGAAATACCCAGGGAAAAATGAGTAAATGTTCAAGAGGTGGCTTTGAGTTGATACTTAAATACTACCTTCAACTGACATAAAGAAGGAATGGGTGTTGTGGGGGCCCATAGTGAGGAGGTAATCAGGAAAAGAAAGATAAAGGAGAGTAAGGTATATTATGCTGCTTTAAGTTGGTGTCTTCTCCGTTGATAAGAATCTCTCATGATATAGTCATCCTTCTCTTCTTGGTATGAGAAGAAGACACCTTTACAAATGGAGGTTTCTTGTATAGATGTAAATTTCTCTTACAAAAAGGTAACTTCTACCCTGTTTTCAGAGCTTCTCCTGTGTTTGCAGTTGCTCAAAATAATCAGCTCAAAATAATGTTTATGATGGGCTGGGTATGGTGGCTCACACCTGTAACCCCAGCACTCTGGGAGGCCACGGTCAGAGGATTACTTGAGGCCAAGAGTTTCAGACCAGCCTGGACAATAGAGTGAGACGTCGTTGCTACAAAAATTTAAAAATTAGCTGGGTGTGGTGTCATGTGCCTGTAGTCCCAGATACTGAGTAGGCTGAGGATCGCTTGAGTGGGGGAGTTTGAGGTTACAGTGAGCTGTGATCGTGCTGCTGCACTCCAGCCTGGGTGACAATACAAGACCCTGTCTACAAAAAAAAAAAAAAAAAAAAAAAAAAAAGGTATATTTTGGGGTGGCATATTGTGGTCTTCTACAGTTATATTTTGGGGTGGCATGTTCTGGTCTCCTACACTGTCTTCTAAAGTGACTGTACCATTATGCATTGTACGAGCAATGACTGAGACTTCCTGTCTTTCCTCCAGCAATGGTTTGTCATTTTTTTAGAGTTTAGCAATTCTAAAAGGTGTGCTGTGCTATCTCAGTGTTCTTGTAATTTGGTGTTCCCTAATGATATATGATGTTGAACATCTTTTTGTACGGTCATTTGCCATCTGTGTATCTTCTTTGGTGAGGTGTCTGATCATATCTTTACCCATTTTTAATTGGGATTTTTGTCTTCTTATTGTTGAGTTTTAAGAGCTCTTAGTATATTTAGTACAAATTGTTTCCCAGATATGTATTTTGCAAATATTTCTTATCAGCCTGCAGCTTGTCTTTTTATTCTCTGAACATGGTTTTTCACAGAGTATACATTTTTAATGTTATAACATCCATGTAATTAATTATTTTTTGTTGTGGATCAGCTTTTCATGTTGTGTGTTAAAACTCATCACCAAATCCAAGATCACCTAGATTTTCTTTTAGAATCTTTATAGTTTTGCATTTTAAGACTCAGGACTATTTGGAGTGAACTTTTTGTGTAAGTTGTAAAGTTTATGTGTACACATTTCGTTTTCTATGTTTTTCACTTACTTGTTCCGTCCCTCACCCTTTTTCTAAAAGACACAGGGCAGTGGGCCCCATTTCTATTTCAATTTGCAAATCCTGGCACTGAACACTCTGAACTCCGAATGTAACCGGCTGCGCCAGGAGGGGCGCTCGCCGCCGCCGCCCGTGAGCGCCGAGGGACTGCAGCGCCGCCGCCTCCGCACAGCCCCGGCGCCGCCTCGCTGGGGACCTCCCTGTCCCGACCCCGGGGGACGGCGAGCGCGACCTCCCTGTCCCGGCCCTGGCGGTGAGTGCGACCTCCCTGTCCCGACCCCGGGGGACGGCGAGCGCGACCTCCCTGTCCCGGCCCCGGGGGACGGTGCGCGCGACCTCCCTGTCCTGGCCTCTGTCCCCAGGCAGCCTGCCGAGGGGCAGCGGGTCTGCGGAGACCGGGGCGGGGGTCCATGTGGACGGCTGGGGGCGGGAACCCGCAGCCCCCCCCGCCGAGGTCCTCCCGCGCTGTCGTGACGCCGGGCTGTGACCTGCGCCGGGTCCCGCGGCCCTGCGAGGAAGGGCGTCGCTCTGCCTTCCTGGCCCGGCGTCCACCTGCGGTTTCCTCCCGATGGCCCCACGGCTCCAGGGAAGCTGCGGCGCCTGGCTCCTGGCCCTGCGCTCCCGCAAAGTGCTGCGGGCGTCTCACCCCCAGCGGCGACGCTGTCCCGGGGGCCACTCGGCCCCGAACGCGGACGTGCAGGCGCCCACCTGCCGTCCAGGCCGCGGCCCGCTCCGCCTCCGGCCCCGCCGGGAGAAGCGCGTCTCGTTCCGTTGGGTCCAGCTGTTTTCTGTCCCCGTCCCTGGGCCGCGCAGCCCTGGCAGATGTGCAGAGCGGGACGACTCCGAGCTGGGCCCGCCCGTGCGCGCCCCGGAGCAGGCGCAGACCCCGCGTCCCCGCCGGGACCCGCGGCCCGTGCGGTGCCGCCGCCGCGCAGCCCCGGAGCGAAGGTCCGCGCCCGCGGCGGGTCCCAGCCCGGCCCCGGCAAAACGCCGCCCTGCAGCCCGGTCTCGGGTCGCCGTCCTGCTTTGGGACCGCGGCGGTGGTTTCCCGCGGCGTGGCCGTGCCTGACCGCGGCCGGGGCCCTGGGCGCTGCCTCCCGCCGCGCTCTCCCGCGGTGCGCCCCGCCCGCGTAGACTCTGCTCCCGCCTTCGGGGACGCCGCAGGCTCTCGGCGTCTCGGGGACTTTGTTCAGGGTCCCTCGACCCACCCACCGCGTGGGCACCCTTGCCAAATTCTGCAAGGCCTTGTCCAGCTAAATCCTCAAAGTCACAGAAGTTGTAATATCTAACAGTGGAAAAGCTCATAACATGATTTTTCAAAAGGCAAAATAATTTATTATTTGGTGTATCGTCTGTGAGAATGACCCTCAATGTGTATATAAAGGAAGGAAATAGTGGTAAAAACAGTTCATATTTGGGATAATTAGTAAAGAAAAATGAAATCTCCCTGCTAAATGCAAGGCAAATGGCACAACTGATCTTGGAAATTTCCTAAGAATTTACTGAACTGAGTATTACGTTGCTGTGTTCTGTAGCCGTGTGTGTGTGTGTGTGTGTGTGTGTGTGTGTGTGTACGTACACCAGTTGCAAGGTATTTCAGGTTTAAACATTTATGTTTGCATCATCAATCACTATAGTTAAGTGATAAAGTCCTCATCCACTTCATGACGATGTATATAAATATTTGAAAGCACCTTTTAAAATGTCAGCATTTTAGCTATTTTAAGTATACAATGCAGTGAAAAGTAGCACATTGGCAGTGTCGTGCAGCCATCTATGTAGTTTAGTTCCAGAGGATTTTTCTTTTTAAACCTGTGAAGGAAACTCAGAACCCTTTAAGAAGTCGCTTCCTGTCCCCTTCCCCAGCCCCTGGCAGCCACTGGTCCCCTTTGTCTCTGTGGATGTGCCTGTTCCGGATCTTCCCTATAAACGGAGTCGCAGGATACGTGGTCCGTGGTGTGTGGTTTCTTTCACTCAGGTTGTTTTCCAGGCACATCCAGGTTGTAACATATGTCGGTATTTCACGTCTTTTTCTTTACGATTAAGTACGCACAACATTCAACATTTTAACCGTTTTTAAGTGCGCAGTTCGGTGGCATTAACTGCGTTCACTTCGTCGTGTGAGCGTCACCACCATCCGTGTACAGAATGTCTTTCGTCTTCCCCAGCGGGAACTCTGTACCCAGCAAGCAGCGACTTCCTATCCCCTCTCCTCGAGCCCCTGGAAACGACTTCAGGTGCCCCGTGAGTGGAAGAATATCCTGTTTGTCCTTCTGTGCCCGGGTCGTTTCACTGAGCGTAGTGACTGAAGGTTATCCATGTTGTGGCATGTGTCAGAATAGCCTCATTTTTACGGCTGAGTAATATTTCCTTGTATGGACGGACCACATTTTATTTATCTACTGATCTGTTGGTGGACACCTGTGTTGCTTCCACCTTCTGGTATTGTGAATAATGCTGCCATGAACATGCGTGTTGAAGTCCCTGCTTTCAGTTCTTTTGAGTATGTACACAGAAGTGGAATTGGTGGGTAATAAATAAATTCCATGTTTAATTTTTGAGGCACTGTCATATCATGTTGTGTAGCAGCTGTGCCATTTTACTTTTCTATTTCCTTTTTGTGGCTGAATAATATATCAGGTTATGATAGATCTAATTTTGTGTATCCATTCATCTGTTGGTGGACATTTGGGTTGTTTCCATGTTTTGGCTATTGTGAACAGAGCTGCTATAAATATTCATGTACAAGTTTTTGTTTGAACGGTTGTTTTCTAATCTTTGGGGTCTATACCTGGGATTGTAATTGTTGAGCCGTGGTAATTGTACTTGTAACTTTTTGAGGAAACATTTAAATATTTCACACAAAGGCTGTACCATTTTGTATTTCCACAAGCAGTGTTTAAAGGTTTCCAATTTTTCTGCATCCTTGACAACACTTACTTGTAATTTTTTTATTGTAGCCTTTCTGGTGTGTGTGAGTGGGTATCACACATATTGTAGTTGTAATGTGAGTTTCCATAATAACTAATCATGTGTAGCATCTTCTTATGTGCTTGTTGGCCATTTGCTTGTCGTTTTTTGTGAAGTGTGTATTTTAAGTTCTTCATTGATTTTGTAATTGGGTTGTTTGTGTTTTTCCTGTTGAGGCTTAAAAGTTACTTACATGTTCCGGTCGTGGACTCTTGTCAGATATATAACTACCTCTGTGGGTTATCATCTTACTTTCTTGGTGGTGTCTTCGGATTTCCAAAAGTTTTAAATTTTGAGGAAATTTTTTCTTTACTTACTGTGCTTTTTGTGTCAGATCTAAGAAACTATTGTTAAATCCAAGGTCATGAAGATTTATCCCCATGTTTTCTTCTAGAGTTCATGTTTTTTATCTCTTACATTTAGGCCTTTGGACCATTTTGAGTTAAATTTTTCTGTGTGATGTGATGTGAGGGTACAATTTCATTGCTCTGCATGTGGATAGTTGTCTGACATCACTTGTTGAATTTAATGACGTCAGCCCTTGTGAAAATAAATTGACCATAGAGGTATGGATTGATTTCTGAACTCTTAGTTCCATTCCATTGATTGTATGTGTATCCTCATGCCAGTATCATCCTGTTTTGATTGCTGTTTCTTTGTAGGAAGATTTAAGATTGAAAACTGGGAAGTGTGAACCTCCAAATTTGTCTTTCTTTTTCAAGAAAGATTTAGTATTTTGGGGTCCCCTGAAATTCCGTTTGAATGTTAGGATCAGCTCGCCCATTTCTGCCAAAGGGCCTTTTTGGATTTTTGTAGGAATTGCTTTGAATTTGAGTTCACTTTGTGTAGTGTGGCCATCTTAAAACATGTTAAGTCTCCAATCCATGAACATGGAGTGTGTTTCCATTTATTTAGGTTTTCTTTGATTTCTTTCAGCAATATTTTATAATTTTCCATGTACAGGTCTGGCACCTTGGTTAATTTTTTTCCTGAGTAGATTGTTGTTGTTGATGTTATTGAAATGGAATTTTTTTTCTTATTTTTATTTCCAGGTTGTCAATTCCCAGTGTATAGAAATAAAATAGATTTCTGTGTATTGATATTTTGCTCCATAATGTAGCTGTATTCGTTTGCTAGCTGTAATAATTTTTTTGAATCCTTTAGTATTTTCTGTATTTAAGATCATGTGATTTGGAATCTATGAATAGTTTTAGTTTTCCTTTCACATACGGATGTGTTTTATTTCCTGTTGTCATCTACTTGTTCTGGATAGAACTTTCAGTACAAGGTTTTTTTAAATTTCAAAATCCTAATTAAGGGGGTACAAGTGTCTTTGTCACATGGATATCTTGTACAACGCTTAAGTCAGGGCTTTTGGTGTGTCCATCACCGGAATAGTGTTCATTGTACCCAATAGGTAAGTTTTTATCCCACACCCACCCGCCCATCCTCCCCCCTTATTGGTTTCTCATGTCGTTTATATTGCTTTGTGCCCGTGTGTGCCCATCTATTAGCTCCCACTTATTAGTGAAAACATACGGTGTTTGGTTTTCCATTCCTAAGGTAGTTCATTTAGGATAATGGTGTCCAGTTCCTTCCAAATTGCTGCAAATGATGTTGTTTTATTCTTTTTATGGCTGAGTAGTGCTGCATGGTTTATACATGTACCACATTTTCTTTATCCACTGATGAATTGAAGGGCACGTAGGTTGATTCCACATCTTTGCAGTTGTGCATCGTGCTGCAGTAAACATTCAAGTGCAGGTGTCTTTTTGATAAAATGATCTTTTCCTTCGGGTAAATACCGAGCAGTGGGATTGCTGGATCAAATGGTAGGTCTACATGTATTTCTTTGAGGACTGTCCATACTGTTTTCCGTAGAGGTTGTACTAATTTGCAGTCCCACCAGCAATGTGTAAGCTTTCCTTTCTGTCTGCATCTGTGTCAGCATCTTTTGGTTTTTTAATTTAATAATGGCCATTCTGATAGGGGTAAGGTGGTATCTCATTGTAGTTTTAATTTGTATTTCCCTGATGATTAGTGATGTTGAGCATTTTTTGTATGTTTGTTGGCCACTTGTCTATGTTCTTTCGAAAAACTACTATTCATGCCTATTGCCCCCTTTTGATCAGCTTGTTTATTTTTTTCTTGGTGATTTGTTTGAGTTCTATGTAGATTCTGTATATCAGTCTTTTGTTGGATGCATACTTAGCAAATATATTGTGCCATTCTGTAGGTTGTCTATTCACTCTGTTGATTATTTCCTTTGCCGTGCAGAAGTTTTTTCATTTAACTAAGTACCATTAATTTATTTTTGTTGTTGTCATATTTGCTTTTGGGGTCTTAGTCATAAATTATTTGCTTAGGCCAATGTCAAAACAGTTTTCCATACACTGCACTGTAGAATTTGTATGGTTTCATGGTTTACATTTACGTCTTCAATCCATGTTGAATTAATTTTTGTATATGGCAAAAGATAAGGGATCTCGATTCATTCTTCTGCTTGTGGGTATCCAATTTTCCCAGCACCATTTATTGAATAGGGCTTCCTTTCCGCAGTGTCTGTTGTTGTCTGCTTTGTCAAAGATCATTTGGTTATAGGTACATGGTTTTATTTCTGGGTTGTCTATTCTGTTCCCTTGGTCTATGTCTCTACTTTTATAACAGTACCATGCTGTTTTGATTACTATAGCTTTGTAGTATAGTTTGAAGTGAGGTAAAGAGATTTGCTCTTCAGTGCAATGTTGAATATAGCGGTGAGAGTGAGCATCTTTATCTTGTTACTGTTCTTAGCAGTAAAGGTTTCAGTGCTTCCTATTGAGATTATGTTTGCTGTGTGTTTTGCATAAATGATTTTCATCATGTTGATAAAATTCCATTGTACTCCTAGCTTGTTGGGTTTTTAGATCATAAAATCATGTTGAATTTTGTTTAAAGTTCTTTATGCCACAATTGAGATGATGATGTGATATTTTTCCTTCATTGTATTTCTATGGTTTATTACGTAGATGACTTTAGTATGTTGAACCATTTTTGATTATCTGGGATAAAGGCCTATTGGTCATGGCATATGACCCTTTCAATATGTTATACAGTTGACCATTAAACTACATGGATTTGAGCAGTGTGGGTAAACTTATATACCAGTTTAAAAAATAGGACATTTGGATCTCCATATTGGACGATTCTGCATCCATAACGAAAAAGGGATCTAAAATATAGTACTTGGGGGATATGAAACCTGCATATACAAAGGGCCAACTTTTCAAATCCACGAGTTTCATGGTGCTGTCTGCAGGATGTGAGGATGCCCGGATGTTAGTATCGGGAGCAGTGTTAAGAACCAATCCTCTTCCATTAGTGCAGGATGACTGTGAGTAATTGCTGTATTACTTGGTTAAGGGTGCACCTGTGGGTTGAGAATAGATATTGGTGTGTATGTTTATGTCCTTCAGATGTAATGCTTTCGTATAGGGTTAGGGTTAGGAGGTTAGGGTTAGGGTTAGGGTTAGGTTAGGGTTAGGGGTTAGGGTTAGGGATTAGGGTTGGGTTAGGGTTAGTGGTAGGGTTAGGGTTAGGTTAGGGTTAGGTTAGGGTTTAGGGTGGTTAGGGAGGTTAGGGTGGTTAGGGTTGGGATGGGTTAGGGTTAGGGGTTAGTGGGTTAGGGTTAGGGTTAGGGTTAGGGGTTTAGGGGTTGGGTTTTTGGGTGGGGTTTGGGTTAGGGTTAGGGTTAGGGGTTTGAGGGTTAGGGTTAGGTGTGGTTAGGGGTTGGTTAGGGTTTAGGTTGGGTTAGGTGTTAGGTGTTTAGTTAGGGTTGGGTAGGGTTAGGGGGGTAGGTTAGGTTGTTAGGTAGGTGGTTAGGTGTTAGGTGGTAGGGTTGGGGTGGTGTGGGGGGTAGGGTGGGTAGTGGTTGTGGTGTTGGGGGGGGGGTGGGTGGTGGGTTAGGTTAGGGTTAGGTAGGGTTGGTGGTTGGGGGATTGGGTAGGGTTGGGTTAGGTGTTGGTTGGTTAGGGTTAGGGTGGTTAGGGAGGTTATGGTTGTGGTTAGGTTGGCGGGTTAGGGTTGTTAGGTTGTGGGTTAGGGTTAGGTTAGGGTTAGGGTTAGGTTTTGTTGGTTTGGGTTGGGTTTGTTGTGTTGGTGGTTAGGGTGGTGGTGGGTAGGTTTGTTAGGGTTAGGGTAGGTGGTTAGTTAGGTTAGGTGGTTGGGTAGGGTAGGGTTAGGTTAGGTTAGGGTGTGGTTAGTGGGTTGTTTTGGGTTGGTAGGGTTAGGGTTAGTGGTTAGGTGTTATGGTTAGGGGTTAGGGTTATGGTTAGGGTTAGTGGTTAGGGTTAGGTGGTTAGGTTAGGGTTAGGGTTATGGTTAGGTGTTGGTGGTTATGGGGAGGGTTAGTGGGTTAGGTGGTGTAGGGTTTTAGGGTGGTTAGGGTAGTAGGTAGGGTTAGGGTTAGGTGGTTAGGGTTAGGGTTAGGGTTAGGGTTTAGGGTAGGGTTAGGGTTAGGTTGGTTAGGGTAGTTAGGGGTTAGGGTTAGGGTGGTTAGGGTTGGTGTAGGGGTTAGGGTTAGGGTTAGGGTAGGGTTTAGGTTGGGTTGGGTTAGGGTTAGGGGGGTAGGGTTGGGTTGGTTAGGGTTGGGTTAGGGTTAGGTTAGGGTTGGTTAGGGTTAGGGTTAGGGTGGTTAGGGTTAGGGTTAGGTTTAGGGTTAGGGTTAGGGTTAGGTGTTAGGGTTGGGTTGGGTGGGTTAGGTTGGGGTGGGTTAGGGTTAGGGTTAGGGTTAGGGTTAGGGTTAGGTTAGGGTTAGGGTTAGGGTTGGGTTAGGGTTAGGGTTGGTTAGGTTAGTGGGGGTTAGGGTTAGGGTTAGGGTGTTGGGGTTAGGGTTATCGGGTGTAGGTTAGGGTGGGTTAGGGTTAGGGTTAGGGTTAGGGTGGGTTAGGTAGGGTTAGGGTTAGGTTAGGGTTAGTGTTAGGGTTAGGGTTAGGGTTAGGGTTAGGTGGTAGGGTGGGTTTAGGTGGGTGGGTTAGGGTTAGGGTGGGTGTTAGGTGTAGGGTTAGTGTTGAGGGTAGGGTTAGGTTAGGGTGGGGTGGTGGTTAGGGTTGGTAGGTTGGTAGGGTTGGGTTGTAGGGTTAGGGTTGTGGGTTGGGTTGGTGGGTGGTAGGGTAGGGTT